>CM052077.1:25937835-27261585 GCA_020010945.3 Muscidifurax raptorellus | reverse complement strand
AATTACAGAAAGACATTATAGAATTACAAAAACTAGAAAATACAGTTACACATACAAATAAGAAAACATATGCTGAAGCGATGAGTGAAATTAAACCCAAACCGAAGCGGATTCCAAGTCTTGTCGCAGAGAAAAATATACAAACTAAGTACATTCGCAAAAAAAATGAAAGTGAAATCGAAATTAGTTGTATGAATTCTCAAAGTATTGAAACTGTGGAGGCTACATTAAAAGATAAACTTAAAATCTGGGAAATCAAGTTAGAACAACAAGGTAGTCCGAAAATCAAAATGACGGGTATAATCAATGCTACAAATATGGATAAAGATGAAATAGAAAACGATATTAATGCTAGAAATTTTAAGCAATTTAATATCAAGGGAAGGGTATTGCACATGTACACCAATTCAAGGAACAAGACCAACATAGTCCTAATGGAAGTACCGCCTGAAACATATAAGTTCATTCGTGAAAGTAATAATAAGATTTTCGTAGGGCATCAGTGCTGCAAAGCCTATGACCTCATAAACGTTACACCATGCTACAACTGTGGACGATTTGGCCATAGTGCAAACAAATGTAGAAATGATCCCGCGTGTATTAAGTGCTCCGATATTCACAACGTGAGTGAGTGTAATAATACAAAAATCGAATGCGTAAACTGCAGTTTTAACAATACGACTTATAGAACAAGTTTACCAACGGACCACTTACCAACAGATAGGCTTAAATGTAGTATTCTCAAAAAAAAAAATTAAGCAATACATTAATTCTATTGATTACCCGGTAGTACCTATTTTACCGATTTGGGATGAAGCAAGCGCTATGAGACAATTATGTAATCTACAAACTAATAAACTGCTTTAAAAGGCAGGTAAATACTGGCAAAAACGCAGGAAATAAACTAATAACGAAAACTACCTTTCAACTAAGAAGCCACAACCAACAAACACTCCAACAACAGAGCAACAACGTCAGCACAAGTGGAGCTAATTGAAGAAATACAAGATAGCATACATCAACAAGAACGTTGGTATAGGGATGTCGAGACTTTTAATAGAGACATAAATAGTAATAATAGTCTAATTTTACACTTGAATATTAGAAGCCTAAATGCAAATTTTGAAAAACTTCAAATCTTTATTAAAAGTCTCAAAATAAAACCTTATGTTATTGTATGGACAGAGGTATGGAAATTAACGCATTATCAGTATTATAGTATCAAGAATTATAAATTATATTATAACCACGCAGAAATTAATAAAAATGACGGTGTAGTAGTTTATGTAAATGAGAATGTAATACACACTAACGAAACCATAGTTATAAACAAACTTAAAATATTGAACACTACTATAACATTGAATAATAACAAGCAACTTGAAATATCATCTCTGTATAGATCACACTGTCTGAGTTGTACTGAATTTAATTTGAATTTAAAAACTTACTTAGATCATAAAAGTAAAACTAAAAATCATATTATAATCGGCGATTTTAATATAAATATACTAGACTGTAACATTATTAGCACTAATTTTCCAAACAATTTATTAGAAAAAGGTTTCCTTCCGGGATTTACTAATACTACCAGACCGTCTAATACCACTACAGAGGAAGAATCATGTATTGATAATATTTTTATCAAAACAGACTTTCTCAACACAAAAGCTCTAACGCTTATGGTGTCGATAACTGGTCATTATCTCTATCAGACTCTAACACAGAAATATATAACCCAATAGAAACGGTTTTTGACAAAATTGATGAAATGGCGAAAGAAAATAATAAAAAAATAAGTAATAAAAAGGCAATGGATGCACCGGGACAACCTATTAACAACTCAGCCAGTAATAGGATGACATATGGAGATATCAACTACCTAGGCTGAAACAAGGCGATTTTTTACTTTGATAGAGGAATAAGGGGGAAACAAATATTCCAAAACTCAATGTGCTCACTCAAAAAACAGTCACCGTATAATGACATCGTAGTTATTGATGACATAGTTTTTACTTCATCATGTAAATGCGATTCATCTAATCAACACAAAAAGATGTTTCCACATTACAGAGTTACCTGTGCAGTTGGACTCACGTGCCCGGCCAGGCTTAACTCATATGAAAGAATAGCATATGCAAGAAACAAAAATGCAACAACAGAAACTTTTACAACGGCAAGATCTATGCTAGTAAGGAATTGGTAAACTAAAATGCGTGGACACAAAGACTAGATCTTAAGAACGAACATTTAGATAATGATAGAAACATAATGTACAAAAACATAGAATCTCATAATGTTGTGCAATGTAATCTTATTAAAATCCCTGATATAAGTCATTCAATTTCCTAGCCGGGACTGACCAGTGACAGATCATTTAAATGCAGTTACAGCATAAAGTGGTCTGTTACTGGCTGGTCTAGGCTGGGGGGTTGAATGATTTCTACCGGGGATGGATTTATATAAAATGTTAAAAAGATTATATATCACTGTTAAATCTCGACACACAAATGAGGTAAACTAGAGTTGGGACGAAGAGAGTCAAAAAGGCTTTCGTAACCCAACCAAAACTTGCGTGCGAATGTGTGTAAGTGTGAAGGATAGTAGGATCTGAGTAAGGAAGTCCGATTTGGAGACTTGCTACCTTAAGAATGAATGAATTGTATGGAAGATTTAAGTATGGCTGGAGGTTATTGCTGTGTAATTCACAGCATAATTAACCAGCATTGTGTTATATTTCTTATTGTTAAACCGGACCTGCGAACAGGGATCCTCGTATTCCTCTGCAGGATTTGCGACGTTATAGTGTGTTATTGTGTAAAATAATATCTATGTTATGTGTAACTCTGTTTATATGTAACTCTGGAAATAAATAAATAAATAAATAAAACAATGAGGACAAAGCTAAAGATAAAGATGATTCTGTAAATAATAATACTAATGGAAACAATACTTGCGTTAATAATACTATCGATAATACTGATCAGAATAAGACCGAGGTGTCGAACACAGATCTCACGAATGTTTTCCTTAAGGAAAATATTTCTGGTTAGACGCCGGCCGTCCTTTCCAATAAAACTACTGAGAGAAAGCGCACCGATGCAATTTCTTCGATGGATATAAGCGCGCGTCACTATTGTTCACTACCATCATCAATGCTGAACCTGTTTATCAACCAGTTTGACCTCCTGCAGAGATCGGTGGATGATCTTAAATCTCTTCTGGTTGGGAAGCTTGATGCCATCAGCCAGAGATCGGACCCTACCCCAGCGGCATCCGGAATCATTAAAGGATTAATGAATAGGGTTTTGTCACTCAAAGAGAAAATCGTAATGCGGAACTCTACGCTGGTAGAACTGTACGATGATCGCCTGCAGATCTTGCAGGAGAATAAAAATCTTAAAGAACAGCTTGAGATGCTCGCGCGAACAATGCTTAAAGTAGAAAGCTTCGTTGATGACCGTTGGTCTGGGCATGATGATGGAGGTTCTGCTTCTTGTCTCAATGCCAACTGCGATGACAAGCATAATAATAATAATAAAAATAATAATAATAATAATAATAATAATAATAATAATAATAATAATTTATGTAATTATGTCATCGATACGTTACGAGTTTTCGTCTCGCTAGGGATGGTAAGCGCAACAAAGAAGACTGTACTCCTTCTCACAGCGTGAATGTCTCTTCGGTGACCCAGGCTAAGGGTACTGATAATTCCACAGAAATAATAGTTTCTATTTCATTTCATTTCATGAAAAATTCAATTTTTTTATGTGATATTTTTATAGAAAATTTCACGTAGAATAAGCTATAGAAACCCGCTTTTTGAAAAACATTTTATTACAAAGTTATAAGCTCAATACTGAATATATCTTTTTAACGTTTTTTCGAAAAATCGCGTATTTTTAATTTTCCCTTAATTAATGAATAAATAAATAAAAAAAACTTACGACTTAAAATATTAAGTAGCAATATTCAATAATCAGGGTATCATTGTTAAGTCCCTTCCGGTTTTGGGTCAACACCTAGTCTCAAAAAACGGCAATTACATCAGCTGCTTTGGACTTTCCAAGGTTCTTGGAATCTCTGATAACTGCTTCTTCATGAGCAGATATCGGAGTATGTAGACTCTAAAAAACTACCTAATCCCCGCCAAATGGATTTCCGGATAAATGATAGCACGCAGACAGCCCTGCTGAGTCTGTTAGAAGACATTAGGGCTGGTATCAACAGCAGCAAGAATCAGCTCACTATCCTCCTGATGTTTGATTTCAGCAAGATGTTCAATACAATTTCACCCTCAAAACTTCTTCGTAAGCTAACCAGATTGGCGTGCTCTAGGTCAGTTCTTCTGTGGATTGCATCGTATATTACACAGGCGTTCCACAGGACTCAGTCCTAGGGCCTTCTTCTGTTTAGCCTTTACATTAATGATATTTCTGATAATCTGGCTAATTTCAAAGGCCCCAAGGGTAAATTATCAGACAGTGTCGAATATTTGCTGTATGCTGATGACCTGCAAACCTATTCCCAGGTGACAAGGGACAATCTGATTGTGAGTGAGGGTGTGAACTGCATGTCGGCTGTTGCGCGTGCGTTGGGCACGGCATGAGCATCTGAGAATGCACTCCACCTCAATGTTGGAAAAACTAAAGCTACTATTTTCAGTTCAGATTATAAAATCAATAAAGTACAAAGTCTACGGCTAATTGGTATTGAGATCGCGGACGGTGTTTTCGTCCCACTTCTTAACGCTGTAACTAATCTCGGTGTTATAACGGATTCAAAATTAACGTGGAACACGCAGGTGGATGCGATTAGCCGAAAGGTGAATAGAGCTCTTTATAGACTCAAATCTTTCGGATCCTGTACTACCGAATCATTACGTAGGCAGCTGGCTAGCGCTCTTGTTGTCTCGCATTTGGATTACTATAATGACGTATCAAGTAAACTCAACACCCAACTTCAAAAATTGCAGAACTCATGTGTGAGATACATCTGTGGTGCTAAAAAGCACGAGAACACCTCCCCATATAGAAGAAGGATGGGCACGGTAGAGGCAAGAAGGGAATATTTGGCGGCTATACTGCTTTACAAAGCATTAATTCTGGGACCTCTTTTAGAGACGCCAAGGAATTCGTAGTTCCCGTTTCGCATACTGACACCAGACTGAAGTCATTCAGTGCACAGGGAGCGTGGCTATGGTATTCGCTTCCTCGAAATTTAAGGAATCTTCCGTCACCTAGTCGGTTTAAAGCGGCAATACATCGACACATCCATCAATGCGATGATGGTAGTGTCGTCAACTGATAGATGTAAGCTGTACGATATACATGTGTAGTATTGTACTTTGTAATTGTATTGTATATTTATTTATTTATTTATTTATTTATTTCCAGTAATAAATTACATGAGTTATCTCTATTCACCGAGAATAAAAATAATCAGTAACCTACAGAGGTAAACGCAGTTACTTGTTCGTAGGACTGGATAGCTTACATACTAAACATCTTACATACTAATAACTTAAGAACTAAGATATAATATTCTATTTGTCTGAAAAGATAATAACAATTCAATAGTAACAAATTTAAACTTTGATAAGTGTACAACTAAATATAGTACGACCTATGTATTTTACCATATTACAAAATAGATTATTGCACCACAGCCCAAATTACAAATACAGTAAAAAATAGGTTACATATTAGCCTTTATCCATTCCCTCAATTTATATTTATAGTTTAGTATTTAAAACCTTCAGATTTTGAAGCAGGTTATTGTATTGACCTTATAGATTAGCGCAAATATAAATTGTACTTGATATCGTCACGTCGTGTGACAAATCTGTGATATGACGAAGCATAATGTAATTGTGATATATATGTATTTTTTGCTAGTGCAAAAAAATCTATAATAATAATAATATAAATATAAAATTTGTTAATTAAAAATAATTTCTGAATATACGGTATTCCTTGTATATATTTTATGTTCATTATTTAAATTTCTTTTTTTAATTTCGTTATTGAATTCTTTATTTTTATATTGATAAATTGATTCTTTACTTTAAAATATTTCCAACTTATTTCTAGATGTCGTTTTTGATAAAGCTACATATAATTGCCCATGATTAAATACGGGTGTACGTAAATATAATCCAACTTTATTAAAAAATTGACCTTGAGATTTATTTATAGTCATGGTGAAACTTATCCTAATTGGAAATTGTCTTCTTATCATAGGAAAAGGATTTCCATTTGATGATGGATTTAAATCAATTCGTGGTAATAAAAGAAGTTTACCAGAATATTTACCAGTTATAATTTCTCCTGTAATTAGATATTATTTTATATCTTTTATGATTATTCTTTTAATATTACGAAGACCGCCATTAATGTCCAAATTTCTTAGACAGCTACCTATCACACCTTTCTTTAATATTAACTTATGTGGCGTTATTCCAGTTGGCGTGGAAGAATTTAAAAATTCGATTGGTATTGATTCTATTACATTGTCATCATTTTCATATAACCTTATCTTTCAACGATCGTTTGGATCAATTTTATTCCTACATATTTCGGTGATTAAATTATCACTACATAGGAATTCTGCTGGTATTTCTTCGTCTTTATTTCGTAAATCTAATCTTGTTGTATTGTTTGTCCAATATCTAATAACCAACGATTAAATACATGATCTTTGTTTTCTAATCTTAAATTTTCATGCAACGATAATTTTTCAAAATAAAACCACATGACATTTCTCTTTACACATGATTATATTATTTTTGTTCGGTTACCATGTCGTACAATGGGAAGAGTTTGTCGACAATCACCTAAGGTAACAATAATTTTATCACCAAAAGGTTTTCCTCATTACCACATAAATCATTTAAAAATGCATTGATTTCGTCAAAGGCATATTTCAAAACCATTGATATCTCAACCCAAATTATAATTTTGACATTTTTTAAATACTTTCCATATTTAGAATCCGGTTGAATGTTAAATGTCGTTTGCTTATTAATGTTTACTGGTAATTTAATAATTCTATGAACCGTTTTGTCATTAATTAATATATTTTGAAATAGATAATAAGTCATAGTCAGTGCGTATCTACGCTAACTTCCGCAAGAATAGTGACGTCTAGGAAACGACACCGACATTAGAACGGAAAAAGCTTATCAATAAAACAAATCACATATAAATCACGACACTTGTCAACGGCGACAGTTAATAAAAATGAAATACTCCGCAACACACTAAAAGAGTAGATTAATGATGATGGATTCACACGCAAATAACCGAACGAGAGCAAAGCGATAATAAAAATACACCACCAATGCGACCTTTCTAAATCAAAACTAATTTGGAAAATCTCACGCGCACACTCTCAACAAGAAGGCGAACAAAGTAGAACAGCGAGAGTGCTAGTTACGAGCTCGATTCCCCAAATTTGGGGGTAATAAAACTAAGAGTTTATGATTTGACCTGTCACAATTATCACTATTAGAGCTAGATATTAAAAAAATATTTTAAATTATCCACTCCAAATATGGGATGAGGAAGAGTACGTGAAACTAGTATATAAAGCCCGGGAGCAAAGGGCTAGGAGTCGTCAGTTTTGTTGAAGTCGCCTTACAAATCGAATTGCCGCAAGTCGCCAGATCAGAGTATCAACAACACCAAGAGAACGTTACTCTGCCCGTTAGCAGACCAGTCTAGTTGTCTAAAGTATATTTTCAAAGTATGAAAATCGGGCTTAGTCGATACTTATACACCGGACTCCACTCGCTGACACCCTTGAAAAAAACCAGCCGCACGCAGCGTCTAACTGTCTGCGCCTGACCAACGAGAAGAAACGAGCCGCTTCTCCCCAACGCATCCACAGCCTACCTGCACTGAACCACTGACACACGGCTTGGAGCCGCTAATTGTAAGGATCGACAGCTGTCATCAAGGGAAAGACCGAAGGATATCTACGCCCCTACGCACGCACACTTTAAAAAAAAACACTTAAGATATTTTATCTCTTCTAAGCTTGTAGGAATAAACAAGTGTTCTTTCAAAACTTCAAGAGTGATTTCGTATCCGGCTCCCTTTCCCGGTGTGCAGTGGCTGCGCTTGCGGTAGCCAAAAGGGATTTCCTTTATTGATATTGATTTATTAATTCAGTAATCACACACACACACTAAGAAAAAGGGTGGAAATTCTTGTAAGTTACATTTTAATATATAAATGTGTTGCATAGTTGAATTTTAGTCTGAACGTAACAGTACTTACTTTGTGGTTGTACGAGGGATGACTTCTGCTCCACTTCAGATGCTGTGGTTGCTCAGGACAGTCCGCCAGTCGTGTGCGAAGGTAATCAGGATCCGTCAAACGTGTACAAGGAGGTTTAAATAAAGCACTTTTGTTGAGAATCAAGTTTAGCGTATTTATTGAGTTTCACTGATGGTTACAAGACCGAGTAAGACTTACGCTACTGCTAGCTCTGTTGATAGCCCGGAGCGTCGTAGCAGAGTGCAGTGTTCAATTCTCCCTGTCATAAGTGGATTCAACGTATGCTTGTTGAATCTCCTGCTCTACTTAATATTCCGACGCAGCAATATTTGGCAATACATTTTTGTTTAATCGCAATCATGCTTTTATTCCGTCGCAGCACTATGTCACAAGACGTAACATCACCCTAAGAAGCTAATTGCATATTTGTACAATAGCAACTTAATTAGATAAGAGATCATCAAACAATTTAAATTAATAAGTTCTCAGTACATCTTTTTTTTATCTTTATAAAAGTATAGAATATGCTAACTAAATTTTGAAGTAGTTGTTTTATTATTGTCTGATTTATTTTAAACTTATGTGAATACTCTAGAATTTTATTTACATTATTAGTATTAAATCTGCTACTCTTACTGGTTACATCTAACCTAAATTAAAAATAATTTTAGTTTATTTTAAATTATAAATGAAGTTTATATTATACACTAATTTATTACATATGATCCTAGCAATATAAATATATCAAACATTATTATAAATATCACATCGTGTACGTAGAACAGCAGTAAAGGGTTTGAATATTTACCGCTACTCATTTTAAATTGGCTTCAACGAGCATAATGATATTTTCGATTCTGGTTTAGATTCTACTTTTGATTCAATTTTTGGTTCTATTGGTTGACTTATATAGGTCCTTGAATTAGGTGGCTGTATAGTAATAGGTGGTGATATTTCTTTCTTTGGACTAATAGGATTTTGCACCACTATTTCTTGTAGCTGGATATCTTGAAGATTGGTCGTTAGTGTCTGCTTATTACAGTCGTTTACTATTATATCGTTTCTTCAGCTCCAAGTAGATGAAGCGTCGATCTGTACATTCCATGTAATATATATATCCTCGTATTATAATATCTATTGCCAATTTGGAGATATCGATAATAATGAATATCATTATTATTGCTGAGCTGAATGATCCAAATCTGACTAGTTTGTCCATAAAACGATTCCATGTACTTTTAGCGATGTTCATCAATGTATTTTCAGTTAATGGGTTGGATATTAGGCCTCCTTGAACTATTTCTTCATCTTGCATTCTTCTGACTATCGTATTGAGTAAGGATGCTCTTTCCATCGGAAACATTATGTGTTGCTGTAGTTTCTAAAGATTTTCTTGTGAATATATTCCGCTGGTTACCAGTGAATTCAGTTTTTCCGGCTGCCATGCAAGTTTGGTTGACGATTTCAAAGTCTTGATGTTATTACTTTTTTGTGGCGCCAGTATGAGATTTATCCAGTTAACGCCAATTTTAAAATATTGAGGAACGATAGAGTTGCAGTTTATATGTGTACCTTTCTTTAACAGTATTTGGGTTTTTGGTGTGAGAAACATTGTTTTGTTTCCTGATGAGACTGTCACTTGTGTATAGTGTTACGTCCGAATGAGCGCAACCCATCAATATACTTACTAGTTCCTATCTTCTGTTATTATTTATTTAGATTTACAAGGAAATCCCTTTTTGCTACCGCAGATGCGGTCACTGCCTTCCGGGAAATGGAGCCGGATAACGAAATCACTTAGACGTTTTAAAACAACTACTATAATGTATTTCACTCATTGGAGAAAAAAAAGTACCTTGCAGTGTATAGGCTGTGGATGCGTTGGGGAGCAGCGGCTCGTTTCTTCTCGTTGGTCAGGTGCAGACAGTTAGACGCTGCGTGCGGCTGGTTTTTTTCAAGGGTGTCAGCGAGTGGAGTCCGGTGTATAAGTATCGACTAAGCCCGATTTTCATACTTTGAAAATATACTTTAGACAACTAGACTGGTCTGATAACGGGCAGAGTAACGTTCTCTTGGTGTTGTTGATACTCTGATCTGGCGACTTGCGGCAATTCGGTTTGTAAGGCGACTTCAAGAAAACTGACGACTCCTAGCCCTTTGCTCCCGGGCTTTATATACTAGTTTCACGTACTCTTCCTCATCCCATATTTGGAGTGGATAATTTAAAATATTCTTTTAATATCTAGCTTTAATAGAGTCATGACAGGTAAAATCATAAACTCTTAGTTTTATTACCCCCAAATTTGGGGAATCGAGCTCGTGACTAGCTCTAAATAGTCACGAGCTCGATTAGTAATAATAGTAATCTAGATAAAATATATTTATTGTTATTTTTAGTTACATTTACCGGTCCAACTATGTCCATAGAAATTTTATCGAATGTTCTTTATGGCGTATAAGTGACAATCACAGGTTGTTTAGTTTTTATTCTTTTCAGTTTATTTCTTTGACATTCCTTGCATTTTTGTATCCTTTTCTAAATGTCTACTTATAAATTTTCCCAGTAATATTTATCCTTAGTTCTATTATATGTTCTATTAACGCCAGAATGACCCCCTATTTTAGTTGCGTGTAACATTTCAAATATTCCATCTCTTTTATCTATGTCTATATAAATTATATTATTAATTATTTAAATAAATTATAACCTTAATATTTGTCTAGTTAAAAATATCTTTTAAGATTTTTTCAATTTCATCCCAACTAATATTTGTTATTTTTATATCTTGTAATGGGGCGTTTATGCCGATGCGACGGCTCCAACGCTGCGCCGGAGGCTCGACTCCGGCGTGAAGATTCTCTTCTTCCCGTTCAACGGAGAGATACTCTCCTGGATGCGACGGCGATTACCTGCGCCGTCGCTCGTGCAGCCTACCGCTGCCGTGCCGCCGAGGCACTCTGCTCGGCCAGTCAGTTATTCTGCAAATCGCGAAACACGCGATTTACCCGCGTAGGCTGTCGGGGTACTCGGGAATATAAGGACGTTAGGAGCAAACGAAATGTAAACACTCTAGTACAAGCAAATGTTTGTTTATTCCAAGTTCAAATTACACGAGCTAACAACTGTTATATACGCGCGACGCGAGAAGGCAGATTGCGCACGCCGATAATAACTCGCTCGCGGCGAGTTCGATCGCAATAATAATTGAAGCGCGACAAAAGATGATTGTACTTACAATCTCGCAAAGCGCCGCTCCTGCGTGGTGCGGCACGCGCAAAATGGCGGGAGCGTCCTCCCTCAGGTACACTGAGTGGTCTGCGAGTCGGTGGCGTACCGACTGGTCCGTCGCTGGCTCGCTGGATGAGTCCGCTCGCGTACTCGCCTTCGCTCGCTGCTCCACGGATACACTCGCGCACGGTGGAGGCACAGTAGGTCGCGTTCGCGCGGTATCAAAAGGTCGATGATCTCGAGCACGTGTTGCTACTCCCGTGGCCGGAAACTATCTCTCCATTGCCGATCGCGCTCGCGACGCGAGGTGTCCGAGCGCCGCGCGCAGTGCCTACGCGCCGAACCGCGGCGACCCTGCGCATGACATGTGCGCGCGATTCAAATCGCTGGATCGCTTACAATCTTTCGATATACTAAATATTACATAATTATTTTGCAAGCATATAGTCCTTAGTAATTTAAATTAATTAATCAGATTTGTTTTAACCGTTATTGCTGATTCCGCTGTATTTAAACATAATAAAAAATTTTGTTTTTTCCCTTGTCTATTATCTCGATTTCATTACTATCTAAACTTTCATCCCAATAAATATTTTTGTTTAATAAATTCTCTGTATTTTCATCTAGTGATTCACCATTATTATTAATTTAATTGCATTTTTAGAATATACTACATTTTTCTGTATATTGTCTTGCTTCTCGACGTCATACGCAATTCTTTTCTTTAGGCCCTTAATTTTTCTTCGTTTATGATTTTTCATCATCAACTTTTTCGTACTGATTTTTGTCTTTTTCTCATTTATGATTTTAATTTTATCTTCGTTATTCAATTGTTGGCGAATTTTATTCTCTTCTCGCTTTTTCTGCGCTCTAGTTATAACACATATTCCTTCTTCTTGTCACCGGATTTCGTGACAAGGCATCTGCATTTGTATTTTGCTTTCCAGCCTTATCCATCTCTGTACTCTTTGATTATTATCTGCTGATTTTAATTATATCAATGGCTTGTGATCCGTTACAATAAAAAATGTATTACCATAGATTTCGAACATATTTATGGCATATTTAATCGCCAAAGCCTCTTTCTCATACGTTGCACATTTCATTTCAGCTGGTTGTTATAAATGGTTTGTCAAATTGCGGGTATTGTAAGACTGGCGCAGAACATAACTTCTTAACCAGTTTATCAAAAGCTTTTTGTTATTCTTCTTTCCAAATGAGTAGTCTTACTTTTTGTAATTATACTGTTAATAGTTTTGTAATATCAACAAGATTTTTTATGAATCTTCTATAATAATTAGCAAATCCTAAAAATTGTCTCACACCTTTTACATTTTTAGGTATAGGAAAATTTTTGACGGCCTCTATTTTCTTCTTATCCGGCCTTATCCCAGCTTCGCTAACTATATGCCCTAAAAATAAACTTCTGTTTTACCAAATTCACATTTTTCTGGTTCTAATTTTAATCCTGCCGCTATTAATGTTTCTGCTATTAACTTAAATCTTCATCCAATTCTTCCTTTGAATCTCCAAAAATAATAATGTCGTCAATATAACGAGCGAAGCGAGCGTTTTTAGCTAGTATTTTATTAATGTATTCGGCTAAGACTGTATTTATCACTCGCTGAAATGTTCTAGCAGAGTTCTTGAGCCCGAGCGTGCCGACTGTCGGCTGTTCCACGCGGCTGTGTTTTGTGTTTATACTACACTAGTCCTTCGCATTATTCAAAGTTGGGAGTCTCAGAGCTCGGAAGTCGAAGCGGTAGACGCTTATGCTCGTATTGCCAGAATGCCGAAATTTCGGATTAGGGAATGATGAAATTTTGGATTCGGAAATGATGAAAATAGACTGCAAAACATTCGATCGATAGAGATCTGTACGACCGCAATAATATGGAAGGTTGAACCTTCGAAATTTTTCTCCATGTGTAGTCAATCACTAGTCTGTATCTCTTTTTTCCAGTTACAAGTTACTTCTTTGGCACGACTAATGCTGGTGCATTAAATAGGTTTTTAGGCACGACCGCGGTACGCAAGTGCCTTATAGTTTCGCCCGCGTAAAATGTGTGAGATGCGATATCTCACGCAATTTTCAAGCAATCGGGCTACAATTTGAGGAGAACTCTCCTCTCACACAAACTGAAAAACTATTTATTTTTTATCCCGATCGTCTACGTTGTTTTAAAATGAGAGCACAATTTGTTCGATTTTATGTATTTTTACGTGTATTTCTAATAAAAATTTTGGTGTTACACGATTATCTCTGAGAGTTTTTAGTCAATCAGGCTAAAAAATTTTGTGGGAACTCCCCTCATCACTAGAACCTCATGGATCTATTTTTAGCCAGATCCCGAATATATATGCAGAATGCACCTTCAAAAATCGTTAAAAACGGGTTTTTGACTGTAACTCGAATTCAAAGCATTCTACAAAAAAAAGTTAAATGGAAAAGTTGTAGATCTTTGAAAAATACAACTTTTTCCTGTTGACACCTAAACGTGAAAATGCTTTCGACTCCAGTTAACAGCCCAAAATCGTTTTTTTAAAGGAATAAATCAGTTATTTATCATAAAACTTTGGGGCTATACATTTTACATTAAAACGTTAAATGTAAAAGTTGTAGATATTTTGAAAACACAACTTTTTACCGTGACAAAAATTTTTTCAAAACACTTTTAGACAAACCACAACCCTAAAAGCGATTTTTTGATACATAAATTCAATAACAACTTCGGTACAACATGCTCCATTTAACCCGAAATTTTTTTAGGAATTTTCCCATATTTTTACAAGCTTAGACTTATATTTTGGCCTTCATTCCGTACATAAATACAAGATTAAGCTACGACCAACGCAACACATTTATAACCAGAAATATACAAACATTACCATCATAAAATTGTATTTATTTTATTATATTTATATTTGATTTTATTTTTATTAAAATTGAAGCACTTATCAATTTAAATTATAACTTTGTGTTTTCAATTGTCTCATTATGAACATAAAATATAAACGTTAAATAACGAGCAAGAAGCGCGAGCGTCAGCGGTGGTGCCTTAGACGCAAAACGCTTCGCGTTTTGCGTGCCTTGCATCGCTTCGCGATGTAAGGCGGCAAGCCACCGCGGACGCCAGGCCTCGCGTGGCGCGCTAGTTTGTATTTCGGATAGCTTTATCGATGATTAATTTCTGTGTTTCAGTGATAGCAATCCCTTTCTTCTTGTGTCCTAATGGAAACTGCTTCACATAGATAGGTTTATCTATCGTGATTTATTTCGTATTGCTCCACGTTACACGTTCCTAATTCATCCCCTTCGATCCAGAAAACCTCTGGATATTTAGTTGTGATCCGTTCGATTTTTTCTTGATTCTTGTTACCTCCATTTTTCATCTGCTATTTCTTGCGTAATATTTCCTGCCTACTAGATTTCTTGGGTTCGCTTTGTTGAGTTTTCTTAAATGCATCGATTGCTTCTATATTTAAAATTAAATTTTCATCTATACCTAGTTTGTCAACTAGCTGAGTTCCTTCAGGAATATAGTCAATATCGAATGATATATATTGATATTCATTTCCCTCAAACATCAATTTTTCTTCCGCTTTTGACAATTTTTCTCCAGTTTCCTCCATTGTTGTTAATATGTCCTTAAAATCACAATTTTTTGCTTCCGTATTTATTTCTTGTGAATTTTGCTTTTCTTGCAATTCTCCATTAACCTTATATATAAAATTTTTTATATTCTTATTATCGGTTTCCAAAAATTCTCTAAAATTTGCTTCCTCGTTTTCATTTTTATTGTATTCATTTATTATTTGCACTTGAATATTATTACTTGCTTCATATCTTTCAGTTATTGTATTAAAGATTGTTTTCACGTCCTCGTAAAAAGTATTTTCTAACAACATTTAATTTTTGTTCAAATCCTTTATCTCTTCGTACTTTCCTGCCTTTTGCTCCATACTCTCACTTATTCTGCTTTGATTATTACGTTGATGGATTTTTTCTTTACATTCACTTTCAGCTTTACTCTGGCTGCACTTATTTTCCTATAAATCTTCATATATATCATTTTCATCAATGATTTCTTTTAAAATTTTACTGAGAAATTTCTTGTGATCATTATTTACTCCCACTCTAACACGCTCATCATTGTTTTGTATTTGCTTCATATAAGTGTATATCTTCTTAATCGGTCCATTTTACAGTTTTAATTTTATGTTATTTATCTCCAAATATCCTTCATCTAAACGCAATTTACTTTCTCTGAGTAGTTTAATCCCTAAAATACCATCATACGGAATTCCGAATTCCTCTGTGCGACGTGAAAATCAAAATATTTATTATTTATTGGTAGTTTAACTATTTCTAGAGTTTTTATTTGTTTGCTTGTTATTCCTGTCGACAATATTTTTTTATCTTGTAATTGCGCCTCCGAATAAATTTGACCTAATTTAATTATATTTATTTATGCACCACTATCAACGAGTCAGATACGTGATTTGATTGTGTATGGGTTTGCAATCTCAATATATTCTAATCGATCATCTAACTAATTTATGTGGTGTATTTCTAGTTTCTCGATATTGATTTCGTTCTCGCATTTCTCTGCCTTCTCTGTTTCTAGAACATTTTTCTCATATGCATCCCTTGTTTTTATTAAATTTGCTGTGTCAGTATTTATTTCGAGTGCAATGGCCTTATTCTTCCTCGTCCACTCGCCTCAAGAAGGCTTTAGTCGTTTCCCGCATGATTCGTTTGCTGATTTTGCAATCTAAAACATTCCTTTGTCATATGGTTCGTATTTTTGCAATAGCTACAGAATTTATTTGCCCTTGATTCCAATGCCTTGATTTCCTGACAATTTTCTTATTATAGTTATAGTTATTATTATAGTTGTAATAATTTTGATTTTTATACGAGGCGCCAACATTATTTATAGCTTGTTACTGAGCGATAAACTTGGGGCAGTATTTTCCTGAATGACCTTTTTCGTTGCAAATCTAGTATTGGATATCTTGTTGACATGCTTTCGCTCTATTCTGTGCTACTAATATTTTAGCTTCATGATCATTTTTATTGCAAATTGCACACATTAAAAATTTTCTATCCATTAATATCGACCGTTCAGCCCGCGGTCCCCCATTACCCTCCAGTCTACTTTATCAGTAGAGTGAGCATCGGTAGAGTTTAGTTTATCGATCTGGGGGCTGACCCTCCTCAGAGTGAGCATCGGTAGAATCTACTTTATCGACGTTGGTATCGGTACTGACACGCTCCCAACCTGTTTTTTATCAAACATGATTGGTTGAAATTTAAACATGGCTGATTGGTTCAAGAGTCAGCACACTGCTGGCTGAATAACAAGCATCTGACCATCCCGAGTGCTTACCAACCTTCCACTATTTATTGATATACACGAACTCTTCATTAGTTATTGATGCTACTAGGAATTAGTACAAAATAGAAATCCATTATCCATTATATATTTTTTGATTTATTTATAAAAATCCTTATTTATTATATTAGTATACATATTGTATTATAACTAAAACATATATAAAAACTTTTATTATATTCTTATAACTAAATCGCATGAATATATATTCTTATTACTAAAACACACGTATGAAAAAAACCTTAAAATAAATTCTTCAGATACACATACAACTCCAACCTGTCTGAGGAAATGTGAAATAACGTGCGTATACATATATATAGTTACTGAACCTATACGTTGATGTGACTATTACAATGCAATTATAAGTACGCAGCTAAACAAAGTATAAATGTGTACCATCATTTATCGACTATAAAAACTCTACACTCATCCATCGATCCATTGTCGTTAAATTTTCTATGTATATACATTTTTTTGTAATTATATCATATCAAAAATTCTTAAAGTTAATACATAGTCTTAAGCTAAAATTTATCACCTATATATATAAATAAAATAGCGTTAGAACCATTACACTACATTATAAACTTATGTGAATCTAATAGTAATTAAATTGTAATTTATAAATTGAATAATATGCAATCTTAAGCTAAAAGTTATAAATGGCGTTAGAACCGTTAGAGTACATTATAAACTTATGTGAATCCAATAGTAATTAAATTGTGATTTATAAATTGAATAATACTGTCTATGTAAGATGTTATAAAAATCCTTAATACTCGTATTAGAAAAAGAAAAACTTACTAAGCGTAGCGATAATACCCTTTGCACAGTAAAAAAGAATTTAGCATAAACACTCTAATGATTGAGAAAAAATCCTTAATATTATACGTAATCGAGATAAATTGTTATTAAACAAATTCAATAATGTTGTTACCAAGGTGTTGGAGATATACATCTCTAGTTTCTATCTCCTGCTTCAACTTCTCCTCATCGGCAATGTTTGCCATGAGGAAGGCGTTCACTTTAGTGGGTAGGAAAACGTCGAAACTTGCGTCCAACTCTAGCACCATCTAAGAGCCAAATTTTGTCTGAACTTTCTTACATTTGGATATTTTATACTTCTTGTTGATCTCCAAATCCTTAATTTTTTTCGTGGGCAGGAATGGTGGAGCTTTTGCCACAGCGTTTAGCGACTCCATCCTGTAAAAGTAATGAAACAATATATATATATATATATATATATGCTTATTATACTTTATATGTATTAGTTATAAGAATATTTTATACTCACGTAATAAATTATCCTTCCAATGTTGACGTTGTTGTATCAGAATCAGGTGAGGAATAATATTCCTCAAACAAATACAGTCGGAAGATAAAATCTCGCCATACAACGCGGAGCCACTTGTTTATTGCGCAAATGTTTTGAACTGCGCAATTCTGCTGCTAGTCAGGAAGGTGATGCGTACACACCAGCGGAGGTCGAAATCCTGATGTCTTTAAGGATGGACTGCTGAGATCTTCTACATTACGAATGTCGGGGAAATATGACTGCAGCCACTCCTTTTTCTGCACACCTTCTACCCAAACAATCACGTTTCTTGTCGGTGATAAGTCGAGAAGGCTGGAGCAAACTTCAGCTACCTTGTCATATGGAAGGTGGAAGGTCACCATCGTTCCACTTTAATCCGTGGAAACAATACTTAAGCCATAGATTGGCACACTGGACATTGCTCTGCAAGTCGTACCAAGAGTGCGGTGGTTGAAACGTTGCTAGTTGAGCTACTGCTACTGGCTCATTGGGATCAATGTTGGCCAACTCCTTGATTATAAATTGACCGTTTTGTCCCTTGAATCCCTGGATATCAACAAGTAAATCCATTTTACCTATAAAAATATTACTTATTATTAAAAATAAAATTATATATGAAATAATAAAATATTTAAAATATACTTACAAATGCTACAGCAAGCTTTCTCAACTAATGTAATGTAGAGCTCAGTATACTGCTTGAGTACACTCATTCACGCTTGCAACGTGCAACGTCTCTTTTCTTCGGATCGCATCAACTACCCTCTCTCTCATGCGTTTAAATGCGTTTTCCATAGTCCCCACTCTGACATTTTTTCATTCAAAACATACCAATTCTCTATAGCGCACGCAGTGCAACAGATACAGCTAGATCCTTAGATTTTTCGACTACCCTCTCTCTCATACATTTAAATGCATCTCCCATAGTCCCCACTCAGGCGTCTGCAGGCTGTATTTTCGTTCAAAGCGCATCGATTTCCTACAGCCCGCGCGGTGTAGCCGCTAAATCCTTAGATTTTCGACTACCCTCAAGTCTCATACTTTTAAATGCATTTCCCATAGTTCCCACTCTGGCGTATTTTCGGTGCATCGATTCTCCACAGCACGTGTGGTGCAGCCGAAACAGCTAGATTATCGGATTTTTCTTCGAGCACATGGAGCTACCCTCTCTCTCATACTTTTAAAATATTTGTAATGCATTTACATTATGAAAATTACCCCCACTCTTTGAAGTATTATGCTATTTAAACCAAATTGCAAACGATATGTATTTCAGTTGTCTGAAGTTGTCTTGCTGCACGGATTATTATCATTAACTTACTAGTTTAATTGGAGGAAGCATTTTAAAACAGAAAGCTGAGACTTTACTGGTATAAATAACATTAATTTTACATTAAATAAGTAAAAATTTTAGAAAAAAATATCTATAGCAAAAACAGTGCGTCTAAGAATTCTACCCTAGAGTCTCACATTTCTTCAGTTTTCCCAACCCTCGAACCGATACTGCTACTTTATGCCACAATTATTGCATCCACATGCAGCGTCGCATCTGAAAATACCTACCCTGCGGTCTCGCATTTCTCGAGTCACTCACATCCCACGAACTGATAAGGTTACGTTATTTGACAATTATTGCTTTCACGCGTGCAGAAGGAAGCTCTTCGGGCACACTAGCTGACTCGTGGTACCATTCGAACCAATTCTCTCAGTGCAGTAACATCATGTGTTAAAGTCAGTGTTTACATAAGTTTAAAACAAAAGTTTTTAAAAAATACTTAAATTTTAAGAAACTGTGTGCGCAAATAAAAACTGTCAATAACGAGTACTAAAACGTGTGCTGAAAATTATAAGATCATCATCATGGAGAATAAAGTAAGTAAAATTTTTTATTATAATTCAGTCAACTCTTTCTCTCTCTCACACACACCGGTGACACTACAGCCATCTCTCTCTCTCTCACACATACACACACACACAACGCACATCATTTCTTATGTTTACATTCATACAAACGTACACTTATATTCATAACAAACTTATTTATTTTTGTTTTACAGGAATAGCAACTGCAAGCCGATTTTTTTATAAACGACCAAGAGCAACAACAGCAACAACAACAGGAGCAGGAAAATCTACAATTAGATATTGCTACGCTAGATAAAATACTTGCATTTGATTGTATAAAAATTAATAAGAAGGAACTATCTGCAATATACCAAGATTTAGCTTTATCATTAGAGGATGAGTATGAAGTAAATGAATTGGAACAATAACAACAACAACAAGTCAACAACAACAACAGCAGCAGCAGCAGCAGCAACAGCAACTAGAGCAAAACCAACACCGACAAGAGTCAAAGTATGTTGAGATGATAGACTTAATTGCGTCATAAGAGCAAGTTATACCATCTGTCAACATCCACCAAACTAGTGATGTTTTAAAACTTATTGAAGCTATATTAACACCAATTCCTATATTGCAGCAAAATGTTGAATTAGTTAAACAGTATCATCACATTACTATAATAGAATTAAAAAAACTAACACAGCAACTGGAAAACTTGCGAAAAATCTTGTCAACGGGAGTCAACCTCAGGTGAAGCCTCAGCAGCAAATGAAAAGGAAAAAAACAGCAAATGTTGAAGAAAAAGAACCAGATTCTAAAAAAAAGAAGACTGTAAAAAAACAAAAGAAGGAGCCAGTAAATGCAGATATTTCAAGACAAGTTTTAAAAGAGTTGCAAAAACTAAGTTCTAATGTAATTAATAATGCAAACAATTCTAAAATAAAAAAGAATGTTAAAAAATAAATTTTAATAAAATATTTGTAATTAAAAAAAGTGTTTTTCTCTAATTTAAATTTTTTATTATTTAAAAAAAATATATATATCAAACATTTATTCTTATATATTAAAGTATTATAATTATCATTTTTTACAAGTAGATATCATCTTCTGAAAATGGCATGTATTATGGATGAATGCTTACAACAAGTTAAGCTCTTAGAAGAGGTTGACATATTATTATCTACTGCTGCAGTCGATTTATTCACCATAACACGGTAGAGAAACCACTTTCGTCTATCAATAAATACTTTTCGGAAAGTTTTAAGGATTAAAAAACTTTCTGTTGCACAAATACCAAGTATTTTATGTACTTTAGCAAAAGTAGAATGTATGAAGGCAATACTTGAAGCTATGGTTAAAGGAAAAAGTGGTGGTGGGGTACAAGTAATAAAGAAGACTATCACTGATCGTGTGCGTTGGATTGACATGGACAACGCTTTTGAAAATCGCATGAGGACTGCTGTTATAGCAAATTTAACGCATATTGATGTATTTAAATTTCTACGAGATACATCGATATTATTTTCACGAGGAATAAAAAATACGATTGCTAAAAACAAAGCCTCAAAAGTGAACACTGTTTTGTCATGTAAATTAAAAAAAATATCTGTAAAGCATAATGAAGGTGCTGAAGAAGAAGCAGAGTGCATTGATATAAAATATTTTAACACAAAAAATCATGAAATTTTATCTGCATCATCGTTAAACGAATGGTTCAAATCTGATGTTATTGAACCTCTACTCACACATATTGAGGAATTTCAGGAACGTTACTCTGCCTAGACTCTGCATTCGATTGAAAATTTACAGATAAATATAAACAAATTCAATCCAATGAGTACTGGCAGCTCTTACATACCCTTACCAGCATTTATAGAGAAAAGAAAAGCATGCATCAATGTTCAAAATCAGGATAACAAATGCTTCGTATGGGCAATTTTATCAGCATTACGTCCTGTTAATCGTAAAAATCATCCTAATAGAATGAGCAATTACATTACATATGAAAACATCTTGAATATGAAAGGTATCAAATTTCCTGTGTCATTGAAAAAAATACCAAATTTCGAGAAGCAAAATACTACAATCTCAATAAATGTTTTTGGCCTAGACAATAAAAACATTGTACCTCTCTATTTAACGTCATGTAAAAAGAGTAATCATATAAATCTCCTTTTACTCACGAATGATAATTTAGATGATGATGATGAGTTTCATTAGTAATGATTTAAGCAAAAGTGGTAGAAAACTATTTGTATGTGATAGATGTTTAATTTATTTTTTCAAAGAAGATAATTTGGCGAGACATGAAGAATACTGTAAAAAGCTAAATAACTGTAAAATAAGACTTTCCAGTGAAAATATTAATATTATAATGTTTAAAAATCATTGTTATAGTGAAAAGTTACCTTTTATAATATATGCAGACTGTGAGTGTCTGCTTAAACCAATAAGACAAGATGTAAAAACTAACACTCGATCAGTACAAAGTCATGAGTAGTAATCCCCCCACAGTGGCGAGTAAAAACAAACCAGCCGCCGAGAGAGAGAGAGAGAGAGAGAGAGAGAGAGAGAGGGAGAGAGAGAGAGAGGGAGAGAGAGAGAGAGAGAGAGAGAGAGAGAGGAGAGAGAGAGAGAGAGGGAGAGAGAGAGGAGAGAGAGAGAGAGAGAGAGAGAGAGAGAGAGAGAGAGAGAGAGAGAGAGAGAGAGAGAGAGAGAGAGAGAGAGAGAGAGAGAGAGAGAGAGAGAGAGAGAGAGAGAGAGAGAGAGAGAGAGAGAGAGAGAGAGAGAGAGAGAGAGAGAGAGAGAGAGGGAGAGAGAGAGAGGGAGAGAGAGAGGGAGAGAGAGAGGGAGAGAGAGAGGGAGAGAGAGAGGGAGAGAGAGAGGGAGAGAGAGAGGGAGAGAGTTACTTTGCAAATTCAGTATCTCTCTAACACTGTTCTTATACACTTCATCCAAGCATGGACGTGATCATTGACATTCAGTTCTTCAAAGGCACCAGGCATCGAAATCTACCAAAAGAAGTAGCCGTAGTGGCTGTGAATAGTAATTTTAGTAGTCATTGGCTGATAACACCGGCAATAGCGCTTGGTCATCTGAATGAAGATATACGGAGTCAGAACGATTGGCTCACCCAGTACCATCACCGGCTCGACTACTTTGACGGTGAGGTGTCTTTAAAGGCGGTGAAAAAAATTTTAAGAGAACTTTCGAAAAGTGTGCGGAAAATATACGTTAGGGGTAATGATAAATTGCTAGTGTTACATAAAATAATACCTCGTCAAATTTGTAATCTCGAGTACGATCAGGATTGCTCGTCTTTCGATAAATTATCGTCCGATGTATACTGCATGCATCACGCTGTCAAACCTTGCTACAAAAATTATCGTTGTGCACTAAATCAGGCTTGTAGGCTAAAATCGTGGCTACTCACAGGTACGATTAAAAATTCGAGCAGTGCTTTTGAAGACATTTGTAATGATGGACAGTCTTGAAAAACCTGTCGAAAATCCGCTCGCACACTGTCGGTGTATTCCCAGCCGATCAGATACCGAAGGTGTGGACGAAACCGACAGCGTTCGTTGTAAACACGGATGATCATACGAAATCGGGTATGCATTGGGTTGCCCTGTACGCTGACAAATCTTGCAGCGCATTTTATTTTGATAGTTTTGGTCTCCCTCCATTCATACCCGATCATATAAATCGGTTGCGAAAAAATTGTAAACAATTTCGCTGGAATAATATTCGACTAGAGAGCGACTCTTGCGTGCGGTCAGGTGCGGTCAGTATTGTATTATGTTTCTGCATTATACGAGCGCGAGTCTGGGTTACAATAAATTTCTCGAGAGTTTCTCTGATAATCTGCGAAAAAACGATAATGTAGTCCGGCAGTATGTAGACTGTAAAGAGAGAAAAAACGCTGACAAAAATTTTATCGGAAGCGGTGATTGCATTGTCAGATGCTTGCAAAGCTGCAGTTCTAAGATGTCATTGTTTTAGCGCAAGATGATACTGTGAGAAACAGCCTTTTTTTTTCTTCGAATGTTTGCTGCTCAATCAGTGTTAATGCACTCTCTTTGTTCACCTTACGATGAGTGTCGCATACGTGGCGGTTACCACCTCCACAGCCACCATCTCCACCATTGCCTATACTACATACCAAGGGCTCGGAGTAGTTTAGTCGTTTCAAAGTGGTGGTAGAGGTGACAACATGGTACACCAAAAGGAAGACCGGTTTCAGCTGCTGAATACTCTATACACTTTAGACAAGTCGTACGCAACGGAGATCATTGTCGGCCTGGAATACACCAGCTTCAGAGACGAGTACTACGAGCCTGTGGTACGCCTATTGGGCGCGACTCCAATGGAATCGCTTTTAACTACGATGGATGGCTGCAATTCAGAGACTGCTTCAACGAATTTTTCAAGTATCTTTGTGGAAAGAGCAGCGAAGGTATGACGGGTCAACAGATTTGCGGTACAGGATGGATAGCAAAATTCTAGGACACTTGGAGTTCTCAGCAAACGCTATTGTGCAACTATTATTATGAACAAAATTAAGTTTCTTCGTTTGAATGAGTATATTGTGAAATGTATTGATGCACGCCTAGAATATCTTAAGCTTGTAGCGGGCAATTGTTACGTCCAGATTATAAATTTAAATTACAAAATCTAACACATCAATACAATTACATGAATTCCTACCTGAATTAATAGTCGAACTTCACGATATGTGAAAGTTATAATAATTGAAATGATTAAATGAGTGAATGATAGGAAATCCCTTTTGGCTACCGCGGACGTGGTCATTGCCTACCGGGGAAGGGAGCCGGATACGAAGTCACTTAAACTATACATTATTTCTTTTTAAATCGACACACGTTTATTTCTAAAAAGAGAAAAGTACCTTAATGTGTGAGTGTGCGTGGCTGTTTGTATATATGTGTAAAGATGTTCCTGAGTGGCTGCAGCGGTCAATCCTCGGCACCTTCCAGCCTAGGCTCGGTGGTTCAGGTTACAGCGGTGGCTAGATGCACTTGGATGTGACGGCTCGTCCTTTCGACGTGCGTAGAGTAATCGCAGGGAGTCCACTGCCTCTGTTTCTTCATCTTTTCAGCAGGGGGTGATATTCGGAAAAGATGCCGATGGATACACTTGCTCGACCGTGCGACTAAGTCCGATATGCTCTTTATTTCTAAACGTACAAGTAGCGTATACTGTGTGATGCTAGTTTTTTTTATGAATGGTCTGGGGACGAGCAGAGTAACGTTCCGCGAGAGATTTCGGATATTACTGACTGATGATGGTCTGGCGACGAGCAGAGTAACGTTCTGCGAGAGATTACTGACTGATGATTGCCCTTTGCTCCCGGGCTTTATATACTCGCATATCCCCTTGTTTTTCTCGGGCTAGTGATTTCCATATTGGGTCACCTCACTATTTGTATTTTCCTCTCTCAATTTTAAGGGAATCGTGGCAGGCCAAGTCATAAACATCATAGTTTATGACTACCACTTAAGAATTCGTCTCTTTTAGAACTCTTCCGTGGTCTCTCTTTTTTTTTACTGGAGATCGCACACGTGTCCAATGGATTTCCAGATCGTCGAATATTGCGCCTCGGTTTCTTTCTCTCCTCGCTAGTTTTTTTCTCATAGTTGTGCTCATTTTTCCGCGGTGGTTTGTCGTCGCATTGCGTGGAAACAGCTCCCCTATTCTCGTGTTTAAAAATAAGAATACGCGGTTCTTATGAAGCTATCATTGAATCTAAAATATCCCTTAGCGTTTTTATAACATTTTGAATTTATTGCGTGGTTCGTTGGAATATAGCCTATTTTCGTGAAGGTGCCACTCGTACGTATGAGCGAATCTCTCTCTCTCTCCCGTTTTTTTCTTGTTGGGTGCCGCTTGTACGTATGAGTAAATTTTTCTCTCTCCTGGTTTTTCAGATCCACTTCTTATGTGCCGCTTGCACTTATAAGTGAATCTCTCTCTCTCTCTCTCTCTCTCTCCTGGTTTTTTTGTCAGCTCCACTTCTTGAGTGCTGCGATGACGTGCTAGTAAGTAAGTGTGTGCGTGTGTGTGTGTGTGTGTGTAGATATGATATGTATAGCAATAGTAGTGTTTTGGATGCGTAATGGAATCGGTGATTACATTACACCTCCCGGCCCGAAAAAGAACGGACGAGTGAAACTCGACGTTCGCTAAAGATTTGTATATGTGTATTATTGTATGTATTTCTTATAAACAATGATGGGTATTATCATTCTCCGCACATCATTATTTATTTACAATATGATTTACAAGGTACTTTTCGTTGCTACAAATTTTTTTTTTGGTTTATGTATTTATATATAATTTTCTTTGTTTACGATCATACATTCAGTGTTTACATGCTAGATTACATATAATATTATTTAAATTTTATATTAATATCGATACAAAATGAAAGAAGCAAAAAAATTTTATCAAGAATATGTGACATGTGTATATAACCTGTGTTGAGTCGGCTGTAACATAGAATTTCCGTTAGTATGTTGATAATTTTTTTATTACCGATGTGTAATTTTATTCAAGCTACTTTTCTCTTTATGTCTTTTCATTCTCTATCTTTCGTGTGGGTTGTTGCCTTTTATATAAAATTCCACCCCACCTGAAAAAAAGAATGTTGAACATGGAATTTCAACATTCTTCTTTTATGGTGACAAGTATGTGAATATTTTTCCGTTTTGAGTTAGAAAGGTTCTGTATTATTTTATTTCCCATGCCCATTTCTACTTTAGGACACACGTGTTTTTTTTTGTTTTTATACTTGTTCAGGTTCTATATATGAAACTCTAAGTCTATTAGCATTAACAGTTTTAATTATCTCATTTTTCATTCTAATTTTTATATTTCGCTGATTGTTAAATACATCTACAACAGTGTATGGTCCTTCATATTGATCGGCTAGTTTATACTGCTTTCCTCCTTTTAACAACCAAACTATATTTCCTATTTTAAATTCCTTTGGATTAATTTTTTTATTATAATAATATTTTGATCGAATTTTTGACTCTATTAATTTTTCCCGTGCAATTCTCTGAAGTTCATTTAATCTTTTACTAAGATTAATTACATAATCGTTATAAGTGGGGATCAAATCTTTGGGCTCAAGTGGCTCGTTTGGCACCGTGTTGTAACAAAATGTAGCTAATTCCAAACATTCGTCCCAAGTTTCGTTATCTAAGGCCGTTTTAATATATTCGGTTAGCGAATGATGTGATCTTTCTAAAGAACCGTTAGATTGCGGATGATAAGCAGTAGTTTTTACTTGTTTGATGCGAAATTTCTTGGCCACTCTTTTCATTAAACTTGACATAAAATTACTACCTTGGTCTGTGAGGATTGTAACAGGTGCTCCAAAAATACAAATAAAACGTTTTATTAACGCGTCTGCTACTGACTCCGCTGTGGAATCCTTTATAGGTATTGCTAAGCAATATTTCGAAAAATTGCATTGAATTGTTAGTATATTATTATAACCATTTTTAGATTCTGGAAAGGGTCCAACTATATCGAGACTAATCTTTTCCATCGGTGATTGAGATGTGTCAGTAATTTGCATAGCTTGTTTGGTCTTGACTCGAACTAATTTTTTTAACTGACATGTGAGACATCTACGTATAAAATTTTGTCCGTCTTCTTTAATGTTTTCCCAGTAATACCTTTGTTTGATCCGTTTATAAGTTTTAGTTACTCCTTTATGACCTCCTATAGCTGTATTATGTAATTCTTCCATAATTCGAACTCTATCTTTTTCAGCAATATACTTTATTAAACTCAAACAAATTATGATTTTCACTGGTACTCCCTTTAATATTTGTCTTAATTTAACTAATATATCGTCCCATAATACGTTTTCAATATCTTTGCTCTTAGCCATGCTAATAGAGCGTATATTCTCTTTTATGATGAGTGATTTCAAAATTTTAAACGCGGCAATCATATTATTTAGAATTTCAGTAGTACTTAAGGATTGTGTCCCTCTTGTAACAATGGCAAAGTGTAATTCATTACTTCGATTCGTGATTTTAATTTCTCCTGCTTCCAAACCAGAGAATCTAGGCAATTCGTTGAGCGTATATAGTTGTCGAGCCCCTTCGTCACATGGCGTACCATCCGAAGTTATAAAATATATATAATTATCTTTTCGCATAAATAATTGTTCTTTACATTCAACAAATAGTTTTCCAAATCTTCTTTCTCTATTTATAATAGGCTCAACATTGTTTTCCTCCGTTGACTCTACGGATATTTCTAATTGATTATTACGCAAATGTGTTACATCATTGTTTCTTCGGTAATCTCGACATTTTCCGCGTTATCATTTTCAGGTTGATTGTTGTTTTGGTTTTTATTACGTGAATTATTAGCGTGTTTTGGTCTTTTTTCTCGATAATTGGGAATTTGTATTTTTCCGGCTCTGGCTCGTGTCTCTATTGCTAGTACGGGTTCTTCCGTCTGCCCCTCTCCGGACCGCTCGACGGGGTTCCTCGAGAGTGCATCTGCGTTCACGTTAGCCTTTCCACATTTATAGACGATATCGTAGTCGTATGCATTTAATTTAATTCTCCATCTACTTACTTTCGATGTTAAATCTGTTGAATTTTTGAACCAAATTAAAGGTTTGCAATCAGTAACAATCGTGAAATGTCTGCCAAGTAAATATGGTCTAAATTGTGACACAGAATATAATATTGCCAAGGCTTCTCGTGAGTATGAATCATATCGGCTTTCAGTGTCGGAAAGTACTCGAGATACGTACCCTATTGGTCTGTCTTTACCTATTTCCCCTTGACTTAAAATACCTCCAATAGCGTGTAAACTAGCATCGCACGTTACTATGAACGGCTTGGAAAAATCTGCAATTTGTAAAACTGGTTTGCTACAAAGTTTTTCTTTTAATACGTCGAATGCTTCTTGTGTCTGCTCATTCCATATAAGTTGCACGTCTTTCTTTAATAAGTTACTTAATGGTTTCGCAATTCCCGAAAAATTGTGTACAAATCGACGATAATATCCGGCTAATCCCAAAAATTCACGAATATTTTTCTGAGTTCGAGGTAATGGAAAATTTCTTACGGCTTCTAATTTTTTTGGATCCGGTTTAACTCCTTCTTTACTTAACAAATGCCATAAATAAATAACTTCTTTCTTTAAAAATTCACATTTATCTGGCTGTAATTTTAAATTAGCTTCGCGTAACCGTTTCAGAAATTTCTCGAATTTAATATTATGTTCCTCAATAGTTTTTCCATAGATAACCGCATCATCCAAAAATAAGAAGATTTCTTTGCCTTGCATATCTTTAAAAATCTTATCAACACAACGTTGAAAGGTAGCAGGTGAGTTTGAAAGACCCATTGGCATTTTAGTGAATTCGTATAAACCGTTCGAAGAACAAAAAGCTGTTTTATGTCTATCGGCTTCGTGTAAGGGAATTTGAAAGAATCCTTGAGCGAGATCAAATACAGAAAAATATTCAGCTCCGCCTACTTGATCGATTATATCTAATATATTTGGCAATGGATATTTATCTTTTATAGTTATATCGTTTAATTTGCGAAAATCAACAACTACTCGATATCGTTTATTACCTTTACTATCCAGAGATTTTGCCACTAAAAATACAGGTGAAGAATAATTAGAATTAGAAGGCTGGACTACACCTCCATCAAGCATATCTTTTATTTGACGATGGAGTTCTTCTTTAAGAGCGTGAGGATATCGGTAAGGCATAGTACAGATAGGCACATCGCTAACGTTTAATATCCTATGTTTAATAAAATGAGTAGTCCCCAACTTTTCCCCTTTTAAATGAAAGCAATCGGCATATTCTTCTATAAGGCGCTCGGTTGGCTGTCGCGATTCGGTTTCTAAATGAGCATATCTTAGTAATGGTTTCAAACGGTCTATTCTTGGCGTTTCGGCATTGTCAGCTTCCGTGACTTGAAAGATGGGAATTGCGTTATCTGGCATTCCGTTGACAAAATAATCTTTATCTGAAATTTCCATATAATTGTAACATAAGTCATCCATTTGACTATTCTCAATATAATTTTTAACAAAATGACAAATATTTGTTTTAAGTTCTTGTTTATCCCCGTATAAATTTTCAAAGGTTTCAGCATTTACTTCGAGGTCACTTTGAAATGTTTGTTTATTACTTATTCGGCCCTCCCGCTGAGCTGCGGCTGTAATTTCTTTTTCGATTTCCCGAATTCTATTTAAAAATACAATCACTGATTCATTACTTTTCTGTTTCATTTTCGCTAGGTCGCCAGACCAATCATGATAAGTTTTTGCGGTACCGTAAATATGTTCAAAAAATTCCATAACTTCGTTTACCGATGCAAAAGTCTGCCCGCGAGTGCTATTTAGTGCATCTCCATATAGGCGCATTCGGATAAATTTGGCTAATTCTCCTTCTAGTGTACTGGGTATCAATTCTTTAGCTTCTCTGCACCCATCGAGAAAAAGTGATAGCGATACATTTTGTCCATTAAATCGCGGAATTAAATCCAATACGTTGGTTATCGACATTCCGCGAACTTGAATTGTTTCTGCCATTTTGATTGGTTTTTTATTTATAATAGATGTATTGCGCGATGATTCGATTTTAGGCACGTTTAGGCTTCTATCAAAGGAGAGATAGAGTTCGCTTTTTTCGTCGGTCGAATTGCTGTCACTTGGAGATATTTCTATTTTTATATCCTGTGGATAGGATATCGCTGTTCCCGCTGCGAAGGTGCTGAGTCTATCTCTCACGAGTTTAATCGCTTGGAAAAACCCGAATCCTTGATTGTTTAAAGTTTTATTAATTTCGGTCGCGTTATCCTCGTTTTCAAAAAATGCGTCTAATACTTCTGGTTTTATTTCAATACTTAATTGTTGTTTAATTTTCTCGATCGCTGGTTTATAAATAGGCGTTTCGTCGCGTACTTCTAAGTTCTCAAAAATAGTCGTTAAATTTTCTTTGGGAAGAGGTCTATGTACTATAGGTGTACTAGTATCGATGTGGTCCGAAAAATTTTCACTTTTTTTATAGCGATTTAGATTAATGACAGGGGGTTTGAGTGTTATTTTCTGAGGTGGTTTTTTTATTGTATCATTAAGGTCCTCATTCACTTCGATTATAGGAAAATCGTTATCACTGTTATCTTTAAAGAAATCTTGGTTAGTGCACGAACGATACTTATAAAATTCAATTTTATTTTTTGGAAGTTGTTGTTTCCTATCTAAATCAAGGTTAAATTTTTGGGATGATTTGTTAACTTCTTTAGTTAAGCGACTTACTTCGTCAATTAATTTTGTTACTTCAGGACTATTTTTTTCAATTGCAGTTTTTAATTCACACTCTTTGTCTTTTAGTTGTGTTAGAAGCGAATCGTTAGTTTCAAACGAAAAATTTGTTTTTCGGTTTGTATTCACATACTCATCACGCGACATGGTAGGGAATTCATGGCAAGTGACTTCGTTTCCGCGTTTCCCGGCCGATGCACCATTTTTATATAATAAAAATATATTGATGTGTTACGTCCAGATTATAAATTTAAATTACAAAATCTAACACATCAATACAATTACATGAATTCCTACCTGAATTAATAGTCGAATTTTACGATATGTGAAAGTTATAATAATTGAAATGAGTAAATGAGTGAATGATAGGAAATCCCTTTTGGCTACCGCGGACGCGGTCATTGCCTACCGGGGAAGGGAGCCGGATACGAAGTCACTTAAACTATACATTATTTCTTTTTAAATCGACACACGTTTATTTCTAAAAAGAGAAAAGTACCTTAATGTGTGAGTGTGCGTGGCTGTTTGTATATATGTGTAAAGATGTTCCTGAATAGCTGCAGCGGTCAATCCTCGGCACCTTCCAGCCTAGGCTTGGTGGTTCAGGTTACAGCGGTGGCTAGATGCACTTGGATGTGGCGGCTCGTCCTTTCGATGTGCGTAGAGTAGATCGCAGGGAGTCCACTGCTTCTGTTTCTCCTTCTTTTCAGCAGGGGGTGATATTCGGAAAAGATGCCGATGGATACACTTGCTCGACCGTGCGACTAAGTCCGATATGCTAGTCCTGTGTGATGCTAGTTTTTTTTATGAATGATCTGGCGACGAACAGAGTAACGTTCCGCGAGAGATTTCGGATATTACTGACTGATGATGGTCTGGCGACGAGCAGAGTAACGTTCTGCGAGAGATTACTGACTGATGATTGCCCTTTGCTCCCGGGCTTTATATACTCGCATATCCCCTTGTTTTTCTCGGGCTAGTGATTTCCATATTGGGTCACCTCACTATTTGTATTTTCCTCTCTCAATTTTAAGGGAATCGTGGCAGGTCAAGTCATAAACATCATAGTTTATGACTACCACTTAAGAATTCGTCTCTTTTAGAACTCTTCCGTGGTCTCTCTTTTTTTTACTGGAGATCGCACACGTGTCCAATGGATTTCCAGATCGTCGAATATTGCGCCTCGGTTTCTTTCTCTCCTCGCTAGTTTTTTTCTCATAGTTGTGCTCATTTTTCCGCGGTGGTTTGTCTTCGCATTGCGTGGAAACAGCTCCCCTGTTCTCGTGTTTAAAAATACGAATACGCGGTTCTTATGAAGCTATCATTGAATCTAAAATATCCCTTAGCGTTTTTATGACATTTTGAATTTATTGCGTGGTTCGTTGGAATATAGCCTATTTTCGTGAAGGTGCCGCTCGCACGTATGAGCGAATCTCTCTCTCTCTCCCGTTTTTTTCTTCTTGGGTGCCGCTTGTACGTATGAGTAAATTTTTCTCTCTCCTGGTTTTTCAGATCCACTTCTTATGTGCCGCTTGCACTTATAAGTGAATCTCTCTCTCTCTCTCTCTCTCTCTCTCTCTCTCCTGTTTTTTTTTGTCTGCTCCACTTCTTGAGTGCTGCGATGACGTGCTAGTAAGTAAGTGCGTGCGTGTGTGTGTGTGTGTGTAGATATGATATGTATAGCAATACTAGTGTTTTGGATGCGTAATGGAATCGGTGATTACATTACACAATGTAAGTTGTGTTGCCAGAGAGACTATAGAATACATTAAGAGTGTTGATCTAGACAATATACCACTCATGAATACTAGTGTGTATACAACGACTTTTGTCAAACAAATTATTAATTTGATTGATGATAAATGGTTCGATATTATTACAGCCAGTGTGCAAACGCGGGCGAGAAAATTGAAAGACCAAATTCCGTTTAGTCGAAATGATATTGTCGATGTATTTTATCAGCTTGCGTCACAGCACCTCGATGTAATTGTCGACTTACTTAACAGTCACAACGAGTGAAATAATGTTTTTTTGTTTTTTAAATTTTTGATATAACCAATTTTATATATATATCTTAATACCGTATATCGCAATGAATTTGTAGAAATATCGATAATTGAATAAATAATTGATTATTAGTGAATATAAAAATACTTACCTTCTTTTTATTTATATCCTTACCATTTATCCATTTCCATGGTGCATTCTGTATACATTTCATACAATCTTTTATTCAAACTTAAGCGTAAAAAAAAAGAACGAAAAGAATAAAGAAAGACAGAAAGAAAAAAATTACATAAAAGGTGAAAGAAGGGGAAGGGGGGCTGTCACCCCCTCTCCGCCGCCGGAGCAATCTCTCCTTCCGCGCGCTGAAGGCCCCCCCTTTCCCCCACAGTGGTGCGTCAGCCCAACCAGCGGCGGCGGCGGCTGGTTTGTTTTGACTCGCCACTGTGGGGGGATTACTACTGTCATGAAATTTATAGTATACGATACTATCTTAAATGTAGTTACAATGACTCCTTATCGAAATATGATTTTTATAGAGGTCATGAAGCTTCAAGATGGTTTGCTGAACAGTTAAAAAATATAGAAGAAAAAATAAGTGCTTTATATGCGAATCCTTTACCTCTGCCAGTTCTATCTCAAGCTGAAATAACAGATTATTATAATTCAAAGAAGTTTCATATTTGTAAAAAAAAATTAAATAATGATGTCAAGGTACGCGATCAGTGACATCTTACTGGAAAATATCGAGGAACTGCACATACTACATGTAATCTAAACTATCAAGATTCAAAAATAGTACCAGTGGTGTTCCATAATTTAAGTGGCTATGACGCTCACTTTAGTATATCCGATATATCAAATCATTTTCCAGGACAGATTGATCTACTACTTCTGACAAAGGAAAAATATATTTTATTCACAAAACATGTTGAGAATAGTAAAATTAAATTTAGATTTGTAGATTCTTTTCGGTCTATGCCTTCTTCTCTAAAAAAATTGGCATCATATCTACAGGACTATACAATTGTTAATAAAGAGCCTTATGAGTATATAAGCTCATGGGACAAGCTAGAAGAGTGTGAATTATCCGAAAAAGAGGCTTCTTTTAGTATGCTTAGTGATCCGCATATATCTGATAAAGATTATGAGCATGCACAAAATGTGTGGAAAAAATTTAATATTAAAAAACTTGGTGAATATTCTGATCTCTACATGAAAACTGACGTTTTGCTACTACCAGATGTATTTGAAAGTTTTCGAGACCAGAGTTTGCAAGTCTATGGTCTCGACCCTGGTCACTATTATACTACTCCAGGCTTTTCCGGCGATGCAATGCAGGTGTACGATTAAAACTTTTAACAGATATTGATATGGTACTTTTTATAGAGCGTGGAATCCGAGGTGGTTTAAGTCAATGTTCAAATCGGTATGCAGCAGCCAATCATAAGTATATGCTTGAAAAATATGAAAAAGATAAAGAAAATGAATATTGAATTTATTTAGATGCGAATAATTTGTATGGATTCGGACTTTCACAAGGTCTTCCATATAATAAATTTCAGTGGCTTGAAAATTTTGAAAATTTCGATTTATTTTCCATTGCGTCAGATGCTTCTCATGGTTATATTTTAGACGTTGATTTAGATTATCCTAGCAAAATACATGATGAGCATATAGACTTACCGTTTTGTCCAGAACATGCAAAACCTCCGGGTTCTAAGCAAGAAAAACTTTTAGCTACACTTCATCCTAAAAGAAATTATGTTATTCACTATGTGGCTCTAAAACAGGCTCTCTCAAATGGTCGAGAAAAGAACGACGTGGATAATTACGTCTGGCAGGTTTATGAAGTTCCTCCACTACTACGGCTTTCATGCTGATTTATAAGTTTATTTACTGTAGAATTAAAAATTCGTAATTTAACTTGCAAATCTGATAGTGTATTATTAATAATAGCCAATTCAGACTCAATTTTCGTAATTTTATAATTTAACAACTTTATCTTAACAGGTTGGAAATCTTCAACAATTTTGTCAGCATTTGCTACATTACACAGTTTTCGATTCTCTAAATCAAAATTTCCATCACTAGTCAGCTTGAATTCTAGTTCTGGCGGTCCACGAGATGCGTCTGCATGGACCAATCGACGTCCAAACACATCGATGCTCATTTTCATACTGTATTATTATTATGCATTATTATGCATTATTACACAATAATTCCAGCTTCACGAAGCTCCGCAATGATTGACTGTATTTCATTAATATGGTTATTATTGCCAGCGGATGTTTCAGCTAAAAGTAATCTTAAACGATCAACAAGCTCGTTTGGATCATCCCAATAAATGTAATCAGTATGAGTGTTTGCACGAGCAATCTTATATGGCATAAGTCTCCCTCCACTTTTACCAATCTTGAGAATTTTACTTACAAAATTAGTATACTTCTTACTCGTATTTTCACAAATATCTTCCTCTGCATTATAGTATTTTCTGCGTGCATTTGTATCTTTTAAAATTTTAACATAATTTTTCTTGTCATTATCAGTGATTAAAGTATCATTGGGAGGTTTCTCAAATAATAACTCAACTAGACCTGAAGCTTTTTGATACTCTTTATCACCCTTGACTATTTTATTTTTGTTTTCAAAACTTATAAAGTTATTTCCACTCATGAGAGAACCATTCCGCAATTTTCGCACCCCATATACTGTACCCAAGGTCTGTACTTGTCCATTAAGTAACAATTGAACGTTGTTATCAACATTATCATCAGTTTTTTCATCATTCAAATAATCAGCTTTAGTGATGGTTTCTTCATGATCTGAAATATCTGAATAGTCTACAGCTGATTTAATAGCTGATTCACCAATATTATCGTTGTCAGTATCACCATCACCACCATCATCATTTCCGTCATTGTCATCATCTTCATCTTTTTTTTTTAATCCACTCCAATTTTCTCTTCTTTTGTTTTTCTTTTTTAACTAATGGTGCTGATCCTGGGGCTAAACTTCTTTCACTTACATCCATGAGCTTTTCTAGAGGTTTCACGATTGGCTTGAACGAATCATTTAAATTCTTCTCTACTTTTAAATTGTGTAATTTTAATGAATCATACTTTCTTTTCACAGCGTTTTGAGCTTTCTCAACTTCACGTAGGATTACAGTTTGTTGATTAAAATCAGACATCTTGATAGTCACACAACTGAATGCTAAATTTCTCCCGTATTCTGTATATTTATTACAAACTGATCAAAACCTTTTCTATAGCGACCATCATTAATATGACGATCTTTGTATATGACAAGAAAACTATGATTGCCATTATTCCAGCACATTGAACAAATATCTTTGAAACGTTGATATGTCATATCTGTATTAACGTGATCGTTGTAAACATGTTTCAAATTCATATCATCTTGACGAAAAATTACCAACAAATTGACATTATCACGCACTAGGTGTTTCGGTATTTGTGCATACGACTGACACAAATAAAAACAATCTACACTTTTATATCTACTTATGCAGTAAAAAGCTTTGACATTATCCTGCTTTTCACAAGAAATATCGTCAAAAACAAATTGAATTTGGTTGAGCTTCATCGGTCGATACGATAAGATCGTGTTCACTAAAGGGTAAGTACTTGATTCCCTCCAAAAGCTCAATAAGTTGCCCCAAAAATTTATATTTTGGTTGATTTAGAGTTTTCGAGTATACGTAGATATTTTCAAATGTTAGACCATTAGGATGAATGACTAGAGATAAGAGAGCAGTTGTTTTACCACAATTAGATAGACCACAAAATACTGCTCTTATACGGCTGGGTAATAATTTTCCATGACGATTTTGCTGTTTCTTCTGCTGCTGGAATCGCTAAAGCAATAAATAAGGCGAACACTTCTAAGAAGCAAATGGAAGAGCAGAAAAGACACAATGAAAAAATGAAAACGTTGACACTTGGTAAGGCACTGTTTCTGAAAACTCATCGCAAAGGTTTCGGTATCTTTCTCAAACAAAACAAAAAGAAGCGATGTGGGAAAAAAAACTTTGATGAAATAAGATTGCCAAAACGTGCACTCACTGACTATGATTGATATAAGCGGGCCTGATGGGGAGAGGAGAAGGCACTCAATGTCGTGGAGAAGTCGGCTGAGGGCCGGTTGGACCCGCTTAATCCTTCCTGCTCCTTGGCAGGGAAAGGGGTAGGCGAAGCGATGTGATCCCTTTGCGGATTCCCTCGTTGGTCCGGCGAGCAGGGAGCGCCTGCTGAGGCGCCCTCGATGAATCCCCCGTCAGCTGCGGCTGTGCTCGTTTCTACTTGAGCAGTGAGTGCCCGCTGAGGCGTCCTCGGTGCAGTCGCCGCTGGACTGGATCCCTCGTCGGCTGGGCTGGCTCGGTGTTGTAGGCGCTCCAGGATGGTGATCCGCCGGTAAGCCGCTCTCTCGCTCTCTTTCATGGACGTGGGAATGGAGGAGGGGAAGGTGAGAAAGGTTTAATAATTACAGCGATAATTATCTTAAAACAAAAAGAATGCTTTATTCCTCAATTGACTGAATACTCGCACTTGCCTATGCTCGGCTTTCTTTGGCCTTTGAGGACCTTTGGGGGAGATGCCTGGGCTGTCCCGGCTGGCCTCTTTATATGCCCCGCGCTGTGCTGCTTCGCTAGAGGACAGCGCGCCGGAGGGGTGTAGCCGCCTAGCGGAGGCGCGCGGTATTAGCGGCGCGGCGTTCGGGGCTAGAGAGGGTGCCGGCGCGTGACGGGTTACGCGCGTTAAGGGGCTTGTCGCGAGAGAGCCTGTGGGTGGGTTATTACATGATCTACTCAAGTATGCAAAATTAATCAAAATAACCAATTTTCGTGGAGTTTTTATGCGAAATGCCCTACCTTCAAATGGTTGTCGAGCTAAAGAATTGGCAATCATAAATCTGGATGATGCGAGTGCATCTGGCACGCACTGGGTAGCTTATCGAAAAGCTGGTAACGAAGTTATTTAATTTGATAGTTTCTGTGATTTACAACCACCTCGAGATCTTATGAACTACTGGAAAGTATCTCAAGTCAAGTACAATTATCAGAAGTATGAGGAATTCTCTACTTTCATCTGCGGTCATCTCTGTCTCAAATTTCTCTGCAACCAACTTAATCGTAAGGAACAGTTCTGTCTATATAAAAAGAAATCTACACGAGTGATTTAAATTAGTCTACTCAAGATAGTTGTTCAGTCGATGACTCTTAGCCTTTCTGGCACCTCCTCAAACCTCGAGACGCATTATTTTCCTCCCATAGAGCTGGATCCGAATAAACAGTACAGTGTTGGACTTGTTGAGCTGCTTTCAATTCCATACCAAACGTTGTTATAAAATGCAATAAGTTTTACGCAGGAAAAGAAATAGTTGAACTTCCTACAGGCAGTTTTGAGATTGAGGATATTGAACGAACTCTACAAGGTATGCTCGATACGCGAGGCATAAAAGTTAGTATCAAGCCAAATAATAACACATTGCGTAGTGTTATAGAGTGCAGCCATGACATCGATTTTCGTCCAAGTGACTCGATTGCGTGTCTGCTGGGATTCACTCCAAGACTCTTGAAACCCTATATAAACCATGAGTCAGATTTACCAGTAGCTATTCTCAAAATTAACGCTCTACGAGTCGAGTGTAACATTACGACAGGAGCATATATAAATCAACAAAAAGTTCATACAATACATGAATTTTTCCCAGCAATCCCACCTGGCTACAAGATCATCGAAGTTCCTAGACAGTTAATATACTTGCCAATATCTGTGAAAGTGATTGATCATTTACAACTGCGTCTAGTAGATCAAGATGGTGATCTGATTAATCTTCGAGGTGAAATTATTACAATTCGTTTGCATCTGATAAGCGCCTGAAATGGGCATTGTATTTAATGCTGACAGAAGCTATATTAACAGCTCAGTATGTCGTCAGACAGTCAGTCTACAACGAGTGATCAAACGAATAACACGTTAGAACAGTCAATTTGCAAAAAAGTCTCGGTCTCACGGTAAAGCGTGGTGGAGGAAAAATAGGACAACAAGTGAAAAAAATACGGAAAAAAATAAGTTGTATGTTCATCTGCTGTTGCTGTCAAGATGGAGGCAATTCTTAGCGTACAATCTCCGATTATCTTTGACGAATCAGTCTCGCATTATGAGATTCATGGACATCAAACCTACACCTCAAATTCATTTAACAATAGTGATGAAATTCGAATAGCTATTCAGCATCAAGATGTATATATTTTACCATCTAAAAGTTCTCTACATATTTGTGGTAAGATTATTAAAGTGGATGGTACTGCTGTACAACATACTAGTTTCGTGAACAATGGTATCAGTCATCTCTTTGAAGAAATTTGATATGAGATCAATGCCATAGAAATTGATCGATGCAAAAATGTTGCTGCAACAACCTTGATGAAAGGCTACACTTCTTTTTCGCCCAGTCAGCTAAAGTATTATGAAAATTCTAGCTGGACGCCTATTAACGACGTGGGAAATATAACTGATAATAATGGAAACTTTGATGTGACAGTTCCTCTATTAATGATCTTTGGTTTCGCTGAGGATTATCGAAAAATCGTTGTGAACGTTAAGCATGAACTCATTCTCACAAGATCGAGAAATGATTTGAACGCAGTTTTACAACAGGCTACAATGGTAGATGGAAGACTTACATACGAAGACTTTAAAGTTGAGATCACTCGTATATAGTGGATTATGCCCTATCTCGTACTATCAGACGGCCGAAAAATACAGCTATTTAATTATATTCAAAAAGATACACCGATTGCTATGATTTTTCGTTCATGGGAATTGTATGAGTATCCAGTACTTCCAACAACCACACAACATGTATAGACAGTAAAACATCGAATCAACTAGAAAAGCCACGTTTTATCATTCTAGGCTTTCAAACAACGAGTAAAGGAGTGCGAAGACAAAATGCTAGTTATTTTGATCACTGCGATATTAGTAATGTAAAACTTTTCCTCAACTCGCAGAGTTACCCATACGGTAATATCAATCTTGATATTACAAACAATTAGTATGCCATACTCTATGATCTTCTTCTAAGTAAAGAATAATTTATTCAACATGCAGCTCTCATAGTCATAGATTGTTCAAAACTAAACGAGTCGCTTAAACTGGCAGCTGTAGATGTACGTCTTGAATTTGATGTGTCTAATTTTATATGACCGCATTGTTAAGTATAATCCTATAAGCGGTGATGTTAAGAAACTTGTATAAAACTATATAAAGCTAAATCAATTAGTCAGTTTGCTGTAAACCATCAATCAAGATAAATCTCAAAAATGAATCGGAATAATGTTTCGTACACTCCTCTCAAGAAGGATAAAAGCGCTAAAAGAGTGCAAGATGATAAACAATGTAATACGTATCGCGGAGAACCTTGTTCTACTCCTACTAATAAAAGCGGACAGTGCAAAAATACTTTTGACAAATATTCCACTAACACAAATTCCATGCCAGGATATCAAGGTTATAAGAAGTTCTGATATAATATACATGTATTTACAAATAATGTACCTATCTTTTTTTGAATGAACTAAAAATAAAAAGGAATATTCTGATTTATTTATTAATGCCAACCTACAAATCCTATAAATCCTGATTATCCATCACTGTTGATATAATAGTAATAGCCGATCACATTTCAGGTCGGTAAAGTAGACTACCAATGTCGATAAAGTAGATTCTGCCGATGCTCACTCTGAGGAGGGTCAGCCCCAGATCGATAAAGTAGACTCTACCGATACTCACTCTATCGATAAAGTAGACTGGAGGGTAATGGGGGCCGCGGGCTGCACGGTCGATATGCTCTGCCGCTAAAACAGGGACCTACTAATATAAGTTACCATTGGTCGGTATTTGGTGGCACAGGAGTTGCATGGCGTAGTAGCAGTCTTGCCCCTACTACTTTTGGGTCATTGAAGAATTCACGCATTTCGCTTCGTTTTCCTTGATTTTTACAATTATTAGGATCATGTCCGCTTTTTTTGTATTTCCAACACTGCTCGTACTCTATTATAAATGGGCATTGAGTTACGTTGTGACTCATTACTTGGCAATATTGACAATGATTGCTTTTAATTCTATTCATTTTGCAGGAATCAATTGAATGTCTGTGATTATTACAGAATTCGCAAATTAATTGAATCTTCTTTTTTACTATTCTGCAGCTATCTGACAAATGATCTTTATTTTTGCAGTAAACACAAGCTACTTTATGGCAAAACAACGCCTTGTGTCCATAGTCTTGGCAAATTTGACACGAGTATATGGCAACGCTTGTATCGCCTGATATGCCCGCTTGATTCCATAAACTGCAAAATACTTTGTTTGCTTTGCCAAATATCAAAGCTCTTTTGTTTAATCTCGTCTCCACTTCTATTGCTTTTTGTATGGCATCATCTAAATCCCTCGTCACTCCTAATTCTAAACGTATCTCCTGGCGTAATCCTTCTACAAAGACTATAGAGTTTCTGCATCTATTTTAGTTTCAAATTTTTGTTTTTCTTCTGCTGTATATGTTTCCACTTCCTTACTGTCCTTTACTTGTAATACTAATTCTTGCAATCTGTTAGCAAAACTGCGTACCGTCTCGTCTGGATTTTGTAAACTTTCTGCTATTTTTCCATAAAGAGTTACCATTTTATCGGCTGACAGATAAATTTGTCGCACAGCTTTGATAAAATCTTCAATATTATTTATTTATTTATTTATTTATTTAATATATTACTGATAAAACCAGCATCCTATAGAGGTAATCACAGTTACCTGTACATAGGTCTGGAATGAAATCTAAAACTAACTTACAAACTAAAAATTACAACTAACCCTATATAGCTAATTTTAATAATTGCACTTAGTAATCTTTTCATAAAACTGAAATAATCTAACATGATTATTTCCGCAACCATTGATTAATTCTCTTTTTAATTGTTTTTTTACTTTTAGAGCTTTTAGCTCATTTGGCAACGAATTGAATACTTTTATTGCAATCAGTTCACAATTTTTAAAACTAATGGTTTTATTTACTTTAGGCAAAATAATATTTTTGTTTCTCGTAATACTTTTAGAGTTCTCATACTTCATACTTAGGTCACTATAAAAATGCATCAAGCATTCCACTTCGAATACATCTTTTATATTAAGTGGTCTAGACAGTTCTTTATCGTTATTTAGGATTATTTTCAATAATCTACATTGTAGAGATTCTACTATCTTTATCACATTATTATAAGCACTACCCCAAGCGATTATTCCATAGCTAGCAATGCTGTGGAAAAAAACGTAGTAAACAGCCAGTAGCGACTTCTTATTCATAACTTTTGCTAATTTATTAAAAACAAACAGTAAGTATTTCATTTTTTTAACAATGTATGCTATATGATTTTTCGAATTCATTTGATAATCAAAAATTACACCTAGATATTTGGTATGGTTGACTCTAAAACCTATTCATTTGTACATTTAACATAGCTCTATACACATCGCCTATTAGTTTCATTTGTATTATCGGAATTAAATTTGCTTGATCGGTCTCTGATAGCATGTTCTTTGTATGTTTTAATCAAGACGCATCTAACAAGTTAAATTGAAATTTGCGAAATGCGCGACAGTGTTATTGGTAACTCAGTTTGTTTGTGCGCGTTAAACCTAACCCATCCTGTACAGGTGCTATTTCTACAAGTATTTTTAAATGAATTTGAAATGCGCATTGTTAGCAGAGTTTGCAAAACTATTTAGTTTACATGCGCAATTTGTTATTTTTTAGTAAAAATTAAATAAAGCTTTCATACCCATTTTCCGATAAAAATGACTTGCGTTGATGGTACAGAGCTCGTGCACATACGCGAATGGGCTGAATCGTCTGCAAATTTTCCGCGAAATTTTGTCATATCAACGGTTTATATGGAAAATGCGAATTTATAAAATTTAACATAAGTTTAAACTAAAAGCTTGCAAGTTTCCTTGAGATCGGAGGTGCAAGAGTGTATGATTCTTCTCTTGACACACAGAGCAACGGCCTGAAGAAGAACAAGCGCTCGCTTGGTGTGCACCCAAACAATTGAAACAAGCTTGTAAACGCTTCACCGTAGAAAAATGCTCATGAGGATTTTTATCCCTGAGCTTGAAGCTTTTTACAAGAGAATAAGAACCTGATCAAAGCCCGCATTTAGGAGGACTGGATTTTTGAGAAACGCCCTGACAAGAGCTAGCATGCAATACCTTACGAGAATGAGGAGCTGGGATAGTGCTGGATTTTTAAAAAAGTAATGTTTTATTTATATTAGGATCTTTTATTATATTAATATTGAAAAGTTATTATTTACTTTTAAATAGCAACTATATCTAGTCTATTTGGGTACATGTGGTGCCCATCTATCCCGACCCGCAATAACTAATCTGCCTGCACCTAACTATACAGCTATAGCTGGAAAATGGGAAATCATGTTTATTCAGATAAATTCGCATTTTCCATATAAACCGTTGATATGACAAAATTGTGCGGAAAATTTGCAGACGATTCAGCCCATTCGCGTATGTGCACGAGCTCTATACAATCAACGCAAGTCATTTTTATTGGAAAATGGGTATGAAAACTTTATTTAATTTTTACTAAAAAATAACAAATTGCGCATGTAAACTAAATAGTTTTGCAAACTCTGCTAACAATGCGCAATTTGATCATATTTTTTAATTTTTTAATGTTTTTGTTAAGTTTTGTAAGCTGAAACAAAGAAACCTATCACTCATTCCTCACCTGGGGCACCATGAACAATATTATAAAGTTTATAATATTATTCATGGTGCCCGGGGTGATGTTACGTCCAGATTATAAATTTAAATTACCAAAATCTAACACATTAATACATTTACATGAATTCCTACCTGAATTAATAGTCGAACTTTACGATACGTGAAAGTTATAATAATTTAAATGATTAAATGAATGAATGATAGGAAATCCCTTTTGGCTACCGCGGACGCGGTCACTGCCTACCGGGGAAGGGAGCCGGATACGAAGTCACTTAAACTATACATTATTTCTTTTAAAATCGACAAACGTTTATTTCTATGAAAAGAGAAAAGTACCTTAATGTGTGAGTATGCGTGGCTGTTTGTATATATATGTGTGAAGAGATTCTTGAGTGTCTGCAGCTGTCAATCCTTGGCGCCTTCCAGCCTAGGCTCGGTGGTTCAGGTTACAGCGGTAGCTAGATGCACTAGATGTGACGGCTCGTCCTTTTGATGTGCGTAGTGTAGATCGTAGGGAGTCAACTGCCTCTGTTGCTTCTTCTTTTCAGCAGGGGGTGATCTTCGGAAAAGATGCTGATGGATGCACTTGCTCGACTGAGCGACTAAGTCCGATACTCTTATTTTCGCAACGCACGAGTAGCGTATACTGCGTGATGCTAATTTTTATATGAGTGGTCTGGCGACGAGCAGAGTAACGTTCTGCGAGAGATTACTGACTGATCTGACGACGATTACCCTTTGCTCCCGGGCTTTATATACTCGCATATCCCCTTGTTTTTCTCGGGCTAGGGATTTCCATATTGGGTCACCTTGCTATTTTCCTCTCTTAACATGAAGGGGATCGTGGCAGGTCAAGTCATAAACATCATAGTTTATGACTACCACTTGAGAATTTGTCTCTTTTAGAACTCTCCCGCGGTCTCTTTTTCCCTACTGGAGATCGCACACGTGTTTCCAATGGATTTCCAGATCGTCGAATATTGCGCTTCGGTTTCTCTCTCTCCTCGCTAGTTTTTTTCTCATAGTTATGCTCATCTTCCCGCGGTGGTTTGTCGTCGCATTACGTGGAAACGGCCACGTTGTTCTCGTGTTTAAAAATACGAATACGCGGTTCTTATGAAGCTCTCATTGAATCTAAAATATCTCCTAGCGTTCTTTTGACCCCTTTGAATTTATTCCTTGGTTCGTTGGAATATAGCCTATTTTCGTGAAGGTGCCGCTCGTACGTATGAGTAGATTTTTCTCTCTCCTGGCTTTTTGCACATCCACTTCTTATGTGCCGCTTGCTCTTATAAGTGAATCTCTCTCTCTTTCTCGTTCTTTTCTTCTTAGGTGCCGCTTGTACGTATGAGTAGATTTTTCTCTCTCCTGGTTTTTTGCACATCCACTTCTTATGTGCCGCTTGCTCTTATAGGTGAATCTCTCTCTCTTTCTCGTTCTTTTCTTCTTAGGTGCCGCTTGTACGTATGAGTAGATTTTTCTCTCTCCTGGTTTTTTTGCACATCCACTTCTTGAGTGCTGCGATGACGTGCTAGTAAGTAAGTGTGTGTGTGTGTAGATATGATATGTATAGCAATAGTAGTGTTTTGGGTGCGTAATGGAATCGGTGATTACATTACAGTGAGGAGTGAGTGATAGGTTTGTTTGTTTAAATTAAATATTAGTTGTTTGTAATTTCTTTTCTTCTTGTTTGCACGTTTGCTCGTTCATTGTATTTTATAGTTAATACATAAATACGGTGTTAGTGCTCTATCGGATAAATTTTACGGTACATAATTTCCTCCTTTGTAGCATCAGTTTGTTTTCTTCATTATTAGTTCTTGGTAGTTGAAAAATCCGTTACAGCGCGAACACGTTATTGGCGCGGCTATCCACCATACCGACTGAATTCTCGGATTCGAGGCGCATTGAAGAAGATTGTTTACATCGACGGTCTGTAAGTGGATCCAGTGGCGGCGCGGCTTTTCTAACCTTTCATCGATCGGCTTATCGAGCGCTTGTGCATATGTATATACACTTGTGCTCGCGTATATATACATTTGTGTGTAGATATATATATATATATATATATATATATATATATAATTTCGCGTGTGCGCATTTGCTCTTTCTCTTCTCGATTTTCATTATATATGCTTGTTGAATTAATTTCAATTCTCTGATTTTGCTCTCTCTTACTTTTCATTAATTTAATAGTAAATTTTCTCTTTTACCATGGCTCCTGCAGCACTGAAAAAATTAATCTCTTCGCAACTTACTCGGGAGACAGAGATCTAGAGTATGCGCGCTCGCTTGATGACTAAACCGCATGACTCACTTAATAAACATGTTGTACAAGCGAAACTTGATGCTATCAGAGAGGTTTTAGTAGAGATTAGGAAAACGCATTCTGATATAACGTCTAGGGAAGATGCTGACACGATGAACATGAGGCTCATATTGCGGACAATTGAATTAATCGTCTTCAGGGTATTTATGAGAATGCTCAGGATGAATTTTTAGTTTTACTGCCTTATTTTGAGAAGGCTGAGAGTGTAACGAGTATTTTAGAAGTTAGTTCTGACGGGCGCGTTGCTAAGCTGCCTCGTATTCCCTTGCCTACTTTTTCAGGTAAATACGAGGATTGGATAAGTTTTTCGAATCTTTTTACTGCCCTCGTACATGAAATTCCTCGCTTATCCGATGCAACCAAGATGCAATATTTGAAGTTGTGCTTGAAAGATACTGCCGCAGATTTGATTAAGGATGTAACGACTACCAATGCCAAGTATGCCTGCACATGGAAAGCATTGAATGATTGGTACCACAACCCTCGTTTTATTATTTTTAAATTGTTGACCGCATTTAATCGATTCCCGCATATGAAAAGCAAATCAGTCAACTGAAATGCGAGCTTTTGTCGACCAAGTGCAACATATTATTCGTGCGTTGACAAACTTTAAAATTCCCGTTCAACACTGGGATATTAAGCTTATTTTCGACTTGACTGATCGTTTGGATCCTGAATCTCGAAGACTTTGGGAGGCTGCGTTGACTGAAAGGGACAAAGAATTTGAAAATGTAGAGTCTGTAGAGGGGCAGGACGGCCTGTCTAAATCACTTCCAAAGTTTTCAGAGTTTATTCGTTTTCTTGAAGGAAGTGCTCGGACGCTCAGCATGCTCGTTCCTGAACGAAAGGCGGAAAAGAGGACGGCTTCTACGCCTATCCCAGCTCCTCCTTCTCGTCAGGGCGTTTCTCAAAAATCCGGTCCTCCTAAATTCGCGCTTTGTTCCGGTTCTCATTCTCTTGTAAAATGCTTCAAGTTCAGGGGTAAAAATCCTCATGAGCGTTTTTCTACGGTGAAGCATTTGCAAGCTTGATTCAATTGTTTGGATGCACACCGAGCGAGCGCTTGTTCTTCTTCAGGCCGTTGCTCTGTGTGTCAAGAGAAGCATTATACACTCTTGCACCTCCGATCTCAAGGAAACTTGCAAGCTTCGCATTCAAATAACTCTCGTCCCTCAGGCAATAAGTCGAATCGAGCTCCTGTTGTAAGTTTACATGCGGCAAGGACATTCGTTTCAAGGCGCAAGGTTATTTTGGCTACAGTCGGAGTACAGGTAGTGTCTCCTAGCGGTGAGAGTACTTGTGCTCGTACACTTCTCGATCAGGGGTCGGAATCCTCATTTATTTCGGAATCGATCGTACAGCTATTAGGACTACCGAAGAAACGTACATGCATACCGCTATCAGGACTGGATGTAAGCACAGTAGGTACTGCGCGCTCGATGACGAAACTAGTGTTGAGATCCATGGTAGATTCGAACTTCGAAATCAAGACCGACGCTCTCGTGCTTCCTCAGCTCACGTCTCAGCTTCCAGCTGAGAATATTACAGATTTTGATTTTCAGCAATTTGCAGGTCTTACTCTTGCCGATCCTAAGTTTTTCGTTTCAGGTAAAATTGATATAATTTTAGGAGCCGACGTTTACGGAGAGTTGCTTCGCTCAGGTCTTCGACGCTTCCCTCCCTCGCAGCTCGTCGCACAAAATACGGCCTGGGGTGGATTGTTTATGGTACTCTACGGGTGGGTGCGCCACGGCGGGCGGAGCAATCTGAGTCCTGTACGCCAATACAGGCGCTGCATTGTGTTTCTGTGCAAAATTTAGATCTGACGTTGCAGCGATTTTGGGAGCTCGAGGAACTACCAACATCGTAGCCCAAAATGAACCTCGAGGATGAGGCTTGCGAGCAGCTGTTCCAGAAGACTCATCGTCGTAACGCACAGGGGCAGTACGAGGTGCGCCGTCCGTTGAAATCTGATCTTCCGTCTGTTAAAGCAGAAACTCGACAAATGGCTCTAGGCTCTTTGAATTCTGTACATCGTCGTTTTACTCGCGATAAGAAGCTCTCCGAGGCTTATAGAGCATTCATGAAGGAGTATGAGACGCTGGGACACATGGGCTCAAGCATGGTACCTTCCACATCATCCAGTGGTACAGGCGTCAATCGACAGATGGAAGCTCCGAGTTGTATCTCGAGAGAGATATTTTTTAAATGATTTTTTGTTTACAGGAGGTCCGTTGCAGGACGACTTTGCGTTAATTCTTTTGAATTAACGCAAGTATCGGCTCGTTTTTACAGCAGATATTGTGAATATGTTTCGGCAAATCGATGTGTGCCCAGGGGATCAGGATTTTCAAAGAATAGTTTGGTCTCCTGACGCGGATTCAGAGTCGATTGATTATCGTTTGACCACGGCTACTTACGGCACTGCGTGTGCTCCGTATTTAGCCATTCACACCCGTACGCAATTAATTAGCGATAAACGTGCTAGATTTCCGCTTGGAGCTGAATGTCTTAAGTCTGAGACCTACGTAGATGACACTTTTGCTGATGCCGACGATCTTTCTTCGGCAATGCGCAAAAGGACTGAGCTTACAGCATTTCTCTGTTCGGCGGGTACCGAGCTGGATAAATAGGCTGCAAATCATTCAGATCTTCTCCCTCCACAGGCACAACAGGGCCCAGCAAAGCAGATTGAAGCCGACAAAGCCGCGAAGACGCTTGGAGTACAGTGGAATCCGACACAAGACCAATTCAACTTCAACATTTCAGATATAGAGGGGTTCTCAGCTACGTCGACGAAACGCGCTATTCTCTCGCATATAGCTCGCTTATTCGATCCGCTAGGTTGGCTTTCTCCGGTGACAGTAACGGCCAAGATCATGATGCAGGACCTGTGGATCCTGAAGTGCGATTGGGATACTCCCTTGCCAGCAGAATTATGCGAAAGGTGGTATAACTATTGCAAAACGTTGGCTTATTTGGCGTTTTTGACGATCGATCGTTAGTTGGGTGTTACTCCGAATCGTTCTTTTCAGATTCACGGATTTTCGGATGCGCTCTTCTCGAGCTTATGCGGCGGTAGTTTACCTACGGATCGACGAAAGAGAAGGCAAATTTAATATGTCGCTTTTAGCTGCTAAAACGAAGGTCGCTCCCGTAAAGACGGTCGGTATTCCTAATCTAGAACTCTGTGGGGCTGCGCTTCTCGTGCAACTCCTTTGCCACGTAAGGAAACTCGATTTTCTTAGTGTGACTTCGGTTTTTGCCTGGTCTGACAGCCAAATTGTGCTAACGTGGCTCCGAAAACATCCTTGTTATTGGAAGACTTTTGTTGCAAATAGAGTGTCGTATATTCAAACGGAGTTGCCATAGGCAACGCGGGCGCACGTACACGCTGAGGAGAATCCGGCAAATTTGGCGACTTGAGGTTCTGGAGCAGCAGAATTAGCCGGGACTAATATGTGGTGGCATGGACCTAGCTGGCTCTCACAATCTCGGGACGAGTGGCCGTAGTCAGCAGAAACTTGAGAAACCTTCCATGCAAAGAAGGCGCTGTCGGAATTGGAGCTGCTAATTAGGTTATCTTCCTTGTCCCGCTTAGTAAGGTTTGTTGCGTTTACTAGGCGTGCTGTTCTTAATCGTCGAAGGCGAAAAGAAGCGCTAGCGCCGCTTCCAGATTTTTACACATTACCAGAGTTAGTAGAGGCTCGCTGTGTTGTCATTCGCAAGCATCCGCCGATTCTGGCTCATGATTCAGCTCTTAGTCGCTTGTTTGTATATTCCGCTCATCGACTTTGTCTACATGGTGGACTCACTCTAACATCAAGTGTTTTGATGCAGCAAGTCTGGATTGTCGGCAGAAAGTAGCTAGTGAAATCCATCATTCACAAGTGCGTAACGTGCCAGCGTGTCAAACCACAATCAGCCCAGCAGGTGATGGGGGATCTTCCAGCCAATCATGTGCGAGCGAGTAGGCTGTTTTCGATCTCCGGTTTGAATTATGCTGATCCCATTCAGGTTCGTACAACCAAGGGTCGCGTGCATAAGTCCTACAAGCAGTAGATCGTTGTGTTTATTTGCTTTTCCATACGTGCGATTCATTTGGAGCTGGTGAGCGATTTAACTACAGCTACGTTCATGAGCGCATATCGTTGATTTGTAGGTAGGCGGGGAGTTTACCAGAAGCTCTACAGTTACAACGCGACCAACTTCCACAGAGCCGACAATGAGCTAAAGGCGATGTTTCATCAAGCATCGGAGTTTTACAAGAAGATTGCTTCGGTTCTTGCGAATGCCGGGACAGATTGGGTTTTCATTCCGCCTAGTGCCCCGCATTGCGGAGGTATATGGGAAGTTGGAGTAAAATTGGTGAAGCACCATCTAAAACGGGTCGTGGACGAGCACCCGCTCACCTTTGAAGAGTTGTCGACGGTTTTCGTTGAAATCGAAGCTTGCCTCAATTCTCGACATCTAGGTGCCTTGAGCTCAGATATTGACGATCTGCATGCGTTGACACCATTTCATTTTCTTACAGATAGTGTTACAGCGCTGCTTTCAGAGGCCGATCCATCGCACGTACCTGAAAACCGCTTGAGTCGTTTTCAGCTTCTCCAGCGGATGCGAAATCAATTCTGGGAGCGTTGGTTGTCGGAATATTTACTTCATTTGCAGCAGCGAGAAAAGTGGAGGAATCCAACCGAGAATTTTTGTGTAGGTAGGCTTGTTCTTATCAAGGATGATCGTTATCCTTCGTTCAAATGGACGTTAGGTCGAATCGTTGAGGTGCATCCAGGTCCAGATGATCTTGTCCGTCTTGTTACAGTGAAAACTGCTAGTACCTCCCTTCGTTGTCATATTTCTCGTCTTCACCCTTTACATCTCGATGAGGGTAGAGGCAAGGACAGCAAAAAATTTTAGATTGCTTGGTTCGTCAGTCGGACGACTCCGTGAGTCGAAGCAGCGCAAATTCGCGACGAGCAGTATGCGCGCGCAGTCGACGGTTAGGCTCGATGGGCCCGCGCAAGTTCGCAAGCATGCCACTTTTGTCTCAGCAACCGAGCCGTTCGCACAGTTTGCTACTGACAGGCTTCTTTATTATTCTTTTGTGCCTTTGTTATCGATTTTTGTTGATCACCAAGGAGAGAGGATCTTGCCCTTTTTAGTGCAATCCCTTCAGCTGGTGACCCGGCGTATATTTTTGTTTATTTCGCGAATCACGATCGCGTGCGACAAGTGTTTTGTGTATGTGTGCGTGCATAGTGTGTGAAGGTTTAGGGCTTTGGTTGAGAACGCGGCCACGTGGTGTACGTGCCCGTTCCAGGCCGATCGCTTTCGCGGCAACGATACTTGTTGCCCGTCACCGCAGCGTTTGGTTCCTCCGAGACGTCGGGGCGCGCTCGGTCTAGTTTTTTAGCGTTCTCCACGCCTAGCTTGCCATTCTTCTTGGCGAGAAGCTGCGGTGGTGCAATTATTATCTTTTTCGGCTCAGCGGCTCCCAGGCGGTAGCGTTCGAGTCTCGTGCGGCAGATTGTCTGGCATGCGTGCCCAATTAAGAGAGCTCTCAGTTGCTTGCGTAAAGGTACCTTGCGTCTCTCTATCTATCAGTAATTTTAAGTCTTTTCTATTTGCGAGTTCTTGTGAAATAGAGTCTCTTTCAATTGTATAATATTCTTTCTTTTCTTGAATAAATTAATTTCTTGTTTGGCTTGCCTTGGCTTTTCCCTCGATTCCGTGAGGGTTTTTACGCCAACCCAAGCGTCTTTGTTTAATTCGCGAAATCGAGAATTTTTTATTTGTAAAAACCTTTCCCTCACTCAACCCTTCCTTTGTTAGACTCACTTGAGTTTATAAAATTTATAATATTGTTTATTATTCATTGTGATTATTTACCTCATTGATTTTAGTGTTTTATTTATTTATAAATAAAATAGTAGTGAAAAAGTGTAAAGAAAAAAGTGCAGTAAAGAAAGTGTAGTGAAAGAAGTGTAATAATAGTGAAAAAAGAAGAGCTGTAAAAATTGTGTGAATTAATAAAATAAAGAAACAGTGTAAAGTGTTAAGGTGAGTTTAATGTGTAATTAAAGATAAGCAATGGCTTCGATAAGGATGCAAAGACATGATTTGCATCTACTCATCCGGATGCCAAGTACTCCTTTGGCAGGACAAGGAAACAACCAAAAAGATTTTTAGGAAGTTTCATCGAGAATCAAAAAAAATCATTCGCTTCCAACTCTTGAAGAAAATAGATCTCAAAAAAAACTATTTCACAATTCATGTGATGTGCAATAAGTGTGGTGAATTATACGACAACTGCAGAAGTACAACGACAACTACAGAAGTATACGACAACTACAGAATTATACGACTAACAACAGATTAGTGATTGCAGTACGTACTCTTGGTCATCTGACAAATGAGTTAACGTATACGCATACACACATGAGTGGCATACAATTTTACATAAGATACGTAAGTATAATTTTTTGAGTTATTGAGTTATTTATTAAGATTTTAAGATATATGATAAATATAATTAAAATGTTTTTTCTGAGTTCCAGGTAAAAATTGTCGTACAGACCTGGTATGGTATGATCTAACATATCATATCAATAGTGAAAATGTTGGTCTCGATAACTGGAAGAAGACATAATTTGACCCACTTAATTTACTGTTGGTTGACTGTTGATAAGTAAAATTATAATTATAATAGTGACTCCAAACGTTAATGTTAATTTTTATTAATATTGATTTTTCTTGATTTCAGCTCACTGTCCGTAGGATTCCAATAGAACAAATGGATGAAATGAGCTTAAATTTTGTTTACATGTTCTATATACCAGTCATTCACATATGAGTGTTGTGATTTTAATTTGAATGTATAGAAGTTGTTTCATAAAATAATTAGCAGTAAAATTTGTCGATAAATAATAAAAAATATAGTATTTTGGTTGTTAAACAACTTCTACGCATTCAAATCAAAATCACATCATTCATATGAGAATAACAGGTGCATAAAACTTGTAAAAAAATTTGAGCCCATTTCATCCATTGGTTCATTTGGAATCTTAAGTATAGTGCCAAAATACTTTGGTAGCTATACGTATATTCACCACTATCAGGTAGGTGAATATGAAGCCTATGAGGGCTCAAATTGTAGGTAATTTGACCTACTATTATTATAGAAAACATCTCTTCATAAAATTTAATTTATATATTAATTTTACTTTATTTTATTTTTCAGGTCATAGGACTGAATCCCCTTAATTCATCTACGTTCATTTACATATAATCTCGTAAATCATCAACCGTATTTTTAAGGTTTCAAGTTTTTTGTGCATTTATGTGCTATTTTGGAAAAGAGTAATCGCTATTTAAGCAGATCAAAGGATAAGTCGCTTTTCAGCGAGCTTTATAATTGATAAGATTGACCGCTATTTAGCAGATCTAGGGAAAAGTTGCTACTAAGCAAACTTGAGGAAAGGGTTACACACGCACAACACAAAGAACTTGATTTATATGGCTTTAAACACTGTCACTTTTCGTATTTACTTATTTTTCGAGTGCTTTTTTAATTGCTTTCTTTGCATTTATATATGTTTTATGTTCTTATTATAACCACTGTTATCATCACTTTTTTGCCTTCTCCTGGTGGAAGCTTTGTAATAGTAAAATTTTCAGTTTCACTAAAACTTCATAGAAACGTGTTTTGAGGTTTTTGAAGTTCAAATCATGTGTTTTTAAAAAATGTCCGTGCGGATGTCTGTGTTTGTGTATGTATGTATACTGTCCTATTTCTGGAACTACGTAGTCTATAGTAATAAAATTTGACATGCATATCTGTTTTTTGATTCTGAATTAAGAAAAAAGAAAATTTTAATTTTGACAATTGTGGTCATTTTTTGATTTTTGAAAATTTTTTGTTTCGTTTTTTTAATGATATAATTTATACAAAAAATTCAGCAATAGTGTTTTTGAAAGAATATACAATTTCCTAATTTCTCCCGAAAGTCTGTCTAAATTGACCTTTTCTTTCAATTGTTGTATTGCTCTTGGACTTCCTATTTGATATTGTTGCGTCCTTGGCTATAATGCTGTCGTCGGTTGTAACCTTTTTATTGGTTAGTTTATTATGGGGGAACACGGAGAACGACGAGAATTTTTATGAGAAAATCCTAGCGTTTCGGTGTTTAGACATTCTCCCGATCCTGGAGAACGGCGCAAAATGCCTGGTTGGGAAACCCTTTATTGGTGAAAAAGAACTTAATTTCGTGCCTTAAGAATATAACTCTATTTGAAAAATCTCGAATATCTATGTTACGCGTTAGTTCTATAGCTTTTCTTCTAAGAAAGAAAGAGAGTGTGAGAGAGAGAAGCTTCTAGCGGGCTAGTAGCGCTGTATTGAATTGACACTTACCTTTTGTCGAGTCGGCTGCTTTGTTGCTCTGCTACCTGTTCGTCCTCTTGGCGGGTAATCGAAATCACTGGGTCAATGGTCGATGCGGGTTATAAGTTATTTAGTCAAGTGATGATATTATGCAAGGATTCGGAATTTGGATTTCGATTAAAAAGTCGTAATTTAATAGCAATAAATCCTTTTTTTTATTTGACTTTATTTAATGAATAATTTAAAATGCACTTGATTCTGATTGGTTTTCAGATGACTTTACTTTATTTAACTCCGAAGCGCGTTTGAAAGGCTTTTGTGATATCGTTATTCTTTTCTTTGCCCGTTGCTATGCGCTAACTACTTTATCTCGCGGCTCGATTTCCTGGTTTCCGTCCAAATTTATACTATATCAAAATTATTCGTGTTTTTGTTAATTTGATGCGAAGCTCTAATTTCTTTCAATAATAAATCTTGTCGAACTTGAATCCCGGATCGAATCATATTTCCATATATGGAGTTATCTATGATCGCCCCCTACTCCTCTTCTTACTATTTTTCGTCCCTGGCTTTTTCTTGCTGCTTATCATAGTCCCCTCCCCCGGATATAGTTCCGTCCTGCTCGGCTCTATGTTTGTTCAGGTGGTCGAGCTTTTTGCATCGTATGGCTTCTCCGGTCTTCTTATGGTCATCAAAGTAGTGATCTACTTTGCCGGGAGTATGGACACTTACTGTTTGCGGGTAAGGCTGCTTCTTTAATGTGCCTCTCTCGCAATAGGTATCCAAAGGTGAACCGCTGTTGATTTGGGCCCCGCGATGCGGAGTTGAGGCGGTCCGTCGGTAATAGGTGGAGCATTGCGTTTCTAGCGTCAGCATCTCCCAATTTGTTCTTGATTTTTCCTCATTGTGAATATGATGTTTGTACATTTTTACACTCGCTATTGAAATGCTTCTAGCGACGTATGATATGCTCAAATCTCAGTCTGGTTTTAACTTTCGTGTATTATAATCTTTCGACGTATTTGAGTTAGTTATTCTGACTCTTTGTTTAATTGTATTTTACCGAAATAGTGTTCGGAATGTATAATGTGCTTTCTCGAGTTGGCTTGTACTTTTTGCGACGTTGTGCGTCGCACCCGTATCGAGTCGGGAAATTTCCCACCGATCCGGCAAGTCTAAGCATGCACGCAAACAGTGCGAGAGTCAGACGGCTTTTCGCGAGAAATCGAGGCGGAACTCGATGCAGAGCTCGCCACTAGGGGGTGTAGTGTACGTGGCTCGGTCGAGGTGAAGTGAGACCGAGTATTGCGCGCGTGTTTTGCGAAGGAGGGTCAAGATATGCCGTGGTACGAGTGGGACAATGCGGGCAGGGATCTCGCACGTACGCAAAGCGAGATCGAGAGAGTAGTACTCAGCGAAGGACTACCAGAGCTTAGGCGAGGGGCAGCCAAGCCCAAGAGCATGTTGAGGGAAGTTAGACCACATTCTAGCGAGAGCGAGAATGGCGGTGACTTACCCCCCAATAACCGTGAAAATGAGGTGGCGATAGCGGGGCCTGCGATTGCGACTACGACAGCGGAGTCGGTAGTAACATCGCAGGCAATCAGAGTAGTGGTGACGACGACAGCGTCGTTGTCGAGTCGCCCGATTGCAACAGCTGCAGTCGGCGATTTTGACCAGCTGTCGGCGACACCGTCGAGGGGGCTGCAGAAATACCTGGTTAGCAATCCTACTGCTAATTGGGAGTACATCTTAGCCATAGGGAATTCCGTGCGAGCGGAATGACCTACGAGCAAGTCAGGGAGAGAGTTTTTAACGAAGAACTCTTTCCAAGAGCTTCGTGTAGAGCGCGAAGAAAAAGAGGCGCAGACAGAGCAGCAACGTCGCCTGGAGCAGGTGCGAGAGTCCGCTAGAGCGAATGCTCAGCGTGTAGCACGAACAGAGGGTGGGCAGTCCATCCTTCGCGGAGAGGATGAGCGGAGGCTGAAGAGCCAACGGCTTACCTCGGCAAAAGGAGTAGGACTGTCACTATATTCCTCTGGGGGTAATGCTACATTAAGGAGAGATCTGCCATCTCCGGCGGACCATGTGGAGGGCCGCAGATCCAGCCGTGCGAGGCAGATTTCTGAGAAGTCTGAGAGCGAGTGGGAAGCCCCTCACGCGAGAAATCATCGCGCAAAGAGGGCAAGAGAGAGTGAGAAAGTTAAGAGGGGTATGGACGCGAAGGTCTCGCGTGTGAAAAGCCCGAGAGAAAGCGGGAGCCTCCTCAGCAGCGACAGCGAGTTCGAATGTGTCTCGAGCTGCGCGTCCAACAAGGCGAGCTCTGCACACTGTCGTCGTGATGGCCGTGATAACACGGCCCGTATCGCGAAAAGGCTGAAGGATTGGGACTTCAAGTTGCAAGGGGGAAGGCCGAAATGAGGATGCGAAGGAGTTTATAGATCGTCTGAGTAATTGCCGACGGAGAGCAAAGAGAGCCGACGCAGAATAGCTCAGCGTCCTACCCTGTATTTTTAAGGGTGAAACTGGACGTTGGTTCTGGGCGTAGCGAGACAGAATTCAGACGTGGAATGAGTTCTGTCTGGCTTTCCGCCGATGCGACGTGCCAGAGTACAATCGGGAAGATCTAATGGAGAATCCGAGGAGGAGGAAGCAGCACAAAGAAGAGAAGATTGCTAGGTTTATTAGCAAATTCGAATACATTGTGTCGCGCTTCCATCGGCCTCCGTCGGATCGAGAGGTGTTGCGGATAGCGTACCGCAACATTCTCCCCGAATACCGCAAAGCTATCGATGATAAGCTCATCGATAGTATGGAGGATTTGGAGCATTATGGTCGTCGCTGGGAGAAATAGCGAGATCTGGATAGCCGCTATACACCACCCCCGCCAGTCGAGAACATGCACGTTCCCGGCGCGAAAGTCGCAGCAGCAGCAGCGGCAGAGAAGGAGGTAGAGGAGCTCGAGGGAGCCCCTAAGAAAGGAAAGAAGGCCAAGGCGAAGAAAGCCGCGGTCTCGCCTTCGACCTCCGAGTCAGAAAGGGCTGCAAGTGCGAGTATGCAGTCGAGCACTGGTAGGAGCAACTCTGAAAGTAAGAGTGCCCCGCCAAGCCAGAACTCGCCAAGTGGGCAGAGGGGCGCTGGATTTCAGCCACGCACTGAGAATCCAGGTGCGGGGGCGGCCCAGTCGCCAATGAGAGCGACGAATGTGAGGGAGGGAGAGTTTTTGGGAGCATGTTTTACGTGCCACAGAGTAGGGCACCGTGCTTCAGAGTGTCCCGAAATTGTCTGTTTCCGATGCAGACTGGAGGGACACACTTCGAGACAGTGCACTCAGCGGGTGAGTGAGCAGGGAGCGCCTGTCTCGTGTCAAGGTTACGGAAGAAAGGGTGCACCCTCGAGAAGCCAAACGGTGTGTGAAAAGAGGAAAAAGCAGGTGACCTTCGCAAATCCTCTAAATCAATTAAGCGATATTGCGACATGGGAGAGCGAAGAGGTCTCCCGGTTCGCTGAATTAGGGGAATTAGAGGAGAAGCTCACGAAACTGCTAGGTGACAGGGAAAGGTGGGACAGAAGCGAAGCTCGAACAGCTGATCGGGAGTATCGCTTGTCCATGCCGTCTTGGGCGTCACCAGAGGGCAAGGGAAGGGAAGCTGCGGGGGAAGAGAGAGTGACTTTTCACCCGGTAGACAATCCTACCCAGCTCGAGGCGCCTGAGGGTATTGTGGACGGCGAATTATATGAAGAGGAGGTAATAGCAGCAGTTAATACAGAGAATAAGAATTTTCTGAGGATAAGTCTTGGTGGGCAGGCGTATCAAGCACTGTTTGATCCTGGAGCGACGCTCTCTTTGATTGGTCCAGAAATTAGTGAGAGGTTTCGGGATCGATTAAGGAAGAGTAGCACCATGTCACGCACCGCCACGGGACATTTATATAAAATTCTCAGAGAATTAGAGTTAATGCTTGATGTTGGAGGCGAAGCTCAAGCCATATCTTTCAAGGCCGCACCGTCGCTCGAACAGCCTATAATCCTGGGCATGGATTTCTGCAAAAAGTTCTTGTGGCCTGTGGCTTGTGGCGCACAGGCGAGGGAGAGTGGCAGCCATTTGCCGATTCAACTGGTAAAGAAGCCACTGTCTACGCTGAATGTGCAGGCCTAACTACGATCACTGATAAGGAGCGTCAGCGAGTAGAAGAATTAGTAGAGAAGCTGTTGAAGGACCAAGGCTCCTCGTTAGGTATGACGCATCTCACCGAGCACCATATCGAGTTGGTTGATTTTACGCCAATTCGACATAAGCCAAGACGTAGGTCCTTAGCGAAGCAGATAGCCGCAGTCGAGGAGGTAGAGCGATTATTCAATGAGGGAATAATCGAGAGGTCAGCCAATAGCTATATGTAACATCCGACGATGCTACCGCACTTATTTACTAACTACACCTTTAGCCTACACTTTCGTGTAATAGCTGGGTGCTTTGATTGCTTGAATTTATATTGAGAATGAAAAGGAAATGAAAATAATCTAATAGAATGACCCGGTTTAAATCGGTTCAAACTATTAGATTTAAAGTAAAAGGGGATAATCAAACCGTCGTTAATCGGTTCGATTACCTAAGCGATAGTTGTAGAAACGTTTGAGAGATAGAAAAATGGGATAGCAAAGAAAATTTTTACTTACTTTTTAGTTTTATCTTTGAATAGTTATTCACTCCTTCACTAATATTTATATATATAATATATATTATTATTTATAATAACTTGTTATATAAATATATATATATTTGAAATAAAACTCTGAGTTACATAAAAATTTTATCACTATTTATTCAAAAATAAATTTTAAATAATTCGAATACTTTAATAACTCTTAATAAATTTAAGATTTGCATACGACGAGCGGATATATAATTGAGCTACTCAGGCTCGTACTTGGGGGTAGTTCCGCCTAGACGCCGTAAATTAGCCAGTGAGGAAAGCCGTTATATCCGAGTTTTCCCTCACTTACGCCGAATTTTCGCGTCTCTCTTCCTCCGCAGGTCCGGTCATGCCCTTCGGTCCTCCCGCACTCCTTCCCCTATGACTGTAGTTCATTTACACGCCGCTTCTGATACGCACGCCAATTTGTATAGAATTTCCCAAGTATTTAATTTATTATTAATAAAATTTGCATATGACATAAAACTGCGCTTGGTCTGTCACGCCGAAAACTTTCTAATATCGAGAAATGCGCAGAAAAACTTTACTTTCTGTATTATGATGCATCCGCTGATGCATCTCGTCGATGCGCGTAGCTCAAGAGATTTATGATAGGACAATTTGTTCCTCGCTTTCTCTCTTCAGGCCCGCATCTCCGAATTTCTATTTTTTTTTGAAAAGCGTCACCTACGCATTTATCTAAATATTTCAAGTTTTATATATTTCCTAAATATGCAGGACATGACATATACCAGGGCAACTGTTATGATTCGTAAATCGGACGGAACGTGTTCTGTGTCGATTACAGAGATCTTAATCGAATTACCGAAAAGGATGAACATCCGATTCCGAGTATGGACTCGATTACAGACAGTTCGCGCAATGCTCGATACCTCACAAAGGTCGATTTAAAACAAGCGTTTTACCAGATTCCGCCTTCGAAGGAGAGTCAAAAGTATACGGCATTTTCTGTTCCAGGCTCAGGCCTGTAGCAGTTTAAAAGAATGCCCTACGGATTGTGCAACGCGCCTAGGACTCAGCAGCGGCTTGTAGATGCCCTCTTTGGTGCTGCGTGCGAGCCAGCAGTATTCGCTTATCTCGACGACCTAGTGATTGCCACGGAGACTTTCGAAGAGCATTTAAAATGGCTTGAGTTTGTCCTGAAACGACTCACCAGAGCGGGGTTGCTCGTAAATAGAGAGAAGCGTGAGTTTGGTGCTCTCGAATTTTGTATCTAGGTTTTCTACTGGATAGCGAGGGTTTACGCCCCGATCCTGACAGAGTAGCGCCTGTGCGAAAATTTACAACGCCGAGAACTGTGAAACAGCTGAGACGCTTTCTGGGCATGTTGGGCTGGTATTCGTGCTTCATAAAAGGCGAGTCCGAGCTCAAAGTCCCGCTAGTTCGTCTGTTGCGAACAGAGCAAGAGTGGGAGTGGGGTGAAGAGCAGCAAGAGGCGTTTGAAGCGCTATGACACGCGCTCACTGTGGCCCCTGTATTCGCACGGCCCGATTTTTCGAAGCCGTTTAAAGTGCAGTGTGACGCCAGTGGCGTGGCTATTAGGGCAGTCTTGACACAAGAGGGAGAAGATGACGAGCACCCCATAGCGTACATTAGCCGAGTGCTGACGTCAGCTGAGAGAAATTATACGACCACAGAGAATGAGTGTTTGGCTGTCATCTGGGCTATTAAAAAGCTGAGGCCGCACATTGAGGGGTACAGCTTCAGCGTGATAACCGATCACAAGAGCCTGCAGTGGCTGATAAATGTAAAAGATCCCAGCGGCCGCCTAGCGAGATGGGCGATTGAGGTGCTGCAATGGGATTTTGAGATAATCTATAGGAAAGATGAATTGAATCACTTTTCTGATGCGCTGTCACGAAGCGAGGACAACGGCGAAGATGCCGTTGCCGCCTTCGAAGAGATTACTGACCCGGAATATTTTAAACTGCGAGAGTAATTTGAGAATTTCCCGGGAAAGTATCCAAGCTGGTGCATCGAAGACGGTGTGCTATATCGTTGGCGCAATGATGCATTGCTTGACCCGATTACGTACCGAGAGGAGGCGTGGAGGTTAGTAGTGCCTAAGGAGCATAAGGAGAGAGAGATGATAGATGCGCACTGCATACCCTCCTCGGGTCTCTTGGAAATTGAGAAAACATATGACCGTGTAGCTCGAGAATATTACTGGCGAGGAGCGTACCATGATGTATACCGCTTTGTGCAATCTTGCGAGTAGTGCCAAAAATATAAAACGGTGCAGAGTGGCGCGAAAGGACTCATGGGACGGCGAGTTGTCGAGAGGCTCCGGACCATCGTAGCAGCTGATCTCATAGAGTTTCCGCCGAGTAAGAATAGGTTTAAATATCTGGTTGTGTTTCAAGATTTGTTTACACGCTGGATAGAGGTAAAACCGTTGAGAAAGGCGGAGTGCTAAGTCAGTGGCCGGAGCATTCGAGGAGCTGATTTTATTCAGGTTGGAAACCACTGAATATTTTCTACCAGATAATGGCAAGGAGTTTGATAACCAACATCTCCGTAAGGTGTTTAAAATCTGTGGTGTAAAGCACATCACAACTCTGCTTTATCATCCGCAGGCCAACCCAGTGGAGTGTACAAATTAACGCTTAAGACGATAATAGCGACGTTCGTGAAGAACGATCATCGCGAGTGGGATGTGCACCTGCATGAGTTTCGTCACGACATCAATACAGCCACACATGCGTCTACTCGAGTTTCGCTGGCTTTTGTCAACTACAGGCGTCACCCCCGCCCTATCTTGAGTTTACGCCGCGAAATCGAGGCGGGCAAGCCGATTAAGGCGAGAGCCAGGGGAATGGGAAAGCGATGACGCTATTGGATGCGTTCAGGGATTTAGTGGCGAAATTCGCGAGTCAAGCCACGGAGAGGCAGGAGCGAGTATATAATAAGGGGAGAAAAGGCACGCGTTTCCAGGTAGGAGATAGGGTTATGCGAAAAACCCATACCCTATCTGATGCAGCGAATAAGGTGTCGAGAAAGTTGGCTCCGCACTGGGAGGGCCCGTATGAGATAGTCGAGGTAAAATCCCCGATTGTTAACATACTGGGCTACTGTGAAGGAAGGTAGCGGCAGTTGACCAAAGCTTACGTCGACAAACTTAAGCGCTGGATCCCACCGCGAGGTGCGAGAGCAAAATAGATTAATGTGGGTTTTCTTTTTCTTTTAGGGAGGATGGAGCAGAGGAAGGAGGAGGGCACGGCCAAACCGCCGTCGCCAACCCAGCCAGGAGGTAGCCGCACGCCACCGCGTGCGACATTCGCGCAGGTGGCTGACGGAGCATGGCCCCAGCCGGGTTCATCCCCGAGGCCAGTAACGCCCAGGGCAACACCACCACCGAGCCCCTGCGTAGCCAAGGGGCGAGGATGACCAGTTTGAGGATAGGCCTCGTCTCTCCGAGGCGACGCCAGACCTCAACTGGTCCATCGAGGCTTAGACCTGCGAGAAAACCGACGGGCAAGCCGAGGCTGGAGCCAGTGGAGGAGGAGGAAGAGCAGCTGACAATGGCGGCGATAGAGAGCCTGAGCAAGGCGGTGGCGCAAGGTGCGCTACTCCGGCGGCTGGGCGCTATCCGCAACGCCATCAGCGAAGGGGCCGGAGTATCGGCAGTAGCTGCGACGCTAGCGGTGCCAGCTGTGATAGCGACACCTACGGCACCAGCTGACGCCTGCACGGAGAGGCGAGCGCCATCCGCAGCAGAGGCGGAGGAGATGAGCGAGGAGGCCGTGGAAAGCCGGGAAGCACAGGAGGAGCTGGAACGATATGTCGTCGGCTTCCCTGCATACAAACGGCAAGACCCGACTCCCAGTCCACCGAAGAGACCACGTAAAGAGCCCATGGACTGGCATCCAGCGGGAGAAAAGAGGAAAAAGAAAAAGAAGAGCAAGAAGAAGAAGGGTGGGATTAGGCAGCTGACGCTAGCTGACCACCACACCTATGACGAGAGTGTCCAGTCATTGGAGGGAGAAGCTGGCGCGCCACTGCGAGGCTTCTTTGGAGGCGTTTTCCCAGGGACAGCGGAGATCGACTGGACCAACTGGGCCCCTGCCGACCGAACAGACAACCCGGTGGCCGTAGCCAACGAGTTGCCCGGCCCGGCGGGAGAACTCAAGATCAGCCTATGCCCCCCAAGAAGGCCAGCAGGAGGCAGGACAGAGAGAGGAGGAGGAGAGGTGCCATCGTGCGGAGAGGGCAGCAAGAGCTGCAGAGGAGATACGGCGGCAGTAGGTGGAGGCCGAAAACCGACGCCGAGGGGAGTTGGCGGAGCAGGTGGCTCACAGCAACGAGCAGAGGCTTCTGGATGACCATCGTCGACCACGAGAGGAGACGCTGCAAGCGGCGGAGACGAAGAAGCAGCATATCGCTTCGCGGAACGCCCGCCGCAATGCGGTCAGGGCTGCCCGCCGGCGTCAAGCGAGAAGAGCGCGGAGGAAGGCAGAGGAGCAGCAGGTCCTGGACCGCCCATCGGGTCGAGTAAGGGTTCGGAGCAGATCCGCCAGCCGCAGGACTCTGGCCGTTAAGTTCAGAGACGTGTGGTTCGGCGGACTGACTCCGATCCGGACCGATCCGTCGGTAGATCCAGCTCCCTACAGGTGCTTCAACTGCTGGCAGTTCGGTCATAGCCTTCACGAGTGCCCTCGTGAAGTAACCTTCACGAGGTCACGAGGTCACGACTTCTGCTATAATTGCGGAAGGCACGGGGTGCTCATGCCCGCGTTGTGAGGCTGCGTACAGGGAGCAGAAAGGGGCAAATGACGTAGCCAGGATGGCCAGTCCTCGGAGAGAGGAGAGAAGCCACCGCAACAGCGGTGAGCTCGGGGAACGAGGTCAGGAGGAAAGTACGGGTAGAGCCGGAGCGAGTGGAGGAAAACCCGAACCAGCGCCAGCAGGAAGCGGGAGATACCCACGAGTACTTACGCAAGCAGTGCGGGGCTTGAGAGTGAGTGCACGCGGTACGGCAAGTCGCGCTTTGACCCAGTGCATCGCTACGCTGAGGAAAGAGCGAACGCGAGTCAGACGCGCGTGCGTGTGTGCAACAGAGAGAAAGAGAAAGAGAGAGAGAGAGATAGAGTGAGTGTGTTCAGCCGGCGGCAGCGGGCTGTACGATTTAGCTCTGCGCTAGGTCGACGGTGTACCGTGCGAGGCGGACAGAGATATAGAAAGCGCAGAGAGAGAACTCGGCCGGCTGCTTACTAGGTGCCTGCGCACCGGGAGCGCGCCGAGCCTACGTGCAATAGCCAGAGCGAGAAGGCCCTGCGTGGTTGTGCAACGTGGGAGGCTTGCTTAGCCACCACGTTGTAGGGAGGGGTTGCGCGAAATACAGCACGTCGCATTTTATTCTCCTGATCTTCTCGGCTCGGAGCTATTCAGTGTTTACTCTCACTCAATGTCGTCGATGCACTCTCTCTCCCGCTATACTCAGTGGGATCGCCATTCTATTGCTTGCATATAATATTCTTTTAGTATCTATAATCATTCTCATTGAAAATGAAAATGCGAAAAATTGAGCATTTTACAATATGATATCAATATTATTATTCTATCAATTTTTGCATTCTCGCCATCAGCCTTATTGGAGACATTTCTGTATGTAGTTTTGCTTGATGACTTAAATAGTATAAACGACAAACTTCAATCCTTGACCAAACATCAACAATAAATGGTTATGATACATTTTTTAGATTTAAACATGTGTTACGTCAGAATGAGCGCAACCCACCAATATACTTACTTATTTTCGAGTTCCTATCTTCTGTTATTATTTATTTAGATTTACAAGGAAATCCCTTTTGGCTACCGTAGATGCGGTCACTGCCTTCGGGGAAAGGGAGCCGGATAACGAAATCAGTTAGACAGGGTTAAGTTTTAAAACAGTTACTTTAATGTATTTCACTCCTTGGAGAAAAAGAAAAGTACCTTGTAGTGTGTATATGTGTGAGGGTGTGTGCATGTAGAGGCGTGTTTATCCGTCGGTCCTCTCCTTGATGACAGCTATCGATCCTTAGCGCCTCCAAGTCGTATGTCGGTGGTTCAGTGTAGCAGGCTGTGGATTCGTTGGGGAGCAGCGGCTCGTTTCTTCTCGTTGGTCAGGTGCAGACAGTTAGATGCAGCGTGCGGCTGGTTTTCTTCCAGAGTGTCAGCGAGTGGAGTCCAGTGTATCGACTTAATTGGATTTTACACTTTGAAAATAAACTGTAGTCAACTAGACTGGTCTTGTTAACGGGCAGAGTAACGTTCTCTTGGTCTGGTCTGGCGACTTAACGGCTGCCTACGACTAACTATTGACGACTGACTGTATACTGAATTGAACTGAACTGTACTGCCTGTTTGACTCAACTGCTTTGACTCCTGCTCCTGGACTGCTCGTTTTTTTTAACTGAATGCATGCTCTTTGCTCCCGGGCTTTATATACTAGTTTCACGTACTCTTCCTCATCCCATATTTGGAGTGGATAATTTAAAATATTCTTTTAATATCTAGCTTTAATAGAGTCATGACAGGTCAAATTATAAAGTCTTAGCATTATTACCCTCAAATTAGGGGAATCGACCTCGTGACTAGCTCTCCCGCTGTTGTTCTTTGCTTGCTCTCTCGTTGTGCGCGTGAGATTTTCCAGATTGTTTCTATTTGGAAAGGTCGCGTAGCTGGTGTGTTTTTGTCATCGCTTTGCTTTCGTTCGGTCATTTGCGCGTGAATGATTAATATCTTCTCTTTTTAGTATGTTGCGGCGTATTTCATTTTTATTAATTCTCGTCGTTGACATGTATCGTGATTTTTATCTGGTTTGTTTTATTGATTGGCTTTTCCGTTCTAATATCGGTGTCGTTTCGTAGAAGTTACTATTCTTGCGGAAGTTGGCGTAGATACGCACTGACTATGACTTATTTACTTTAAGGGGACACACCACCTTTAAAACTCGAAAAAATAATTATTTTTAATTTCACCCAGATAAGTTGTCATGATTTATAATTTTATATACATACGTAACAAAACTTTATCTTTATCTCTAAAAAAATTAATTTTATAAAAAGTAAAAGGTTAGGCGAGTTTGATATATTTCGCAACGAAATAAAAGATAAAAGAGAACTGAGATCAATCAACCAAAGTGAAGTTTATTACATTGAATCATAATGAAGCAACGAAATTATGTTTGGTCAATAAAGGGCTTACTTAATTCAAAGTTAAGTTATATAATGATGAATTAGGAACAACTCTCAATATACTTACTACGCAACTTGCCATGACCGTTTTATTATACTTATGGTGTTATTATGACGTTCTAATGCATGAAAAGAAAAGTTTAATTGTTCACTAATAAACAAAATGAATATTGTTCCTAACTGATCATTGTATAACTTAACTTTATGTTAAGTAAGCCGAATTATTTATTGACGAAACCAAATTTCGTTGCTCCATTATAATTCAATATAAGAAACTTGACTTTGGTTGATTGATCTTAGTTCTTTTTTATTTGTTTTTTCGTTGAGGAATATATCAAAATCGCCTGACCTTTTACTTTTTAAGTAAATTTTTTTTAAAGATTTCAGTTCTTTTTAGTCAATTTTTTTTAGTATTTCATATTTCTTTTAAAAATAAAATATAAGAATTTTTAGAACCTTTAGACCATGGCATTTTAATTGTAACATTTTTATCACTATGAAATAATATCACTAATTGTTCTGATACAGTACCCTCGAATGATTCCTATACCTAGACACCAAAAACCAAGTGCGAACTACCTAGACTTAGTCATCGGCCATCCTGTACACCTACCATCGTAGGAAATTGAGGCTAATATAGTCCAAGAATCAGGCGATTTTAGATACGTGTTGGCAATGCCTCTGGACATCTCAGGTGCTTTCGATAACCTATGGTGGCTCGGACTCTTGGAGAATCTTAAATCAAGAGGGTGCCCGTCGAACGTGCATAAGGTAATTCAGAGCTACCTTACGGATAGAAAGGTATGTTGTAAAACTGCCTTTTGTGAAGCAAGGAAAGACGTAACTAAAGGTTGCCCCCAAGGCTCGATCTTTGGCCCCCCAGGATGGAACCTCGTCTTTGATGATCTCCTGAGGACCCTGGAAAAGGGAAACTACGAGGTCTTAGCGTATGCTGACGACATCATGATTGTCATCAGGGGTAACAGCCGAAGAGAGCTCTCAAGTTCAGGGCAGGAAGAGATCGACATAACACAAAAATGGCTATATGAGCATAAGTTAAGTCTATCAATTTCAAAGTATGGAATGATCCTCCTTAAAGGTGCACTAAACAAAGGGACTCCCCCGGTTGTAAAACTGGAAGGGAAGAACTTAAAACTTCTGAGAGACATAGACTATTTAGGAGTGAGAATAACCGAAAGGCTTAGGTTCTCCTCTCACATAGAAAACCTCTCAGCCAAAAATCAAAATGCAACCAGGGAGATGGCGAATGTGGCAAGATCAACATGGGGTCTAGAGTTTAGCTCACTGCTAGCCCTATACAAAGGTCTCTTCCTTCCAAGAATAGGATATGCTGCTGCAGTATGGTGGGACAGGACTAATGCAATTGACAAAAGGAAGATAGCTCAACTACAAAGGAGAGTACTTCTAAGAATGATCAAAGCATATAAGACTGTCTCGCATGAAGCAACGCATGTGATAGCAGCCGTCCTTCCAATTGATCTGGAAATGGACAAAAGGGTCGCTCACTATTACATAAAGAAGAGAAGAGACTTCAATATCCGAGGAGTGCAAGTGAGTGGTGAAGACATAAAGTCAGGCAGGGTCCACACGCTGGAGGCCAAGCGGCAAATTGAGAACGCGCTCATGGACGAGTGGCAACAAAGGTGGGACACCTCGAGTAAAGGTCAAACTACTTACGAGTTCTTTAACTCAGTCAGGGACAGAGTAAAAGCAGAATGGTTGAGGCTGGACCACTTCACAACGCAGTTCATTAGTGGACATGGATCTTTTAAGACTTACCTGTATTCGAATGGACTAAGCGAAAATCCAGATTGTGAATGCGGAGCCGAGCAGACGCCGAAACACATTCTCTTTGAATGTCCAGAGTTAGAGAAAATCAGAGGACCGCTAAAGCAAGAGGTCACAAACAAAGGTCACACGTGGCCCTGTGAACTCCCAGTCCTGATCTCCAAAAAAGCAATATATAGAACGCTAGCAAGCTTCGCAAGGAGCTATATAAATAAGGATGAGCCGGAGCGGACATAGGGAGGGTGAGCCTGAATTATTCAGGCGGATGTGGTAGCAAATACTAGAAAGAGTGCTGAAGGAGAAAAGTCTCCTGCTGAAGCACCTTAAGGAGAGCGGAAGGCAAGTGCAACCTAACCGAACTCTCCTGAGTCTCTGGAGCGTCTGGTAGGGGTCGAACCAGGATCAAGTGGTTAGTACGGCAACGGAAGGCGACAAATCTTGGGGAAGCCACTGACCAAGATGCGACACCACTCCCATGTCGGGGTATCGGCCGGGTCCCGCTTATGCGGCTTTGCCGATACGCTACCTGACGGTGGGAGGGGATAGAAACGAAAGCAGGGGTTGGCTGAAAGCGAGGATGGAAACTTGCGGAACGTTAACCTAACGCGTATGGAAACCCACCACGCTTTCTTCACGGAATAAATCTGGGTAGGAGGCTGCCTCACAAGCAGTCACCGAACCGATGACTGGTACAACGGGTCACCAGTACACAGGGCCGGGAAGCCAAGCCCCACAGTGCGATATCGAACGCGCCAGATCGCACTGTGTTCTCCGGATAAAGGTTGGACTCTGTGTGACAGTGGTAGCAGACTTCACTTTCGTGGGGCTTACTAGAACAAACCCGCGAACTCGAACCAAGGATTACGACTCTAGCGCGGTGCTTTCGGGTACTTCTGTGGGGTTCCTTCGGGGGCCTCCGTGATAATGAGTTTTGGTACTCGATAGAGGCTGCCAGCTGAAGTTAAACAGCCTCCTCATGTGAAAGAGAGTCTCCCAACTGTCTGTTCAGGTGACACTGAATGGGTTGGCTTACTCGCTGATCGCTCGCATGGCGGCAGTGAATACCCAAGGGTGAAGCAAACTGTCGTCCGTGGACAGAGGTTAGTACCCTCATTATTAGTTAGACATAATAATAGATGATATAAGTCAAAATAACTTAGAGATAACAAAGAAAAGCATTTATTTCCTTATAATGAAAAATGCGAACTCCAACATAGAAGTAAATAATAGCGCGGGTGCCGCGGCTTTATCTGCTTCTGAAACTCGCCTTCATGGCGCTGCCGCGCCACATGATTTGAGAATTTTTTGGCCTATTTAGTCCTAATATACCCTAATTAAAAATTCAAACACCGAAAAGCACTAGTTTTGATATGAATGGAGGAACTTTAATTTAAATGAATAGAAACTTTTTAAAAATAAAACAAGTCAAAAATGTAGTTGTTTTAGCTTATTTTTCACTATTTTTGATTTGTTTTATTTTTTAAAGGTTTTTCATTTATTTAAATTAAATTTTCTCCATGCATACCAAAACTAGTACTTTTAAGAATATGTCAAAAAATTTTCAGCCCGATTGGGCCGTACATTGTCTTGGAATCGTGTGGACAGTTATTATTTTTTCGAGTTTTCGACAATAACTATTTTTTCGAGTTTTAAAGATGGTGTGTCCTCTTAAGCAAACAAAATGTTTGTCTGGTTATCTCATAGAGAACCACCCATATATATATAAATTAATGTATCATGCCAAGAAGTGGCATAGAATGCGAGTTATGCTGACTTTTGAGGATTTATGTTGACACTGACCAATATTTATGTGTCAATGTCAATAATTTGATTATTGCAATAAATAAAAGTGTAATCAATGTAAAAAGATTGATACGATATGAAACTTAATAAATAAATTCATTAATGATAAGACGATTTATTAATAATATTCCGACCCATGCTACAACACACCCCGAACTCTTGTAATACGGTAAATAGTATGATTTTAAATAATTTTTAATTTTATAATACATTCCATAAATAATATATAACTTATATATATATATATATATATATATATATATATATATATATATATATTTACATATATAATGTAACGGAATGTGTGTTGTAGTTTTCATGCGTCTTAAATTATTTACTTGATAATTAAGAAGCTGTGATATCATTTGATTTTTAAATAATAATGTTCATTTATTTTTGATCCAGGTGGTTTATATTAGCCGGGACAATATTGGCGAAGTATATCTTGAATTTTGTTAGCTTCGGATCGAGGACTTGTGTTTTCATCGAAGTCTGGTGGAGGTACAAGTAATTGCTTCGTTCTGAGCCTTGTGCTCTCGTCGGAGTCTATTCGGATTCTGAATATGTCCTTTCAACCTGAGAGCCTCATCCGTGCCCTTTGCGTCATCTCTTTCACAGAGAATCCCCTCCATGCTGAAATTGGTGGGATCAAATTCTCATGAAGGCAGCGATTGGTTCACATAAGAGAGCGCTGAAGTTGGTGGGCTTATTCGTGCCAAGGTTTATGACAATACCTGAGTCGGGCTGCGACCCTTGCGGAGCGCAGCGGTCGGTAAGGTACACGCACAGAAAAATATAAAAAATTTACCGTTAAATTGAGGTTAAACGTGGGACAATGATGATTTATAAGCATATTTACAATTGAATTTCATAATTATTATCATTAAGCGTTGAATAATTATTTTACCGAATATTAAATTTTACCATGAAGTCAATGTAATATTTCAGAGCATGTAATATTTAGTAAGATAATATTTTAAAATTATCGAGGATACATATAAATTTTACGGTGAAATCCCCGTAATTTTTACTTTGAAGGTAAGTCGTCAAGTCGGATATGTCGGTAAAGGAAGTTTCCTTGTAGCCCGTCACGCGTCATAAATTTTAATTTTAGACATTGATAATTATAAGTATTTAAAAAAATGAAAATTTCAAAAAGTTCATTCCCGCGCTTTTTTGTATAGACCAATCGCATTGAGTCTTTCAATGCTTCACTTACGGTCATCGTTAAAGAGAAGATAACCTATAAGGACTGTTAATATATTTGCATTATACAATTTTTTATTACATTTATATGTTTTATTCTAACTATTATGATTACTTTAAAGAGATAAATGATATAGCGCTGACAAAATTATGTATTAAAAATATTTATTATGCAATTTTAATTCAAAATAAATTTTAAGCCCCTGGTGTTGTAATATTTACGGTGAAAATCATGATAAAATTTTACGGAATGGAGGATGGTCCCATATTTACTGTACTTGACCCTAATTTTCCTCGTGTATTTAAGAGTAATGCTTCTGAAATATTTTTGCCCGTGTGTACGATCGGTCGTTTGGGAATTTCCCGGTTTATACTTCTGTTTTACAATTTAAGCTTACGTCGTAATAATAATATTACGAACTTTGTTTTTAAAATTCTGGGTACAATTAAAATATATAGAGCCCAAACCCAACTCTATGGGTTTCTCGTCATTTACGGGTTTTTTCCATCCTTTGAAATAGCCACTATTGTGGTGTAAATTTAAAATAGTCTATGCAGTTTCTGCTCCGATTATCGCGAAGACTTGTACCTCGTTACAATATATATATATATATATATATATATATATATATATATATATATATATATATAAATTAATGTATCATGACTCATGCTGGCCGAAAGTGGCATAAAACCCGACTTATGCTGATTTTTGGGAAATTATGTGTATGCCAGCATAACTTTTTCGGTTATTGAGTTAATGGAAGTGTATTTTCACAGACACTATCGGTAATTTATGGATTATTTAGAACTTACTTATACGGACAGAAAGTGAGAAATATACCTAATTAAAATGGTTATATAATCTATAAATAACATAATAACTAAGAAATGGGATCTTATATATTTTTTAATTATTATAGTTTTATAAATTTAATGTTATTATTACATCCCATAAACAAATATGAAATGCATGAGCGAAGCGAGCGGTTTTTGCTAGTAATTAATTAAAATTATAAATATACAATAAGATATATACCAATACAAAAGGATAAAATTAATTTTTGTATGAATATAAAATATATTTTATAAGTTATCAACTAGCAAAAATTATCAATTTAATACTTAGTTATAATTAATAAAATCGACAATGATTTATAAAAGTAGGAAATTTACAAAAAAAAATAGTAAAAATCTACTTTTAGGGTTTGGCTTGTAACTTTGAAAGGAATTTTTTTTTCTTGTCACGGGTTTCAAGATCATAATATGCGGAAAATTTCCTATCGAAAAGGAAAATTAAAAATATGGGCCCCTTACATTGCGCTGGAGCAGAATAACGAACACAGGCCATACCTGGCCTTTTATACTCGGGTGTGCCCTTTCACTGTCGCTCTCTAAAAAGTGGGACGTCGAGCCGTGAAACACACATTTATACTTCTATACACTTACATTCACATCTATTCACATTTCCAGTCACACATTCATTCATATGCTTCGCATGCCGCGCCGCTCGCTTATCTCTCTCCTCTCTCTAGCACACATCGCTTGCTCTGCTCTAGTGTCAGTAATTGTTTGTTGCTGGATTCGGAGAGTCGGTGGCTCGAAAGGGGGGGAGCACGCGTTAGAAGCACGAAAGACTTATAGTAGAATAAATTGTGACACTTAAGTGTTTTTTGTCATGTCGGTAATTTTTAATAAAACGCTATGGAGCGTGTACGGGATATTACAACACAAAGCGATACTTACTCCTGGCTAACGAAACCACTGCCATTTTGTAGTAGGAGGCTCTAATATGGGTAGTCGCCATGCTCGTGAAGTCATATCGCAAAAGCTATCGCACGGTATCAGAAGATGTTGTGTGCATCATAACAGGAATGCCGTCTATTGACCTTTTAGCGATGAAGAGAAAGTAGGTTTTCGAGACAAGGCGACGGCTGACCGGCAAATTAGAAAATTGTCCCAACTACCCAGTGTGTTTGGACATTAATGACGCTTCGGAGCATGTCTTCTGTGACTGCTTAAGGTACCAACATGAGCGCAGAAGAACTTAAGGGGTACCTTCAAACGAGAGTAACCCCGGAGTCGATCATGACAACTATGCTAAGCTCAGGAGATGGTGCGCAGTCAGTAGCTATGCAGCAGGCATCCGTAGGAGCTGAGCGTGACAAGGACATGAATTTGATGGAGTAGGTGTGAGTGGGTGTGTGGATGAATTCTTGCGGAGAAGGAGGTATTAGGGAAAAATCTTAGAAAGACCATAGCATGACGTTGTTTATGAAGTCGTCGAAACAGCCCCATCCCCAAGATCAGCCGTGTGTTAGATTCGCAACGACCAAACCTATTCGTCTTTTGACCAGGTTAAGGAATCCAATCTAAATTAAAAAGCCCCCCCCCCCTTGCCTTTATCGATCCTTAGTAAAGAAGAATCATGCTCCATCATCTGTATCATCTTATCTCCGCGGTATAACCCTCAAGGAATGCATGGCAGGGAGGCGTAAGGCTTCTACCCGCTGCTATTCGATGAGGTCGTTATCTCCGTAGTCTTCGTTCATTACGTGTATTCGACTTCAGCCTATCGAACACACAACGTACAGTCCCTCAATCACCAACAACACCCATACACAAAATCACCAACGCACAGGCACACCCACCCATAAAACTTCACACGCAAGCATGAACGGACACAGAAAAATGCACCTACAATCCCACGCACACACATTCGTCCACACACGGCTGATACTGGGGATGGGGCTGTTTTGATAACTACATAAACTAATTGTAAGTGATGATATCGATGGCTGAGGGGAATAACGATATATATATATATATATATCGTTATTCCCCCTCATCTATATATATGAGAATAAGAAAAAAATACATACACATGTGGTGGATGACTCGAAAAACTCTATTGTCGATCCACTTAATATGAGACAAAAACGGTTTTAGTGATAAACTTTTTCAAAATACGATGAACAACAAATTGCGTATGTGCTTTTGCAAACTTATATGATGTTAAAGCACTTGCTTAGAAAATCTACTTTTCTCCTCTAGTTGCCCCATGTGTTATTACCAATCATATCATCCCATTAAAAGCTTTAACTACAGGTTGCGTAAATCATCTTGGTCTATACTCTGTACTAGTTTCAGCTAGGGCATCTGCGTATTTAATATATAATGTGAATTATATAATCAAACAGATGCTTATTATTATGTTATTTTTTAATTTTGTTTTCATTGTTACATAATTTACTTAATGAAATTTTGGATAATATCTATGTATTAAATGGATTAATAAAACATGACGAGAGTCTACTGCAAAAAGTATAGCATATCACTTTAAGCGTTTTCTACATAACATTTATAGCTCTGTTATAGAAAAATTTATAATCAACGTTCAATTTTACATTTATATTTATAACAAATCATAAACAAGTTATTATACTAAAATTTTTAAACAAACAATCAGTTTGAAGTTAAATGAGCATGCAATCGCGCATGGTTGAACAGGTTGCTCATAGTTCTCAACCATGACCGTTCTGAAAATCACGTACGATACTGGTTCTTTCCTTAAAATAATGACTATCGTTCGCATGCATTCAGAATTTTTTTCTTGAAGAAGGGCTGATCAGCTTAAGATGAACGCCAATGCTATAATAAGATATCTACTTTTTATGAGAACAATGATAATGTGGAAATTAAATACAAAATTAAGTCCGAGTGGGTATCTATAGAGTACGTCAGTAGTTTAATTGTACGTTCAAACTAAATCATAGATACTTTTAATTTTATTGTTATAATAAGTTTAGATGGTATGCGTTAAAAATACAATGGTTATAACGTATATTACCTTCGGAAATCTCTGCTCCAACAAGCATAAATAACAGGGTTCATGCCACTGTTAATCCAACCAAGCCATGATACTGCCCCTGAAATTATTTCTTCTCGCCAGATGCATCTCGCACAAAATCCTGACCATAAATTTACAACAAAAAACGGAAGCCAACATATAATAAATACTCCCATGACAATTCCAAGTGTTTTAGCAGCCTTTTTTTCTTTTGAAAACTTTGCAAATTTTCTGGACAATGAAAAATTTTTATTTGCAGTAAATAAATATTGCTTACTAACCCTTACAGATGGAGAACATATAGATCGAGTATTATGTAAACTTGTATATCCATCTCCAAAATCCTGTAATGTTTCTGATGTACTTTCAGCTGGAAAACTACCACCTCTGTGCATTCGAAGAGTTAACTCTAATTCACCCGAAGCAAGCATCACTTGTTTTGCCCCAATACGCAAACTTTTCGTTTGTATAATTGCTTCGCGATAAATTTTATAATAAGTAAAGACCATAACAAACAGAGGTAGATAAAAACTTATTGTTGATGAGAATATTATGTATTCTAGATTAACTGTAAATGGGCATTTATTTTGCGGGACGTGGTCAGTACGCACAATTCGCCACCATATAATAGCAGGAAAGGAAATAAGGCTTGAAGCGAGCCAAACCAATGCTATTAGTAAAATTGCTAATTTACGTGTCATTCGTGTTGGATAACTAAATGGATCTTTAATGGCCCAATAACGATCAACACTTATTACACATAGATTTAAAATCGAAGCGGTTGAAAAAAGAACATCAAGGGAATGCCAAATATCGCACCAGTCTAGAGTAAAAAGCCAGTGTTTTTCCAAAACTTCATAAATAGCACTAAATGGCATGACAACAAGACCCACAAGACAGTCAGCAAATGCCAATGACGTAATAAAATAATTAGTAGATGTATGAAGATAACGCTCACGTATAACGGCTACAATTACAAGAGTGTTACCAAATACAGTAGCAATCGAGAAGAGACACAATAGTATTCCCAAAGTTGCTCTTTTAGTAGTTATTTCCAAAAAATAAACATATGTGCTATTTTTTGTTAATAAAAACTTATCCTGATCAAATATAGTTGATTCTTCTATGTTAATAAAAAAAATATTATCCTCCGTTACATAAATACTTGCATCCATCTTGATTAAGACATATTTTCTATGATAATTGACATTGTATCTGTATCTATAATATTATAATCTGATTTATTTAGAGATGTATATGATACGATGATGCCTAAAAGAATTAAAAGTATTAAATTGATCACTGTTTTCAATAATATTAATTTTAGAATTATTTGATATTGAAATATAAAAATTATTGAGTATTTCAATGATTTTGAGTAACAATACAAGAAATAAATAAATAATAAATACTGAAAATTTTCATTTTAAAATTTTTTTTGTGAGTAGATAATCTCTAAGAATTTGAATTATTCTTGTTAAATGATTTTAGATATATATGACAAAAACTAAAAAATTGAATTTTTATTTTCTATTTACTTCAAATTATTTTTAAATAACAATAAATTGTGCTATATATTTAGTTCTATTGTGATCTAATTTTTGCACGAAGACCACAATTCATCATTTCCATTTTATTTCGTCAAGGTCTGCTTGAAATATATGTAGTTTAGTAGTCGATGTAGGGACTAGAAAAAAGGATTTTATTTAAGGACATGCAAATGTTACTGTCTCGGTTAAAACTTCAACTTTCGACAACTATTCAGAAGAAAGTTTTGGATGAGGAGATTGGAGATCTTTATCCGATAGGCGCAGATCATTGAGGTGCAGTCGCTGAGGTAAGCAAAAACTCACCGTATACATAACTAACGCGAATGAGAGAGTTCGAACCTACGAAACAAGATCATATTTTCTGGGTAAACGCAGACATCAGGGACATTTACATAAGACGAGCCGCGGCACATAGACGATACAAACAAATGGAACGCTCAGAGTTATGCACGGGGTACCAGGAGGCGCGTACTGCCCAGGCATGTGAATATTTTACTAACAACAGAATTTTCGACTCTTTCGCTGGGAATGAAAACGTTTGGAATGAGCTTCGCAATCTCGGCCTTCTTTCTAAAGTCAAGAACGATTTGCACGGTTTATTTCCAAACGAGATGAACAAACATTTTACTGGGGTTTCCATATCGGCCTTAAGAGACGCCGTGCTGGCGGCCGCTCGTAACACTTTTTAACTCTTCATTATTAAGCGGGTTTTTTCCTTCGGCCTGGAAGAGGTACCACTTAAGAAGATAGCGATTCTGTCAGATATCTCGGACTTCTGTCCAATTAGCCTCTTGTGTTTTCTTTCGAAGGTCCTGGAAAAGACGGTGCATGATCAGATTGTTGAGTATTTTGGAGCGCAGAATATTTTGGATCCATTCCATTCCATAAGTTTTTGTCGGTAAAATTCGACTCAGACGGCACCGTTGAAATATACTGAGGATATAAGGATGGGAACAGACAGTGAAAAACGACACATGGCCATCTCGTTGTTGTTTGATTACAGTAAGGTATTCCACGTTATTTCCCCCTTCCAGACTGCTTCATAAATTGATCAGAATGGGTTTCTCTAGATCGATAATTCTTTGGGATAAATCTTTTATGACGCTTCGCGTTTTGCGTCTAAAGCACGACCGCTGCCGCTCTCGCTGCGCATTCGCCCTTAACGCTACCCATTTTTTAAATGATGTACTTTTTAATTTAATAATTGGTTTAGTCTTGTACTTATGTATGTGATAAAGGCCAAAATATAACTCTAAGTTTGTACAAATATGGGCATATTCCTAAAAATTTGCGGGCTAGATGGGGCATATTTCACTTATGTTCTTATTGAATTTATTTATCAAGAATCGCTTTTAAAGTAGTTGTTTGTCTAAAAGTGTTTAAAAAGAATGTTTGTCACGGTAAAAAGTTGTGTTTTCAAAATATCTACAAGTTTTACATTTAACGTTTTAATGTAGAATGTATAGCGGTAAAACTTTATTTTCAATAGCTTATTTTATACTTAAAAAAAATGATTTTGGGCTGTTAACTCGAGCGGAAAGCATTTTCATGTCAAGGTGTCAACAGGAAAAAGTTGTATTTTTCAAAGACCTGCAACTTTACAATTTAACTTTTTTTGTAGAATTCTCAGAATTGGGGTTATAGTAAAAAACCCGTTATTAATGATTTTTGAAGATGCCCGTATTCTGCATATCGACGGCTGAGGAGAATAACGCCTTATCTGAGAAGCCAGGTCAAGAACGCCCTATTTGAGGAGCCGGTTCAAGAAAGTCCTATCTGATGGCTGATTGCACAAGGTCGTATCTATGTTATTTCTTAAATTTTGTAGTGGTAGCCCTGCAAGGTTTTAAAAGGCGATTCCTGTCAAATATAAACGGTGAAAAATTTTGGAGCTGACTTCAACTTTCACTGGTCTTATATCTATACGTATACTCATATACATACATACACAAATACCCAGAAAACATCGCATGCTGATCAATATCGGCGCAACGTTGGCTCACTTTTGGGCCAGTAATTTGTCTGCAATTTGTCAGTATACTGTGTCCTTCGACAATATTATTATCGCGACTATTATTATTTATGATTTTGTTGTTCACGAAGTCCTTTTTTTAATGTAGTTCTACCGAGTTTTATTTCTGCCGAGTTAGTGCACTGAAGTGAGTTAGTGGGGTTAATGCAGTGAAGTCCCAGCTGTTTCGGAGTGAGACAAAGATGCCATGCACCGACGTATACTGCAGTCTACGCTTGGAGCAGTAATACAATAATAACATATTTGCAGGAGCAACAAACACTGTTCTTGAACATGCGACAATTTCGGTGTGCATCGCGGAAGTTTGAAAAATATGTATGCAGTGCAGTTATCGATTCCAGTGCAGTTCTTAGTTCTGATTTTTGTGCAGTTCAGAGTTTTCAATAACCACCATGATTATGTATACTTTCACGTCACCTCACAATCAATCTCAGTTATACTCTTATAAAAAAACATGTATAAATAATTTAAAATTTATGACATGCGTGTTGTAAATTATTGTAAAGTTTCTGCTAATATTCTCATACTTGTGAGAATCTTAACCTTACATAGTGAGTATGTTACACAAGTATACTACAACACAGAGATTATCCTCTTGACTCTCTCCAAGAGCCTGTATCATTGGACCATGCAAACTTCATATTTATTAAGAGACGGAAACAACCAGAATGCAATGCTGATGCTCAACCACCAAGTCTGTACCCATCGCTAGTTATAATAGTGGACATCAGCCAACAAAGTGATGGACATTCAAACAAGGACCAGCAGCGTCAATTAGAAAAGTAGCTTCAATTTTGCTGCGACACTTCTGGATTTTTATATCCAAAAAATTATTGTATTCAACCTTTTTGCACAACACATTCACAAGAGCCAATTGTGTAAAAAGACAGAGTATAATAATCTTGTGGACATAAAAATAGATTTTGTTACACAGCTGATATACTTGAAATTGTTTTTTCTAGGAAGAACTCAATTCAACAATGCCTCTTCAATCAAAACCACTTTATGCATCGTTGGATCACCTTCATGTAGTCACTGAAAGTGCAGAAGTTTTCATCAAGGGTAGCAACATCGTGAAGGCCATTTATTTTTTCAATGAAATAAACATAAATTTTATCTTTGTTTACCTATTAGCATATATAGTATATATATATACTAATAGTCTGATATATATTTATTTCTTTGCACAAATCATCAAGTTTTAAAATGGATGTGATCAGCGTAGAGAGCGTTGAGGCTGGGACTCGCCCATCCCAAAGTTATTCGAGCTGATTGCTGTCAATTTCGTGTAACAAGCACATTTAATTATATATTACTATATTGCAGAGTGGTTTTACTAAAACATGTATTTAATTTTAGGTGAACAATATAGGTGGTAGAAGATACCACATACTTAGTGCAGTTGGGCTAGCTTCAGTTTTATGCAAGATGTTCTGGAAGATAGATCGACAGCTGCTACTGGTTACATTGCATTCTACTTTCAGGTACAAATTAATTTAAATCATTCACTTCAAGCAGTATAACTTGTATAGACAGATACATGTCTCTTTTGGAATGTATTAAAGTATTACTCGATCAATTAAATTATGAGTAAAAAATTAATACAGAGTATCAGAGATAATTAATTAAACTTTCGCTGCAAGATTTGTGAATTCTACAGTATTTTCATTTCCAGAAAATTATCATTCTTTGTCGTTTTGCACAATAGACTCATATGTATGTACAAATCAATACTTCAATTTGGATATTTTTTCAAGTCTACTGTGCAAATTGACAAAGTATAACTTTCTGGATATAAAAATGGACTAGAATCAAGAGAAATTGCTTGCAACAGTTATCTCATTGTCTTTGAATAACTGGATCAAAATTTTTACTCGTACCTCAATTGGTCGAGTAATATTTTTGATACACATCATAAGAGACAATTAGCTTGCTGTTCTAAGTTATACAGCTACATTCTAGGCTATTTTTACATTCAGAAAGCTATAATACTTTATATTTTTGCACAGTACAATTTTGACATTTTGCAATTCAATTTATTTTTAAATCTTAAAACGAAAATTTATCCCAAATGTATTGTGCAAATTGACAAAGTATGATAACTTTCTGGATATAAAAATGGACTAGAATCAAGAGAAATTGCTTGCAAACGTTATCTCATTGTGTTTGAATAACTGGATCAAAATTTTTACTCGTACCTCAATTGGTCGAGTAATATTTTTGATACACATCATAAGAGCCCATTAGCTTGCTGTTATAAGTTATACAGCAACATTGTAGGCTATTTGTATATTCAGAATTGCATAATACTTTTTAATTATGTCCAATACAATTGTTAGATTTTGCAATTTTAACTTATTCTCAACCGATGAAAACAAATCTCACTCAATTCTATTGCACAAAAAGACAAAGTAATATTGTAATTCTATTAATGAGGTAATATGTTTGTTATATAAAATAAAAGACATGTTTCTAGCTATTATAAATTCTATTCTTATATTGTAGGCATTTCATATAATCATAAACTTATGAAAATGTATATGTTTTAGGTGTACTAAGAAGGCCATTGCACAAAAGGAGTTGGATAGCTTTGGTGCCTTTTAAGGATTCGAGGTTATTGTAAAAAAACCTTTTTTTACACTTATTTTATTTGAAATATTTATATAGGTATTTGTATTTTTCTCTTGGTAACTTAGCTTACTGTCGTACAGACATGTATAAATTAAAGTATATGCGGAGTAGTCGTAAGTCTTTAGACGAGTATACTTTCGATCACAGGGCTCGTATGAAGAGGTTGTATGATAGGGCTCGTCATGCCAATTCTCAAAGTGTTAATATTGGTATTAGAGAGGATGTTGCAGCTGAAAGCGATCCAAGCGTATTTCCAATGCTAGTAATAGCTTCGATGACCGTATCTTTGGTGATCAGGAAATCATGGATGATTTTGCGAATGATACGATCCATTCTGATCGTGCCTCTTCCATTGAAATGCTTAATTCATCAATTAGCGATGATGATCGCAGTTCAGTTTCTAGTGAACGTTATAAAAACTTAAAAGATTTCGAAAATAGGCTAGCTGTAGCTTTTACCGAATGCGACATGTCCTACAAACAAATAAATGAAGTTTTACACGTTCTGAGAACACATCGTTGTTTCGCAAATCTACATAAGGACGCTCGTACAATTTTAAATACTCCTACCATCGCTCATCCTACAGCCAAAATTGCCGGAGGGTAATACTTACATTTAGGTGTTGCAAAAGGTTTGATTAAAATTGTTTCATCAACTCCTATACATGAAATTCCTGATGTTTTCGAAATAGATATTAGTACTGATGAGGCAAGTTTAGATAAACAAAGCAAAAACTTGATGTGGCCTGTACAGGTGTGTATTGCCAACATATCCAAGAGTGCTCCAGAAATTGTCGGTATTTTTAAGGGTTCGAAAAAACCAACTAGTGCTTCCGTTTTTCTTGAAAAAACAATCCAGGAATTATTCCTGATTCTTCAAGAGGGGATCCAAGTTAATGGCATTACGAAATTCATTCAATTGAGATGTTTTATAGCGGATGCTCTTGCTCGAGCTTTTGTTTTAGGACATGCTAGTCATAATTCTCAATGTCCATGTTCTCGTTGTAAGGTAAGAGGTGAATGGATACGACCAGGAGTTATGGTTTATCCTGGAATCGATCATGAGCCTCGAACAGCTGAAGAGTATCATTTGCGCATTGATGCCGATCATCACAAAGGAGAATGCGCTATTGCTACTCTTCCTTTTGATATAGTTAAGAATACAGTATTCGACTATATGCATTTGGTGTGTCTTGGTTTGATGGCTAAAATTTATCAAGGAATTATAGACGGCTGATTTGCAAAATCAGCAACGCTTTCTGCAGATAACATCAAAATCTTAGGTAACCGATTAGCCCAGATAGAACAGTATTGTCCTTGCGATTTTGCTAGGAAGCCTGTCAATATCGACAAGCACAGTAAATTTAAAGCTACTGAGTATAGGCAAATTCTTCTTTATACTGGTCCAGCTGCTTTTCATGGTTTGGTGACTCCTGCTGTTTATAAGCATTTTCTTTTGCTTCATACAGCAATTAGAATTCTTGTTAATCCTTGGTGCTCTAAGGAAAATATTGATTTTGCAGAAAATTGCATTAAAATATTTGTTAATCATGCTTCAGATATATACGGTATCGAATTTCTTTCCTACAATACGCATGCTCTATTACATCTTCCTGATGATGCAAGATCTTTTGGACCGCTTGATAAATATTCTGTTTTTCCTTTTGAGAACAATATCAGTTATTGTAGAAAATTATGTCGGAAGCCGGGTCAACATCTTCAACAAATTGCAAACAGGAGATCAGAAAATTGCCAAGTCAATCGTCATGAAAGGATAGATACAAATAGTTTTAAATTCGTTGGCAGGCATTTTAATGGTCCAGAGCCGTTGATCGATTGTAGCTATACTCAGTATAGGAAAGTCATTAAAGGGCCACTTCAAATATCTCTTCATCAACACGATAATACGATTATTCTACAAAACAGATCAATTTGTATTGTACAAAATGTTATCAAAATTGAAAATGATGGATGTTACTTGTTAGTAAAGCCTTTTCAAGTAATCGAGAACTTTTTTGAGAGTCCTCGTGCTTCTTCATCAATTGGTATTATACTATGTACGCAGTTATCGTCTGAAATTTCTCTTGTTAAACTCGATGAGGTGGTAGCTAAATGCTTTAGAATGCCATACTGGGCAGAACTTCCGACAAAAGATAGTGTTCATGATTCTCATATTATAGTTAGTTTGTGGTCTTCACATGAAACTCCCGCTTAGTTTTATTTATTTCCGTATCTATATTAATTGTTATTATTTAATATTTTGACAGATTATTAATATTATTATTAGTAAGATTATAACAATCATTGTCTGTTTTTTTATTGCATTAATTATTATAATTGAATGATTTAGATGAGTCTGAACAAAAATAAAGGAGCAGTGGATCCTCATTGCTGATGAACGTCTGATGCGAAAAATGGCATTACTGACGTCCTCATCAACCAGCAGCTCAAGGAAACAGAGTGAAAATCAGGATCAGCAGCTGCTTTCACGACCACTGCCTCGCTCTGATTCCATGCCACACAAAATTGCCGCACAAACATCCACACATTCATTCACACATAGAGCACAACTAGTTGCTCCCAACCACCCATACAGTGCAACACAATCACAAACAATCTTGGCACATATGTACAATGTCTCGCGTGCACAAACTCCATTACAGAAGACGTCGACACAGACAACATACAACCTAACACCGCACCTACAAAAGACATCCCAGACAGTCACGACACAATTACAAAATCATTTACGCATACAAAACGAACAGCTACCAAGCGTTGCACAAACACAAAACGTACAACGCAGACAAACAACATTACAAGGACAATTTGATCGTCGTTTCGTTTCAAATGTAGTTAGTGCAGTAAAAGGTCCCGGATTTAATCAGGAAAGGAAATCCTTCCCACTTACTTCAGGGCCATCAGTATCTTCAGCTTCAGCCCAGCTTGGAGCTCCAGAGAAAAAGTAAATTATCATGCTCCATTTCATCTGTAACTTTCGTGCACTCGTTGAATTTTGAAAAATTACTAATCCATTTCTTCCACACAGCTTAATATACGACGCGCTTCTCAGAATTGAGGCGAAAATGACGTATGTATAATTTTTACAGTAAATTATGACAATTACTTATACTTTAATTTGAATTTCTTATTAACTGTTTCTTTATTGATTTATAGATCTTTCGATATACGGCTCACAAACCTTGAAAACCTAGCCACGTAAGTAATTTGATTTTTAATGTATTTGAAATGAGTACTTGGTATTTCAAATGATATTAACATAATCTTTCATATTGCAGCAAAATCTATACAACAACAAAAGGAGAGAAGAGAAAGAAGAGCACCGTTGAAAAAGATCGTCCGGCGTTTCTTCCATTCTCGACGAAAGAAGGTCTTCTTCTCTTCGATAATGCGTCTGAAGACGAGTACAATGCTTTTGTAAGTTGATTAATTGATCATGCATAGTTTTTTTTTTATATTATTTATATATTTAATAATTATATATTTTAATTTTAAATCTTATTTTACAGGTAGACTATTTAACTTATCTGGGAGGAGGCAATACGGCAGCTGCTGGACTGAAACCTCACTTGGACTGGATCAAAAAAACAAAAATTAGTGTCATTAAAAAACACTCGCTTTTCAGAGGCATGCGAAGGTATGAGAATTTTCGGTTTATTGTTTGTAAATTGTATAATAATTTACTTTTTATTTTACAGAAGCCATGTCTAGGCACGAAAATGTATTTTCGAAGCCTGACAACATGGAATTTTCCCATGTTATGACGAAAGCGCTAAAAAGCGTTAAAGAAAGCTTTCGGCGAAAAAGACAGGCTGAAGATCCAGTCATGAACGACAAGGAGGCACCAAAAAAACCTCGTCAAGAAGCAAATGACAACGAAGATAACGACGACGCAACGCAACCTGCTGCAGATTTGTTATCTGATGAAGAGGACGCAAGGGCTCTTGCTACAGAAGAGGCGAGGCGAACTGCCGAAGAGGAAGCTAGGCGTGCTGCTCAAGAGGAGGCAAGGCGTGCTGCTCGAGAGGAGGCCAGGCGTGCTGCTCAAGAGGAGGCCAGACGTGCTGCTCGAGAGGCGAGGCTTGCTGCCGAAGAGGAGGCGAGGCTTACTGCCGAAGAGGAGGCGAGGCTTGCTGCCGAAGAGGAGGTGAGGCTTGCTGCCGAAGACGATAGGGCTGCCGCCGAAGAGCAAGCAGATGAATCCCTTAAGGGACAGTTTGTATATAGTGACAAACATGCAGAGGATACATACCAACATACACAATACGACGACGAAATATACAGCGACAGAAACATCAACGAGAAAGACCTTATAAACAAAAACAGCGACATAAATTTGACGGAAAACAGCAATAGATTCCACGACGATTACGGGATACAGACGATTTACAACGAACATGACTTATACGATGGATAAAAAATAATTTACTCACCAACTTCACAATACATATACATTACACCTGACCCCACTTTGACCGAATATTTAAATAGCAACACAGATACAGCAAATGATTAGTTTTATTATTCATTGTTTTTATTTTATACAATTAATGCATACTGTTTGCTGTATCTGTTAAATTTATTTATTTATTTATATACTAAATATTTTCTGTTCCAGATAAATGCAGTAGTGTAATGTAATCACCGATTCCATTACGCATCCAAAACACTACGATTGCTATACATATCACATCTACACACACACCCACACACACGCACACACTTACTCACTAGCACGTCATCGCAGCACTCAAGAAGTGGAGCTGAAAAAAACCAGGAGAGAGAGAGAGATTCACTCATAAGTGCAAGCGGCACCTAAGAAGTGGATCTGATAAACCAGGAGAGAGAGATAGATTCACTCATACGTACAAGCGGCACCCAAGAAGAAAAACCGGGAGAGAGAGAGATTCGCTCATACGTGCGAGCGGCACCTTCACAAAAATAGGCTATATTCCAACGAACCACGCAGTAAATTCAAAATGCCATAAAAACGCTAAGGGATATTTTAGATTCAATGATAACTTCATAAGAACCGCGTATTCGTATTTTTAAACGGAGAACCATGAATTACGAAGTAATTCATGGAAGAAAAGTAATGAATCAGTGATTGTATTTCTAAATAGAATTCGGGAAATCGAAAAAGAAATTACAGCCGCAGCTCAGCGGGAGGGCCGAATAAGTAATAAACAAACATTTCAAAGTGACCTCGAAAAAGATTGCATCAAATTTTTTAAAAGGGGACTACGCTGGGAGATCTGAGGGCGCATGGGCACGCCTACTACGTTAAAAGAGGCTCGAGAACAGGCCATTGAGATAGGGCGCGAATATGCGGATTGCGCGATCGACGACGATGAGTTGCCGGACGCAAAATTTAAACCACCATAAGAGTAGACATCGGAGAGTTTAACAAGCCATTAGAATTTATGCTTGAGACCGGAGCATCTGTTAGTTTAGTGCGTAAATCGGAGGTATCGCCCTATACTAACATAAAAACAGACGAAATTATAAGATTAAAAGGCATAACAACACAACATATTTCAACTCTTGGCAAGGTGACCGTAGATTTTAATAATGTGTTAACAGATTTTCATTTAGTTGACGATGATTTTCCCATAGCGGAAGCTGGCATATTAGGTAATGATTTCTTTCGTAAAAACGAAGCAACAATTGATTATTTTGAAAATTATATTGAAGTTAATGGAATTATATGGAAGTTAATGAATAATCCCTTTTGAAAAGTATCCTACGGAAACAGAACCGATAGATACGAAACCAGAAAAGAGGGTGAAAAATGAATCTAAAAATACCCGAATAAGAAGCGATCTCAGTGAAGAAGGAACAGATCACGAAAATGATGATTCTTATGTTGATGACAAACGAAATACATTTGATCAAGGAAATGACAAATTAATTGAGGAAAATAATGAATTAATTGAAGAAAGTTGTGAATTTATTGATGAAAAAGATAATGAAAAATATTATGTACGGAATGAAAGTATTTATGTTAATCGAAATCCGGAAAATATTTATGTGCATTTCGACACTAATGATCGTGACGTTATAGAAAATGACGAGTATGTTATTCGAGAAATAAAAGACGAATCAAGTGAAAATATATATACAATTGAATATGTTGAGAATTTATTTAAAGAAATAAATAAATAAAAGAGCGTTGAAACGGACCAGGTTGATCCGCAGAAGAATCGCGAGATCGCGTTCGTATCGAGACTCGGAGCGTGGAATAGATTAGGATAGGATGCACTTGAGGTAACCTCGGATACGCGATCACCCGCACTGATGGAGGGTGAGCACGGATCGTCAACACGGAGGTAGGGGATATCTTAGCGTAGTGTGGAGATACAATAGCTCGACGCCACGTAGAATGCCCCGGGATATGACTCAGTTAAATGAAAGAAATAGTGTATATAGAAATATAATATATTGCAGATTTATTAGAACAACGTGAAGTACAATGGGTGGGGTGTCTCGTCACACGTAGATACACGTATGTGAGAGCCCCTGATAATGATAATCTGTTCAGTCCGGAGAGCTGAACAGAATAGCATTCGCGACAAATCTGAGTCTTCTGGTGCTGTACGTGCTGGCCTTATATAGTCGGCGCCGTCCCATATGTTGTTGTTTATGTTGGTTCTCCAGCGTCGGTTGTTTGGGTGCGCCGCTCCTTGTTGCCGCTCCAGCGTCGGTTGTTTGGGTGCGCGCGAGGTCTCTTTGTTGTGCTGCCGTTTCAGTGCCCCCCAAAATAAAATTTGCAGCTTGCATGGAATTTTATTTTCCCCTGCGACAGCCGGCGAAGAGAGGACTGCGCGCGCAAAGACAACAACAAAATTTTTGTGTTAATGTAACAATAGGAAAGAGAGAGAGAAAAAAAAATTTTTTTACGCAAATATGTTGAAAGCAGTTAAAAGAGAAAAAGATAGAGAAAAGAAGAATTACTTTATGAGAGAGTTTGTTTTTATGGCTTCTTCGCAAAATCCTCGAACTCGTCTAGCTGCCATTGCGTCTGCTCGGGTATTTGTCCGAGCTCCGTTACTACCTCTTGTAGTAATCGATGTGCTCGGACTTTTCCCTCCCAGACAGCTTTAGCAGCTAGCGATTCTTCGAGGGTTAGCGGGATGTACTCCTCCTCTGCTGCTGGAGCTGTGCGCCGGCGTTTTGGTGGGCCTAGCGGTGGTGGTGGTGTCCTTCTTTTGCCCGCTGGTGCCGTTGTTGGTGGCAGGCGTACCAGGATGTCCGGCTGCCTTTGGATGGTAGGGGGGGTCGGGTTGGTCGGCCAGATGGTATGGGCGGCGGTGGCTGGTGATGGTGCTTGTCTTGCCGTTTGTATCATCTTGTTGGCCTTTCCGGTCCCCCTCTTAGTTTGCGTGGCCAAACCCCTGTCGTACAGGCCGGTTTCCCCATGGAAGCGGTCTGCTTTTGCCTTGATGACTCGTTGGCACTGCACTTGTATCGGCGTTGTCCAGCATCGCGCTGCACATTTCGCGATTAGCAGATCGCTCACCTGGGTAGCCTGGTGGCAGACGGCTACCGGCTCTGTTTGGGTGCTGGTCTCCCTCGGGGATTTGGCACTTTTCGGCTTGACTTGTCCGTTCATCCTGGTGCTTAGATTTATACTGATTCCCAATTTGCCCTGTATTCTTGTTGGTAGCCTGGCTTTAGGGCCTCGTAGTGTGTGATGCTTATGTTTATTGTCTTCTCTCTCTTGTTTGTTTATATATCCCTTCCCTTCTTACTTCTCCTCATTTGCTTCTATATATTTCATTAATGATATTCCCGCTTCTTCAAAATAAGGCTTTAAATTGTTTATATGAAACTTGCCTCTCTCTTTTCCGTTTGTTTCATTAATTAATAAATAGGTATCTATTCCGACATTTTTTCGAATTTCATATGGGCCTTCGTATATGTCGAAAAATTTCGCGATTTTTCCGGCTTCCGTATCTGATATATTTAACGCTTTTACTAATACTTTATCGCCACTTTTGAATACATAATGTTCCGCTTTCGCATTTTTCTTAGCCGCTCGTTCTGTTGCGATTTTACATAGTCGTTCGTAAGCTAGTGAGATTCGCTTTTCTTGCGTTATTTTCGCATTTTCACGTGGGATATTTAAATATTTTTCCCAGATACGCGTCGGTTTTCTTCCGAAATGTAATTCTGTCGGCGTGAAGTTTGTTGATTCGTGGTGTGTTTCATTTATGATATTTTGAATAATTTTTACAAATCTAGACCACCCTTTGTGCTTTTCACTTATAAATGTTCGGAAGAATCGGCCTAGTTCTCTGTGTACGCGTTCAACTATATTACTTTGCGGATGCCTAATGGAAGAGTATATAACTTTAATATTTTCGTTTTCTATAGCTTTTATATATTTTTCATTTGTAAATTGTGTACCATGATCACTTATTATTGCCTTTGGCTTACCGTAAGTTGGTATATAGTCTTCCATTAGCTTTTTAATAACTGCCTTGGTGGTGGCTCTACGGAGAGGATAAAATACTACGTATTTACTAAATGCATCGATTGTAGTTAAAATATATTTTACGCCTCCCGCTGAGGTCGGTAATGGCCCATAGAAATCTATAGATAATAATTCTCCAGGCTTTCGCGTTAAGATTGGTTGTGACAATTCTCTGTATTTTCGAGTTAAGTATTTTGTTCTTTGACAATTGTCACAAGTTTTCAAAATTTCAGCAATCTTTCTGCGTAAGCCTGGCGCAAAAAAATGTTCTGATAACATTTTATTTACTTTTCGCCCCCCTATATGCCCATACTCGGTGTGGACTTCGTTTACAAAATTTTTTAAAATGTTTACCGGTATAACAATTTTAGATCTCTCTTTCGCTTTTTTATATACAATATTTTCGATTATCTCGTAGCGTGTACAAGTCTTTTTCTCCTTATTTCCTAATTTATTGATTATTTTTTGGATTTGTGGATCATTTCTCTGCTCTCTCTCAATATTTTTACAAATATTTCTTAGTTCGTGATGTGACTTTGGTTGAACAATAGCGGTTATAATTATTTCTGTTTTATTCTCTGCTTTTGTTTGACCATCTTTATTCATCCGACTTAAATAGTCCGCTACTGCGTTTAGTTTCCCAGGTATGTATTCCGGGTTCAAATTATAGTCCTGGATGGCGAGGTTCCATCTTTGCAATCGTTGATTGTTAAATTTACATGTGCGTAGAAATGTAAGGGCCTCGTGGTCCGTTCGGACTATAATTTCAACTGCCCCCCTTAAGAAGGTATCCAACTTGTTGAGCGACCACACAAGGGCAAGCATTTCTTTTTCTGTAGTGAAGTATGAGCATTCGCTCCCCTTGAGTGTTCTACTCACAAAACAGATAATTTCCTCATCTCCTTCCTCATTTAATTGAGAAAGAGCCGCTGCGCATGCATAGTCTGAGCTATCCGTTGTTAAAATGTAGGCTTTCTTTGGATCTGCGTATTTTAAAAACATATTTTCGTCGAACAATGATTTGATTTTCTCAAACGCTGCTTGATGTACGTCAGTCCATAGAAATACGACATTTTTTCTCATTAAATTCAACAATGGGACTAAAGATTCCGCGAATTTCTTAGTGAATTTTGAATAAAAATTCACGAAGCCAATGAAACTTTGTAATTGTTTCAAATTTCGCGGACGTTTGAAGTCTTTAATATTACGGATCTTTTCCGGATCTGGCCGTATTCCTGTAGCGGAAATATAATGGCCCAAAAATTCTATTTCCTTACAAACGAATTTTGATTTTTTGAAATTTAGTCTCAGATTATGTTTTATTAATCTCTCATATAACTTATCTAGGTGCTCTAAGTGTTCATCAAAATTTTGTGATCGTATCATAAGGTCATCCACAAATAAGACAAGAAATTCGTCTAAGTCCCATGTGGCTTCCGCAAGCCCGCGTATCAGCGCCGAACCGCTTGTTTTTATGCCGAATGGGACGACGTTAAATTCGTAGACATGTGAGTCTATTTTGAAAGCCGTGTATTTACGTGAATTTTCAGCTAATTTTATTTGCCAGTAACTAGACGTGAAATCTGATATACTAGTTATTGGTTTATCTGTGCACCTTTGAAGAACCTCATCGATTCCGGGAGGTCCCTCAAAGTTGTTTTGAAGAACTTTATTAAGCATTTGTGCATCGAGGCATGGTCTCACCGATCCATCTCGTTTTCTTACGATTTTAATTGGATTTATATATACGCTGCTTGAGCGTCGTATTATGTCTAACTGTAACATGCGTTTGATTTCATCTGTTGCGTCCTTTCTGTCTGCGAGAGGTATAGGATAAGGTTTACAAAACCAAGGTGTTGTGTTAGTTAGTATTAGTTCGTGTTCGTAAGTTGTTAGTAATCGCGGTTTTTTTTCGAATACTTCTTTTCGTTTTATAAGAAGGTTTCTTAGTTTTTGTTTTTGTGTCTCGTCAAGAGTGTCACAAGTTTCTAGTTTTCCCTCGATCTCCTCTAAAGTGAGCTCGTATCGATTTTCATAATTTTCTTCATAGTCTTCGTAGAGACCATCTAGATCTGCTAGATTCCCTTTTTCGGTGAACCTACGCGAATCTGTAATTGCTAGTGACGTGAATTCATTCCGCGGCATTTTTCTGTCCACGTATGGTATTACACCGTCGACGTTATTTACGGTAAACAAGATTTCTTCCTGGACCGTGTTAATTAGCATTTTCAACGATTTTATAGTATCAAAACCGATAATGCATGATCTAATCAGTTTGGGTATTACTATGAAAATTATTTTTTCAGATATATTTTCGAACTTAGTATTGAGACGAACTTGTCTTTTTATCCGCGCAGACTTGCTACCGGTAGCGCATTTGATAATTTTTCCGCTTATTGGCAACGTAGGGCAATGCTTCAGCATGTTATGATTTTGATAATAAAATTCTTCTGATATAGCGGTGACTTCACTACCCGTGTCTACGAGTGCATCTACAGTGATGTTTTCTAGTGAGATTCTTATTTCTGGGCAATGAGAAATTTCAATTTCGCGACCATCCGGATTGATATCGTGTAATAATTCATCACGCGGATTTTCCATAAGGGACGCGATTTTAGTAGTTGTGTCTTTCTTCCGTTGAACGGGAAGTGCATCCTTAGCAGGCACAACTACTTTCCGTTTCCCGACTTGTGCTCCTCTTTTCCGTTGCAGTCGAAATAGTCAAAGTTAAGGGTCTCGTTTGTTTTAGTCCCCTTTTGGCTATTGTGTCTCCCGGTGTTTTTGTTGTCAGTTTTCTTGTTGTCTGTCTGTATGGCGTTTACTCTTTGGTCTGTCCACGTTTTTGTTTTTTGCCATGGCTGATTGCCCGTCGTTTTGGAATTTAAAGTGTTTTTTGCTGGTATATTCTCAGTGGGAGGGTGGGTGGGATTTTGTTTGGCTTCGTGACTTGGTCTTTGGGTTCTGTCTGCATTGGTATTTCTTTTGGATGCGTCGTCACTGTCAAAATCGGCAAGTGTTTCTAGGAAGGCGTTGATGGATTGGATTTTATGATTAGTGACTGTGCGTCTAATTTCCCGTTCGAAATGCTCCGCGATTTTCCTTACAAGCTCGTGCTCGTCTATGGCCATGTTTAGCTCGCGGGCTAATCCAAACATATATGTGGCGTAATTGACTCTACTTCTCTGCCCGGGCATGTATTGACCGAACTCTACTTTTCTGGCGTTAGTTCTTTGAATATTTTTATTCCAGAATCTTTCTTTAAATTGCTCATAAAATTCACTATAATTTTTGACTTCGCCTTGTACAAGATACCACCAATTGTGGGCATCCCCTTCAAGTGCTTGCGACACAATGCATTTAAATTCATAATCTTCCGGCTTTACAAGAGAAAAATAGTTTTCAAAATCCCGTAAGAATTTCATTGGTCTTTCGCTAGTTAAGCCTCTAAATTTCGGAATATCAATTTTTATACGTCGAGACCTGTCGGTCGTCGAATTTCCGTTCAGATTGCGCGTTTGAATTATCTTTTCGAGTCTAGTCGATTCTATAGAGCTCGATTCGTAAATTTTAGCAATTTCCTCCCGGAGTTGTGTGATCGATACGGTTGATTCTATTGTTTCTTTAATCTTGTCGAGATCTGAGCGTAAATTTTGATTTCGTGAGATGAGTGAATCGTTTTCTGTCTCGAGTAAATTAAGGCGTTCTTTTATTTTTTCCATAGATGAAGCGAGCGCTTCGATACGGGCATTTGTATCGTCCACGCCCCCTTCAAGTTTGTCCTTTCTTAATTTTATACGTGGGGAGGCAACATCTTCATCTTCGTTGCCCTCCAATTCGTCAACGCGACTCTCAAGTGCATTCTGTTTCTTATCCAATGTTATCAATTCCAAGACTACGGCTTTCTGCCATTCCAAATTTCTATCCATTACAATGTTTTCATCACTTTCAATTTCCTCCAAGAGGATCTCGGAGAGCCTTTTGCCCGTTTTATTGGCCATTTTGAAAATGTGAAATTACTGAATTGACTTTTGAATAAATTTAATGGTTAATGAAATGTTAACATTGGATACTTAGATGATGATAGGTGGGTGCTACGCGACTGGCCTTAAATTTTCAGATTTTGCATACCCCTCGTGATATCGCTTATGTGCTCTTCTAAAGCTTGCACTTTATTCTCTACCCTTCTTAAACGGGTTTTAGTTACTCTTAATAAATCTGTAGCGATCTCACGAGTTAGGTCTGCATCCCCTTTAAGATTTTTCACCTCCGTTACGGACCTCTCCAGGCTTTCGATTTTCTCATTTGAGGCTCTGTGACATATCTTCATCGAATTGTGGCACTCGATAACATTGTTATGCAGCGAATTTAATTGTTTTTTATGATTCTCTTGCCTCTTGTTGTAAGCCAGGAGAAGGTCGTAAATATTAGTGATCTTTTCTGATGTTACTTCGTAATCCTTCTGCGTTGCCCCTAAATCCTTCCAACATTCGAGCACGTTCTCATGACAGCGTTGCACATTTAATTGAGCTATTTTCGCTTGTTCGATAATTTTCTTTTCCTTATGTTGTAATGTCTTAATTGTTTTCTTAAGCTCTGTAATTTGCTTTCTTTGATGTGCATCGCGTTTGAGAACTTGCCGTACTAAGTTGTCCAGATAAGTCAACCGATTGTGAATTTGTTGCTCGCTGAACGAGCCATTAATTTCAGGTATCATTCAAAGATTGAGAATTTGTGAATTCTAGGGGCAAGCAGAAGAGATATGTTAACTGAATCGGGAGTGAATCCCTTCCGCGCTCGAGTCCCTGTTCGGGCGCCAATGAAACGGACCAGGTTGATCCGCAGAAGAATCGCGAGATCGCGTTCGTATCGAGACTCGGAGCGTGGAATAGATTAGGATAGGATGCACTTGAGGTAACCTCGGATACGCGATCACCCGCACTGATGGAGGGTGAGCACGGATCGTCAACACGGAGGTAGGGGATATCTTAGCGTAGTGTGGAGATACAATAGCTCGACGCCACGTAGAATGCCCCGGGATATGACTCAGTTAAATGAAAGAAATAGTGTATATAGAAATATAATATATTGCAGATTTATTAGAACAACGTGAAGTACAATGGGTGGGGTGTCTCGTCACACGTAGATACACGTATGTGAGAGCCCCTGATAATGATAATCTGTTCAGTCCGGAGAGCTGAACAGAATAGCATTCGCGACAAATCTGAGTCTTCTGGTGCTGTACGTGCTGGCCTTATATAGTCGGCGCCGTCCCATATGTTGTTGTTTATGTTGGTTCTCCAGCGTCGGTTGTTTGGGTGCGCCGCTCCTTGTTGCCGCTCCAGCGTCGGTTGTTTGGGTGCGCGCGAGGTCTCTTTGTTGTGCTGCCGTTTCAGCGTTTAAAGAAGCTTTTGCAAGCCAACATTTCTCAAGGCAACGAGAGTGAGCATACAAATTATGTGAATATTGAGAAAAATGTCGTTATGAATAAAATTGATTCCAGTGCGGAATACGATGAGATGAAAAATGAAATTAATGTTGTTAAAATTATTAATGATGAAATGATTAATGATGATGTTGATACGAAAAATGTATTTGTTGATGAGGATACGGAGAATATATTTGAGGAGAATAAAAATAACGATAATTACGAGATAGTTGCTAATAATGCTACTGATTATGAATTCGACGGAGGACTTGAGAATTGTTTGCTAGAAGAAGGATCTGTAAATGCTGAAACCTTTGAAAATTTATACGGGGATAAACAAGAACGTAAAACGAATAATTGTCATTTTGTTCAAAATTATATTAAACATAGGATATTAACCGTTAGCGATGTGCCTATCTGTACTAAGCCTTACCGATTTCCTCACGCTCTTAAACAAGAACTCGATCGTCAAATAAAAGAAATGCTCGATGGAGGTGTAATCCAGCCTTCTAATTCTAATTACTCTTCACCTGTATTTTTAGTGGCAAAATCTCCGGATAGTAAAGGTAATAAACGATATCGAGTAGTTGTTGATTTTCGCAAATTAAATGATATAACTATAAGAGATAAATATCCATTACCAAATATATTAGATATAATCGATCAAGTAGGCGGAGCTGAATATTTTTCTGTATTTAATCTCGCTCAAGGATTCTTTCAAATTCCCTTACACGAAGCCGATAGACATAAAACAGCTTTTTGCTCTTCGAACGGTTTATACGAATTCACTAAAATGCCAATGGGTCTTTCAAACTCACCTGCTACCTTTCAACCTTGTGTTGATAAGATTTTTAAAGATATGCAAGGCAAAGAAATCTTCTTATTTTTGGATGATGCGATTATCTATGGAAAACTATTGAGGAACATAATATCAAATTCGAGAAATTTTTGAAACGATTACACGAAGCTAATTTAGAATTACAGCCAGATAAATGTGAATTTTTAAAGAAAGAAGTTATTTATTTGGGACATTTGTTAAGTAAAGAAGGAGTTAAACCGGATCCAAAAAAATTAGAAGCTGTACGAAATTTTCCATTACCTCAAACTCAGAAAAATATTCGTGAATTTCTGGGATTAGCCGGATATTATCGTCGATTTGTACACAATTTTTCGGGAATTGCGAAGCCATTAAGTAACTTATTAAAGAAAGACGTACAACTTATATGGAATGAGCAGACACAAGAAGCATTCGACGTATTAAAAGAACAACTTTGTAGCAAACCAGTTTTACAAATTGCAGATTTTTCCAAGCCGTTCATAGTAACGTTCGATGCTAGTTTACACGCAATTGGAGGTATTTTAAGTCAAGGGGAAATAGGTAAAGACCGACCAATAGGGTACGTATCTCGAGTACTTTCCGACACTGAAAGCCGATATGATTCATACTCACGAGAAGCCTTGGCAATATTATATTCCGTATCACAATTCAGAGCATATTTACTTGGCAGACATTTCACGATTGTTACTGATTGCAAACCTTTAATTTGGTTCAAAAATTCAACAGATTTAACATCGAAAGTAAGTAGATGGAGAATTAAATTAAATGCATACGACTACGATATCGTCTATAAATGTGGAAAGGCTAACGTGAACGCAGATGCACTCTCGAGGAACCCCGTCGAGCGGTCCGGAGAGGGGCAGACGGAAGAACCCGTACTAGCAATAGAGACACGAGCCAGAGCCGGAAAAATACAAATTCCCAATTATCGAAAAAAAAGACCAAAACTCGCTAATAATTCACGTAAGAAAAACCAAAACAACAATCAACCTGAAAATGATAACGCGGAAAATGTCGAGATTACCGAAGAACGGAACAATGATGTAACGAATTTGCATAATAATCAATTAGAAATACCCGTAGAGTTAACGGAGGAAAACAATGTTGAGCCTATTATAAATAGAGAAAGAAGATTTGGAAAACTATTTGTTGAATGTAAAGAACAATTATTTATGCAAAAAGATAATTATATATATTTTATAACTTCGGATGGTACGCCATGTGACGAAGGGGCTCGACAGCTATATACGTGCAACGAATTGCCTAGATTCTCTGGTTTATAAGTAGGAGAAATTAAAATCACGAATCGAAGTAGTAAATTACACTTTGCCATTGTTACAAGAGGGACACAATCCTTAAGTACTACTGAAATTCTAAATAATATGATTGCCGCGTTTAAAGTTTTGAAATCACTCATCATAAAAGAGAATATACGCATAATTTGTTTGAATTTAATAAAGTCTATTGCTGAAAAAGATAGAGTTCGAATTATGGAAGAATTACATAATACAGCTATAGGAGGTCATAAAGGAGTAACTAAAACTCATAAACGGATCAAACAAAGGTATTACTGGGAAAACATTAATGAAGACGGACAAAATTGTATACGTAGATGTCTCACATGTCAGTTAAAAAAATTAGTTCGAGTCAAGACCAAACAACCTATGCAAATTACTGACACACCTCAATCACCGATGGAAAAGATTAGTCTCGATATAGTTGGACCCTTTCCAGAATCTAAAAATGGTTATAATAATATACTAACAATTCAATGCAATTTTTCGAAATATTGCTTAGCAATACCTATAAAAGATTCCACAGCAGAGTCAGTAGCAGACGCGTTAATAAAACGTTTTATTTGTATTTTTGGAGCACCTCTTACAATCCTCACAGACCAAGGTAGTAATTTTATGTCAAGTTTAATGAGAAGAGTGGCCAAGAAATTTCGCATCAAACAAGCAAAAACTACTGCTTATCATCCGCAATCTAACGGTTCTTTAGAAAGATCACATCATTCGCTAACCGAATATATTAAAACGGCCTTAGATAACGAAACTTGGGACGAATGTTTGGAATTAGCTACGTTTTGTTACAACACGGTGCCACATGAGGGGCATCAGTTTACACCATATGAGTTAGTTTTTGGACGACTAGCACGTATTCCTTCAAACGAGCCACTTGAGCCCGAAGATCTGATCCCCACTTACAACGATTATGTAATTAATCTTAGTAAAAGATTAAATGAACTTCAGAGAATTGCACGGGAAAAATTAATCGAGTCAACAACTCGATCAAAATATTATTATGATAAAAAAATTAATCCAAAGGAATTTAAAATAGAAGATACAGTTTGGTTGTTAAAAGGAGGAAAGCAATATAAACTAGCCGATCAATATGAAGGACCATATACTGTTGAGGATGTATTTAACAATCAGCGAAATATAAAAATTAGAATGAAAAATAAGAAAATTAAAACTGTTAATGCTAATAGACTTAGAGTTTCATATATAGAACTCGAACAAGTATAAAAACAAAAAAAAAAAAAACGTGTGTCCTAAAGTAGAAATGGGCATGGGAAATAAAATAATACAAAATCTTTTTAATTCAAAACGGAAAAATATTCACATACTTCTCGCTATAAAAAAAGAATGTTGAAATTCCATGTTCAACATTCTTTTTTTTGAGGTGGGGTGGAATTTCATGTAAAAGGCAACAACCCACACGAAAGATAGAGAATAAAAAGACATAAAGAGAAAAGTAGCTTAAATAAAATTACACATCGATAATAAAAAAAAATTATCAATATACTAACAGAAATTCTATGTTACAGCCGACTCAACACAGGTTATATACACATGTCACATATTCTTGATAAAATTTTTTTTTGCTTCCTTCATTTTGTATCGATATTAATATAAAATATAAATAATGTTATATGTAATCTAGCATGTAAAAACTGAATGTATGATCGTAAACAAAAGAAAATTGTATATAAATACATAAACCAAAAAAAAAAAAAAAAAATATTGTAGCAACGAAATGTACCTTAGAAATCATATTGTAAATAAATAATGATGTGCGGAGAATGATAATACCCATCATTGTTTATGAGAAATATATACAATAATACACATATACAAATCTTTAGCGAACGTCGAGCTTCACTCGTCCGTTCTTTTTCGGGCCGGGAGGTGTAATGTAATCACCGATTCCATTACGCATCCAAAACACTACGATTGCTATACATATCACATCTACACACACACCCACACACACGCACACACTTACTCACTAGCACGTCATCGCAGCACTCAAGAAGTGGAGCTGAAAAATACCAGGAGAGAGAGAGAGATTCACTCATAAGTGCAAGCGGCACCTAAGAAGTGGATCTGATAAACCAGGAGAGAGAGATAGATTCACTCATACGTACAAGCGGCACCCAAGAAGAAAAACCGGGAGAGAGAGAGATTCACTCATACGTGCGAGCGGCACCTTCACAAAAATAGGCTATATTCCAACGAACCACGCAGTAAATTCAAAATGCCATAAAAACGCTAAGGGATATTTTAGATTCAATGATAACTTCATAAGAACCGCGTATTCGTATTTTTAAACGGAGAGCCATGAATTACGAAGCACGAGAACGGGGGAGCTGTTTCCACGCAATGCGACGACAAACCACCGCGGAAAAATGGGCACAACTATGAGAAAAAACTAGCGAGGAGAGAGAGAAACCGAGGCGCAATATTCGAGGATCTGGAATTCCATAGGAAACACGTGTGCGATCTCCAGTAAAAAAGAGACCGCGGGAGAGTTCTAAAAGAGACAAATTCTTAAGTGGTAGTCATAAACTATGATGTTTATGACTTGACCTGCTACGATTCCCTTAAAATTGAGAGAGGAAAATACAAAATAGTGAGGTAACCCAATATGGAAATCGCTAGCCGAAGAAAAACAAGGGGATATGCAAGTATATAAAGCCCGGGAGCAAAGGGCAAGCGTTAGTCAGTAATATCCGAAATCTCTCGCAGAACGTTACTCTGCTCGTCGCCAGACCATTCGTAAAAAACAAGTATCACACATTATACGCTACTCGTACGTTTAAAAGTAGAGAGCATATCGGACTTAGTCGCTCAGTCGAGCAAGTGCATCCATCGGCATCTTTTCCGAATATCACCCCCTGCTGAAAAGAAGAAGCAACAGAGGCAGTGGACCCCCTGCGATCTACACTACGCACATCGAAAGGACGAGCTGTCACATCTAAGTGCATCTAGCCACCGCTGTAACCTGAACCACCGAGCCTAGGCTGGAAGGCGCCGAGGATTGACAGCTGCAGACACTCAAGAATCTCTTCACACATATATACAAACAACCACGCACAGTTACACATTAAGGTACTTTTCTCTTTTCATAGAAATAAACGTGTGTCGGTTTAAAAAGAAATAATGTATAGTTTAAGTGACTTCGTATCCGGCTCTCTTCCCCGGTAGGCAATGACCGCGTCCGCGGTAGCCAAAAGGGATTTCCTATCATTCACTCATTTAATCATTTAAATTATTATAACTTTCACGTATCGTGAATTTCTATTATCAATTCAGGTAGGAATTCATGTAATTGTATTAATGTGTTAGATTTTGTAATTTAAATTTTTAATCTGGAAGTAACAGTAGCGTTTTTTTACAGTTTTTTTATTATTTTTATATTAAATTTAAAGTTATTTCATAAAACTGTAAGAGAACGCTGGAGGGGCTAAGAAAAGGGTTGAGCCTCACAGGGAAGGGCGGGGCCCTTCTCACCCCCCCCAAAAAATAAACATTTAATATAAATTCTTAATTTATTTCACGATTTCCTTTTGCAGTCCATCCGCAGTCCGCTTTCGTACTAGCATGCTATATATTAGGTAATGTTTATTGAATATATTAATTATGGTAATCTTATAACAATTTTAGTATTATATTTATTTATTATTTGTTTTACAGGTTTGCTGTATACTACTTGATGAAACCTCATCCATGGATAAATAATTATATATAAATTTATATACTTGTTTTAAATTAATTGTAATTGTAAATTTATTACTCTTGTTTTTATTTAAATAAAAAAATATTTTAAACATTCATTGTGTCATTTTTAATTTGCGCGCCTGTAATTTATAGGTTAGGAACGCTCGCCGAATGTGCATGGCAGAAATAAATCTGTCAAATTGACCATCAAATTGGCCACCATTATGCGTCAAACGCCGGGGCTACTTGCCCGCGCGAACCCATCGTGCACAGCGTCGTATTGGCTGTATGTTGCTTGCAATTTGCCGAGCGATGTTTTCTGAGTATATATATATATATATATATATATAAACAAAATGTAAAGAAATTTTCTTTATATAACAAAAGTTCGGCAGTCTCAATTTCTTTGCAAAAAATCACAAAATTCTTTTGTAACAATACCTTCAAAATGGGCCTAGACCGATGATGGGATGAGCGCATTAACACGAGTTATATCTATAGTTCTACCTCTATGTCAACAGATAAAAAACTAGTTCATTGGGTTCTGAAAAAAATCTTACAGTATTCTGTAGTTAATTTGCAAACAATAATTTATATATGTATGTATAGCTAAATTGTTTCTAACATGTCTAAAAAAAGATTTAGTTTGTCGGGACAAGTAAAAAAATCTTAAAGCTCAATTTTTAATATGGCTATAAGTTTGCAAACCACGGCACCTGTGTAATGCCCGTGAAGATGGCGGTATTCGGCGACTTGTATAGGAAAGGGAATCGGGAGAATAATTAAACAAACACTCGACCGATTCAGCAGGAGAATATTGTTTATTCAGTATTAAGTGTATACGCGATTTCGTGTCGCGAGAAGGCCGTAAAATAAAGCCCAGTCCCGCGACTGGGGCCAAATGCCTCGCGAGTATATCGCGCGTAATTAAATAGAAGTGTGACCCTACTTTTACGATGCGATGATCCTCGTTCTTTGTACTGGCCAGAGAGTTCCTCTCTCAACCTCGCCTTTGATGCATGCTGCTTCGGATGCTATTGCTGATATGCTGATGTAGTTGCTGTTGCTGATGTTACTGCTGTCACTTTGGAAAACCCGTGAAACCTCGACTACTCACTCTCGCGAACCAAAGTGAATTGACTCGGATTTTCCTCTAATTACGTGTCCCCTCTATAGACCTTCCCGCGTTTTGGCTATCCGCGTCGACGTGAGTGTCTCACCGCCCGTTATAACCCCCTCCCCCCTAGAACGAGAGCACCGCCCTAAGTTCGGTTCTACCCACGCATAGGGATAGGGTGGTGGCAAATAAAACTCTCCTCACCTGTAACAATAAAATATTTAAAAAAAGTTTATTTATTTAAGGGAGGCGCCCTTGGCGGCATCCGAATGAGGATAGTTGGTGGCCGCAGACAAAGTAGCACCGGTTAGTCGTCTGCACCCCTTGCGGACGAGCTGGCGATGCTGGAGCCGGTCCCCTGCTGCCGGACCTCTGGCGCCTGGTTCTTCCCCTGAGCCTTGACCGGCTGGCTCGGCGCCTCTTGATCCCTCTGGCAGTTGCCGGCTGCTCTGGACGTTGGTTCTCTGATGGTCTCTTCATCCCTGAATGGCACCTGCTGCGCCACACGGTCGGCGTCGTCCGCCGGTTCACGGGAGAGACGTGCTCCCGATTTCTATACCGATCACGCCGAGTAGAGCCACCCCCTGCAGAGCGCATAGGCCTATGTGGGTGTGGTGCACTCTCCGAACGCACTCTGGTCTGGGGTCGCCTGCACGCCCTTGGCCGAACCCCTCGGGAAACTTCGCCTAGGACCGCCTTCTTGTCGACGAGCACCTTTCAGGCCAGGACCTTCTTCAAAACCACCTCGGCTTCCTCCAAGGCCCGGGTGGTGCGGCTTTGCTCCTCCTGAGCTCGTCTGCGCCTGGCCTCCTCGCGCGCCTGAGTGACTGATCAATGGCCTTCAACGCGGCCTTGTTTTCCTCTATCAGCCGCTCCCAGACTGCCGAGCTCTGGAGGAAAGCCGTCCCGTTTTGGAGTACGGTGCTGTCGTAGCGCCTAAAGACCTCCCGCGCCAGCTTGCGAACCTCCAGACACGATCATTAGCGTACCTCGGTCTATACCTTTTCGACCTTGGACGAGGCAGTATTGGAAGCAGGAGCTAGCGGTGGTGGTACCACTGGCCGAGCGGACTCCAACCGCGTCGAGATGGGCAAGCCTGCGAAATGAAGGCGGCGCGGCAGAGCCTCACCGACTTCCTCCGAGGGTTGGATGGCGGTGGTCTTTGGGGGCGTCAGCAAAAGCTCATCCACCCTAGTCTTTGCAGCTCAGTCCCTTTTTGGCTGGTCCTCCACCTCGGGCCGTTGGTCATGGTCTATCCGGTCGTTCTCTGCCACGATGGCGTCGGCCGGTAACCGGACCTCCTCAAAAAGGCCGATGAGGACATCGTCCCATGCCGCTGAATCCATCCTGAAACAAACATTCAGATTATTCTGCTTACCTCGCACGGTTGCGTGAGGCTTTGGGCCGACGAGGTTTTCTCTTAAGCGTACCTGTCGCACTAGCCTCTATCGACGACTGTGCGGGCACCGGTATAGGCGCGTCTCGGACTTTTCGAGGCCTACCGCGCGGCCTGGTCTCCGGCCGCCCTAGACTGACTCTTCTGTCCGCTACGCAGCGCTGTGTTGCCCTCGCAACCTGCGAGGGAATAGGGTCGCTTCTGCGTCGTCGCGTTGATGCTCCGCGGTACGCCGTGGGGTCTCACACTTCGAGCACCGCTGTGCTGCGATCTATCGCTACGCGTATTGCCACTCTGGTCATCCCCAGAGCGGCCTTCGCTTGCTCGCACCCGTTGCCCTAGGGAAATCTGAATTTCCGTTTTTGGTACCCTCTTCTCGGATATCGTTCTCGCCGGATAAAAACGATTGAGTTGGCGCTCATGGACCAACTCTATCACATGCCCCTTCTTGTCCATCAAACGATACGTGTTAGTATCCAAGACATCTGTTATTCTGTAGGGTCCAACATATGGCGGAGCGAACTTGATTGACCGTTTATCTGCTGCGGAAGATAGCACATAATTGCGTTTCCACACCAAGTCGTCGATGTTGAGTTTCGCCTCTCTGCGTCGAGCGTCATAATATCCAGCTTGACGCTCTTGCTCGAACTTGGCTCATTCAGCTGCATTCTCATGCACTTGGCTCAGGCCTTTCATGTGGTTCAACCAGATGGCGTATGCACTATTTTGCAACTCTTCTGTAGCCGTTATATCTTGGCTACGCCTGGAAGACGATTGGTTTGGTGGTTGCCGGCCGTATAACATCATCGCTAGACTAAATACTATAACACGATTTTTAAACTCCGTGCCGTTATCTGAGGGAAACACTTCTGGAGCGCCATACCTCAGAACTCCCCTCTAGGTGTTTGGTTATGGTAGGACCGTTAGCTCGCTTTACGGGAATACACTCAATCCATCGAGTAAACAGGTCTTCGAACACGAGGATATATTCGTTCCGAATACATGGATATATGTGCCGTTTTTGGTTTCGGACCCATCATATCACTAGCCACTATTTGCCATGGCCTCGTGATGATCCTCGCGATGATCCCCGTGATGTCCATAAGTCTAGCTGGAGGACTCTGCTCTACGTTGCTCTGCTGGCAGACTATGCACTGTTGTACATATTGCTCGACGTCGCTATACATTATCGGCCAGTAATAATACATGGCTACTCGAGCAAACGTCTTCTTACGTTCTTGGTGTCCAGCTAATGGTTCACCATGGCACTCATATAACACCTCTTCGCGCTTTTCGTACGGGACGATGATTTTTGATGCCTCATCATCTTCAATTGATGGTGGCACGTGCGATAAGTGTCCAATTGTCCTCCTTGTAGTTTGATTTGAGGAACATCTTGTGGTCTAGTTTGTACCTTCTTGACTCTTTCATGATACCATTCGTCTTGTGTTTCATTGGCCCGTTTGACCACACAAATTGGTGCCGTGCTGTCTTCGTACATCCTTGATAAAGAATCTGGTACGGCGTTCAGTGAGCCCTTCCTATGTTCCACTGTATAACTATGTGCTTGCATTTCCAAAGCCTACCGGGCTAATCTCCTCCTTGGGTTTCGCAGGTTACATAGCCAGCGCAGACTACTATGGTCTGTCATGATTTTAAACTCATATCCTTCGATATAAGGTCTAAACTTCCTTATCGCCTATATCACAGCTAGGTATTCACGCTCAGTTACTGAGTAGTTTCGCTCAGCCGGAGAAAGGGTACAACTGGCAAACTCTAATACTCTTTCTTCGCCGTCTATAATTTGCATCAATACGGTTCCTAAGCCAGTATCGCTTGCATCCGTTTGCACGACAAACTGAGCGTCGAAGTCTGGTCGAAGTAAGACTGGCGCTGTCATCATCAACGCTTTAATCTTCATAAAAGCATCTTGTTGTGCTTTACTCCACTCATATTTCCTTCCATTCTTGGTCAATGCATAAAGAGGTTCAGCGATGCTCGCAAAGTCTTTTAAAAACTTGCGATACCATGATACCATTCCTAAGAATCACCTTAGCTGTTTCAAATTTTTCGGTGCCGGATAGTCCTCCACTGGGGCTATCTTACCTGGATCAGGCCGAAACCCGTCCTGATTGATTAGTACGCCTAGGTACTTGACCTCACTTTGGCAAAAGACACTTTTCTCATGATTGATGACAAGACCTACATCTTTCACCCTTGTCAAGACCTTTTTTAGGTACTTCAGATGTTCCTCGAACGTCTCTGTGACAATAATTATATTATCGAGGTACGAATAAGTGTATGGTCGCAGTTTTCGTCCGATTACTTCATCTATTAGCCTCTGAAATGACGCTCCTGCATAGGCTAAACCAAAAGGCATACGCTTAAATTGGAACAATCCCAGACCTAGCACTGCAAACGCCGTGATTGGTCTCGCATTTTTCTTGAGAGGTATCTGGTGATACGCATTACTAAGATCCAGTGGCGAGATATACTTCGCTTTCTGCAGTTTACCCAGTATATCGTCCATATTCAGCAAAGGATAAGCATCAGCTTTTGATAGCGTATTAACTTCCCGAAAGTCAACGCAGAAACGAAATTTCGCGTTCTCTTTGCGCACTAAAACCACTGGGTTTGACCAACCACTTTTCGATGGTTCGATAATACCCGCCTCTAGCATCTCATATACCTGGCGGTGCATTTCTTCCTCCATCACCCTTGATAATGGGTGGTACTTCTGCTTTATGGGTCTAGTAGTACCAATATCGATGTCAAACTAAATCAGCTGAGTGCGACCTAGCGCATTCGGCTGCGCTGGTTTCACCCTAGCCAAAAGTCTGTTCAGCGTAGCGCGTTCTTCCTCCGTAATCTCCGCTAAACCTACTAAGGCTATGTTGAGCACTCCCGAAACTCCGAGCGTTGCCAGTTGAAGATGCACTATTTTCTTTTCGCGCTTCAAATATAACACTTCCTTGTTCGGGTCGTGTACTGCATCAAATAGTCTATCGAAGTTTGTCTCAACTAGGCAGCTCTCGACTGCATCTGGCATTATTGCTACAGTCACTTCTCTCTGGACTCCCTCTACTTTAAACGCTAGGTCTACTATACCCACAATCGTTGAAGTCTGTCCATTGGCGCATTGTACTTATCGACCTTGGCACGGGCGTATCTTGCGCCCACATGCGATGGCTATTTGTAAACTAAACTATTTGTGTATTTGTTTTTCTCCATGAGGTAAGTTTGAAGGCCAGTTCAAGGTTAAAGCTGTTTACTCGTAAAATGAATTTTTGACTGCAGATTCTGAAAGAGCGGGAAATTTTACGTCCAGATAGGTATTCATTTTTTTTAATATAACCCTCAAGGTTACATGAAGGTTACTTAATCTTGTTGGATGGAGGATTCGTATGACAATAAGATAATGGTTTTTCATGTGGCAAACTACTAGGTCATTATCTTTTAGGGTCGCCAAATGCAAATCCAGTATCCGTTTGTCTCCATCAGACCAGATTGGTAGTCGTTTGAAGGTCAAATCCTCGACAAGTTATCATTCTAACATATTGTCTGGGCCGCTAAATCCAAATATAAAGACCGCTTATGACCCTACATTTTTTTACTAAAAAAGGAAAATTTTACATCTTGCTGTGATCTTTACTCAATTTTTATTACACTCTCTGTTTGTGGCTGTTTGTCATAAGACGGTCAGTCAGTTTCACTATTTTTCTCAAGTACTAATTTTCCATTTTTTCTGAATCTCTGGTCAAATTTTCCTTTTTTAGTAAAAAAAATGTATATTTGACCTTGAGATAACCTTGACTTTGACCTTGAGGTACTAAGCGATCTTTATATTTGGATTCAGCGGCCCAAAAAATATGTTAGAATGATAACTTGGCTTGATTTCACTAATTCTTAAGGATTTGACCTTCAAACACCTCGAATTCGGTCTGATGGAGAAAAACGGACACCGAATTTGGATTCGGCAATCCCGAAAACATAATTATATATTAGTTTGCCCAATATAAACCCATTATCTTATTGTCATACGAATTGTATGTAAAAATCAAGGAATTCTCCATCCAACAAGATTAAGTGACCTTCATATGACCTTGAAGTTTATTTACAAAAAAAAATTGAATATCTATCTGGACGTAGAATTTCCTGCTCTTTCTAAAGTATACAGCTTTAACTTTGAACTGATTTTCAAACTTACCTCATGGAGAAAAACAAACACTGGATTTGGATTCAGCGCCCCCAAAAAACTTAACAGATAGATGTCTTGTATTGGTTACTGCTTATTTCTGCAATTTGACCTTCAAGTGCCCTTGAACCCAACGTGATTTGGTTAATCGAATGCCAGATTCGGTATCAGCGCGCAAAAATACATAGGAATACATTGGTTTTGTCGATGGACATCCAAGTTAATTTTTTTGTGGGCCTGTTTAATTAAAAAAATAATTGATAATTAAAGGCCATCCTCTCTTTCATTCCTTGTAAATTATACTATAATATAGGTTTTGAAAAGCACGTTTTTATACATAAAATAAGGTTATTTCAAATTAAGGACCCCCTATATAGTAAAACAACTATATGTCTAAACAATTTGCGGTGCGTGCAGTGATTGCCTCGAAACTAATTGGGGCGCACGAGAACAAGAATATGACACTGAGAACTTACATAACTGATGCCAGAGGTATAATGTTCAAACGCTGCTTTGACTTTACAGCAAGAGTGCCTATGTTTTAAAAAGCATTACGAAATTTCTATATACGCACATAAGATACATGTATAAGTGTAGGTATACATATATGCGTGTAGGCCAGGTGCAGTATACAGTCAGCACAACACGAATATTTCGTTAGTATATCCTATCACACTTCATGATTTGGATATAATTGTATATAATGAAATATATAAGAAAGGCCAGGATAGAGATAGGCGAGTGTACCTTATTTTTTAAAAGAACATTAATAAAAGTTCGGCACGAAATATTTGTTTTTAAATACTCTTGGGCATATGACTTGAAACGGTGGGTTTCTGTGCACGCGGCATGGGCTCAGGGCTGCCGAAGCCCGGGGCGCCAGGCACCGAGGTGCCGGAGATCCTCACGATCTCCTTCTTGTAAACTGCCATGCCGCGCGTCGATCCGACCGCTTCCTTCCCGGCTAGCTATTGTGTGTTACGGATGGATAGTACAGGATCGTGGGTTCGGGAGGGGGCCACACTGAGCGAAAGACATGAGTGCATTTTATCTTTGATTTATTTCCTATTAATCTTACTGCATCAAATACAACATTGATTCTGGCAGCGCTCTGCCATCGCAAACACAGTCATTACCCCGACATTATATTGCGACTTAAGACTACGCAATGGCGCGCCTGCCGTTTTTCGCGCGCGACCTCGGCGACGAGAACGGGGAGCAGCGCAGTCGGCTCCTACAACTTGAGGTTATCCTCCATTCCGCCAACCATCGGATCGCCCCCTCGCGCCCACCGACGTGGCCTCCTGCCGCAATCCGCTCGTCAGCGGACCACCGGGGGTCCACTCAGTGCGGATCGACGCCGACCCCGCCTCTCCGATGCCTGTCGACTCTGGCACTCCGGTGCGCCTGCTGCCGCGCGTCTACACGAGGCATGGACGTTCCGACCTCCCGATCGTCACCATATCGCCCGATTCTGCGCGTGCTGGGCTCCCCATTCGATCGCCGAGTCACCGCTTCCTAGACCTAACCATCTTACTGAATCCTAATTCCTTATTTAATCGACGAGAGAAAAACGAGAGATCCTATCCTAATATTAACCTAATCACTTATACTAAACGTTACGGTAGCATACGAACACGAGGCGGTCTTCAGGACCCGAGAGCTATCTTCGAGACGCGGTAGTTGCCTCCGGGACACGAGAGCTATCTTCGAGACACGGTAGCTGTCTTCGAGACACGAGGGCTATCTTCGAGGCACGGTATCTGTCTTCGAGGCACGGTAGCTGTCTCCGAGACACGGTAGCCAACCTCGGTAGCGGTATCTCTCCAGAGCAAGACAGCGGAGACATCATCACCGTCGCTGTCCCCCCGCGACGGTAGCTCATCCCGGAAGCGAGAACAACGGGAGCGCGCGATCGTCAACGAGAGTGCATCCCGATACACTCTTGGAATCCCCAGTCCTCGGCGCGCGCAAGTCCACATCTCGCTCAGTTACTGGCGGTAGCGAATATGTCGGGGAAAAGCGAGCATCGCCTTCCCCGCGGTAGCTGCTCTCTCACGAGCACGAGGCCCGGCCTCGTGCCTCTGTCCTAGCGCGGCGATACGAGTCGAGCTCTAACAAAGGAGACGCGACAACGAAACTCGCGACTCTCCGGCGCACGCACTGACCAACCTTAATATTACGTCGCTTCAGCACCTCTTGGCGTGGTTACGTCGGGCTCGGTAGTCGACCTCCTTGGCTTGGACCCGTAGAAGGCCTCCTTCCTGGTGGCGAAGTCCGGCTTGGGAGTCACAAAGGCAGCGTGGTCGAAACCCTTCCTCCTTCTTGGTCCTTTGTGCCGAAAACTCTGCTCTGTTCAACCGCTCAAGCGTGACTATCGGCACGCGCGCTCGCCAACAGCGCCACACGATCGGCAGCCGAGTAAAGCCGAACCGTTCCGACGGTAGCCGAACATCTCTCGCGACGTTGCCGTCGCGAGGCTTGTATCGTGCGGCACAGCCGTCACGTTACAGACTATAATAAACTTTTATATACATTGTAAACTTGTATATATACAGGGTGTTACATTTTTACCATATATGGTATATACCAATGGGTAGAGGAGAACATTCTAAGAATAACGTAACTTTGTCATTTTTTGATTCATTGGATAGTTACGGAGATAATCAAGTTCAAATTTGGGTAAAAGTGGCCAATGAGCGCGCCGCCCGACCAGACCACCGGAGGGGAAGTAGGTGCAGTGGGGCGGCGGCGCGGGCGCCCTCCGCTCGACTGCTCTCCCCACCACGCCTACTTCCCCCTGGTCTGACAAAATTATATATGTCAAAATGTATATACCATATACGGTAAAAATGTAACACCATATATATATATTATAACGAGTTGACGTGCCCTCCTTATTTCTCTCCCTCACCATTTATTTGTATTATATTATTTACTTTATTATTATCTAACTTTTGTAACTTAAAGCTATATAGCAGGTGTAAAGACCGTATTTATTATAAGTACGCGCTGCGCGAGTTCTACAAATAATTATTTTATTCGCGGGAACTAGCATAGGCTCGAGAGTCTTATTGTTACTTGAGACTTATAGTATTGCGAAATGTTACAAATGAAGTTAAGTGTGACGCGTTCTATTCGGCGGACAATGGAATGTCCGATCTTCTAATTCAGCGGACGCTAGTCTGTTCGCTCTCTTAACTCAGCGGACGATAGTCTGTCCGCGCTTACCTCGTTGATGACGTACGTAAGGTAGGATTAGAGTTGTTTATGTATATTTAATAATTTGTATTGAGGTCACACTGAGACTAGATTCACTTTTTATGTTTATTGATGTTATTACAACCCGAGAACTCAGCCGACGATTATGATGGTTACAATTTCGTTTATTCTAATTTCTATCTTACTGACGCTGTTCGTTATAATGTTTTACTAATTGTAGTATTATAAATAGTTGTTGCTTACATTTAGATCTTTATCTGTTACTCCTGGATGTTACTAAACTTCTTCGTGGCTTGGCAGATGTCGATCGTAGATGCACTTAAAATACACGATACTCGTGGCGTAATATTGAACTTATACTAGTACAGCAAGTGTGAATGTAAGTACCGACTCGATTATTGCATCTCTCTCTTTCCTAGTGCTATATTGCTCTGTTTCTTCCTGGCTTAAGCTCTGCTTGTCAACTTCAATACAATATATATCTATTCTTTCTACGATTATTTCGTTTTATTATTTCGCGCCCAGCACTTCCTTTTCCTGTTCGCGCCTGTTTGACCTTGCTCGCGTCTGTTCGGATTTCGATGCTACAGAGGTGATCCACGACGCTCTTCGCGGGCCATCGTCTCCAAGGACGATACAGAGGCATATACTGTCTACCGGGTTAAGCTTCGTGCAGCCTACAAGAAGCCTGTCTCGAGCGAGTAATCTCGACTCTCCCTACCATATATATTATATATATATATATATATATATATATATATATACAGGGTGTCCCATTTTAATTTACCACCCCCTAAAACTGGTTAATAATTTGCTCTGAGAAAAAAATGTTTCAAATAAAATTTGTGGGGTTCGAAGGGGCGCATCTTTTGGCTATTTTAGCTGCGACCTTGAACATGACCTTCAAGGTCATTTGAAAGTCAAGACCAAATTTTCATATGAAATGTGCATATTTTTATGGCGGATTCGGATTCTACTAAAAAAGAGAAACACTTTTTGTTCGAATCATTTTTTGAAAAAATCCCAAATTTTTGTTGTAAACGGCTTTTAAAAAGTTAAAAAAATTACTAATATCTCTTATTGCCCCACCCTTTAAAAGAAGTTAAAAATTTTACATTTTATCCGAGGAATTAGAAACGTACACAATTTTACAAATTTAAGTCCAAGTATGACCTTAGCCATGAACTTGTCCTTAACCAACAAGGTCATTCGAAGGTCAGTCAATTTATTTAACGGTAATCCTCGATTTTTATTCCGGCAATTGAAGCTTGGCTATGACCTTGACCTCGAACCTTAAATTCATTTTAAGAAAGAACCATCACTTTAATGGAAAATACTCTCTTTTTCAAAGAAATGAAATTACCAAAAAATTTATCAACAGAACCAAAGTTCATTAGAACGCTAATCTGATTCCTTTTTTATAACATGGGGGAAGTTTGCAATCTTCGGGGTATGTTTGACATTCTCTGGGGCAAGTTTGCAATCTTCGGGGTATGTTTGACATTCTCTGGGGCAAGTTTTACGTCATCTGCGGAAAATTTGACATCATCTGGGGCAAGTTTACGGTCACAACTGGGACAAGTTTGACATCATCTGGGGCAAGTTTGAGCAGTAAGGGGCATGTTTTCAACTGAGAATCAAAATCAAGCTTAGTTTTTTTAATGAAAATTGTACATATTTTAAATCATATTCAGATTCTCTGATAAAGTAAAATTGTACATATTTTAAATCATATTCAGATTCTCTGATAAAGTACGCATCTTTTTAAGAAATATTTTTCTCGTAAATGCTTTATTTTTCGCTAAAAGACATTTTTTTGCTTCGTTATCGTTCTATTGGTAAAGCTTGTAAATTCTTACAGCTCCTCAAAGCTTCTCATCATTAGGTTTTCATTGACTTTCTGAATTTCAGAGCAGAAAAATACTTATAATAAATTATTTCTAGTAAGATTAAATATTCCCTAAAAAATCTACCTACAACAGATAATGGCTGACTACACGCCAGTAGAGATAGTCAACATGATCAAGATTCTGGGAGAATGTCACGACAATTTCAAGGCTGCAGCGAGGCTGTACGCTGAAAGGTATCCGGACGCTCGTCATCCTAGTAGGGGGAATATTAAACTTCTAACGATAAGAGCTCAAGGAGGTAACTTAAGAAGGAAGAGGCGACGGACGGGCCCAAGAGAGCATATTGCGCTTGGGGTTCGTGCTGTAATTGCCGAGGATCCTCATATTTCGACGCGACAAATTCAGCGAATGCATGGAGTACCCAGATCAACAGTTTCCCGTGTATTGCGTCATTTTAGATTTCATCCATATCACTTGCACCTTACACATGCCATTGAGCCTGGTGATCCTACCAGGCGACTTAGATTCTGTCAATGGGCGGAAACACGAATGCGCATAGATCCATTTTTCTTTGATCGGACTCTCTTTACAGATGAGGCAAAGTTCGACAATATGGGAGGAGTTAATCTTCATAACGCGCATTATTGTGCAGAAGAAAATCCACATTGGCAGCGAGATCACCGTACACAAAGACGGTGGTCAATTAATGTTTGGGCGGGCATAGTTAGGGAATACGTTGTGGGTCCAATTTTTTATGATCGTAATTTAAACGGCGAGCTTTATTTAGATATTCTTGAGAACCAAATTCCACCACTTCTAGAAAACATTCCGCTAAAAATAAGGCGAGACATGTGGTTCCAGCAAGATGCTGCTCCCGCTCATCGTAGACTACTTGTCAGGAGATTTTTGAACGCGACATACCCAAATAGTTGGATTGGAATTGGTAGTCCAATCTGTGAATTCCCTGCGCGATCGCCAGATTTGACCCCATTGGACTTCTTTCTGTGGGGGGCCGTGAAGCAGAGAGTTTACGCGGAAGCCCCGACGACGGCACAAAATATGATGGAGAGAATTGTTGCAGCATTCCGGGCGTTCACCCCACAAACATTAATAGATGTCCAAAGAAGTTTTCGGCAGAGAATACAAATGTGCATTCAACAAAATGGGCAATTGATAGAGCACTTGAAACGTTGAAATTTCCGTGACTAGCTGAACGAAGGGGTCTTGCCTTGGCTGGACGTGAAGGTCTTGCCTTAAGTGGCTGGATAGGGTCTTGCCTTAAGTGGTTGGACGGGGTCTTGCCTTAAGTGGCTGGACGGGGTCTTGCCTTAAGTGGCTGGACGTGAAGGTCTTGCTTTATGTGATCCAAAGGATACCTCTGTCTTTGTTTGAAGCTAGTAACATTCATCTAAAACAGCTTATTTCTAGGACAAATTCTCTTTTCAGTTAAAGGGAGAGCTACCTATTGATGATCAAAAAATGGTTAAGACAAAAAGTGTTACTTTTTTAGTAGAACCCGAATCTGTGATAAATCTTATTCAAATGACCTTGAAGGTCATGTTCAAGGTCACAGCTAGAATAGCCAAAAGATGCCCCCCTTCGAACCCAACAAATTTTATTTGAAACATTTTTTTCTCAGAGCAAATTTTTAACTTCCTATAAAGGGTGGGGCAATAAAAGATATTAGTAATTTTTTCAACTTTTTTAAAGCCGTTTACAACAAAAATTTAGGATTTTTTCAAAAAATGATTCGGACAAAAAGTGCTTCTCTTTTTTAGTAGAATCCGAATCCGCCATAAAAATATGCACATTTCATATGAAAATTTGGTCTTGACTTTCAAATGACCTTGAAGGCTCATGTTCAAGGTCGCAGCTCAAATAGCCAAAAGATGCCCCCCTTCGAACCCAACAAATTTTATTTGAAACATTTTTTTCTCAGAGCAAATTATTAACCAGTTATTGGGGGGTGGTAAATTAAAATGGGACACCCTGTATATATATCCCTCTTTATAAAAGTGATGACCGGATGTTTTGAAGCCAAGTGAAGCGGCTATGTGATTGGTCTAGGTCGTGCTCATGCGTCTTGGCCAGTCCTTCAAATTATATTTAAAATTGTAAAAATTGTATTATGAATTGCAATTTGTAATTTAAACTATTATATGTAACAAATTTAACAAGGAATGATAAATTTCGCAGTTTAATAATATATTGAACAATAATTTTATTATATAATTAAGTTTTTTGGGTGTATGCATGTCATTTTCGCGGTTGTGACAGTCACGACCGAATTCTGGTACGCGCGTGTCACTTGTTCTGACAATATACATTTGTTTCTGACAACGTACGTTTGTTTCTGGCAACATACATTTGTTCATACATACATCATTCTCTCTCATCCAGTTAGCGGTCATCTCTATCAACCGAATACGTGCGTGTGTGCTGTGCTAGGCGCTGTTTTTCTAATCTAAAGAAAAATCCAGACATGCATCAGTTTTCGCAACGTAGGTATATTTATTTTATAATATAATATTATATTATTAGTTCATAAAAAATTAATATATTTTTTGTCAAAAGTTATTTCATTTGTGAAAAAATGAAAGCTAGATTATGGTCAGGGCTCACACGTGTTTTTCTATTGTATATAATTATACTGCAATTTCTTTTAATAATTCAGTTTTAATTCTATTCGCTTTGATATTTATTACAATTCAATTATTTTTTTTTTAAATTAAAGTTGGAAAAATGGACAGAAACATGAATTTAGGCAACCCGGAGGATGATCCTCCCTATTCAGAAAACATCGTATTTGATGATATCGTCGACAAGGATCCAGCTATGTCAGTATCATCTAATTAATCAACAATTTTTCCGAATTAATCATTTAATAACATATACTAATTATTTTATTTTAAATTTCAGTGAAATTGTAAGTTATGTGGAGGCTATTGAAGGAAGGAAGGCTGTAAAAGGATATGTATTATATAAATTTACTTTAACCAACGGAGAGAGGAGAATAACTGTTCTCATATAGGGAGATACGCTAATAAACAAGTTTCAGAACGACATACAAATTGGACGCGTAAGTAAATTATACCTAAAAATTATTTTTTTTTTATTATTAGAAAATAACATTTCTCATGTTTGTTTTAGATATTATGCTTGGACGGAGTAAAGAGTAAAGCAACCATCTTGAATTATCGAAGAAGAGAGCAGAACTTTGTGCCATTTGAGCTCATCATCCAGACGAACACCATAATCAGCATCTACGGGAATCATCAGGAGCCAGATGCCATACCAGAACCCCCACCAGAGGAAGTCTCCTTTAAGCAAATAGGCCACACATCATGAAAAATTAGTAAGTAGAATTACTATTCAGAAAAAAATTACCAAATAAAAAAAATAATTTATTGATCATCCCTCAGAATGCCTTTATCCATGCCTGTAAAATTTGGTATGGTAATAGTTAAGGGAAGACCTACTTTTCCTTTGTGATGGTATCGTCAATTCAACTTTTTAATATGAAAGTTGGTCTTCCATTAACTATAACCTTACCAATCCTTATATGAATGGATAAATGCATGCTGAGGGCTTATCCCTTGATTGTCAGATCTATCGTGTGCATCTGAAAGGAAATATTCAATTTTTTGTTCAAACAATTCCGTAAAATGCTTCTTCGTTTTTTCAGGTGCACAAGATAGAGGTGTTAATCAACAGATGAGCCTTCAACGTGTATTTGTCCATGCCTGTAAAGCCTGGTACAGTTATAGTTAAGAGAAGACCAACTTTTCCTTTGAGATGGTATCGTCAATTCAACTTTTTAATATCAAAGTTGGTCTTTCCTTAACTATAACCTTACCAATCGTTACATGCATGGATAAATGCATGCTGAGGGCTTATCTCTTGATTGTCAGATATATCGTGTGCATCTGATAGGAAATATTCAAATTTTTGTTTAAACAATTCTGTAAAATGCTTCTTCTTCTTTTAAGGTGCACAAGATAGAGGTGTTAATCAACAGATGAGCCTTCAACATGTATTTATCCATACCTGTCAAGCTTGGTACGGTTATAGTTGAGGGAAGACCAACTTTTCCTTTGAGATGGTATCGTCAATTCAACTTTTTAATATCAAAGTTGGTCTTCCCTTAACTATACTCCTTACATGCATGGATAAATGCATGCTGAGGGCTTATCCCTTGATTTCAGATATATCGTATGCATCTGAAAGGAAATATTCAATTTTTTGTTCAAACAATTCCGTAAAATGCTTCTTCGTTTTTTCAGGTGCACAAGATAGAGGTGTTAATCAACAGATGAGCCTTCAACGTAAATTTGTCCATGCCTGTAAAGCCTGGTACAGTTATAGTTAAGAGAAGACCAACTTTTCCTTTGAGATGGTATCGTCAATTCAACTTTTTAATATCAAAGTTGGTCTTTCCTTAACTATAACCTTACCAATCGTTACATGCATGGATAAATGCATGCTGAGGGCTTATCTCTTGATTGTCAGATATATCGTGTGCATCTGATAGGAAATATTCAAATTTTTGTTTAAACAATTCTGTAAAATGCTTCTTCTTTTTTTCAGGTGCACAAGATAGAGGTGTTAATCAACAGATGAGCCTTCAACATGTATTTATCCATACCTGTAAAGCTTGGTACGGTTATAGTTGAGGGAAGACCAACTTTTCCTTTGAGATGGTATCGTCAATTCAACTTTTTAATATCAAAGTTGGTCTTCCCTTAACTATACTCCTTACATGCATGGATAAATGCATGCTGAGGGCTTATCTCTTGATTGTCAGATATATCGTGTGCATCTGATAGGAAATATTCAATTTTTTGTTTAAACCATTCTGTAAAATGCTTCTTCTTTTTTTCAAGTGCACATGATAGAGGTGGAAATCAAGAGATGAGCCTTCAACATGTATTTATCTTGCCTGTAAAGCCTGGTATAGTTAAGGGAAGACCAACTTCTCCTTTGAGATGGTATCGTCTATTCAACATTTTTATATCAAAGTTGGTCTTCCCTTTACTATAACCTTATTAATCCTAACATGCATGGATAAATGCATGCTGAGAGCGCATCTCTTGATTGTAAGTTCTATCGTGTGCATCTGAAAAGAAATATTTAATTTTTTGTTCAAACAATTCTGTAAAATGCTTCATTTTTCAGTTGCACACGATAGAGGTGTAAATCAAGAGATGAGCCTTCAACATGTATTTATCTTGCCCGTAAAGCCTGGCATGGTTATAGTTAAGGGAAGACCAACTTCTCCTTTGAGATGGTATCGTCAATTCAACTTTTTAATATCAAAGTTGGTCTTCTCTTAACTATAACCTTACTAATCCTAACATGCATGTATGAATGCATGCTGAAGGCTCAAGTTTTGATTGTCAGATCTATCGTGTGCATCTGAAAAGAAATATTCAATTTTTTGTTTAAAACATTCTGTAAAATGCTTCTTCTTTTTTTCAAGTGCACATGATAGAGGTGTTAATCAACTGATGAGCTTTCAACATGTATTTATCTTGCCTGTAAAGCCTGGTATGGTTACAGTTAAGGGAAGACCTACTTTTCCTTTGAGATGGTATCGTCAATTCAGCTTTTTAATATCAAAATTGGTTTTCCCGTAACTATAACCTCACCAAATCTTACATGCATGGATAAATGAATGCTGAGGGCTCATCTTTTGATTGTCAGATCTATCGTGTGTATCTGAAAAGAAATATTCAATTTTTTGTTCAAACAATTCTGTTAAATGCTTCTTTTTTCAGGTATCTTTTATGCATGGATTGTTTAGTTATTTTTATGTTATTGAAAGACTAACGTTTTACTTGACATGGGTGCGGCGTAAATATATTATATTATGGCACTTTCATGGTAGATGGTTTTCTACCTAGCAAGGTAGAGTAATACCTCCCATAACAGTCTCATACGATATTTTATAGCGCAAGAACCTCAAAATCGTCAATAAACTTGGCATTTTGAGGTTCGAGTGCTAAAACAGTGTTTATGGTTTTTCTGGTTTTAGTGTTTATGGTTTCATTGGTTGATATGTTTATTTTCTAACTGTCTGTGTGTATCTCAATAAATTCTTGCATCTTTTAACAATCTTAATTATAACAAATTTAACATCTTGATTTTAATTTTTCTTCCTTATCGAATCTCTAATTTTGTTTTTGTTTTTTTTTTCAGGTTGGAAATTGCCAAATTTGCTGTTATATCACCAACATTTTAACTTGAATTACAAATAAACTGTAAATAATATGGCAATTGATGCACTTATGAAAATTATAGATGATGAATAAATTTTATTTCATTATATACTTGTATTTCCATTTTTTAATTTATTTACTTCTGACCTACAACTTCAACCTCTACACTAACCTAATCGTTGACATTAACGTTAATAGTAATAACATATTACCATTAAACTGAACCTTTTATCAACATCAACCTGAACCTGTACCTTTTATAACCTTCAACGATAATTTAACCTGGACTTGCAATTTCAGCCTCGATTACGCCTTTAAAAAACTAACAAAATTACATTTGCTTTATTTTCTTTGATTTATAATTCTATTTTCATATTTGCTTACGATTGTTTTTTTGTTTATTTAAATATTGAATTTTTTTCATCCAGAAATTTCAACTATTATTTTCATTTTTCATTATTACTTTAAATTTATTGTTTAAATATGCCACGCGGTCGTAAATCTCAACGTATTCCTGAGGAAGAAATTATATACCAAAGAAATCGAAGAATACGAAATGCTGAACTTCAACGATGTCGTCGTCAAGCAGCTCGTGATCTTATTATTAATAGACCTATAAATATCGATGAACAACCTGAACCAATAATAACTCAAGAAGATTATCTAGGGAAAATGAACGTTTTATGCCGACATTGTAATGCTAATCATTTCAATGATGAAAAAATTTCTAATAAAGGATTGTCTTTTAGTGACTGTTGTGGTCATGGATCTGTAGTTTTGGACCCTCCACGTCCATTTCCGAATGATCTTAGAAGTATGTTCGATAACTCACACCACTTCTCAAATAAATTCTTTCAACATATTCGAAGTTACAATAGTTCTTTATCATTTGCATCTTTTAATGCAAATTTATTTAATTTTCAATCTAGATGTTCTGGACCATACTGCTTTAAAATACAAGGACAAATATATTATCAAATTATTACTGCATTATATCCTTCCGTCAACAAAAGTCCTTCGTATGGACAACTATTTATAATTGATCCCGAAGAAGCAAACAATTTTAGAAGAAATCAACATCCAGTTATCAATCATGATACGATGAGATTACTTGATCAAATAATTCGTGAAAATAATGATTTTGCTAAATCTTATGTAATGATGAAGAAAGAACTTGAAAGTCAACAAAGATCAAACCATAACGATAATATTCCTGGAGAGTTAAAATTACTTTTCTCATTCAAACCAGGTACTGATGTAAGAAGATATAATTTCCAACGTGTAAATGAAGTGGCTGCAATTTTTTCAACTACAGCCGATGGCGAAATTCCGGAAGCTTACGTAACCATTCGAAATATTTCTAATATAGCCTTGCAGGTCGTCAGCACAATGGATCCTAACGTTGAGCCGTGGGTCTATCCACTGTTTTACCCTTACGGTACACGAGGGTGGCATAGTGAACTAAAACGAGTTGGGAATAATTATTCAAAAAATACTCGCATAACCCGATTAGCTTATACTAGATATAAAACAGCATTTAGGAGTAATGAATTTAATCCGTTTCTCATGGGTTGTAAGCTGTTCCAGCAATGGATAGTAGATTCTTATGTAAAAATCGAAAAAGACAGGATCTTTTATATTAGAACTCATCAAAAAGAAATACGAGCGGACACATATAAAGGCGTACGCGAAGCTCGAATTGGCAAAACAATTATTTTACCATCAACATTGTTGAAATACGTCATACTTTTCTTACACGCACACAGCACACTCATGCTCACGGATTCTCTCGCACTTATACTGTAGAGATGGCGCTCGGTCAACCGAACGGCCCCCCTCTCGTCCCTTTTTGGGTGTCGTGCTGCGATCGCCCGCTCGAGCCCTTAGAATGCGACTAGCCGCTGCCTAGGAAGCACATGTACTCAAGTCTTAATAAAATCCTTCTTCGATATCAAGTGTACTTATTCGCTCATTCCATTCGCTAGGTCTAATTTCAGATTCAACAGGTTATGGGCCCAGATCGACGCGACCGCGAAGTGTGTACGTGACTCGAAGATAGAAACAGTGTGTGAGTGAAAGAAAAAGACAGTGTGTACAAAGAACAAACATGGCGCACGAAATCTCCGCGCGAAGTGTCGAAAAATTCGACGGATCGAATTTTCAGTCCTGGAAATTTCAGTTGAGCAATCTATTCATCGCACATGGGATCGACGATGTAGTGTCGGGAACAAGAACCAGACCCGCGGATAGAAACTCTGAGGACTGCAAGACCTGGATCAGGGACGATGCCAAGGCCAAGTTCCTCATGTCGTCCACGATGGAGCCCGCTCAACTCAGCCACGTTCTTGTATGCACTACTGCTAAAGAAATGTGGGACAGACTCGTGACGGTCCACGAGCTGAAGTCGACCACGCATAAGCTTCTACTCACACATAAGTTTCATGAGTACAGAATGAGTCCGACAGACTCCGTAGCGACTCATATAACAAAGGTGCAGAATATGGCCAGACAGCTGCTAGATCTTGGTGAGACAGTTACAGACATAACAATCATCGCGAAAATTCTTGCAAGTCTGCCTACGAAATTCAGGAGTTTTCGAAGTGCGTGGAACAGTGTTAATCCCCAACGTCAAACGGTCGAATACCTGGAAGAGCAACTTCTCGAAGAAGAGTCAATGCTTGAAGACGAATTCGAAGAAGTGACCGCCTTGGCTGCCGCAATGAAGATGAGTGGTGGGGGAAGCACTGGCAGAGGCGCGGGAAAAGATGGCGGCAAAGATAGCGCGAATAAAAGGAAAGGCAACAAGAAGCCGCAACGTAGCAAGCAAGATGTCGTATGCTTCTGCTGTCAAAACAAAGGGCATTACGCGCGCGACTGCCCCCATCGGAGCAACAAAAAGCCAGACCCCGCCAACTACGCACTTGTGACAACAGAAACAGAAAAGGACAGCACGCATTCGCAGATCCGCAAGCCCACGGACGACCAAGTCAAGCAGCTACTCAATGCCGATATCGCAGAGGTCTGGATAACCGACAGTGGAGCGTCAGCTCACATGACGCACCACAGAGACTGGTTTACTGACTTCAGACCTCGCAGCGACGGCAACACTGTCTCGCTGGGAGACAACGGCGAGTGCAAAGTCTCCGGCGAAGGGACGGTACTGATCAAACGGCTGGTCGAAGGCGAGTGGCGCACGGGACGCATGGAGAATGTACTGTACGTACCCGGAATCAAGAAAAATCTCCTGTCCGTCGGCGCATGCACCAGAAAGGGCTTTCAAGTAATGTTTAAGGAAAACACCGTGATGTTCCGCCAGAAAGACGACGTGTACGTTACCGGAGTTCTGCAAAGCAACAATCTCTACAGGATGTTTCTGCAAACGGTAATGCAGACCGCAGATACGCAAGTAAACTTATCTGCAACAAGTCTGAAGTGCTGGCACGAACGACTCGGACACTTGAACGCACGCGCTTTGAAACAGTTAGCTGATCGTCAACTCGTATGTGGACTCGAAGTTAATGACAAATCAAACTTCTTTTGTGATGCAAGCCAAGCCGGAAAAGCGCACAGACTATCCTTCAACAAACTCGACGAGAAGAGAACCACAAAGCCCGGCGAAATGGTCCACAGCGACGTTTGCGGCCCGATGTCCGAAACGTCACTGGGTGGCGCGCGTTACTTCGTGACCTTCATAGATGACGCCTCCGGATACCGCTACGTATACTTCATGAAACACAAATCGGATGTGTTTGATCGCTTCAAGGAGTACGAACGTGCCGTGGCCAACAAATTCGGTCGCCCGATCCAGATTTTCAGGAGCGACAACGGACGCGAATTTGCCAACGCAGGCATGATCGACTACATGAAGAAAAGAGGCATCAAGTTCGAAACGTCCGCTCCCTACACCCCCGAGCAGAATGGGAAGGCAGAAAGAAGCAACCGCACAGTAGTGGAGTGTGCGAGAACCATGCTTCTTGCCTCCAGCCTACCTCGCTTCCTTTGGGCGGAAGCAATCAACACGGCCGTCTATTTGCTGAATCGAGTCACCGTCCCAGAGAGCACCAACGGGAAGACCTCATTCGAAGCATGGACAGGGAAAATTCCGAAATTGGATCATGTCGAAGTTTTCGGAGCAGAGGCGTTCTCACACATTCCTAAGATGTTTACAGGGAAATTCGACCCACGATCGAGCAAAGGCGCTCTCGTCGGTTACGAAAAGGATTCAAACAATTTTAGGATATATAATCCTGTCACAAAGAAAGTGACAATCTCTAGAAATGTTGTATTTTCAGGCAAATTATTGAAGCGGCCAGTTTCAACTTCTCCTGATTATGAGGACCTCCCCGACATTGGCAAAGATATAGACCAAATGGGCAATCAAAACTCTTCCAGAGGGAAGAAAGTGCAGCCAGAAGCAAGGAAGGTCCCCGATGCTCCTCGACAAGCCGATAACGACCCACCGGCACCCGAGGATCCTGAAGTTGAAGACAGAGCTCTCTCGCCTCAAAGGGTTCAGCCAGATAGACGGCAGCTGAGAGACCGCTCAAAGCTCAAAGCCCCACTGAAATATCAGGTGAACATAGCCGAAATACACATACCTGAGACATACGAGGAAGCTCTCAGTGGACCTCAATCGATGGAGTGGTCCAAAGCCATTGAGGAAGAGCTCGAGGCCCACGAGAAGAACGGCACGTGGACACTGGTGCCTCGAAGTTCGACCAGAGCTCCTATAAAGTTCAAATGGGTCTTTAAAGTGGTCAACAACACCAAGCAGGACACACCCCGATTCAAAGCCCGACTGTGTGCCAAGGGTTTTCAACAGCGGGAGGGCGTGGACTACACGGAAACCTTCTCACCGGTCGTACGCTACGACTCTCTGCGCACACTACTAGCTACAGTTGCCCAGTACAATCTGGAGATTGCCACCTTCGACGTGCGTACGGCTTTCCTCTACGGCAACCTCGAGGAGGAAATCTTCATGGAGATACCAGAAGGAGCCAAGGTGAACACACGGGACGTCAACTGCAGCATCCGAGAAGAAAAGTGTGCTAGTATGAGAGGTGGAATGAGTGCGAATGGTGAGATCGTATGTCGTTTGCGCAAATCATTGTACGGGTTAAAACAAGCACCCCGGTGCTGGAATCAACGCTTTAAGGCATTCTTAAGCAAATTCAATTTTATTGTTAGCGATGCGGACAAATGTATTTTTGTAGGTCGTGTCTACGGACATTTAATGTATCTCGCGCTGTACGTCGACGACGGGCTTATCGCGTGCGAGTCGGTCCGCGCAATCGAATCGGTCATCGGTTCTCTGAAAGACGAGTTCGAGATAACCATTGGAGACGGGATCTTTTTTGTAGGTATAGAGATACAACGTAATCGATCGCTAAACAGTTTGTTCATCTCGCAGAACTCATACACCAAGAAAACTTTGGAAAAGTATGGCATGAGCTCTAGCAAACCTCCATGTGTACCCGCGGATCCTTGCACGGTACTCCGCCCGGTTGAAAACGACGACGAATGTATTAACGATGTGCCTTATCGTGAAATTGTTGGTTCGCTAAATCATCTTGCAATCGTATCTCGGCCAGACATAGCATTCGCCGTCAGCAATGTAAGCAAGTTTCTAAATCGCCACGGCAAAAGTCATTGGAATGCTGTAAAGCGAATTCTATCGTACTTGGTTGGAACGCCCAATCTCGGGTTGTACTTTTGTAAAGAGGGAAATACCGAATTGATCGGTTTTTCAGATGCCGACTTTGCTAACGATCTAGAAACTCGCCGCTCAATGTCCGGATACATTTTTCTGCTAGCAGACGGCCCCGTTACTTGGTCGTCACAGCGTCAAAAGCTCGTAACGATGAGTACCACTGAGTCCGAGTACGTGGCTGCGGCAACAGCAGCCAAAGAGGCAATCTGGCTCAGAAAGCTTTTGAGCGACATCGAGCGTCCATGTGCTTCAGCAACTGAGCTGCAAATTGACAATCAAAGCACGATAAAACTGGCCAAAAATCACGAATTTCACAAGAGAACGAAGCACATAGACGTTCGGTACCACTTCTTACGAGAGAAAATCGAAGACGGTGAGATCTCGGTAAAGTATGTTCCTTCCGAGTTGCAAAAAGGCGACATTTTTACTAAGGCTTTACCTAGAGATCACTTTTTGTTTTTGCGCGGAATAATCGGGTTGCGCGAACCAGAAATTTGGGTAGTTCCATATTCTCCTATACTTTTAGAAATGTTCAATTGTCATATCAATGTAGAAGCAGTATCAAGTATCAAAGCTGTAAAATACATGTATAAAGATATTTATAAAGGGCACGATGCAGCGAATGTTATAATTACTGACCAAAATGAACAAGCAGTTATTGACCATGATGCGTGTCAAGATTTCGTAGAAGCCCGATATGTTGGTCCTGTAGAAGCAGCACACAGAATATTCAGCAAACTATTACGACATAAAAGTCATACTATCGAACGGTTACCCGTACATTTACCTGACGAACAATCTATTGTGATTTCTAATAACACTAATAACAGGCCAATAAATTTAAATCAATCAAGTAGCATGTTGCTAGATTATTTCAAACTAAATTTGGAAGATGAAAATGCAAAGCAATATTTATATAAAGATATTCCTTGTCGAATGCAAAGCAATATTTATATAAAGATATTCCTTGTCGAATGCAAAGCAATATTTATATAAAGATATTCCTTGTCATTATACTTATAAGAAGGATCCGGTCACTAAAAAAATAACATGGAAAATTCGAAAAAAAACAGTTTAACGTTTTTGGTCGTATTCGCTCAGTTAGTCCAAATGAATTTGAATTATTTCACGTGCGATTGTTATTGTTACATGTGAAAGGGGCAACTAGCTTTGATTCCTTAAAAACCATTGATGGTGAACTTCTGCCTTCATTTTCGGCTGCATGTTTAGCTTTAGGACTGATAGAAGATGATGAAGAGTGGATACGTGCAATGGAAGAAGCAAACTTGTGGATGATGCCTCAAGGACTACGTCGATTATTTGTTCGTATTCTCATTCATTGTCAGCCAATGCACCCAGAAGAATTATGGGAAGCATTTGAAGATGCTATGTCAGAGGATTTTTCACGCAACAACGATATAATCGTCAGTCATCAAATGGCGTATGCGCATATTAATAACTTATTAATAAATAAAGGTCGAAGCTTGGCTGATTCTCCTACAATGGAACAGCCAGTAGAAATTGATTATATTTTGGCTGAAGAAAATACAGCTCAAACAATTAACATGGGCAAAGAACAATATGAAAAATTAAATAACCAACAAAAAGAAATTGTAGATTAGGTTCTTCTTGCAGCTGATTCTAATTCTCACGTACCAAATAAATGTATATATATTGATGGCCCTGGAGGATCTGGAAAACTTTTATTTACACAACAATCTATTATTTGTTATCGATGAAAAATATGAAAATTTGTTCAATGGCCTTCACAGGAATCGCAGCTACCTTGCTTCCTAATGGACGAACAATACATAAAACCTTTGGCTTACCAGTACCCATGTTCAGCGATTCTTCTTCAAGTTTTAAACTTCAATCTAAAGAATGTCAATTTCTTAAAGAAACTGATGTATTTATTTGGGATGAAGCTCCAATGGTGCCAAGATATGCTTTAGAAATAGTTAATAGAACGTTGCAAGATATTATGAATAATAATTTACCCTTTGGTGGTAAAATCATAATTTTAGGAGGAGATTTCAGGTAACTTCTACCTATCAAAGTCAGAGGAACTCGTCCGGATATATTCAATTTTTCTATTAAGTATAGTGAAGAATGGAAACATTTCATTAAATACTTTCTTACACAAAATATGAGAGTGCGACCAAATGAAATTGAATTTGCAAAGTTCTTATTAGATGTTGGTAATGGAATTTTGAATGATGAAAATGATAATTTGAGACTTCCGGAAATCTGTATATTGCAACCAAATAGTGATTTAGTTGACTGTATATTTGGTAAATTTATTAATGAAAAAAAATTTGAAAAAATTGGTAAAAGTGCTATTTTAGCACCACGAAATATCGATGTAGATGAACTTAATAAAGAAGGTACCAATTTACTTGATCCAAATACAGAACGTATTTATACTGGCATTGACAGTACTGAAAATTGTAACAATGGCAATGACATGAACGAGGTACTTACACCAGAATATTTAAATACTTTAAATCCTCCATCTTTACCACCGTATCAACTACATTTGAGAAAAAACTGCATTGTAATGCTTATCAAAAATATTAGTATCAACGAAGGTTTATGCAATGGTACAAGATTACGAATAGTTGATTTTTCTAATCATTTACTTAAATGTTTAATTTTAACAGGAGATAAGGCAAATAACATTGTATTTTTGAACCGGATTACTTTATATTGCGAGGATACGTACCCTTTCTCTTTCAAAACGAGACAGTATCCGGTAAAATTAGCCTTTACGATGACAATAAATAAATCACAAGGTCAAACATTTGATAAAATTGGCATAGATTTACGAAGAAACGTATTTAATCATGGACAGTTGTATGTTGCTATGTCTCGAGTTCGTTCTTGGAATTCACTTATAGTTTATCTTGGTGATCATGAAAGGGAAAATACAAATGTTAAAAATTATGTTTATAAAGAATTGTACACATAAAGATTTTAAAATTGGTTATTTTAATTATTTTTTACGGAATTATGATACTGTCATATAATTAGTTTTTAAAATTTTAAAAGAGTAGTTAAAATTTCATGCTATAAAAAAGTCGAACAATAATTTTATACGTTTGTTAATTAAGTACAAATCGAATCGTAAACAAAGTTAGTGCGCGCGAAGCGCGCTGTCAAATTCTAGTATATATATATATTGGCGTGTCCCTTATTTCCCGAATGTATGTAGCGGCGGATCGCACCCCTTAGATAAAAGTTTACACAAAAAAAAGTTTAAAAAAAAATGTTTTTGGTGCATTTAAGACGATGCTAAAGCAATCGACGTTTTTAATAAAATACATGAAACGTGAAAATCTTATTTATCATTAATTTCAGTAGTGTTTTCTTCAATATCTCACGAATGTAAGGAAACAAATTTAAAAATAGTTAAAATATATGTTTTTACACGTTAGAATGTCTGGTTTGTTCAAATCCCTAAATATTATTTAAAAATAATTAAGCAGGCAATGCCCAATACATTAATATTATGATTTTTACGTATTTCTTTAATTTTACATATAACTGTTTATTGGTTGTGTGCGCCTTTTTATCGCCAATAAAAGTTTGGTTTCGAATAAAAACTACTGTTTTTGGTCAAAATATAACGCAATTTAATAACTAAAAGCCAAGAAAAACCACTAAAGGACTTATAAACATTGTTTTTACGCATTGTCACAAAATCTGATTTATTGAGTTTTTATTATATTTTAGTAATAATATTATGACAATTTTTTTAAGTGGTTTTAAATTTAAGTACTAATATGAAAGTACTAGAATGGAGTAGTATAATTTCAAACATGGATGTAAATGAATTACTTTTGTTAGTTAGACGTGGCGTAATGAGCTTTTGTAAATGTTTATAGTTAATACGTATAAATAGATACATTCTAATTAAACGTAAAAAAATCATTTATTAAAATTTTATCCCTGTAGTTTCCGTAACACACGTAATGTATACATCTTAAATATAAGCTAAGTGTATAAAAGATATTTACAGCGCAGTGTGACCTAAGCCCGCACTTAGGTCACGCCTATCCGTGACCTAAGTAGTCCTTTTTTGCACCGTGTTTACCACACTTGCTACGCTCATGCGCTAACTTCACGGTGCTTATATCACGGATAGGCGTGACAGCGGGCTTAGGTAGGCTGTGCTATAAAATTCTATACCGGGTACGTTTGGCCTGCAAAGGTTGGAATTGCGAAATAAAAAAAATCATATCTGATAGATCTTAATTAGCTCTTTCGATCTACGTTAATTAATTTATAAGCCCCTTTTTTGTTTTCCCAGGAAAACTCGAAATACGATTTTCCATTTTTATGCATTCAAATACCCATATCTCTTGCATTCAAATACCCCCCATCTCAGTATTGAGTTGAACGTTACTCGACAATGAAAAGCGAAACATTATTTTGTTTACGTCAAATATAACCTCACTTTTTCACTTAACAAAGAAGAACTGCATGACTGCATTAGTATTTAATTGGATTAACAGGAAAATCAGTATCAGAAGATATGTGGAAAGTGTTGGAATTAATATATGAACTTTTCCAAAAAGATGGTTTCGATTACTTTACAGACATGATGCCAGCTCTACATAATTATATCACTATACATACGCCAGTATTTTTACCAAACGAAAATTATATCTTAGCAATGTTCAACATATTCTAAGGGTCAATTTTTTATAAATTTTTGTATTTATTATTTTTAGACTTCACGACAGGAAACTTTCTGTTCAACATATCATTCCATCTTTGATACTTCTTTGAAAACGACTAATTTATTAAGGTACGATAGTGCTGTAGTGTTATCCACGCGTAAAAGAATGTGCATATTACTCAAGTTTGATGTTAAATCGATTAAAGCGATCTTAACTGTGAGTAATTCCAAATAGTTTATATGAAATTTCTTTTCCTTTTCCGACCAAACACCAAATATTTGCATCACTCCATCAGTTGCACCCCAGCCCGTCAAGGATGCGCCTGTATAGATCTTTTTTTCGTAAGAACCGACTTTTATATAACGTACTCTATTCTGCTAATTCCGTAGCCACCATCTTAAATCTTTTAAAACTAACTCTGGTAGAACCATCTTTTTATCAAAATTATAATCATTCATGATCAACTGGAAAATCTTTTCTTTTTCCAAGTTCTTAGTATACAGCCAAGCATACTCGATCGCTGGGCACGCTGCTACTAGTTTGCCAATCAAGTGTGCAAAATTTCTAATTGTGCAACTTTCAATCTGCAAATATTTCTCTACTAGGTTAGTAAGTTGTTCTCTCTTATCGCTCGGTAAATAAATGCAATATTTTGACGTATCAATGCCCATGCCTAAGAATATACCTTGTTGTGTAGGAATGAGTTTTTATTTCTTATAATTGATTATAAAGCCTAGAGATATAAATAAATCTTTCGTTTGCTTTATATTTTTATTATAGAGATTAAAGGTATGTTCTACACTCATACAATCATCCAGATAAATTACGTTTTTAAAACCTCTACTTCTTAATACCTGAATGCCTCCTCGCAGCACTGCCACCTTGACGAGTGCCGTTCCCGGCCGGTGGGGAGGCCCTCAGAGCACGAGAGCGTGGTGAAACCCAGCCGGGTGGGAGGGTATGAAAGCGAATCCCCGCAAAAAGGGCTCTCCCCCGGATGAGTGTTTTTTTTTTATTTTTTTTTTTTAATTGGAGAAATAGGTTGGAGGGAAAAATCTTAATAGACCATGACATGGCCTGAGCCACCGTGTGTTGGATTCTCACCAACTAAAACCCTTCGTTTTGCGACCGAATATAGAATCCAATTGCAACCCGAATCCTCTTCGCTCTCCTTACCGATTTGTCGGTGAGGAGGGCCAAGCTCCAAGGAGACATGCTGGGCAGTCTGGACAGTCTTCTAAATTAAATCTACACAGGTATGCTCGATAGCATCCATGTCCCGTCAAAAATTGCGTGAGGTAGTAGTTTACTTCCCCGTGTCTTCTTTTGATCCAGTCTTCAATCTTTGGTATAAGTCGGTGCGTCCAGCGCCCTTTCAGGCTACTGTCCCATCTTCTCTGCCACTCAGTTACTGTTTGTTCTCTGGCAGCGTTCCAGATTTCTGCCTTCGTTCTATCGCTGTTCTCCTATTTTGCCATGTATATGGCCTTCCTCTCTAGTGCTAAGAGGTCGATGGGTGGCATGCTTGCCACGACGCTTATTGCATCGTCCGATACCGTGCGGTAAGCAGAAGCTACTCTTAGCGCACTCCGTCTATACACGGATGACAGGTTTCGCGCATAGGCTTTTATTGCCATTGCATCTGCCCAAATTGGTACCCCGTACAGCATAATCGATGTACTGACACTTGTTAACAGCTTCTTTTTCTTCTCAGTAGCTCCACCGACATTCGGCATGAGCCGAGAAAGAGCAGCAGTCGTTCTTGCCGCTTTTTTACCTGCTAATTCAAGGTGCTGTTTAAACGTCAACTTTTCGTCTATAGTAACGCCCAAATACTTGACAGTCGATTTAGAGGTTATCTCATGGCCGTCTATCATTAGGGCGATCGTCTCCATTTTCTTCCTGCTAGATATCAGGATCGCCTCGGTCTTGTGTCCAGCGAGTTCAAGTCCCGTTTCTCTCAGCCACCTCTGGATGGTGGTGATCGCTTCATTGGTGATTTCAGCGACGTCTTCTTTTTCCTTCCCTACTACTACAAGAGCTATGTCGTCTGCGAATCCTACTACCATAGCCTCCCGCGGGAGTTGTAGTCTCAGCACTCCGTCATACATAATGTTCCACAATGGCGGGCCCAGTACTGATCCCTGTGGAACACCTGCCGTGACCTTGTAGGTTTCAGTGCCGCAATCCGTTTCGTACAGTAAAGTTCTGTCCTTCAGATAGTCGGCCATCATCCTCCTGATGTATGTGGGCACCTCAAGCTTTTCAAGCGCTTCATGTATCTTCGTCCAATTTGCAGAGTTGAATGCGTTTTTGACATCCAAAGTAATAACTGCACAGTACTTCTTTGTTCCGCCCTTCCACCGTTTTCCACTGATGGCTGCTCGGGCTGTGTTTACCACTAGGCCGATCGCGTCCAAAGTAGATCGGCACTTCCGAAAGCCATATTGGTGCTCGGCAAGCCCCTTGGTCTCTTCGATTATGCACTCCATCCTGCTGCTGATAATGCGCTCCAGTATTTTTCCTTGAGTGTCCATCATACATAATGGTCTGTACGATGTCTCCCCTCCGGGCGCTTTGTTACCTTTAGGTAGCAACACAAGTCGCTGCTTTTTCCAGTTTGTCGAAAATCTCCCTTCTGCTAGGTCTGCATTGTAGAGGCCAACAAATTCTTCAGGTTTAGCCTCGATGGCATGCTTCAGCGCCACATTTGGTATGCCGTCAGGACCGGGAGCCTTATTGTTTCCTACCCTCTTGCCTGCTACGAGTAGCTCCTCAACTGTAATTGGAGGTATATCTTCTTCCCGCACTTCCTCTGCTATAGCATATGGTGCATCCGGTTGACTTGGAAAAAGTGTTGTCACTACCCTCTTTAGTACCTCTGGGCACTTTGGTGGGGGTATATAGCTTCCTTTGAGTGTCTTTATAACTGTTTTGTAGGGCCTGCCCCATGGATCTTTATTGACCTCTTCTAGCAGCTCCTTATGACATCTCTGCTTGCTTTCACTGATGCACTTCTTGAGGGTGCACTTGGCTTCTTTCATTCTTCTGCTGCATTCTTCTACAGCTTTGCTTCCAATACCGGTTCGGTAAAACTTTTTCCTTGCCCTTTGCTCAAGCCTTCGTGCTCGGTGGCAGGCGGAGCGCGCTGATCTAATCTTCTCGTTCCACCAATATACTGGTGCCCATCTTTGATTGGGCACTTTTCTTGGCATAACTGCGTCACAGGCTCGGGTGAGCTATTTTGTCATTTGTTCAGCCTTATGTTCTGCTGATCCCGTCAATTGGATATTTCCTAACATCATCAGAAATAGTTCCTTGTCGTACTCTTTGGCTTTCCATTCCATTTTCGTACTTATAGGGTTAGTACAGTGTACCATGTTTTGTGTGCCCAGCTCCATTATAATGGCATGGTGATCACTATTAGTGAAGTAATCGCTTACGGTCCATTTACTCACCTCTTTTACCAGAGATCTACTAACAAATGTTAAGTCGATCACTGATTCAGCGTCCACCTTTTTATAGGTTGGTACGTTGCCTTCGTTAACCAGCACCAAGTCCAGAAGTGTGAATGCCTCTAGTAGGGCCTGTCCTCTTCTATTGGTTTTTCGGCTGCCCCATTCAACCGCCCATGAGTTAAAGTCCCCAGCTATAATAGCTGGTTTTTTAGCCCTGACATCACGTACTAACCGGTCCAAGAACTGCTGAAACTGATCTATTGGCGCACTGGGTGGGGCATAACAGCTGTATACCTGTATACCCTCAATCTTTGCGCTGGCAAAATCTGCTTCTTTGACTTTCATCCTACTTTGAAAGGTAAGGTCTCTGCACGCCCAAATAGCTGCTCTACCGGAGCCATCGGATTCCCACCTTGGCTGTTCAAGATCTCTGTACTGCTCGCTGATTATAGTAACATCAATCTTCTGCTCACGGACGTACTGACAGAGAAGGTCCTGTGCTATCTCACAGTGGTTCAGGTTTAACTGTACTATTCTCATCTTCTTTGTTTTGTGGCTTTCACTGCCGCTTGGGACGCTGGGCAATTATAGCTACCTGCGGCATGGTCGCTTTTCTCTACGTCGTCCTCCCGTCGTCGTCCCCCGGATGAGTGTGGATCGCCTTGAATATGGGGCTCTCAATAGAACGCGGATCTCACTGATAATGGGCTCTCCTGCTGTGTGGGCTCTCGCTGGGCTGGAGGTGACCCGTAGATATCTCTCTCTCTCCCTCTCCCTCTCCCTCTCCCTCTCCCTCTCCCTCTCCCTCTCCCTCTCCCTCTCCCTCTCCCTCTCCCTCTCCCCTCTCCCTCTCCCTCTCCCTCTCCCTCTCCCTCTCCCTCTCCCTCTCCCTCTCCCTCTCCCTCTCCCTCTCCCTCTCCCTCTCCCTCTCTCTCTCTCTCTCTCTCTCTCTCTCTCTCTCTCTCTCTCTCTCTCTCTCTCTCTCTCTCTCTCTCTGACTAGGAGGGAGGGAAACAAAAATCGCTCAGGGCTCGAGGGGAGGGTAAGAGCCGTATCCCAACAAAGCGAATGGGGTACAGCTAGTTGGGAAACACACTACAGTACAACCATACCCTTCGCACACGAACAACACGCTACACTGTTGGCTCACACGGATGCTCACACGAGAACGCAACCCGGGGCTGCTCCGGCGGGGGGGTTGGCTCTCCACTCCGAGGGTACAGTTTAAAAACTAGGTTTGCTGGCGCTCCTAGGCCGCTGGATAGTACAGGAGCCCGGGTCGGTCCAACCAACATGACCTGGCTGCTCTATCAGTCGGCGAATAATCTTGCTCGGACCAGTGATGCCGGTTGGTGACCGGACAGGGCCTCGATGGGTCGGGCGGGGGGCTCTACCGAGGTTACGGGGGGAGAGTTGGTCTTATTCAGTGGGTGGTTTTCCCGGGGGCGGAGGAGTGAGGGCGGACGGAAAGGTGACCGCAAACACAACACATCCCCATTTACAAAAAGAAATGAAAATGCACAAAGAAGAAGAAGCGGTAATAAACGTGCCAGCCACTTTGGGATTCCATAGCCCAGACGGAAGAAGAGAGGAGAGTAATGACCAGGCGTCTGACAACCCCAACGGGATGTCGGACAATGCTGGTCTACCCAGCTCGGAAGAGGTTCGGGCGACTGCGGGAGCAATCCCAGCGGTCAATACCGTCCAGACACCGAGCTAGGTACAAGGCAAAAGAAACCGGCATAAAAATAGGAAAAATCGACAGGAGAGCCCCCTCTGAGTTACAGCAGGGCTGTGGCCACTAATCTGAAGGTGGCCGTGGTGCCGGTGGACTATTCGGAGGGCAAACTCTCCGAGGACAAAAGAAAGGAGGTGGTGAAGCACTTGGAGGGAGTGATAGATGCGACTGCCGACGGGGCCTATCTTCCAGGTTTCCTGGATAGTTGGTTTCTGAGGGGGGCGCAGATCATGCACTGCAGGAGCGACGCCGACAAGGCTTGACTAAAAGCCAATATCGGAGGCTGGAGGGATGGGGAGGGCGCCCAGCTCAAGGTCATTGAGATGGGTGACCTACAAAGGCTGACTAGGGCTCTGATTTACGTCTCCGTCGTTCACGTGCAGGAGATCGTGATGAGGAGCCTTGCGCGGCAGAACCCCACCCTGAAGGCTGACCCCTGGACAGTTATCAGGACAAAAACGGTGAAGACAGGCGCCGAGGGCAAAGCTGAGGAGACGATAGTGAGGGTCCTCAAGGAGAGGTCGGGAGTCGAGGCAGTGAAAGCCCTGGACTCCAGGCCTTTCTGTGAGGTTGGGAGGGCTCACATTGTGTTTCCCTCAGAGAAGGTAGAGGAGGAGGCGGAGGACAGCCCCCACAACCAAGAGATGGAAGTGGAGGCGACCCCAGGAGAAGGCGTAAGTGATGCTGCCGAACGCGATGCATAATCGCGGAAGGCGGCCAGGCGTGGATCAGATCAGTGGGACTTGTGCTATACAAGAACCCGTAATTGGATTCACGCAGATTAACTTACATCATTGCAAGGGTGCCTCGGCCATACTGGCTAGGCGCATGGCAAAGGTGGACAGAGGCATATGCCTGATCCAAGAACCATGGCTTTATTAAGGCAGGATAGCAGATCTAAATTACTGCGGGATCAGAATCGATGGGGGCACGGACACGGCCAGAACGTGCGTCATCGTGAAGGGACTGCAGGCTGAAACAGTGCCGAAGCACTGCTCCCGGGACCTAACCACGGCCAGGATCAGGTATAAGGACAAAAATGGTACAACTAAGGTAATAATGGTGGCGGCAGCGTACTTTCCATACGATGCAGCCAAGTGTCCACCGAAACAAGTGGTGGCTCTTATGAGGGAGTATGAAACTGAAGGGACAAACCTGGTGCTGGTGTGCGATGCAAACGCGCACCACACGGTTTGGGGAAGCTCCGACATTAACTCTAGAGGAGAGAGGCTCTTGGAGTTTTTGGTGTCCACAAACCTAGAGCTGCTGAACAGAGGAGACTAGCCCACGTTCCAGAACGATGTCAGGGAAGAGGTTATTGATCTGATACTGGCGACGAGAGGAATAGCGGATAGGATAGAAAGATGGAAGGTGTCGAAAGAGGTCTCTTTGTCAGACCACAACCAAATAACCTTCCAGATCGGAGGTCAAAGCACAATGGAATCGGAAAGAAGGGCCCCAAAAAACACAAACTGGGATGGCTATAGGGAGGAACTAGAGGCAAAGATTCAGTTTTTCCCCAGAGCATATGGCTCGGCGGAGGAGATCGAGTATTGCTGCGAGATCCTCACAGACATAGTAATAAGCTCGTATGAGAGCAACTTTGAGTAAAAAAAAACACGAGCAAAAAAGGGGGCTCCATGGTGGAAGCCTTCTTTAGACAAGATGAGAAAAAAGGTAAGAAGACTATGAAATAGGGCCAAGCGCACTAAAAACGCGCAGGACCGAGAAAATTATGAGGCCGCACAGATGGAATATAAAGAGGGGATCTTGTCGGCCAAGGTCGAGGGGTGGAGGAGAGAATGCAGTGGGATAGAGGGCCAAAAGGACACTGCCAGACTGTGCAGAATCCTACAAAATCCCAAGAGACCGAAGTCGGATACGATCAGACTCGGTACCAGATGGGCGGAGGATGAAAACGAGGCGCTGGGAGGTCTACTAGAGACCCACTTTTCAGAATTCCGGAAGGAGATCAGGAGGATAACTGCCGGTACTGGGCAAACGGAAAGGACTGGTGTTTGGCCAGAAACATCACGGACAAGAGAAGGATCGAATGGGCAATAGACTCGTTCGAACCTTACAAATCGGCGGGACCGGATGGAATATTTGCAGCCTTACTACAACAAGGAAGGGGGTATTAATACCGGTACTGGAGAAGCTATACGGAGCATGCCTGATGATGCGGTACGTACCCTGTAGATCGCGTCTGGCGAAAGTGGTGTTTTTCCCAAAACCAGGGAAGGCACAACACACCGGAAAGAAGGATTATCGACCGATCAGCCTGACCTCGTTCTTGCTTAAAACGATGGAAAGGCTTGTCGACAGATATATTACAGGTTGATACTGCATTAAAAGAAGCGGTGGGGTTCATTGAGAAAGGAATGGAAAACAGAGGTATGGTTTTAGCAGCCTTTCTGGATGTGGAAGGAGCATTCAACCACACCACCAGGGAGGCTATAGCACAGGGAATGCGAAGGCATGAAGTACCGGACATCGTCTACAACAGGGTCTGGAACATGCTGGGAACAACCTCGCGGTTAGGCGAGGTAAGAAGGGGATGCCCACAGGGCGGAGTGCTGTCCCCCATTCTTTGGTGCCTGGTAGTGGATGGACTCATTAGAAGAATAAATGAAGCAGGAATCTATGCACAGGCTTATGCCGATGACATAGTCCTGATGGCAAGAGGAGACGACGAGGACGTACTAGCAGGGATAATGCAGTACGCCCTAGGGATCGTCGAAAAATGGTGTAGAGAGGTGGAGCTTGGGGTTAACCCGAATAAGGTTAGCATCATACTTTTTACTAATAGGTATAAGACGCGACCAGTTGAGGGCCTAAGACTTAACGGAGTCAGCCTGAAACTGGCAAGTGACATGAAATACCTAGGAGTGGTGTTAGACCCCAAACTGAACTGGGGCAAACACATCAAGTCAAAATGTGAAAAAGCGGTCTCCACTTTCTAGGTCTGCAGAAGCGCGTTCGGCAGGACCTGGGGATTGAGGCCAGACAAGGTAAGATGGATCTACGAATCCATCGTAAAGCCGAGGTTAATGCATGGGGTAATCGTCTGGTGGCACAGGTGTGTACTCAAGACACACATCAGGGCCCTAGAAAAGGTACAAAGACTGGTCATGGGTGGAATGACGGGAGCAATGCGGACTACACCGACGGCGGCCCTCGAAGTACTGCTGGACTTTCCCCCTCTCGACAGAGTGGCAAGGGCGTGCGCCTTTAGGGCTTTCTCCAGGCTGATTGGAAGGGAGAATCGCGAGACCTCAACTGAAAGAGGGCTCGCGGCTGAAATTCTCCCCGCTATCTAGGATACCGCTAGCTAGATAGGATGACAGAGCGCATCCAGTTCGCAATGCCGTATCAGGTGATCATATCGGACAGGAGTGAATGGTCGAGGGGCGCGCATGCCTTGACAGAGAGTGAGAGGGTCTGGTTTACAGACAGGTCTAAAACCACGGACGGAGTGGGAGCGGGAGCGTGGGAGAAAGTAAGCGCACGAGAAATAGTGTGTTCCTTGAACCAACATGCGACGGTTTTCCAGGCGGAGATCATCGCTATAACGGAATGCGCAAGGGCGATGTCAGAGGAGGGAGCATGTCACAGCTCGATCACCTTCTGCTCGGACAGCAAAGCTGCGCTGCTCGCATTGAACAGCGTCAGTACGGTGTCGAGGGAGGTGTGGAGGTGGAAGCAGGCTTTAACAAACCTGGTGGCCAGAAATGGAGTAAAACTGCTCTGGGTACCGGGCCACTCTGGCATTGTGGGAAATGAGAAGGCAGACAGGCTAGCAGGCAGAGGCTCTAGTGGAGTGAAAGCCAAGGAATGCAGCATCGCAGTTCCGGCCTGTGAAGAGGGTTTAGCTTAAAAGAGGGTTCAAGGAGAAGTGAAAGAGCAGCCCAGGCCTCCGACAGGCCAAGCAAATGCTGGGAGAGAACCCCCCTGAGGAATGGATCTCCCAGATAAGCAACCTGAGCCGAGACAGGCTTAGACTGGCCGTGGGGTGGTTGACGGGCCACTGGCATGTCAGATACCACCTCTTCAAGATGGGTATACTGGAAGAGGGGGACTGCAGATGGTGCGGAGCCGACGAAGAGTCGACACCACACCTTCTGTGCGAGTGCCCGGGTTTTGCCAGGACAAGGCATAGGGAGATGGGCACCCTTACAATAGAAAGGGGGGACCTGTGCGATTACGGACTGCAGGAAATCTGCAATGTAGCAAGGCATATACGCAAGAGGCTCTAGTGAATAGAGAGTCTTGCGGGAGAAGGAAACAGGTAGGAGGCATAGCACAATGGATTTCTGTGTGCTAGACCGCCACGTCCCCGAGCAAGGGCCCGCATAGTCACCTCCAAGATAAGATTAGATTAGAATACCTGAATGGGCACTCTCAGTAATGTTGTTAATATATAAGGCGCAGAGCTTAGGCCGAAAGGGAGACACGTGAACTCAAAAATTTTTCTATTGAATCTAAATCTTACGTATTTTCTACTCTCTTCGGCTAACGCAATTAAGAAGTACGCATCTTGGAGATCGATAGATGCTATAAAATCATTCGGAAATGTTAATGCTACTGCAGTCCTCAAATCTTCCATTTTGAAGTGCCCTTTAACGACAAACTCATTTAAAAATTTTAAATTCAAAATGAAACGATCCCTACCGTTAGGTTTTCTAACCAAAAATATGGCGATAGAACTTGAATTTCGACACATTCTACTATTGCTCCCTTTTGTAAAAGTTCCTGGATTGCAATCTCTAACCTATTCTCCTGATCTACACTCGGGAAGCAGTTATAACTCGCGTCACTGGTCACCGGAGTTTTTACGAAACGAATTTTGTAACCTGACACTATATCTAAAATAAACTTGTCTTTCGTAATTCCCGACCAACGTGCATGGAAATCGCGTAGTCTGCCTGCTATATGACTTACACTAACTAGTTTTCCTTCTATGTTTGGTTGGATGGTTGTCGACCGGGATTGGTTCTGCCCCGTTGGCTCTGGGCTCGATGATTGACGAATTGTTGTTTCCCTCTGAAAGAGAATCTTGGTCTCCCCTGTCCTCTGTATTGTGTATACCCCATATCGCGAGAACGAGCTCTGTATGGGACATTGAAGTTTGACGGTCATGGCGTCTTGGACGTGCTGGGTTTGATTCTTTTATTTTTAAGGATAATTCGTTACCGTACAAGTATTCGTCAATTTTTGTATCTTTTAACATAGTGACTGTCTCCTTATTTAAGCCCGGTTCAATAAAAGCTTTTCTATTTACAGACTGTTTATAAATTAATAAAGCGGCCACATTCCCAATGGTTTTAAGCGGGTCTAGGATATCTGCTAAATCCAAGCCTTGTTCTCGATTTTCATAAATCTCAGTCATTAATGATCCTGCGACCGTTAACATTAAACCGCTAATTTTCTGAATCTTGACCATGTGACCATCGCGAGGTTTGGCTGTTTCTTTCATAGTAGCTGAGATCTGAGGATTGAGCTTAGGTGTTTTGAAAGCTGATGCACATTCATACTTCTCAAGTAGAGAAAGCTCTTCCTCCCTTTTCATACCTTCGTGACAATAAAATTTCCATATCTTCAGGAGATCTGAACGTATTTCGGTCGTGATTGAACGTGAGGCTGATGGGTCCTCTCCGATCTGTATGTTTAAACCAAGCAAAAAAGGAAAAAATCCTTTATGTATAAATTGAGGTTAGGCAACCCTTGCATACACCGTCAATATACGCTTTTTTCTATAATCGGTATAATTTGAGGTTGCGCAATTCTCGCATACACCGTCAAAAATTATTCTTGTGTATACGAAACATTCATTAGCAAATTTCGTTTTGCAACGCCCGCAAACACGAACAATTTTTGTGTGGCTATATTTTGTTTTGCGGTGCTTGCAACCATACATGTCTCGCAACGCATGCGAGCACATGTCTTCTTTGTTTCTATACAGGGAGAGTCATTTTAATCTATGGATGGGAATTGTTCCAAAAGTAGGGGGACATCACAAGGACATTGCTCGAAAAAACAGTTTTTTCAAATGGGACACCCTATTTTTTATTGCGGATTCGAAAAGAGCGAAAAATTTTAGGTAAAAAATGATTTACACAAAAATTTTATTTTGACCTTCACAAGGTCAAATTAAGGTCAAATGTGTAAAATCGCGAAATTTAGCTCATTTTCGCAGGAAAAAGCTTGTTTTGACACCGGATTGATAAGAAACAGGAAACTGTTTATCAAAATTGATATTTTGGACCTTTTTATTAGAACCTTGACAAGGTCTAACTAAGGTCAAATGTCAAAAACTGCAAGAATAAACTCATTTTCGAGGAATGCATTTAGATTAGCATAATTATGGTTTTATGAAATTAAAAATTCATTTCTGAATTAAGTAGTTGTATTTTCTCATTACTGGGTACCTAAAGAAAACTATTCTGCAAAAAAAAAAAAAAATCGAAATTCGAAAATTTTTTGTAAAAAATCGCAGTGTCGTACCTTCATACTAACGTAGGTAATGGATATTTTATGAACCATTGATAGCTTTTCAATAAATAATAATAATGTTTAATCATTTTTATTATGAGCAAATTAGTTGTCAAATGCGTTTGAAAATTGTGTTTAAAAATTAGAAAAATAAAAGTAACATTTATAAAAAGAATTTGTAACGATAGCAAAAGTGTAAAAATATTATTTTCGAGGAAAAAGGCTAGTCTTGTCACCGGATTCACGAGGAGCCGGAAACTGTATATCAAAATTAATATCATGGACGATTAATGTAACTTACTAATTAACCACAGATTAAATGCTACAAGTTACCTCCGTTTGCTTCAAGACACATATGTAAACGTCTTTCAAAACTGTCCACAGTTCTTGGCAAAGTTGCTCTAGGGATGGCCGCGTAAGCTCGTCTAATTCGGTCAATCATGTCATCTTTATTGGTTGGCCTTTGAGCAAAAACAACATTTTTTAAGAATCCCCACAAGCAAAAGTCTGGCGATGTCATGTCTGGCGAGCTAGTGGGCCATTGAACTGGACCTCCTCGTCCAATCCACCTACCAGCATAGCGTTCATTTAAAAATTGTCGTACAATTCTAGCCAAATGTGTCGCAGCGCCGTCTTGTTGAAACCACATTCTCAATTTAGTTTCTAAATCGACATTTTCCAAAAGACCTGGTAAGTGATCTCTTAGCAATTCTAAATATGTGAATCTATCAACATTTCTATCAAAAAAGTAGGGTCCAATAAGATAACCGTTAACTATCCCGCTCCATACCATCAAACTCCATCGATTTTGATGGTCTACAGCTCTGTGCCAGTGGGGATTTACATCCGACCAGTAATGACAGTTGTATCGATTTCACTGTCCGTCGCTTTCGAATATAGCTTCATCAGAAAAAAGCACATATCGGAAAAAGTGAGGATCATTATGTACCATCTGTAAAGCCCACTGGCAAAAATTAACACGAGCTATCAAGTGCTGTGCTCTTAAAGCTTGCGTTAGAGTGATATGATAGGCATGGTAATGAACAGCTCTCAAAATTCTTGAAACTGTTTTTTGAGGTATGCCGATTTCCCTTTCTATCTGACGAGTACTTCTATGTGGGTCAATATGAATGACTGCTAGAATAGTGACGACTCTTGCATCATTTTCGTCATATTCATGACGTCGACGTTGATGACTAAGATATCCATTTCGTACTCTTTCGGTCAAATTACGAATTGTCAAATCCGTAGGATGTCTGTCCGGAAAACGTTCAGCATAAAGCCTGGATGCAGCAATATCATATCGACAATTTCATTAGGAGAATAATCAGCCATTATGAAAAGTTGTATGAAAATGTTATAAAATAAATACTTATTGTGATGTAAGGATGTGACATAAAATATTTTTTATTTTTTTGATGTCAAATGAGTTTAGGCCATCAATGTTTTATATGAACAGTTGATAGCTTCTAAATAAATAATAATAATATTTTTACACTTTTGCTATCGTTACAAATTCTTTTTATAAATGTTACTTTTATTTTTCTAATTTTTAAACACAATTTTCAAACGCATTTGACAACTAATTTGCTCATAATAAAAATGATTAAACATTATTATTATTTATTGAAAAGTTATCAATGGTTCATAAAATATCCATTACCTACGTTAGTATGAAGGTACGACACTGCGATTTTTTACAAAAAATTTTCGAATTTCGATTTTTTTTTTTTTTGCAGAATAGTTTTCTTTAGGTACCCAGTAATGAGAAAATACAACTACTTAATTCAGAAATGAATTTTTAATTTCATAAAACCATAATTATGCTTATCTAAATGCATTCCTCGAAAATGAGTTTATTCTTGCAGTTTTTGACATTTGACCTTAGTTAGACCTTGTCAAGGTCATATTAAAAAGGTCCAAAATATCAATTTTGACAAACAATTTCCTGTTTCTTATCAATCCGGTGTCAAAACAAACTTTTTCCTGCGAAAATGAGCTAAATTTCGCGATTTTACACATTTGACCTTAATTTGACCTTGTGTAGGTCAAAATAAAATTTTTGTGTAAATCATTTTTTACCTAAAATTTTTCGCTCTTTTCGAATCCGCAATAAAATTAGGGGTCCCATTTGAAAAAACTGTTTTTTCGAGCAATAACCTTGAAAACGACCTTCAAGGTCAAAGTGACCTTGACAGGTCGATGTCCTCCTCCATACTGAAAAACTTTTGACTGAAACATTTTTTTGTATCTCGCTTACTTTTGGAACAATTCCCATCCATAGATTAAAATTACTCTCCCTGTATAGTATACCGTAGCTAGTCTTAACGCGATCCAACGATTATATCCGTGTTTAGATACTTACAATTTCGGACCATTCAGTATCTTCCTGGCCTGTAGTACTCAAATCATCCTCCAAAATTTCTTTATCTTCCTCATTCTCTATATTGGGTTCGGTATTTTCTTTGTTTGGATCCCGCTGGTAATCCGCTATGGCGGCGCCATTGTCTATCTTGGACTGTAGTGCTTTAACAGCTGACACCACCTTACTAACTTTTTTCATGAGCTTCTTTAACTCCTCCTGCGGAGTTAAATCTTTAACCTTCTCCTTATCCTTGCTTTTCTTGTGCTTACCCATGTTTTTCTTGAAGAAAACCAGTTAAATACTAGGACTCAATAAAACATGTGTGTCGCTTAGCGCGCACGAGAAAAAGCTGAGGGTTTGTAAGAGTGGCGCTAGGAGGCGCCGCCCAGCGGTTGTTTTGGGGGATTCTGAACGCGTAGATCGAGTAGCTGATCGAGGACATCTACGCATTGTTATAGTAATGTAAATCACTTCGTCCACCTGCTCGACTAGCCAGTATACGAATTAATACACAGGGAAAATGAGACAATCACACAAGGTCGTGGGTATCAGTACGGAATGAATGATCAATGTTAACTTGAACTATCTCTGTATTTCAATTAACAATGTTCCCTCGTTATTACTTTACATTCTGGCGATCTCCAGTCGCGCGCCTTACTAAACTACGACATTCCCGTCGATCGCACACATACTCACACTGTGACTCGCATGTCACCACGCCGATGTTCGAGCGAGGGAATACCGACGCACGCCCTGAGCGCGTATCCGGTCGTCTCGAAATTCTGTTCACTGATCCGGCGCCGAACTCGCTCGTGCCCGCCGGTGTAACCTCCCTAGCCGCGGCGTGTTCGTCAACACGTCGCCGGACGGCTTACCCGACGCGGACGGTGCAGCTACCTCGCCCTTCCGATCGTCTACCGGTGCCGACGATCGTAGCGTCCATCGCAGTCTGTCCTCACGAGACCTTGAATCCCCGCCCCGACGATAACCATTCTCTCCCAACGTACGCAAGTCCCCAGGAGTACCCGCCGTTGCCGCGCCGGTGACTTCGCCCGAACTTCGACGCGAACATTCACTCACTTCATACCACTATGTTTAACTTACTGGGTCCGCTGTCCCAACTACCATATACTTATATTACATTTCGTTATTAATTTAATCTAATACTAAATCTTGATCTAATGCGAGTTAACGCGCGGGCTAGAACTAGCGATCGTCGTGTCCTTGTGTCCGTCGTGTAGGTCATGGTTAAGTTGCATACGAGGGCGTGGACGATAACTTGTTAGTGTAACTGTGGTCTTTGTCTTTGTCGTGAAAGCGTCAGTATAATAACGATAATCGTGTTATAAACGGTAGCGTCAGTGTAACAACGATAATGAATGCAACGATAGCGTCAGTGTGATAACGATAGCCATAGTGTAAATGATAGCGTCAGTGTAATAATAGTAGTCATAGTGTAAACGATAGCGTCAGTGTAATAATTGTCGTGTCAGTCATGTGTACAGTAGTTACAGTATGCGGTAAATCAGTAGAGGCGTAATGTTCGTTTAATACGCCTAACGACTCAGCGCTGTTAAGTCGACGAAGCATGCTATAGCCGCACTCATGCTTCGCCGCACTCCTGCCGCCATATTGGCCATGTGGCGTGTTAAATATCGCGAGTTCGCGCTACTCCGCAATCGGCACACTATTTCCCGTAAGCATCACTATTACATTAATTCAGTCTACTCACGGGTACGCAGCAGTTCGTCGCACAGCACTCCCTTATTATATCAAACGTCGTCCACGTGGTCCGGTGCTCGACAAAGGAAGAAGTAGCGGAGAGTCAGTGGCCAAAAATGTACCTGTTGCTACGGCAGTCAGAACGAAAAAGGGAAGAGATGATAAACAGCGCTCGCGTCGACCCCTCTCGCCGTCGACGTTAGGTTGGGTCGCTCACCTACCTACTCTCGCTCTCGCGCGCTCAGGCCTAGCCGATGCCGGCCGAGGCTCCGCGAATACGGCCGAACGCGCGAGCACATAAGCGGGTTTTGTGAAGCTAACGACACTTCGGCGATCGCGACATTATATACTTCTATATTGATGTCGCGATTTTTCATTTTAAAGAAAAATATGCTTATGTCTATTGTACCTCACTTATTTTACGTACATTAGCATATCTTGCGATAAACTTTGATTTTCAACAAAAATATTGGCCAACAAGTCATTTTTTTACAAAATAATCGATTCGGTATTTCCAAATGCTCGATTTCAGTATCTCATTTTCGTTCAGTATGTGACACGGTTACTCCGGTGCCTGGCGCCCAGGCGGCTCGCCGCCTCGTATGTATTGAAGCGATAGTAGGAGACGGAGGATTTCATCGGTAACGCCATGTGGACAAACACCCAGCGTCACCATACGCTAGGTCCACCGTTACTACCTATTGAAGTAGAAAATGCTATGAATGATTTTCAAGCTGTGAGTGAACAAGATCTAAAAAACTGTATTAAAAAATTTAATACAGATCAAATGAGAGTTTTTAACGAAATAACTTTAGTTTTACAATCAAACAGTAAAATATTAAGAACATTTATTAGTGGCCCTGGAGGAACGGGGAAAAATTTTGTCATTGAAAATTTAGTTTCATGGAATAAAATATATCGTTCTTAAGATACAGAAGTTACTGCCCCTACTGGAATTGCTGCATATAATATTCAAGGACTTACGATTCATAGATTATTACAACTTCCAGTAGAACACGGTGGCACTGCTTAATATAAAGAATTATCCAGAATAGCTTTAAAACAAATAAGACAAACACTACAAAACGTTGACTTAATTATTATAGATGGAATATCAATGGTCTCGAATGTTGTTCTTATGTATATCCATTTGCGTTTAACTGAGATATTCGATACATCTGATGATGAAAATGGATGGTTTGGAAAATTAACGTCCTCGTTTTTGGCCATCTACTGCAGCTTCCTCCAGGTCGTGAAGATTTTGTATTCGCAGGAATGAAAAAAAAACGATTATTCGAATACGATGAATTAACAATTAATATGAGTCAGAAAGGCGACAAAACATACTCAGAAATTCTTTCACGCATTCGATTAGGTTTCATGACTGAATCTGATATAAATATTCTGAAAACAAGAAAAATTATTTCAACAAGTAATGTTTACTCTAAGAATATTCAAGAATTGTGTAAATATTTACAAAAGTTACCAGTTGATGCGGTATGTTTATTACCTACAAGGAAAATGTGCTATGCTATTAATGAAACAATGATGCTTATGATTGAAACAGAAGAAATCAATCTTATTGCTAATAATTCATACAAATGTGCGAAAAATCTACAAAAAAAAGTCTTAAAAATCTTAAATGACGATGACGATAATTTTTGTGGTATTGGTCGTGTAATCACAATTAAAATTGGTTGTAAAGTTATGATACGAAGAAACATTGACGTTTCAATTGGATTAGTTAATGGGATGATCTGCTCCGTAATTTCTGTTTCCAAAGATAAATCTAAAGAGATAGAAACTATACGCATTCGAGTACAATCTGGAAAAGAATATAACATACCTCGATTAGAATATAAACTCATAATTATGGATAAAATATTTATTACTCGACAACAATTTCTTATTTGCAATAGTTATGGAATAACTATTCATAAAAGTCAAGGGTTGAGTTTACAAAATGCTGTTGTTGAAGCTGGAAATAAATTCAGCAATGGTCAAACTTAAGTTGCAGCTTCAAGAGTTACTACCTTACAAGGTTTACATCTGATTGACTTCGACCCCTCCTGTTGTATAGATTACGAACAAAATATTAACCAGAACTAAATAGCTTTGATATCCCACAAGATCGCAAACAAAAAGAGTATGATACGCGATGGTATATTAATAAAAATATATTGACAGACGCAGAAAGTATTTTAAATAAGATTTCTATACATTATAAATAAAATTGTAATATGGAAAATATTTTTGATACTGATATGCGTATTTTTCTATACAAAATTGTAATAAAAATAAATATTCCAAACATAAAAAAATTTTCTGGCCGCAGGACTTAACCGCTGTATCGATATTTTAAAAATATAAAATTTCCAAACGTACATTTGTCGACCATCTAGAACGATTCAAAATCTTTTGAAATGCGTAAAAACCATGTTCTTAAAATGAACTTTTTTTCATTGAAACTTGGGATTTTTACGCCCGCGGGACTTAGTTAATTTGTGCACTTGGTCAGATGAGATCTCAGGTAAGATTTTTCAATAGGGTAATAGCACTTTGGATATTTGTGGTTTACCAAACAGTGATGGAATTTTTTGCTACGCTAATACCTGTGTACAGAGTTTATTTCATTCTACAACTATTAGAAGGATTTTATTACAAATGCGTCAAACAGACACTGTAAAATCAGTGTTTCAACAATACATTAATAAAAGTAATGTTGATATCCAAAGATCAAGAGAGTTTGCTAGAGAACAATTTAAACAACATTTGCAACAAGATGAGCCGAATTTTTATTGTGCCTATGCAATGAATCAATTATATTACAAAATATTCTTAGAAATCAATTAATTGAATTAATTAGGTGTCCTGGCTGTGATGAACGACATAAAAGTGATACAACTAATTACATTGTAAACCTTTTTTGATTAACAAAGACTGTTCCAATTTTTACATTACAGGAAATAGTAGATTATAATATTGGACATTGGCAAGAGATTGAAAGTTACTGTAATAATGGTTGTCTTTTGAAAAATATTAAAAAAGTTGACTTAGGGATTAGTAACACTTTAATAATTGTGCAATTAATGCTATTCGAACCTACTGATGAAGGTTTTATAAAGAAGACTGATGTTAAAATAAATGCAATACCTACATGTAAGGTAGATATTAAAGGTAAAAAGTATAAGGTTCAAAGCGAAAGATTTAATCATGGTAATATTTCTCTTGGTCATTATACTAATGTGCTGCGACAACATGATCAGTGGATTCATATCAGCGATCAGAATATTACTAAAAAACAAGGGACAAGACGGGCTAAGGATGTTTATATTTTATTTCTAGCACAAATTTAGTGCAACCTTTAAATAACTTAGCTAAAATAGAAGCGTAATCTATAAAAAAAAAACTTTTCAACAAAGTAAAAAGGTTAGGCGTGTTTGATGCATTCCGTAACATTATGCACACTAATAACATTATTTGTTTATAATCAAATTACAGTATCGTAAACAACTGAGATCAATAAAAAAGTCCAGTTTTTAAATACATACGTAATATTGTTATGTATCATATCAATAATATAATTTATTTACAATGAAATTACAGCTTAAAAAACAACTGAGATCAATAAGAAAAGTCAAGTTTATAACCATAATATAATAACATCATTTGATTACAATAAAATTAAAGAATAAGAAATAACTGAGATCAATAATAAAGTCAAGTTTATAACCATATCATTTTATTCATTATATTATATAAGCAAACAAACAATTATTATGTTTAATTGAGGGCTGAATCGAATGATTCCTAACTTAAACTTCAGTAATATATTGATCAAAGACAAAAAACTCTCCCGATACTTACTGCGTAACTTGCTATGCCCGTCTCATTTTGTTCATAGTGTATATCGGTAACTTCCTGCAAATTTTATTCGTGTACACAAATTAATAACAATATTTAGTTCTGCTTATAAATATTAGTAAAACAAATAGTATTCATTGCAATTTAAAATTTTGTCCTTGTGTTAAAAAAAAATATAAAAATTAGAGAAAGTCGCGAAAAATGTATTTATTTTGAAATAAAAAATACGTATAAACAATTATTTTCTAAATAAATTTTTTAAATGTTACATACTTAACCCTTTATAAACCATAAATGATAATTATGTAAGAAGCTAAAAAATATTAATAAATATAAAAAAAGGTTTTAGTTTTCACCAATGAAACGGGCATGGCAAGTTACGTAGTAAGTATCGGGAGAGTTTTTTGTCTTTGATCAATATATTACTGAAGTTTAAGTTAGGAATGATTCGATTCAGCCTTCAATTAAACATAATAATTGTTTATTTGCTATAATATAATGAATAAAATAATATGGTTATAAACTTGACTTTTTTTATTGATCTAAGTTATTTCTTATTCTTTAATTTTATTGTAAACAAATTATGTTATTATATTATGGTTATAAACTTGACTTTTCTTATTGATCTCATTTTTTTTTTTAAGCTTGTTCATTGTAAATAAATTATATTATTGATATACATAATAATATTACGCATGTATCTAAAAACTGGACTTTTTTATTGATCTCAGTTATTTTTGATACTGTAATTTCATTATAAGCAAATAATGTTATTAGTGTGCATAGTGTTACGGAATGCATCAAACTTGACATAACCTTTTTTTAAAAGTTTTTTTTATAGAGTTTATATTGTTTTAGAATTACGACCTCTAGGATCAAGTCAGTTCTTTCAATCTTCCGAAGAAACTATTATTTTGTCACAACAAAGTACTGGCTCACATTATAATCTGAGAGGTCGAAAAATTATCCCAGATTCGATAATTGGTAAAAATATTGACAGATTACCAATTGTTGTGACTAATGGTAAATGTGAGAAAATTATAGATGTACCAGTATTACCACACGGTACAGGTGTAACGCAAGCCGTCGCAATTTACAGGGCTTTAAATGATTGGGGTTTAAAAGAATCAATTAAAGCGTTATGTTGTGATACAACAAATTCTAATTTAGGTTACCGTAATGGCGCTGCCGTTATTTTAGAGCAATATTTAGACCATGATCTACTTTACTTACCTTGTCGTCACCACATATACGAAATTATTTTAACTGCTGTATTTGCTGAAACTCTACCTGGTACAAACGGACCAAACGTACCATTATAAAAGCTTTTATACAAAAATCGTTAAACTCTCAATGGCCTCGTGTAAGGAGCTGCTTGAATTAAGTCAAATTTTTTTTGGAATGTGTACCACGTAATAAGGTGAAATTTAGAAAACCTGGAGCATTTCATCATGCACGTTGGATGGCCAAAGCCATTTATTCATTCAAAATGTACATGTTTTCCAGATAGTATTCTTTGACACCTAAAGATAGAAAAGGTCTTTTTGACATATGTCTTTTTGTGATTTTTGTATACATTCAATCATGGTTCATTGCTCCTATTGCTCTCAAAGCACCAAATCAAGATCTACAATTAATTAAAAACATTTACAAATATAAAAGTGTTGACTATAAAATAGCTGAGGTAGGTTTACATAAAATTCAAAATCAATTATGGTATTTGAGCCCCGAGGCGAACGCTCTTTCTTTCTTTGATGAGGAAGTTTCAGCAGAGGTAAAAAAAGATGGTTGCAGCTTTAAGGAAAAACGTTGATTTAAGCATCGATGCACCCAAACAGTTTTTTCTTAATAATGCAAAAAATATAGAGATTTCAGTAGGCAAAGAAGTTGACTATTTTATGAGTGCTTATACTTTAAATAATATATTTTTGTAATTAGATGTTGAAAATTGGTCGAAAAATGAACATTTTCAGAAGGGTTTATTGATAGTTCAACATCTACAAGTCGTAAACGATACAGTTGAAAGAGCTGTTCATTTGGTGGAAGAACATTTAAATGTACTTACTAAGAAAGAAGATCAAAGAAAGTACTTATTACAAGTTGTCAGTGAATATAAGAAAACTTTTCCAAATGTAATAAACAGATTTTAACTAAAACGCTTAAAATTTACCAAAATTAAATTGTTACTATTATTCACAATTTGATGAAAAATATTAACTTTCTACTATTGTAATACTTATATATAAAGTAATGAAATAAAAGTATCGTTTTTAAATGTTGAATATACTATTTTAAATATTCTATCCATGTCACAGTCTTCTAAAATAACATTGTAAAAAATATAGCAATACAAAATCGCTGCTTATTCCTTGTCAGGTATCTTCCTTCATCCTTATGTATTACTCCAAAACAAACATTGTTGTATACCCATAAACCATTGTACATAGTTATCATATAGTTCATCGATAGATAGGATTTGATAGGAAGGAAGAAAAACATTATAAATAAAAAAGTCAAATTTTGCGTAAATTCGTAAAAGCAATATTTATGAGTTCCTTAGTGGGTTTTCTTGTCCGATGTAAGATTATAGATGGTAAATTGAGAATACATTTGAGAAATGAGGGACACCCTAATATATATATATATATATATATATATATATATATTATGACGCATATTCCGTCAATGCAGCGGAATATGCGCGCTGCATTCTGGCAGACTTTAACATAATTTGTTGTAATATCGAGCAACTAATTGGGTATAAATATAATGTATAGATATAGAACACTAATTACTTATATGCATAATATATTTATATCCATTAACGGCGCCAGCTACAGTTATAGCACGAATACAATTTACTACTCGCGTGGTATCGCACAATGATTAAGTATGACTTACAATTCGCAGTCTCGATGTTCCAACAGGATCCAAACATAGCTTGGTTGCTCTCGGTGTGCAACACAAGGTTTTCGATAATAGCCTGAGTACACTGATAATTACTAATGGCGATGCCGTATCTCTAGCGAAAATTTAGAGGTTGCTATGCGATCCCGAAACAGAGTGTCGAGTACGATGTCAAAGCAAAGTGATTCGAATGCTATCCCGGAACAGAATGATCGAGGCTATGGGGATTCGGCAGCGGCGAGGCTCGATTGCGTAATTCCCTTCTCAGCCGTCGAGGCTCTGAAAGTGCCAGTCACGTGACGGGGAAGGGGCTCTATGTATGTGCGTGAGAGAGAGAGAGCGAACGAGAGCGAGAATTAGGCTGCTACAGCATAACCTACGATACAGTGCGGCGAGTGTGTACAGGTGCGACTTCCTCCTGGTGTAGTGAAACTACGACCAGTCAGCTGTTCCTGTTACTAGTGCTGTGAGTTGGCCGTCCCGTTTCCTTCTCGACTGGACACAGTGTTCGAAGATGCTAGTAGAACTTATGGTCTGGCAAGTGCATACATAGGGTTATGATACCTATGTGTGTTGACTGTACGCCTCTGCCAGTTTTTTGTGTAGTGACGGTTTGCTTCTAGGATGTCTGGTGCATGCTGTTCCCTTCTTCTGTCAGGACGTCCAGTGAAGCAGCGTAATTCAATGGTGACTCCTTGAGCAGTAGCAGGTACATTTCATTTCCATAGTTCATCGTGGTGATCCTGTACTAATCTTTTCTTCTTTATAGGAGCTGCCTAGGAGTCGTGGTAAGTCAGTCTGTGTCCTTGCACTGCACTATCTATTACTTCTCTCTCTTCTGATAAGGTATTAATATCTTTTCTATTTACAGGGGACTAGTTGGGATGGTAACTGGCCTCCCAACAACTCAACGCCTGCCAGGGCATTGAAGAAAGGAAGGTTTAAAGGGGAATATGGGTATAGCGTAGGGTAGCATGTGAGGGGATAGGGTAGCTTTAGGTAGATATACTTAGTTAGGTAGGATTTAGCATGTGAGGGGTTAGGTGTTGAGAAGGTTCGCTCGTAGTGGCTGCATAGAGCCTTTCCTTAATCTATGCACTCTGTTCGCTATTTAGGTTTTTTCTATCAGTATGAGCAGGACTGGTGATTACACCATCGCATCCTGCTCTGCTATGTAACACACACAAAGTGTGGCGTTACAAACTGCCCCTTCCTAAACCGGACACGCTACATGGGGACGGTTTACTGAAGGATTACAAAAAATTCAATTATTATTTCCTAGATAATTATTCATAATTATGTTTTATATCTATTTCGAATACATAACATAACATAATACGCGAACAACTCATAATTGTCTTAAAACTATGTCTATTTTGTAGCAACGCAATTTGTACAATGTTTGCCTATTCTAACTTAATAATTAGTTTCGCATGTATCTGAGAAAGACAAGTACAATAATACTTTCGATTTATATTACAAACTCCTCTTATTTTTCATTATCGCAGCTCTTCATGGTTTTGCTGGTGTTCCCATGGCTGGACTCTTTTCTTTCTCTGTCGAATTTTTGGCTTATCTTCCTTCATTGGAGGTCTTGGACGCAACAATCTTAAGTCTATTGGCATCTGAAATTCTTAAATCTATTACAAAAATACAGAATCTTATTCGCAACAATTTTCATGTGAAACTAAAATAATGCAAATAGCAAGGGACACTTAATATTGTGCGAAAATTTTCTTAAATGTCTACGACTCATACACGGAGTATTTTCATACATCTCTCTCCCCGTGCGGCATTTCAGAAAATTTGAGTTATTCCTGTGTAGACGTAAGCGATTTACTTGCTATGTGTGTGGCTTATAATTTTAATTATATACAGTTTTTACAATAAGTGCTAACCCAAAAGTTAGCGTTTGGTTGACTCGAGTAAGTTGTCGAATTTTAAAGAATGCATTACAATGAGTGATGGGTAGTATTATCATGGTGCTCGGTATTGGTGTGATTTGTTTCCTCAATAGTCGGTACGGGAGGTATTTTTCGGTAGGGTATGGGTGGATCATATTTTCCTTTAGACGATAGGGCGATAATTTTTCGATACGTGAGGGATTTTTGTGGTATTCGGTATGGGTGGGTTATCTCCTTTTGGACGGTAGAGCGGTAATTATGCGATATGGGAGGAAATTTTGTGGTATACGGTATGGGTGGGTTGTTTCCTTTTGGGCGGTAGAACGATAATTATGCGACATGGTAGGGATTTTTGTGGTATACGGTATGGGTGGGTCATTTCCTGGGACGGTAGAGCGATAATTATGCGATATGGGAGGGATTTTCGTGGTATACGGTATGGGTGGATTATTTCCTTTTGGACGGTAGAGCGGTACGGGAATTTACTGGAGAGACGGTTGACGTGGGAAACCGAGGAAGAGTGATGCTCCCTGCATCACGATCATCACCGGTTGTATGGCCTCTCCATGAACTCCTTGTTGACCGTAAATTTCATGAGTTATTGCCGGTGGTTGAGTACTATTAGGTGATTGAGATTGCTGAGGTTCTGGTCTTATCCTTATTGCTGTTCCATCCTCTCCCTTCCGTGGAGCTGGGGGAGATTTGGAACATGTCGAGCACGTTCTGGTATCGAATCCACGCTGGACACACTTGGAACAGAACCGAGACTTCGGTTGTGTACACTTCGAGTACCGATGGTCTGCGCCTCCGCAATTCCAACACCTGTCTTCCCCAGTTTGGGTCAGGTTGGGTGGCTTTCCAAGTCGTAGACTCATAAGTGGTGGTATCAAGGTTTGGTAGTAGCTGCACTATGGGTTTTGTTGGTTTTCGGGGATTGTATAGGGGAATGTGCAGGAACCGGTTTAACGGTAGCAGACGATCCGGGCCGAGGGATTTTGAGATCCATCAGTGCAGGGATACTTTGTAAGGCGGCAGAGGCTGCTAGTGTCCCACCAGGTATGAAGCTAATTGGCCCTGCAGCTATGCCTTGTAGGATTTCTCCCACACGGCCTTCTCGCTCTGATGGACTCACCTCCCTGGTCTGGGTATGAGAATCCTTGACGAACGTGATCTCGTCGCCTCGGTGAACCCGGATCTGTTGACCCTTTTTACTATGAACTACCTTAATTATGGGAGGTGGAAATTATGTTAATCACGGGGGAATCCTTATAGGGGAGTGCTTCGGGGATTCAGTATTGCCTTGCCGTTCCCTACGTCGCTGCCTCCCGAGTGAGGTATCCTGCGAAAACGGTACATGGAAAGCTAAAGGATCATCACAGGGCGAGAAGGGACATAGGCCCTTTTTAGGAACGGCTCGAGGCAATAGGTTGTATCTACCGTTGATCGGGTCATAGATGTAGTCCTCCCGCGGTGATGCTGACTTAGGTAACGGAGGGCTACCAGCAGTATCGAGGGCTGGATCCTCTTCTAAATCGATGGGCCGTTATCCTGGGCGTATGGGTGGGCTGTGGGGTGTTATTCCCCTGCCACTTCCTCGGCCGAAGGTTGTAAGGTTTCGAGGTCGCTCGACCCTTTCCCCACTCCTTGATCTCCTCGAGTTGACGGTCAAGTTCCTGCTCCGCCCAGTCGATCCTTCTGGTTCGGATCTTTTTGGCTCTTCCCTTGCCTTGGATGTCCATCCTTCTCCGTTGCGTGATGAGATATAGCTGTTTTCGAAAAGCTATTATTAGTGGGTGGATAATAGGGTTTTAAGTCACGTACATGAACTTTTATTCTTTTCCCACTGTCAATGTCCTCAAGCAAATATACAACTGGCGATAACATATCGATTATTCGACAAGGTCCTGTGAACTTTGGCGCTAATTTAGCAGCAAAGTTATCAGCACCTGGTGACAAAACCCGATTTCTCCGAAGGACGAGATCTCCTACTTTTAGCTTGAGATCCCGTCTATTTTTATTATAGTAACGAGCTTGTTTCTCATTGGCTAATTTCAAATTTTTTTGAACGATATCATGGATCATTGACAGTCTTGCAACCCTTTCCGCCCACGTTACAGGATTCGAGGAGTCTGAGGTTTGTGGTGGTGTTTGGGTGAGTAGTTTGGGTTGGCGGGGTTTCTTCCGAAATTCAAGAACGCGGGGGTCATAAGTGTCGATGCTTGTACCGCCGTATTCATTGCAAAGGCGAATTCATTGAGGTAGATGTCCCAATTCGAGTGGTCATTTTTCACAAAGATACTCAGCATTTGTTTAATTGTCCTGTTACAACGCTCGACTGGGTTTGCCTGCGCATGATAAGGGGCAATGGTGGTTTAAATTATTCCTAGGTCCTCCATATGTGCAGTTACGAGTTATGAAATATTTTGGACATCCCCATCGGAAGATTACTAATTCCTCGAAAGCTTTAATGGTGCTTTTTGCTGTTGCTTTACGAAGTGCTTTAATTTCGACGAATACTTTTCGGTAGTGGACCCATTATATCTGTTACTACGTTCGTCCAAGGTCCTTCTATTTTTCGATGGCCCATAAGTCCCGTTGGTGATTGTTGGGGAACTTTGCACATTTGGCAATCTGGGCATTGTTTGACATAACGCTCCACATCCTTCCTCATTTTTGGCCAAACATATGACTGTATGAGACGATTGAAGGTTTTAGCGGTCGCCATGTGACCTGATTGAGGAGTGTTATGACATTCGAACAGAGCTGGCTCGCGATCGCGCTCTGGTATTACCAATTTCCAGCTTTCTAAATCTAGGATTATTTTATTTATACGAGTGTTTGGGATATGTTTGTACAGTAAGTTATTTTGTACTCTCCAATTAGGATATTTGTCTGGCTTCTTAATTACTGCTGCTTTACGCCTAGCATACCAGCTATCCTCTTCGATCATCCCTGAGGCTGCTATACAGTAGATTTCCTCTTCGAACATACGAGACAGCGCGTCGGGTACTTTATGAAGAGTTCCTTTACGATGCTCTATTTTCATATTATAACCCTGTAGTGCTGTCGCCCATCTGGCTAATCTTCCAGCTGTGTCTTTCAGGTTGTGTAGCCACCTCAGACTACTGTGGTCTGTTATGACTGTGAATTCTTCACCTAGTAAACAACCTCTAAATTTTTCGACTCCCCACAGTACTGCCAAGCATTCCTTTTCCGTCACAGTGTAGTTCCTTTCAGCCTTCGTGAGTGATCGAGTTGCGTAGGCTATTGGGTGTTCTTCTCCTTCAATTGTCTGCGTTAATACAGCTCCCAAAGCGAAACTACTTGCGTCTGTCTGGAGACAAAAAGGCTTAGTATAATCTGGTCGAGCCAGTACTGGGGCTTCGGTCAGAAAAATCAACAATGTTTTAAATGCTTTTTGTTGGTCTTCTTCCCATTGCCACGGGGCATTTTTCTTCAGCAACTCAGTTAAGGGGTTTTTTACGAGTGCTAGATCTTTTATAAATCGGGCATACCATCCGATCATTCCAAGGAATCTCCTGAGCTGCTTTAGATTACGAGGAGGGGGGTAATTGAGAATTGGGACAATTTTGTCAGGGTCGGTGTTCAATCCTTGGCGATTTAACTTCAGGTAGCAAAATTCCGATTTTTCCCTATTTAATTATAAGTGTGCTTCCTTTAGCTTCTGTAACACACTTTTTAAATATTCTAGGTGTTTTCCGAATGTGTCTGTTGCTATGATGATGTCATCCATGTAAACGAATACATGGGGTTGCAATTCCGCCGTAAATAATTTATCCATTGCTGCCTGAAATGTGGCTGGGGCATTTGATAAACCGTAGGGTAGTCTGCAGAACTGAAATAATCCTTTTCCGGGGACTGCGAAAGCTGTGTATTGTCTGCTGTTTTGGTCCAAGGGTATTTGATGATATACGTGACTCAAGTCTATTTTTGACAGGTATTTACAATTTCTCAGATTTCCTAGCAGTGTATCCATTAATGGTAACGGGTATGCATTCTTATTTGTCACTATTACTGGACAGCTGCTCCAGGCTGTTTCACACGGTTCAATTATCCCTTCAGCTAACATTCTATAAATTTCTGCATTGACTTTTGCTAATAATTTGGGAGAAATGGGGCGCATTCTTTGTTTTATGGGGCGATAATTTAAAAGTTCAATTGCATGGGGGGTTAGGTTTGCGTGAGGACTGGGCTTTTCAGGGGGTATTGTTAAATCAAAAATAATCTGTTCGAGTTTTTTCCTTTTCTTCTTCGATATTTCCGAAATTACTCCACCTATAGCAGCATTTGCCACTATACAGCCTGGATCCTCATTTTTCGGATAAAATTTCCTTACTATACCATTATCAGTGTGCCAAGTTCGATTTTCTAAGTCGATCTTCAATTTTAATTTTGGCATCACATCCATTCCTAATACGAAGTCGTAATCCAGGTTTTTCGGTACCCGTCTGATTGTTGTAATTTCGCTATTTTGAGTGTTTGGAGGTTAACCTAGCCCTTACGGTCTTCCACATTCTGCGTTTCCCGATTCCTTGGAGCATTTGGGACACGTACGGATCGTGACATTTGCTTTGCCACATTGATAACAAATTTTTCCTCTCTTTTGAGGACAATCAGCTGCCCAATGGCTTGTTTCTTTACAAATCCAACATGGGTGTTTTTTCTTTATTTCTTCTTCTGTTTTATTAACAATTTTCCTATCTGTATTTTGTGTTTTCCTAGGTTGGTTTTCTTGCTTTGGCTTGGCGATCGACTGATTGTTTTTATTACTATTTTTGTTATTGTTGTCATTTTTATTATTGACGTATGTTCCTGATCCATTTGGTCTCTTACTAGTGTAATTATTCATAGCTGCTACTTACTGATCTATTTCTTCGTCTGAAGATTCATTATCCATGGGGTGTATTATTTTAGCTACTCGATTTTTCTTCTCTTTTGGGTTCTTGTAAGCTAATTGGGGACATAGGGACTTTTCGGGGGGTGGTGGGGGACGATACATACTTTTTCTTATTTCTCGCATTTCAATCTTATTTCCTATTGCTTCTAATTTTTCAAAAGAGTCGAAGTCTACTCTTTCTATTTTTACGTATTTCAAATTCAAATTCCTATGTACTCTGTCTAGTTATTTTTCCAGTGGCCATTCGGGTATACAACGACCCATTAATCCTCTCATAATTGTTATATATGACCCGAGTGGCTCTTGAGGTCCTTGTGTTCTACATACAATGTCATCTTCTAACCTAATTTGATAATCTAACTTCCTATATTTGTATTCGAATTGAATTTTTGGGCTCTAGCCCAATACAGCGCTTCATCTTTTAACAGTAACGTCACATGCTGCAAAATATCCTTATCCCATATCTTCAATCCATCTCTGCAGTCTCTTAAGCTTCTAATAAATTCCTCTAAATCATCCTCTTGATTCCCTGAGAATGGTTTGACATGCTTCTGTATTAAGTCTGCAGCTCGTTGTTCCTTCTGGTAGGTTGTGTCTATCAATGCATAACTTGAATTTACTGCAGAATTGTTGGCATTCGAATTTGGGATTTGCTGGCTCGTATTGTGGAGGTTATTTATCCAAGGCAGCATTTGACCTTATGGCATTGCAAAATACGGGTTTGGGAATCCCGATAAAAATGGGTTCATGTACTGCCACTGGTACATGTTTGCTAACCAATTATAATTTTGTGGCACGTTGTTTCCTAAGTTAGACGTGTTCATCTCTCCTCTATTCGAATTTCCCATTTGCGCAAATTGATTCGATTGTGATAAACTATTAGGCTGGGATGGATGGTTTGTTTGGGGAATCTGAGTTGTGTGTTGAAACTGGTTGTATTGGGGAAATTGATTCGATTGAGGTATGTCATTCGATTGGTTTGGTTGGGTTTGGGTGGTAGGATTCGATGTGGGGTATGGGGTTTGGTTACATAGGGGTTGGGTAGGATTATGTTGGTTTTGGCTTCGAGTGGTATTTGCCATACGTGCTGGGTTATCTGCTAAATTCTAATGAGAGTGATGCGATTCTGTAGTGGGGGTAGGTAGTCTCGTACCACTTGACGCTGTGTTGTAATTACTATCTCTAATTTGCTGATCCGTTCCGATACTCTCCTTCGATCGCGGTATTGTTCCAGTTGCGGTAGCACCATCCCTTAATAATGCTATTAGTGGTGCTATTTTCCCCTCTAGTATCGCTGGAGTTGATGCAACGGGTACTCTTCCGTCTGGGAGTGACATATTGCGGTTGGTTTGGTCTATCAACGCTGAAAGACTGTCGAAGTTGAATTGGCTAGCGATCGGATTTGTCGAATCTTCACTCATCTTGACCGATGCGTCTGTGACTTGTGGACTATTTTCTTTGACCGACTCTATGACGCTTTCGCCTGCTGATGACGTCACACTTTCCTCAACATCCAAATTTTCTTCTTGTAACGAAGCTGTGTCGATTTCACTTTCCGAATCCCGAGGAGCTGCTTTCTTGCCGAATTTCTTAATTAATTCATATCGAATTAAGCGGTCAATGCACTTTGCCTTTTTTCCTCTTTGGGTTAATTGTCTATCTTTTAAGTCTTCCTTAAGTTCTGATACTTTCTTCTTTTCTAAATTTTCTTGCAGTTTAAAGCTAAATTCTTCGATCTGATAACGCGACATTATCTTAATAAATAGTCTCACTGGGCCCTTAGCTCACTCTTGCTTCATTCAAGGCTGCTTAATATAACTAGTTCCCTTTCTTTCTCTATTATTATTTAAATTTAATTTACTACCCATGTACTAACATGGAGAAAAAAAAAGATAATCCATTCAAGTAAACAAGCAAAGCGAAAAGGCAAAAAAAAAATTTTTATAAACTAATTCTCTTAAAAATTTTTAAAACCCAATTCTATTAAACAAAAATTTTTATAAACTAATTTAATTAACAACAACAAAAAATAAAATGTTGTTGCCAAAATACATTAGTCTTATGTGTAGAAAGAAAGCACAGCAAAAAAAATCTTTATCAGCAAGCAAGAGCAATGAGAAAGAGTGCAAAAGTATTAATTCTCATTATGTGCAAATGTCCTTCGTGAGGCGCAAGCGATGGTATAATGTGGGGTGATTAGGGTAAAGCAATTTAAAAGCAAATTTCAATTTCAAAAATTCAATAACCCGAGAGTTAATGAGGTATACGAAAATGTGAGAAATTCGAAGTCCGAATACGAATAGCAGACAAGCATTGTTTACTATATGGGTTTATGGCAATACGAGATTCTCCGAAATTAAATTCAAAACAATACGATTCGATTCGAGTGGTTTTGTATCAATACAAATACGAGGCAATGCTTGTTGCTAAGTTCGAAATTGAAAAAATGTTATTCAAAATTATTTAGAAGGGATCAATTAGTTTATTTACCTACTGGTTATTAGCTAATTGTTATGTCTAGGGCATGGGGGAGTCTGTTTGTGTGAGTTCGTATTGTGAAAGGATTTATTTATATTATATTTATTTTTCAATATGAAATCATGTAACGATCGGCGGGCAGGGTAACGAAAGAGAAAAAAAAATAAGTAAATGCACACACACAGCAAGAAATAAAATAAAATATTATACTTAATATATCAAAAACCATCAAATAATAATAAGCAAGCAATGTGTATATGAAGGAAGAAAAAAAAGTTTATCTTAACTAATAATTTACAAAGATAAATATCCGTACTTACTATCGGTTTAGACACAACACGAAATTCAGAAAATTCTATTCGAAAAATTCGTAGCACAAAGGAAACAAAAGAAAGCAAGTAAAGACAGTCTACTATATCTATAGATATAGCTTAACCGACTGTGCTCGTGTTGTCTCTCAACCGACGCTACTAATTCAAAATGGCCGCCGGTGAGGCTGAACAACCTCGCGTCGTGCCGAAACAAAATACCGTTTCGCGATGCTCGCTCGCGTGAGAGATTGCATTGAAAAAAAAATTTTTCGGCCCCACGTTGGTCGCCAATTTTATGACGCATATTCCGTCAATGCAGCGGAATATGCGCGCTGCATTCTGGCAGACTTTAACATAATTTGTTATAATATCGAGCAACTAATTGGGTATAAATATAATGTATAGATATATAACACTAATTACTTATATGCATAATATATTTACATCCATTAAGTCTATATACATACTAACTGTAGGTGATTTTATTTCTAGTTTCTGCTGAATTTTACATGTATAACAGTTCAAACATTTGGCAATAACTTGGCACAATTTGATGTAGTGTAGCATAAAATATAGTTTATGTTATATTTTCGTATAAGTATAAGTGTGCGTTCTGTAATTTTTGACATTTTTTTTCGAAATTCATACACTTAAAATAATATTAAAAAATTGAGCATATCTGACATAAAAAATCAAGTATATGCACAAATATATTTATGGAGAATGTTCAATTTTTTTCTTTAAGTATCCACTACTTTGGCCAAGAGTAATTTAAAAATTTGAAAAAATTCTGGCACGCTGCAAATAATTAATGGAACATGTAAAAAATAGTTTGGGGAAGAAAAACATTTTGCTGGATGATCTACCAGAGAATCATCCATACATACATATACATATATATACAGAAGTTTTTGGCAGAAAATGTAAATTTCGGATTTACTATAAATGATTTCCATTGTAATTCAAAAATTATAACTTTGTTATTATGTCAATGAATTAGTAAGCATTTACATTTTTAATAAAGTTAGAATAAATTCTCATTTAGCAAAGTTTATTTTTTTTTATTTTGTTGTTGATGTTTTTATTTAAAAATGAAAATACAAAGAGAGTTGATTTTCAGCATGTTAATTTCCTTTGTAAGTGTGTAACGATATTTAAAATCAAATTGACCTTAATTGATTCACTTTTTAATTTATCTGACATGCGTTAGTTTGAAATAAGAACAAAAAAAAAATTTGAAAAAATAAATATTAACAATAAAAATTTCTTTCTTTTTTCAAAAGTGAAAATGCTTACATATGCATTGAAGTAAACAGTAAAGTTATTACTACTTTCTACAAGTACATATGTTGTAGAAGCCAGATAAAAAATATGATCTAGAAAATGAAAAAATTCGTATATGTCCGAAGTTAGCGATTGGAAATGTGACAATTTTGTTAAAACTCATATAGTAAAATTTTTTACATGTACAGCTTTCTTGCAATGCAAATTACATCATATTATGGTGCATATATAAGTGTGTGTACCTTTTTAATTTTTAATATCTTTTTCATTTAAAAATTATTACACCTACAAAATCTTTTTTCGTACAACTTATCCATGATCAACTTAAATAATTTTTTTTATATATTGAAAATTACGCGCATATATGAACAATTTATCATTGAAATAATGGACCATCTGTATGTATGTATCTGTATCTATTCTAAATTATGTTATGGAATTGTAATTTTAATATATTTTATGTATATTTTAAGCAATTTATTGTTACCCTAAACATGATTATTTTATTTATTACCATATCATCTTTCTTACATATATTAACTGTTTTATATTATGTATCGTAATTTTATTTATTGTTTTCAGCTAAATTATCCATATTAATTATTTATAAAATATTATAATATTTTAAAATGGGTTTAACAGAGGAACAAAAATTAATTGTAAAAGGAGGTGCATATTCGGGTGATTCTTCAATGTTAAATGACATACATATACACGAATTCAATGAACTTATTAAATCTTATTCATTTTTTAATATACAATCAACACTCTTGGTGTAAAGACCTCAAAATATTTATCCTGTTCCCATCAATAATGACTATTTACAGCTAATACTTGAAAGAGGCCACTGGATTTGTATGTATTATAGTAATAATAGTATATAGTGAATTTGAAATTTGATGATAAAGAAATCAAATTAATCGAATCAGATACACAAACATTTAATGATTGAACAACAGAAAATAATAGATGTTTATCAAAAAAATCATAAAAGGTGTGACAAATTTGATATTGATATTGAAGTACATGACCAAAAAATGAAAAGTGGTAATATAGAACTTTATAATTTCATAGAAATAAATTTTGAAAAAGTTAATTTAAATGAAATTAATCAAATTAATAATACGAATTTTAAAGTTGTTGATTATAAAAAAAATTTAAAAAGAAGGCAAAAAAACTGGAAAAGATACGAAATATAAATGATGAAGAATTACAAGAAATACGTAGAAAAGAAGCTTTGCGAAAAAAATTAGCTTATCATAAAAGTAAAAATAATGAAAGTTGCAATAAGGATAAGAAAAATTTAAAAAGAAGGCAAAAAAACTGCAAAAGATACGAAATATAAATGATGAAGAATTACAAGAAATACGTAGAAAAGAAGCTTTACGAAAAAAATTAGCTTATCATAAAAGTAAAAATAATGAAAGTTGCAATAAGGATGAGAAAAATTTAAAAAGAAAACAAAAAAAACTGGAAAAGATACAAAATATAAATGATGAAGAATTACAAGTACGTAGAAAAGAAGCTTTGCGAAAAAAATTAGCTTATCATAAAAGTAAAAATAATGAAAGTTGCAATAAGGATGAGAAAAATTTAAAAAGAAAGCAAAAAAACTTTGAAAAGATGCAAAATATGAATGATAACGATTTATAAGTAAGACGTGTAAAGAAGCTTTGCGTAAAAAAGAAATTTATTGAAATAATAATAGTGATCAATACAAAAAAAATAAAACGGGTTGCAATGAGATAAGATTTGCAAAATAGATCGCTTTAGTTCAGAAAAATTAAGAACTGCAGGAAGTGAACACAAAAAAAGGACCGGAGAACTGGAGAAGCGGAGAAAAATTGATCCTGCTTAATATAATGTTAGATTAGATGTAGTGAATTTATTATTAGCATATTTTTAAACATTACAAATACCAAATACAAATCTTAAAGGAATTGAGTTGTCCGAAAACATGGATCCAATAATAATCGATGCAACAAATGACTTTAATGAAGTTGATGTGATTGATGAAAAGACGTTGGATTTCCAAGAGGAGTATAATAGTTCGGGAGTTAACGATAGAAATTTCCGTCTCATTTTCGCAAGCTTCATTTTTTTTCATGAATTATGTGTGCAATATACAATAGAGATATGAACGTCTGCCGACGCGCCCATACGCGAAACTTTTTGTACTTATCAGATGAAACATAAGAAGCTTAGAAAATATCGTCTGCCAGTAGGTGAGCTAGACGGGTTCTGGCTCACTTACCTAGAGTCGGTAAGGTATATCGTTAACCCAAGCGGTTCATGTCTCGACTAACACAGTCGGTAAACCCAAGTTACCGACCGGGCAGTTACCGGCCGAGCTGATGACATCACGGAATCTCCGAGCTAACCCAGGTTACGACGGAGCTCTAGTTTACCGACCGAACTGATGACATCGGGGAATCGCCGAGGGGGTATACCTCAAGTTGTAGATGTAGTAAGGCAAAAACCAAATCCTAACCTCCAATTAAAAAAAAAAAATTTTTTTTCACTATTAGGTATGGAGTACAAAGTTAGACCCCAGCTCTACATTTTTTTTGTTTTATGCAGCTGTTAATTTGATACATTGAATACCAAAATATGAACGAGTGCTTTCAACACTGTTATTTACACTTAACGTTTATTCTTATTGTAATGTAATCACCGATTCCATTACGCATCCAAAACACTACTATTGCTATACATATCATATCTACACACACACACACACGCACACACTTACTTACTAGCACGTCATCGCAGCACTCAAGAAGTGCATGTGCAAAAAAACCAGGAGAGAGAAAAATCTACTCATACGTACAAGCGGCACCTAAGAAGAAAAGAACGAGAAAGAGAGAGAGATTCACTTATAAGAGCAAGGGGCACATAAGAAGTGGATGTGCAAAAAACCAGGAAAGAGAAAAATCTACTCATACGTACAAGCGGCACCTACGAAGAAAAGAACGGGAAAGAGACAAAGATTCGCTCATACGTACGAGCGGCACCTTCACGAAAATAGGCTATATTCCAACGAACCAAGCAATAAATTCAAAGGGTCAAAAGAACGCTAGGAGATATTTTAGATTTAATGAGAGCTTCATAAGAACCGCGTATTCGTATTTTTAAACACGAGAACAACGTGGCCGTTTCCACGTAATGCGACGACAAACCACCGCGGGAAGATGAGCACAACTATGAGAAAAAAACTAGCGAGGAGAGAGAGAAACCGAAGCGCAATATTCGACGATCTGGAAATCCATTGGAAACACGTGTGCGATCTCCAGTAGGGAAAAAGAGACCGCGGGAGAGTTCTAAAAGAGACAAATTCTTAAGTGGTAGTCATAAACTATGATGTTTATGACTTGACCTGCCACGATCCCCTTCATGTTGAGAGAGGAAAATACAAATAGCAAGGTGACCCAATATGGAAATCCCTAGCCCGAGAAAAACAAGGAGATATGCGAGTATATAAAGCCCGGGAGCAAAGGGTAATCGTCGTCAGATCAGTCAGTAATCTCTCGCAGAACGTTACTCTGCTCGTCGCCAGACCACTCATATAAAAATTAGCATCACGCAGTATACGCTACTCGTGCGTTGCGAAAATAAGAGTATCAGACTTAGTCGCTCAGTCGAGCAAGTGCATCCATCGGCATCTTTTCCGAAGATCACCCCCTGCTGAATAGAAGAAGCAACAGAGGCAGTTGACTCCCTACGATCTACACTACGCACATCAAAAGGACGAGCCGTCACATCTAGTGCATCTAGCCACCGCTGTAATCTGAACCACCGAGCCTAGGCTGGAAGGCGCCAAGGATTGACAGCTGCAGACACTCAAGAATCTCTTCACACATATATACAAACAGCCACGCACACTCACACATTAAGGTACTTTTCTCTTTCCATAGAAATAAACGTGTGTCGATTTTAAAAGAAATAATGTATAGTTTAAGTGACTTCGTATCCGGCTCCCTTCCCCGGTAGGCAGTGACCGCGTCCGCGGTAGCCAAAAGGGATTTCCTATCATTCATTCATTTAATCATTTAAATTATTATAACTTTCACGTATCGTGAAGTTCGACTATTAATTCAGGTAGGAATTCATGTAAATGTATTAATGTGTTAGATTTTGGTAATTTAAATTTATAATCTGGACGTGACAGTAAGGTGACCCAATATGGAAATCACTAGCCCGAGAAAAACAAGGGGATATGCGAGTATATAAAGCCCGGGAGCAAAGGGCAATAGGAGTCAGTCAGTAATCTCTCGCAGAACGTTACTCTGCTTGTCGCCAGACCATCATCAGTCAGTAATATCCGAAATCTCGCGCGGAACGTTACTCTGCTCGTCGCCAGACCACTCATATAAAAAAAACTAGCATCACACAGTATACGCTACTTGTACGTTTAGAAATAAAGAGCATATCGGACTTAGTCGCACGGTCGAGCAATTGTATCCATCGGCATCCTTTCCGAATATAACCCCCTGCTGAAAAGAAGAAGAAACAGAGGCAGTGGACTCCCTGCGATCTACTCTACGCACATCGAAAGGACGAGCCGTCACATCCAAGTGCAGCTAGCCACCGCTGTAACCTGAACCACCGAGCCTAGGCTGGAAGGCGCCGAGGATTGACAGCTGCAGCCACCCAGGAACATCTTTACACACATACACAAACGACCACGCACACTCACACATTAAAGTACTTTTCTCTTTTTAGAAATAAACGTGTGTCGATTTAAAAAGAAATAATGTATAGTTTAAGTGACTTCGTATCCGGCTCCCTTCCCCGGTAGGCAATGACCGCGTCCGCGGTAGCCAAAAGGGATTTCCTATCATTCATTCATTTAATCATTTAAATTATTATCACTTTCACGTATCGTGAAGTTCGACTATTAAGGTAGGAATTCATGTAAATGTATTAATGTGTTAGATTTTGTAATTTCAATTTATATCCTGGACGTAACACATCATCATCAAGTCTCTCGTATTTGTTGCACTTTGGAGCAGATTTTGTATTCGTCGAATTTTTCTCGTAATATGATTTCCACTAAGAAGTTTCTTTCTTCTTTTCCTTATTATTGCAAGGAGGAAGAGGTTCGTATTTGGTAGTAGAACTGGTATTTTGACCCATCTATATCAACATTCGAAGTTCAAATGAGATATGGGAAAATCCACAGAAGTTTTAACATTTTGTGTAAGGATTTCTTCCACGTAAGTTATTGCCGTTAGTCGCTTGCCGGGCAAAGCACATAATCTAGACTGATTGAAAAACATTCAATGTAAACTAGAAAATCAACCCTGAAATTGACATATATGTGCTAAGTACGGTTTAATATAAAAATGCATAAGAATATCTAAAAAAAGTGCCATTTTTTCTTACAATTCAAAATAGCACTTTTTTAGGTATTGTTATACATTTTTACATTAAGCCGTGCTTTGCACACTTATGTCAATTTCAGGGTTGATTTTCTAGTTTACATTGAATGTTTTTGAATCAGTCTAGATTATGTGCTTTGCCCGGCAAGCGACTAACGGCAATAACTTACGTGGAAGAAATCCTTACACAAAATGTTAAAACTTCTGTGGATTTTCCCATATGTAAAATTCGCAGGCTATTTATAGCCTCAAGCAAGAGGAAGGGTGATTTCCTCCTCCCTTCGAGTTACTATTCCCATATCATCAAGCAGTCGATTGGTTTCTTCTCACCATCTATCTGACTGAAAGTTTCTTTGTAGAATATTTTCAGAAGTTTCACGTTGTGATGAGCACAGTTGATTTGAGAAAATTTTCCACCATCGTGTTGAGTACAGATGGTCACTACCTTCAGTTAATCCAGTGGGGGATAGCCCATTTCAGCTATATCGTGAACGTTGAACTTAAAACGAGTATTTTTTTTCAAAGTGCCCGTAACGAAAATTCGAGTAGCATCGCGAAGAGAGCTTCTCGAAGAATGTTGCCTATGTCGGTGTATGGTTGTTCACCAGCGCCCCAAGGTATTCCATAATAGTAGTGATACAACCAAGTGTTCTCTCTTGTATTTGTCGGTAAGACATCGCCAAGGAAAGGGTTCCTTGGATAGTAACACCAGAGGATCGATGTCTCGATTGAGCGGTACTATGGCTAACTTCTTGAGGATGAAATCGTTGCCCGACTGCTTGTATCCTTCCATGTCCACTACGTACTCCGACTCGACCATTGATTGCTCTACGATAGAGCGAGCGCTTTTATAGGCTTCCACCCCTCTAGACAAGTTTCTTCACATTCCCGCTGACAGGATTATACTGGACTATGCGGTCGTGCAAAATTAGACAGTAAGCCGAGGGTGTTGACGGAAAAATTGGCTCAATATTCAAACTCCAGACGTACGTCGAAAGGAGCGTTTTTCAACGCCTCGCTCTGCTTGGGGCAGTCGATGTCGTAGAGGGTAACGTGAGTGATGAAATCCCCCTTTCTAAGCAAAGGTTCGGCGTTTTTGTCGTAGTACGCAGTCTGAAAGTTTGCGTACATATCGTACAAAAGTGCGTCCTGTTGTTGATCTAGATGGAGATTGAGATTGCTGTACGGATAGTACTGCGAATTGAGGAAAAATTTCACGTTGTTCAGATTGTAGTGATCGAAACGACTAGCATTAACTGTTCTCGAGTTCTTTCGATTCGTTTGAAAGCCCAAAAAGACGAATCTCGGCTTCTCCAGTTGATTGGATATCTTGACTGTCCAGACGTGTCTCGTGGAGCTTGGCAGTACCGGATACTCGTAAAGCTCCCAACTCTTACAACTCATACTGATGGGTCTGTTCTTCTCTATGTAATTCAGCAGACGAATATTGTCGACGTTGGATGCTACGATGTATGGCATCAACCAATCGATTCTCGTCAATGTTATCTTGAATTCTTCGTAAGTTATGACATTGCCCGTATTTTGTTGACCTTCTGAACAACTGCATTCAAATCGTTTCTCGATCTGGTGTGTAAGAGTTCATGCTTGACATTCGCTACGATCTTTCGATAGTCTTTGGCGAATCCGAGAATCATACTCAGTGGGATGGCGACATCAAAATAGCCTTGATCGTTGGTCAGACTTTGCCTCTCTGCAACGTCGAGCCAACCCGTATTTTCCACGAGCACACTCTGACTCGGATTGAGTGACAGCCATCCTTTCATGATAGTTGTCAAACCGACGTTCTTACATTTATCGATTTCCACGGCATTGATTTCGTAGCGAATTTCCTCGAACATATTGCAGAAGGCGTTGTTTACCAGAGTTGTGTGCGCTACTTCATGTCCATCTGATTTTGTGAGTCTACCGCATATGTGTATCATACTGCGCGACGGCAGAACGTACAAGTCTTGATGTTGGATAGCGATGCGAATTTCGTCGCTGTTGCTGAAGGACGAGGCAGTGTATGGTTGATGAGGATGCAGTTCGTAATGTGCAAGAGACTCATCGAATGCCACGGGAGACGTATACTCAGAATGTATGCATAGAATATCTTCCATGCTCTTAATTCGATATACAGCACAAGAATATTCAAGTTATTTTCCACCACCACGGGCGCTTATCACTCTTAAGTTTAGACTTTTTAGAAACTGAATGTTCTCACGTGTTAATGGTTTAGAAATCCGTTGAAGACTGATGGGTGGTCGGCATCTAGCTTGTCTTATATGGCCTTTGCCGACTTTAAAGTTGTAAACGATTCCCATGTTATACTCGTTTGATATGTAATCTGATGGTAATGATTTCTCCACGAAAGTTGACTAGATTTCCGTCTTGATCGACTATAGGTAATCGAAGATGACTAATGCTTTGGACGGTGACCGGAAGGTAAATGACCTGCGATGGTACCTCGATGATCTTATATCCTGGTGGTACTGCAGGAAAGAACTCGTGTATAGTGTGAACTTGTTGACCGTTTATGTAGGCTCGAGTTGTTATGCTGCACTCCATTCGAAGAACGTTGACCTTGAGAATGGCAACGGGTAGATCCGAGCTGTGAGTTAGATTCATTGGGAGGAGTCTTTGAGAAAAGCCAAGCAGTGCACCTATGGAATCTCGCGGACGAAAATCGATGTTGTGACTGCACTTGATGATACTGCGAAGTGTATTATTGTTGGGCTTTAGACTCAATGAAATGCCCTTCTGCTCCAGAAATTCTCGCAGATAAGTATCTATATCTTCAATTTCATAACTTCCGGTTGGTAACACGACAACTTCCTTACCGACTTACAGTTTGTTAGCGTCTGTGTCGATATTGGGTATAGAATTGAAGGTTAAGAGCTCGACTAAGCTGAGAACGTAGTTTTTATGCGGTGATAGCGTGATTGGGGGAAAGAACTGAGTTTCTAGTACAGAAGATGTGTCTGACAGACTGATTGTCAGTGATTCACTCTCCATCACAGTTTGTTGCATAATGACTGATTGCCCGTACGTTTACGCCTCATATACGCGAAGACTGTTGGTCAGAAACTCGAGATGAAGATGACCGCAGTTGAAGGTGTTGTAGTCTTGATATCTCTCGTGATTGTACTTCAATTCGTCTACTATAAGCTCAAAAAGAAATTGGATCTAAAGATATCAGATTTAAAGCTTCTAAATTTGGTTGATTATTTAAAAAGGCTCACAGAATAGTGCCCAGAAAAATAAATAAATTCATTACTCGAAAAACATCAGAAAATAATTTAGAACTTTAAACGAAAGCTGAAGTGTTTGTTGCTGACGTGAAATCTTGAATAGCATCAATTGGGATTGAGAATGTGTATTATTCATATCAGAGTGGGTTCCAATTGGAAATGCATTCTGGATGAACATTAGCAGTAGAACGAAAAATAACAAGTGCAATGCCTAGTACAGTCAGTTTCATCAAAAACCCATAGTTATACGATACAATCACTCATATCAGCTACTGAACAACTTTTCTCGCCACTTTTTCGTGTTTTGAAATAATCATCTGATCAATTCGGCTCTGTTATAGAACACAACTTATTTAGACCAGAAAACGTTCATATACAAGCATCGAAATCAGGAAAATTAACTACAGGTGAGTCATCTTTCGTTTATTATAATGCCATCACAAAGAAAAAGTTGATGAATGTATTTTTTAATTATAGATCTCTTCAAAGTTTGGCTAGAAAAAGTATTTTATTCAAATGTAGGCCCACCGTCCGATATAGAAGAATGTAATAATAATACCGATATAGAAGAATGTAATAATATTGATATTATATGATGTGGTTGGTGTAAGAAGTTTTTGTGTTTTAAGCACTTTTTGAAGAGAATCATTATTGTAAACAATATGAAGAATGAGATATTGTAATTTTATCATTAAAGCAGAATAAATATCGAGTTATATTAAATGCTTTTTGTACTACTACATTTTAAAAAATGCATAACATGGTTGCTATTGTTATAATTAGATTCCGTTTTTATGTGTAAAAAAATTAATTTTTTATTTATTACATGTGGTCAATTATTTTGAGGAGTAGTTTACGATATTTGGGGTAGCATGTCAATTGAAATATTCGATAAAGTAAATAAAAATGCTTTATTTTATTGTTTTTAAGATCATATATTGATTTTTATGGAAGAAACGCCTGAAAAATATAAATTAAGGGTTGCAACCCCTTTGGTAATAAAGATGTCTAGTATCTTAAGTTTATTATGACTACCATTTTACACTTGGTTTCATCAAAAAATATTAATTAGAAGCGGAGATATAATAAAAAATGTTTTTTGGGCTAATATTAAGGGGTGGTTTTCACCCCTTTAAAGTGGATGTCGGCAAATAAATACAAATACGTGTCTCTTATTATTCCGAGTACTGCAACATATCACGGAATGGTTGAAATCGGTGAGGTCGGGTAGAGGGACCTTCCTTGTTAGAAATATTAATATCGAGAAAAGTCTTTTTTCATTCTCTTCTTCTTTCCTCTATTGATTTCTCTTTTTTTCTTATTCATGAGGGCATCATAACCTGCGTGCGGCTAATAATATTTGCCATATTATTGCACAGGTGGGTTGCTAATTTTTTCAGCATAATAATATCGTTAAGGACATTGTACGGCAACAACGATATCATTCTTATTTAAATAATCGTTAACGAGCGATGGTTGACTAAAATTAATCTTTTTTTTCTATCTGGTAACAATGCCTTAAAAGTATATAGTGTATCGCAAAAACTTATGACAAAAAAAAGAACTTTTTCAATAAGCCTAAGGAGTTTGCTATTATTTGAGAAGAATCGAATCTGCAAAAAATTGGTTAGGGAACATATTTAAATATTATATAGCGTGTAAATCAATCTTATATAATATATACATAAATATATTATAGACACATACCTAAAACAGTTGTGACCTAACAAAATGCATGGCTTTTTGATATTTTTAAAAAAATCAAGAAAGCTCACAAATTCTTCTCGTGTAGAAACCGTCATAGCTTCCACGTTATTTGCGTACATTTCTTTTGCTTGTATAGTGATGCCTGTAACATCAGATGCACTTTCGGAAATGTTTCTATCAGGCATAATATAGATTTCAAAAAGACTAGAGTCATCAGTAATGCAGCAAACTGAAAAATATATTTAAATAAAACTTTTGTCTCATAGAATTTAAAAGGTAATGAATAATAACGTGAGTAATTAACCTGTATTATTTCATCGGCAGCTTGAAATCTCAAAACATTATGTAAAATAGTAGAGAAAAATACATTACTAGAAATTAGAAATTCATCAATTAGATCCGATATATTACAATATTCACTTGCCGATTGGTAACTTATACCTACACATCTTAAAGATAGAGCAATTTTAGATGATCTTTCCATTTTCAAAATGAGACGTATTCGTTTAAATGGAATCGTCTTTTACTCCACAGCTTTTTAATAATTAATTTTTTTATTTACATTTACATGGTTATGAGTTTTTATACTCTGTAATGTGTGTGCTCACGTCACGGGCTTCTAATTACTATAAGAAGGCGAGTAGAAGAGTGCAGTGTGGGTGGCGGCTTTGGCGCGACGACTAAGCGTCTGCCTTGCGAGGCAGAGGTCCGCGGTTCCAGCCCGGGGTTCGTCGCTTTTGCATTGCACCCTTCACTCGTAACAACACACTTACTGGTTGCAAGTGTGTATAACATTAAAATATTCGAAAATCAGCAGGTAGAATGTCTAAGTACATTGCAAGATCACCTCTGATCTGTTTTATGCGGTATATGCGCTGATTTAATTTATCTATCTCTTTCTCCTGGTCGTTGCATAGTTTGGGCGGGGTACAGTTATCTCCTAAAAATTGGACTATCTATGATAATTTAGTATAATTAAATTGACCTTTAATAGATAGTATGTTCATTCGTCCCAAATGAACCGTAGGTCGGTTAATTTTGTGCAGTATAACCCGGCGTTGTATTCAATAGTTTCAGATATAGCAGTCGGCGAAACTTTCTGGGTCCAACCTATACCGATCCAGATCAGAACTAGAAAATAGAGTTCGGAGGCCATTGTCCTTTAACCAAAAGTGAAAGTAACCCTTAATATATGTTTGTGCTTGCATGTAGGTGCTTGCACCCAGGGAATGATGTTAAATAAAAATATACTTTCTTATTACTATGAAAAGAAACTAACGAATATTTCTGCAAAATTTAAGCATTAATTAAATATGTATGTTTATATAACAAATGAAAAGAAAAGTTTACTATTATGTGGTTACATTTAGAACTTTTTCAAGATCACAATTAGACCTAGCCACATGACTATAATTATAAATCGTAGTGAATTATGACATATTTGTTATTGCCTCCCATTTTCTTCTTATTCTTTTCTTACCTTATTGGTAAAGAGTTCCTTATTAGAACCGACCATGCTTCTTTAACTTGGTTATTATCTTTTAAGAATCTAGATGACCAATTAGCTCTTTGGTTAGAAAAAATAGGTAGTTACAACTATAAGATTCTTCATAGAACAGGGGGTTCACGTAGTAATGCGGATGGTCTTTCGCGACGACCTTGTGAAGAATCATCTTGTAAATACTATTCCAGAGTTAAGGAAAGAATTTGTATTTCTGATCCTACTATTTGTCGAATTATCTCCAGATGGATATTGTGAAATATTCAGTTTTTGCCTTTCTTATTATATAGAAAAGGAGGTCAGTAAGACAGGCTTTAGAATTATGCAAATATAGATCATATACCCGTCCTTGTTGGATGCGGTAAGAGAGTAAATGCCAGAGAATGAGAGCAGGTAGTCGAACCTGAGCGATAGACATAAGAAAGCATAGGTGGAAGTACCGATGTAATATATCGTAATATGCATTCAACTACAGTTACCGATATTAAGAAACGAGAGACTAAATACCGATGGCACGAGAGACAAAACAACAATTTAACTAAATATTGGAAGTACAATTATCCGCGATCTATAGAATACGAGTCAATTAATTAAAATCAATGTACAGTTAAAATACGCGCAAATGATAAAATACGTTCGAGCTCAGACATTCGGTATGAGTCGTTACAAATCAGAGTGAAAAAGGGAGAACTCACTATATATACGCAGAGAAATCTCGAAACAGACACAGCTATACAAAAGGCTTAACACTATCAAGCACCAGGCAGATATACAGCACACGTGGAAAAATGAAAGTAACAGTCGACCAATGGAGGAGAATCACCCGACTCGCGAGATCAGTCAGTAGAGGAAAGACACGTGCAATGGTCCTTGAAAGCGCACACGCGCACTATACGCATGGTGCATAGAACGCATCAAAAACCAATGCCTATAGAAAAGGTCCAAGTTTTCATAGGCCCGCCTACAACATCTAAAAAACGAGATAACATAACCCAATGACATCTAAACCACAGAGTCGCTCAAAAATCAAAAATAGACACATGCACTAGTCTACAAAAGAGCAAAAGAACATCTAAGGAAATATTCAGCGTCTAAGCATTTCTATTGGTCCAACACCCCTCAAAGGCCTACTAACACACATATACAGTAGGTTATTGTGACCAAGTGCGAGGGTATAAAAAGACAGACAAATCAGGCCAAAAAAGCAATTTAGCTACACAAAATTTTTACTCACGTGGAAGCTCTGCTCGAATTCGGAAAGGTCATGTAAACATCTAAAACTTCGAGAAACATATCTACTACCTGCATAGAAAATCCAAAGATCTCTCTCTCTCTCTCTCTCTCTCTCTCTCTCTCTCTCTCTCTCTCTCTCTCTCTCTCTCTCTCTCTCCCTCCCTCTCCCTCTCCCTCTCCCTCTCCCCCCTCTCTCTCCCCCTTCTCTCTCTCTCTCTTAAAATAAATAAAGTACGAGCCGATTCATAGCACTTTTACGCCGGGTATACAAAACTATAACAACGAAAGATATGCTTCTCTATGAAATATAATATGCAAGCACTTTGATCAATCTGGAACATTAAGATAAATTTTTTTATGAAATGAACTTTTTATGAATTCAAATAACCAATTAGCTTTAACGTTCGATGATCGTTTCGTGGTCTAGGACACAACAATATCAATAGAATATGCTACAGTTATATTCACGATATTATTCTCTCTGGAGATTCAATAGAGAAATCAGATGAAAAATTTAATTTAATAGCAGAAGCATTAATAGCGGTGGGATTGAAATTATAATCAGAACAATGTGAGTTTGGTAGAACGGAAGTTCGTTTTTCAGGACATATTATTAGTGTAGAGGGAATAAAGCCAGATGGCAAGAAAATAGAAGCTGTGAAAAAATTCCCGATACCTAAAAATATAAAGAGAGTAATAGTAGAATATTATTACAAAAGGATATACCTTTTATTTAGAAAGAAGAAGAACAAACAGATTTTGACGAACTGGTAAAGATGTTGTATTCGGCACCAGTCTTACAATATCTGCACTTTGACAAATCTTTTATAATAACAAGTGATGCAATATGCCTTAGGATGTGTGATTTCTCAAGGTGAAATAGGCAAGAATATACCTATAGCTTATGATGAAATAGGCAAGAATATACCTATAGCTTATGTATTGCAGCTAGCTGAAATGAAATATGCAACATATAAGAAAGAAGCTTTGGGTATTATGTATGCCATAAAAACTTTCAAGAATTATATTTATGGTAATAAATTTATGATTGTAACAGATCATCAGCCATTGTTATGGTTGAAATCTGAAGGTAACAGTGGAAGAGTACAGATAGAGATTAACTTTGTTAGCCTATAAGTATGATATTATATACAAAGCTGTAAAACAAAACACGCATGCCGATGCGTTATCATACAATACAGTGGTAGAAATTGAAATATGTATTACAACTAGGGCTTAGAAAAAACGAAAAGAAAAGAAAATTCGCCAAGAATGAACTAATGAAGATAAAATTAAAATTGTAAAGTACAAAAATTAAATAACAATAAGAGAAAGTAAAATATAAAAAAACAAAGACAAAAAAAATTAAAATTAATAAAAATAGAATTATGTGATGCTGGTATGCAAGAAGGAAAGAAAAAATGTAGTATTAGTATACTCCAAAAATGTTATTCAATACCGTAAGGATAATATTATCCATTTAATTAATAATAATGTTAAATCATTAGAATTTGTTGGGATAAAAATTTAATTAACAAAGAAAGTGAGATAATAAACATAGAGGAAATAGCAACATTTTTATATTATATTTAAATACCGTTGGATTAGCAATAACAGTTAAAACAAATCTTATTAATTTACTTAAATTATTAAAGAATATATTTTTGTGAAAGAATTGTGTAAACTTTTGTATATTATAAGACATCAAAATTACAAATAACAGTTGGAATGAAATTGAAGAAATTTTAAAAGATATTTTCAAGGAGAACAATGTAAAGGTTGTAGTTAGTTTAAATAATATAGTTTATGTAGAAGTGGATAAAAGAGATCAAATATTTGAAATGTTATATGCGACTAAAATAGGGGGACACTCCGGTATTAAATAGAACATATAATAGAATTAAAGATAAATATTATTGGAAACATTTAAAAATAGATATTCAAAAAAGAATACAACGTTGCGAAGAATGCTGTAAGTGCATGGTCTGCGCGTGTGCTTGGCTGCGGTCGCGCAGGCATGGACGTATAAACGTTTGCATGTATTTTATGTATGTGATATGAACATGGCACATAACCCCCCCCCCCCTCCCCGGAATATTGCTATTCTCGGCAATGTAGCCGACACAAAAAAAAATTATGTACCATGCTCATTATCTTTAAGTACTACACTACGTATAAACATAGGGTTAAAAACGATGAATTTATTAAGCTAATCTGAAAGAATGCAATTATTGAATTATCATTAAATTTTTAATTTAGTTCGATTGAGTCTCATCATCATACCCAAAACTCAGCCTTTCAAGAGATTTAGATTAACAAGTTTTTACAAATTATCAAATTAAAATAATTTACAATTTATCTGATACAAATTTATAAAATAGAAAGAGAGAAAAAAATTATTCCTAATTATATTTTGTTTGTGTAAGTTACTTAATTTATTGTTGCTAGTGTATCCTGTCTGCAGACACTGCACTCGTAGGGAATTCTTTCTGCACAAACTGCAGTATCCTTAACACGTTGCCGTGTCAACGATTATGATTTGAAAATATATAACATCGTGCTTCATAACTGTAATACAATATAATTCTGAATATTATTAAATAAAAAAACTTTATTCTTACATTAATCACTTGAAGCATATCCGGAATCGTTGTTTGAAAATTCACGTTGGAAAAACTTATTTAAATCTTTTTCTCTAATGTAGAACCCTATGCTATGCCTTTGTTAAGTGACGCGGAATCACTTAGCAATATTTATATTTATTTCAATTTGGTTTATCCCGTGCACGCAACTATACAGTTACGGGAAAGACTTCACTCGTCAAGTCCCTCCTGGTTATCGGTATCAATTACTTTCTCTCTTTTTCTATAATTCCACGCACACGCCCTCACGTATAAATAAATCTCTTAGCTTTGTGTATTTGTGTGTGATTGTATAAAATGACCTCTCTCTCTCTGTCTGTCTATGTTGTTTCTCGCTCCGCTGTATTCTGCTTGGACCTGGCTTCTCTTTGTGGGATCTATTCTTTTAATAGACTAAATACTAAATAGCACCACGGAAGAACAGTTTGAGAATATTCAATTAACAAAATTTTAAATCATAAACCCGAGAACAATAGAAGAAAAATCGATTAGAAAAATATGCATCCGCTCTGCAGCTTAGGTCGAGTCGAAGTGGAGGAAGAAGCTTGGTTTAGGTACGCTCGGAAGTGTTTCTGGGCCTCCCACGCCTCTGTAAGCTTTACTTCCCCTTTCCTACGTCACTGCTTCGACACGTATCGAAGGCATTCTGATCGCCTTTCTGGCATTCTGATCCTTAAAGTACTATACGTAGCCATACGATAGACGTTCTTTTTTATCTCGTACTGATTCGTAGTACACCATTGGTCTAAATTAAGCAAAGTCTCTAAAGAATGCTTCCTCTTTCTATTTGTCTTTGCCTTCTTAGGTAGCAGGCAGAATAGTCTGTTTTTGCTGAGTTGATCCTTGTGCTGCATGTTGGTTGCGACATGCACTTCGGATTTCACTGTGGATACTCTTTTCATTAGAATCACCATGTTTTCTCTTGAGGAGGTAGCCTTGTGCGTCGTTTGAGCTTGTTTTGCTGCTAATTTTCTGTTCATTGGCTTTTGTGGCTTGTTTCTCGCTATCGAAGCATGCAGTGATTTTCTTGCTTTTTGCATCCGTTCTGTTGTCCTCTACATATACGGCGTATGGTGTACCTATATATTCAAACTCTTTTACAATGGTCCATAAAGGTATGTTAACATCACAGAACATTGACGTCCGCGTTAGAGCGTTCATAATGTCCTGATCTGTTAATAAACGTTATTCTTACGGGGTACTAATCTAAGGTTCTATGGCATGTAAAAGTTTGCATATATGTATAATATTTCGCTCAATGGTCGCCTACCGCGCGGTTTTGAAAATTGTTTGTGGGTATTTTCGATGTTGAGGGTTTGGGGAATATCTATGAGGGTCGTTTCTACGCCCGCGTTTGTTGTGACTTTGTTGCCATTCCCAGTTGGTTGTTCTACCAGATAAATACTGCCTTTTGACTTTGGACGTGGTGCCATTATCCCAAATTTACTATTACTATTAATTGAAAGGTCATACTACCATACAATAAACTATTTGTATGATAATCTCGCCTGTTGTCATGTTTAATTTCATTTAATTGACTTATCATTAGTCCTAAGGGTTTTGCTTGGTTTGGCTCCGAGTATTTCAATACTTGGTGGTAGACCATTGTCAGAATCCGAGATTTCAGAGCTTAGGGATGGGTACATGTATTGTATTTTTAAGTCAATCTCACGTTTGTACAGATATGTCACTTGACTGGATTTGATTTCTTGACCAATTATTAAAGTGCCCGCTGTTTTATCTACACATGTTGATGAGATGCGTATAATACCAGTTTCTTTTAAGATTATTTTCACGTCTTCTTGATTTGGACATGACAGTCGCAATTGCTCAGAATCTGTCGTGGAAAATTAAATGGAAAAAAATGGGAAACCAGGATTGGTTGTTTTCTAGATATCTCCATTGTGTTTTGATACTGGTCTTGTATTTTATATTGCAAGTTTTTAACACTTGAGCACTGGGATTCGACAGCATGATTGCTTCGCAGTTTTGTGCATTTGGTGTGCTCTGAAGAGGTCCTAATACTGGGTAAATAGATGCATAGTGGGTTCTAATGCATTTGGTAACAAGGTTATCGTCAAATTTTGTGTATGTTTCTTCTTTTGAACTTATTGCAATATATTTGTGCGATGGTTCTATGAAGGCTAGTCCGGTAGTACCATTGGTTTTATGTTAAGGTACTGTTACCGCATGCAATTTGTATATTTGGTATGAGTCTCTCTCCACTAATGGAATGTGTAGTATATCCGTGGTCCTGCCATCCTTAGATGTTCCGTTGATATTGCGAAACTTAAGTTGACGCTTGTCCTTATTACGTCTGTCATTATTTAGTGTGTCATGTTTGTTGTTATAAGTTCAGGAAGTATAGTCTCTTCTTTTAAGCACCTTAGTACTTTTAGCACTTTTTCATTACTTCTTATTAAGTGATCTAGTGTTGATTGTAGGCGTCTCACATAAACTGTCATTTCCACTAAATGTTTCAGCTCTTTATCTTGTTTGACCATATTATTGACTCTCTTGGTCAGGACGGCTTCAAAGCTTTGGAGTACCTTTTTGGTGGTTCTGGGTAATATTGTGCAATTCTTCAAATTGTGACAATATGTGCGCATTTTTGTCTATAATTTGCACCATCTTGGTTTGGTCTTGAAATAAGTTGTCTACATTTCTGTTGATGTCATTTGCGTCGTCAGTTGTGACTAATCCAAATGAGCTTTTATTTAGAGTGCCTACTATGCCTAGTGGTGCTAACCTTTTTGTCCGAATACTTCTGGGGTTTCTTGTGATTGGATGGCTGCAATGTCCCATGGTTTTGATTGTTTCATTTATTTCTCTTTGTATGTCATGTAAGGTTTAGTGTTTGAGCTCTATGAGGTCCCATTCTAGAGCATATTTACATTTGTTTTCTGCTATTCTTATTATGCAATTGTTGTAGACGGTTTGACAGGAGTCCAATGGCCTATGTATCTGCATGAAGTCATCGACGTTGATATAAATTTAGATTTTTCAATCGGCTTTCATAATTTTTATGGGGTCCATTTTCTCAAAATATATGCCAGGGTTCGGGTTTAAGGGGTCCAATTAGTACGGGGGTCTGCTTTGGATCAACATATTTATACTTAAAATTATTAGAATGATTATGTTCGGGGCTCTCATCCTATAAAAATATAGTAATTAATTAAATGCATAAATGATATTGTACCTTTGATATTTTTTTTATGGTCTTATCAGAACTCCGGTCAATGTATTTTCTAACTCTTTTTCCGTTAGGGTATTCAAGAATCACGTTCTTTTTACCAAAAATTTTATAATTTTTAACGGTTTATTCCTATAGGAATCAAATTTATTGGCCTTATCTTGATCTTGTTTTGTCTTTTCTTCAATTATCATTACTTTAATTCTTGATAGATTTTCATTTATTTATTCTTCGGTTACTTTGGACAGGTTTTATGATAGAGCTTCAGCTATTTGTTCAGCTTTTCTGGTTTGTATTTGAATGTGTTTCTGGTTTGTGTTTGTATATTCGTAGCCCGTGCATCTAAACATTCACCTCATTAGACTTTCTCCAGGATCTTTTTGCTATGCATCCAATTTAGTCGTTCATGATCAGGCACTAGTGTGAACTGCTCTTTTTCAGTCGTAGAGTAGTTCTTTTCTGCTTCATTTAAAGCTCTCGACAAGTATTGGACTAAATGATAGACATTGCTTGAGTTTCTAAAAACTTTCGTCGCATTAGAGAGTCCATTTGAATTGCACATTTTTCATTAGTAGGTCATTCAATGGCTTCGCTATTTTAGCAAAGTCTTCGATGTATTTCCGCTAGTATCCAAACATTCCAAGTACTTCCCTTATGTTCTTTGTACTCTTAAGTGTGGCTAGTTTGGCTATTGCTAAAATATTCTCTGGGTTAGGTTCTACTCCTTTCGCACTAATTATATGTCCCAGGAATACAACTTCTTTTCTGAAGAATTTAATTTTATCGGGTTGTAAGACTAATTTTGCTTCTCTCAATCTCTCCATGAGATTTCGAATTCTTCTTCCATAATCCTTTAAGTTAATTGTTTTGTTGGTATCCGTTTGTTTGGCGACGGTTGCCCTATGTATTCTGGTTCGTCATACTGATATCGTTCTTCCGTGTAGACTACGTAGTGAGGTTTTTCATGTTGGCAATTTCTATATCGATCTACGTCTTCATATCTTTTGTTATTTCTATATTTTGGTCCAGTTCGTGGTTCATCGTACAATTTTCGGGTTGTTGTAGCCTTGACTTCGACCACGATTTAGTCTGGAGTCCGGAATTATTTTGGCTTCCATTCTTGTTTCTAAACGTACTGCCTCTTCATATGCTTCACGCAGTGTCGCTGGCTTACTATGGTCCACTCTTTCAGCTAAATTGGCAGGTAAACCTTTTATAAATATGTCCACGGCGAGAGATTTTAGTGGATCCACCATTTCTTTTCTGTAACTGTTACCTTTCTCTTCTTGCAGTGCTGTTTTTACGCTGCCAAGTATGACATTGATTTCATCATAGAAATCACGCATGGTGTTAATATCAGAATTGCTACACATCCATCTACAAAATAATCCAGTTAATAAGAGAGAAGACACACAGAATCTCAACAATGTATACACACACTTACTGTACGATTTGAAAAGAAAATGAACACAAACACTGACGTCACATCAGCTTGACGTAAGAACAGCCGAAATATACAATGCCGAAATGTAAATAATAACATACGACACAGGCGCGAAGGTATATAGGAAACAGGTGACACGTTTGGTGACATAGACTTGTCGAAGCGCTGCTACTATGAAAATCTGTGGCGGACCCGCCAGCCACTCCCGCATAAATGCGATTGACATGCCCACCATCCTCAGCGCCCGAGAGCTCCACTGCGCCCAAAAGGACGATCAAGAGCTCAAGAACCTTCTGAAGACTCCAAACTCACTCAATCTTCAACGACTGACAATCAAGAACCAGAAGATATACTGCGACATCAATAACTCTGTTGTTCGACCTTACGTACCACAGAGCCTTCGTCGAATCGCCTTCGAAACTGTGCACGACCTGTCTCATCCGAGCGGTCGCACAACAGCACGCTCCCTCAGAGAGAAGTATATATGGCCTGGGATACGAAAGGATGCGGTCAAGTGGACTCGCGAATGCCTCGACGGATGACTCTGATGGGAATTCAAGTCCCGGACGCAAGATTCAATCATATCCATATGGATCTGATTCACTTGCCGCCCACCGATGGATACAAATATTGTTTGACAATTATTGATCGCTTTACACGGTGGCCAGTAGCAATCCCTCTTAAAGATTGTACTGCCGCAACGATCGCGACAGCTTTTTTCAACGAGTGGATCAGTCAGTTTGGTTGCCCTCTCACAATCACCACGGACCAAGGAGTATAATTTGAAGCGGATTTATTCAAATGCCTAACCAGATTTCTGGGCTCCAAACGCAGCAGAACTTCACCCTATCACCCAGCATCGAACGGTTTAGTGGAACGATGGCACCGAACGCTAAAAGCTGCTCTCATGTGCAAATCGGCAATTCCATGGATACACCTGCTTCCCTCAGTCATGCTCGGACTACGGACTTCCTTCAAAGAAGATTTGGGTGCATCGCCGGCGGAATTATTATACGGTACGAACCTACGACTTCCAGGGGAATTCTTTATCCGTCAAGATCAAGAAGCGAACCCTCGAGAGTTCGTACTTCAACACCGAGAACACATGAAGAGCATACCACCCACTCCGACAAGCCATCACACAAAAATTCAAATTTTTAAACAGAAGAGTATTGACTCGTGTTCACACGTCTTCATCAGGAGTGACCATGTCAAAGCACCGCTGGAACCTCTCTACAAAGGCCCTTATCGTGTTCTGGAGCGTCTCAGCGACCGTCTCTACAAGGTCGACGTCGATGGCGTAGAGAAGAACATCTCAATCAAGGGATTAAAAGCAGCGCACGTAACCGATGAGGCTCCCACAGAAGACGAGCCAGCGACCGAAGAAGAAGCACCACCACCGATACCAGCAGCCTCCAACATCCCTCCTAACGCTCGGCGTAAGGTAACATTTGCTCCGAATCCTAGCGAGGATTCTGAAGGGGGAGTAGATGTGGCGGACCCGCCAGCGACTCCCACTCCGGACACGGAGCGGCGCCACCTCCCGACACATAATATAATATAAGAATATTTTTCTATTCTGTTTTTTCCTCCCATCCCCATACCTCTACTCCATATTCTATTACACTTCTGACCAAATAATTGAAAAGCATATTTCTTCTCTTTATATCTGTATTACAAGCCCTTTCCCCTAATCCTCATACCTCTTTTACTGCTGCTATGCCTTTCTTTTTCAATTCTTGAATATAGTCTTTGTGATTTCCTTCCCTATTAAACGTAAAACCTAAGTACTTAAAAATTTTGACCTCCTCTATTTTTTCCTTCTCCCAACTCCATTTTCCTTTTTTCTGTGCACTTTTATTGAAATTCATAATTTTCGTCTTCCCTGTGCTTAGAATTAATTTTCTCTCTTTCAAAAATCTTCTTACGGTATCCATCATGTCCAGCATAGTTTCCCTGTTTATTGCTAACAAAACTATATCATCCGCGTAATCTAAATTCCAAATTCTCCTTTCATTCATTTTATTCCTCCAATATTTATTTACTCTAAACTCTTTTTCTAATTCACTAATGTATAAACAGAATAAAATTAAACTCATTCGAGAATCCCTTTTCTGTCCTTACCCTTACCCTCGTCTCTTCAAAAATTCCTTTCAGTAGGTGTATTATATATTTACTTATTCCTATTTTCTTTAGAATTTTTCAAAGCTTTCTTCTATTTACCATATTGAATGCTGCCTTTAAGTTAATGAATAACGCGTACAATTTTGATTTTTCTTCTTCATACCTTTTTATCAAATGATCTATTATGTATATATTATCGATTGTTAATCTATCTTTCCTGAACCCTGCCTGACTTTCGGCTAATAAACCTTTTTTATCAACTTCTTTCTGTAATCTTTTCCTAAACACTTTCGCGTAAAGCTTATATGCCGTTGGTAGTAATGTTATACCTCTATAGTTGCTTGGGTCATTAACTTTTCCCTTTTTATATAACGGGACTATTATCCCTGTCTTCCAGTCATCTGGAATTTCTTCTCCATTCCATATATTTCCTATTATTGCTATTAGCTTATTCCTTATTTCTTGACTACAATATATCCATGCTTCATTGGGGATTTCATCCCAATCTGGTGCCTTTTTTTTCTTCAAACTCCTCCATGCCTGTTCAATTTTCTCTGCTGATATCCTTTCTTCTTCTTTTTTCTCTAGAATCTCTTCCCTCTTCTCTCCTATTTTCTTTTTATCCGACCCCTGAGCAGTTTCTCAAAATAATTTTTCCATTGTTTTTCCGAAATATTGTTTTTATTTACTTTCTTGTTTTTCTTTTTCCTAAATTTTCCTATATACTCCCGCACCTGACTTTCCGATTTTATACTTTTCAGCTCTTGCATTAATTCATCTTTTCTTTCTCTTGCTCTACTCTTACATTTATTAATCTATTCTTTTCTCTTTGCCCTGTACTCATCTTCATTGTTTTTGCATTTTCTCCACTTCTTATATTCTTTTTTTACCTTTCTCTTCAATACTGTGCATTCTTTGTTTCATTAAGTTTTATATCCTAATGGTCTTTTTTTACCCTCTTTACTTCCGCTGCCCATGCTTTTTTTATGATTTCCTTAGTATCTTTCCACCTAATTTCAGTGTTATCTTCACTTTTTTCTTCTATTTCTTCACATAACACTTTCGTTTTTTCTTTAAAATTTTTTATTCCCTCTGTATTCGAAATCGGTACTTTTCTTGGTTTCTTCTCTTCCTCTTCTCCCTCTTCTGACTTCTCTAGTCGCTCTGCAGCTATTTTTAAATCCAAGTGTACGTGATCTGTGTCGATCTTATCTTTTATCTCAAAATGAATCTCTTTTCTCCATAATGCATCATTTACCATAACGTAATCTATGACCGTAGGTCCTCCTCCCCCAGTAAAAATAAATTCACCCTCGTCATCACCTTTCCCGTTACCATTTAAAATTTTCGACCCCTTTCCTTCACGCAACTCCACCACTTTTTCCCATTCATTGCTACACACTTTATCTTTACTGTTTCTAAGTCTATTTTCCCCTCCTTCTTCTATGTCGACAAAACTGCTTTTCTCCCCTATTCTTATGTTAAAGTCTTCACCTATTATAACATTTCCTTCCTCTTTTATGTCTATCTCTTCCAGATTTCATATTATCTCATCCGTGTTTTTTTAGTTATACACTGACCATATTGTATACATTTCTTTTTGTTCAATGATTTCCGTTTTTCTCAAGCCTTCTGTGACTTCTATTGCTAACCTTACTTCTTTTCGTATCCAATCTTTATTAATTCCTAAAATAAAACCTCCTGCCGCTCTCCCTTTTTTATGCACTTTCTTCGCTTCTATTATTACCCAATGAAATTCCTCCGGTAAATATTCTTTTACTCTCTCCACATCTTTTATTTCTATCCAAGTTTTCGACAAACTCACAAAATCCATTTTTTTAAATAAAATTCAAAAAATCTATATCCTTATTCCATAACCCTGCAATATTCCAAAACGCGAACCTCTTTGACCTTATATCTTCTATCCCTATCTGTTCCTTGCGACTCTTCCTTTCTTCCACCTATATGTTCTGTACCCACCATTAACCTATTCATGCCCTCAAATACTACTTTCTGTTAACCTTTCCCTTCCACCCTTAATGTCTATTTCTTACTTTTTGACTATTTGTTTAGTTATTCCTAATTGTTTCTCACACCGCCCTTGCTTCACGCTCCATTTCTTGGTTGTCTGAAATCCTCTCTCGACCCTCCAAATTTAAGCCATTCCTCCTTCCTCCCCTTTACCCTTCCTGCATCATCTCTGTCTGTGTTTTCAAAACTTCCACTCCTTGCACCTTTATACCATTCCCTTTCTTTAGCATTTTCTCTCTCTTTTCCTTTTCTTGCTTCTTCTACTTCAATCTCTTTTAATTTCTCTTTCTCTTCCCATTTAAACCACTGATGATTTGCCGCTACTCTGCCTATCCCTATTCTTATGTCCCAACAATTTCTTTTCCTTTCCATACACAATTTTTTAATTTTTTCCTGCTTTTTCCTTTCATCAAAATTCAAATCATGTTCAATAAAAATTTTCGATCCTTTTAGCTTATTCTTATTTTTCATTACATTTCTTTTCTCTTCTTCATTTCCTAGCTTCGCTATAATTACTCTGTCAAATCTGTTTTTTCCTCCCGTCATTCTGGCTTCTACTATTTCTACCATAGTTTGTAATCTTTCCCCTATAAGATTTTTCACCCACTTTCTTAAGTCCATGCTTTTATCATTTATCTTTTATTGTTTCTGAATCATCTGCTACCTCTGCTAAACCTTTTAATATTATATTACACGCTCTATCTGACCTGTCCCTTTCGTATAGCATTTTTTTCATCTGACTAACCTCTCTTCTCGAGAATATTCACGCTTCCTGCACCGCACCTCACGCTGTGAAGAGATCTGTGGCTCGTTCCGCTCTCTAAACTCCACAAAGAACCCCTTGCACCATCTGACGTTTTTGAATCTCTTCCAGGGATGCCAGATGTGGCATCCACCGTGCGAGAAATTTAAATATTGATTCCCAAAAATTTTTCGGAAAATTGTTTTTCACTATTAAGTAATTCATTATAAATAGAAAGATAAAAAGTGACCGTAAAAAAATAATTTTTCTAATTAAACTATATGAAATATAGGGTTTTTGCGGTTGCTGAATACGAATCTGACATCAGAATATTAAAATAAACTGTCTAACGGGCGGCGAGACGCGCACGTCGGCGCAGGTAACCGAAGCACGGGAAGGCCAATAGAGCACTCACAATTAGAGGGAAATTCGAGTCAGTTAGCTTTTGACCGCACTCGCGAATAGTTGAGATCACGCGCGCCAAAAGTTCAACAGAAACAGCAGCCAGAGCAGCCATAGCAGCAACAGCAACCAGGAGAGGCAGCAACAGCAGCAACTGCAGCACAGCAGCAACCGCAGCAACCACTGCTACTCATAGATCACCGCAACGGCAACACGGCGAAGTCGAAAAGGAAACTCCCTTGCCAGAGGACGACGTTGATCAACGCGATAAAAGAAAGTAGGACTTAATTTCTATTTATTTATGCGCGATCGATTGGCGAGGCATTTGGCCCCAGTCATCGATCCGGTCGTAGATTTTGCGGCCTTCTCGCGACGCGAATACGCGCAACGCGGACGATGGATTTCTTATTGAATAAACGCCTTTTTAGTAGAATCGGTAGTGTGTTCATTTGATTGTCGTCCCGATCCCCCTTCCTATTTAAACCGCCGAATACTCTATACAGCTCTATACAGGAATGTAGTGCATACTGAGCACCGGAGCATCGTCGCAGGTAAGCGACCGCACGAGCAAGTTCAGCATCTCGCAAAAGCAAAGTGCAGGAGAACTTTACATTTGTACGGGGTACATAGGCCGTTAGCCGCCTAGAAACCACCCCGTTACAACTGTTTCTAATTCCCTCTAATTCCAAGTGCTCTATTGGCTTTCTCGCGCTTCGGTTACCTGCGCCGACGTGCGGGTCTCGCCGCCCGTTACAACTGTTTGAACAAATTTGTTAAAATAAATTATTGTGAAATTAGGCCTTTTAAAAATTTTATCCCGGAACTGTATACAGGGTTTTTGAGATCGCAAAACACGAAACTGATGTCAGATTCGTGTTCAGCAACCCTAAAATTGAAATTATAAAAATGTTGATTTTGCAATAATTTATTGAAATAAATCCGTTTAAACATCTTATTTTACGAATCTAATGTCAGATTCGTGATCAGCGACCTTCAAAACCTCCAGAATAACACAAGTGTTTGTTAAATCTCCAATTTTGCAATTATTTTTCATAAACAGTATTGTCTAAAAAAATAATTTTGCAAATCTGATGTCAGAATCGTGTTCAGAGATTCCAAAAACCTTGAGATCGATGTCCTTTGTCGTTTTATTTATGCGTACTTTCCCATTTGCTAATCCTTGAAGATAGCATAAAAAGGGCTCCATTGCAATCAATTATTAGAAAGTTAATTTGACAAAAAAAAAAAAATTATTTTTGATGTTTGATTTGATGACATAAAGAACTTGAGAACTCGTATTGGAGTTTATAATAACTTATTTTACTCAATTCCTTTTTTGATGCTGTAACAAGTTCTCTTTTTTTCAAACTATCTGTGCAAAGGTTTCCTCTTACATTTTTTATCTTTTCTTTGCGTATCTATCTTAAGCATCAAATAAAAGTCCGCCATCATATTTTCATCCCACCTACCCTGATATCGAGTTTCCATCGCCTTTATGTCTTGGTGAAAACGTTCACCCTGCTCATCGCTGAAGTCTTCCTGATTTTCCAGAAATTCATCTAGATGAGAATGCAGGAAATGTAATTTCAAATTCATTAAATATTCCAATTACTTAAAGTCCTTCATCATTTTAGCAAGCCACACTGCTTCCTCAAGTTTATTCATTTTAGTTATCGAAACATTATCCCTGAACATAGTTCAAATTTGCGGTCCATCGAACACTCCTTCTTCGAAAATACAAATAACATTGACCTGTTTTATCCAGAGCTTTAATGAATTACTTCATGAGCATAGCTTGATGTGTAGAGGGGGGATCAGAATCTTTGTTGGATCTACTAAAGATTAATGAATGATGTTTCGTAAACCAGGATCAAATGAAGATCTTATTGACCATTTTATATTATTATAGTGATTTTCTCGATCTCTACTATCCCACAAGCATAGATAGTATGTGTATTTGGTGAAGCCTGGTTGTTGTCCCAGTAGCATCGTTATAATTTATAAATCTCCACAAATCCGCCATTGATATTTCTTGTAATCAATTTTGTTTAATAATACTTGCATACTTTCATAATTTTCCTGCATGACAGTTGAGTGTGCTATTGGAATTGGGGCATAAACATTAATATTATGAAGTAAGACGGCCTTTATACTTCGTTTCGAAGAATCAATAAAAAGTCCCAAATCTTCAGCTCTGTAACAATTTTTCTTTAATTCATCCATAAGTCTTTTGATATCAGTGCAATATACAAGCGAAGAATCTTGTCTTTTGTAAAATATTTGCGAAATTCCCTGTCCCCGTTTTGATAAACAGAAACGTTCGTCCTTGGTTTCAGAAGATTTCCTTCCTTCAAAAATGAAGTTAAGTACTCTGCACCATCTTTTGGTAAACCTAAATCTCGAACTAGATCATTTAATTACAACTGTGAGACCAGCGTAGGAACTTTCGATTTTTCGGTGTGTTGAACGTATTCTTCGTCACTGTCGTCTTGATTAGAATCAGAATTATTTTCTTCAGTACTGCTTTCGTCATCTTGCATTTTCTTATCATCTTCATATGCCATAGTATTTGTTTGTAAAAAACTTGTTTTGCCCTTGTTTGAATCAGCTATAAGTGGTTTCGTTACTGATGTAACATGGGTATAAGCAATTTTATGTTTATTTTTCACAGAAATCCCTTTTATATCATTCGCACAAAAGTAACAATCATGTATACTTCTAGGTTCTTTCCATATAGCTGGGCTACTATATTTGATAAGTGCATCATTTTTCTCCTTTTTTCAACGATATAACATCAATCTGCATGAATTCCAAATGATGTACGGAACCCATTTGCTATGCTGATCTTCCTCCAAACTAAATGGTTCACTGTATAAACTTCTTCTGTCAGCATCAATTTTTTTTCGCAGAGAACTAACTTCAAATTGACAACAAATATAACAAAAAAACATCGTGATTTTTCTCGCAGATGTGAGATCCCAAATCATCTACAGATTGCTTTCTTGTAGTATCATACTCTGCAGTAGCCAAGTCACCAACAAATGCAGACCTGCGGTCGCATGATGACGACACTTTCGGGCCCGCTTTCTCACCCTAATCAGACGCCGATACTGGGTATCCGACTTCCTGCATCGTAATAGGTATCTTAACTGTGTCTGCCATGACGGCATGAACGCCGGGATCCAGACACTTAACCGGATAACGGATTTTTCCGTTGCGCACCGTCACCGCGTGTAGGTGCCATGGATACAGACACAAGCAAGGTTCCTATTGACATAAATGAATACAATGGACCACCAAAACCTAAATGTTTGGTGAACCTAAATGACCTTGATCCTGACCGGATGGAGTCAAACTGATTGCAGGTTTGGATTCAGCAGTTCAAAATACTATAGGATATAAGTGTCTCGTCCCCAGATCAGAAACAACATTTTCGATTGTATGGCTGTGTAATATTTAGCATGTAAAATGTAATTCTTTATTTTGCGTACAGAAGATTTAAAAAATATTTATCAAACCATGTCTATTCCTAGCCTAACTCACCTTCGCCCTTCTTTCTTCTTTTGGCATTCATTGTTCTATCCTGATTTTCTCATCTTCTCTTATTTCCGCTGTTAGATCTCACAGTTTCTTCATTTTCTCTCTTGTTCTGCATGAATAGCAGCTTCTTCGTATCCTGGTTTCTCGTTTCCTCTGCCTTGCACTCTACACTTTAAACTCCCTATCTTTTCTTGCAGTCATTCTTCCATTCAATCCTCGTCTTCCTATTTTTTGCTTTTGTGCATGATAACTCCTCTGTCCCCTATCTTGCACCTCTTCTGTAAAATATTTAGAAAATGTTTTCAATGCAGAATTATTTTATATACATACATATATACATATATATATATATATATATATATATATATATATATATATATATATATATATATATATATATATATATGCTTTTATGTGCATTCTCTTGATTTTTTCAGCTCTCAAATGGCTCTATGTGGGCTACCACAATACCTTGTATATAGTTGTACAAATTTTATCTCTTTCTGCTGGGTTTCTTCGTCTATATTCATTGGCTTCCATATTCTCGAGTGTAGTCTCGATATGGTTTATATCGTTTCACTTATTTTGATTGGCCTGATCATTTTATTAATGAGTGTTTTTCTTCTCGTATCGCAAGGTGTTCAACGACTATAACGCTCCAATGATTTATATCGAACGCTTTCGACTGAGTCCTTTGCCTACTGAATCCGAACTCTTTGAGATCCAAGAGCTCCGTATGCCCCCCATGAGAGTGCAGCCTTGCCGTCGGCCCTTGATTTATTTTCTGCGTATACTAATGCAATTTTATCTTTATATGCTTTTTTGCTCTTTAAAGGGGTTTATGATTCAAAAACTTTCTTTTCCTTTCTGTTACAAGTGCGCAGGATTATACTTGACGCACTTGACTCTCTGGACTGCGACCAATACGTGAATTCCGTATTGGACCATCGCGCCAGCAGATTCGCTGATTTGGCCGTTGGTCCCCTGTATGGGATGAACCTGGAGACGGTCACTGCTCTCACCCCCTTATTAGAGAACGCCCCGTGGAACGGACGACCTTCGCTTAACCTTGACTTGGATCCGTCGGCCGGTGTTAACATCTTAAGATTCGGTGAACCTTTTATCTGTTTAGGGATGCATCGTATACACCGAAGCGTCCAGAAGACGGCTATTTCGATAGCCGCAGCGTTATCCACTGGAGCCTCCTGGCTCCTGTATGATCTAGGTGTGCGTGCATCAACCCGATAATAACCAGCTTAGGGAGCATTCCTAAAAGCCGTCCATCAGTAGGAGGGGCGGTTGGGGGGGGGGGGTACCAAAATATGACTCACAGGGGTCCCCAGGTGTACCTCACCGATTTTGATCATTTTGTGATATGTTGTAGTACTCGAGAAAATATTAGACACTTTTTTTTCTTACATGCTAACTTGTCGATTTAAGGGGTGAAAATCACCCTTGAAGTTTACCCCCAAAAACAGGTTTTTTCTATTATCTCAAAAACTATTAGGAGTTTTTAAATAAAACCAACACTAAATTATTTTTTATAAAAAGACGCTACTGTAGGCACAAATTTACCCTGAAGTGTATCAAACCCTCTTCTTTTTAGGGGTAAATGTTCAATTTTTCGCTATTTTTTCAATATAAAATTGATCAAATCAGCTAGATTTGGTTGAAAATTGCACCACCATCAAGAAAATAAGAAATTAAAGTTGACGTGTTTCGAGATTTACGAAGACAAATTTTTTTCTCGATTGTTTTACCACTGAGATTATTTTTTATTTTATTCTTAAATGAAAAATTAGATTCATGAATAATTTTTCAATTTTAAAATGTTTGGCAAGCCATATAAAATTAAAACATTTACTTCCTGATTTTTTTTTTCATTTATTTGTAGAGTTTCTTTGATGATTCATTTTAAAATTCTATAGTTTTAAACTACTGAAATACTATCGAATTCTGCTAATTTTAAAAATCTATTTTACGTCCCCTATATATAAAATTATCGTTTTACATATGTGCGAAAAATGATTCTGTATTGTAAGATTATCGTCCGAGCGAAGCGAGAACCTTACACTTGTTCTAGAATAGTTTTGCGCTTGTATCGGAAATTTATATGGTTATGCATTAAATTTCATTAAAATTGGAGATTTTATACAAAATTAAAAAATGTTTTTTATTATATTGATATCTTCATTATGAGCATTCAAATTTTTATCAGTTTGTCAACGTGTATGTTGTCAGAAAATATTTTATTTACAAATTATATCAAACAGATACCACATGGCTAATTTGGTTAATCACAAAGATGACTTTGGTTTGATAGCAGAATGGCACTGATCATGCAACTGCTCATGGAAAAGGACCATGTGATGGTCTTGGAGCTATCCTTAAAAAGGAAGCCACGCGTGTTAGTTTAGAAGCTAAACCAGATGAAGCTTCATTAGATTCACAAGCCTTTTACAACTGGGCCAAGAACAAATTCGAATCAATTAAGTTCTTTTACTGCGATAAAAGTCAACATCATAGAACTAAAAGATTCCTTGCTAAAAAATTCTCAAATGCTCCCGCTGTACCAAAAATTCAAAGTGGGCACGCTTTTATAGTTACACCAGGTAAGAAATAAAAAGTCTACAGATATTCTGGAGTTTCTGAGATTCTTTCAATCTTACAATACTAAATCCAGGCATACAGCATTGTTGTTAAGATATAAAGAATAATGTATACTAGTGATAATATAAAAAGAAAATAAAACATGAAAAAAGCAAAAAAAAAGAAAGTAATGCGGGCTTCATATATAACGTGGAAGACAGTCTCAACCCTGTAAAACGCAGAGAGCTTTCATAGGAACTGAAAGAAAATTTGAAAAAAATGTAGATAACAGTAAGCAGCAAAATAATCATTCTCATCTTGATGAAAATTTGCCTCCGGGATGACTTAAATTAATAAAACCATTAATAAAACCATGCGATTTGGGTATTTTTTGAGGTTAGGAACGAATTCTCGGAGCTAGAAAAAAAATAGCTTTGTATTTGTGTTCAGCGGCTCAAAATACATAAAAATAGTCTCTGTCAATAATTTTCCTCACCTCGATAAAAGGACAAACCTCTGAACAGCGAGAAACAGCATTTTTGGGGGGTGTTTTTTGAGGTTAGGGACGAATGCTTACGGTATAGGTAAAAGATACCGTCGGATTCGTGTTCAGTAGCTGAAAATATATGAAAATAGTCGTTGCTTGGAATTTTTCTGAGCACCTGTGATTTCTGACAGCTTCATCATTGCGTAGACTAGTATTTTTTTAAGTTTAGGGGACGTGTAGTTCAGCCAGGGGCCGAAATTTAAAAAAGTGCCACTCGGTCCTCAATAATACACAAAAATCCTAAATTTTTCATATTTTTAACAATTCTTAGGTCAAAAGGATTTTTGGGTACAGCTCTGTCTCACTTGACGCGGAATGCACCATATATATATATATATGTATATATATATGCAGGCGTCGACATCAAGCGACCGCAGCTCTATATTGGTTAGAAACTTGGCCTTTGTAGAGTCAAATGTGACAAGTCAATCTTCATCTTGTATGAATAAAGTGAATACTTTCTGTGCCGTTTTTGGGGAGTGTATTCCACAAGCTAAGAAGTTTCTATTGTCAGATTCATTAAAAAAAAATTATAACGAGTGCTTCCATATTGATAGCAACACATTCAACAATATTTGGACGCCTAAATCTATATGTTCTAGATGTCGCAGTGCCCTTTATAACAGTAATAAACATATATTTTCTAGGTCAATCATGTGAAGTAAACAAACCGATCATAGTTTTGACTGTTATTTTTGTTTGATCAACGTCAAAGGTTTCAATCATGTTAATAGGCACGGAATTACCTATGCGCGCGTTACATCGGTCACCTTACCCGTATATATTAATGCCAAAACCGACGAGCATGACACTATGGATGTGGATGATGAGGCCACCAGTGATGAAATTGCAGCAGATAGTATCACCATTGATGCTAAAATGTCAGATCGTAGTTCAAGTACTTCAGAAAATGAAGAAAGTGATACTTGTAGTGAAGAAGATTCAAACATTGAGGACAATAGAGGTCCGAATCCAAAGAAGTTAAACCAAGATGAACTCAGTGACTTGTGCCGAGACTTAGGACTCTCAAAAGATAAATCTGAACTATTAGTATCAAGACTGAAAGAGAAACAATTTTTAACTCCAGGAACACGTGTAACACACTATCGTTCAATAGAACGGCCCTTTACAAAGTTTTTCACGAAGTTGCCAAATTTAGTTTATTGCAATAATATAGAAAGATTAGTCCAACAATACAAAATAAAGTATGCCGCAAGTGATTGGCGTCTTTTTATAGATTCTTCGAAAAGAAGCTTAAAAGCAGTCTTACTCCATAACGGAAATGTATACGCTCCCTTACCAGTTACTCATTCCGTTATATTAGATGAAAAATACTATAACATGGAATTATTGTTGCAAAAACTTAAGTATGAGATTCATAGATGGCAAGTTTGTGGAGACTTAAAGATATTTACAATTTTACTCGGACAACAATCAGGATTCACATCATATCCATACTTTATTTGTGAATGGAATAATCGAGCAAGAGATGAACATTATGTTCGAAAAACTTGGCCTTTAAGAGAAAAATTGATTCCTGTTGAAAAAAATATTAAAAATCTGAGTCTGATATCAAGAGAAAAAGTTCTTCTACCACCATTACATATTAAGCTAGGGTTAGTAAAGCAGTTTATTAAGGCAATGAGCAGAAATGGAAGTACTGCTTTTATGTATATTTTTCAAATATTACCTCATCTTTCTGAAACAAAAATAAAAGTGGGGGTCTTAACAGGACCAGAAACAAGAACACTCTTAAAAAATAAGGAATTCGAAAAACGAATGAATGTCAGAGAAAAATCAGCATGGCGAAGCTTCAGAGAGGTCACAACAAAATTTTTAGGCAACAATAAAGACCCTAATTATAAAAATATTGTTGCGAAAATGGTAAATGATTTCAAAGAATTAGGTTGTTTAATGAATCTTAAGCTTCATTTTCTTGATTCTCACCTTGACTTCTTACCAGAAAATTTTGGGGCATTTAGTGAAGAACATGGTGAAAGAATGCATCAAGACCTTAGTGAGTTCGAGATTTCAAGAAGTTTGGAGAAAGAATATGTTAGCAGACTATTGATGGTGTTTAAAAAGAGACTCAAACGTGTCAAATAAAAGGAAAGCTGCTAGGAGATCGTTTTTTGAAAGTAAAAGTTTTCGTTTCAAAGCAGACAATGCCGAATAAGAATAAATCATAAGATTTAAGCGAGTGCCGGGAAAAGAAATGTTTGTTTATTACACACAATTTTGAAAGAAAACTTGGAATGAAAAACCAAGTCTGTAGCGCTGTAGTATTCAGTTTAACAAACAATTCTATCAAAGTAAAATGTCAATCAAAATTTTAATTTTCATAAAAACTTAGAAATAAAATAAGGGTGGCGATGGCTCAGTAGGCAGAGTGTTGGGCTCTGCCTACAGAGGATTCGGTTTATATCCCAGGTCTTGGCTTTTATTATATCGGAACACCTCTATCTTTACATACGCATGTATGGTATATATACATTAGAACTGTAGGGCCAGTCGACGTGCAGGCACACTACATTCCAATGTGGTGCACATGCACGGCGATTATAGGGTACCTCACTGGCCAGTACTATTGTATGGTATCAAGCAGTGGGAAGAGTCGTATGAGACTTATAAATAGGAGTTGGGTAGGCTATAATTTATAAAAAAGAAATATAAAATACAAATGGGGAGGGCGGGGCATTAGCTAAAACCAATTTTGGAAAACAAAATTTTTAAATCAAGGATTTGACTTGCAGGGGTCACTTTCGCGAAACGAAAAATTCATATCCAAACGTAAAACTCCCCGCTCTTTCAGAATCCGTGGTCAAAAAAATGATATTGCTCGATTTTACATGTTTGGCCTTTATTTGACCTTCACCCTGACGCGGTGGAGTCCAACGGACACCGGGATCGTGATCAGCGACCCCGAAAACATTTAATTCAACTGTTTGGCGCGCGTGTCTCGCCAGTATAACACCCCAAAGCCTTAAATCGAGGATTTGCCCTTCCAATGACCTTCAAATGACCTCCAGGGGTCACTTTTGCGAAAAGAGAAATTCATATCCAAACGTAAAACCTCCCGCTCTTTTAGAATCCGGGGTCAAAAAAATGATATCGCTCGATTTTAGAAGTTTGACCTTCATTTGACCTTGATTCTGACGTGATGGGGTCAAACGGACTTTGGGATCGTGATCAGCGACTCCGAAAACCTATAGATATGAACTTAGTTTATGGTGTTCCAGCTTAGATCAAATGTTGACCTGTGATATTCATGGTATAAAAGTGGTTACACGGATGTACATCCTGAAAGTTTTGAAAATCCAGTAAATTTTGCTTTTAGATCACAATCTAATATACTTTGTGAAATAGCAGGGTGCTCTAATGTCGCAATTGTTCGATGTTCATGATGTAAAAAATCGTTATGTGTGAAACACTTCTTTCATGATTATCATTATTGTTCTACTTATGATCCTTGATAACAATTTTATAAATTGCACATTTACCGCTAAAAAACAGGGGTTAACACCCTTCGGGGTAAAAGTTGTGCCTACAGTAGCGTATTTTTATAATAAAGAATTTGGCGTAGGTTTTATTTAAAAACTCTAAATAGTTTTTGAGATATTAGAAAGAACCTGTATTCGGGGGTAAACTTCAAGGGTGATTTTCACCCCTTAAGTCGACGAGTTAGCACGTAAGAAAAAACACGTGTCTAATATTTTCTCGAGTACTACAACATATCACAAAAGGATCAAAATCAGTGAGGTACACCTGGGGACCATTCCTTATCAGTGTGACATGGGGAGAGAAGGGGCTCTAACTTTTGTGACGTCCAAAAAAAAAAATATTATAAAAGTAACATTTTTTTTCTTTATTTATTATAATTCATACGATATTCTATTACTTTACTAAAACGATGGTTTGAATTTTACCGCGTTGATTTTGGAACTCGCTATCAGATGGCGTTCAAAGTCCAGCTTAACATACGATTACACGCGCGACAAAACAAATGACAGACTCTTGCTTTCATGACAAAACAAATGACAGACTCTTGCACAGTAATTAAACATTTTTTTTTATAATCGAACAATAATGCGAAATTGCTTTTTTATATTTTATGTATTAATACAATAATAATTACACAAGTATACAAAAAAATAAAATTTGTTTTTGTTATCAATTTAATTTTTCTATTTTGCGAATACATTATATTTACGATGTTACAGAAATAAGTAGCTACAAAACTTTAGCAGATATTACAAAGGAACTAGAAAATGATAGATTTAATATTTCAAAAGTGGAATATACTTACGACTCATTCCCAGACGTTGCAATACGGAAGAAGGAAAACGACATCTGAACACTGTGCTTGTCAAATTATGTCGACCAGAAGCTGATCAGCCTGCTAATCACTCTGATGGATATTTTTATCATGCAACCATCGATACCTTGGAGACACTCGCATCAGTGTTAAGGTCCGATGAAATCATATTTTTATCTCAGGATGTTCCGCTTCCCGATCATAATTGGGTCATTGCCGAACGGCATAAATTAATCCCATCCATAAATGCAGGAGTTATTATCAAACCAAATAATGAGGAACAGATTCTGTTTCGTATTCGGGACCAACATATATTGCGATCCGAAACGATAAGCATTATTCTTCCACGGCGGAGACACGCGCATCTGACCTTGAGCGACTTTTGGAAACGGAAAATTTCCAACTTTAGTAAAAACTGTGAATGGTATCATAAAACCTGTCATGATTATTACAACCGGCCGAGGACCGGACGAAAATCCAAGATATGCAAAAATAATCTCGCATGCCATTTAGCATTTCAAGAATTTTAATTTTGATGCTATTTATATTCCTACTAATGCAGCAGACTAAACTACAATCGTGTAGAGAGGTGGATGGCACCACTCAGCAATAAGCTAACTAGTGTTATTTTACCATATGATCACTTTGAAACACATCTTGATGGCAGCAACAAAATGATTGACAAAGATAGACTTGAAAAATTTTACATATGCGGGGCAAGTTCTTGCCGAAATTTGGAGCGATCTCACTGATGGCCATCCCGTATAAGCAGAGTACATAGATCTAAAAGAGCATGTACCAGTGGATACAGCTGATTTTATTTGGTGTTTTAAACACGTTAGAGAATCTTATTACTGACAGATAGTTTTTTCTTTATTGAGCTAAAATTATTTACATAAATTGAGGAGGGTGAAGCAATTTATGACTTCTTATTAGAGGGGTGATGAAGGAAGTGTGACTTGAGGTGACAAGAGAGAGGGGGAGTCTTAAAATCGTTATAAAGCATGTGGACGTCTTTTATGGATGTTCCCTAACCTCGGTGTTATGCTTGCCGAGGCCATGAATATGGGCAGTGCCACCGGGAACCTCAGTAGTCAACTCCTTTCTACGTGCGAGTTTTGCGAAGAGAAAGGGCGACCTAACGACGTGGAATATATTGCTCCTACTGAGGTGTCTCGTGTGTCGTCTCTCAAGGAGCAAGGGGTGCATCTTTTTTGCCGGGCAGTATCAGGCACACCTTAGAACTGTCCTCGTCTTCGATTGAAGTGTTCGCTTGCGATCGATGCAACTATTCTCCCTTCGTATCACGTACAGATCTCAATTGTCACACCAATCAGCGTCATTCTGTGACGCTGCCCATGTCGATGATGGTAACCTGCTCATTGTGTCGGCTGGTTCTCAAATCTTGTAACCTTACTCGACGGTATGCATCCAGCTGCATGGATCGACGGTAGTGTGTGAGCGCATGCGTGTCTTTATAATGGGCTTAAGTATGATGAGGAAAGTATTGTGTATGTATAATGATTTATCTTGTAAGGAATGTTCGTGTTTCTGCATTGTTCTGTATGCATTATACTTGCTAAGCGTATCATTACTCTTTGTTAAGTTAGTTGTAAGATATACCTTTTTTATGCATTGTACTTGTTAAGCGTATCATTACTCTTTGTTAAGTTAGTTCTAAGGTATACCTTTTTCATATTTTAAAAATTAAAAATTAAAATTTTAAATTGAATAGACAGGAACGTAATGATATGTCTAATAGCGAGGTTATAAGAAATTGTTAATTCGCATCTAACACTCTCACCGTTAGTAAAATAAATGTGAAGCTTACCTTTACGTTGAACTTGGTACTAGTTGAGTAGATTGCAGCTATTGACTCGTACTGGGTGATTTGGATTTTCTCGTAAATGAATATACGTTATTTTACATTGAAATAATCAATCTTATTTCAATGTAAAATAATATTCTCATTCAATTTAAAAGAGCTAAGACTTGTAGTTTATAAAATCTGTATATTTAGACTTTATAAAAAATGTGTAATTGCGGCTAGGCGGCTTTTTAGTTTTTAAAGTAATTGTCACCGATTGCCGGGCCGGCGCTGTAGGAGCTCGTGACTGACGACGAAGTCGTACAAAGCTTATTTAAACCTTCGTATCCTTCCAAAATTTGTTTCGCAGCAGTTTTTATTTAATTTAGGTCATATCGAATTATAAAGAAGTACCACAAGTAGTGGGCATACGTCGTACAACGTAACAGTGAGTGTATGCAGACTATATTTCCTCCGCGTTGTTCATAAGGCCCGGCTTCAGCATTTGGGTATGTAAGTTCTCGTCCGCTTTTGTAAATCCTAAATTCAAATATTTTTGACTTATTCAGAAGGATTTTTTCTTTGGTTTTTTCTTTGTTTCTTTATTATAATTACTTTTCTTCATCTTGGTAAAATATTATTAATATTAGGGTGTTAGCGGATTTATATTTTCTATTTGCCTTTTCTTAATTCCTTCACTAAATTTTAACAATGTACATCGTTATTATTAGGGTGTTGTATGAGCTTCTAGGGAATTTCATGGTATTTTTTGCGATTCTTAATGAAAGTCCGGAATACTTTTTCTTATCCTAGGACTCTGTTTTCTTAACTATAGCCTTAATTATTATATGTTTGTACATTTCTAATTGTATGCTCCCCGGTGGGTAATTGAGTAGCCTATTTATTTTCTCTTCTAGACTCTTTGTTTCATTTCTTGTTTTTATTAGTTGTCTTAGATCTAGCTTTAGGCTCTTTCCTAGCTGCAGGCTTGTCTTGTCAATATCTTGATTGCTAGTCATTTTGGATTCAATCAAGCAGTTTTCTATAAGAATTATAATAATCGCCGCGCGATCAATGATTAACGATGCAGTCTTGTTCACTAAATGGTCGTCTACTGATTTAACCGTCATTTCTTAGTTGAGCTTCGCTGCTGTCATTGCCCTGTGGCGATAGGTTCTTATTACATTTCCCCGTTCACCTGGCTGATAAAAACTTCTGCCAATATTATTATTTGCTTACTTCTATTTTATTTCTAAATTGAACTAGCCTTCGTGCATACCGTATTCTAATTAAATTATCGTATTTTTATCATTAAATATTTGTTTATGATTGCTATATCTGCTCCTCTGCGCCTCTACGAGTATGTAGGCTTTCTTGGGCCGCCTATTTCCTGACATTGTGGAATGCTCGTTGTCTGTATTCCGATCCTAGTACCATATTGTCCTCCCTAATAAGTTTCTCTATGAGTTTGTTCGGGACGGCCTGACTAATAACACAGGTCAACATTTGATCTACGCTGAAACATCAGATACTAAGTAGGTATCTATAAGTTTTTGGGGTCGCCTATCACGTCAGGATCAAGGTCAAATAAAGGTCAAACATCTTAAATCGAGAGATATCATTTTCTCGATCCTGGATTCTGAAAGAGCGGACAATTTTACGTTCGGATATGGTTTTATCTTTTTGTAAAAGTGACGCCTGCAGGTCATTTTAAGATCATTTGAAGTTAAATCCTACATTTAAAGCTTTTGTTTTTCAAAATTTGTTTAACTCTAATATAAACAATTTACTCTTAGCCATCATTAGTCAGTAAAAGTTCACTTCCCCCTGTCTTCCTTTAGTCCAGTCTTGTATACTTGGTATGAGGAGATGTGTCCACTTCTTCTTACTGCCAGAGTCCCATCCTTTTTGTCATTCCGTTATCGCCTCTTTTCTAGCGGCATCCCAAATTTCTATCTTAGCATTGCCGCTGCCTTGTTCATTTTCCTCTCCATCGCTAATAAATCTATTAGCGGAAGCCCTACTATAACGGTGATCATCTTGGCCGATATCGTATGGTAAGGAGACGCAACCCTAATTGTAAGTATACTTTGCGTGTTACTGAGGAGAGCTTTCTTCCAAATATCTTAACCAGTATAGCGTCAGCCCATATCGGGGTTCCGCACAATGTGATCGATGTACTAATACTTACCGCTAGTGTTCTCCGATTCGGCCACCCACATTTGGCATCAGCCTCGCCAGCACTGCGATAGTGTTTCCGGTTTTCTCACCTGACAATTCCCAGTGCTGTTTGAAGATCAGCTTTGTGTCTAACGTTATACCTAGATATTTAATGAACGGATTAGAAGTAATTTCATGACCGCCAATTGCTCTTCTTTCTGATGGATATTAGGATTGCCTCGGTTTTATAGCTTGAAAGTTGTAAATTCGCATTATTTAGCCACTTCTGTAATTTGCCAATAGCTTCACTAACAATATCAGCTATTTATTCCTTCTCTTTTGCTATCACTACCAAGGCTATGTCATCTGCGAATCAATAATCACTGCCCCTCGTGGTAGTTCGAACTTGAATATACTATCGTACATGATGTTCCACAATGATGAGCTAAATACTGATCCTTGGGTACACCCCCAGTGATCTTATAGTTGATTATGCTTTTTTCGGTCCCGGATAAATTTTCTATCCTTAAACTTGATATTTTGCCCTGCGTATCCAGCATGCAAAACGGACTATATGACAACCCTTCTTCGGATTGCTTACTTTTGGTAATAACACAAGTCTCTGCTGTTTCCAATTTAATGGAAACTTTCCTTCTGACAAGTGTTGTACAAGTCTATAATATTTGCTGGGTAGGCCTGGATGTCATGTTTTAATGCGATATTGGGTATGCCATCAAGATTTGGAGCTTTGTTATCTCCAACTCTCTGGCACGCTGAGAGTAGCTTCTCCTCCGTTACTAACGTTATATCGTCTGCATATATTTCTTCACTTATGGCTCATGGAATATCCCAATAGCTTGGGAAAAGTGTTGTTACGCCCATTTATAGTACCTCTTTGTGTGTGTGTCTGTTCCTATACCTAAGCTTATCCATCTAATATAGAACATATTTATAAGTAACATAATTATTAAATGTAATATACAGGGTGATCCATTTTAATCGCCGTATCCGGATTTCTCGGAACCTAAGCCAGATAAAGAAAAACGGTTTAGAAAAAGTTGTAGGGGACAGAGGGGGCATACAATGGCGCTAATGTCGTTAACCTTGAACTTAACCTTCAAGGTTATTTCAAGGTCAAAGTGGTTTTTTCATATAGGAACACCTAGTTTTGGCCCCGGATTCGGAAAGAGCGAGAAATTTTACATTCAAAATCATATTGAGAAATTTCTTCAAGGTCATTTCAAGGTCAAACTCCGAAAAGTCCGTTTAAAATCAGTTTTTCCATGAACTGGCTTAGCTGGTTAAAATTGATCTTAGGCTTAATAGGGGAACCCACACATCCCAAACCCAAAAGTTACACATCCTAGTAAACAAAACTCAAACTTGCACATCCTAACCCCATACACTTCATGCCCTCACATGCTAAACTGTTACACCCCAATCCCACACAACCATACCTCACATTCCCTAGTCCCACACATCCCTACCCCACGTATGCTATCCTCCACAACCCAAATCTGTTATAAATATATTAACCTTACTTTTTGCGCTACCCATAAACAACGTCGTGGACGTAGTAAGGATTGTTTCCTTTGGGATGCTTGATTAAAGTGAGTCCCCTTGCCTCTCACTGTTCGGGTGCTTGATTAAAATGAGTCCCCTTGCCTCTCACTGTTCGGGGTGTTTGATTAAAGTGACTCCCCTTGCCTCTCACTGTTCGGGGTGTTTGATTAAAGTGAGTACCCTGGCCTCTCACTAATGTAAATAAATTTATATTTAACCTCGAAGCAAGTGCTCGAAATTACGAGCATTTGCTTCAAGGCACATAGTCAAACGCCTTTGAAAATGGCGAACGGTGCTCTGCAAAGTTTGTATCGGAATGGCAGCGCATGCTCGACGAATCCTGTCCTGCATATCTGCTCTTGTAGTGGGTTGTTGCTCAAAAACAGCATTTTTCAAATACCCCCATAAATAAAAATCTGGTGATGTAAGATCGGGTGAGCCAGCAGGCCAGTTAACCGGGCCTCCTCGACCAATCTATCTGTTACCATAGTGCTCATTTAAAAAAGCCCTTACAATTCACGTGAAATGTGGTGGTGCGCCGTTCTGCTGGGGCCACATTCTTCGACGCGTTTCTAAATCAACATCTTCCATCAATCCAGGTAGTTCATCTCTTATTAGCGTCAAATAGGTATGTTGATTTACATTTTCTTCAAAAAAATAAGGGCCAATCAAATATCCATTGATAATCCCGCACCACACCATAATACTCCAACGTCTTTGATGGTTTACAGTTTTGACCGAATGAGGATTGACATCAGACCAATAATGGCAATTCTGCCTATTCAGTTCCCCATCACTTTGAAATTTTGCCTCATTAGAAAAAAAGAAGAACTTTAAAAAAGTCTGGTTCATTTTCTATCATTTGTAAAGCCCACTGGCAAAATACAATACGCTGTTGGAAATGCTCAAACTGTAGCTCTTGATCCAAAGTACGAGTAATATCATACGCGTGATGTTGAAGCACATTCATAATTCTTAAAGTATTTCTTGAAATACCAATTTCCCTTTCGACTCGACGAGCGCTAATGTGTGGGTCAAGATGAATTATTGCAAGGATAGTTACAACGCGATTATCATTTTTGTCATACTCATGGCGCCTGCGTTGGCGAACCATGTGTCCACCACGAGCTCTTTGAGTTAAACGTCTGATAGTTCTATCATCAGGGTGTCGTCTATTAGGATAGCGTTCAGCATAAAGTCTTGCCGCACCACGATAATTATTTTGGCTTTCACCTAAAACCAAAATCATATCAACGATCTCCTTAATAAACCATGGAGAGACTTCCCTCTAAAGTCGATTGTTCTTGAGGACAATGATCGATTCTTTAGCGATTAAATAGTCATAAGTAATTATATCTTTCATAGATTTTGTTAAAACATATTGCAATGAAATTTTAATGGAAATGGAAGCTTATCACAAAATATTCAATCAAAACTTTTTTGTCGTTGTTGATTGTCAAAATCATATCGAAAAATTTGTATTATTTAAATTGTTATTTATTCAGATACGTCTGTATAAGCTAGAATAGTCTTACACATACACACGTATATAAACACATACACTTCGTTCGCTCACACTAATTATACACGAATACTCGTTGTTAGCTTGCGCTGATTCTACGTTCTTACGTATTCTACTCCTCGAATAACGTGGTCTCTGACGGACCAATCAGCGTCGGGCGCGTAGTCACTCGTCTCTTCTCGTCAGCGGCGCGAGCTCGCGCAGCGTTCAGTTCTCCGCGGATCGTCCAGTGCGACAAACATACACTAAACACGACAGGTAGTTAACTCCCACCTAGCCAACTCTATCTGAAGAAAGAGTCCATTGTTAAGAAACGAATAAACCTCTCTTTTTACTCGAAGCCCTACGATCCAACCTTGACATCCTACAAAAACATTTGTGGTCCTTCAAGCCGGATATGTTCGAGAAAATGTGAGTTTACTGAAACGAAACGCGAATCAAAATGCCATATTAGCCGTCGCTACAGAATCAAGCGCGAGTGAAATTTTGTTACTCAAGCTAAAGTGAAAATTGTGTGTAATGTTTCTGATTTTTCTGTAAGAGAAAATCAGCAATTTTTGTGAGTCGACGTATGAACAAGGCGTCGTCGACTAATATCGCATATCGGAAATACAACCGGAGCCGGAGGTTACACCTTGCGGGTTGGTAGTAGGACGGCCCGCGGCAACGGGGAGAACAACACTGAAAGAAGGGAGAAATTCTTCAATGAATTTCAGCCATTATCATAGAATCGCACATCATCGACGGCAGACTCAAAGACAATGGAAGTCGCTGTACGGAAAACAAAGAGCGACATCGTCAACGGCCACAATCATCCTCAAACAGTAACAATCGAGTAAGTTAATGCAAAAATTCTTATACTAAAATCAAGTCGAGTTCTAGGAGGAGAGCACGCTCGTCTGAACGGCCATCTTGGGCACGAGGCCCTCGACCGCGTGCAGCGAAGGAGCAGTTCGCGCGCACAACACTACTTCCCTAAGCGCTCGACAGAGGAAGCGAGCTGTACTTCGCGCTCTCTGCGCGACTAACAACTATCGCATTCATCTATGGACTGGTAGCTTCTCGACGGCACCACACTGGCTGATCCCAACTTTGGAGGATCAGAGCGGAACGACATCTTACTGGGGGCGCAAGTGCACGCGCAAATCGTTGAAGAAGGTATCAATAAGGGTAGCTGTTCAGCGCCAATCGCGATGAAAACATCACTAGGCTGGATAGTCTCTGGGTCGAGATCAAAGCATCTCAAAAATCGTTGCACGATTTCTATCAATCATTCTAATACAGATGTCGAACTCAACAAGGCACTTGTTTTTGGGAAGTAGAAGAAGTTCCAAGTAAGAAGTATCTCACAGCAGACAAGCAATTCTGCGAAGAATTATACGAGAGTACAACCAAACGTACTAAAGAGGGTACGTACGAAGCCCGACACACCGAAAAATTGGGGTAATTTATATCAATTAGCTGTCAACACACTCTTAAGTACGGAAAGAAGGTTCGTAAATAACCAAAAGCTAAGAAAGTCGTATCAGTAATGGTTATTTAGAGCAGGGCGATCAATAATACGATGTTGTGTAATACCATTTTTCATTGTTCTAAAGATTTTCTTTGTTATTATTTTTGATAGATACTATAAAATCTCTCTTTTGGCCTGAAACAAATGTAAATGATTTCTCCTTCTTATTATTATTCTCGTGGTCGCCACGAAGGCGAGTTTGAGAAGCAGATGACTTCGGCTACCGTGACACTATTTACTTCTATATTGACATCTGGAATTTTACTTTTAAGAAAAAAAATACTTATCGTTGTTGTATTTAAGCGATATTCGATCCGGGGGCGGCGTTTAAGTGTACAGGGTGGCGGATGAAGCGGTCCAGGTGGTGCGCTCCGTGATTTTTGGTCTAGGTAAATAAATCATAATACGAGGACGGTATCTACCCTCGTAGAAAATACGCCATAAGATATGATCTGTCGATAACTAGTGGCCATATTTTTTAGCATAATATGTCAAGATACTTGATCTACTAATGGTTTATAACCTAAAATTTATAATCAAATTTATTCAAATCAGCAAATTTAAAAATTAATGATTTAACGTTTAAAAGAAGGTTTTTACAACAAAATGTGGAAAATAAAAGGCAATATGTTAGGAATGGCAATCTAATCTTACACATAATTTATGCATGTATACAAACATGACTACACTCAAAACTTACACGGAAATGCGAACTTTTTATATGGGTTTAGATAATAGAAACATTAAGTAAAATTTGTGTGTTCAAGATTATAAATCATGAAGTGTAAAAGTGATGATCTTGAAAGATATTTTCAACTCAGTGTTCGACTCAGTCGCAGGCAGTATTCATCCTTATAGTGCATATTTATGCATATGCACAAACATGACCACTCTCAACACTCACACTGAAAAGTACACTTTTTATGTGGGTATATTAGAAACATTAAGTAAAATTTGTGTGTTCAAGATTATCAATAATGAAATGTAAAAGTGATGATCTTGACATATATTCCCAACTCAGTGTTCGAGTCAGTCGCAGGAAATATTCATCCTTATAGTGCCTTATATGCAGTGTGTTCGTGCAAGATGTTTAACTTGTAGTGTGGATGCTTATTTTATTATGTAGAAACAGGCTAGCGTAACAATTTTTGTTTATCTGTCTTTGATAGCTGACCCACATCCAACCCCATGGCTCCGAGGGCAAAATTTACACATGGGTGTTGATATGAAAATCTAAACTACAGCACTTGAGATAAAGACAAGTGCATATATTGTTTTAACAGCTTGAAACAAATCACCATACAAAATTTCAGCATTTTAAGTATGATAGATTATCATCGAGAGCAAAATGAAATTCTCAATGATTGTACGATTACTTTTTTCAATTTTTCTTTTTGCTCTCAATTAAAATCTATCATACTTAGAGTGCTGAAATTTTGCATAGTGATTTGTTAAATGAACTCAAAGTTAAGTTGTATAATGATCAATTAGAAACAACTCTCAATATACATACTACGCAACTTGCCATGACCGTTTTATTGTATTTATGGTGTTATTATAACGTTCTAATACATGAAAAGAAAAGTTTAATTGTTCACTAATAACCAAAATGAAACGGTCATGGCAAGTTGCGTAGTATGTATATTGAGAGTTGTTTCTAATTGATCATTATATAACTTAACTTTGAGTTAAGTACGCCCTTTATTGTCCAAACAAAATTTTGTTGCTTTATTATGATTCAATATATTAAACTTGACTTTGGTTGATTGATCTCAGTTCTTTTTTATCTGCTATTTCGTTGCGGAATATATCAAACTCGCCTAATTTGTTACTTTTTAAGTTAATTTTTTTTAGAGATTTTAATACAACAATAACGAAATTAGTCAGTTGCAAATATTGCATTCCACTCTTAATACTAATAATATACATTTATTAGCTAAACCTTATCTACCCGCCTATACTTACCGTCCTACGAGTTGCACTAACTATCGGTACTCAGAATATTTGGTATTGGGTCATTGGTACAAGAACTTAATGGTCTTGAAGGCTGCGCAGATTTGATGTGGCTGTCTCTATTTAATGCTTCCGATTGCGGGAAAATATATACTAGTAACATATCATTTAATTAATCATAAATCGCTACATTTAAATAAAATCAAAACAAATTTTTTAATCTACAAAACATATAGTTGAATATATATCTTTCTTTAAATTATATGCATTAAAAAAAAACCATGCGTTCGATTTGAACTCGAGCATTCCAAAAGGTAGCGTGCAATTATTTGTATTTAATAAAAATATCGTTATTGTCGCAAAATTATCTGAACCGTAGAATGGTATAAGAAAATGTATGTTTAGGTTATTAAGCAACGCGATAACTAATAAATGTATGTATTATTGGTATTGAGAATGAAATGTAATATTTGCCAGTAATCAGTTTTATTAATTTAAGTTTGAAAAAAAATTCCGAACGCTGGATTCGAACGCTAGCATATCAAAAAGTAGCGCTGCACCTTAGCCACCACATCCACTGACAACATTACTGTGAAAAGATTAAAAGTTGTATATGATCATCATTTCCCTGTGAGGACTTTGGTGGTGCATCGGTTCGAACTTAAGTTTAAGTTTTATAGTCCGGCGGTAGTTGGTGCTATTGTGAGATGGGTAGAGTGTATGATTGTGTGTAGTGTGTGATTGTGTATGATGTGTGAGGTTGTAGGGGGGTAGTGTTTCGCGAGAAAGGCGAGAGAGATGGATATTAGTACACGGAGAGAAATTTCGAAGGCTCAGCGCTCCATGTTATTGCGGCCGTACAGATCTCTATCGATCGAGTGTTTTGCAGTCTATTTTCGTCGTTCCCGAATCCCGAAATTTTCCGAATTCTGGCGATACGAGCATAAGCGTCTACCGCTTCGACTTTCGAGCTCCAGCCGACAGTCGGCACGCTATAGTATTCCAAGTTTCGAGGTCTGAGACTGCGAAGCGTCGAGTCCCTGCGGTACGGAGAATCTCGGAGTCCCCACTCTCGCAATTCGACTGCTAATAATATCATGTCTCGCGTCCATACATGCACGAAAACGTAGAGTATCTATACTTCGAATTCGAAGCCGAATCATTCGTAATTAAATGGGGCAGAGTACATTATTATTCGTGTTCCCGTAGCTTCGAAAGTATCGAACGCTGAGCCTTCGAAATTTCTCTCCGTGTATGGCAAGAGAATCAAGAAGGTAGCATGGTTTTGTGCACCAGTAGGCAAGTAAGCGCGTCAAGGGGGGGTGGGTTTCTTAGCGCGCAGACTTGCCCCTGAGATTTGCCGCTCCGAATAGAGGCACGGCTCACAGCTAGCAATGGGGGGGGGGGAGGGGGCCTCTCATTGCGTAGCAACCGTGTCTATGTGTTTACCAGTAGCGGCTGTGTGCCACCTCCTCAGCCTCCTATTTGTCTGCTCCCATCGCAGCGCTGTCGCCCTGTCTCGGGTCCATATTTATTGTATTATTGTGGTATTTTTTATTATTGGAGTCTGATTTAATAATGTTAATTGAGTCTTTGTATGTGTTGAGGAGGAAGTTTGTATCTTGTGCTCTATTAATTGTGTGATTGTGTAGGTGTATGTATAGCATTTCTGTGAATCGTAGTGTGTAATAGCTGCGTGTTTTGTTTAGTATGTGTGTGTCTGTTATATTAAAGGTGTGACCTGTGTTTATGTTGTGTATTACACGAGGAGATTTTTCATCTTTGTTTTTTATGGATAGTGTGCGTTCTCATTTTCTATGTTTTAATTGTCTTGTAGTCATTCCTATGTACGTAGCTTCGCAGTCACTACAGTCTATTTTGTAAATTACGTTGTGTGTGTCATTGGCGTCTAGTTGGTCCTTACCTAGTTTGATGTACTTGTTGAATTTATTTGTAGTCTTGTTCGTTAGTGAAATCCCGTTTTTAGTAATATGCCTTTGATTTTAGCGTTGGTGTATTTGTTGTAGGGTAAAACTATGGAGTTATATTGGTTGTATTATATGTCTGGGGTTATGTTATTATTATTGCTGTTGTTTTGTATGAGTGCGATTCTTTTTTTGATATATTTGTTTATAAAGTCCAATGGATAGTCATTGGCAGAAAGGAAAAGCTTAATTTTTTTTCACATTCGAGTGGTGGAAATTCTTGTTTGATAGTTTGATCGCCTTGTCTACTAAATTATAAATAATGGCTATTTTTTGTGAAGTTGGATGGTGTGAATGGAAATTGATGTATCGTCCTTATGCTGTGTCTTTTTGATACCAGTTTGTTATTGGAGTGTCATTTTCTCGTCTGATTATGGTCATATTTAAGAAGTTAATGCTATTGTTTTTTTCTGTCTCATGAGTAAATTATAGGTGTTGGTTATAATTATTGAAGACGTTAAGTGTTTGTTCTATGCGGTTTTTAATTGAGATTAGAAAACAGTCAACGACATAGCGGAAATATAATATATTATCATTAATTGAGTTAAGGCAAGAGGTTTCTAGTTTTTCTAATACCAGATCTGCAAACCAAGGACTAGTATAAAAGCCCATGGATGCGACTAGTATTTGCTTATAGTATTTATTATTGAACTGTAAGTAGGTGGAGTCTAATAAGACGGATATTCCTGTTAAAAATTCTGATTTAGTTACAGGTAGACAACGGCTAAGATATCTCCACTTTCAGCGACTACCTCTAAAATTAGATCTCTAGGAATATTGCTAAATAATGAGATGATGTCAAATGATGCTAATGAATGGTTGTCCGGAATCGTAATCCTTGTCTACCCATAACTAAATCAGATTTTTTAACAGGAATATCCGTCTTATTAGACTCCACCTACTTACAGTTCAATAACAAATACTATAAGCAAATACTAGGCGCACCCATGGGCTTTTGCACTAGTCATTGGTTTGCTGGTATTAGAAAAACTAGAAACCTCTTGCCTTAATTCAATTAATGATAATATATTATATTTCCGCTATGTCGGCGACTGTTTTCTAATCTTAATTAAAAACGGCATAGAACAAACATGAGACAGAAAAAAACAATAGCATTAACTTCTTAGACATGACCATACTTAGTATTCTATACGCTGACGTCTTGCCGTTTCTTCAATTCTGAGTTTTTTCATTATGCTGGCCGCAAACAATGCCACTACCCTCCAGTTGTCGGCTGACTTGAGCATCAGCTCGACAATATTTTCGGGGCTGTCCTTACATGTTCGGCGTCTTCAAGCGAGTTGGGGTGGGTTGGACAAGTCTCTTCATTATCCAACTGGAACCGGTGCAGGTAGTACCTAAAGCAGCCATGACCGGTCAGAAGCTGGGTGAAGTAGAAATCCAGATCGCCGGGTGGTCTATTAATCCACTTCTCTATATTAGACACTAGCCGCCGTGTGCATCTTCCTTTTGATGAGGGGTCCCATCTGCATTGCCAGGCTTCCAGGGTGCGCTGTCGCTCAATCTTTGTTTGCGTGGGTGTGTGTGTGTGTGCGTGTGCACGCGTATGCAGATCTTCCGTTAGAATTTATAACTATATGTATTGCACTTATTCAGGTTCTATTTACAAGACTCTGAGTCGATTAAAATTGACAGTTTTAATTTCCTTATTTTTCATTCTAATTTTTACATTACGCTATTTGTTAAAAACATCAAGAACAATGCAGAGCCCTTCTTATTCATCGGCTAATTTATGTTTCCCCCCTTCTAATAACTAAACTGTATCCCCATATTTAAATTCTTTTCGATTTATTTTTTTATCGTAATAATATTTTGATCGAATTTTTTATTCAATTAATTTTTCTCGTGCAAGATTGGTAACGTCATTATACGTAGGAATCACGTCCTCGTGCTCAAGTGGCTCATTAGATGGGATACGTACTAGTTATCTGAAAACTAGCTCATACGGCGTGAACTGATACCCTTCGTATGGCACAGTATTATAACAAAATATAGCTAATTTTAAATACTCATCCCAAATTTCTAACGTAGTTATAATATACTCGGTAAAAGAATGATGCAAATTTTTTAAGGAACCGGTAGATTACGAATGATATGCAGTTGTTTTTACTTACTTGATGCGAAATTTCTTCATTACTCTTCTCATTAAATTCGACATAAAATTGCTACCTTCATCTGTAAGAATTGTAAGTACTGCGCCAAAAATACAAATAAATCGTTCAATTAACGCGTCGGCTACTAATCCGGAGGTGGCGTCTTTCAACGGTATTGCTAAACAAAATTTTGAAAAATTATATCAAATTATTAATATATTATTATAATCATTTTTAGATACAGGGAACGTTCAGATAATATCAAAACTAATTTACTACATTGCCGATTGTGGTGTTTGGCCGAGGTTACTTTGTTTTGACACAAACTAACTCTTTCAATTGATAAGTGAGACATTTGCTATAAAATTGTTTACATTTTCTTTAATATTTTCCCAGTAATAACTTTCTTTTTTCGACGTACGCGAGCGGATCGCAAGTGAGAACAAAAATTGGTGGGTAAATACTCCAGCGCTGAACGCTAAGTGCCGCACGAGGATATGCTGTCTCGTGGATATGGGGCCATTTGGTTTTTTTCTCCTTCGGACGGATATACCCGGTAATTGGAGTGATTACGAGGCAAGGAAGAGGCCGAGAGATCTTCCTTTGTAGACGCGTTTTGAGATTAAGATAAGGAAGGGCTTGTTGGGGGTATGTCGTCCAGATTGGCTGCCATGAGGTGAAAAATGGGAATATTATAGCTTTTAACTACGAGTTTTTTGGTCGACAAATAATCCGTCGAGTTCTAGACTTAAGAACATCATAATTTCAAACGCATGATCTCTACGTCACACGACAGTGATGATTCACTCATTAAAATTTAACTTTTAGGCAACTGGACTTCGATCTCTTCTGACGATAAGTGTCTCGCTTGCTTGTGACTAAAAATCAATGCGAAGGAGGGAGGGAGAGAGAGGGAGGGAGGGAGAAAGGGAGGGAGAGAGGGAGAGAGAGAGAGGGAGAGAGAGAGAGGGAGAGAGAGAGAGAGAGAGAGAGAGAGAGAGAGCGAGAGCGAGGAGAAGGGGGACGCATGGCGCGGCTCGCCTACGCTCGGCGTTGGACCGGCCGCTCGGGCGAGCGCGCAGTATATACGCGTCGGCTAGGTGCACGCGCACCGAGACGAGAGACCAAGAGAGAGAGCTGAGGAGAATTGTCAGCCCTGCGTGGCTATACTGGGTGTGGAGGCGAGAAAGCCACCACGTTGTAGGAAGGGGTTGGGTGAAATACACGAGTATTGTTGTTGTTGTTAAATAAAGAGTTTATTGATCTTATCCATTCTCCCCCACGTTCTCCCGAACGGTTAACGACTGCGGCGAATCTGCATACAAAAATAAATAAATTCAGGCGCATAAATGCGCAAGGAGTTATGCACGAGGTGCTGGGAGACCCCGCCGAGAAGACAAAAATCGGAGATCGCCTCTCCTACGGGTGCATACAAGAGCCTAGCAACAGGTCCTCACGTTCTCAGTTCGCGTCAAAAAATCGTTGCCACGCGAAAGCTCTGCCCGAGCTCGGTCCTGTATAACATCTTAGAATATTTTCGACGGTTCAAACACTTAGAATCTCTTCGACGGTTCAGACACTTAGAATCTCTTCGACGATTCAAACACTTAGAATATTTTTAATATTTTTGGAGTTAGTACACTGACGTTGTCGTTCGTCGTTCTACGTACTAGCAAAAGATTATTTTTGATTCACTAGTTGCGAGCGAGTTTTATATTAAATTTGTGGAAAAGTTAATAAATCTTATAAAATTTTAAATCGCGAGTGAATCATTTAACCGCAAGCTCTTGATTCCTGGCGTCCCTTTTCTATCCGAACCATCCACTTTGGGAGTGAGAATCTACCTTGCCGAGAGGACGTGCGGATGGTTGAGTAGTCACACAGCAGAGACTAATTAAAGATCTATACGCTTTAGAAGATGAGCCGACGCCCAACTGAGAAGGATGTGCTGGTAGCAGAGCAGGTCATAAGCAGAACAAAACACAAGATAAGTAAAATATACATGCATAGGCCGCGCACCTCAGTAAATATTCTATTTCTTTCTTTCTATTATGACAATTCGTTGCATGAAAATATGTTGTAATTATTGAATATTCCTTTCGAAATAGTAGCCGGTAATGGTACAACGATAAGTAAAAACACTCGGGGTTAATGAGAGAATAGAACGTGACTTTATTAATACGTGAACAGAACAAAAAGCGTGGCTTGAATGTCAAAGCGTGTGGCATGCTCGAGGAGCTGACACGATGTGAGGCGGCGATCGTGCAGCGCCACCGAGCTCAGCGGCGGGCCTGACGCCGCAGCTATGCGCCGCCGCAGCCGTTAGGGGACGCCTCTGTACAGTCGAGAATGCTTGTTGTCGGGTGTAAGCGCTGATATTGCAACACTCCCTCCCAATTATATTCGACATTTCTTAAGCATCTCTGCTAGGTGCTTCTCATTGCAGCACTGCTTACGTCGTCACTGTGGAATTTAATCTGTAACATAGAGAACTTTATTAATTATCTAATAACAATTTAGTTAATTTATTGTGACTGTCAGAGGGCAAAGGCTTTGTGAGTATGTCTGCTCTTTGCTCCTTTGACTGTATCCATTCTATCTTTATAAAACCCTTCTCTGTGCGTTGTTTTACATATTCCTCATGCTCCTCTGTCATATGCCTAAGTTTATTACTTTCGTCCATCTTGGTGCAAGCTACTGCTACTTTATTATCACACCATAGAATGATCGGAAGTCGTATCATATCTGGAATTGCCTTGATAGACAAGCTCATACTTATTGACTCTCTGCAAGCATCACCCATGGCCACGATTCGGTCTGGCATGCAGACAGAGCTACATAGTTTTGTTTATGTGTTCTCCATGCTATCGTATCTCCATACAACGTAACTACATAGCCACTTGCCGTAAGTGCCTTCTTACAGTCTGTGAAGCTTGCGCCTAAATACGTTTCTATTCCGTCTTGTAGCTTTCTGTAAGTCAATTTCCAATTTTTCGAATATGCAATGTATCTGAATACCCTAGTAACCATTTTTTACTCGTTCTCAGTCGGATTCAGCTGATGACTACTTAACACGCTGGCTGTGTAGACCAAATCTGGTCTAGTATCTGGTACTAAGCACAGGAGCGAACCAACTACTTCTAATTCTACTTGTCATTGTGATTCTCAGGAACTCTTTCGGTTCACCTAAGAACTTCATATCAAACTTCTTACTTAGTTCTCCTTGCACTTCTACCATCTTGATTTCATGATTTCCTGTTAACAGTATATCGTCAATATATAGTAGCATTATTATGCGAGTATTTTTTGACGAATACGAACAAACAGGGGCCCCTGTTGCTTGTCTGAAAGTCTAGTCTTTTAACGAACCCTGAGAAGTACATATTCCAATTCTTTGGACTTGTTTTCAAACCATACAATGATTTGCAGAGTTTCTAAACTTTTGTTTATCTTCGATTTTCATACTCTTCAAATCCATCTGGTATTTCTAAGAATATTTCTTTCTGTATGGAACTGTGAAAAAATGCAGCTTTTACATCTAATTGCTACATTATGTAATCATGTTTGTTGGCAATTGCTAGTATTGCTCTGACTAGCGCAAGTCGTGATACAGGTGCATACGTTTCACACTAATCGTACAGATTTGAGTCTTTAAACCCTCCTATGACGATTCTAGCTTTATAATCTGCGAATTTCGTTCCATTGTCCTTGCCTTTGATACCCATCTGGAGTTCAGGATGTTCAGTTTCTTGTCTTTGCTGTAGTTCCTGTTGACCACTTCATATAATTGATTCTTCTGAAATACTTCTTTTTCTTTTCCAATGGCTTCTTGCCATCAGTCTGAGCCTGTAGCGGACATAGCTTCTCGGTAGGACTTTGGATCTCCATTTATAGCTGTCAGCAAAGCATACAAGCCGTATGTGCTTAAGCATTCGGATTCCTCCTGTTCATTTTCTGATATTTTGGTTATTTTCATTTGAGTCTGTTTTCGAGTGACTGGTCTGTGATTTACCTTTGGAGCTGGCTTCTCGGTTGGCTTTTGAGTTTCTTAATGTGGCCTACCTCTCTTCTTAGGTTCAGTCACCACTTCTTCAGATTCATCTGAACTTCCCTCATCAAACTCGTATAACCAAGTCTCTTTGTTAACGTTTCATTCGTCACGGTCCAGTTTTTGATATCTGCGGGTTTGTAGACGTCTCCAAATACTTTGCTTTCAGCAAATTCTACGTTTCGACTTTCATACACTTTACCGTCTTCTGGGTTTAACAATAGATAGCCTGTGTCAGTGTAACCGACTAACACAGTTTTGTTTGACAATTTATCTAACTTTGTTTCCTGCTGACTTTGGACTTTGTCGAAAGCTAAACATCCACATCTTTTGATTTGGTTTATGTACACTTTCGACTCCGGGTTGATCATCATTAGTGGTGATGTAAAATCAATTGATTTGTGAGGCGTCACGTTATACAGACAATACTTCAACTTTCAATGTCAGATCCCAGGCATTTTCGAGCAGTCTTGAATCATACATTAATGCTCTCGTAATCTTCTGGATCGTCTGGTTGTATCGTTCCGCGATGCCATTCAACTGTGGTGTACACGGGCAGACTGTTCTCAGCTCTGCACCGAATTTATCCAACACCTCCTTTTTCTTTCCACTGGTAAATTTTGTGCCTTGATTGCAATCTAAGTGACAGAATTTTTCATCCTTTCTGTATATATTTCTGCATTTGGATACAAAGTTGTCAATACTACTATGAATCTGTTCCCTTTCGGATGGGACGCTGGTGATATAGGTCCCATAGTATCTGCGCTGACTCTTTGTAGAGGTTTCTTTGCCATTTCTTTGTTATTATCAAACTTGAGTTAATCTTTGCTACTTTACAAATTTCGCAGTCTTTCAAACATACACCATGGTCATTTTCTCGAAATTATTTGATGTCAGGATACAACTTTTTCAGAGCTTTTACTTTATTCAACGACATGTGTTCTAATCTAATGTGCCATAAATTTACAGTATTTATTACGTTTGTCGATTTACTCGTCTTATCCATTTAATTTTTTGGATCGGTATTCGTTTTTTCGTCGCTAAACGTTACCCTTTTCTTGATACTTTCTTTATCACTTTTATAAGAGACCAATGCATCTGAGCGTATCTTTTGACTTTTATCTGTATTTAATTTTAAATCAGTTACCCAAAAGGGATTTTCAAACTTTTCTTCTAGAATCATTTCTTTTGTACTTGGTTCATATACACTTATTCTTTCATTGTCTAGATACACACAAAGGCTCTGATCCGTGAAACGCTTGAGCGATAAGGAGTTTTTACTTAAGTTTTCCGCACATATTACTTTATCCCATTTTATTTGGATAAATCGAACTTGACTTGACTTTGATTTGTTGCATTTATGTTCGACCTTTTATCTTTATTTGCACAACATATTACATGATTGGTCTTTTCGTGTAATTGTGTCAAGATATCGTTGGTGAACGGGTCCGTCACGGAACTGACCTACGTGAAAGGAACGGCCTCCATATTAAAAATGTCCTACATAACGAAGTACATTATTATGGACGAACTAGGACATGATATGCTGCTGGGTATGAATTCAGTGTCCACACTGGGAACTTGAATATTCATCTCCAACCAAGAAATTCACCATGGACCGCATACAGGGCATTCATCGCACGTAGAGAGCGTAGGGATCAAGGAGCTGACAGAGAAACAGCACCGACAGGTCGACATACTAATAAAAAATCAAAGAAAGATCTTCCAGGGAATTTAAGGACCAACTCACCTAACTGAATATAAAATCAGACTTATTGATCACATGCCTATTCGTGCCGACTGTCACGTCGTGCGATTTTTCATTTTTAAAAGAATATCCTTTCTTTTAAAAACGCTCGTCCAAAACAAATTCGGAGATGTGGGCCTGAAGAGAGAAAGCGAGGGATAAATAGCCCTATCGTAAATCTCTTGAGCTGCGTGCATCGACGAGAAACATCAGCGGATGCACTATAATAGAGATAGTAAAGATTTTCTGCACACCTTCGGTACTAGAAAGTTTTCGGCGCGACAGATCAAGCGCAGTTTTATGACGAACAGCTGCGTTTGCCTAAGATATCGGCAGTGTCTTAAGCGACCATAATTTAGACAGCCCACGAGGCTCTGAAATTTTTTTTATTGTAAGGACAAGTTTGGAAGATACGCACGCTTGCAGCTGTGTACCGATTCCGGAATTTTCCACTGTTTATCAAAATTTGAAATATTTATTTCGAATTGTTTTTCATCAGGCTGGTGTATAAACTATGCGATTTTCGAATTGCATACGTTCGTAACAGCTTTGATGAAATGATTCTATATAAAAGTATATAAATGCATAATTTGTTTGCAGCTTATAGTATCATTATAATTTTATAAACTAATAACGCGATTTTTTCATTAATTCTTTGGCACTAAACTTTATATTTTTCGATTTATACAGTTCCCTTTTTGTGCATAATTTACGATTGTTGCAATAGAGTATGTCATTTTTGCAGAGTTATAATAATCGGTCGGTGTGAAGCTACGGTTGTTAAAACGATGCATTGCTAATTTTTTTTTAAATAAATTTTGACGCTGCAAACGAATATAATGTATACATTTTATTAGTACATTCATTTATTTATAATATTTTCTTAAGCTAATGCGCAGAAGAAATTTATTATTAAGTTTTAGATATAGTTGTTTGTACCAATTTGTAGAGAACTTGACAAGTATTACAATTATAATATTAAAATATTTATATAATATATTGTGCAACTTTTATTAATGATAAATAAAAATGCTTGAGAAATTCTATACAAATTCGCGTGCGTATCGGAAGCGGCGTATAAGTGAACCATAGTCATAGAGGAGAAGGGCGTAGGCAGATCAAAGGGCCTGACCGAAGCTGCGTAGGAGGAGATGCGAAAATTCGGTGTAAGTGAGGGAAATCTCGAATATAACGGCTTCTCCCACTCGCTGATTTTTGGCATCTAGGCGGAACATAACCCCAACTACATTGGGAGGGGAGAATTCTAGGCCCTTCGTGCTACCAGAAATCACTTGAGTTCGTCATTTCGGCCCCAGTTCTAAGTAAGCTAGGTTTACTCGTGCTAGTATACGGAAATTAGTTTCTCGCGCTTGTACGCTTAATTTTTGATTGATTCTCGCGCTTGTACGCTTAGTTTTAAAGTAAAAAAAGTGAATAAATTAATTTCTATTTTTAAATTTAGAATTTTCTTGTTTTTCTTTACGAGATAGTTTTTATTTCTGAACTCCTAAATATCAACTTAGTGAAAATTTATATAACACTCAGCAGCCATTAACAGAGTAAGTAATAATTATATTTTTAACTATCTTAACTTTTTCTTTTCCTTTCTAAAGCTATTGTTTGGATAAATGAACCGAATAACCCCGGGTCTTATTCTAAAAGTTTTCTATTCATTTAATTCCTAATATTTTTCAAATATTCAAAGCATCCAGCTATTGCACGGAAAACCCAGCTAGTGCAGGTTAAAGGTGTAATAAATAAATAAGTGCGGTAGCATCGTTAGATGTTACCCGGCTACCAACCCAGAACCCCAATGATGTAGAAAATCATCGATGAAGCAGTGGATGAAATGGTCGGTGAAGGAGTGATTGAACAGTCTAATAGCTCATTCAGTTCATCTATTCTTATCGACAAGAAAAAGATGGGAAATACTGGTTCTACATTGACTTCCAACGACTGAATGAGGTCGGCGTAAGAGACGCATATCCGCTAACACAAGTACACGCAACGCTGAATAAAGTACGCGGAGCCAAGTACTTAACCAACATCGACCTGAAAAATGGATACTGGCAGGTGTCTCTGTCAGAGGGAAGCAAGCAGTACACCGCCATTACCGTACCAGAGAGGGGCCTCATGCAGTTTAAGATACTTCCGTTTGGCTTATACTCAGTTTATACTCATTCATACGACTAATGAACAATGTCATCACATCCGACCTCGGGCCAAACATCTCATGCTACTTGGACGATATCATAATAGTATCCGAGAAGTTTGATCACCACCTGCACCTCATAAGGGATGTACTCCATAGATTACGGGATGCAAAACTAAAACCCAACTGCGAAAAAAGTCACTTTTGTCGACGACGTCTAATGTACCTAGGTCACGAAGTAGACGAAGAAAGGCTGCACATCGACCCTGAGAAAAGAGCCGCTATCACAAAACTCTAAGCGCCAAGTAATCTCGAAGAGCGCCAACGATTTTCAGGACTGATCTTTTGGTACCGCCGATTGATTCCCAACGTAACTAAGAAAACAGCACCACTGAATAAACTACTCCAGAAAAAGGCCAAATAGAATACACCACAACAACAAGCCTTCGAGCAATTAAGGGGATAAACCACCTTTGAATCTTCAAAAAATCGTATTTTTTATTGCTTCCTCCTAGAGGAAGCTTTGTAATAGTAAAATTTTCAGTTTCGCTACAACTTCATAGAAACATGTTTTTAGATGTTAGAAGTTAGAATTACGTGTTTTTAGGAAATCTCCGTATGGATGTGCGTGTGTATGTGTTTTTTTTCGAACGGACGTGACCGAGCAAGCTCTGCGCAAATGGCCCTATGACAACCGAACCCCATCGGTACTAACGATTGTACTAATGATTGTTACTAACGGACATACAAATTTTGCTCAGATACATGATATACATGCATGTATATGTGAAATGGCAAAAATTAAAAAAAAAAAAAATGTTTTGAATGATTTACAAAGTTTTATTTTTAAACAGGTTGTTATCTATATAGAATTACATTGTTTTAGTAGCTTTAATCATAGCTGACATCAGAGTAGCAAGATTTCGTCCAACTTTATTCATCTTATTGAAATAATTGTGGTTATTGTGTCTTCTCCCTCCTTTCTTTCCTCGATCTGAAGCATAGCAAAATGTTTAAACAGCTATATATTTGATGTCAATGTGTTAAAAAATAAATTTTATTTACATTTTCTATTTTTCCATGTTTTGTGCAGGAATGTTTTTTGCTGATCGGAGGATGAATGCTGTTGTTTTTGTGTTGAATTTTCTGAAATAAACATTTTATAAATATGTTTTTACTGCCACAGTTTATACTTGCAATATAAATCGTTTACAGGAGTAATATCAAACACTTAACCTTCATGCAATATTAACGATTTCGCGTCATTAATAAATGTAATATAAAAACGGATTTGTAAGCATGTAAAAATTTTTTGACAATGATGCATTCTTACATTATTGTCATAAGATTAGTTATTTTATAAACAAATCTATAGAAGTTAGTATTATAATGTCATTGCGTATAAATTTTAATAATAATGTATATGCATATGTGTTATATACACTTACATTTATATATCTTTCGGTAAAAAATTAAAGCTTGAGTTACAAAAATACAAAAAGGCTCAAATTTTGAATGAAATATTACATTTTTTTATTATTAAAGCAAATTGAATATACTTTGATACAATATTTTTACACTATCTTTTACCATTATTTATGAATTAATTAAAAGAAAATAAAGTTTGTTTCATCCCCGACCAAAAAGTTTGACTTTTGCCTGAAAAATGAGGTAAATCAACCAATGGGGCAAAAGTAAATAAAAATTTTTGCATGTGAGAAATATTGATAATACTGATGAATACGAATACGATGAAATAAGGCAATATCTTAATACAAGATATTTATGTGCACCGGAAGCTATGTTAAGATTATTAGAATATACTTTAAATGAAATATCACATACAATAAAAAAATTACCTGTACATGAAGAAGATGGACAAAATGTTTTTTTTTTAAAAGGTAAAGAAGAAACGATAATAAATAAAAATGTCGAAACAGAATTAACTGCTTATTTTAAATTGAATCAAATAGATTCAGAAGCTTCAAAATACTTATATTCTGAAATACCAGTATTTTATGTTTTCGATAATAAATAAAAAATGTGGAGTAAGCGAAAAAAAACTAAAAAGCCCGTGTTAGGCAGAATGTATTTAGTCAATCCTAAAGAACGAGAACGGTATATTATAAGGTTATTACTTTTACATATTAAAGGAGCAACTTCTTTTGAACATTTGCGTACTGTAAATGATGTCGTGCATAATACTTTTTATGAAGCTGCTGTAGCTAAAAAGTTAGTTGACGAAGACCAAGAATGGGATAGATGTTTAGATGAAGCAAAACAAGTACAATTTCCTGTTGCACTTTGCGAACTATTTGCTTTCATATGTATTTATCATAACCCTATTAATGCAAGGCAGTTGTATGAAAAATACAAAGAGTTTTTTTATCACCCTAAGTACGAAAAAAGCATTGGAGAAAACATTGCTCTAAATACAATTGATAAAAATTTACAAATTAATGGGTATAAATTATCTGATTTCAATTTACCAGTTTTGACTTCATACATAGAAGAATATGATGATCCAGCAGTAATTTTTGATAAAAAAAAACGTATTAGATGATTTGCAATCAAAAGTTGCGTCACTAAAATCAAATCAAAAAAAAATTTACGATACTGTTTTGAAATGTTTAAATAACAAAAAGAATAATTGCATTTTTATTGATGGACCTGGAGGAAGTGGAAAGAGTTATTTACTTAATGTTTTAATCGACTATTTAAAACTGTCAAATATACTATTTTTGTGTGTTGCTTGGACAGGTATTGCGGCAAATTTATTGAGTAATGGGAGAACAGTTCATACGACATTTAAATTACCACTTAATATTACAGACGCTACCACATGTAACATAAAACACAACTCTGAGTACAGTAAAAAATTGAAAGAAGTACGAATTATTATTTGGGATGAAATATCAATGACGTCAAAATTTGCATTTGAAGCAGTAGATCGTCTACTTCAGGATTTATGTAGTGACAAAGATGCATTCGGTGGTAAAGTTATGCTTGTGTCAGGAGATTTTAGACAAACATTACCAGTTGTTCGGCACGGAAGTCGAATACAAGTTATTGAGAATTCAGTTAAACTAAGTAATTTATGGACTAACTTTACACGTATGACATTAAACGAAAATTTACGAGTATCTAATAATGATGACGATTTTAAACAATGGTTACTAAATGTGGGTGAAGGAAAAACGACTACGTCCTATGAGAAAGAGCATGAACTAATTGAAATTCCTAATGATTTAATAACGAAAGAAGAAGATATCATTAAAGAAATTTATGGAAATGTTATAAAAATAAGTGATGAAAAATTAAAAGATAAAGTTATTTTGTCTCCCAAAAATAGCGATGTAACGAACATTAACAATGAAATTTTGAAGATAATGGAAGGAGAATCGTATGAATATTTGAGTATAGATACGGCAGAAGATGATAATGGTGAGAATTTGGATGTTATGTTACCAACAGAATTTTTAAATTCATTAAGTCCACATGGTTCACCACCACATAAATTACATTTGAAGATTGGTGCAATGGTTATACTTTTAAGAAATTTGAATTTAAATGAAGGTTTATGCAATGGAACAAGATTAGCAATAAAAAAATTATTTCAGTATTCAGTTCAAGCCGAAGTTTTAAGTGGAAAAAGTATAGGAAAATTAGTTATGATACCAAGAATAACGTTGTCACCATCCAAAGAAGAAATACCATTTAATATGCGCAGAAAACAATTTCCTATTCGATTAGGTTTTGCTATGACAATTAATAAATCTCAAGGACAATCTTATGATCAAGTTGGTATTTATTTGCCATCGCCTGTTTTTAGTCACGGTCAATTGTATGTTGCTTTATCAAGAACAAGAGATAGAAAATACTTAAAAATTTTGCTACTGAACAATGCAGAAATAATGTATAAATTGACTAAAGATCAAAAAGTTTATATTAAAAATATAGTGTTTCAAGGAGTATTGTAAAATATTAGTATAAATAGATAAATGACGATGATGAGACGTCACTGAGGTAAATCGATAAAAAATTATAAAAATTATAAAAATTATAAAAAATTATAAAAATTATAAAAAATTATAAAAATTATAAAAAATTATAAAAATTATAAAAAATTATAAAAATTATAAAAAATTATAAAAATTATAAAAAATTGATAAAAAATTATAAAAATTATAAAAAATTGATAAAAAATTATAAAAAAGTATAAAACATCAGCAGTATTTTACAATTTAGTGCTAAACAAAAAATCGGCTGTAGCATCTTTATAGTGCAGCGCTGGATTCAAAATTGTCGGCAGCAGCATTTTTGTAGTGCAGCGCTGGAACCAAAATTATCGGCAGCAGCATTTTTGTAGTGCAGCGCTGAAATCGAAACTATCGGCAGCAGCTTTTTTATAGTGCAGCGCTGGAACAAAGTAAAATCGGCAGCAGAGATATATGAAAATTATAGATATATGAAAATGCAGCGCTGAAAGAAACACATAAATCTCGAAAATTTAACTTACCAGTACGTCCCCGTCGTGAGAGTCGGGCAACGTAAATAAGTTGGCAAACGCTGGAAGGTCATATTCCACACGTTTTATTTATATTTTGATTCTTCCAGATTCACAGAGATTCGCAAAATTTTAAATGCACTTTCGGTAAATTTGGCTCTGAAGATGACTCTGCCGTTTTGCCGTATATAAGCGGCAGCGCAACGCAGCAGGCCTCAGTCGACAGCGGAGTCTTGGGCGAGTCGGAGCTCCTCAGGACCAACAACAAATTCAAGGTGGATGAGCAGCTCTGAAGATGACTCTGCCGTTTTGCCGTATACAGGGTGTCCCATTTTAATTTACCACCCCTTAAAACTGGTTAATAATTTGCTCTAAGAAAAAAATGTTTCAAATAAAATTTGTTGGGTTAGAAGAGGGGCATCTTTTGGCTATTTTAGCTGCGACCTTGAACATGACCTTCAAGGTCATTTGAAAGTCAAGACCAAATTTTCATATAAAATGTGCATATTTTTATGGCGGATTCGGATTCTACTAAAAATGAGAAACACTTTTTGTTCGAATCATTTTTTGAAAAAATCCCAAATTTTTAATATTCAATAATTGCCGAGGATCCTCATATTTCGATGCGACAAATTCAGCGAATGCATCGAGTACCCAGATCAACAGTTTCCCGTGTATTGCGTCATTTTAGATTTAATCCATATCACTTGCACCTTACACATGCCATTGAGCCTGGTGATCCTGCCAGGCGACTTAGATTCTGTCAATGGGCGGAAACACTAATGCGCATAGATCCATTTTTCTTTGATCGGACTCTCTTTACAGACGTGGCAAAGTTCGACAATATGGGAGGAGTTAATCTTCATAACGCGCATTATTATGCAGAAGAAAATCCACATTGGCAGCGAGATCACCGTACACAAAGACGGTGGTCAATTAATGTTTGGGCGGGCATAGTTGGGGAATACGTTGTGGGTCCAATTTTTTATGAGCGTAATTTAAACGGCGAGCTTTATTTAGATATTCTCGAGAACCAAATTCCACCTCTTCTAAAAAACATTCCGCTAGAAATAAGGTGAGACATGTGGTTCCAGCAAGATGGTACTCCCGCTCATCGTAGACTACTTGTCAGGAGATTTCTGAACGCGACATACCCAAATAGTTGGATTGGAATTGGTAGTCCAATCTGTGAATTCCCTGCGCGATCGCCAGATTTGACCCCATTAGACTTCTTTCTGTGGGGGGCCGTGAAGCAGAGAGTTTACGCGGAAGCCCCGACGACGGCACAAAATATGATGGAGAGAATTGTTGCAGCATTCCGGGCGTTCACCCCACAAACATTAATAGATGTCCAAAGAAGTTTTCGGCAGAGAATACAAATGTGCATTCAACAAAATGGGCAATTGATAGAGCACTTGAGACGTTGAAATTTCCGTGACTAGCTGAACGAAGGGGTCTTGCCTTGGCTGGACGTGAAGGTCTTGCCTTAAGTGGCTGGATAGGGTCTTGCCTTAAGTGGTTGGACGGGGTCTTGCCTTAAGTGGCTGGACGGGGTCTTGCCTTAAGTGGCTGGACGTGAAGGTCTTGCTTTAAGTGATCCAAAGGATACCTCTGTCTTTGTTTGAAGCTAGTAACATTCATCTAAAACAGCTTATTTCTAGGACAAATTCTCTTTTCAGTTAAAGGGAGAGCTACCTATTGATGATCAAAAAATGGTTAAGACAAAAAGTGTTACTTTTTTAGTAGAACCCGAATCTGTGATAAATCTTTTTCTCTGAAGAAGAACTGCAGAGTCTCTGAAGATGACTCTGCAGTTTTGCCGTATATAAGCGGCAGCGCAATGCGGCAGGCCTCAGTCGACAGCGGAGTCTTGGGCGAGTCGGAGCTCTTCAGTATCATCAAATAATTGAAGGTGGATGTGCGGCTCTGAAGATGACTCTGCAGTTTTGCCGTATATAAGCGGCAGCGCAACGCGGCAGGCCTCAGTCGACAGCGGAGTCTTGGGCGAGTCGGAGCTCCTCAGATCGACAGCTCTGCTTAAAATACACTGATTTGATACTTAGCGTGTAATTGATACTTAGGTTTAATAAAATTGTTTAGACAAAATAACATAATATTAGATTAGAATTTAATTAAATATGATTTGTAAGGTTGGTCTGATGAGTTTCAGTGGAGGTTCGCAGTTCGCTTCGGCGTTCGGTCAGACGTTTCCAAAATCGTTACTCAAAGACTATATGCTTTACAAATCCAAAAACCTATTAGAATAGTCGTTATAGTTATATAAAAATATGAATTTCAAAAAAATGCACCGGAGAACCGGAGAAAATTTGGATATGTCACTTTAATATAATAAATATAAGATAAGATTTCCTTGATCAAATGTATCTCGTTTATTATCAACATAAGAATCATCATAACCGCGGTCTGTCTCCCCGCCTTCACTCAAATCGCTTCTTACTCGAGTATTTTTAGATTCACCTTTTACACTCTTTTCTGGTTTCGTATCTATTGGTTCTCTTTCTGCAGGATACTTTTCAAAAGGAATTATTTGTCCATTAACTTCAATATAATTTTCAAAATAATTAATTTTTACCTCATTTTTGCGAAAGAAATCGTTACCCAATATGCCTGCTTCTGCGATCGGAAAATCGTCGTCAATTAAATGAAAGTTAGTTGACACATTATTAAAATCGACCGTCACTTTTCCAAGGATTGAAAGATATTGTGTTGTTATGCCTCTTAATCTTATTATCTCTTGTGCACTACCGTCAGTATAGGACAATACCTCCGACTTACGCACTAGACTGACAGAGGCCCCGTTGTCAAGCATAAAATCTAACGGTTTGTTAAATTGTCCAATGTCAACATGAATAGTACGCACTGAACTGTCTCGTCTCAAATTTATTGTTTTGATGCAGGTTGGGAAGTGCTCCTTTCGTTGGCATCGGTCGGACGCATGCCAGCTGTCATCTCTCTCTGTGCGCCCCCCTGAGAGAGAGACACGGCGTTTCCCTCCGCTGTATTTCCCGAGCGCATCTCTCGCTGTAGTCTAAAACACTCGCGTTGCGTGTGTCCTCTTTTCCCGCAATCATAACATGTAGGTACGAATGAGCTTTGGTTGTTCGAAGGATTGTTGCGATTATAATTGTTATAATTGTTGGGTCTTGAATTATTTTCACTGTCAGGTTGTCTCCGATTTTCAAAACACCTTTGGTTATAATTAATATTACGACTACCGCGATTATACTCATTGTTACGATTCGGCAAAAATTCTATACGTTGTTTATTATCAGCGTTCCATCTTCCGAAGTTCGTATTATTCGGCCGATCGTCATTTCGAAAATTTTGATTATTGCGCGGTGGCGGTCCTCGATCCCTTTGGAAGCCGCGCGCGTCGGTCTCTCTCGACAGATGTTGGAGGACTAGTTGTCGACATTTTAGAGCCACGTGTACCATTTTCCCCGAGAAACCGCACTTCATTACATTTTGCTCAAAATCGACTAAATGTACTTTACGCGTATCTTTGTGTTTTGCCTTTATGTCTGACGGTTCGTCGTCATCCATCGCGCAACCCGCGTATATGCATTCTATTTCTATCGCTTGCTCATGAGCTTCCTTGAGTGTCTCGGGTGTATCCATGCACCCGCGAATGTCCCATCGCAACCCTCTCTTGATAACTTGTTTACAATCTCTTTCAATTTCTTTTAAAAATTCTTGACGGTTACCTATCCGTCCTTCCCGCTGAGCCGCTACAATAATTTCTGCCATTTTCATTGGATTTTTATTTATAATAGATGTATTGCGCGATGATTGTATTTTATGCGCGTTTAGGCATCTATCAAAGGACAGATAGAGTTCGCTTTTCTCGTCGGCCGAATTGCTGTCGCTTGGCGATATTTCTATTTTTATATCCTGTGGGTGGGATATCGCTGCTCCCGGATATCGCTGCGAAGGTACTGAGTCTATCTCTCACAAATTTGATCACTTGGAAAAACCGGAATTATTGATTGTTTAAATTTTTATTAATTTCAGTTGCGTTATCCTCATTTTCAAAAAATGCGTCTAATAATCCCGGTTTTATTTCACTACATAATTGTTGTTTAATTTTCTCGATCGCTGGTGTATAAATAGGTGTTTCATCGCGTACTTCTAAATTCTCAAAAATAGTCGTTAAAGTTTCTTTGGGATGAGATCTATGTACTATAGGTGTACTAGTATTAATGTGATCCGAAAAATTTTCCTCTTTTTTATCGTGATTTTAAGTGAGAATAGAGGGTTAGAGTGTTATTTTCTAAGGTCATTTTTATTGTATCATCAAGATCCTCATCCACTTTGATTATAGAAAAATCGTTATCGTTTAAATTATAATTATTCTAATGTGTTCTGTCCAGTTTACAAATTTTCAATTAAAAAATCTAACTCATTAAAACAATTACATGAATACCTACCTGAATTGATAATCGAACTCGGTAACTTATGAAAGTTATAATAATTCAAATGATTAAAAGAGTGAAGGATAGGAAATCCCTTTTGACTACCGCGAACGCAATCACTGCCTACCGGGGAAGGGAGCCGGATACGAAGTCACTTCCAACTATACAATATCTCTTTTAAATCGACACACGTTTATTTTTATAAAAAGAGAAAAGTACCTTAATGAATGAGTGTGCGTGGCTTTTTGTATATATGCGTATGGAGGTTCTTGAGTGGATGCAGCTGTCAATTCTCGATGCTTTCCAGCCTAGGCTCCGTGTTTCAGCGTATAGCGGTGGCAAGATATATTTAGGTGTGACGGTTCGTCCCTTTGATGTAAGTAGTGTAGACCGCAGATAGTCCACTGTCTCGGTTTCCTCTTCTTTCCAGCAGTAGTGATATTCGGAAAAACCGATGGATGCACTTGCTCGATGCTGAGGGGTCGACTACGCGACTAAATCCGGTATACTCTCTTTTTAAATGTACGAATAGCGAGTAACACGTGATACTTGTCCAAGAATGGTCTGGTGACGGGCAGAGTAACGTTCTGCAAAAAATTTCGGATATTCCTGAGCGATCCTAGCCTTTTGCTCCCGAGCTTTATATTTTTTCATTTCCCCTTGTTTTCCTTGGACTAGCGTTTTCCATTTAAAGTTGCTGCACTATTTTATATTTTCCTCTCTCAATATTAAGGGAATTGTGACAGGTCAAGTCCTAAACATCATAGTTTACGACTACCACTTAAGAATTTGTCTCTTTTAGAAACTCTCCCGCGGTCTGTCTGTTTGCTGGAGATCGTACATGTGTTTCCTATGAAATTCCAGATCGACGAATATTGCGTCTCTGTTTCTCTCTGCTCTCTAATTTTTCTCATATTTGTGATTGTTTTTCTGCGATGATTTATCGCCTGATTGTATTGTAATGTAATCACCGATTCCATTACGCATCCAAAACACTACGATTGCTATACATATCATATCTACACACACACACGCACACACTTACTCACTAGCACGTCATCGCGGCACCCAAGAAGTGGATCTGAAAATCGGAAGAGAGATTCACTCATACGTGCAAGCGGGACCTTCACACAAATGGGCTATATATTCTAACGAACCACGCGGTAAATCCAAAATGCCATAAGAACGCTAAGGGATATTTTAGATTCAATGATAACTTCACAAGAACCGCGTGTTCGTATTTTTAAACGGAGAGCCATGAATTAAGAAGTACGAGAACGAGGGGAGCTGTTTCCACAATGACGGCACGCAATACGACGACAAACCACCGCGGAAAAACGTGCACAAATATGAGAAAGACTAGAGAGGAGAGAGAGACCGAGTCGCAATATTCGACGATCTAGAATTCCATAGGAAACACGTGTGCGATCTCCAGTAAAAAGAGAGACCGCGGAGAGTTCTAAAAGAGACAAATTCTTAAGTGGTAGTCATAAACTATGATGTTTATGACTTGACCTACTACGATTCCCTTAAAATTGAGAGACGAAAATACAAAATAGTGAAGTGACCTAATATAGAAATCGCTAGCCCGAGAAAAACAAGGGGATATGCAAGTATATAAAGCCCGGGAGCAAAGGGCAAGCGTTAGTCAGTAATATCCGAAATCTCTCGCAGAACGTTACTCTGCTCGTCGCCAGACCATTCTGGAAACAAGTATCATGCATTACTCGCTACTCGTACGTTTAAAATTAAAGAGCATACCGGACTTAGTCGCTCAGTCGAGCAAGTGCATCCATCGGCATTTTTCCGAATATCACCCCCTGCTGAAAAGAAGAAGCAACAGAGGCAGTGGACTCCCTGCGATCTACACTACGCACACCAAAGGAACGAGCCTTCACACCTAAGTGCATCAAGCCACCGCTGTAACCTGAACCACCGAGCCTAGGCTGGAAGGCGCCGTGGATTGACAGCTGCAGACACTCAAGAACCTCCATACGCATATATACAAACAGCCATGCACACTTACACATTAAGGTACTTTTCTCTTTTCATAAAAATAAACGTGTGTCGATTTAAAAGGAATAGTGTATAGTTTAAAGTGACTTCGTATCCGGCTTCCTTCCCCGGTAGGCGATGACCGCGTCCGCGGTAGCCAAAAGGGATTTCCTATCATTCACTCTTTTAATCATTTAAATTATTTATAACTTTCACGTATCGCCAAGTTCGATTATCAATTCAGGTAGGAATTCATGTAATTGTTTTAATGTGTTATATTTTATAATTGTAATCTGGACGTAACAGTATTGCGTAAGGTCACCGTCGGTACAGTTTCCCTCGTTCTTGCGCTTCTTAATTTATGGCTTTCCGCTGGAAAACATGATCTCGCGGTTTTTGTGAAGTTGTTATTGAATCTAATATGTCCATTAGCGTTTTATGGCATTTTTTATTTATAGCGTGGTCCATCGAAATATAGTCCATTTGTGTGAAGGTGCCCTTGACAATTGTATATAAATATATCTCCCATTTTTCAGATCCACTTCTTGAATACTGTAATGACATGCTAGTGTGTACCTGTGTGTGTGTGTGTACGTGTGTCTATGTGATATTTATTTATTATTACCATTACATATGCCTAAAAAAAAGGCATCCTACAGAGGTAAACAGAGTTGCCTGTACATAGGGATGGTACAAAACTTACAACTAACTTAAAACTAAATAATGTCTAAAAATAAAATTTTCTTTACAACCTTTAAGGAGGTCCATCCAAAGATTAAGTAACAGTGTGAAAATAGCGTTTCTTCTTTATAATACATATTTTTCTCTTATAAAATTTTTTAGTCCTTTCTTTATTGCATGTAAACTGTTTTGCTAACATTTAATGACAATTTGTTCAAAGTAAGCCACTTCGCGACTTTACTTAGATACTTATTCATCTTGTCCTGTGCAGATGACCACGTGTTATCGCTAGCTACTATAACAGTGTCATCAGCATAAGACATAATAGTGTCGTTTTGCATATCTCTCAGTAGATCGTTCACATAAAGAATGAAAAATAAAGGTCTTAAAATGGTCCCTTGTGGTACATCAATGGATATTTCTTTGTATTCGCTTTTACACTCTTGTATTTTAACACATTGTTTTCTACCTGAGAGATAGCTAGTTACTAAATTTAGAGCGCTGCCTCTTATTCCATATCTTTCCAATTTATCTAATAGTATTTTATGGTTCATAGTGTCGAAAGCTTTTGCTAAGCCCAGGAAGGTAGTGATAATAGGTTTACTTTTGCCTAAATTTTTATAAATAATGTTCGAAATATAGTTTAACGCGTCCATAGTACCTCTATTCCTTACAAACCCATATTGTTTGTCAGATATAATTTCAGACTCCGTCAAAAACATGTACAATCTATTGTACATGATTTTCTCAAAAATTTTTGCTATGTTTGATATAAGCGAGATTGGTCTGTAATTCGCCATACAGGACCTATCACCTGCTTTATGTATTGGAACTATGTCAGCATTTTTTAGTGCATTAGGCCACGTGGATTGTTGGATACACAGATTAAAAATGTGTTCTAACGGTTTCGCTATATAAGTTGCTATTATTTTGATCGTTTTTGCATTGATATTATCAACACCTCCAGTTTTTTTTTCAAGGAATTTTTTTCAAAGAATATTATTTCTTTCTGGAAATTTTAGTTGATTATTATCCAAATTTGGAATTTGGTTACTTAGATCAATGCCCACTTGACAAAAATAATCATTCATTGTGTTCGCTATAGTTAGTTTGTCATCAATTTTTTGGTTGTTTACAACTGGATAGTCAAGTGCCTTGCTTTTTTGTTTTTTTTTGCCTAGCTTAGTATTGATGATATTCCAAAGCTGTCTTGGATTGTCAATATTTCGTTTTATATCATTATTTTCAAATTTGTATTTAACGTCTTTTATGACTCCATTTAAAATTTTTTCGTAATTTTTGTATTCGTTTTTCACTACTGAATTAGTTGGATTATCTTTCCACAGTTTGTACAAATTTTCTTTAGTATTACAAGACACTTGTATTGCTCTAGTTATCCAATTTTTTCTTAGCAATGAATTATTATTCTTTCTATTTAATTTTTTATCACACGTGGCTCTCTCGACACAGTTTTGTATGATTTTTACTAGTTTGTTTAAAGCTTCATTGGAGTCTTGTATTGCCAGCAATGACTGCCATTCAAGCTTTTTAGCTAAATTTTTTAATTTACTATAGTTTAAGTATGCTATAACATTTCCACTAACTTTCTGCAATCTAAGCTGGTTCATGTTTATGAACAATGGATAATGGTCATTAAAACGAATATTTAATTTAATTAACTCGATTTGAATATTTCTAGTTTTCGCAAAACAATTATCAATACATGTACCCTTCTCCAAGTCTAGGGAGGGGCGTGTAATTCCTCTGAAGTATGGTACATATTCATGTTCAAGATAATTATTTATAAATTCTTGACTAATTGTTTTTTCACTAATTTCATTTTTCACTACATTTTTTTCTAATATGTCAATATTAAAATCTCCAACAATACAGTGGTTTTTATTATTTCTATGCTTAGACAAAAACTTTCTTACGCTATTTACAAATTCCGACTTTGGTATATCATGGCACCTGTACATCGCAGAGATTCTTATTGACTCTCCACTCATAAGTTTAATAACTGTACTTACAATACTCAGTCTATCAATCACTTCTATTCTAGTATCATCATATAAGTTATTTTTTATATACATTATGACATCATCAGCCTTGTTGATTGTATTTTCATTATAATAACTTTTATAACCCTGTTGTTGATAGAATTGAGGATGTTGTAAGTTCCAAGTTTCCGTACATACTATAATACATGGCTTTTTTGCTAAACACTCAATTAAAGTTTCTAATTTTATAAAATTTGTATTGAGACTTTTTATATTTACGGACAAAATTAAATTCTTTTTCTTCATTATAGTCTTGTTGAGCTTCTTGATATCTTCTACTTCACATTCAATCTTGCTTACCTCATCAAAATTAAGGTCTTGATCCATTTCTGTTTATTTCTTGCTTCTTAACCTATCTGCTATACGTGTGTTGATGGAGTTCAGTGAACCTGCTGACAATCCAGATGCTTTCTTTAGTAATCCTTTGTCTGATGTTTTTTCTACTGTACCGACATATCTTGGTAATATTGGTTGTACGGTATAATCGGTAAGGTCGATATACTTCCTTATCTTGGCCTTGAGAATTTCGCATTCGTGGCTATCTGTCGCCACGTGTTCTATGTTAAACTTTGTTTTATATCTGCTATTACTAAAAGCACAATTTGTGCAATTTATTTTATTAACTTGACATTCTTTTGTTTTATGTTCTGCGGCACACTTTAGACAGATAGAGTTATTTTTACATTTAGTACCATTGTGGCCAAACCTGCCACAATTGAAACATGGTCTGACATTACAGTAATCATACACCTTATATTTTTGATATCCCACGAAGATTCTGTTATTATTCTCTGACGTGTTCGTATACGTCAGCAGGAATCTCTAATATCACCGTCTGCAGTTGAGTCTTGCTATTCTTGCAATAAGACGCATTTCTTTTTAAAACTGCTGAAATTCCTCTCATTGATGTCGTTTTCAATATTTCTGTCATCCATATTTTCAAAATTATCTATTCCCACTATTTTTACTTTGGGATTCACTACTTGCTGTCTGTTTACTTCACATGTATCTGCTAGTTTTAACTTTAACACGTTATACAAGTGTATGTCGGTAAAGTTACGGACACTTTCCTCGTTTAAACAATTTATAATTATTTTATTTTTCTTCTTGATAACTCTTTTTGTTTGAATTGTTTTGTCTTTGATCAAATAGTGCAACACCATTTGATTCACTTTTTCAATGGTTTGATCTTCAGCAGTTTTATTTATTATAATTTTAGGTAAACGTTTTGGTTTATTATAATTTTTTGTACTAGAGATAACTTCAGAAAAAGTTTTAATGTTAACAGCTTGTGTGTCGTATTTTTATTTCTCCAATAGATCCTTTAAAAGCTTATTTTTTTCTTTAAATTCTTTATTTAATTCTCTTAGTATCATATTTTCACGTAGCAAGTTGTTATCTAGAATGTCATCTTCATTCTAGTTGAGTTGTTTGTCAAATTCTTTTAATATTTGACGTCTTATATCTTTTCTCTCAGCAGACTTTACTTTAGCAATTATAAGCTTTGCTTCATTACTCAGCGTTCTACTGTTCACTTTTGAGGTTAGGTCTAGATCCTCGTGTTCCCCACAGATTCCAAGAACTTCACTTAATTTTACACCTTTGTTGTTTTCGAATTCGCTAGTATGATATACACTTTCACATATTAGACACACTATAGTCTTAACTTTTTGCTTTGGATGGTTTTTGTAAACGATATGCTTTGGACGATGGAACGAGCCTCCGCTCTCGCCAGCCATCTCACTTAGTTATGATATATATATATATATATATATATATATATATATATATATAGTAATCGTAGTGTTTTATATGCGTAATGGAATCGGTAATTCCATTAAAGTCAATTTCACCCTGTCAGATAAATAAAGCGTTTCGCCCCAGATCTGTTTATTCATTTTAATATAAAGGTAGTATTTTAAATACATTTTGTACTTTAAATATAATTACAAAATATATTCATATATTTTTTTTTAAACCATCACTGATTACCATCATCTTTACATTTCTTCTGGAGATATTTTTGTAGACTGTAAAATACAAATAATGTAATTATTAGTTATTTCTTATATAAATTTATATAAAAACATGTCTTTAAAAGATAATTTAGGAGTATGTAATAATGAAATGGAATTTAAACAATGGCTTTTAAATTGGCGAAAGAAAACGTTTTAGTAATTTTGAAGAAGACTTTGAAGCAATAAAAATTCCGCAAGAAATTTTATCAACCAGGTTATAATTACTGAAATATTTGATGAAAATTTGATTGTGAATGATAAGGAGATTAAAAAAAAAGTAATTCTAGCTCCAAAAAATGTCGACGTACATAATATTAACGATGAAATATTACTAAAACTTGAAGGCTAAGTAAAAGAGTATATTAGTCTTGATTCATGCAGGTAAAATGAGAAGAATTTGGAAGATCTATTTCCAGTAGAATTTTTAAACTGTTTAACGTCAAATGGCTTACCGCTTCATAAACTACAATTAAAAGTGGGAGCTATTATAATTCTTCTTCATATTATTAATTTGAATGATGGTCTTTGTAATGGTATAATATTAATTGTACAAAAATTAATGAATTATTGTATTAGTGCTGAAATTATTAGTGGTAGTAAGGCTGGAGATGTTGTTTTAATACCACGAATTGATCTAACCTCATCTAAGGATGAAATTCCATTTGAAATAAAAAGACGACAAATCCCGTTAAGTTTAGGATATGCTATGACAATAAATAAGTCTCAAGGTCAAATTTTTAATAAAGTTGGAATATATTTACCCAATCCTGTCTTTAGTCACGGACAGCTATACATAACTCTTTCAAGAGTAACTTCAAAAAATAATTTAAAAGTTTTACTTGAAGAAAATTCTATAATTTATAATCTCTAGAAAAATTAAATCAAAAAGTATATATACTAAAAATGTTATAATGAAATTTTATAATTAGGATGCAATCGCAATACACTGAAAATGTAAAATATTGCTACAGCAATCACAATGCGCTGTAAATGAAAAAAATTGCGGCGGCATTCACAATGCGCTGTAAATGAAAAATTGCGGCGACATTCCCAATGCGCTATAAATGAAAAAATTGCGGCTGCAAGTTAAGTAAAGCTATAATTCTATTAGTGTCTAAATAGATAGAACAGATAATTGCGCTACTTGTTTATATAGATTTGTTACATGATAATGCTTTTAGTTTTAAACAAAATTCTGAAAAATAGTTTTCTTTCATAAAAATTCTACTGGAAATAGATCTTCTAAATTCTTCTCATTTTCATCTGCATGAATCAATACTAATATACTCTTTTACTTCGCCTTCAAGTTTTAGTAATATTTCATCGTTAATATTATGTACGTCGAGATTTTATGAAGGCAGAATTACTATTTTTTGAATCTCCTTAGAAGAAATGTAAAGATGATGATAATCAATGATGGTTTAAAAAAAATATGAATATATTTTGTATTATATTTAAAGTCTAATATTTAAAAAAAAGTATATTAATGTATTATGTATTTATATTTAAAGTGTAAAATGTATTTACAATACTACCTTTATATTAAAATATATATAATGATTTAAATTCTCTTCTAATAATTTTTTAATAATTCTCTGAAAATCATATACTTAAACTTAACTTATATTTAAGACGGATGTCCGTATTTAAAAGACAAAGGTCATTTGCGCTAATCGGAGGTCTACGAAACTAAGATAATTGTCTAAGTATAAAAGCCGAATATATTTATTTATTAATTCAAAAAATTTTTGCCATTTATTAAATCTTTTGCTTGGTCAACTATAACGACAGATACAGCCAATTTAACTAATTTGATTTCACCACCGAGGGATAGCGTCAGATAGAAGACCTTCCTCTATATATATTTATAAAAATATAACATCATTTCACGGCTTATAATGACACTAAATAAACTGCACAAAAATAACCCACAAAAATAACTATATATTATATTATTCTTATATTCCCAATAAAAGACTTAATTAAAAAATTACCTCAACCGAACGAGCGTTAGCTAGTAAGGTATAATTTGCTAGTTTATATTAATAGATTATTTCCAAATGTTTTATACTTAAAAATTACTTTTATAACAGTAAAGTCACAAACTAATATCTATGGTTGTAGCATTTTTGCAATAGCCTTCGTCGTTTCCATTCTTTATAGTGTATGCCCATGTAATATACATTATGATGTTTTATAAATACGTTCACATTTATTAAAAATCTATGACACACAAAATATAGATATGTTTCCTATCTATCAAAATATTTATGATAGAACAAAACTAACGATTGTACTTGCATACATATACATAGAAATCTTGTTCATAAATTCCATCTTAATTTAGTTCATAATTAAATAAATGATATAAATATATATATATATATATTGTAACGGGGTGGGACCTTAAGTGAGCGACGAAAAACACAAAAGGAGCGCCGGGACCGAGGATCGATCCGGCGTCCCCGAGATCTCTAAGCAAGCATGCTATCCTTATAGCCAATGCTGCCTGTGTCGTCGCTCGCTCAACCTGCCTCGAATACCGCGTGGGTACGGGTAGCAGCAACCCGTTATAACCCCCCGCTAGAGTTGGAGTACCGTCCCGGCTTCAACTCTACAACTCTCTTTGCAGCGCGGTAATGCAGGGAGCCTCTTCGCCGACTAGCTCTTCGACGATGTCCCCAGGCCTCGTACATCCCCACACCTCTTTTGATCCGCTCCATCCCTCTTCCCTCGAGGAAGGCGAGCCTAGGGAGAGCCTCGTAGATCGTAGGTGGGGGTTCTTCTTTTCCTCGTCTCCTCCTCTGACGCCGAAGATCGGGAGACCGCCAGGAATCTTCTTTCTCCACTCTCTGTGGGTATTTCAGTTGGGCGCCATGTAACGGGGTGGGACCTTAAGTGAGCGACGAAAAACACAAAAGGAGCGCCGGGACCGAGGATCGATCCGGCGTCCCCGAGATCTCTAAGCAAGCATGCTATCCTTATAGCCAATGCTGCCTGTGTCGTCGCTCGCTCAACCTGCCTCGAATACCGCGTGGGTACGGGTAGCAGCAACCCGTTATAATATATATATATATATATATATATATATATATATATATATATATATATATAAATGAATTCATGGAATTAAATACACAAAGAAATATAATAATTGAACAGCAAAAAGTAATAAATTGTTATCATAAAAATAGTAAAAAATATGAAAATTCTGATTTAAATGCGAAAGTAGACGATGATAAAATAAATACTGATAATGCAAAAATTTGCAATTACATAACAGTAGATTTAGAAAGATTTCATTTAAATTCTATTAATAAATATAGAGCTGATGAAAATTGTAAAGCGGATAAGGAAAAACTTAAACGACAGCAGCGAGATATGAGAACGATACAGAAAATAAGTAGTGAAGAATTAATAGAGAAACGAAAAAAGATTGAGAAAATTATCCATATGCGCAAGTTTATAAAATAATGTATGAAGTAGAACGAGAAGAATTAAAACGGTGTAGTAAGAATAATTGAATTCCGAGAAATGTTGTTATGTCAATATAACGAAATGTTAAATTAGACAAAAATAGATATAATGAAGCTAAGTGCAATGAGGTTGCAATGATATTTGTTGGAGAGGGTGGTTAACCACCAATAGAATGTGATATTGTTATATATTCAAGACATGATAAACCTATAAATTCCACCTATAAATAAACTTACTGACCCAATGACATATCCACTTATTTATCCCAATGGAGGTTATGGTTGGATGCCTAATGTGAAATGTAAAATTGGTAATATTAACATTTCAAATTTACAGTTTTATAGCTATAGGCTTAGTGTAAAAAGTAGATTTAATCCGTATCTTAATTTAGGAAAAATTTCTCAGGCAATAGTTGATGCATTTGTAAAAGTTGATAGTTCAAGATTATATTTTATAAGAATGAATCAAAATATTTTAAGAAGCGAGTGTTAAAATTTGAAAATTTGAAAATTTGTAAAATGTTTATTTTACAATTAACTTATATAAGAAGTCCAAGATGTTTAAAACAAAATTATATTGATTCCATATTTCCAAAGAAATTGTAGAAAATTTAGAAGAATACGTAAGTTTAATTGATAGACCAGATATAGTTGCTAAGGTTTTTCAACAAAAAGTTAAAGAGTCTTTTTAAACAAAAAGTTAAATCTTTGGAAAAAATTTTGCTCATACTTATGTTATTAAATTTCAAAAACAAGGTCCTCCTCATTTGCATATGTTATTATTTTTAGACAAAAATTTTAAACTTTACACTCCTGAAAAAATAAATAATAAATGCTAAAAATTTTAATGAAAATTTTTATCAAAATTTATATAGCATTGTAAAACAATGTATGATACATGATCCTTGTGGAGTACAAAATATTAATTCTCCTTATATGGATCAAAATATAGGAAAATGTACAAAAATTTTCCAAAAAATTATATTAATAAAACTATTAAATACAATCCTTTCTTGTTTTTAAAATTCAGCTGTCACATTAATGTAGACGTATGTTCAACAGTACAGTGTATAAAATATTTGTTTAAATATTGCTAAAAGATCATGATTGTGCATTCATTGAAATTCGTAATTTTAGAAAATATAATAATAATGAAAATGAAGACATTAACAATGAAAGTAATAATTACAAGTATGACGAAATTAACCAGTATCTTAATACAAGATATTTATGTCCATCGGAAGCTATGCACAGATTATTAGAATATTCTTTACATGAAATATCGCATGCTATAAAACGTTTGGCTGTTCACAATGTGTTATAATCCACCCATAGGCTCTCTCGCACAAGCACCTGAACACGCGCAACCCGGCACACTGCCACGACAGCGCACCACGCCAGTAGTTCCGCGCCCGGCCGCCAGGCGGCTACGCTATAGTTAGTATATACCTTCGAGCATATACTACTGGAGGTAGCCCCCAAGCGGCCGCGCGCGTGACCGGGCGTAGAGAGAGACAGCTGCTCCAAGGTACGTGCTATCTCTCTCTAACTGCGCTCTGATTGGTTGCTCACTATCCCCTCCAATGACAAAGACGGTAGCGAAAGTAAAGCGCCAGTTACTTAATTTTTCGACTTTATATATTGAATACATATCACTGTAATCAATAATTATCTACAAACTATATAAATAAAATGATACAAACCAACAATTAAATCACAAATAATTCCTGGGGGGCTAAAACTGAAATACAAATTGAAGTTCTAAACAACAGCGGTATGATTAGCGCAATCGGTTAAAGCGCGCGTAATTTTTTATGATGCGGTAGGTGGAGGTTCAAAACCCACTACCTTTTTTTAAGTATAAGTTAATGAATGTTTGTAAAATGTTAATCACATGGCAGACGATCTTTGTTTGTATTGCAGAAGTTTCTGTCGGAGGGGAGTAGCGCGCAACCAATCAGAGCGCAGTTAGAGAGAGATAGCACGTACCTTGGAGCAGCTGTCTCTCTCTAAGCCTGGTCACGCGCGCAACCGCTTGGGGGCTACCTCCAGTAGTATATGCTCGAAGGTATATACTGATATAAGAGCTTCTGCTAAGGCAACTTGCGCGGTTACCAAAGAATACGGAATAAATCTAATTTTTGTGCATAATCCGACGCAGTTCTGCGGGCCGAGCTGGAACTCACTCGGTACTATCTCATTCAAGCTCATAGGGCGAGAGTTACGGAACGACGATGTCGGTCTCCCTCAAGAGTCAACGCCGCCACCCAAACCGAGCCGGCGACCGCCCACCAAGACTACAGCACGCAAGTGGACTGGCCCTCCCTCGTCTCTCCTGCGCATCAGCCAAGACTGTCTACTCTAGAGCCCGCAGCCGACATCCTCAGCTTCGAGTGGCCAAGACACTTCGAAATGGTGGATGTACCAGCCCGCCCTGCTTCTCCTGGCTTCAGAGCACTCTTAGCGCCCCCGCCTGCGATCTCGCTATCAATAGCTCCTCCGCAGCTGTGCATCATCAGCCGAAGGATAGCGGCGAAGCAAGTCACCCGGCCGAAGCCCCGCCAGGTTTAGCTGGGCTCTCCGACCAAGAAGAACCCATCACCCTCTCCAGTCGTGAGGAAGCGGACCAGCCCGCAAAAATCGGGGATCCCGCTGTGGGCTCGTTCGCAGCGAGCTCCTCAAAGCTGCGCTACGCCTTCCACCGATGAAGAAGGTGGCTCGCGCTCCTTTCCCTCCGGTGTCTTCGGCCGAGGAGAGGTCCCTTCTGCAGCCCATGGTTGAGGGAGCAATTGATCTGACAATCACCGACTAAAGCGCCCCGCGCCTCTTAGTAGTTTTTGAGTGGACTGATCCCTCTCTGGGATTGGCCCCATATCGAATACAAACATAAAGCTCCTCGGAGCCCCTTATTTTCCCCCTCAACAATAACTGGGTGATGTAGCCTTCACCGGGTTGGGCGGCCCTCCCTCATCCAGACTCGCTCCCAGAGACGACCTAGAGAGGTCCGAGCTGTGTCTGCTCTCTAGGCAACGCAGAAGCCTTGACCAGGTTCTAGCAGCAGCTTCAGGAACATCACCACGGGCAACACCAGCTCGGTACACCCGTGCCCATCCAACACAGGGCCTGGCGCCTTCGCATCAATCGCTCCTCAGGGCGCTCCACCGATCCCTCCGCGCTCGTCAGCGCCCGCTCTCCCTGCACCCTTGCAGACCGCCCAGGTCGAGTGGTGCCCAACGAGGAGCCAGACTTCAGGCATCTGACGAGAGAGCGCTCTCGCTCTCTTCCGCCTCTTCTCCCCCAACGGGGCCGCTTACATCAAATAAAGGTGAACAATACGTTTATTCTGAAGAAAGAAAAGAAGAGAAAGGAAAATATAAAATAATACAAACTACGTTAACTGCATTTTTTAAATTAAATGAAGTAGATCCTGAAGCACAAAATTATTTATATTCAGATATACTAATATATTACACATTTGATGAAAAGCTAAAAGTATGGAACAGAAGAAAAATATCTAATAAACCGATATTAAGCCGAATGCATATAGTAAATCCAAAAGATCGAGAACGATATTTTATCAGATTACTGCCGTTGCATGTTAAAAGACCAACTTCATTTGAAGATTTACGTACTATTGACGGAGTCTTGTATTCTAGATTTTTTGAGGCTGCTGTAGCAAAAAAACTTACTACTGAAGATGAAGAATGGGACAAATGTTTAATAGAAGCAGTACAAATACAATTCCCTATGGCATTGTGTGAATTATTTGCATTCATTTGCATTTTTCATAATCATATTAATGTGCGATTTTTATATGACAAATACAAAGATAATTTTTACCATCCTAATATGAACCAAATATTGATAATGAGGATGATGCAACATCAATTCATCAAGAAAGTATAATGCTAAATGAATTACAGAAAAACGTAGAATCGTTAACTATTATCCAATAATATATTTGATACCGTTTTACAAAGTTTTGAATGTAAACAGCAAATTCATTTTTATTGATGGACCAGGAGGAAGTGCGAAAAGTTATTTACTTAATATTTTGATAGACAATTTAAAAATGCATAATATAATATTTGCATGTGTTGCTTGGACAGGCATTGCAGCGAATTCATTATCTCATGGAAAAACTGTACATACTACATTTAAATTACCATTTAATATAACTCACTGTACTACATGTAAAAACTAACATCAAAGATGGCAGACAATTAAAAGATGTACAAATTATAATATGAAATGAAATATCAATGACATCCAAATTTGCTTTTGAAGCAGTTAATCGTCTATTAAAGATTTATGTGATGTGAAAGAAATTTTCGGAGGTAAAACTGTAGTTGTATCAGGCGATTTTAGGCAAATATTACCTGTCATTTGTCACGGTAGTAGCATTGAAGACAATAGTTATTGAAAATTCTGTCAAACACAGTTGTTTATGGCCATATTTTGTTCGAATGACATTAGATGAAAATCTTTGCACATGTAATAATGATAATAGTTTTAAAAAGTGGCTCTTAAGAGTAGGCGATGGCAAACACTGTAATTCGCACGAAGAAGAAAATGAAATAATTGAAATTCCCAGCGATATATTATCTAAACAAGAAGACATTATTAAAGAAATTTTTGGTAATAAAATAACATTTAAGATAAAACATTGAATGATATAGTAATTCTAGCCCCTAAAAATAATGATGTTATTCATATTAATCATAAAATTCTAAATATAATGGACGGATGCTGTTTTGAATATGTAAGTATAGATATAACAGAAGATGATAATGGAGAAAACTTAATCGTTATGTTACCTACAAAATTCTTTAACTCATTAACTCCTAATGGACTTCCACCACATAAGTTACAATTGAAAGTTGTTGCTATTGTAATTTTATTGAGAAATTTAAATATTAATGAAGGTCTTTGTAATGGTAAAAGATTAATTGTAAAGCGATTCTTAAAATATTCACTTCAAGCCGAAATTCTAAGTAGCAAAAATATTGGAAAATTAATTATTATTCCACGAATAACATTGTCACCATCTAAGGAAGAAATATGTTTTAATATACGTCGAAAACAATTTCCAATTAGATTAGGCTTTGCAATGACAATTAATAAATCTAAAGGACAATCATACAATCAAGTTGGCGTTTATCTACCATCACCAGTTTTTAGTCACGATCAGTTATACGTCGCTCTTTGGAGGTTGGTTGAGACAGGGGGGCGCCAGGATAGTTGAGAGAGAGAGAGAAATAAAGATGACGAGTTGATGTAAAATAAAGAGCTTGAGTTTATTAGTACTTAACGTTATCCAATGAATCCAAGAGTGAAATTTGCCGAGACTCAAGTAGGCGCGCGTCTGGATGCTAGCACGGGCAAATGCGAAGTGATCGCGAATCTCGAATTCACTCCAGCAGTCGCCACAGCTGGGGCGGGTGCAATGGCGCTAGAGTTCGTTCACTATAAGTGTGACTTAGTAGTCGGCTCTTGGCTGCAAAATCTGTTTGCGTCTCGAGCGGTGCTGTGGTGTTGATGGTCGTGTCGTTACATCTACTCCCCCTCCAGTGATCAGACCGGGAATAGCTGAGAACGTTACATGGCGCGAGGATAAAGGCTGAGCGGCTTCTGCTGGTTGAGCAGCGTCTGCTGTTGACGTGATGGTTGCAGGTTGCTGAGCTGGAAGTTGTATGGGTTGCGGTGTCGCGTTGACTGCTTCAGCTGTTTCTAGGTACGCTGGTTTTAGTTGGTCAGTCGTGATTGTCCTCTCCTTGCCATTCTCCTCTATGACTAAAGTGCGCTGGTCTATGCGCCTGATCACTTTGTGAGGGCCTGTATATGGCTGTTCTAAGGGCTTGCGGATGTTGTCGACTCTCTTGAAGACGTGAGTGCTGTTGTGCAAGTCCCTAAAACGGAAAGGGTGAGGTGTTGTGTGCCTGGATGCTGGCACAGGTCTGATGTCGCTCAAAAGCTGTCTAAGGCTTCTAACGAAGTTGGTTTGATCCGCTGTGGTTGACGTAGTGATGAAAAATTCTCCAGGTAGACGAAGGGATGTGCCATACAACATTTCAGCTGGTGAAGCTTGTAAGTCCTCCTTGTAAGCGGATCGTAGTCCAAGAAGAACTGTTGACAGACACTCCGTCCACGCTTGAGTGCAACAGCGTAGAGCAGCCTTTAGCGTCCTGTGAAATCTTTCCACCATTCCACCACAGCAGCTGTGCAAGCTTCTTGAAGAGTCCTGACTCAAACTGCGCTCCTTGGTCAGATCCAATTGTCCAGGAGAGCTTTGGCGACTATTGCTGTCTGCATATCCGGCAATGGTACTGCCATGGGCCAGTGTGAGAACCTGTCGACAATAGTTGCGCAACATTGCATACCTTGTGCTACTGGTAGCTTGATTAGATCGATGTGTATTGTGTTCGAATGTGTTGTCCAGTTCTTGGAATTTCCCGAGTGCTTCTCGGTTGTGCCTGCTGACCTTGGAGAGTTGACAAGGTACACATTCGTGCGCCCATCGTGCTGTGTCCTTCCGCATGCTTGGCCATACGAATCTCTTTGCGACTTCGCGTACTGTTGCCCTGATGCTGGGGTGAGCCAAATTGTGTATCACTTCAACTGCTGTCTTGCGTAGCTTCATTAGCAGGTGGGGTCAGACTATGTTGTTGCTCGCGTTGCAGTATACTTGGTGGTCTTCCATATCCAAAAGCATTAACTTGAGTGCTGTGTTGGCTAGGAGATTGGGAAGTTCTATGTCTGAATATTGAGCTTCTGCTATTGTGGTTGCGTCTAAGGAGGTCGGCATGTTGACAGTTGCGGTGTGAGTTTCACTCTTCATTTTCGCGTTCGTCGCCCTGACACCTGTCTCAGCCAGGGGTAATCTAGATAGGGTATCCGCCACCAGATTTTCCCGATCTGGAGTGTGCACTATCTTGGCATCAAAACGGAGAATTTACTCAATATGTCTTGCCTGCCTTGGAGATGCTTTGCCAGCTCGTTGATTCACTGCGTAGATGAGAGGACGATGATCGGTGTGGATCGTAAAAGTGCGTCCTTCTAGCATTCTCTCGAAATATTTGATGGCTTCGTACGCAGCGAGTAGTTCGCGGTCGTATGTGATGTATCTCTTCTCCGTGTCGCTCAGCTTAGGTAAGAACAATCCCAAAGGCTTCCAAGATTTGCCCGGTTGTCGCTGCTCGACGACAGCTCCGATACCGACGTCCAATGCATCGGTCCTGAGTACCAGTGATGCATTGGGCCGGTAGAAGGTCGTACACGCTACCTCAGCAATGCTGGCCTTGCAAAGATGAAAAGCTTGTCTCGCTTCCTCGGTCCACTTGAGCTTGGCTTTCTTGGCTATTCCGTTCAGCATCTCGTGCAATGCGGCTTAATTTGCTGCAGCGTTTGGCAGACATCACCTGTAGTAGTTGCAGACACCCACGAATCGTCGCAGTTCTGTTGCAGTAGTCGGCTCTGCATGGTTCTTGATTGCTTCCACTGTAGCTGGCGGTGGTTTGAACCCCTCCTTGGATACGTGATAGCCTAAAAACAGAGCTTGCGGTTGACCAAAGGTGCATTGGGATGCATTTACCTTGAGGTTGGCTTCCCGCAACGCTTGTCTATCTACGTAGGCTCTGGCGTAGGTAATTTACTTAGGATCTGGTCCATTGCGCGCTGCATCGTCTGCGTGGCGTTCTTCAGGCACAGAGATGTTCCAAGAAACTCGAATAAGCCGAATGGCGTGGTAACTGCAGTCTTCTCAACGCTGTCTTCGTTGATGGGAATTTGGTAAAAAGCCTTGCGTAAGTCGATGGTCGAGAAGATGTTCCCTGGACTAGTCTGTAGCAGATCCTCAATGATTGATAGTGAATAACGGTCTGGGATGATGATTGCGTTTAATCCGCGGTAATCGCCTGTAACTCTCCAATCTGCGACATGTGTATCGCACTCGCCCATTTCCCTGATCCGGGTCTGATGATGCCCTTGTCCAGCAGATCCAAGAAGATCCTTTGAGCATCTTGTAGTTTGTTTCCTATCAGTCTGCGATAACGCTCCGCTACAGGAGGACCTGTAGTATTGATGACGTATTTGACTATGAACCCGGGTGTGCAAATTGGGCTGATGTTGGTGTCAAAGATGTCCGCAAATTCCTTGAATAACTCTTCGTACTGCTTGGCTAGTGCGTCACGCGGTTGAATTGCCTCGATGGATGAGACTGTGCATACCTTTGCTGCTAAAAGAGCGCCCTGGGAGGCGAGCAGCGTTTTTGCATCTACTATTCTCCTCTTTTTAACGTCTACTATAAGCCCGTGTTGAATGAGAAAGTCGGCTCCCAGGATAGCGTGCGGTACATCTGCGATGATGGCTTCACATGCGAAGTTGCGACGTAGACCAAGACTGAGCTCCAAGTTGTGCGTTCCAAACGTGGCGATCTGCGATTGATTGGCTGCATGTAGCTTGAGCGTTTGTTCCTTTAATCATTTATTTATAAACGTTCGTGGGACCAGTGTTGCTACTGAGCCAGTGTCAACTAAAGAGAATGGATGTATTAGGGTCTCGTATAAATAGGCGATTTTCTTGAAATTTTTCGCCAACCCCTGCTACCTGAGTCAAGGGCGGCTTCGCTAGTTCGCGTAAGCGTCGATTGGAAACTGGACGGTTTTGAACAGTTAATGGCGCTCACGCCAAATTTGTTGTGATACCAGCACCAGTCTGTGCGGTTTGCTAGTGAGCGCGCCCTCAGGCGGGAAGTGCTGCGTTCTCGTTGTCTGCTGCGTTGGTAGCCGTTGCGTTGGCCTATCGGTGGTGCTGTCTCTAGGGACTGCCGTACAAGCCCGAATAGCTGTGTGATGGAGGTCTGCATTGCAGCCAACTGATGCGCCACCGAATTTGAATCTGGCGCGGGAGTGTTGTAGCCTGAGGATGCGCACGAGGTGTTTGTAATGGCATTCCATTGTCCATGGAGTCGACCTTGAACAGGCTCAGGTACGTCTGAGCTGCCGCTGGAAGGTATGCCAACCACATGACCCTTAGTGGAGGCTCCAGGATTGTGTCTCGCGCCATGCTCTCCATCTTCCTCCAGAGTGTCGATGGTTTGCTGTCTCCTAGTTCGAAGTTGGTTAGAAGCTTGAGTAGCGTTGAATCGAATGATTCCGTTGTGCGCTTTATTATCGCCTCCTTGAGTGTTTTGTAGGCTCCCGTCTGCGGCTTGTTGCGAATAACGTCTTGAAGATCCTCTATTGTTCCCGCATCTAGCGCTCCAACGACTGAGTTGAATTTAGCACCGTCATCTGTGACCCTGTGCTTTTCGAAGATTGCCTCTGTTTGTATAAACCAGAGGTCCGGCTGAGCGCGCCCTTATGCCCAATTTCCGTTGCGATTTTCTTACAGGGGTGTTATTGTTGCGTCTTCCTCGGCCTCTTCAAGTCATGCCATGTAGGCTTAGAGCTTGTTTCCTGATATTTTGTTTACTCCTTGTTGCTGAGTGGTGAGGCCTTGTTGACGATTTGTGTACCCTTTCATCGAGCGATGTTTGTTGTTTTCCTCGTTGCTGAACCGCCGATTTAAATCTTGGGACGTTGACCCGTTGAAATTTTTGCGTTTCGCTCTTGAACTTACTGAGATCTTCTCCGTCGGCTTCTGAAATGTCCAATACTCCGATAATCGTCGACCAGCTCACGCGATTTTTCGCGGCTCCGACGATCATCGCAGTGTTGAAATAGTAGTGATGATCTCTAACCAACTCTCTTCTGGAGTTTCCGTTGACCTTCCTGATGCTGATTTGTTCTTTCTCGGGATCACCACTTTGGAGGTTGGTTAAGACAGAGGGTGCGCTAAGATAGATGAGAAAGAGAAATAAAGATGACGAGTTGATGTAAAATAAAGAGCTTGAGTTTATTAATACTCAAAGTTATCCAATGAATCCAAGAGTGAAATTTGCCGAGACTCAAGTAGACGCGCGTCTGGATGCTAGCACGGGCACTCACTCCAGCAATCGCCACAGTTGGGGCGGTAGCGCTAGAGTTCGTTCACTATACGTGTGACTTAGTAGTCGTCTATCGGCTGCCAAATCTGTTTTCGTCTCGAGCGGTACTGTGATGTTGATGGTCGTGTCGCCACAGCTCTATCTGGAGAAAGAATTAGAGAAAACTTAAAATTGCTACTACTAAATAATGCTAAAATTAAAGATAAAACTAAAATTTATACGAAAAATATTATATTTAAAGAAATATTGTAAATATCGTCTGCAGCATTCATTTGAATGCAGCGCTGGAAATGCAAAAATCGGTTGCTATAGTCGTTTCAATGCATCGATGAGAATCACTCTCCCAAAAGTATACCTTCAGACAACTACCGAATGAGTTTCAGTTTGACGGAATATGGGCATTTCCTATCATTTGAAGGCATAAACAAATCAATTAAAATATATTATTCAATTAAAATAATATAAAATAAAATAAAATAAAATCGTATTATATTTAAAAATAATACTATTTGTTTTATATTTACGTCGCAAAATTATGGATATACAGGGTGTCCCATTTTAATTTACCACCCCCTAAAACTGGTTAATAATTTGCTCTGAGAAAAAAATGTTTCAAATAAAATTTGTTGGGTTCGAAGGGGGGCATCTTTTGGCTATTTTAGCTGCGACCTTGAACATGACCTTCAAGGTCATTTGAAAGTCAAGACCAAATTTTCATATGAAATGTGCATATTTTTATGGCGGATTCGGATTCTACTAAAAAAGAGAAACACGTTTTGTTCGAATCATTTTTTGAAAAAATCCCAAATTTTTGTTGTAAACGGCTTTAAAAAAGTTGAAAAAATCACTAGATATCTCTTATTGCCCCACCCTTTAAAAGAAGTTAAAAATTTTACATTTTATCCGAGGAATTAGAAACGTACACAATTTTACATTTATATGAAATGTGCATATTTTTATGGCGGATTCGGATTCTACTAAAAAAGAGAAACACGTTTTGTTCGAATCATTTTTTGAAAAAATCCCAAATTTTTGTTGTAAACGGCTTTAAAAAAGTTGAAAAAATCACTAGATATCTCTTATTGCCCCACCCTTTAAAAGAAGTTAAAAATTTTACATTTTATCCGAGGAATTAGAAACGTACACAATTTTACAAATTTAAGTCCAAGTATGACCTTAGCCATGAACTTGTCCTTAACCAACAAGGTCATTCGAAGGTCAGTCAATTTATTTAACGGTAATCCTCGATTTTTATTCCGGCAATTGAAGCTTGGCTATGACCTTGACCTCAAACCTTAAATTCATTTTAAGAAAGAACCATCACTTTAATGGAAAATACTCTCTTTTTCAAAGAAATGAAATTACCAAAAAATTTATCAACAGAACCAAAGTTCATTAGAACGCTAATCTGATTCATTTTTTATCACATGGGGGAAGTTTGCAATCTTCGGGGTATATTTGACATTCTCTGGGGCAAGTTTTACGTCATCTGCGGAAAATTTGACATCATCTGGGGCAAGTTTGAGCAGTAAGGGGCATGTTTTCAACTGAGAATCAAAATCAAGCTTAGTTTTTTTAATGAAAATTGTACATATTTTAAATCATATTCAGATTCTCTGATAAAGTAAAATTGTACATATTTTAAATCATATTCAGATTCTGTGATAAAGTACGCATCTTTTTAAGAAATATTTTTCTCGTAAATGCTTTATTTCTCGCTAAAAGACATTTTTCTTGCTTCGTTATCGTTCTATTGGTAAAGCTTGCAAATTCTTACAGCTCCTCAAAGCTTCTCATCATTAGGTTTTCATTGACTTTCTGAATTTCAGAGCAGAAAAATACTTATAATAAATTATTTCTAGTAAGATTAAATATTCCCTAAAAAATCTACCTACAACAGATAATGGCTGACAACACGCCAGTAGAGATAGTCAACATGATCAAGATTCTGGGAGAATGTCACGACAATTACAAGGCTGCAGCGAGGCTGTACGCTGAAAGGTATCCGGACGCTCGTCATCCTAGTAGGAGGAATATTAAACTTCTAACGATAAGAGCTCAAGGAGGTAACTTAAGAAGGAAGAGGCGACGGACGGGCCCAAGAGAGCATATTGCGCTTGGGGTTCGTGCTGTAATTGCCGAGGATCCTCATATTTCGACGCGACAAATTCAGCGAATGCATGGAGTACCCAGATCAACAGTTTCCCGTGTATTGCGTCATTTTAGATTTTATCCATATCACTTGCACCTTACACATGCCATTGAGCCTGGTGATCCTGTCAGGCGACTTAGATTCTGTCAATGGGCGGAAACACGAATGCGCATAGATCCATTTTTCTTTGATCGGACTCTCTTTACAGACGAGGCAAAGTTCGACAATATGGGAGGAGTTAATCTTCATAACGTGCATTATTATGCAGAAGAAAATCCACATTGGCAGCGAGATCACCGTACACAAAGACGGTGGTTAATTAATGTTTGGGCGGGCATAGTTGGGGAATACGTTGTGGGTCCAATTTTTTATCACCGTAATTTAAACGGCTTGCTTTATTTAGATATTCTCGAGAACCAAATTCCACCTCTTCTAGAAAACATTCCGCTAGAAATAAGGCGAGACATGTGGTTCCAGCAAGATGGTGCTCCCGCTCATCGTAGACTACTTGTCAGGAGATTTCTGAACGCGACGTACCCAATCCAAATAGTTGGATTGGAATTGGTAGTCCAATCTGTGAATTCCCTGCGCGATCGCCAGATTTGACCCCATTGGACTTCATTCTGTGGGGGGCCGTGAAGCAGAGAGTTTACGCGGAAGCCCCGACGACGGCACAAAATATGATGAAGAGAATTGTTGCAGCATTCCGGGCGTCCACCCCACAAACATTAATAGATGTCCAAAGAAGTTTTCGGCAGAGAATACAACTGTGCATTCAACAAAATGGGCAATTGATAGAGCACTTGAGACGTTGAAATTTCCGTGACTAGCTGAACGAAGGGGTCTTGCCTTAAGTGGCTGGATAGGGTCTTGCCTTAAGTGGTTGGACGGGGTCTTGCCTTAAGTGGCTGGATAGGGTCTTGCCTTAAGTGGTTGGACGGGGTCTTGCCTTAAGTGGCTGGACGGGGTCTTGCCTTAAGTGGCTGGACGTGAAGGTCTTGCTTTAAGTGATCCAAAGGATACCTCTGTCTTTGTTTGAAGCTAGTAACATTCATCTAAAACAGCTTATTTCTAGGACAAATTCTCTTTTCAGTTAAAGGGAGAGCTACCTATTGATGATCAAAAAATGGTTAAGACAAAAAGTGTTACTTTTTTAGTAGAACCCGAATCTGTGATAAATCTTATTCAAATGACCTTGATGATCATGTTCAAGGTCACAGCTGGAATACCCAAAAGATGCCCCCCTTCTAACCCAACAAATTTCATTTGAAACATTTTTTTCTCAGAGCAAATTTTTAACTTCTTTTAAAGGGTGGGGCAATAAGAGATATTAGTAATTTTTTCAACTTTTTTAAAGCCGTTTACAACAAAAATTTAGGATTTTTTCAAAAAATGATTCGGACAAAAAGTGTTTCTCTTTTTTAGTAGAATCCGAATCCGCCATAAAAATATGCACATTTCATATGAAAATTTGGTCTTGACTTTCAAATGACCTTGAAGGTCATGTTCAAGGTCGCAGCTAAAATAGCCAAAAGATGCCCCCCTTCGAACCCAACAAATTTTATTTGAAACATTTTTTTCTCAGAGCAAATTATTAACCAGTTTTAGGGGGTGGTAAATTAAAATGGGACACATTGTACAGTTGGTTCAAATTTTTGGTTTGGTTTTTTTTAACCCGAACTACAAGAAAGATCACCAATCATTTTTTAAACAATTAAAGTAAATCATAAAGTAACAATTAAAGTAAATAATAAAAAAAATTCAATTTTTTTATTTTTTGATAATTTAAGGTAGTTAGGTCGTCTGAAACGTGACTAAAATCACATTATACTCACACTGCATCGAAAACTTTCATTTTATTCTACTTGATTGTATGCTAATATTTACCATTTTTAGATCAAAATGATACATCTCAGATTTGGAGTATCGATACCATTATCCGCATAGAAAGTAATTAAAGTTCAGACAACTGCAACTCACTTCCTTCGCAAGCTGGCGAAGGCGACCTGGACAACTCATCATCTAGCCAACAGGGCAATAAACGTCAAACAATGTAGCGCAACACTACCTGACAGATCACCAAGGAGGGCTTTAACGCCCGTTAAGAATATTGTTCTAAGATGTAATAATTACATTTTTTTTATTTTTAATGTTGATAACTATATTTAAACAAAATATTTTTATTTTTTATAACTTTACTTTTCATTTATTAATGATAAAGTAAACCAATAAGAAGATCGTGATCGTTTCAAAAATAACTGGAAAGTAGCATACATTAACTATCTAATGAATATACATCGAGAAGACGTTTTGACTATTTTTTGTTTAAAAGTTTTATCGAATAAGTACTTATTATACGCCGTACCTATAGTAATGTTTGTACTTACAAGATTATATCGTAATATTTTACAAATAAATTAGTATTTTTTACTATAATATAATTTAATATTTATATTTTATTTAAACCTAATATTTAGAAATAATATGCAAAAATGAATAACAAATTTTATATTAGAAATAATAATCTATTATATGATTTATCACATGTTAACATATAATTTTATTACATGACAAATTGAAACCACAATAAGATGTAATAAAATTATATGTTTTCAACATGTGATAAAAATACATAATAAAAACATATGTTTATTTTCAACCGGCGTAACGTTTTTGTATATAGATGTACATGTAGTTGGAGGAAGCTACGTGCCAATAAATTGTCAGTGGTTTTTCTTATTTTCATAGGAAATGTTCCATAGTATATGATTCTGTCGTCAAATTAAAAAAAAAAATTATTTGGTAAAGTTTTAAGCAAAATTTGTATACCACCTTTTTACTGAATTTCAATAAAATTTGTTTATTTATAATTTTATTCGATTTTAAAACATATTATGTATGTTCAAATACTTAGAATTTTATTTAAACGTGTTATGACGGTCATGATACGTTTGAATGAAATAGGAATTGATTCGAAAGTTGACGCTCGACGCGCCACCACTTTATTGTCGGATACTATTGGAACTCGCATGCAGCTGAGATCAAACGAATTTTTGAACTAGCTTCACGTAGCTTAAATTTGACTATGTTCACACAGCTTATTGGTACGTGTTGATGAACACAGCTGATATTTACACGCTGATATTGCTGAAAAGAGTTTGAAATTACACGATATTTGTTTGTTTTAATAGAGACAAGTTTAAACCAATTTGTTTCTCAAATTCATTTGTGTGTTTTCTTTTTTTTGTGGCCATTTGTGTGTGTATGTGTGTATAGTAAAGCGAAATATGTGCAAATTGTCTTCAAGGGATAAGAATGGAAGACTTCAAAGTACTCATCCTGACAATAACTATTCTCGAAGGAGACCTAAGAAGAGACCAAGAGAAATTTTGACGAAGAAGGAAAATCAATCAAAAAGACCCCTCTACTAGTGCAAAGTTCTTAAAAGTGCAACAGTGGTTAAAGATTCTATTGGTGACACAAGAAATAGAATTGTTGACATCAATATTCTATTCCCTGCACTTCAGAACATTTTAGTATGCAATCAGTGCAACGGTAAAGTGACATTTAGTGAGTCTGGTGTACAAGGCTACGGGTTCAAAGTTGATATTGTGTGTGTAAAGTGTAAACAGATTGCTTCAATCAATCAAAGTGAAAAATTCTTCTATTCTTGCTGCTCGTGCACTTGGCCATGGACACGCTGGTCTTTCAACTTTTTCTGGCATCATGAACTTATTAAAGCCAGTTGCTCAATTTGCTTTTGACGAAATTAACAAGCAGTTGAGCGAAGTTTGCCAGGAGGTCGCAAAAGATTCTATGAAGAAAGCAGTACTAGAACAGAAAGATGCTACACCACCAAACAGTGCTGGACTGGATGTTTCTGGTGATGGGTCGTGGAGGAAATAGGACTGGCAAGGTTTTAAATGTTGCAATAAAAAATAGTTATTGCAAACAGTGTTTTAAGTGGGAAGGTAAGAAAGAATTGGAAGAATATCTGGAGTGTTACGAAGAGCATGAAGCATCTTGCACTGCCAACCACCAAGGTAGTGCAGGAAAAATGGAAATGGATGGAATATGTGAAATTTTTGAATGTTCAGAAGAACTTTACGGTGTTTAATACCACCATTACGTTGGCGATGGTGACTCAAAAGTTTTTAAATCAGTGAGTGAAAAAAACCATATGAGAAGAGAGAGTGTATTACTCATGTGCAGAAGAGGATAGGTACGCGTCTGAGGAACTTCAAGAAACCTCTCTCTGGAAAGAAGCTTGCTGATGGAAAAATAATCGGAGGCAGAGGCAGATTAACAGCTCAATTGATTGACGACCTCTCTGCTTATTATGGCAGGGCCATAAGAAAGTATCCAGATTCCGTTGAAGAAATGAATAGAGAAATCTGGGCAACTTTCTTTCACATCCAATCAACTGATGAGAAGCCACAACATGATTTTTGCCCAACAGAGTCAAAGAGTTTGTGCCAATGGCTAAAATCAAAAGCTACAGGAACTACATTCAGCCACAAGAACATCATTCCGTCTATTGTGATGGAACAAGTGCGACCAATTTATGAGGATTTGACTAAGGCAGAACTTTTAGAAAAGTGCCTTGGAAATTTTACGCAAAACTCCAATGAAAGTTTTAACAACTCTGTGTGGGAGTTAGTACCCAAGATAACTTTCAGTGGCTTGCTGGTTCTCAAGATTGGTGTATATATAGCTGTGATCTGTTTCAATGATGGACGCACAGGATTTCTGAATATTATGAGGAAGTTTGACATCAGTCCAGGATGTGCAGCAGTGGATTGGACCAATACGAGCAACGATGCCAGACTTTTTCATGTACAAAGAAAAACATTAAGCAGTACGATAGAGGCCCGGATTATCAGGAGAAAAACACGAGAAGAAATAGCAGAGAAATCATATGCAGCAGTAGCCCACTAAGGTATTTATTATAAATGTATTTATAATAAATGTTAATTTTAACCAAGAATTATATTTATTGCTACTAAAAATTAACTTTACTACCCGTTTATCTAATAAAATAAATAAATAAATATAATTTAGTTCCCTCTAAAATACAAATTTTTTATTTTATTCTTTGCAGATCTGTCATGAACCGTCTCTATCAACAGTGACGGGTGAGGTTAGAGATGTGTAGCAGACTGAAAGAATGACTACAATGCTTTGTCTATGTGACAAAAAAAGTATTATTAACTGATTTAAGTGTGATAAGTACAGTGTACTTAAATTACTAATTTTTATATTTTTTTTTTGCATTTCAGCTCACACAATAACCAAAAAGAGCAGTTCGACCCAAACCAAGCATGGAATATTGGTGCCAACTGGAGGATACGCTTGTCTACTGCATTGGAAAGAGGAGATAAGATCCTGAATATATTAGATAAGTATTAATTACAGTTAACATAATTGGAATATTAATTATTAGATATTCCGAATATCACCCCTGCTGGAAAGAAGAAGAAACTGAGACAGTGGACTCCCTGCGGTCTACACTACTTACATTCAAGGGACCGTCACACCTAAGTGCATCTAGCCTCCGCTATACACTGAACCACCGAGCCTAGGCTGGAAAGCGCCAAGGATTGACAGCTGCATCCACTCGAGAACCTCCATACGCATATATACAAACAGCCACGCACACTCATTCATGAAGGTAATTTTCTCTTTTTATAAAAATAAACGTGTGTCGATTTAAAAGAGATATTGTATAGTTGGAAGTGACTTCGTATCCGGCTCCCTTCCCCGGTAGGCAGTGACCGCGTTCGCGGTAGTCAAAAGGGATTTCCTATCCTTCACTCTTTTAATCATTTGAATTATTATAACTTTCATAAGTCGCCGAGTTCGATTATCATTTCAGGTAGGTATTCATGTAATTGTTTCAATGAGTTAGATTTTTTAATTGAAAATTTGTAATCTGGACGTAACAAATTAAAATAATACGATTTAAAAATGGTGCATAGCGGCCGGAAACGCGGAAACGAAGTCACATGCAATGAATTCCCTACCATGTCGCATGATGAGTATGTGACAAGGAGTGTGAATTAAAAACTGCAATTAAAAAAGATAGTCCTGAAGTAACAAAAGTAAGTAACGAAGTAAGTCGCTTAACTAAAGAAGTTATCAAATCATCCCAAAAACTTAACCTTGATAGACTTAGATGGCTAACAAGAACTTAGATAGCTAACAAGAATGTCCGAAAAATATAGTTGAATTGTACAAATATGTACTAACCAAGGTCTCTTTAAAAATAATTATAACAGTGATAGCGATTTTTCTATAATCAAAGTGGACGAGAATCTTGATGATACAATAAAAAACGGCCTCAGAAAATAACACTCAAACCCTCTATTCTCAATTCAAATCGCTATAAAAAATGGGAAAATTTTTCGGAAAATGTAATAGACACTATAAGTTAATGATATTTAAAATCGTCGTTTATGAATACACGAAAAACGCAGTTATGTGCACACACACACGCACAAACATACGCACACACACACTTTTTTTATGCGGAAGTGTTATTTTCTATATACACCCGACACATTTGCACACACGCGCCGCTCGCTGCTGGCACAGTTGACGTATCGGTCCACATCGAAGTAGTCCGGGTGCGAGGTCTCTGGGTGGTGTTGGTATCCTGTAGATGTCATAGGATAATGACACACGACGAGACGATACTGGTGTGGCACTTTGATCGTCTGTCTATAGCGGAAGCGAAGGTGATCTCGGGGAATCTAAATTATTTAAGTTTAAGTTTAAATTATTATTTTTAAGTCATTAGACGGCGACTGAATATGGGTCTGGGACTGAATTTCGCTGCAGTCCCGGAAAATTATGCGTCTGCGGTGTTTCAAGCCGATGTTTCGCGTATATTGAATAACCCGCGTGCTCAAGAAGTGCGTTGGTTCAATAACGCACTTAAGAATCCGTAGACACATTTATTCCCTTGACTGCAGCTGAGCTAGTCCAGCTCTTCAACGCAGTCGTTGAGAGTTTCAATGGTCGCAGTGAAGATTAATATTACTGGCTCGTTGCAGTCGACAACGACAACGTGTCCACGAGTGAAGAGAAATACCCGCGTTCGCCCAGTTATCGAGCCAGCGGTCATCATCATCATCATTATCATCATCATCATCATCATCATCATCAGTTACCGTCCAGCTCCTCGCAACAACAGCTACTACAAACCTAATGCAGGTTGGTGGGTCAGGCGGTCACATCGCGACGGGGGAGTCGGAGGGGTCGGATAATCTCTCAGGTAGTCCATCTGCCTCTAGCGCCTCCGAAGGAGAAGAAGAAGAGGACAGAGCACGGATACTACCTGCCGGTGAGCGGTTTCAAATTTTTAGCGAGTCTGAGCAATATGTACACCAGTTTAGAAGGTTAGGTAGACAGTTAAGTCTTCGCGTTCATCGTATTCCGTATGAAAGCATGAATCCGTTATTTTGGCTCAAATTAGCCGTACGAGACATACATACACGTCTCATACGATTGGCTCTGCGGGATTTTCATTTCGACCGGTCAAAACTTTTTACGACGACCTATTGGCTCTGACAACAGACTTATGTCAGAGCAACGCTGCTTTTCATGTCGATGAAAGCTTCGGCATTAATGTGATTTTAATCGAAATGCCAATAGGATCGAGCGGACATCGTTAACAAAATTTGACCGTCGACACTTTTGGACAAAGGTCGATTGTCACCATAAACAACGGTGATAATCTTTGTTGGCCGCGTGCCCTCGTGGTTGGCGAAGCCTTTTTAAAATTAAAATCACTCCATACGAAAGAAATCCTCGCCGAGTGGAATATAGTACGTGACGGTCGTCGTCAATTGCAGCAGCAAAGAGCAGAAATTCTGACTAGGGAAGCTGGAGTTTGCATAGCGGCGAACGGCTGTGGTGTACGAGAACTCCAGCTTTTTCAAGAATATTATGCAAGGCAGAATATCGCTCTTGTGGGTTTCGAAGCCGTAACGTTCGGTAACGGTGACCCGGCCTTTTTCGACGGGCGGAGCGAAATTGCATCAATTTCGGGCACGATATTTTTATTGTACTCTGAAGGGCATTTTGATGTTATTTTAAATATTTTTGGGGCGGCAATGTCGAGATTTTTTTGCGCTTATTGCAATAAAAGATTTAAAAACGTAGAGGATCACAAGTGCTCGAAAATTTATGATCGGTGTTTTGTCGCTTCGCCCTGCGAACAAAATGAACCGGTAAACTATTGTAACGACTGCAATAGGAATTTTTATAACAATACTTGTTTCAAAAATCACAAGAAGGCTGGCAGTTACAAAGCTAACAACCAAAAACTTTCTGGTTCGGTACAAGTATGACAAGTATGCTGTAAGCAGATTAACACTGGACACGAAGTACACGAGTCCGGTGTTAATTGGTGCAAGCACTGCAAGACTCGACATGGTTACAACGAGTATTGTTATATTAAACCTATTGTAGTCAAAGAAGTGGCTAAAAAATATCTTTTTATTTTTTATGACTTCGAAACGCGACAAGTTACGGTATTTCGAGATAACGATTCGGTAAACGAACACGTGCCAACCTTATACGTCGCACAGAATACATGCACCGATTGCATAGAGTGCCACGATATCTCGCAACGCTGCAATTCTTGTGGCGTTCGCGAGTACATCTTGTCGTTAGATCCGGTCGAACAGTTGCTGCAATTGAGCATTCGGGAAAAATCTATATTCGAGGAGATCATTTGCATTGCGCATAATGCTCGCGCATTCGACGCGCAATCCATTTTAAAAAAGCTGGCAGAACAAAAGTCGCTTGTTTTCCCAAGGGTAATATTGAATGGTCAGAATATTGTATCTTTGCAATATGCTCGAACAAAATTTATAGATAGTCTAAGTTACTTTCAAATAAAACTTAGTGCATTGCCAGCAACTTTCGGTCTGCCAGATAGTTTTAAAAAAGGGTTTTTTCCACACCTGTTTAACAAGGTGGAAAGTCAAAATTATATAGGTCCCTTACCTGATGCCAAATATTACGCGATCGATTCGATGACGACTAGCGAGCGAGATGCATTTTTTACATGGTACAGAGAGACTCGCGCCACCAACGATCACTTCGATTTCAGGCGAGAAATAGTAGAGTACTGTAAAATGGATGTAGAGATTTTGCGTAAAGCGTGTTTGGCTTTTAGAAAAATTTTTTTAGAGGTTGGAAACACGGACTCTTTTGTTGTAGCGACTACAATTGCATCGACGTGTTCGTACCTCTTTAGGAAAAACTTCTTAAAGCCAAATACGATTGGTATCACTCAAGCGGGGAGGGGGGTGTATAGACGCACGGACAAACACTCGCAGAAAGCAATCGAATGGCTTCTGTAGTGCGAGCGTGAATTCGATCGCGATATAATTCACGCTGGAAGAGCACGAGAATACCGTCTGACAGAGGGATTGTTGGTGGATGGGTATTTACCGTCCGAAGATCCCCGAGAAAAAGGGATTGTGTTTGAATATCAGGGCTGTTACCATCATGGCTGCCCTGAATGTTTCAAACATAATCGTGACAAAAGCACGGCTCGTAGACGTACGTTCAACGAGTTGTACGAAAGCACTCGTGCAAAAGTCGCTTGTATGAGGACGTTGGGCTATAAAGTTCGAGAAATGTGGGGGAGTGCACGTTTGACCTTGTGAAACGTGATGATCCTGAGATTTCAAAATTCATAGCCGAGCATCCACTAATTTCAAAAATAACGTTGTGTCCGCGAGACGCTTTTTTCGGAGGCCGAGTGGAAAATATCGTGGCGAATTACGTTGCAAAAGAAGATGAGCGAATTATGTACACGGACATATGTTCGCTTTATCCATTTATCTGCAAGCGAGGTCGATTTCCGCTCGGTCACCCCAAAATATATGTGGGTGACAAATGTACAGCACTGACTGGTGGACAAAACGATTTGTCGGGTATAGAGGGACTGGTAAAATGTAAAGTCTTACCACCAAGACATCTTTTTTTGCCTCTCTTATCCGTCAAAATGCATAGCAAGCTTTTGTTCGCCCTGTGTCGCACGTGTTGCGAGGTATCGCAAGAAGGTGCTTGCGATCACGACGATCCCCACGCTAGAGAATTTATCTACGTCGTATAACAATACTCGGTCGCCGATGAGCTCCGGAAAGCGGTCGCGCTCGGTTATGCGATTACTGAAATATACGTAATATGGAAGTATCAAATAACCGAGTTAGATCCCACTACAGGAGAGGGTGGGCTCTTTGTCGAGTACGTGGATACCTTTCTACGACTTAAGCAACAAGCTTCAGGCTTTCCAGGTTGGGGTCTCGATGAAGAGTCCAAAGAACGATACATTCCCGAGTACCAAGAAAAAGAAGGTATCCTGCTCGATAGGAAGTAGATCGGTAAAAATGCGGAATTGCGTACAGTAGCTAAACTTGCCTAAATTCGTTTTGGGGAAAATTTGGTCAGAGGAGTAATTTACGACAGACGAAAATCGTAAAAAAACGCGAAGACTTGCTGAAACTTCTCGTGGCCGAAGATAAATAAGTTTTGAGTATTTTACCGGTTAATGAGGAAATGCTATATCTAAACTGGCGATATGTAGACGAGGCGGTGACGACAACGGCGTACACAAATGTCGTTATCGCTGCGTACATAACTGCTCAGGCTCGACTCAAATTGTACAATCACCTGCAGAAGCTTGGCGAGCGAACACTATATTATGATACCGACTCGTGTATTTCCTGTACGAATATACGAGATCTTCTGGAATATGGACCCAAGTTAGGGTTTTTACTCGGTGATATAACCGACGAATTGCAGGGGTACGGCGACGGGACTTATATCACACATTTTATTTCGAGCGGTCCGAACTTTTATGGTTACAAAGCCCTCGTACCTGCTGCCGGTCAGGTCATCGAGAACTATAAAGTTAAGGGTATTTCATTAAATTTTTGTAATTCATTAAAAATTAATTTCAATAGTATAAGTAGTATGATTGAGCGATATTTTGACGACAAGCGCGAGAATGAGAGTGATTAACCAAATAATGTTAAGCTTAATTTTAATGCCATTCGAAAAATTCCCGACCATTCAGTTTTAACGCGTAAAGAGTTTAAAACCTGTACAATTGTTCTAAAAAAATGTCGTTACATTTCAAAAACACTCGCTTCCGTATGGTTTTGTGCAAGTAACAATAAGTTTTGTTTTGGTGTGTGTGTGTTTGTATATAGAATAAATTATATTTTAAGTTTAGCATAAGTATCACATGTAAATAATAAATATATGAAATCTAATTTACCTTTCGTTTCGTTAGTTGTCATAAGTCTTAAATAATTTATTTGTATTAGTATGTAAACATTGCCATAATTTTATAACGTTTTAGGTATAAGTATACATAAGCTGACAAGTTTTCATTTTTATTATAAAATAAAACAATAAAAATAAATATTTGCAAATCAATCACCTTATCCTAAACCATACATAGTACGCTAATTGTTCATTTTAAGATTAAAATTTATAAAATATTCTTTTCAGATCTGTTATAGTAAAATATTTATTCTCATTTTGAAAGACATTCAATCAGACTGATTTTCAAATTGCTTAACGTACACCAGTACTATTTTGAAGCGATTGGAATACGCGGACAGGAGTCCCTCTATACGCTTATTAAGGAGCAACATTTATACGCGTATTCGCGGCCCGCGTGAGTATACGCGTATAGTGGCCCGCGTGAATATAAGCGTATACGTGGGCCCCTGCGTGACTATACAACAAATATAAAATATGCTTCTACGTACATTGCTGGCTCAGTTGAAAAAATGGATACGCGCTGGAAATACCCTTTTACGGTTTGCATAGCAGGACCCACAGGGGCAGGTAAAAGTTGGTTTTTGAAAAAATTTCTCTAACATTTTCCACAGATGTGCGATGTTCACTTTGACAGGGTGCTGCTCTACTATACCGAGTGGCAAGAAAGCTACCGTTCGGAATTCAAGGAAGGCGGTTCTACTGTACCGATCGAGTTCCGAGAAGGGCTTCCCCAGCGGAGCAATTACTCGACGGATATACACATGGAGGAAGAGAGAAGGAGACCAAACTCTTATGGGCTCGCGTTGCCGAAATGGACCTCTTTTACCGACAAAGATCGCCAGGTTCGCTCGACTAAAAAGCCCTGACCTTGCGAGTATGAGAGCCGCTTGTCGGCGACTTATTGCACTGATCAGCGAACTCCTGATTACAAAATATATCGGAGTTCAAATCCACGTAGAACCACTTTTTTTATCGTGTTGTTAATGTTATATAAATAATTATTATATACAATTATTAATTATATTGTAAAAAGTTCATACAAAATAAACATAGAATGTGCGTTTGTTCTACACTTGATACATTCAAATAAAAAAGTAATACAATATTGAAGATATATTTGTAAATTTTCACGATAAATTCGTATAGGCATTAATTTTTATAATAAATAAACAATCCTTTTATTATTAATTTAACAAAACTGTACATAAATAACCGATTACTTGTACCGAAAGAAGTTATAAGAATAAAGATAAATATTTTGAAACCCCTTCTTTTGTTTAAACTTAAACTTTTGTTGAAGCTTAAATTTAAACTTAAACTTAAACTGAAGCTTAAATTTAAGCTTAAACAAATTCCAAGCCCCCACGTGAGTTCGATGATCATATGTAACTTTCAATTATATATTCTCAACGATCTTGATGGCTGAGGGGTTAGCGTGTTATCCTATTGACTTATTGATTCGGGTTCGATTCTCGGTGTGATCAAATTCTTTTTCATGTCATAATTCAGAGGTACTTTTTATTTTTATTATAAATAAATCACGATGAACTTCAATTATGTATACTGTAATGGTTAGTATTATTTTAAATTATATACAATTGTTATAAATTCCAGAAGAGGGTATAATAAAGAAACAATCAAACATAATGAACATACTAAGTGCTTTTATTACATATTTTAATTTGTTTTGGTTGGTGAGAGGCAGTCTTAGATAAATTTCGCTTCTTTTTGAAATTTTTTATTATAGTTGAATTTTGCACCTCCAATTCTTTTTCATGATCTGGTGCATATGTCAATTTGCTTAGCTTTCGCTTTTCCTTTGTTGTCTCTTTTTCCATGCAGTCATTTTTATTTTCTTGTTTAGCCACAAAAAATAATCTTGTTGCCAAAAAAAATGTAATAACCCTGTGCGTGAAAAGATAGCTGTGGGGTTGACAACCGACTAAATAAATTGGAGCCAGTTCATCCAGAGCTTTAGTAATTTCAAAAATGGTATCAGCATGAATTGCTGATGAATTCAAACATTTTAGCGTAGCTTGTTCTAAAGAGCTTATCAATAAAAATAATTGCTTCGAAGGTTCGATCAGATAGCCTTTTGTTCTCAGTCGAATTAATTTGTAAATTTCGGTGTCATCATCTTCTTTTTTTCGATGCAGCGATGCTATGCATTCTCCACAGACAAATGGTTTTTTATCAGCTGTTTGCTTTTCGAGCTACGAATCCAGCTATATAAGCTAAAACGTAGTCGGATGTTGAATATTCTAAATAATCGTGCTCTTGCAGAATGTTAACAGCAGTTAAAACATTGGTACGCACACCCTTATCTAAAATAGTGTCAATTTGTACCTCCCACTGCTCTCGACGATCATAAACGTTTGTGATGTCCTTTATACTCAATAGCACATTTATAATTTCTTCGCCAGAAACGTTCGATCCTTTCGGTGGCTTGATTAAGGAATAAGTTGATACTAATTTATACATTTGTATAAACAGTGTTGAATCTGGGTGATCGTTGGAACCACAGCAATGGCGCATCATCTCGAAAAATCGCTGTAATAAAATATAAGTATCTACGATTAATGATCTTTAATATAATATCTTTTTCTTATTGATAATATCATTTTCATTATACATCTACGTACCTCTAAATTATCTTGATTTAATCTGGATGTTATGACATATTTAAAATTACATTTCTCAGTAAGAAATGTGCAAATTTCTAGGGCGCCTTTTAATGATATCTTCAAACCATAACATGTAGAAACAGTGATAAATTCAAACTGATTTTTTTCATTTTTTGATTTTTCTTCCCATTCTTGAAGATAGTCAATGAAAGTGTCAATATTCTGTAAAATAAGTATTTTAATAGTATATTACCATAATAGGGGGTTGAGAGATTTCAACCTTGTGGAAACGTTATCGCCCGAGCGAAGCGAGAATTTTTCATTACACAGTTTCGTTCCAGAGAAATCATAGACCGAGCGTGCGTACGTTGAAATTACTCATATAACGAAAAGTATAATAGGACTTTACGTTGCGGCGTTGAAAAATCCGACACATCGAAGATGCGAAATACGAAATTCGTGCGTGTGCGCTTCTTTTTCGCGCGTCACTCGAATACGTGCGCTTACTTTTTACTCTCTCATTCATAGACTAAAAAATAACGGCACAGTCAATATTGCAACACTCCGAGGAAACGTGAATCTTTCAAGCCTGAAAACTATACAGAATTTCTTTTCGATTGGCAGTAAGCAGAGATAGGCATCTCTCTCGCAATGCGTACGCACACTCGTTTGATGAAAGTATATACGATAAAGAGAGAGAGAGAGAGGGAGAGGGAGAGAGAGAGGGAGAGGGAGAGGGAGAGAGAGAGAGAGAGAGAGAGTATATTTTTAAAAATAAATTAATATTATATTTACATATATATAATTTTGTAAAATAATTAAATTCGCGATCATAATATGTCATGCATTCGATATTTACAATAAAAAATACCTTCCACATTTGATTTCCCGGTTTTAAACTATTTTGTGGTGTTCTGCTATTCATAGCAGTAATTAATGATTTAATTCGTTGGCAAAACTGTATAGATCCTTTACAGTCTGCAATATCTGGATGTTTATCTTGAAGTAACTGCATACAATCAGCAACTCCGAAGAACTATAAGATATCGATAATAAATACACGTTTTATAAATATTTTAAAACATAGAAATTACGTATGCATAAAAAATGTATTTACTTGAAACGCTAGGACAACATTCATTTTCTGATAATACTTGGGATTGATATGCTCTTCTCTGAGTCGATAATTTATTTTTAAATTAAAATGATTGGGATTCTCAATCGCTAGTAAGGTGAACTTAAGCTAGTAAGGTAAGCTTTAAGCTCACATATCCATCAGGTGTCTGTAAATCAAAATACATAATTTTTTTGTACATTTTATTAAAAATCAATTTTGGGAAAAATGTTCTGCTTGTTTAAAGCATGTTGAAGTTCTTACCCAAATCTTTTCATATTTGCTTTATTTGGTAAAAAAATTGCGAAGACATTTGATAAGATGTGGAAAATCTGAGAAAAACCACAGTCGACGTTGTGGATCGACGATGTGCTCAACACTAACGTTGTTTTCTGTCACACCAAACAAGTCCCACATTGCGCGGTTCCACGTTGCACCGTCATTCACTATGCCATCTACTTTCAAGCCGGCTCTTTCGGCTAATATAATAGCCTCTACCATTATATGGTGTAAAACGGTGCCATTAGCACTGCCCTTACTAAGAAAGCAGCCTAGCGTTTGAACCCATTTCCCTTTAAATGGTTGAAACATTATTACGAGAGCATGATCTCCTTTTTTCCCTTGTTGATGTTTCGGAGTGTACGCGCCTAAATCCGTGAATCCCTCCATTTCAAGATTTTGACGATTGAATGATATACTTTTAGACAATTTCATTTCGTCAACCAGCAAGATACCTAAATAAATATAAACAAGCTTATGCATGAGATCTATTAATAAACATTATGCATATATATAAAAGTTCGACTCGGCATATCTCGTTACACGAATTTTTGCAAATCGGTCTTAGTAACATACGAAGTAATTCACGTAAAATAGTTTGCACGAAAACAAATTGTCAAACCAAAAAGGAACTGTACTAAATAAATAAGCGATTTTCATACGTGCCGGGTTTATCGGCCAAACTTAACTAAAAGAGTTCAAAGGGGGATTCATCCGAACTGAAGTACTATTTTTATAAAATATTTAATGTGTGTGAAAACATACATTGTTAATTGCAGTATACATAAAATTTTAAATTTTACGCAATAATACACGAAATCATTTTCGCGTTTAAATTTAAGAATAAGTACCGTAGTGAAAAAATACTCAAAAGATTATCATCGAAAGTTTTGTCAGTAGTTTTCACTCAATGTTTGGCAGATGATCACAGTGCGAAGCACAAATCACTATAGTTTACGCAGTATGTGTAAAACCATGTTTCGCGAATGAAGTATCATAAACACATTCATTCGTTTATTAATGATATTGCTTGCGTACTAAAAGTAAAATAAATCAATAAAAATACAAGGGTGAAAAACAAATTTTAGTGACATGTACCAATTAAGCTCGCTTAAAAAAATCGATATACAATATTAAGCGTACGTGAAAGTAACTGTAGATACGTAAATTATTTGTTATAGTTTCTTTTATCATAAAAATATGCATACCGTTTCGCATACGCGTTCATAATATGTCATTTTTTTTTAAATTGAACTCACCGCGTAAATCTGATAAATCCATAGACTGCGTTTTCTTCTTTAATACTTCTAACGTAGTTTTATCAAAGCCATAACTACTCTTAATAACTTTCAGATAACGACTTAACGTTTGTAGAGATGGCAAAACTAGTATATTATGAGTGCGTAACTGAGTATACGTTTTGCGACTTTTAATTCGTAAAAGCAGGCACTCGTAGATCCATTGATTGGTGTATCTGATACCCCTGTGATCCTTTATAGTCGATGCATTAAAACATGACCGTACAGCACTTTGCTGACTTTCCGGCAACAAATTGCAAGCTTCATTTAAGGCTTCTTTATTTGCCTTAGCACACTTATTTTTTAAGTTATTTACTTTACGTTTTAGCGCATCAATCTGTATGTAATTGTTTGAGAAGTTTTTAATATAGCAAATATATAAAGTCTAATAATATCTTCATTATAACAACATAATTAATCTCGAAATGAGTACTGAAGTAATATTTTTTTTACTAATGTTACTGTAATATACCTTTTTTATAAGTCGATTCTTCGATTTTTTCAAATTCTTAGTTTTTACTGTTAATTTTTTGCGGCGTTCTCGTACCTTCTGAATCTTATCGCTATAACTAATTCTTTTTGATAACTTATCTCTTACAATATTGCATTCTTTGCATCGGATAATTTTAGGACCAGGTGAATAATTCCGTATTGTAACATAGCGTAAGCAATTTTATATCTACAAATGTACACATGTTAATGTAATTATAAATTGAAACAATTATAATAGTGTAATGTAATTTACTTGTATTTGCCGTCTATATTATCACAAGGAAATATTGAAGTAGAAACATGTGATATTAATTTTGTGATATCCTGGATATTTTGTACTTCATCTATTCCGTCAATATGAACTGAATATTCGTTGATATAAATCTGAACAATATAAAAAACAATATTTTTTCAGTTATTTTATATCCTATTTCAATTGCATCCCATTCTGTAGTTACTTACGTTTAAGCTCATATTTGAAAACAGGACGATCCGTTTTGCGATTCCACTGTAACCTTCTTTCTATTCGCTCCACATAATGCACTGGAGCCCGTTTGTTATTATTTGGAGAATCCACGCTGCAGGTAATGGAATTGCTTGCGGATTTTTTGTTAAGTCGTTGCAAATTGCTTGAAAGCGTGTATTTACTGATACGCATACAGATTCTTGCAATACATTCACACATTCGCCGATTTTACTTCGTTCTGCGAACGGTTTTTCAGTTGGGGTTGAAACGGGCAAGGAAGAATCTAATATTGTTGCAACAAGTAAATTAATATTACTAATATAATTAATATAGTACAACGCGTTAAAAAGATAAATGGATAATAATGAGTTTGCGACAAACTCAAGATAGATGAAAAAGTACATCGGTTATGTAATAAACAGTAAAAACGATTAATGATAATCGATAATATTTATACGCTCTCCGAATGGTATTTATTGGTATTATTTTGATACATCATAACGATTTCATTTAATGAGTTATTTATGCATAAACTTGTAAATTTGTACAATAATAAAATAAATATATCACGAACAGCAACTGCATTATGGATTAACCTACGTACGTATATAATTTTGTTAAATAAATTTTTTTAAATATCGTCTACTATCTACAGCGCGAAATTAAAATTTTTTTATCGGTCAAGAAACCTTATAGTAAAAATGAATATTCGAGCGTGTGTTTATAATGCTTCGTTTAAATAATATGAAATATTCTGAATACTTACGTTTAATTTTCTGGTAATTAGTCGCGTGTGTATGTGCCCTGTGTAACGTATTATCCGTCATTTCATTCCCTTCTGGTATGCAATCTGATAGAATGTCTATGAAATATAATTATTAAAATTAATAATACTATCAAGATAAAGGCAGAGATTAATAAACGTACTTTTTGTTATTTCAGCAGTTTCCTTGTGAGTGACATTCTCTTGTATATTATTTATTTCCTCAATGCCAGCTGCAGAAGACGATGTACAAATCAAAGAAGATGATCCTAAGAATATCAATTCATATTACTACATATCAGATCTATAATTTATTACAATTGTTTGAAATAAATCACTGACTAGGTGCAACATTACGTGTTTGTAAATAATTACCGTATACAAAATACTGCAGCGGAACTTGTTGATCTTGGACGTTGTTCTCGCTTTCAATTATAGGAAAAATAGAAGGCACGGAACCTTTTTTAATGCACACTTATCTTTCAATAATGTGTATATTTTGCAATCTGGAAGAACTTGCGTAAATGATTTCTCAACTTCTTCTGTTTTAAAATGACGTTCGCACACACGATGATGTTTTCGTAACAAATTTCCATTGGTCGGAATTGCCTTTTGCCATAATTGCAGAATGTCATCCTATAACATATATAGTAGTTCTATTAAATGTGTTCTATTTTTTATATAAACACTTATAACATTAATAATAAATTACTGATGAGGGTCTAAGCATAGATAAGTGCCTGCTATTGCCACTGTTCAACCCCTTTTTCTTCACTTTAGAATCACACCCGCGTATATAGCACGACATATTGATAGTAATGCCAAAAAAATGTACACATTCGCGTCTAACGTCTGCTCTCTTCAAGAGCTCCTACATTTATAACAAAAAACAACAGTCTAATGTTTTGATCGGATTGCAATGTTTGGCTGCAGACTTCGGCAACGATAATCCAGACTCGCAGAATTCAAGGAATTCTCGAGCCGGCAAGCAGTCCGATATTTCCGGAAATACGTTTTAGCAGAAAAGGGGAAAAATATTATTTTGTGGAAAGCGAATTTAGATGTGTATCGTTATTAATCGTACTATTTTGTATGTAAAGTAATATATACTTTTATTACATATACTTACCTTTTTTTTCTATAGAGCGCAGATTTTATAAATTTAATCATAATTATTTAAAGATTATACTACTTTACAACAGAAAATCAAACTTACTATATAAATAATCTTAATAAATACCCAAGTAGCACAATCACCCAGCTACTGATCGCTATGATTGCAAAAATGAAGGTGAAATTGATCAAAGACTGTCTTTCGTGACTTCTGTATTATATAATTTAAAATAATACTTACCATTACAGTATACATAATTGAAGTTCATCGTGATTTATTTATAATAAAAATAAAAAGTACCTCTGAATTATGACATGAAAAAAAATTTGACCACATCGAGAATCGAACCCGAATCAAAAAGTCAATAGGACAACACGCTAACCCCTCAGCCATCAAAATCGTTGAGAATATATAATTGAAAGTTACATATGATCATCGAACTCACGTGGGGGCTTGGAATTTGTTTAAGCTTAAATTTAAGCTTCAGTTTAAGTTTAAATTTAAACAAAAGAAGGGGTTTAAAAATATTTATCTTTATCCTTATAACTTCTTTCGGTACAAATAATCGGTTATTTATGTACGGTTTTGTTAAATTAATAATAAAAGGATTGTTTATTTATTATAAAAATTAATGCCTATACGAATTTATCGTGAAAATTTACAAATATATCTTCAATATTGTATTACTTTTTTATTTGAATGTATCAAGTGTAGAACAAACGCACATTCTATGTTTATTTTGTATGAACTTTTTACAATATAATTAATAATTGTATATAATAATTATTTATATAACATTAACAACACGATAAAAAAAGTGGTTTTATGTGGATTTGAACTCCGATATATTTTGTAATCAGGAGTTCGCTGATCAGTTCGATAAGTCGCCGACAGGCGGCTCTCATACTCGCTAGGTCAGGGCTTTTTAGTCGAGCGGACCTGGCGATCTTCGCCAGGAAAAGAGGTCCATGTTGGAAGTACGGAGTTTGATCTCCTTCTCTCTTCCTCCATGGATATACAGAAAAAAATTGCTCATTTTAGATGATTTGATGCGCGAATCGTCGAACGATATAGTTCGCGATTTGTTTTCGCATTCTTCGCATCATTTGAACTTATAGGTCTTTCTCGTGACGCAAAATATATTTCATCAGGGAAAGTCACAGCGCGACATCAGTTTGAATACCAAATATCTCGTGATATTTAAAAATCCACGCGACAAAGCGCAAATCCAACACCTTGCGAGACAAATCTATGCGGAAGACGTCAAGGTTTTGCAAGAAGCGTACATCGACGCTTCGCGTGGACCTCATTCTTATCTGTTTCTCGATATGACACAGGACGCTCTGGATGATTATCGCGTTCGCACGTGTATATTTCCAAGCGCTAAAGTGCAGTACGCGTACTTGCCGAAATACGGCAAATCTCGCTAAAAAAAGTAAAACATGGATACGAAAAGCAGACGTCAACCAGTGCGATTGGACAGTAGAGGAACAACTATGGCGAGAACAACATCGCGAGGACGACGCGAATGTTGCATACCCGTTGGTATGCAACATTCGCGTTGCCAGCAGGGGATTGGCAGAAAAGGAAACGAGCTCTACTGCAGCACGGTGGTGCATTTTTACCGATCCTACTTGCTCCGATCATCGGAGCTCTCGTATCAAAATTATTTAATACACAGTCCAACTAGTCGAGGACGACATGGATCGCGCGAGAAAAATGATTATCATCCCAAAATATATGTTGGTGCGTATGGAAAACGTACAGGCAACGACAAACAGCTCGTGTGAAAACTCTGTTCAAACGTGCGGTGACAATTTCACGAGACTCGATTCGGAGATGCACGCTATTATACACTAGAATAAATTTACCGACGAGCGTAAAAAATGTAAAAATTATTTACAAATATTACGTCGGTATCTGTTTTTCAAAAATTCTGAACGTGTAGCCGAGCGCGATTTAGAGCATGAAATCGACGAGATAGAGGCCACCTCGGCTCCTATGTCCGATGAAATCATACTCCACAGCGTGCCGAAAAGTTACTCTCAAAAAGCCCGTTTCTGCTGAATCGCCTCAAGTGGGATAGTACGGGCAGAGTTAGTATAGACGGACAAGCAATACGAGATTTCAACACTGTAGAAGTGATTAGCGACATTGTCGCACATAAGAAAAAACCAGTGGATCCCGCGGAAGTGCCTGTTGAATGACTGCTTTTTGCGAAATGCATCAAAACAGTCGAGACTCCGAGCAAACTAATTGGAAGCCCCGAAATATTAAAAATCGGCAAATTTTTGACTTCACCCCAGAATACCGCTAAACGTCGACTGAAGAACAAAGCGAGCATTGACACGTTGATGGAGATTAACAGCAGCAGCAGCAATAGTGGAAAATCAGTAGCATCGCCTGCTTTGACGAGAAATCAGGCAAAGAAAAAGTGGCTACGTCTCGATATTTAAGCTATACAGACTAGAAGCATGTCGTACGAAAAACAGTACTACGATGTGTCGCACGAGGCGCATTACGCTGGTGCGCGCAACCTCGTACGCGTGAATCGAAAAGGAAAACGCAGCGAGGGACGACTGCCGGTACTCTTGCAATCCGATAAGGGCAAAGGATTTGTCAACTCGACATTTCAGAATTTTTTGAGAAAACGAAACATCAAGTTTCGTACAGCTCGAAATCCCGATATCAAGGCGGCAGTAGTCGAAAGATTGAATCGCACTATACGCGAGAGAATGTGGCAATATTTTTCTCACAAAAAAACAAAACGTTACATCGACGTTGTGCAAAAGATCATCGAGGCTTACAATTACACGCGACACAGCGGTACAAAGATACGACCTTGCGACGTGAATATGTACAATGCCGGAAAAGCGTGAGAAAATTTAGAAAAAACGGCTCGTTTGCAATCAACTTACAAATATCGCGAAAAGATGGCGTCAGCTGCGATGAATAAATACACTCCCGGCTCTTACGTGCGCATCAGTCGGACGAAAAATACTTTCGAGAAGGGATACGAGAAAAATTTAGCGAGGAAGTTTTCAAGATCAAATGTATATCCAATAGACAGAATTTACCCACGTTTATTTTGGAAGATTTGAACGGTGAAGAGATAGACGGCTTTTTTATCTCGATGAGCTGGCACACGTTGGTACGCAGCGCATGACGAGCAGCACTGAACAATTTAAAATAGAGAGCGTAGTACGTACAAAAGGACGCGGCGCTAAGAAACAGCTGTTTATCAAGTGGGTTGGCTATCCTGACAAATTCAACTCGTGGATCAACGCGTCCAATGTCGAAAAAATTTAAAAAAAAAGGACATCAATTATTTTTACCTAGTTTTGCCGAGTAACAGTAGCACGATGTACTACAGTGACAACGCTACCAGCTATTTCACAACCCACCTCTTTCGCGAGGTTAGACTAAGCGGTAATTGGTCCGTTGCACTCGTTGAGATTCACGTACCCTGCTCCGTCACTCATATTCAAGAACGGGACGCGTTTTACACGTTCAAAGCAAAGGAAAAGGATAACCCTGAAATGTATTTTTTCGCGCACGGAGTTTACGAAAAGATCGATCAGCTAGCCAACGAAATAAATAAATCGAATGCATTTCAAGATTATCTACATCTCGAGGAGGCACCTTTTCAAAGCGGCTATTACATGTTACGCCGTAAATGCGGATGCACGGAGCCACACACTGTAACGTTCAACGAAAAAATTAGACGTACTTTTGGCTTCGAAGATTCGGAGATACGACAACAAAACGGCACTTTTGTCAAGTCAAACCTTGGCAGTGTTGTCGTTTTGGCAAATAGACTTGCATCCCTCTCTCGACCTATACCCGATCAGCTATACGTGTATACAAATGTATGCAAACCGCACACAGTAGGCGACACTCAAGCTGCTCTGTTGCGAATAGTTTCAACAGAAACTGCGAAATATAAATTTGGCAGCAACGTTGTGAAAAATTTTGCACCAGCTCATTACATCACACTCTTGCATCACAGTTTCCGCTCGATCGTCATAGATATAAGGGATCAATACGGAGTGCGAATACCATTCGAATACGGAACGTCGACGATTACGCTTCTTTTTAAACGTAATCGTTAGAGAAACAAAATGACATAATGAGTCACTACATACGCTATTACGACGAATAAATAGGCGGTGTCGGGGTGAGACACGTATTCTCCGGTTCAACATATCAGCGAGGTCGAGGTGTAGGTGCCAAAGCTGTGGGCAAGGAGGCTGTGCGCGCAGGAATCAACGTCTTGGACGACGTTGAGAAGAACGGCTCGAATTTTAAAGAGGCGTTCAAATATCGCGTAAAAGAATCTGGAAAAAAGTTAAAAAGAAAAGCCGGTGAAAAAATAGTCGACATGATGAAAGGCTCGGGTTATAAATCATTCGTAATACGACGAAAGCGTCAGTTGAGAAAGACACGTGGATCGAGTAATATCGCTAGCAAAAAACGTAAACAATCAGGAAGAAAGAAGGGAGTCAGCACTGGTGCAGCGAGAAAGAAGAAGATACCTAAAAAGAGAACTGTTCAAACTTTGGATATTTTTGGACCACCTACATAGTTGTGTACGCGTGAAAGGGTTTTTTACACTCTCATTCGTCCGAGTGCATGTCCAGTGAACTGGATCCTTTCACTTTACCAGCCACCCAAACGTTTATCGAGAGCAGTAGCTTTGTACATTATAAGCCCGTCTCGTCTTTCAGCGATGACGTCGATGCACCCTTCGAGTTAGTCATGCCGAGCGATCAATATCGTACCCGTGGCCGAGTCTACCGAGGCGAACGAAGACGTTAAAGTCGGACCGATCAACAATTTTCTGCATTCCATGTTCAATCAGATCGGCGTTTTTTTTAGTCAGAAAATTATTTCGCCATCTAATAACGCATATCCTTACAGAGCGTATATCGAGACGCTTCTCAACTATTCACCAGCTGCTAAAGAATCTCATCTTACGGCGAGTTTATGATACGACGATACACTGGGTGCTTTCGATGCAGCGGCAAACGCGGTGAGCTCCGCTCAGTTACCGATTTCCGTAAACAAAGGCCTGGAAAATCGTAGATGCTTTACGTAAAGTCGACGATACTTTGACATGATTGGTCACATTCATCACGATCTCTTTAATCAAGATAAGATGCTGATAAACGGACTAGAAATCCGCGTTAGACTAGTCAGAAGCAAGGATGCATTTTGTCTAATGGACGCGACCACCGATGGAAAATTTAAAGTCAGCATCAGAGAAGCCACGCTCATAGTTCGCAGAGTGAAAATCAGTCCTGCAGTTTTACTAGCACAAGCGCAAGCGTTATCGAAAACTACGGCTAAATATCCCATTACCAGAGTCGAAGTGAAGTCGTTTACTCTTCACTCGGGAATATTGGGCGATTCGATCGATAACGTTATACTCGGGCAATTACCGAAAATAATCCACCAAATCCTCGGCTTTGTGGAAAATAAAGCATTTAATGGAAATGGCTCGTTAAATCTGTTTAATTTTCAACATTTCTCGATAAATGATATCTCTCTTTACGTCGTCGGCGTACAAATTCCAAGCAAACCTTTGCAACCGCGTTTTACGGGCAACGACAAACTCTACATAGATACTTTTCAAACACTTTACACCGGTACAGGCATACATTTTCTCAACGAAGGTATCGGCATCAATCGCTACAACTATTACAAGGGAAACTTTTGGACAGCTTTCGATCTCACACCCGATTTATCGGCATATAGAGGTGAGATTCGAGATAGCGCTTCTCACAGTGATCAATTGCATAGTTTACGCCGAGTACGACAACGTTCTGGAAATCGACTCTAGCAGACAAATCGTAACAGATTTTAGCGCTTAAGACGTTCGATTACAGTGTTTCGATTAGCTTAATAAGACACGAACGAATAGTGTGCAGTCAGTCGCGATACACAGCTTGCTATCGCACATACGTGAAATCTCATCAGCATCATTATGGCGGGCTACGTGATCGATATTTAAGGCTTCAGAGATATAAATAAAAAATTTATTCCCGAGGAAGCAGCCGCTATATCTCTACAGAGTCGAATCATTGGTCACTGGATAGTTCGTTCACCACGCAGTTTTGCTGATTTACCTAACGACATCAAAACAACGAATAATTATTGTTCTCTCGATTTCTGTACGTGCGCGGAGAGAACAAAGCCCGGTACCTGGAAAAAGTGGTCGCCCGCAGAGTTATAAATTTAGAAGATTTAAGCGCACCGTCGTTTGACGAACTCGGAAAGAATTTCCCGAACGTATTGGTGTGTGCCACGTACGGCCTCAAGAAATGCGAGGGTAAAAAAGATTTTTGTGCGATGCGTCGAGCCTATCAGATAAGAAGATGGATTCACTCACTCGTTAATGCTGAATTTTGACGCGACCCGTACAATATAAATAGCCAAGTTTTGTATCAAGGTTTATTAGATTACGATCGCCAGCGCTCGCAGTCAAAGCTATCAGCTCACGGAAAAGACGAGGTCGACGGCGTTAAAACGGAGGCGGAGAAGGAAAAAAAGGCTGAATCGGGCGAACAATACGTAGATCCACCAACAGAATGAATATGCGTAAAATAATTCGTGCCATCGAAGGATTGAAGGCTGATTCAATTGGCGTGTATGCAGCCAACTACGTACAAAAATTATTATCCACATCTGCAGTTATTGTAACGAATCAGGACACAGCCGATAAATCAGGTTCACATTGGGTTGCCATCTACATAGACAAAAATGGACACGGAATTTACTTTGACAGCTATGGACTTGCACCCGTCCCACCGCACCATCTCGATCGACTCAGAAAAAACTGCAAGCGATTCGCATGAAACAAAAAGCAAGTACAGAGCATCGACTCTAAAGAATGTGTCGAACATTTCATTATGTTTCTTCATCGCATGTGCCGTGGCCTATCTCTTCGATAATATTTACATCTTTTTACATCAGATTATAACGAAAATGACGCATTAGTCGGTAAATTTTATCAAAGTCTCGTGAAAAGAATGAAAAATAAAGCATTGCGTCATCGGCGTCGTCGAATCAACGCATTCCCACGTGTGAGCTCAACAGGCCGAGGCTTTTGTAATCAGATATGTACATCTAGGACCGGATATTTAAGATAGTCAAGAAGTTTATAAAAACAAGTGGCCGTTAAACTCGGACGTGACCGAGAGAATTTAATTCTATGTAAACAAAACAAAAACTCTATTGAATTCTTATCGATAAAGAATGAAACGTGCCTTTTTTTTAATTTATCAAACTATAAACAACACTCAATCGCTCCTTTCTCTATGAGACGTAAAGATTACCGGATCAGTTGACTCTCTTTGTTGAGTGAACTATATAAAACGTTTGGAACAGAGTCTCCCAGCATCAGTCGTAACTCACCACTTCTCGTCAAGACGTCGTGCCAGACTTGGCAGAAAGTGTCACAATGTCCTCCACCGCCGATACTTCAAAAATCAAGCCGATCACCTGCAATCTACTTTACTCGACAACGTACGCACTCAACAGATCCAACTGCAAGCGTGCAATGGTCGGTCTGGAGTATTACGGACGCTACTACAGGGCAGATTTCAAGCTTTGTGCCAACGGATCACCAGCAAAGTATGTGACACTCGACAAATACAGCTGGGAAGTGCTGAAGGACCGGATGGAAGCAATGGATGCGTATCTCAACAACTGTTTCACATTCTACCAAGATTTTAAAAATCCTACCAAGATCCTACGGCCTAACCGCGATGTCACATTTACCAACTGCTTTAGAGCAAGGGCGATTGGCATCGACGAGAGACCACAGCCACCTCCATCACCACCCGAATCGACGACGCAAAATGACCAGGGCGACGAGGAAATACAACAGCAAGTAACGGAACCAACGCGCAAAAACAAAAATACGAGAGTCCACTGAGCATTGTGATGCATCAACAAACGTTTATATGCATAAAACAGGTGAGCGAGTGTATAGATTTAAGATTACTGGCGTGGTCCTATCTAGGTGCAGCACCCATTTGATGTACCTTCTCTGTATCTTCTCTAATTCCTCCTGCCCTTTCCAACCCCATATCTCCGCCCCATATTCTATTACTATTACTATATATATATATATATATATATATGCACACACACACACACACACTTACTCACTAGCACGTCATCACGGTATACAAGAAGTGGATTTGAAAAACGGGAGATATATTAATATACACGTGTCAGTGGCACCTTCACACAAATGGACTATATTTCGATGGACCAAGCAATAAATCAAAAATGACATAAAACGCTAATGGACATATTAGATCTAATAATAACTTCACAAAAACCGCGAGATCATATTTTCCAGCGGAAAGCCACAAATTAAGAAGCGCGAGAACGAGGGAAGCTGTGCCGACGGTGAACTTACGCAATGCAATCAGGCGACAAATCATCGCAGAAAAACGATCATAAATATGAGAAAAATTAGAGAGCAGAGAAAAACAAAGACGCAATATTCGTCGATCGTTCAATTTCATAGGAAAAACATGTACGATCTCCAGTAAACAGAGAGACCGCGAGAGAGTTTCTAAAAGAAACAAATTCTTAAGTGGTAGTCATAAACTATAATGTTTATGACTTGACCTGCCACAATTCCCTTAATATTGAGAGATGAAAATTGGAAATAGTGAAGCGACCTTATATAGAAAACGCTAGTCCGAGGAAAACAAGGGGATATGCTAGTATATAAAGCCCGGGAGCAAAGGGCTATGATCGCTCAGTAATATCCGAAATCTCTTGTAGAACGTTACTCTGCCCGTCGCCAGACTATTGTTGAACAAGTATCACATATTACTCGCTATTTAAAAACATTTAAAAAGAGAGTATACCGGGCTTAGTCGCGTAGCCGACCCCTGAGCAAGTGCATCCATCGGCCTTTTCCGAATATCACCCCTGCTGGAAAGAATAAGAAACTGAGACAGTGGACTCCCTGCGGTCTACACTACTTACATCAAAGGGACGAGCCGTCACACCTAAGTGCATCTAGCCACCGCTATAGACCGAACCACTGAGCCTAGGCTGGAAAGCGCCGAGGATTGACAGCTGCATCCACTCAAGAACCTCCACATACACATATACAAACAGACACGCACACTCACACATTAAGGTACTTTTCTCTTTTTATGAAAATAAACGTGTGTCGATTTAAAAGAGATATTGCATAGTTCAAAGTGACTTCGTATCCGGCTCCCTTCCCCGGTAGGTAGTGACCGCGTTCGCGGTAGCCAAAAGGGATTTCCTATTCTTCACTCTTTAAATCATTTGAATTATTATAACTTTCATAAGTCACCAAGTTCGATTATCAATTCAGGTAGGAATTCATGTAATTGTTTTAATGTTTTAGATTTTGTAATTGAAAACTTATAATCTGGGCGTAACAATAGTATTGTTTTTCTGTATTTTAGCTCACTGCCTGTAGGATTCTAAGGGAACGCATGGTTGGATTTGGTTCAAACTTTGTGGAGATACTTATACACGTACACTTACGTGGAACAACCGTGAAAGATGGTTTCTATCGATTTAGTAGGCTTGCAATCACGATCTTAGAGGCAATATCTGACTCTTCGTAATGCAGGACCGTTTTACCAAATGGATTGAACTGGCGGCAATGAGAAAAGCCGATGGAAAAGCCATGTGCCGGTTCGTCAAGGAAAAAATTTTTTTACGACACGGCTGCCCACGAACTATAGTCAACGATAACGGCCGGCAATTTGTGGTAAAAGAATTTCAGTCATTCCTCGATAAAAATCGAATAGACCGTCGAAAAATCCTACCATATAGCCCGCAGTGCAACCAAGTAGAACGTACCAATAAGGTCGTGAAGACCATGATAGCACAGTACGTAGGTGAACATCATAAGAAATGGGATAAGAACCTTCAAGATTCGAATTCGCCTACAACACCGCAAACAGTTTACTCCAGCCTACCTGAACACGGGAAGAGAGTTCCGAGTACTAGGAAGCCTACATCAAAAAGTTGGTAAACAGTACGCCACACCGTTAGCATATCGTCTGCAAAACATTAAAGATGCCATTGAACTTACCAAAATTTAAATGGCTCAGCAGTTCGGAAACCAACAGAAACATTACAACATGTGGTGAAGAGACTGGCAACCAAAAATTGGCAAAAAAGTGAACATAAAGGTGGTAACCCCGTCCAGTAAAGCAGACGGCAGAAACGCAAAATTGGCCCCAAAATACACCGGCCCTCTGGTGGTCAAAAGTCAAAAGTCTCTAGTGATTTCTCACCTGCAAGACAATAGAGAGCGCTGGTTGAAGCACATACATGTAAAAGATCTCAAGCCTTTTCATGAATCTGAGGATATAAATACTGAAACAGACATCGAAACCTCAGTGTCAGCAACCAACAAGAAAGATGAATGGTCATCCACTATAAGAAGACCTTTGGGCAAATCTCGACGACCTGGTGCCAACCGTAGTATACGGACGTCCAGAATACGCGGTAATAGACACCGGCCGACGTGTCTCAACAATAAGCCATTACAAAACCAAGGAGCAGAAAAGTTAACTGGGGCGGCCGAGCTAAAAATCTCATTCAACAGCTCAGGGACCACTCCGATTGCCAGCCCTATTCGATTCTCTATTTTTATTAAGAGTGCTCTATACCTCTGAGACAATCAATCGCAGCCTCGGATTCCTGCTCAATCGGAAGCATTTTAGTCGACAAACTACGGCTTTATTATTTATACTTTAATAAAATTAATATATTGATAAAATTCTTTGTATTTTTCTTGACGTGGGATGATTTCGTAATTTTGTAAGTAATTATTTTAAAGCCATAAAATAAATATTAAAAGTTTTCACCAATATCTCGTGTGCTTGTGCAGCCCAAGCCGTCATGAGAGATGAACAAAAAATGCCTGATTGACAATTATCTGGCATAAATTTCGACCGAAACTGTATCATCTCAAAATGAATAAATGAAGTTGTAGTTTGTCGAGAAAAAATACTCGCGCTTGTGAGCCAGCATGTACGCAGCTCCTTATGTTTTATCGATAAAATAGAGTAGCTTTTAGATGCCGCGCTACACGAATCAAGAGTAGTGGATTGAGTGCAGCAGGAGCATAGCGGCAGTGCCATGCATAGCGGAATGAGATTGACGGTCAATTTTAACACTGCCAGAAAATATTTGTATGCAAAAATGAATAAGGAAATGATTATGGACCCATATCCCGAATAGTCCATTCGGTTAAAAAAATTCACAGTTAAAATAACTATGTTTTCAAGATCCGTGTCGAAAAATCCAGGAGTCACACCGAGCCATGCGCCCACGTTTCCGTAGGACACCTCCAACCTAGCTACACCATAGCACCATGTTTCTTTTCACACTGTGCGCACACATGACAGAAGAAATACGAAGTCCACAAGCAAAGGCCTTATATAGTCGTGAACACACGTCTCCACACGATCCAGTAACACGACGCTACCGCCTACCGTACCGGCTATCACTATGCGCTCCCAGAGTAATCAGGAACCGTAGTACCGGATAAACATCTAGAAGCGGCGTAGCCGTGCACACATGCCCCCACATCATTAACGACACATATGTATACACTCGCACCGTACCGTAGCGCTCCGACGCCTAGATAAGACAATATAGTAATATCGTTCCGTACCGCAAACTAAAACATTTGTAAACACATTGTAAGCGAAATCTTTCTAAACCACACGCGTTGGTTTATTTATTTTAGATTGAAGACAACAACTAGAACTTCACGTGTACTTAAAACTAGAATATATTACACTATTTTGTTGCAAATGAGCTTTGCTATTATCCTTTCCCCTTCCGAATCCTGGTTCTCAGCTGAGAGTTCGGCACAAGGGGAACGCAATTGTTACAAATGTGTTCAATGCCATGTCCCCTCTTCGAGTTCACACGGATTTCTTGGAGGCATCTTTTGATCCGTGCTTAGTGTTCAATGTACTGGCAGCACATATTTTCTCTTAATAGAAGTTCGAGTGTGGTAGAAAAGTTGGGGATTTATCTACGAGGGGAAGAATTGTTCCGGACGTATCCGGTAATTGTACACCGAGAGAAATTTCGAAGGCTCAGCGCTCGATACTTTCGAAGCTACGGGAACACGAATAATATTGTACTCTGTCCCATCTAATTACGAATGATTCGGCTTCGAATTCGAAGTATAGATACTCTACGATTTTCGTGCATGTATGGAGCGAGACATGGTATTATTAGCAGTCGAATTGCGAGAGTGGGGACTCCAAGATTCTCCGTACCGCGGGGACTCGACGCTTCGCAGTCTCAGACCTCGAAACTTGGATACTATAGCGTGTCGGCTGGAGCTCGAAAGTCGAAGCGGTAGACGCGTATGTTCGTAGCGCCAGAGTTCGGAAAATTTCGGGATTCGGGAACGACGAGAATAGACGGCAAAACACTCGATCGATAGAGATCTGTACGGCCGTAATAACATGGAGCGCTGAGCCTTCGAAATTTCTCTCGGTGTAGAATTTCAAAACAAAGTCCTAGCGTAGTATCGTGTCGAGTATCGTGTCGCCTTAGATTTCGGCGACACGATACTCTCGGAGCTGAAGAGAGCGAGCGCTCGGGGTGGGACACTCCTATTTTGTTCTTCGCTAAAGACAAAGTAAATGATATATAAATGAGCGTCGTTCCTAAAGCTTACTACATGTTTTTGGTGAATTAAAACCAGATGATACTTCGCTGCAGCATACCAAGTTTGTAAACAATATATGTAATCTGTTTGAGGAAATCCGATATAAAATGATTGCGATTGAAATTGATCGATGTAAAAATGTCAGTCTAACAAGTACAATGAAAGGTTATGTTTCTTTTATATTAAGTCAGAGTAAATATAATGGGAATTCTGGATGAACTAATATTTTAGAGGAGGTAATAACTGATAACATTGAAAATTTTGACATCACTATACCTTTATTAATGATTTTCGGTTTTGCTGAAGATTATCCAAAAATTATTCTAAATGCTGAACATGAACTTATTCTCACAAGATCGAGGTGTGATATTAATGCTATTATATAGGAGGCAACAATGGTTAATGACAGACCTAGATATGATACTTATAAATTAACGATTTCTCGTATAGTGGCTTCTGCTCTATATAGTTTTATCACACAAAAGACAAATACAACTTTATAAATACATTCAAAAAGATTGTTATGACTTTTCAATCTTGAGAATTGTATGAATATCCAGTACTTCCACGTACAAGTCAGCATGTATGGACCGTCAAAACATCAAACCTGTTGGAAAAACCACGTTTTGTTATCCTACCCTTTCTAAGTGCTAGAAAAAGACATAATAGTAAAAAGGGGTCGTTTTTTTAAATTCAAATGCAGGCTGCCGGTGTGGGACGTCGGTAAGGCAGATTGCTGACTCCTGACTGAATGTAGGCTGCGTCAGTATGACAGATTTTACCCGGTTACCTACTGTGGGTATTAGGTGGCGACGTAGCCCCTACTACTCATGTGTTTGTGATTTCTTCCCATGAATGAGGGAAAACTGTGCCCCGATTAATTGCCGTAACGGAATGTCCTCGCGAGAGAGGGTTTCGTCTAACTGAGTGGAGCCGAGCAGTAACCCAACAACTGAGTGGAGTCGAGCAGAGCAGTGCAGCGGAAACCTGGCGCCGTTATAAATTCGGTTTTTTGCGATTTCAGGGTTTTAATGTGGTCGGAAGATTACCGGGCGCAGGGACTTTGCCAATAAAATCTACCACGTTACAATTTTTTGAGCATAAGTCCAGGAAATGTACCAGCATCTAACTTTGTATGTGTGGACTGCATTAGGGCATGGGGTTGTGGGTAGCCGATCATTATTGAGCAACCTTTTGGTCAACTGGGTGGGATGCAGCAGTCTTATCTCATCTCTAATAACTGCGCTCACTCAGCAAGCTACCAATAACAACGTTCTCTTTGAAGCCAGAGGGTAAAACGGTATCGATAAATGAGTCCTTGATGGACCCATACTTATCGAGGAGAACCTTATTCTATTCCTAAAAGTGGACAATGTGTTTGTGAAAACTTTTTAAGCGCCCAGCGACATTTATGGCTAACCTAAACCTTCTGCTCTCTGGAACCAAACCAGCATTTGTTTATCTAGAGGAAGAGCATATCAAGTTCAAGATTTTCAATCACTGAATTTGCTTCTATTGCTTTATGTATAGTTTATTTTACTTTAAAATTAGATTTTTTCTACACTGAATGATTTGAAAATACAATTTAATATACTTATATGAATGCAGGAGGTAAGGTGTACACCATGAAATACATGTTTAGGGATAATATGTTGATTATTAATTTTAAATCATTTATTCTATAAATACTTCTTTTATTATTAATTTGCCGTTTATTTTGATATCAATTTGTTTTTATCTATAATTTGTAGTGGTTTTGGATGGAAAATTTTTTATTTTTTCTTGGCATGTATGTATTTATGTTGTTTGCCATTAATAATAAAAAATATTTAGAGCGTACAAAGCGTTTCTTATTCTTATCTTCTCTAAAAATCGTTGAATACTAAAAAATCATTTACATTCCTCTTTTGCTCTACACTCATTTATTCATTTTTAAAAAATCATGTATAAGTTAATATTTCTATAATCATCACATTTGCATATATTCCAAAGCAAAAATTTTAATAATGATATTTTTTTACAGGTATACATTCAGGAATTCTAGATTAAAAATTGGAAATTGTGCCAAAGATAACAGTTACTGAACTAGATTATTTACTTACATATTATACTTGTGATTATTAACTGTAACAAAACAATTTGTAAATTAATAAGTTTTCCAAATTTTTTCATTTTTAGCTTTAACTTTACCTCAACTTTCATTATAACTGTAATCTACATTATTACTTGCCTTTAACTTCAGCATTAACCACAACCTTGAGAACGTAAACAACCTAAACAAGCTGTAGTAATTGAGGAAGATTATTTAGGTCCAATAAACATTTTATGCAAGCACTGTAACGCTAAACACTTTAGTTCAGAAAAAATCTCAAACAAAGGATTATCTTTCAGCGATTGTTGTGGACATGGATCGATAGTTTTAGATCCCATACGTGCGTTTCCTTATGAATTTTTGAGTATGTTTAATAACTCGCACCCGTATTCAAATACTTTTTTTCAAAATATTCGAAGTTATAATAATTCATTAGCGTTTGCATCATTCAATGCGAATTTATTTACTTTTCAAAATAGACGTCCTGGACCATTTTGTTTTAAAATCCGAGGACAGATTTATTATCAAATCAATACTGCATTGTTTCCACAGGTTAATGAAAACCCTGCTTATGGACATCTTTTTATTATAAATCCATAAGAGGCAGTACGTATTCGATTAATCGAATGTCCATCAATTAATCAGGGTGTCATCACAATACTAAATAGAGTAATTAGAGAAAATAATATATTTGCTTAATCTTATGAAATGATGGAAGAAGAAATAGAAAATCAACAATCATTGATTGATAATAGCAATGCTCCTTCAGAGTTGCAATCACTTTTTTCTCTTAAACCAGGATCAGATAGAAGAAGATATAATTTTCAACGCGTAAAAGAAGTAGCAGCTATTTTTTCAACAACGGCTGATGAAGAAATTCCTGAGTCTTATGTAACGATTCGTAATAAGAATACCAAAAACTTGCAGTGTATTAGCACAATGGATCCTAATGTTGAACCGTGGATCTATCCCCTTTTTCATTATGGTACACAAGGGTGGCACGGAAATTCAGTGCGAGTAGGTAATTCAAACAATAAACGTGTTACGAGATTGTCGTACGTTAGATACAAACTTGCAATAAGAAATCACGAATTTAATCAATTTCTCATGGGTCGAAGACTATTTCAGCAATGGATTGTAGATTTTTATGTAAAAATAGAAAAAGATAGAATTCAATACATCAGAGATCATCAAAAAGAAATACGATCAGATACGTACAAAGGTTAACATGACTATATGGAAAATGCTGCTGCTGATGTTGATGCTCGAATAGGTAAGACAATTATTTTGCCATCAACGTTCTCAAGTTCACCTGGCCATTTCCAACAATGTTATCAAGATGCTATGGCTATACTAACGTTTGTTAGATTTTGTAATAAAAAAAAATATTTTAGTGATGTAGCAGCTTACGTATATGTTATTGAATTTCAAAAAAGGGGTTTACCACATATGCATTTATTGATAACTTTGAAACATGGTTTCAAAATAACTACTCCTGGAATTGTTGATAGATTTATATCAGCTGAAATACTTAATGAACCGGATAATCCCCGACTTCATGAGATTGTAATGAAAAATATGATACATGGACCATGCGTTGACTGGTGCATGATTGATGATAAATGTTCCAAACGTTTTCCAACAAATTTTCAAAACGAAACAGTAATGGATGAGAATATCCTTATTATCGTAGAAGAGACAATGGCACGACTAATGTACAATCAAATAGTCGAATAGTTAACAACAAATGGGTTGTACCATATTGTCCTACACTTTTAGAAATGTTTAAATGCCATATTAATGTGGAAGTAGTAACAAGTATCGGAGCTGTAAAATGCATGTATAAATATATTTATAAAGGGCATGATGCTGCAAATGTGGTATTAACTGAGCAAAATATGGAAAGCGTTATCAATCACGATGAAATGAAGGATTATTTAGAAGCCCGATATGTTAGGCCGATAGAAACAGCACGCAACTATACAGATACGGGAGAGATTCCACTCATCGAATCCCTCCTGACTGTCAACTTGATTTCTCTCTGTCTGAGATTGAAACACGGACTTATGTACAATTAACTCTTTCGCCTTATGTTCTTGTGTCTTTTCTCAAGTATGTATTCCTCTGTTTCTTTCCTTGGTCCTGGGAAACTTTGTCTTTAGGTTGTTTTAAAATAAGAATAAAAAGAGCTGTGGCTTTAGAATAATTTTATTCTTATTTAGTCCTCCTGCATGAACAATTATAATCTGTGCGCATACATCTGACCAAAAGAAACAAATCGTCGCCGTGAATCAGTTCAATAAAATAACCAAATTCACAAAAAGAATGGAAATAGAAGAAAGAAAGAGTATAACAACCAAAATTGAACAAAACTAATTTTGTAAACTACTTCCTCACGCTGACATCACTGCGTCTACACTTGTCGCATTCATTAGGCCTTACGGGATCTGGCAACGGTGCAAGTGTTCAAACTGCAGCATGGCTTTGCACGTGTGGTCTTCCGCAGTGGAGGGGAGATTGTTTAGGTCAGCGAGATTCTTGGCTACCTGATACTTTTATGGCCTTGAGTCTCGCTGTACCTTTTATGTGTAAAACTTTCCCAATTTTATATTCGAAATAATTATTTGAATATAATTATAGGAAAGTTGTCACATAACATCCTCCCCCCCTTATAAACGTTTGTCGTTCCCGACAAACTTCGCGGGTCTTGCGGTTGGTGCGGTCCAGTTGGTGGTCCATAACGAGTAAAGTTCAATGATGTAAATATATCACATAATGAAAAGAAAATCTAAAGTCTCAAATCAAGGACAAGGGCGAGCATGTTACAGGGATGGTTTGTTAAAGTTCATTTTAGTTTTGTAGGTATGGAGCAAGTTTCTTTTTATGACACGTAAGCATGATGGTTCAACCAATAATTGGTTTGGTTTGCGGGATGGGCCGTCATACCCTACACAAGATCTATATGTTTTTATCTTGGTAGTTTATGCGTTTCTCCCCCTTTTTTATGTTTATACATATGCTTTACGTTTATTTGTCCGTTGCTCGATTTGGCACGTGTGTCCCGCACATGATCTATGTGATGTTTATCATGAGCGCGGCAGGTGTCCTTTCGAAAGAATTTCATTCTCCTATTTTCACGAAGGGATGGGTTTATCGAGTAGGACATCTCTTTAATGTCTTTGATTTGAGCTGTTCTTTTGTCTTGAATAAAAAGAAAATAAATAAGACTCATTGAAATTGACTCTGGCAGTCGCTACTTACTTGTTATCAAATTATTTGGTCCGTGGTCCAGGGTCCTTTACAATCTATCTTAGTTCCTATTTTATTAGTATTGTTAGTTTCCTTTACTTAATATATAATGTATTACTTATTTTGTACTTTGTAAATTATATATATATTTAAATTTTTAAGTATTTTCATATGTTAGTGCTTATTCCTAGGAATGTTATATCGTAGCATAAAATTTGACAATATATTTTTTTTTATTATTATTTTGTAATGCAGTTGGTGGGATCTGAAGTTTAATGGTCCGGGTATATTATGAAAATATAAAATATAATTTATTCTTGAAAGAATCATACATTAAAGAGAGAAAAAAAAGAAACAAAGAAGTTATGGTTACGTGTGGAAGACAATGATTTGGTTCCATTGTTATCCCTCTTTTTGTTATTCTTTTGTTGGAACCAGGACTGTTGGTTCGCTTTCCTCCTCTGCTATACTCTGATCAAGCAGAGTTTTCGTTGGTCCTTCTTCAGTGGTGGATTCTCCTAGCTCTATTAGGAGTTGGTCCAACGGGTCGAAGGACATGAGGTCAGGTTGATCTTCTTAACCGTTTGTTGCCACTAGAGTTGCTGGTCCATAAGCTTCAGCTGCTTTGCATTCTAGCATGAGTTTGGTCCAATCCTTGTAAGGTACTTCGATTCCACATGCTGAATGTTTTTGCAGAACCTCTGGGTTTTGCAGGCTACAGATCCTGACATGGTCTTTCTGATTCCTGATGTCTGCCATTTGTCCGGGAACTTTGTGTTTTTTCCTATATACTTGTAGACCTTTGGGGAGATGTCTCCTACTCGCCCAGCTAGGCTTATAGGCTTGATTGCATTGGTCCATTGCTCTAGTTGTGTCTTCGTGCCTGAAGAACTGGACGAAACCCATCTTACTTTTAATGCCAGAATTATTTTCTTGTTCTTTCATGACCACTTGATACATGCGATCAATTGGACCAAATCCAATGAATTCTTTCAGGAATTTTTCGGTGGAATGTCCCAAGGGCACCAGTACGCAGAACTGCAGCCGTTACGCACATTCCGAAAATCCTTAATAGATCCATGACCTTATTTGGGTCCCCTATGAATTCCAGCAGGGCCTGCTTTGGTCCCCGCCTTACCACTTTGAGGATCCTTATTTGTTTAAGCAGCTCTGCTGGTAGGACCTCCATTTCTGAAACATAAGAAATAAAAAGAAAATTCTTTATTATATGGGTTTCTTTATTATACGGGTACGGGTACTTATTATAGTCCTTATTTCATATCATGCTTGGTCATGCAACATATATTGGTTTCCTAGTACATGCAATTTAGGTGGCTTTTAATAGGATATGAGATTGTCAATTATCTCCCCTTTTCTTTCTTTTCGTTACATTGTGATTATGTAAGTGTGCTGTGTGTGTGGTTGGGAATGAGGTTACAAAGTTTGCTTTATGTGATAGATGTGTGTTTTGTTTCGGGATGGGATCAGTTTGTTGAAGATAAGGTAGGGTGTGCTTTGATTGTAGCTTATTCCAGGGTCCAGGTTTTCATTCGTCCACATTGATCTGTTCATATACACTCTCAGTTTTGTTTTGGCTCTTTTTCTTAATTGTTGGTACGGATAGGTTTTGAGGCTCCGCTGGTCGATTGGCTTTTCTTTCGTCTAAACTTTCTAAGTACGCCAGCCTCTTCTTCAGTTCGTCCAGAGTTGGTGTTTGACTGCTTCGTGGTGACTGTTCTGGGTCTCTAAAAGTGGTCCACATGGTTTGTTTTTTGATTAATTTACATGAAGTCACTTCATGATTTATAGAGATTTAGATTAGAAGAATAGAATTATAGAGATTTAGATCTAACTCCTTTTTGCAAAATGGATGGAATTTGGTCTCCATTTCAGTTTTGTTTCGCATTTGTTTTCTTGGTTCTGCAAAAGTTGATTTGTAGATGGGGTTGCTTTTCTTCCTTGCTTCTTCAGCATTTCGGTCTTTGAAGTTTTGCACGTATCCGTAGTATAGACGTCCTTTCTTATCTCTTACGGTTTTGTAGTACACCATTCGTCTGCATTGAGCAAAGTGTCTGAATCATGCTTCATCCTTTTCTTTGTCTTCGCCATCCCAGGGTAATAAACAGAATAGTCTGTCTTTGCTGAGTTCGTTATTGTGCTGCGTGTTGGTTACAACATGCACTTCTGACTTCATAATGGGTACTCTTTTCGTTGAAATTGGTATATATTCTCTTGATGGTCCAGCCATTAATATTGTGCGTCGTCTGAGTTTGTTTTGTTTCATTAATGATACCTTTAATTCGTTGGCTTTTGTTGCTTATTTTTCAGTACCGAAGCATAGTGAGACTTTCTTGCTCTTTGGGCCAGTTCGATGGTCTTCTACATATACGGCATATGGTATGCCTATATATTCTTTGTCAATGGTCCATGGTACATTGATGTCACAGAACATTGACGTGATGGTTCGAGTGTTCATGGTGTCCTAGTCTGTAAATAAACATTAATTTTATAGGATGCTAAGCTAAAGATTCTATTCGCGTATACGGGTCCGAGTATTTGTGCGGTAATTCGCTCAATGGTCGCCTTCTGCGCGGTTTTGAAAATTGTTTCGGGGTATTATTGGTTTCGAGGGTTTAGTATTGTCTATGAGAATTGTTTCTGCTTCCGCGTTTGTTGGGACTTTATTGCTATTCCCAGCTGAGTGCTCTACCAGATAAATGTTGTTTTTTGACTTTCATTTTGGCATCATTATTCCACGTTTCCTCCCTATTATTACTATTATTATTATTATGACTACTAGTTGGAAAGTCACGCTACTATACAACAAATTATTTGTATGATAATCCCGTCTTTTGGGATTTTTGATCTCGTTTAATTCATTGATCATTTGTCCCAAGGGTTTTGCTTGGTTAAACCCTGGTTTGGGTCCGAGTATTTCGATGGCTGGTGGTAGATCATTGTCAAGGTCCGAGGTTTCAGGATTTAGGGATGGATACATATTTTGTATTTTTAGGTCAATCTCGGGTTTGTACAGGTATGTCACTTGGCTTCATTTGGTTTCTTGTCCGATTATTAAGGTATCTGCCGTTCTGCCTACGCACGCTGGTGAGATACGTATGATGCCGGCTCCTTTTAAGGTTATTTTCACGTCTTCTTGATTGGAACATGAGAGTCGCAACTGGTCAGGATCTATCGTGGAGAATAACCACGATTGGTCATTTTCTAGATATTTCCATTGCGTTTTGGTACCGGTCTTGTATTTTTTGTCACAATTTTTCAATACTTGCATTAGAAATTAACAACATGGTTGCTTCACAGTCATGAGCGTTTGGAGCGTTCTGTAGAGGTCCTAGTGCTGGGCAAATTGATACATAAGGGATTCTAATACATTTAGTTGCAAGGTTATCATCAAATTTTATATATTTCTCTTCATTTGAATTTATTGCAATGTCCTTATGTGAGGTCTCTATGAAGGCTAGTCCAGTAGTTCCATTGGTTCTGTGTTGTAGTACTGTTACCGCATGCAATTTGTATGTTTGATAGGGTTCCCTCTCAACCAATGGGATGTGTAGTACAGCTATGGTCCTACCATTTTCGTGAATGGCATCGATTTCTGATACTTTCGTGATTTATTCTATCCTTAGATGTTCCGTTGGTATTGCGAAATCTAAACTACCGCTTGTCCTCTTCACGTCCGTCATTATTTGGTGTATTATGTTAGTTGTCAAAAGTTCAGGATGTATTTTTCCTTCCTTTAAGTATCTCAGTACCTTTAGCACTTTTTCATTACTCCTAACTAAGTGATCTAGTGTTGATTCCAGACGTCTTACGTATGCTGTCATTTCCACTAGGTGTTTCAATTCTTCTTCTTGTTTGACCACATTGTTCACTGTTTTGGTCAGAACTGCTTCAAAGTTTTGCAGTACCTTTTGATGGTTCTGGGTAATATTGTGTAACTCTTCAAATTGTGCTGACACGATGTGTGAATTCTTGTCTATAATCTGTACCATTTTGGTTTGGTCTTGAAATAGATTGTCGATGTTCTTGTGGATGTTATCCACATCATCTGTGGTAACTAAACCAAATAAGCTTTTGCCAACTATGCCTACTTCTGGGGTTCCTTGTGATCGGGTGATTATAGTGTCCCATGGTTTTGATTGTCTCGTTTATTTCCTTTTGTATGTCACTTTGTTAATTAATCTGGCATATCCGCCGACTTCTCATTTGAAAGATCTGACCTTTTTGTCATACCTTTCGTTGGTCCTAATTTTGGTGGTTATTTGCGTTTCCCCTGCTAGAAGCTTCATTTCTTCTAGTCTTAGTACTAGGTCAGGCATGTAAACGCTATATGTGTTTTTAATATCTCATCAGAAGGGATTCTCAAAGGGAAACGCGTTATTTTCCCATAAACCAATTTGAAGCGTGTAAAGTTTGTTGCCGCGTGTACACTGGTTTTATATGTAAAGGTTGCAAAGGCGGTTAGGTGGTCCCAATCATCATATCTCTCAGAGTATATTCGAATGAACTCTATGAGTGAAGCATGACTTCTTTCCAATGACGCATTTGTTTGAGGTCTATAGCCTAAGGTTGTCAAATGATTTATCTTGAATAGCTTCAATAGTGATTCAACGATGTTTGACAAGAAACTGCTCCTTCGGTCTGAGAGTATGGCTCTCGGGCCTCTAAATTGGCAGATGAGGTATTTTGCCAGTGCGTCAGCTATTGTCATTGCATTGAGGTTTTTAATGGGTATTGCTATTAGGTATTTAGTTAAGTTACACTGCATCATTAAGAGATGGCAGTTTCCTCTTGGTGTCATCCTCAATTTTCCTACTGTGTCAACTGATACTTTATTAAAAGCTTCTATTGGTGTGTCTGTGATGATCATTGGTTATCTCGTTTTAAACCGCTCTATTTTCTGTTCTTGAGAGTTTGCACATCGTCTGACGTAGTTTCGAACGTCGTTTCTCATTCCTGGCCAGTGGTATAATTCCCTTAGTTTTTGATATGTCTGGTTGATTCCTTTATGTCGTCCTGTCAGACTGTCATGAAGGTGTCCGATTATTTCTTTTCTGTGTTTTTCAGCGGGTACTTCTACTTTTCCGTAACACATTGTTACTCTTATGTCGCTTTTATGAAAATGTGTATAAAGTATTTCTATGATGGTTTGTGAGCCCATCTGGTCCAGAATGTCTCCATTTCGTGCTATTCTGAAACTCTTGATATTTCTGTTAAATAATATTTCTTTTAGGTTCTTGAGTCCTTCGTGTATATTCTCTATTTTAATTGTATTGAAGTACTTGTCTTTCACTATTACAGTAAATATTTGATGTTTCTTGAAAGGAGTGACTAAGACTTATCCTGGTTTTGGCTTTTTGTTCTTTATCTTCATTAAATCAATGGCTCCTATTTCTTCTAGTAGTCCTGTAATGGACCATGTATTGACACAATCCGCTGATAGGAAGTGTACAATATTGTCCCGCTTGTGTGTTAGGCATTATTTATCTTGGTGATCATGAAAGAGAAAACTTAAATGTCAAAAACTATGTTTACAAAGAATAGAATTCATAAATATTAACGATTTTTCAAATATGACGTGTAATAATTTAAATTTTTCTTAGTTTTAATTTACTTAAAATTAAAACATAATGTAGATTTCGGTGCGTGAGGCGCGTTGTTCTAATTCTATTGTTTTAAAAAATAAGTGGCAGTAAGCAACGGTCAAAGAAATATAGAAAAAAAGTTAAAAAATACAAAATCAGTGAAAAAATGAGTTTATTTGAAAATCTTTCCAGTGAAGAGGAAGTTTCGAATCATAATGAAAAACGTGTTTGCTCCAAAACTCAGAATAGTGCTAATATTGATGAATCAAGCGAAGAAGAATGCTCAAATAAAGTTTCAAATGTACAAAGAGGCTTCAAAACTGACAATCGTGCAAGTCTAGTGAACAACAAATGCACATCCGAACAATTAAAGAAATCATCAGTTCAAAGTGGTAGCAGCAGTGGCAATAGTAGTACAGAATCATCAGTCAAAGAAATTAATGAGTTACGACAATGAACCATACAGTGTAATATTTCTCAATGTGACTTACAAGGGGGGGGGGGCAGGTTGGTGACCGTCGCCGATTTTGATGAAACTTTGGAAATAGATAGAGTATTGAAAAATATTGGACACGTGTTTTTTTATTTGTGCCAAAGCTTAAATGGAAGGGGTGAAAAGCACCCTCGAAATGATGAAAATGGTATTATGCATGCATCAATTTTAAATACAAAGAGACAATTAATAATTTTTTTGATTACACAATCTGAAAGAGGCTGAAAAAGTACTCGATACGTGTTTTTGCTTTTACTCTAAAACTCACGTAATTAGTAGACACCACCCTTTCAAATATTACTATGTATTTTGTCCCATTTGAATGTATTCATATCTTCTCTGGTTTCAATCGTATCAAAAAAATATTCTCTATCAAGCTTGTCGAGATTAGAAGTAGTTATTGAGTGGTGCTTGGCATTTTGACCTTGTGATCAAATTTGAAGGTCATTGCAATGTCAACATTCATTTTTTAAATAGAATCTCTAATTTTTTATGTAAATCAAGATTCCAATGTTTTACATCGAAAACCCAAGATCTATTCAATACATTTTTGGTTTTTCGATGAATATTTTCAGTAAAGACTTTAACATTCAAATTCTTTTTGATGACTGACAACGGCTATTCAAGAAGATCGTGACAGTCGCTGAAGTTTCTAGAATTGCTGATTGTCAGCTATTCTAACAATAAGAATTTTTATTTCATAAATGAAATATATTGTGTAAAGTTCATAATAATAAATGCTGTGCAATTTTTTTAATCACATAGAAAACATAATTGCCTGATGTTTAGACATTCGAAGAGGCAGATTTAAATTTAACTTATGTACCAATATATTTAAAAAAATCTATTCTATATGATAAAGAAATATCACATATTTGAAACTGTATAGTATGTATTGTATTCTAGAGTGTGCAGATAATTGAAATTTATATTTTATTATATTTTTATTTTTATTAAAATAATTTTATATTTTATGTCAGTGTTTATCCCATAAATGATACAATCAGGGATTGCATTCGTATAATATTATTTCTTTCGTGTAAATTTACATTATAGCCGAGTAAAATTACTATATCTGAAAATTTTCTAACGAAGTCCTTCCAAATACGGAAGCCGTATACATCTAAAGGCTGAATCATGGCAGTTGTACCTTGTGGTATTGTTTTCAACTTCAGATTAAAGTGTGGAGGTGTAACTTCTCTTTTTGTACTTTCACATTGCCCACTCCAAGGATCCAATAAAAGAACTGGAGAGTTGCCGCTACGCGGTAAAAATATTTCTTGTAGCCAAATTTGGAATAGTTCTTTAGATGACCTTTCAGAGCTAGATGCTTCAACGTATACATTTGTTGGTTTGAATAGATTTTGAATAACGCGTGGTCCAAAAATTCCATCTGTTTCTTTCAATACTATAAATAGCGGTGATTGCAACTTTCCTTCAGCAGATATAAATGGCTGAATTGAGTAGCTATGTGTTGTAGAGGATACTAATTGAACGACATATTCTACTTTCTTGGCTCCTTCGTAACATAATGTTCTACCACTATACATTTCCAAATTGAATCCACTTTGGTCGGAATTAAAAATATTTTCTGAGCCATATTGAGAAATTAATCTATTAACATCTTCTCTAAAGGTTTCACATTGTGTCAATAGATTGTTCATGTTTTTAACAGCTGAATGGGTAACAAATTTAGTTATTTTGCGTGAAACAATCTTATGTTTCCTTTTGAATTCTTTTACCCACCAATGAGATGCTTTAAACCACGACATCTTCAAGTCTATTTGTTTGCAGAGCCCATCTCTTCAAATCTATATCATGAACAGCTATTTTATAAGCCATAGCTTCTTTCAATTTATCAATAGTGTACTTCGAAACAGTGTAATTTTTCGTTTCTGTCTCCTCCAGATTCAACTTGAGCTTTCCACCGACGTAACTGTTTATCGATAATGGCTTCGTTTTTCCGCTCTGCCAAAATTCTACCGCTCGTTTCTTGTAGTCCAAATTTACTGGCTCATCTTTATATAAACAAGCAGGGACCTCTTTATAATCTTCGCCTTTATCACTCTCATCAATACCGTGTGCAAGTATATCATCACTATCATCACGATCAAAATGTAGTCGGATTTCTTGCCATAATCCAACAGAATTATCAATACTATCTTGTATTATATCTACTATGTAATCATGCAAAATTTGTTCTTCCTCCTTTACATGAGAAAGGTCAATTTTTAATTTATTTGGATTAAAAGTTAGTGACAATAACGTCACTACAATTAATGGATCAACAATCATGGTAAAGAATATGAAAAAATGATTAGAATTACTAACACTTCAATAATATTACGCGATATGAGTAGTGACAAAAATTACTAAATTTTTCAACAGCATTCATCCTTTGAAAACAGCGTACATTATACTGGTTTCCAAATATTCGTTAATTTATAGAATTTTCATTTATAGTATATTTTAAACATAAATATAAGAAGTAATCTTTTGTATAACTGATTTCCATTTAAAGTTACAAAAATATCTTTTGACTATTTTTAGTATACACTGGAACAAAAAATTTAAATTAGCTATAATCTGACTCCAGCCTCGGCAGCCTAAAAATACACAATCCTACGGTAATTTTAAAGAAAACCAATCATGAAAGGCATTACACAGTGAATAATGAATTTTATAAAATTTAATATTTATAATTAGAATTTATAAAATGATTAGTATAGAATGAATTTGTGACTAATAAAAAAGATTAGAATTTATTAATTATATATCTTGAAAACATAAAATATCCCATATTTGAAATGCATAAGGAGCATTCATAGATTAAATTACAATCAAAAATTAAAAAAAAAATTTTCTTGTAATTTCTAAATTCCTGTATCAAATTAGTATTTTATATAAGCTTACATAAAAATTTATTGAATGATTTATTGAAAAATAACAAGATACTTAAAAGAGACGCCTAACTTACTTTGACCCAGGCTTATTGCTAGTTCCAGGTGTAGACTTTGATTTTATCCCATTTGTAATTAATATGTAACATTTGATAGAAAAACATTAAATCTTTATTTATATAAATATTCATTTTCATAAACGGGCCTGTGCCATCTTTTACAGTTACAGTAATTGCATAGTTACATCTACAGTAAAAATAAGTTATCCAATTAAAAAAAATGAAAGACCTTGTGATGACCTTTAAATTTGATCCCAATGGCAAAGTGCCGAGCACCACTAAATAACTTCTTCTAAACTCGACTATTTTGATAGAGAATATTTTTTTAATACGATCGAAATCAGAGAATGGCGTGAATACGTACATTCAAGTTGAACAAAATACATAGTAATATTTGGAAGGATGGTTTCTACTAATTACGTGAGTTTTAGAGTAAAAGCAAAAACACGTCTCGAGTATTGTTTCAGTTTCTTTCAGATTATGTAATCAAAAAAAATATTAATTGTCTCCTTGTATCAATCTTAAAAGATTGATGCATGCATAATATCAAAAATACCTATTTTTATCATTTCGAGAGTGGTTTTCACCCCTTTCATTTGAGCTTTGGCACAAATAAAAAAATACGTGTCCAATATTTTTCAATACTCTATCTATTAGCAAAGTTTCATCAAAATCGGTGACCGATACCAACCTGCCCCCACCCCTTGTTAGATAAGCTGTTAAAAATTTTGAATAAAAGACTTCTACTAGATCTTCCATCATACTCCAAAACTTTTTTAGAGAGTAATCAACAGTTTATCATCGAGCCAATGCAAGTAACGGATGGTAGCATTGGAGAATTTTATCACTTTGGCTTGATAAATCAAATCAAAGAAACAGTCAAACTGGAAGTACACTCGTCAAATGTTTTAGAATTGACTTTCAATATTGATTGTGTTGCTCCATTTAAGTCAAGTAGTATATCTGTGTGGCCAATTTTGTGCAGGATTGAGACTAAAAATGATGCGTACAAGCCTTTTACAGTATCTATTTACTCTGTTCATGGGAAGCCGAAAAATTGTGCTAAATATTTGTCAAGGTTTATAAAAGAACTGCACAAATTACTTTCAAGTGGGATTGAAGTTAGCGATAAACATTTTGATGTGATAGTGAAATATTTTATGTGTGATATGCAGCCCGTTCTTTTTAAAAATATGTCGTTGGTCACACAGCTTTTATTGGCTGTGAAAGATGTTATGTGATAGGGATTTACACACCAGTGCTTGAAAAAAAACTAATGAAGATTTCAGAGCTTTTAGTAATCCTGAATATCATACAGGTGTATCGATATTAACCAAAATTGCACCACCAATTGATATGGTGCATCAATTTTTATTAGATCCAATGCACATGCTGTATTTAGGATGTACAACCAGTATCTTACGGTTTTTATTAAATTCATCAACTAACAATAAGGCTCAATTCAGTCAAACCTTAAAAGATGAACTACAGAGAAGAACAATCGATATCCAAAAGGACATTCCAGATGAATTTCCCAGAAAAATGAGACCCATCAAGCAGTACGCGGACCACAAAGCAGTTGAGCACAAGTTTTTTTTGTTATATGCTGCACCATTTGTCATGCAAAAACTGTTATCTGAGGAATTATACAATCACCTGATGATATTCGACATGTGAATTCGGCTACTTTCTGAAAAAATGCAATTGAACATGTATCTTTTACTCGAGTGAAATTTGAAGAATTTGTCAATAAATACTCAAGTCTATATGGATCTTCGTTTGTGGTTTTGAGTATACATAATTTGATTCGTTTACCATGTGACGTTCAAAGGACCAGTGAAAATTTAAATAAAATCAGTGCATTCCCATTTGAATCATATTTGGGGGAAATAATCAGTTTGATTAGATCGCCTACTCATATAGTGTCTCAGTGTTGTAGAAGACTTATTTATTTATTTATTTATTTCAGCGTTACATAAATTTACACAGTATGCAATTTCATGAAACATTTGCGCGCAATACATGAGAAGTTATTTTGCCTCTCTATTCATACTTAGCGAGGTTTGGAGCATATTTTACTCTACAAAACCCAACCACTTAGAACATAATTATAAAATTTTTAAACTTCAACAATTTAATAGAATCCCGCTTTTAACAGTAATACCCTATTTATAAAGTTATCTATGACTCTTAATTCTACGATTCTAAATTGTTTGATTGTATTGCACGTAAATATTTTATTTAATATAGCAGTTGTAAAAGCTTCAAAAATTGCATTTATGTCTCTATCATATAGTTTTCTTTCCATACTACTGAGCCTGGCAGGACATGTTAGTCCGACTGCATAAGTAACTTTACAGTGGGGAAACATTTCTTGATGTTGTTTTGCAGAGTCACACTTACAATCTGATGTAAATACTATATCGTCTATCACTACAATATCTTTGTGTACAGGTTGTTTTTTAATTGAGTTCATCGAGTTAGTAAAATTCTAATTTCCCTTGAGGCCTCTATTGAATTAGAAGATCGCTTTATTTGAACCTAGGTAATTTATATCTCCGTACGTCCTTATGTGCTTGTTAATTTGATATATTTAATATCCAGAGGACTCGGGAGGTTCTTTACTTTTTGTTTTAACACTGTTCATTTCTGCCATTTTGTCTATCTTGTCGAAAACCGTTTCGATGCGTTTATATCTTTCTGCGTTTGGTACTGTTGTAATGTCTTGGTCATTTGAGATTTCTTTAACACAATTTGAGATTAATAATTTAGTTTTGTTTTTTTCGTTTCTTTAATGCAGAGCTAAACCAATTCTTGCGTTGTGTTATCTATCTTAATATTTATCTTCGTGAATTCAGTAATCATTTTATTGTAGTTATATTGGGAAATGCGTTTGTGCTTTCTGTTCTCATGTGACAAGGATTTTCAATTTGTGCATATATGTAAGTTCTCAGATCGAGTATCACATTATATAATTTTGCAAACTTGAATATCTTTTATAATACCTTTAAACATGTCATTAGAATCTTTAATAATTTTATGTCTGGACCAATTTATTTATTTAGCCGTTTTTAGCATGACTTTATAATTATAATAATAACAGTTTTGATTCGATTTCATTTCGTCATAATTGACTTTTCCATTTTTCATTTTCAAAAATAATGGATAATGATTGATTATCGGATCTTGTAGTGTTAGCTGCAATGGCTATACTAGATGGTCTTGTAGTATTCGTAAACGTTGGTAGGTACCTTTTTTTAAGAAAATTATTTAAAAAATTTAGGCTTATAGCATTAAAATCCTGAATGTTAATGTTAAAATCTCCTACTATTATATGATTTGATACATTTCACTTTGTTTGTAAGTACTCCTTAAGATTAAAAATGAATTCCGCACAACTGAGGCCATGAGGCATACAAGGAAGATATCTCTAATACTGTTTTGTTACTTATGTTAGAGTAATTACTACATTTAAAATTTTCAATTTACCAATGATTATTGTTTCACAATGATGTGTAATGTTATCCCTTATATAGTCCACAACGCCGTCATTTTTGTTAATATTTCCGCAGTTATAATAAATTTTATATCCTTTAATTTTATAATACTGATAATGTACTAAATTCCAAACCTCAGTACAGACAATGACGTTTGGTTTAATCCTGAGACTTCTTAAAAGTATTTGAAGTTTTTCGAAATTAGCATTCAAGCTTCTAATATTTAGATACAATATATGCCTGTAGTTGTTTCGTCTCTCCTTATTAAAAGTCTCAAGATCATTGTACACGCGTTCACACTGTTATAAGCTATTCTGGATATCTTCAATTATATAATTTTGATGATCCCTCATTTGCTCCTGTAGTTGCGTTTCTTGCTGATACTGCTCTTTGTGTATTTCCTCATTGGGTAGTAGTAGAAGTAGCTGCATTTGTCAGCTCTTTTGCACTGCTTTTAACTGTTAGTGATTTCCTTTGGTAAAGAAGTTTATTTAATTGCATATTATAAATCATTTTCATCGCCTCTGTTATATCACAGGTTGGTAAAACTGGTGCAACTGGATAATTTATTGAATCAATATGCTTCTCTACTCTTTTTCTTAGTATAGTGCATTTAATTCTATCCGTAGACAAATGGTCATTTTCTAGATTAGTTTTGAACTTATTGTTATTGTAAATACAATTTGCACACTCAATTTCGTTATTTTTACACTCGTTTATATTATGATTTTCTGAACACTTAGTTTTTCCTCGAAAGTTTCTACTAATAAATAAAGCTATACTTTGATAATATAAAGTGAAGTGTTGTTCCTTCGGCTGCGTCTCCTCAATATACCCAAGTTTTTATCAGATTATAGACCCAGCAAGCTTCCATGGCGCAGGACGTGGCTGCGGGAAACGAGCCGATGGAGGTATCGAAAGTTGCTGACAAAGCAAGTAATTGAAAAATCGTCTCAAAAGAATTATACGCGAGTGAACGGTCCAAAGAAGATCGTCAATTCGGGAGTGCGCGTTTTAACAATTATTGAAAGAAAAATGAACGCGAGATATATCCGAAACGAAAGTTCTAGTTTGCACGCGACGATTTTTCCTACAGAAACAATACAGATAGTTTTCAAACGTGTTAAAATAAGTATAACTGAAAGAGCAAATTAAAAGTTAAAAGCGTATATACGGTAAAATTTGAAAGAAAAGTTAAAAATTAATCGATCGAAAATTTACGAAAGCATAAAATCACGTGAAAAAGTGGATACTAGTTAAACAAAGAAAGAGAAAAATCGAAAGACATGAGAAATTAAAATGGGACAGGCCCGAGGGAGCGCGTGCTCAAGCTAAGCCGCGAGCGAGAGATTAGATTAGATTAGATTAGATTAGATTTATTTTGCTGTACATTTTGTTGTACAAAATAGTTATAAGATATAAGATACAGAAAATATTTACAAGGGTGTTATAAAAATAATTTAAAGAAAAATACACAGTTTAAAAATTTTGAATTAAAAAGAAGAATGCGGATGCAAATATGAATAATGATGTGAGATGAATGCTTGGATGAGTGTGGTATGCATGTTGTAGATGGGGTGAGAATATTATTAAGAATGGATTCGAGACGGCTATTTAAGATTTTTCGAGATTGAGGTAATGTTACCTGACCTGACGTATGAAAGGAGGTAATGATCTAACTTTGCGGAGATGAGCTGGTAATGAATTCCAGAGATATGAGGCGCTTACGTGGAATGAATTCCTCAGCGTCTCTGTGGCGAAAACAGGGATGTCCAGGGGAGTCACCTCGCCCCTCACTGGGCAGAGTGTGATGTGGGAGTCAAAAAAGGCCAATATATAGGATGGAACAGCGGTATTGAAGAGTTTTCTTAGAAAACAGGCCGTAAAGTACTTCCTACGTCCGGCGGTGGTGAGTCATTGCAACTTACACCTGTAGGGGGCGATATGCTCGTCCCTACTTATACCATAGATGTAACGTATTCCTGTATTCACCAGTCTCTGTAGTTTGATGTCTAGTTCTTGTGAGAGGTCACAGTATACCAATGAACAGTAGTCAATGATGGGAAAAAGTAAAGCTTGCACAAGATGCTTGCGCAGCTCGAAACCAGTGCTTTTTCTAAAAAAATACAATCTGTACATGAGCGAGTGTGCACGTTTACACAGTTGTGTAACGTGCTCTTTCCAGGTGAGTTTAGAATTAAGCACTAGCCCCAGGCTACGCACTGTCGATCGATATTCAACCTGGGCCTCTCCTATTTTAATGTAGGTATTAGCAGTGGAAGGTAGAGCGTTTATATAATAGGAGGAGCCCAGGACGATCGCCTGAGTTTTGAGTACGTTCAGTTTAAGATGATTTTGCGCAGCCCAGCCCATTATCCTTTCGGCATTAGCGCTCATCCTCTCGGAACAGGAATCGAGCTCCTCTAGGTGGCATTCGCTGTAAATTTGCAGGTCATCCGCGTAGATGAGATGAGATACGTCTGAGTCCAAACAGAGGCCGATGTCATTGATATACAATGCAAATAATAGTGGTCCCAGTACGGACCCCTGTGGTATTCCCGTATTTAGCGGTAGAAAAGTGGAGAGTTCGTCATTGTCACCAATGACGGCCTGCTTTCTGCCTGTGAGGTAGGAGGCAAACCAGCGGATAACCTGCTTAGAAAAGCCGAAAAAGATTAGCTTTTTGAGTAGTCTGGCGTGACACACTGTGTCAAACGCCTTACTAAAGTCAAAAAGAAGTAGAAGAGTTACCTTCTTTCTGTTTATTCCAAGCCTGACATCATCAGTCAACTTAATTAAGCCGGACTGTGTGCTGTGGCCAGTGCGAAAACAAGTTTGTAAGTTGTCAAGGAAAAGTCTTGACTCAAGATACTCCGAGGTTTGTCTGTGCACTAGCCACTCCAGCGCCTTGGACAGGAAACAAAGAAGAGAGATCCGACGATAGTCAGTTAAGGCTGTTGGTGAACTGACTTTGTCCAGTGCATGCACTAGTGACTTTTTCCAGTCCAAGGGGAAACGTGACTCGCTCAAAGAAAGGTTGAAAATACGACATAAGAATGGAGCGAGTACCGGCAGTGCTTTGTAAATGACAACCTGTGGGATGCCGTCACTACCCCTGGCCTGGGAGTCAAAGTGCATCACTGCAGATAAAACGTCCGATTCCGTTATCTCTCTAAAGTAGAAATGTTCGGGGATGTTCAGACTCTCCAGGGTCTGCATGTATTCCTCCACAGAGGGGGCCAGTCGGCCGTTGGAGATGCCGCTGAAATATGCGTTGAGGTCTTCGCTGGAGAAACGAGAGGGTGGTTTTACTTTGGAGGTGGTGATTCCAAGACTCTCAAGCTCTCTCCAGATCTCACCGGCATCGGTCAAGGAGGACAGGCGTGTGTGATAGTACTTCAGCCTGGCATCCTCGACCTGCCTATGAGCATCGTCCCTCGCTATTCTGTAAAAATACAGGTCCAGCGGGAGACGTGACCTACGAAACCGCCTGTAGAGTCTGTTCCGTTCTTTCAAGAGGTCACGAAGAGCCGTGGTAAACCATGGGTGACGCTTCGGTCCAGGTGTCACTGTCCGTAATGGGGCGAGATGAGTTATGGCGTTAGTCAGGTTGGTGTTAAGGGTGGTAATGCAATCGTCAAGTGATAAAGTGGCGAGCGATGGCACAGATTCCTCTGTAATTTCTGCATGTAAAAGTTTTAGGGTCGTAGCGTGGTATCTGTACGTCTAGAGTGGCCGTGATTAGGTCATGTCCGTTTATGAATGGTGTGTCAGTTTTCCAGGATAACAGCAGGCGATCCTGCTCGTCTATTAAGCAGAGGTCAAGTCAGGTGTCTGATTCCGGTTTATGGTGTGTTGCACCATAAGGAACCGACTGAAGGGAGTTCTCCTCGACGAAAGCCTTGATGAATTTGGCATCTTCAGATCTAGAGAGTTGGTCCGCATTGAAGTCCCCCATAATTATCTTTGTGGAGTAATTGTGCATGTGAGTCGTAAGCTTTTCAATGAAGTCATTACCTTGAATGAAAGGTACATGGGGTGGACGATACACAACTCCCACAAAGATGGGGGAGATTTCTTTTGCGGAGATCTCACAGAAGAGATACTCTGGCTTCCCTGGCTTACCCAACCAGTCACCGTCAGATGATGTCAGAACTGTAGCCGTTAGTGAAAGATGTATGTAGAGGGCCACACCTCCACCGTTTCTGTTCCGGTCCCGTCTGAGAAGTATGTAGTTGTCGAGTAGAGGTATTGTTTGTACCTTGTCGTCCAGCCAGGTCTCAGTTACGGCTATTACGTGATAAAGGGGACGAGTGGACAAAAAGAGCCTTACCGCCTCAATGTGACCCGTAAGAGAGTTCGCATTGAAATGGCAGACCCTTAGACCGTCGGACAGAGTTGCCTTGGAAACGGATGAAGATGAGGTGAACGAAAATGAAGATGATGGTGGTGTAGGTGGAATGAGGTGTAATGATTTTAGTTGATGCTGCTGCTGTTGATCAGGGGCCTCCTGGCTAAAAAATTAGGCAGGAGGGATGTTGCTGCTGTTCACTGAGAGAGAGGAGGCGTGCCCTGATATGAGCTGCTGTATCTGTGCCTTCAGCTCGGTGATGGTTGTCTCAGCATCTGTCATGCGAGTTTGGAGCTGAGGCAGTACATCGAGGGCTTGAAGGCGCTGTTCGAGGGGGCCCAGCCTTGCTTCAAGCCCCGAGATCCTCTCCGTTAAGAGTCTCTGAGCCTCCGCTGCGCCATCCTGCTTGGCACTGATCTCCGTCAGAGCAGCAAAGATGTTTTGGAGGGTAGACTCCATTGTCGACGCCGATGTCTCTGTAGCGCGCATTGGCGATTGACTACGCGAGGGATTTGTAGATGGTCGTGTAGACTGAGTCTTCTTCTTGGCGCCCTTAGATGTTGTGTTGCTGCCATTGAGAGAGGACTCAAGTCTCTTTCTTATGTATGCTTCAGCACAGGCTGAGCACGCAAACGTTGCAACAGCTCTCACCATCACATACCTAAAGGAAATACACCTTGTGTGGAAGTAATATTTGCATATTTCGCATTTTTTGGGGTCTTTGATCTGGATGGCTTTATCACAGGCATGGCATATGGTTTGGTATGTCTCTGTGAGCTTCTCCACGTTATTAGAGAGAGAGTGTGAGAGAGAGAGAATATGTGTGTGTGTGTGTGAGAGAGAGAGAGAGAGGGAGAGAGAGAGAGATAGAACGAAAAGAAATGCGCGGAGCTGAACTATAGTGCGCGGCCGTACATGCATATATATATGACATCGCCAGAGCCGACGCGAGAAGCCGAGCCCTGATATACAAAGAGCGGGAACTGGTGAGCGCATACGTATGTGTATACGCGCGGTGTCGAACTGTAGTGCGCGGCCGTATATACCTATATATACGAGACAGCGCTAGTACCGGCGCGAGAAGCCGAGCGCTATAGATATACAAAGAGTCTATACTTATTTTGTATGCATACGTGCATCTGCATACAGCAGGTTTATTTGAATTCATATAAATAAAATTGTTTAAACAAAATAAAATGAAATTTAGCTTTGAATCGGAAGAAAATTGAAAGTTTATGTTTGAATGTGAAGCAAAAATTGAAAGTTTATGTTTGAATGGAAAGCAAAAAATTGAAAGTCTATTTTCGAATGGGAAGCAAAAATTGCAAGCAAAATTGAAAGTCTATTGTTGAAAGAGAAGTATTAAGTGAAAGTTTATTTTTGAAAGAAAGAAAAATTTGAAATTTAAATTCGAACGAAAAGTAAAATCGGAAGTTAACTTTGAACGAAAAAATAAAATTAAAGCTAAATTTCAGAAAAGAATTTTTCAATAAAAACAGATAAACTAATTTACATCTTCCAATTCTAGATCGATCTTCTCTGATTCTTTTCTTGAAGACTCAAGAGGAAATCTTGGGATTCCGAGATTATTTTCCGAATGAGAAGGTGAAGGTGCACCTAGGCGACAGCACAATCTGATTTACCACTGAAAGTGGATTCACAAAAGAAAGCGGTATTTATTATTAATAATATTTGATAGCACGCACTCGCTGTTGCCTGATCGACTTGTGTTCGGTTGAAAGGGTAACTAGCAATATGAGACTGAGTGAGTATTGTGGTTATCTTGTGTTCGGATGCCATAGTACGAGCTCATTTTTGTTTGATTGACTTGTGTTCGGTCAAGAGAATAAAAACATTAAGCTGACAAAGAACGATTTTAAATCTGATTTTAAATACTAATATCTATATATGGTATGTTCGAAATTTTCTGATTATAAGCTTACTAAAATTTATAAAATAAATTGAAAGTGATGACCGAAAGCTATAAAAGTAAATTGAAAGAGGCCGAAAGAAAATCTAAGGAAGATATTGATAAAAAATTGAAAGAAATGAATGAGCTGCTCAGACTCACTCGTGGAGAGTTCGACAGTCTGGTATAATATGGAAATAGAACCAGAAATGATTTTAAAAAGCAATTGACGGAAGCAAAATCGAACAATACTCGAACAGAATCTGTAAGTAATTCAAATTCAGAAAATAATCCAGATAATGTAAATTCTTTAATTTTGAATGAAATCGAAAAACGATTTAAAGAACGCGAAAGTTTGGCAAAAGACGTGTTATAATCTAGAAATACAAAATTACATAGAGATTATAAATTAAACGTTAATTTACGATTCGAATATTTTCTAGACTTCTTTAAATCTGAATTACGATCTCTTAATTTATTATTACACATTATTGAAGAAAATTAAAATACAAGTCAGAACGTTAACGAAAGTGTTTTAAAGCACCAAAAATACGATGTTCGGAAAAGATTAATTGGACGTTTAGAAATTAATTACTACTCGAAAATTTGCGAAATTCAGGAACCGAAAGAAATATTAGAAAAGCTTAAAGTAATAAAATCATTTGAAGCAGATTTAACTACGGTAAATTTAAGAGCACAATTGTATAGTACCAAATATAACCCGGAAAAAAAAGGCTTCTATTTTCTCGAATCGGTTCGAAGATATAGTTAGAACGTATAATTGATTACCGGAAGTAAAACCTTTGACTGATGGTGAAATTAGAGCCACTTTCTTCAAAGCAATCTCGAAAGCTTTATCGGATATTAAACGTTTAAATTTCTTAAACATATCTCAACAAGGAAAACCCCTGTCTTATGAAAATCTTAAACATTTTATAATACAGGAGGAAAGTGAGTCCGGAAGAACGCAAACGTCTGGAAGTGCAATGATGACCACCACCAAATGTTACAACTATGACGAATTCAGACACTTGGGACTTGATTGCCTTAGACAGGGTACAAACGTAAAAATGTGTTACGAATATAAACAGTTCGTGACACACCGACTTGCTCAATGTCCGAAGAGATTGGCGAATTCGTAAGAAAAGAGTTATAAAAATACAAATTATAATAATCGAAGTAATCGTGGTAATCGTGGTAATAAACGGGGTAGAGGTAACAATTATCGCGGAGGTACAAAATGTTCGAACAAAAATCAGAATTATTCGAATGTAAAGAGGAAAGTTTAATAATAGAAGGGGAATAGGAAACAAGAACCAAAATAATCGCGGAGGAAGACAGCCAAACAGTAATAATCAGGAAGAAAAGACTGCCTTGAATGTAATCGGTGAGTGCTTAAATATAAATACGGAGGCTAACGAAAAAACGAACGTTATAATTCCCGCATTGTTTTCAAAACTTTTGACGAAAGAATTGAAAATATTAAATGCGCAAATGATTCGAAAGAAGGAATGTTGAGAACGGAGGGAGTTGGCGATATTATATGTAAGACGAATGAAAACAAAGAGTTTGAATTAGACAATGTTACATGGGCTGAAAATCTGTCTGAAAATCTGATATCTTTGTGAAAGTTTGTTGATCAGGGTTTTAGCGTTTATTGGGATAATCAGCGCATATATATATATATGATCCCAAATCGAACGAATCCTTTCTAACTGGTAAATATCAAAGATCATTCTGGATCATAGAATTTGAAGTAGATAACACCGAATATGCAAAACATAAACCTACCAATGTAAAGGCATATGTAATAACGCGAAGCATGTCTAGAAAAAATGGTAATAATTTAGAAATTGAAAGTATAAAAGAAAGAAACGAAAGAGAAGAACCTGTAACCGAAATAGAGTATGAACTCGAAAGCAAAAATACAAACGCGATTGTAAATTCAAGTTTAGGAAACTGTTCAGATTTTGATGTTACGATGAGAGATAGAAATATAGTACAAATTGATCAAAATTCGCTGAAAGAAAATTCAAATCACAATATAGAACTCGAAAGTAATAACAAACAAATTAACGACCAGCCATGCCATGCTGTGGCATACACGAATGGATCATGCATCTCTTGAATACTTAAAATTACAGTCTAAGCATCTTGAGATTAAAAGTTTAAAAGAATGTAAATTCGACGAAAATATTAAGAATTGTGAAGTTTTTCTGATATCAAAGATAAACAAACTACCTTTTCGAACTGTTCTTGTATGTACATCATCAACAAGGTAAGTGCGGACAGGCTATCGTCCGCTCAGTTAAGAGAGCGAACAGACTACCGTCTGCTGAATTAGAAGATCGGACATTCCATTGTCCGCCGAATAGAACGCGTCACGCTTTAACTTCATTCGTAGCATTTCGCAATTCTATAAGTCTCAAGTAACAATAAGGCTCTCGAGTCTATGCTGGTTCCTGCGAATTAAATAATTATTTGTAGAACTCGCGCAGCCCGTACTTATACTAAATACGGTCCTTACAAAAGAATTTGAAATGACTGACTTAGGAGAACCAAAATTTTTTCTGGGTCTAGAAATAACTCGAAACAGAAGTACGAAAGAATTACAACTAACTCAGATTAAGTATATTAATCGAATGCTTCGAAAATTTAAGTTTGATGGATTACATCCAGAACGAACACCAATAATTACAAATCAAGTATCAAATCATGAACGAAAACATAGAGAAGAAAGTGAGCATCTCGAAGAATTTATCGAAAGCAGTAACATTGACAACATTCCAAGCAGAGAACGTTATTATACTTAGCAAATGCAAGTCGACCGGATTCTTGTTATTCAGTAAATGTGCGTAGACATCAAAATAATCCAACGGAGAACGAATGGAACATGATTAAACGGGTGTTTTGCTACTTAAAAGGAACTCGAAAGTTAGGATTAAATTACTTAGGAAAATCGAATGATATGCAGGCCTATTCAGATGCAAGTTTTGCCGATTGCAAAGAATCAAAAAAAACTATTGGCTTTGTTGTAAAGTTATATGTTATATGGAGATTCAATTACATGGCGAACTCGAAAGCAGAATTACATGGCATTGTCAACTTGTCAGGCTGAGTATGTCTCGATGAGTGATGCTTGTCAGGAATTAATGTTAATAAACAATTCTTTAAAAGCAATAATCACATACAATTTACTTCCGATGAAGTAAACAAGAATTGTGGTGTGACAATAAAACTGCAGAGTCTAGTTCAAAAGTCAGCGGAAGCAATAAATTAAGACATATGTCAGATGTGAAAGAACATTATGTTCGAGAATGTGTCGAAAGAGGATTCGTAAAAGTACTATGGATTAAATCGAAAGAACGAATCGCGGACATATTTACTAAACCCTTGGCATTTAACTTGCATGCTTGCTTAACTAATTCCATTATGAATGTCGAAAGTAATAATAATTAATGTGTGAAAATATTTCTAGCGTAATTCTCTTATGTTACAGAAACGACTGAATAGACATAAGGGTGCGGGAGGGAGTATTGAAAGTGGCGCCGCCCCGCCCCCCCCCCCGCCCCCATGTCATCCATACGTGGCGCGAACGAGCGAGCGGGTCGGCGCACCGCTGTTACTTCTCGCTCGACTGTCTGAGCAAATGCTACTTTAGTTATTAAAAGACTTTCATATATTGAAAGATTTTCCTCGAAAGTTTCTACTAATAAATAAATCTATACTTTGATAATATAAAGTGAAGTGTTGTTTCTTCGGCTGCGCCTTCTCAACATGCCCAAGTTTTCATCACCTAGATATTAAAAGAATATTTTAAATTATCCACTGCAAATATGGGATGAGGAAGAGAACGTGAAACTAGTATATAAAGCCCGGGAGCAAAGGGCATGCATGAAGTGAGTCGTCAATAATTAGTCTTAGTCAGTCGTAGTCAGTTGTCAGTTCTCTTGAAGTCGCCAGACCAGAATATCAACAATACCAAAAGAAAGTTACTCTACCCGTTATCAGACCAGTACAGTTGTCTAAAGTTTATTTTCAAAGTATTAAAATCGGGTTTAGTCGATACTTACACACCGGACTTCACTCGCTGACATCCTTGAAGAAAACCAGCTACACGTAGCGTTTAACTGTGTGCACCTGATCAACGAGAGGAAACGAGCCGCTGCTCCCCAACGCATCCATATCCTGCCTACACTGAACCACCGACACACGGCTTGGAGGCGCTAAGGATCGACAGCTGTCATCAGAGAAAGGACCGATGGATATCTACGCCCCGTGTGCACACACACACACATACACTCACGCATATAAGCACTAAAGGTACTTTTCTCTTATAATCTTGTAGAAATAAACAAGTGCTCTTTCAATTTAAAACTTCAAGAGGGATTTCGTATCCGGCTCCCCGGTAGGCAGTGACCGGGCTCGCGGTAGCCAAAAAGGATTTCCTTTATTGATATTGATTTATTAATTCGGTAATCACACACACACACACAAAGAAAAAGGGTAGGAACTCATGTTAGTTACATTATAATATATGAATGTGTTGCATAGTTGAATTTTAGTCTGGACGTAACAATCTGAATAACACAGTTCTATTGCAGAAATCAAACATTGTAGAAATACAAAGATTTTTCGACTCGAAATCAAGCAATATCTTCAGAAGTTACAGTTTTTCAGTTCTCAAAGTTTAATGATTGCGCATGAAATCAAAAAATTATCAAGTGTATCAAGTATAGTACCAGTCACTACGGTTAAAAAAAGTGCATTAAATTTCAGATTAATTTTTCTACAGAGGATAATTCTTCTGCTTCATTACCTAAGCTTATTTCAAACATATATATACATATACATATATATATATATATATATATATATATATATATATATATATATATATATATATATATGTATGTATATATATATATACATACATATATATAACGTTAGCTCGGCGCGTTTGACGTCATTCATCCGTCATTTTGATGTCAGTTTTTGTCAGGCGCACTGTAAAGCAAGTAAGTTGCAGATAATGTTGCAGAACAAAATTGCAGAAAATTTTAAGCCAGTAATTTGTCAGTGCACTGTGTCGTTCGACAATATTATTATCGCGACTATTATTATTTATGATTTTGTTGTTCACGAAGTACTTTTTTTAATGCAGTTCTACCGAGTTTTATTTCTGCCGAGTTAGTGCACTGAAGTGAGTTAGTGGGGTTAGTGCAGTGAAGTCCCAGCTGTTTTGGAGCGAAACAAAGATGCCATGCACCGTCGTATACTGCAGTCTATGCTTGGAGCAGTAATACAATAATAACATATTTGCAGGAGTAACAAACACTGTTCTTGAACATGCGTCAATTTCGGTGTGCATCGCGAAAGTTTGAAAAATATGTGTGCAGTGCAGTTCTTAGTTCTGATTTTTGTGCAGTTCAGTCGAGTTTTCAAGAACAACCATGAGTATGTATACTTTCACGTCACCTCACAATCAATGTCAGTCATACTCTTATAAAAAAACATATATAAATAATTTAAAATTTATGACATGCGTGTTGTAAATTATTGTGAAGTTTCTGCTAATATTCTAATACTTGTGAGAATCTTAACCTTGCATAGTGAGTGTATTATACAAGTATACTCCAACACAGAAATTATCCTCTTGACTCTCTCGAAGAGCCTGCACCATTGGACCATGCAAAATTCCTATTTATTAAGAGACGGAAACAAACAGAATGCAATGCTGATGCTCAACCACCAAGTCTGTACCCATCGCTAGTAATAATAGTGGACATCAGCCAACAAAGTGATGGACATTCAAACAAGGACCAGCAGCGTCAATTAGATAAGTGGCTTTAATTTTGCTGCGACACTTCTGGATTTTTATATCCAAAAAGTTATTGTATTCAACCTTTTTGCACAACACATTCACAAGAGCCAATTGTGTAAAAAGACAGAGTATAACAATCTTGTGGACATAAAAATAGATTTTGTTACACAGCTGATATATTTGAAATTGTTTTTTCTAGCAGGAACTAAATTCAACAATGCCTCTTCAATCAAAACCACTTTATGCATCGTTGGATCACCTTCATGTAGTCACTGAAAGAGCAGAAGTTATCATCAAGGGTAACAACATCGTGAAGGCCATTTATTTTTTCAATGAACTCCATAAATTTTATCTTTGTTTACCTATTAGCATAATAGTCTGATATATATTTATTTCTTTGCACAGATCATCAAGTTTTAAAATGGATGTGATCAGCGTAGAGAGCGTTGAGGCTGGGATTCGCCCATCCCAAAGTTATTCGAGCTGATTGCTGTCAATTTCTTGTAACAAGCACATTTAATTATATATTACTATATTGCAGAGTGGTTTTACTAAAACATGTGTCTAATTTTAGGTGAGCAATATTGGTAGTAGAAGATACCACATACTTAGTGCAGTTGGGCTAGCTTCAGTTTTATGCAAGATGTTCTGGAAGATAGATCGACAGCTGCTACTGGTTACATTGCCTTCTACTTTCAGGTAAAAATTAATTTATATCATTCACTTCAAGCAGTATAACTTGTATAGACATATAAATGTCTCTTTTGGAATGTATTAAAGTATTACTCCATCAATTGAATTATGAGTAAAAAATTAATACAGAATATCAGACATAATGAGTTAACCTTTTGCTGCAAAGTTTGTGAATTCTACAGTATTTTCATTTTCAGAAATTTATCATTCTTTGCCTTTTTGCACAATAGACCCATATGTATATACAAACCGATACTTCAATTTGAATATTTTTTCAAGTCTATTGTGCAAATTAACAAAGTATGACAATTTTCTGAATATAAAAACGGACTAGAATCAAGAAAAATAGCTTGCAACAGTTCTCTCATTGTCTTTAAAATCCTGGATCAAAATTTTTACTCGTACCTCAATTGGTCGAGTAATATTTTTGATACACATCATAAGAGACAATTAGTTTACTGTTCTAAGTTATACAGCTGCATTCTAGGCTATTTTTACATTCAGAAACCTATAACACTTTATATTTTTGCACAGTACAATTTTGACAGATTGCACTTTATTTTCAAACCTTAAAAATAAACATTTAATTTTAAATGCTTAATTTATTTCAGGATTTCCTTTTGCAGTCCATCCGCAGTCCGTTTGCGTACTAGCATTCTATAAATTAGGTAATGTTTATTGAATATATTAATTATGGTAATCGAATTATCTTATACAAATTTTAGTATTATATTTATTTATTATTTGTTTTACAAGTTTGCTGTATACTGCTTCAAAAACCTCATCCATGGATAAATAATGATATGTAAATTTATATACTTTTTTGTAATTATAAAATTATTACCATTGTTTTTATTCAAATAAAAAAATATTTAAAAAATTAATTGTGTCATTTTTAATTTGCGCGCCTGTAATTTATAGGTTAGGAACGCTCGCCGAATGCGCATGGCAGAAACAAATCTGTCAAATTGGACGATCAAATTGACTACCATTATGCATCAAAACGCCGGGGCTACTTGCCCGCGCGAACGCGTCATGCAGAACGTCGTATTGGCTGTATGTTGCTTGCAATTTGCCGAGCGATGTTTTCTGATGGCCATGGGTTGTTACATCAAGCAATAAAGTAGATCAATTTTTCAGATGGATAATTTTATTATCTGAATTATAGTTTTGGTATAACTGAGAAAATTTTATTTAGTAGTAAACTTATTAATTGCAAATTAGTATCATTTTATAATTTTTTTCATCTTTCAATTTAAAATCCAGCTATTTATATTTAATTAACCATAACCTAAAAATACATTTAAAAATTTCTCTGACTCTTAAGCGGACTCTCTCTTATATCTAATGTAAATTTCATCAATATGAGCTGTTCAATGAAGCCATATATGATTGTCGAGGTCATCAGTAGAGGAAGAAAAAGAAAACAACGGTCAGTGGATATAGTACCCGCCAAATGGATTGATTTTAATAAATCTAAAAATAAAGGGACAACAAGATTTTTGTCAACAATTGATAGTGAGGATGATACAGATCTACTTCACCAGATGGTAAAAACTCAAGCGGATCCTGCGGAGAGCTGGACAGTTTTTTCTATCGTCATCTTGGATGATGCAGGTATCTTCAGATACATATTTATTTCTTCTATGTCTACCTTGTTTATGTATAGAAATTCCAATATAGTCTTATAATTAAATTTTTAGATTCCTACGATATAGCTGTGGAAAAATTAAAACACTTGTATATTGAAGACCATGTATTCAGTTTGGAATCTGATAAAGAGCTAGAGGAACGTCAAAATAAACTTTTGGAAACTGTTAAAAGATAAAAGCTTTTGGCTGAGCAGTCTACGCTGGGAGATATCTTGAAACAACCTCCAGATGAAATAAATGAATCTGATGGTATGCGTATACTACTTTGTATTGCACATATATTAATCCACTTTTATAACACCTAATATTCAAAACTTTGTTATAGATAATACAAAATCTGGACAATGTACTGTCAATAAAGATTTCAGTGATGTTGATGACTCGAGCAAAGGCAGCTTTCTATCAAGTGTACCCAAAAGGAACAAGAAGCCAACGATGGCAAAAACTGAGCCAACAAAAAGTACTGAGACTGGTTACTATATAGTGTTGCATGTATAGAACCAACTTTTATTGCAGACAATATTACACATGTATTTCACTTTGCACTCATTAATAGACTTTTTTTGTGTATATTTTTAGATAACCATGAGGTATCTGGACTTGGCTCTCCGCATAATGATGTGAGTGATGCTGATGACTCAAGCGAAGACAGCTTTCTATGAAGTGTGATGAACAGAAATAAGAAGTCAACGATGGCAAAAGCTATGCCAACAAAAAGTACTGAGACTGGTTAGTATTGAATTGCACATATATAACCAACTTTTATTGCACACAATATTGCATATGTATTCCACTTTGTTTCTGTTGCACTTATTAATGGCCTTTTTTGTATATATAACAGTTTTTTATCTAATGTGCTCAACAGAAACAAGAAGGCAACGATGACAAAAGCTATGCCAACAAAAACTAAGACCGGTTAGTTTTTTATTGCACATAAAATTGCACTTAAATATATAGGATTGCACATACTATTGCACATAATATTGCACATAATATTGCACATAATATTGCACATAATATTGCACATAAATATATAGGATTGCACATAATTTTAGAAAATTTGTTTTCTTTTACAGCAAAAGCTGTGCCATTAGCTAATACTAAGACATATTCGCACAAGAAGGCCATTCAAGTTATAAATTCAGCAAAGGATTCTGATCTGTCATCTGTGATGACTTCAAACTCAAACAAAAATGCAGCATTAACTAAAGCTAGTGTGAATCAGCCAGCTATCCTGAACTTGGAGGTGGTGAATATTCCCAACGTACAAAGTACTGCAGAGTTTCAGACAACTGTATTGGCTCAATTGTCAATGATTTATGGAGAGCAACAAAAACTTGTTAAGAAAGTTGACAATATAGAAAAGTACCTCAGCGATAAAGATGTCATAGAATCTGCTTCATCGAATTCAACTGACTTTGGAACTAAATATGATGCCATGCATTGGGATATCAAACGTACAAAAAAGTAAAATACATATTCTAGATATTCGTAATTTTCTATAGATTGACTATCCTACTACTGTAAATATTAAAAGTTTTTCATATGTTCTATTTATTATTATTAAGAATAAATTATTGCATTGATAAAATAATGAGTTTTAATAATTTTATTTAAATAATTTAAATTAACATGAGTAGTATTAATTTATCTTATTTAAATAATATTATATCTATTTATATTGATCATCAGTGCTTCGCCAGTGGCACTGGGAAAAACGTGACGAAAATATCACTTTCTCTGGCCAATCAATCACAGATTCACTGGCCAGTTCAGTTTGAATTGGCGAGTCACTGCTAAAGCGCTGGTGAACGTTTTTACCAGGGAACCTCAGGAAAAACATCATGTTGGTGGTTTATTTGTCGAACTGTATCCCACTAAAATTTCAAGTAATTAAGCTACTTAGTTTTCCAGTAATGAATCGAAAACTGCAAAAAACGAGTTTTTCATGTCCAACATTTACGAGAGTAAAAAAGCTTCAATACACTTGAAACTTTTTACTCAAAAGAGTTAATATATACATATTTAAATTCAAAGTTAAAAGATATATTAGAAAGATATAATTAATATTATATAGATTTCAGTTTTTATAGTAGTTTATTAAATTACCTAGTTTTTCATATACTATTTTCCTGCTGGAAAATATTAAAATTGATTACAAATTTAATGAACTGATATTACATAAATGTAAATAACTGATATGTTTTTGTCTAATAGTTTTACCATTAAAAATTTGAATATTGGGTGGATTTTATGTTTAAACGTCATTAGTACTCGCAAATTTATGAAGGCATATATTATGACCCAATCAGATAAGCGAAGGTTACTTATTGCAATCAATACGAGAATAAAAATAACCGTACCAAACAGTAAATAATATAACGCTTAATTATTTCGCAAACACAGTTAGTTATAAAATAAAATAATTTATTCAACAATGTACAATTGATTGATATTTTTTAATATATTTTCTTTATTTTTAAGGGTAGTTATATTTGGAAAACGGTATTATTAGCTACTAAGCAATATGATCATTTGTTTAAATACGTGAATGTTGTTATTATTTTTTTTTTAAATATAAATTATATTAATATGTTTAGAAATTAATAACATTCTAAATATGTTTATTACGGCATTCTTATTGTACATTTTTATATCACGAAATTCTTTTGAAAATATCGTTATTGAAAAAGAAAAAAATAATGCTACTAACAATTTTTTAGAAATACATGTAAATTTACTATCACAAAATTTATCTAAATCTACTTTATGTCTGATAAATTTTCTCAATAATGTTTTGGATAATCGTATGGATATATTGCTTGTGAAAACTACAAATACATCATATGAGTCAAAAATATTTTTAAACTCTTTATTAAATTCAAATAAAGCAGTATATTTAACTTCTGAACCATCAAAGTATTATTACACAAAATATTCAACAGATACGTTAATATTAATAGTAATAGATAATTATAAAAGTTTAAAATCATATAATTTTTCAAGTTTATATAAACTTTGTTCACAAAAATGCATCCTTTATGTTATTATCTTAATAAATTCCTTTAAAAATCATGAAAGCGTTATAAAATATACATCTATTATTTCTAAGATTTTATGGAAAAATCATATCAGTGCCGTAACATTCGCTTCACGTATTACAAATAATTCAACATTCTGGTTTTATAAAAGCCTCAACTTCAAAAACAAAGTTCTTTGTCAACCGGATGATCCATTATTATTACAACAATGCTGCTCAAAAAAAGAAAATTGCTTTAGTCAGTTATTGAAACGAATTTATGAACCTATGAAAATAAATGCCTGCTATCTTAAAGTTGGATTAATAAAAAATAGTCCGTTTATAAATGGTGCGAATAATTTTAAAGATGATTTATCAGTTATAGAAACAAATATTTTAGACGTAATAAGCAATAAGATAGGCTTTAATTACTTATTCAAAGAAATGAATTGGACAAAATCTCCTACAACGTTACATACAATCTATAATAAACTCTGGGTTGAAAATATTTATGATATAATTTTTAGAACTATTCCTATATTATCTGGTTTAAATATGGAATACACTAACTCGTATGAGGTAATATTAATTATATACTACATATTTGATAAACATACAATGTAATTTTTAAATAATTTAGAATGATGTAACAATTTAAAATAATATAATCCAATAGTTGACAGTGATAATAATTAATAAATCATTTGTAAATTAATATATATATATATACAATATATCGTTATATTAATAGATATCATACTTAAAACTACTTGTATCGCACATGCTGATTTAAAAAGCATTGAGTACAAAATCCCGGACATAGATACATTTGTGCTATATAACTAAATCACATAACGTATATCTCCAACCCTGTTATGTGACAACTTTCCAGTAATTATATTCGAAAAATTACTTGGAATATAAAATTGGGAAAGTTCTACGCATAAAAAGTATAACGAGACTCAAGGCCACAAAAGTATCAGGTAGCTAAGAATCTCGATGACCTAAACAATTTCCCCTCTACTGCGCAAGACCGCACGTGCAAAGCCACGCTGCAGTTTGAACACTTGCACCTTTGCCAGGTCCCGTAAAGCCTAATGAGTGCGGCGCAGTGTATACGCAGTAACGTCAGCGTGGGGAAGTAGAGTTTGGAGACGCCTGGGAGGTCAGGAAATACTTCCGAGCGTCTCTAAGCCACGCTACCTCACAGCACTCCAACTCGAGCCGGGCTCCAGTTCAGACGACCATTTTTTTCCAAATTTGATTTTGTTTTTTTCTTATTTTTGTTTGGCTGAATAATGGTTGTAGATTTCATTTTCATTTATTATTTCAAATCGAATAGTTTCTTGAATACATATAATGTATAAACCAGAAAATTTAAACGTTATTTCAAAATTGGCCCCGCAAAAATTAACTTTAAAATAAACCAAAGAAGGTCCTGAAAGACACTTCAAAACAGGAAAAGAAGCCACCCTTTTTAACCACCTACAACCAGGTAAGACGAATTTTTATTCTTTATATGAAAGAGAGAAAGAGAGAAAGAGAGAACAACAAACGATATTGGCAATCAGGAGAGATTATGTAAGTCTAATCTCACCCATTGCTGTATAGCTATGCGCGTGCAAGAACTCACAAAGTTATTTTATATAAGTGACAGAACGTCATTTAACAAACCCATTACAACTATGGTTTAAGCGCTACAGAGACATTCCCATTATCAATTAAAGTAAAGTCAATCAGCAAGATATTTTTAAGTATTTTAAACAGTATTTTATAAATTTCGTATTTGATAAACTGTAATATTATCACTTGCGCGGAAAATTTTTGGAAAAATGTTCACTTTTCTCCTACGGAAAATAATATTATAATTTTTAAAAAAAATTTAATATCAAAAGATTCTAATACATATCCTTGAAAAATGCATTATCTATTATTAAAAAATCGTTGAAGTTTTAGGAATTTATTAGGTCATATACTCGTACATATGAATCAACTAAATTATAAGCCATCTAAATGTATGTATGTCAAAGAATATGGAATATAATAATATATTATCACCGTTTAGATTTGGAGTTGATATATTCATTCGAAAAATTCGAAAGATAATAAAAGTTATTAATAATAAAATAAAAGTTAGAAAATGAAGAAAATATACAATATTAAAGCAAATTAAAAATAACCAATTGAGCTATTTTTGAGGCAAAAGCTTAATAACAAAACTTAGAAAATTACTTGAATCTTCAAGTAACATACTACTCTCACAAAACAAGGAAAAACCATAATATATATTAGATATAAGTAATAACTCAACAATTATGGTATTAAATAGGATATTGATTTTTATAGATTAACTTTACTATCAAGAAAAAGAAGGCCTCCTATAACATACGAGTACTTCCGTAACTATCATAAAATAATCAAAAAGAAAATGGAAGTATAATACATGCGTGAATGGTATGTGGTTGCATGCGTTGTGAGATTATAATATATCATCATATTTATAAACGTAAATATAATTATTGTCTTTCATACTTTAATATATTTTATTGATTAATGATTTAGTAATATCAATTGATATAGGGTATATATATATATATATATATTGTAACAGGGTGGTTTTTAGGCGGCTAACTGCCTATGTACCCCGTACAAATGCAAAGTCCTCCTGCACTTTGCTTTTGCGAGATGCTGTACTCGCTCGTGTGGTCGCCTACCTGCGACGATGTCCCGGTGCTCAGTATGCACTACACTCCTGTGTAGTGCCCGCGGAGGCGGCGGTATTCGGCGGTTTAAATAGGAAGAGGGATCGGGACGACGATCAAATGAACACACTACCGATTCTAATAAAAAGGCATTTATTCAGTTAAGCAATCCGGCGTCCGTGTTGCGCGTATTCGCGTCGCGAGAAGGCCACAAAATATACCGGAACAACGACTGGGGCCAAATGCCTCGCCAGTCGATCGCGCATAAAACAAAAGGAAATCAGATCCTACTTTTTGTCGCGATGATCCTTGTCGTACGCTGGCCAGGGAGTCCTCTGCTCGACCTTGCCGTGTTCCTGAGCCGTGGTAGCGTTGGTTGCTGCAGTTGCTGCCGTTGCTGCTGTTGCTGCTCAAGATGCTGCTGTTGCTTCTAGGGCTGCTGTTGCTGCTAGAGCTGCTGTACTGCGGTTGCTGCTAGGGCTGCTGTCTTTGCTGCTGCTGTATCTATAACTTTTGTCGCGCGTCGTTGCTACTGCTCGCGAGTGCGGTCAAAAGTTAACTGTCTCGAATTTCCCTCGAATTGCGAGATCTCTACCGGCCTTCCCGCGCTTTGGCTCCCCGCGCCGACGTGCGCGTCTCGCCGCCCGTTACAATATATATATATATATATATATATATATATATATATATATATATATATATATATATATATATATATATATATATATATACACATATATATATAAGAGGTATTAACCCGTTAAGCCCGAGAATGCCCCTTCCGGTACACCGCTCTTTCGGCAATTATAACTCATGCAATTCAACGTATAAAAAATTGAAAGATATACTATTTTGAAGCTTAAGATCTCTCCTTTCCAATGATATGCAGAAAAATGCGAGAAAAAGTTGTTAATTATTCAAAAATATTGTTTAAATAAAAAAAACCATGATTGAAAAAAAATTTTTTTTTATAAAATCGAGATTCCCGAATGGTTTTTGGTTTGCAATCCACTCGGAACCTTAATAACTGGTGGCATAAATGTCTAAGTCGAAGTATTTATTTATTTATTTCTTTCGAAATATATAGTTTTCAGATCGATTTTTCATCTTCGTGTGTTCAAAATGGCGTGTTAATGACTATATTTTTGCCAAGACATCCATGAATTTTTTTCTTGAAAAGTATGGACTTTTCGAGAAACTCATAAAGAAGAAAAAGTTCTTAGAATGATTCATAGAATACATCTGAATTTTTTCAACAAGTTTCGAGCGATTTTTTCGATTTTGCAAATTGTCAAATTTTGAAAAATTAATTAAATTCTAAGACCTTTTTATACTTGATAATTTTCTGTTTTAGTTCATTTTTCCCTTGAGAACAATGAACTAAAACGGAAAATTATCAGGTATAAAAAGGTCTTAGAATCAAGCAAAGAATTCACCTGATTTTTTTCAGAATATTCCGAGCAATTTTTTAATTTTTCAAAATTTGACAATTTGCAAAATCGAAAAAATTGCTCGAAACTTGTTGATAAAATTCAGATGTATTCTATGAATCATTCTAAGAACTTTTTCTTCTTTATGAGTTTCTCGAAAAGTCCATACTTTTCAAGAAAAAAATTCATGGATGTCTTGGCAAAAATATAGTCATTAACACGCCATTTTGAACACACGAATATGAAAAATCGATCTGAAAACTATATATTTCGAAAGCTTAGACATTTATGCCACCAGTTATTAAGGTTCCGAGTGGATTGCAAACCAAAAACCATTCGGGAATCTCGATTTTATAAAAAAAATTTTTTTTAAATCATGTTTTTTTTCATTTAAACAATATTTTTGAATGATTAACAACTTTGCATTGTATTTTTCTGCATATCATTGGAAAGGAGAGATCTTAAGCTTCAAAATAGTATATCTTTCAATTTTTTATATGTTGAATTGCATGAGTTATAATTGCCGAAAAAGCGGTGTACCGGGAGGGGCATTATCGGGCTTAACGGGTTAAACCGTACTTAGCACATATATGTCAATTTCAGGGTTGATTTTCTAGTTTACATTGAATGTTTTTCAATCAGTCTAGATTATGTGCTTTGCCCGGCAAGCGACTAACGGCAATAACTTACGTGGAAGAAATCCTTACACAAAATGTTAAAACTTCTGTGGATTTTCCCGTATATGTAATAGCCTACCTAAGCGCAGGTAGAGGGCGTGCGTGCATAAAGCATTGGAGAGAGGGACGGCCACAGATATAAAAGGAGACCCGCAGCCACCATCGAGCATTCACGATCTGGCCTTGGCGCATAGAACATAAGGAGAACTGTCGTCCTCCCCCCCCCCCTTTCCAGTTAGTATAAGGCCAGATTGTATATTTAAAGCAATATATATATTCATATTTTAATTATTAATTTTGATTATTCTTTTGTTTACACTTCCCCTCTCGAATACCCCTTGGGATCAGGAGGGTAATTCCCTGTTCGCAAGTGGGTAATTTCGAATACAGATCGGTTGTGAGAGGGTGGATCTTCACAAACTAATCCAAAGCTGCGTGGTGATCCTAAGTGTGTGGAGCTCGTGGAATAGATCTCCCTCCACGACTCCCGTTGCACACGAGCAGCTTTCCTGTGGTGGATCCTCCACTACAGAGGGTAGGGACGGCTTACGCTCACTCAACCGTAGTGTGGGGTGATTGTAAGTTTGATCTTCGCTTCCTCGAGTACACTCCTGCCTCTTTCCATATCGAGTCTAGAACTCTTTCTACGGCCTCGCCTTGGTAAAGCTTGGCCCATTTCATTTGGCGCCCGAACAGGGACTCGATTTGTTAATAGCGCGGAACATAAAGAGAGTCTGCTCCGGAATTAAGATTTTTAGTTTTTTTTTTCTTCTTTTGTCGTATATCAAAAGTGTCAAATGATTCCGGTGCTGACGCTTCCTTTCGAGGAACAGCGAATACACGCGCGTCTTGATAATATCACCGAGTACATCGATACTTTAGAACGTCGCGATCAAGCCCACCGGGAAGCGATTAAAGTCTTGAGTGATACAGTAATCGATTTATATAAGCAAGTCAAAGTTCTCAAAGCCGTGGTTAGTGATTGTTCCGATGTACTCGGAGAAACCGTAGACCGAGTGAACGAGATCGGCGTCGATTTTTCACGTACCCGTCGCGATCTGGCTGATCTGACTAGTACATCTAAGCGTGACTTTCAAGTGCTAGAATACCGCATTCAAACATTGGAAGGCCAGATCACCGAGATCACGAAGGGGTATGGAAAATTTGACGATATAGATATCTCGCACCAGCCACCCACCCGGTCCCGAGATAAAGAAAACGCCTCTTTCTATATTGAAATAAAAGACACCATAATATTTTTGAGTAATTGAGTCAAATCATTAGAATCATTAACTTGTATTGATAAAGCATTTCTTGTAAACATAATAGCCGTAAACATGGAGAAAAAAGACGGTGGCAAGTGCTCCTCGAAGAAATTAGACAAGAGGACCCTAGCCGGGTTAATGATAAAAGTATGGAATGAAAAGACGCGGTAATCTTGGAATTCTCGTTATTGGACCAAAGACAAAGTGCACTCGAGGAGCGAGTAGATATATTAGAGAAGGCGGAAGGTGATATCAATATCACATGCGTTAAACAAAAACAGACATTGGGAGGGGAATCGACGCTAACTAGCACTGATGAACCCATCGATGCTCTAGCTACCGCCCTCAAAAATTTAATATGAGAGAATAAAACGCGAAAAAGGGAGAACGAAGAATTGAAACACGCGAACGAACGGTTAATGGGTCGAGTGGGACTTCTCGAAACCGAAAACGACGCGCTGATCGGTAAAAACACAAAGCTTCGTACAGATCTCAACGGGATTCTTGAGAAAGTCGAGTCAACGGTCACGTTAACAAAATTATGCGAAGAAATCGGAAAAATCTCAGTGACCGTGACTAATGAGTCAACGAGACTCGAAAAAATGATTCGTACACGCGGGATCGCGATAAACGGTGAATTACCATCTGATATCACGCGACGTATGAAAATCGAGATACCGAAATTCAAAGGACTCTCGAGTGAAGGACCTATGAAATTTTTAAGAGAGATCGAAAATTACATTAATACCGTGAAACCGGAGGATCACGAACTAAAATGCGTAATATTACAATCGCTTGAAGGAGAGGCACAGAATTGGTGGTATCTTCAAAGCGACGTGGATAGTTTCGACGCGTTTTCGACCAAATTCAGGGAAAGATTTTGGAATAAAAATATACAAAGAATCAATGGAAGAAAAGTTGAATTTGGCCAATATTTCCCTGGACAGCGAAGCCGCGTCAACTATGCCACGTATCTATTCGGACTTGCTCGCGAATTAGAGATGAGTCTAGAAGAACCTGAGCTCGTAAGAAAAATCGCGGAACATTTTGACCGCGAAATTCGGCGGACTGTTACTGGACACAAAATTCAGACAATTAACGAATTTTTAGAAATAGCTGAATTCGACAGTGACGACACGACCAAAAGGGGATTGGATTTACCGAGAACCAACCCAAATCCTCAAAATCCAAACATGCCTCCAAACAGATTCCCCAACAATCAAAAACCCACCCACCCTCCCAACGATAAAAATCCAAAAAACCTTCAAAACGACAACATAGGACATAAACCGAAATCGTCATGGACAGAACGCACAATTCAAACAATGCAAACAACTAGCACGACGAAAAAAAGGAACGCACAAAACACTGGGAAAAATCAGGGAAAAGGGAAAGGGAAACAGAAAAATACACAGGTAAAAGACTCATACGATTTCGATCTTTTAAGTTGCTTTCGGGAAGACGGAACATTAAGTACGGGAAACGAAAAATAGTTACACCTAAAAAGGACGCGCTTCCATCTCGGGGGAAGAAAGGCGTAACTATGATCGCGTCCATCATGGAAGGCCTTCGCGCGGAATTATTGCACGATATTAATCCGGAAGGTCGCGAAATCGAAGTACAATATTGCCCAGATATCAAAATCTCAATTGAAAATATTGACGTAGAAGCACTTATCGATACAGGAAGCGAAGTAACGGCAATATCGGAAGAATTCTATCATCAAAATTACGAAAAATTCAAAGCTTGCCCAACGCTGCCTATCAGCGGGAAACTAATAAAGGGTGCTACCGGTAGCAAGTCGGCACGTTTAAAATATCAAATTCTTGCAAAGACGAAGTTAAGTAACCTATCTCGAAAAATCATCTTCTTAGTAGTTCCAAAGTTGATTAAGCCATGCATTATTGGCTATGATACAATAAAACTGCTTGGAATGTTAATTGATTCAATAAATCAACAAATAATTTTTTCAATAAACAAAGTAGACGGATTAATATCGTACGTGCATAAAAAAATACTGCGGAACGAATTCACGTCACTCACAATTCAGAAGTCGAATAAATACACCGCAGAAGGGTATGGTTTCGAATCTGAAATTCAAATTGCGAGCCAAGAGATGAGTAGATACACCGCAGACGGGTATCACTCAGATCTTAATAATCTTTATGAAGATTATGAAAACAATATTGAAAACCCATACGAGCTCACGATTGAGGAGATCGATGGGAAAGTTGAATCTTGTAAAAACCTCAACGAGGCACAAAAACAAATCTTGAAAAAATTACTATTAAAACGAAAAGAAGTATTCGAGAAAAAACCGGGATTACTAACAACATACGAGCATGAGTTAATTATAAAAGACACGACGCCGTGGTTTTGTAGACCGTACCCAATCCCATTAGCGGATAGACAAGACGCGTTAAAAGAATTCCGACGAATGTTGGAGTTAGACATTATAAGACGTTCGAATAGCGTATATATAAATCCAATTCAAATCGTTAGAAAAAAAGACGGATCTATCAGACCGTGCCTAAACGCGCAGAAGCTCAACGCGGTACTTCAAGATAACTTCGAAGGACCTCCCGGTATCGACGAGGTCTTACAAAGATGCACTGATAAGCCAATAACAAGCATATCAGATTTTACAGCAAGTTATTGGCAGATCAAACTGGCGGAAGAGTCGCGAAAATACACAGCTTTCAAAATCGACAGTCATGTTTACGAATTCAATGTTGTACCGCTCGGGATAAAAACTAGCGGATCCGCATTAATTCGAGGGCTTGCGGAAGCCACATGGGACTTTGAAGATTTTTTAATATTATTCGTGGACGATCTTATGATACGATCGCAAAATTTCGACGAACATATCGAGCACTTAGATAAATTAGACGAACGGTTGATTGAACATAACTTACGGTTAAATTTCAAGGAAACAAAATTTTTTTGTGAAGAAATCGAATTTCTCGGACATTTTATTTCTGCAGAAGGGATACGACCGGACCCAGATAAAATTCGGACAATAAAAAATTCTAAACTACCTCGAAATTTGAAACAATTGCAAAGTTTCATCGGGTTTATAAACTTTTACTCAAAGTTTACAAAAAATTTCGCGGAATACTTAGTCCCATTGTTGGACCTTTTAAGAAAAAATATCGCGTTTCATTGGACAAGCGTACATCAAGCAGCATTCGAAAAAATAAAATCATTGTTTGATGAAAACGTTTTCTTGAAATACGCAGACCCAAAGAAACCCTACATTTTAACCACGGATGCATCTGATTATGCATGCGCCGCGGCCCTGTCCCAGTTAAATGAGGAAGGGGAAGAAGAAGTGGTCTGTTTCGTGAGCAGAACATTCAAGGGAAGTGAATGCTCATATTTTACAACAGAAAAGGAAATGCTCGCCCTTGTATGGTCGCTCAATAATCTAGACACTTTCTTGAGGGGGGCAATTGAGATTACAGTCCGAATGGATCACGAGGCTCTGACATTTTTGCGAACTTGCAAATTTAATAATCAAAGATTACAGAGATGGAACCTAGCTATTCAGGACTTTAGACTCAACCCAGTACATATACCGGGAAAACAAAACGCCGTCGCGGACTACCTTAGTCGAATGGATGATAGCGATAAGTCGAAAAAAGAAAGCCAATCAGAAATAATTATTTCGGCCATTGTATGACAAAAACCGAGCCGCGAGCTCATAAATATTTGTAAAGAAATCGAAAAAAATCAAAGACGCGATCCTGACACGCGAGAAATAGTTTGTAAGTTAGAAAATAAGGATGAACAAATATGTAAAAGCGTACTCAAGAGCTTTGTCAACGAAACCCACGAAGCATACGGCCACATAGGGGGGCGAAAATTAAACAAAATCTTAAGCGAACATTTTTATGTAAATGGCTTACGCAGAAAGATAGCGCGGATTTTAAAGTCCTGCGACATTTGTCAACGTACAAAACATTTAACTACGAAATACAGAGAAATAGCACAGCCTATCTTGACGCGAAAGCCACATGAACTACTGTCAATAGACTTCTACGGCCCATTGCCGACATCTGCAGGAGGAGTAAAATACCTATTAACTACAATAGACCTTTTTAGTAAATTTGTGATATTTTACCCCTTGCGCAGAGCAACAACTCAAGCAGTAATAAAGACATTATTGGAAGATTACATACACATTTACGGTAAGCCAAATGCGATCATATGTGATCACGGTACGCAGTTCACTTCCAGTAAATTCGTAAAGGCGTTCGAAAATGAAAATATAAAAATAATGTACTCATCCATTCGACACCCGCAAAGTAATATTGTAGAACGGGTACACCGAGAACTGGGTAGATTTTTTAGAACATTCATTAGAGACAAACATAAAGGGTGGGCGCGATATGTCAAACTTATTCAAAATATTATAAACGAGACACATCACGAAACCACGAATTACATGCCATAAGAGTTACATTTTGACCGAAAACCCATACGAATATGGGAGAAATATTTGTACATACCGCCAGAAAATAACATAATATCACGAGAAAAAAGAATATCGCTAGCATGCGAGCAAGCGCACCGTATTGCACTAAGTCGGCAAGCAAAAAAGAATGCACACGCGGAACATTTCGAACTGAAAATAAGCGATAAGGCGATGATTAAGGCGCTCAATGAATCCGATGCCGGAAATGGTAAAATAGCAAAATTTTTCGATATCTTCGAAGGACCCTTCGAGGTTAAACAAAAAGTAGGCATCGATACATATTTATTAGTAGACATAAATACGAAAAAAGAGCGTGGAAAATTTCACATAAATAACCTAAAACCGTATTTTGAGGATTGAATGCACAAGTTATAAAAGAGAAAAATAATGAAAAAAGAAAAAATTCCTACGGAAAAATAATGACAAAATCAAAATATTATCGAAAACGAATCAAAAATATAAGTTTTGCATTCAGCTCAGAAGGCGGTCAGAACAAAATAGACAAACATAAACAACTCTAACTAGCAAAGTCATAAAAGCCGAGAGAGAGAGAAAAAAAAATTGTGTGTACGTGACAACAACCATAACAAGGTCGCGACCGAACGACCTAATACAGTCAAGCCAGCGGCAACAACAAGGCCCCGAAAAATTCCTAAGGCTAAGCTAGAAAAAAAAGCGAAGCTGCAGGCTCATTAGTAGCCAAACCATGACCATGGAAGGACCAGCGGAGCAGCTCCAGCTAGCAACAGTCGAGAAGACCACCACCGGGAGCCAGACGGAGCCCATCGCCGTCTGCAGCAAGGGAACCCACGTGACGGTATTTTTTGTTTTAAAAAAGGACTGTACGACAAAACGTGCAGTGCCAAAGCATCCGCGCAGCCAACGGCAGCCGTTTCCAGGGCGGGAGCAAGCAATTCGTCAGGGGCTGGTTTTATCAAGACACGCCGCCGGACCCGTCAACCGCCAGGCGAACCATCGTCCCCCGGCGAAGAGCCTCAGCACAGCTACCCGCCCCAACACCAACATCAAAACCACGTGTGGTATCCGTGGTAAATCTCCCAGTCATCGACGCTGCCAGCAGGAATAAGCTGGGCTTACCAGGCTCGGCACCACAGGCATTGAAGAGTAGGGGTGAGCTGACGCCAGGTCCGCCTCCCCGCCAGTGAACGAGGCCCGAGCGGCTGGCAACGAGTGCCCCCACCCAGCCGCCACCCGAGCCATATGAGCCACAAGCACCAAACGCCAACTAGAGGGAGGACGGCGCACGGCTGTTAAGGCAGAGCAAGGCGCTATCGCCTCAACACTCACCCCTCCACCAATACCATCACCAACAAAACAGCGCACCGTGGCCGCAATATTGGCCGCGGAGTACGCTGCAGCGGTGAAGGGGCAAAAGGCGGAGGCCGAATTTCAAGCCTTCGTCGAGGCCGAACCATTCGGCGATTTAGTTTAGCTATTATTATTATTTTTTTTTTCTTTTTTTTATTATTATGTTAGTTTATATTTTTATATTTTTTACTTTTTATTTTTTTATACCAAAAATGTTGTTTTAGTTTTATTTTAAGAAATAGAGTTTTTTATGTTTGCTTTTTATTATTTTTTATATATATATATATAGCGAAATAAATGTTAAGCATAGACAAAAAGCGTATTATACGTTGTTGCCCTCTTACTCGCCTTTCCTTTATAAATAAAAAATTGTTTTTCATCACAAGCCGACATCAACAATTTTTTATTGGGGGCATTGAGACGGCGGCCCCACGTGGTAGGTAAGAGGCCACCAACGGATAACGTGCCGATGAGTAAGAGATAAGTTACCGACTAAGTAAGCGATAGTATGTATATGTAATAGCCTACCTAAGCGCAGGTAGAGGGCGTGCGTGCATAAAGCATTGGAGAGAGGGACGGCCACAGATATAAAAGGAGACCCGCAGCCACCATCGAGCATTCACGATCTGGCCTTGGTGCATAGAACATAAGGAGAACTGTCGTCCTCTCCAAGTGTTCTGTCTCCTTAGCACTTAGTATGCAAATGAGTTAGTATAAGGTCAGATTGTATATTTAAAGCAATATATATATATTCATATTTTATTTATTAATTTTGATTATTCTTTTGTTTACCCTTCCCCTCTCGAATACCCCTTGGGATCAGGAGGGTAATTCCCTGTTCGCAAGTGGGTAATTTCGAATACAGATCGGTTGTGAGAGGGTGGATCCTCACAAACTAATCCAAAGCTGCGTGGTGATTCTAAGTGTGCAATGCTCGTGGAATAGATCTCCCTCCACGACTCCCGTTGCACACGTGCAGCTTCCCTCTGGTGGATCCTCCACTACGGAGGGTAGGGACGGCTTACGCTCGCTCAACTGTAGTGCGGGGTGATTGTAAGTTTGATCTTCGCTTCCTCGAGTACACTCCTGCCTCTTCCCGTATCGAGTCTAGAACTCTTTCTACTGCCTTGCCTTGGTAAAGCGTAGCCCGTTTAAGTACAAGTATTTATGTAACTATCTTTTGTATTTGTAATTTTTGTATCTGTGTGATATGTACTTTATGCGATTGTCCTGTATCGTCCTGTAATAAGATCAGCATTCGCAATGCGAATTTTTATACGAATTATTATTTTACTGTACTGGACTGCGTTTGGCACCATGTTTATATCTTATATTTTTATATTTTTATGTTTTTATTTTATTTTATTTTATGTTATTTTTATTTTATTTTTATATTTATATTTACCACAGAAATCTAATAATTTTAAGCAAAGTGTGAAGAGTCGACGCACCCTCAATAGCTCCGAAGCGGACATCATTGTGTTTTTTCTTTTGTTTACACCGCTACTGACTATCATGTAACGTCCAGTCCTTAGTCAGCGAATAAATACTATCTATCTATCTCTCTCTGTCTCTCTGTCTCTCTGTCTTTCTGTCTGTCTCTCTGTCTCTCTGTCTCTCTGTCTGTCTCTCTGTCTCTCTGTCTCTCTCTCTCTCTCTCTCTCTCTCTCTCTCCCTCTCTCTCTCCCTCTCTCTCTCTCTCCCTCTCTCTCTCTCTCTCTCTCTGTCTCTCTCTCACTCTCACTCTCACTCTCACTCTCACTCTCACTCTCACTCTCACTCTCACTCTCACTCTCACTCTCACTCTCACTCTCACTCTCACTCTCACTCCCACTCCCACTCTCACTCTCACTCTCACTCTCACTCTCACTCTTACGCTCACCCTCACCCTCACCCTCACCCTCACCCTCACCTTCACCCAAGTACTCCTCTTAGAAGTATCTCCACTAAATTTGTGTCCAATCCAACCATGCGTTTCTTTGGAATCCTACGGAAAGTGATTCAAAATTCAGAAAAACAATTATGTTAGCTGTAGTTAATACTTATCTAATATATTCAGGATCTCATCTCATCAGTTGGCACCAATATTCCATGGTTGGCTTCAGTCGAACTGCTCTTTTTGGTTGTTATAAGAGCTGAAATGCAAAAAAACACAAAAATTAGTCATTTAAATTACTAATTAACGAATCCTCATAAATTGGTCGCACTTGTTCCATCACAATAGACGGAATGATGTTCTTCTAGCTGAATATAGTTCCTGTAACTCTTTGACTCCGTTGGGCAAAAATCATGTTGTGGCTTCTCATCAGTTCATTGAATGTGGAAAAAAGTTGCCCAGATTTCTCTATTCATTTCTTCAACGAAATCTGGATACTTTCTTATGGCCTTGCCATAATAAGCAGAGAGCTTGTCAATTACTTGAGCTGTTAATCTGCTTTTACCTCCGATTGCTTTTCCATCAGCAAGCTTCTTTCCAGAGAGAGATTTCTTGAGGTTTCTCAGACGTGTACCCATCCTCTTCTGCACAAGAGCAATACACTCTCTCTCTCTTCTCAACCACAAATTCATCATCATGTGGTTTTTTTCACTCACTCTTTTCACTGATTTAAATACTTTTGAGTCACCGTCGCCAATGTAGTGGTGGTATTTAACACCGTAAAGTTCTTCTAAACTTTCAAAAATTTCACATATTCCATCCACTTCCATTTTTCCTGCACTACCTTGATGGTTGGCAGTGCAAGATGCTTCATGCTCTCGTACCACTCCGGATATTCTTCCAATTCCTTCTTGCCTTCCCACTTAGAACACTGTTTGCAATAACTATTTTTTATTGCAACATCTAAAACCTTGTCAGTCCTATTTCCTATGAGGCTAGCGAGTCCTTGTAGCGATGAAAAACGTTTTGTCCTTCACGACCCATCACCAGGAACATCCAGTCCAGCACTGTTTGATGATGTAGCACCTTTCTCTTTAAGTACTGCTTTTTTAATAGAATCTTCGGCGACCTCCTGGCAACTTCACTCAACTGCTTGTTGATTTCGTCAAAAGCAGATTGAGCAACTAGCTCAATTTGCTTTTGACTTTTATAAGTCAATTACTTTAACAAGTCCATGATGCCACAAAAATGTGGGAAGACCAGTTTACGGATCTTCGGTTTACTGCCCACGCATTCCCCCTTGGTCCAACTTTTTCATTTGAATTGATTGAAGTAATCTGTTTTCACTTTACACATACAATATCAACTTTGAACCCGAAGTCTTGTACATCAGACTTACTAAATGTCACTTTGCCGTTGCACTGATTGCATACTTAAATGTTCTGAAGTGCAGGTAATAGAACACTGATGTCAATAATTCTATTTCTTGTGTCACCAATAGAGTCTTTGAGCAATATTGCACTTTTAAGTTTTTTTGCACTAGTAGAGGGTCTTGGCCTTTTGATTGATATGCCTTCTTTGTCGAAAATTTTCTTGGTCTCTTCTTAGGTCTCCCTCGAGAATACTTATGAGTACTTTGAAGTCTTCCCTTCTTATCCCTTGAAGACATTTTGCACAGATTTTGCTGCACTACACACACACACACATCCACCCACAAATTGTCACAAAGAAAAAAGAAAACACATAAATGTATTTGAAAAACGAATTTGTTTAAAATTGTCTTTATTGAAACAAACAAATATTGTGTAATTTAAAACTTTTTTCAGCAATATCAGCGTGTAAATATTAGATGTGTTTATCAACACGTATAAAATTCTAAGTATTTGAACACACATAATATGTTTTAAAATCGAATAAAATTATATATAAACAACTGTGTTATAAATCATTATAAACAATAACATATATCTTTATAATGATAAAAATGGCTACTTTTTATATTATTTAAAAAAATTTATTTCACATTTGGACTTAAGAAAAAATATAATAGAAATATAAAATAGGAAAAAAAAAACAAATTTTATTGAAATTCAGTGATAGAGCAGAGGAGAAATATTAAAAAAATAAGATTTGATGATTTTATGTGTAGGTAAACTTCATGTGCGCCTGCTGAGTAGTACAATAACTCCACATTGGCAGTACGTCACTTAGTGACGTACTGCCAGTGTGGGTTCTGCTGCCCTTCAGACCAAAAAAGACGTCCTTCGTCCACATACATGGCCCATTTCACTGCGGAAGTTCCCGGTTCAACGGTGAATTTCTTCGTCACAGTAATCTACTTTTGCCATCATTGAAATAAGTCACTGCAATGTTCCCTCCAATTTCCAGGACTGTAAGACCACTAAAACTGTGCTTGGAGATGAGTTTTCAAATAGATTGATTAATACTTTCATTATTATTTTGTGTGAAACCTTCCAGACATCTTTCAAGTAAGTCTGGTTCTGTTAAATATTGTAAATTGGTTTGATGGCATCCATGATAGCAGCTGGAGAAACATCTGTGCCTTACGCACGCTTTCTTGTTGACGATGAAACTTTCTCTACAAAGCTTGGAGTCACACAGAGCTTTGAAAATTTTGGAGTCTCTATCTCCTATGTAGTTCTTGTATTTCACTCCGTGGGTTGATTTCGATCTTAGAAACTTTTCTACGATGCCATCTACTTCCATCTTTGTAGAACTCCCTCGTGATTGGCTGAGCACTTATCTTGATGGGATTTGAACTAGTCCTTGTATTCTTCAGTATCTTTTTGGGGGTGTATTCTCAAGCTTTACAAAACCATGGTTTTGGAGCAACATCAATCACTTTCCCATTAGCATTGCGAATCAAAGTTGAAACCTCTTGAAGGGAAGAATGTCCTCGCTATCTTCAAGAACTACCACCTGACACATTTCCCCTCATAAAGTGCTCAATCCGTGTCCAAGAGATCTCATAGTTAATACCTTACGCTATTCACTTCGTAAGTATTACATTTTTTCCAACTTTTCGACTCGAGTCAATGAAAGAAACTCTGTTGTACATTGTGCAATTAATTGATAGTCTACTTCCAAGACCTCGTATATCCACTTGACTATATTTGATACCTCCGACACAAGCTTTGTCGACTAATATCCTATATCCTATAGGACCAACTTCTACATATTGTGAACTGCTCAATTTTTCGCATTTCTATTTTCAATAAGAATGATTATAGATACTAAAAGAATATTATATGCAAGCAATAGAATAGCGATCCCACTGAGTAGCGGGAGAGAGAGAGAGAGAGAGAGAGAGAGAGAGAGAGAGAGAGAGAGAGAGAGAGAGAGAGAGAGAGAGAGAGAGAGAGAGAGAGAGCATCGACGACATTGAGTGAGAGTAAACACTGAATAGCTCCGAGCCGAGACGGTCACGAGAATAAAAGTACAAGCCAACTCGGGAAAGCACATTATACATTCCAAATACTCTAAAAGATAGGAAGCGGGAGACGATAAGAATAGGAGAGACAAAATGATGGCATAAGGAATTAATATTATTAAAGTAAAATGATTGATATAACAAATATCCAAAACGAAATACGAACAATCATGTGCGAGACGACATTATTATACGAACACAAATTTCGGTAAAATACAATTGAACAAGAGTAGGAATAATTAACTCAAATACCTCGTAAGATTATAATACACGAAAGTTAAAACCAGACTGAAATTTGAGCATATCGACGTCGCTACAAGCATTTCAATAGCGAGTGTAAAGATACAGCGAGTGTAAAAATGTATAAACATCATATCCACAACACGGAAATTCAAGAACAATTTAAAAGATGCAGACGCCAGAAACGCAATACTCCACCCATTACCGACGGAGCGCCTTACCTACGCATCGCGCGGCCTAAGTCGGCAGCGGTCCCTCTTTCGATATCTATTGCAAGAGAGGTACATGAAAGAAGCAGCATTACCCGCAAACAGTAAGTGTCCATATTAACGGCAAAGTAGATCACTACTTGGATGACTACAAGAAGCCCGGAGAAGCTATATGATGCAAAGATGCTCGACCACCTAAACAAACGTAGAGTCGAGCAGGACGGAACTATATCCGGGGGAGGGGACGTATGATAAGCGGCAAGAAAAAGTCAGAGACGAAAAATAGTAAGAAGAGGAGTAGGGGGCGATCATAGATAACTCCATATATGGAAAACCTAACCCCTCCTATTGGGGATTTCCGTTGAGAATATTCTAGAACATTCGCGAGCCCGGACTATATAAGGGCCCGGAAAAACTGCACGGACCCTCATTCGGACTCAATGTCTCAGTTAGGGTTAATCTCTTTCAGTCGCACTTAGAATCTCAGAAGTTCAATCGGGAATTTAGTCGCCGTCGGACAAAATTTAGCCGAGCCGGAACTCGGTTCGGGACTTAGAATCAGTGCGCGCAAAAATTATTCGGCACGGGATTCAAGTTCGACAAGATTTATTATTGAGAGAAATGGAACTTCGCGTCAAATTAACGCCAACACAAATATTTTTCATATAGTATAAATTTGGACTGAAACCAGGGAATCGAACCGCGAGATAAAGTAGTTACCGCATAGCAAAGGGCAAAGAAAAGAATAACAATATCACAAATGCTTTTCAAACGCGCTTTGGAGTTAAATAAAGTAAAGTCATCTGAGAACCAATCAGAATCGAGTGCATTTCAAATTATTCATTTTGGGCACCAGTAACCCTTTCAGTAAAGAATTATACGATCATTACGTCTCGCACCGTCTCCCGGAATAGATCGTCTCACCTATAGTTGTAAGCTTAGCACTACTACATCGACTTAGTATATTTCATTAACGCGATACTCACACTGAGCGTCGACAAAGTTCGGGTAATTGTTATTTCAAGCAAATAAAAAAAGGATTTATTGCTATTAAATTACAACTTTTTAATCAAAATCCAAGTTCCGAGTCCTTGCATAATATCATCACTTAACTAAATAACTTAATAATAATCCGCGTCGCCCATTAACCCAGTGATTCCGATCATCCGCCGAGAGGACGAACGGGTAGCAGAGCAATAAAGCAATCGACTCGAGAAAAGATAAGTGTCAATTCAATACAGCGCTACTAGCATGCTAGAAGCGTCTCTCTCTCTCTCTCTCTCTCTCTCTCTCTCTCTCTCTCTCTCTCTTCATTGTCGCTCACCTCATCTTCATCCGGTTCCAAGGCAACTCTGTCCGACGGTCTAAGGGTCTGCCATTTCAATGCAAACTCCCTAACGGGTCACATTGAGGCGGTAAGGCTCTTTTTGTCCACTCGTCCCCTTTATCACGTGATAGCTGTAACTGAGACCTGGCTGGACGACAAGGTACAAACAATACCTCTACTCGACAACTACATACTTCTCAGACGGGACCGAAACAGAAACGGTGGAGGTGTGGCCCTCTACATACATCTATCACTAACGGCTACTGTTCTGACATCATCTGACGGTGACTGGTTGGGTAAGCCAGGGAAGCCAGAGTATCTCTTCTGCGAGATCTCCGCAAAAGAGGTCTCCCCTATCTTTGTGGGAGTTGTGTATCGTCCACCCCATGCACCATTCATTCAAGGTAATGATTTCATTGAAAAGCTCACGACACACATGCACAATTATTCCACAAAGATAATTATGGGGGATTTCAATGCGGACCAACTCTCTAGATCTGAAGATGCCAAATTCATCAAGGCCTTCGTAGAGGAGAACTCTCTTCAGTCGGTTCCTTATGGTGCAACACATCATAAACAGGAATCTGACACCTGGCTTGACCTCTGCTTAATAGACGAGCAGGATCGCCTGCTGTCGCACTGGAAAACTGACACACCTTTCATAAACGGACATGACCTGATCACGGCCACTCTAGACGTACAGATACCACGCTACGACCCGAAAACTTTTACATACAGAAACTACAAAGCAATCTGTGCCGAGAGACTTAAGGCCTACCTCGGTGCATGTGACTGGTCATCGCTCGCCACCTCATCACTCGACGATTGCATCAACACCCTCAACACCAACCTGACTAATGCCATTACTCATCTCGCTCCATTACGGACAGTGACACCCGGACCGAAGCGTCACCCGTGGTTTACCACGGCTCTTCGTGACCTCTTGAAAGAACGGAACAGACTCTACAGACGGTTTCGCAGGTCACGTCTCCCGCAAGACCTGTATTTTTACAGGATAGCGAGGGATGAAGCTCATAGGCAGGTCGAGGACGCCAGGCTGAACTACTATCACACACGCCTGTCCTCCTTGACCGATGCCGGTGAGATCTGGAGAGAACTTGAGAGACTTGGAATCACCACCTCCAAAGTAAAACCTCCCTCTCGTTTCTCCAGTGAAGACCTCAACGCATATTTCAGCAGCATTTCCAACGACCGACAGGCCCCCAATGTGGAGGAATACATGCAGACCCTGGAGAGTCTGAACATCCCCGAACACTTCTATTTCAGAGAGATAACGGAATCGGACGTCTTATCTGCAGTGATGCACTTTGACTCCCAGGCCAGGGGTAGTGACGGCATCCCACAGGTTGTCATTCTCAAAGCACTGCCGGTACTCGCTCCATTCTTATGTCGTATTTTCAACCTTTCTTTGAGCGAGTCAAGCTTCCCCTCCGACTGGAAAAAGTCACTGGTGCATGCACTGAATAAAGTCAGTTCGCCAACAGCCTTAACTGACTACCGTCCGATCTCTCTTCTTTGTTTCCTGTCCAAGGCGCTGGAGTGGCTAGTGCACAGACAAACCTCGGAGTATCTTGAATCGAGACTTTTCCTCGACAACTTACAAACTGGTTTTCGCACTGGCCACAGCACACAGTCCGGCTTAATTAAGCTGACTGATGATGTCAGGCTTGGAATAAACAGAAAGAAAGTAACACTTCTACTTCTTTTTGACTTTAGTAAGGCGTTTGACACAGTGTGTCACGCCAGACTACTCAAAAAGCTAACTTTCTTCGGCTTTTCTAAGCAGGTCATTCGTTGGTTTGCCTCATATCTCACAGGCAGAAAGCAGGCCGTCATTGGTGACAATGACGAACTCTCCACATTTCTACCGCTAAACACGGGAGTACCACAGGGGTCCGTACTGGGACCACTATTATTCGCATTGTACATCAATGACATCGGCCTCTGCTTGGACTCGGACGTATCTCATCTCATCTACGCGGATGTCCTGCAAATTTACAGCCAATGCCACCTAGAGGAGCTCGATTCCTGTTCCGAGAGGATGAGTGCTAATGCCGAAAGGATAATGGGCTGGGCTGCGCTAAATCATCTCAAACTGAACGTACTCAAAACTCAGGCGATCGTCCTGGGCTCCTCCTATTATATAAACGCTCTTCCTTCCACCGCTAACACCTACATTAAAATAGGAGAGGCCCAGGTTGAATATCGGTCGACAGTGCGTAGCCTGGGGCTGGTGCTTGATTCTAAACTCACCTGGAAAGAGCACGTTACACAACTGTGTAAACGTGCACACTCTCTCATGTATAGACTGTATTTTTTTAGAAAGAGCACTGGTTTCGAGCTGCGCAAGCATCTTGTGCAGGCCTTACTTTTCCCCATCATCGACTACTGTTCATTGGTATACTGTGACCTCTCACAAGAACTTGACACCAAACTACAGAGACTGGTGAACACAGGAATACGTTACATCTATGGTATAAGGAGGGACGAGCACATCGCCCCCTACAGGCGTGAGTTGCAATGGCTCACCACCGCCGGACGTAGGAAGTACTTTACGGCCTGTTTTCTAAGAAAACTATTCAATACTGCCACTCCATCCTACATCTTGGCCTTTTTCGACTTCCATGTTGCACTCCGCCCAGTGAGGGGCGAGGTGACTCCCCTGGACATTCCCGTTTTCGCCACAGAGGCGCTGAGGAATTCATTCCACGTAAGCGCCTCATATCTCTGGAACTCATTACCAGCTCATCTCCGTAACATTGAATCAATACCTCTTTTCAAACGTCGGATCAGGCAACACTACCTCAATCTAGAGAGAATCTAAATAGCCACTCATACATGCATCCTCATTTGTCATTTTAACTTCTAATTATTAAGCTATATTTATCTGTAAAAATATTTAAATCTGTATCTGTAAAAATAATTTTGTAAATACCTCTATATTATATATCTTCTTACTCTTTTTTGTATAACACAATGTACAGACAATAAATTTAATCTAATCTAATCTAATCTCTCTTAGAATAAAGGCTTAGAACTAACGTGTAGCATCGATTATTCGGCGTTTTTCAAATCGAGTTATATTCTGAAGGCACGAAATTAAGTTCTTTTTTACTAAAAAGGGTTTCCCAACCAGGCATTTTGCGCTGTCCTTGAAGATCGCGGGAATGTCTAAACACCGAAAACCCTAGGATTTTCTCATAAAAATTCGCGTCGTTCTCCGTGTTGCCCCATAATAAACTAACCAATAAAATATTGCATTGTTGTTTATATATATAAACTTCTTGGTGCATCGGAAACCGGGAAACTTTTTAATTGGTGAAAAGCAACTATTTTGAAATATACAAAAGTTCGAACATTTAAGTAACTATTTGACAAAAATAAAGAAAATCTTTCTTTTTTCGTGTAATTGGGAATAAGTATGAGAACTCTATTGAAAGTATAGAAAATAATTATTTAAGGTAATATTTTATTCTGTGTAATTTTCCTTCCTATATCACTCCAAAAAATAAAGAATCGCTTTAACCAGCGACTTATTTTTCATAAACCTTCCATAAAAATCAGGAATTGCTTTAACCAGCGACTTATTTTTAATAAACCTTCCATAAAAATAAAGAATCGCTTCACTACATCTCAAGAAAATACAGCAGAAAATGATTGTTAGGTGATTGTAAGTCACCTAGCAATGTTTAATCAAATTCTGCGTGAGTTGACCTCGCGCACGCAGCTATACAGACACGGGAGAGATTTCACTCATTAAATCTCTCCTGGCTGCCAACTTGACTTCTCTCTCTCTCTCGAGAGAGAGAGAGAGAGAGAGAATCTATCCCTCTGTTTACTTCTCTGGTCCAAGGAATTTTCTTTTTGGGTTGTTTTAAAATAAGAATAAATATTGCTAAGGTTTTTGAACACTATTATTCTTATTTTGGTCCTCCTTTTATGAACAATTAGAATTTGTGTGGTTGCATCCGACAAAGAGAGACAAGTCGTCGCCACGAGTGAGTTCAATGAATAAGCGTGTTTACAAAAGAATAAAATAACCATATTGAACAAGAAGAAAATAAAGAAAACTATGGAAAAAAATATTAGTCCGCTCGGCAGTTTGGCTCGAGTCGGAGTGCCGTGAGGTAGCGTGGCTTGGGGATGCTCGGAAGTATTTCCGGGCCTCCCACGCGTCTCCAAGCTCTACTTCCCCACGCTGACGTCACTGCGTCTACACTTGTCGCACTCATTAGGCCTTATGGGACCTGGCAACGTTGCGAGTGTTCAAACTGCAGCGTGGCTTCGCACGTGCGGTCTTGCGCAGTGGAGGGGAAGTTGTTTAGGTCAGCGAGATTCTTGGCTACCTGATACTTTTGTGGCCTTGAGTCTCGCTGTACCTATTATGTGTAAAACTTTCCCGATTTTATATTCGAAATAATTATTCGAATATAATTATAGGAATGTTGTCACATAACAATGTTTACTTCGAAAATGAGCATTCGAAAAATGATGTTAAAAAAGAGAGTAAACTACAAGATAATTGTGAAGGAGAAATGAATAATGCAAGTTTGTATTATGAAAATGAAAATACAAATGTCTTCGGTGAAAACATGTCAAGAGAGCGATATTTTAATCAAAGAGATAATCAGTGAAATTGAAGAAAATGAAAAATGCACGCTTACACGCCGAGAAAGCGATGAGGAAGGCGCAGGTATAATTGATGAAATTAATGAAGTAAAAATTCATGCTCTTACACGCCAGGAGAGCGATAGAGACACAGAAAAAGTCAATGAAATATAAAAAACTGATATTTTTGCGGTCGTTTGATAAGAAAGTGTTGATCATAATACAAGTACAATGCGCGAAAGCGAACCAAGTGAAATTTTTGTTGAAGACGAAAAATTTGAAGGAGATGAAATTAGAATAAAAGGAATTGAAATAAATATTAATGAAAATAATTATATAAAATATGAAAATAAAGAAACTATAAGTACGGACGACGAATTTGAGATAAAAGAAGATCAGAAAAATGTTAATGAAAAAATTATTATAAAACAAGGGAACCGAAAATAATGAATGCTCATACACAGTCACACAGACGAAAGACTACAAGGAAATTAAGGGTATAAGCTATGAAAGTGAGGTAATACAAGACGGATATATAGAGTTACACAGCGAAGAGGCTATTGAAAGAAAACTACCTGCGCGCAGCAGAAGGGACTATTTACCTGATTTTGTGTACAATAGAGGAAAATATTATAAGGAAAACAAGCAAAACACATAAATACAAGTACGACATTAGAGGATCCAGAGAATAAAGGAAAATAGAAAACTGAATTTAACTCTATTATGAAAAATCAAAAGCCCTTAAAGGAAGTGCGTTTTCGGAACGATAATTTACTGATATAATAGAGAGTAATGATGATATCCCAACTTTTGAAATAAGGAGTGAGCTAAACTCAGACAATAAAAATGTGATTTTGAAGAAGAAGAAAATAAAAATGAACTCAAGCATAAAAGTAAAAAGGTCAAATCCTAAGAAAATTAAATTGGATTCGATAACCAAAAGGGCATTTAAAAAAAATGACGCAGTTGAGCAATAATTACGAAGATTTTATAAATATATCAGATGAGTTCAAAAAATGAAACAAAAGCCAAGAAAACGCAAAAGTATATAAATTCGATGCAATGAAAGAAGCATTAGAAACAATCACAGATGGGAGTAAAGATAATATAAAGAAAAATCCTTTTAAAAATTCACAAGATCTATAGATGTCGACGTCCCTCGCTCAGAGAGAGTCAAAGCACTCTTACGGCTCAACCATCTCGAACCTGAAATAAGAGAAGTCCTCGAGAACCTCATCGATATTTATCACGAACAATTTCTCTTACCTGGCGAAAAATTGACAACTACGCATTTAATTCAACATCGCCTTCTGACTATTGATAATCGTCCTATAAATGTCAAGCAACCTCGTCCTCAGAATGCGCATCGAGAACCAATAATGGAAAAAATTAAAGAATTTCTAGATGAAGTACTCATTGTTCCGCCCCACTCAGATTACAATAGTCCGCTTTGGTGTTTCCGAAAGAAAGACAGTAAAGGAAATCGGAGATATAGAATTGTATTAGATTTTCCAAAATTAAATGAAATCACCTTGTAGGATAACTACCCTTTGCCAAATATACAAGATATTTTCGATCAACTTGGCGGTTCAAAATATGTTATGGTTTTAGACTTAGCGACAGGATTTTATTAAATTCCGTTGCACCCGGACGATCGCCATAAAACAGCATTCACAGTACCGAATGTATGATTGTTTGAGCGGACTAGAGCACCGCAAGGCTTAAAAAGCAGTCTGGCTACTTTCATGCCCTGCATAAATAAAATCATTTATAATACACCTATTAAAGAAGAGGAAGCCGGAAACTCACACACCATCTCGCCCGAAGATGCGAACTCAGGACCTTTAGAAGTCTGTGTATATCTCATCTCGACGATATCATCGTATATGCTAAGACAATAGAAGAACATACTGAGAAATTCGCAAAATTACTGAGAAGACTAAAAGCCGCAAATGTCAAATTGCAACCCGATAAATGTGATTTTTTTTACGTCGAGAAGTGTGTTATTTGGGACACATTATCAGCGAAGATGGAGTTCATCCCGATCGTAAGAAACTAAAATGTTAGACAAATTTTTGGATTAGCAGGTTATTATCGGAGATTTATTGACGAATTTTCGAAAATAGCCAAGCATCTTAGCAATTTGCTTAAACAAGATGCGCCCTTTAAGTGGACTGATAAAGTTCAAGAAGCTTTTGAAAGCTTTTGTACTCACCACAGATGCTAGTCTGACCTGTGTCGGAGCCGTACTATCTCAAGGAACAATAGGCCAAGATCGCCCGATTGCATATGCTTCGCGAGTAGTCAACGACGCCGAGACACGATATGACACTTATTCAAGGGAAGCACTAGCCATGGTTTTTGGTATTCCTCATTTCAGACACTATCTATTGTGTGCTAAATTCATAATTTGCATAGATCACTTGCCGTTGTGTTGGTGGAAAGACCAAATTAGCATTCCAAAGTAAAATCAAGAGAATGGCCAAAGAAACACGAATATATTCTCAGAACCGTTCTCGAAGTTACGGAAAAATTTTCGTCGAATGTAGAGAACAGTTGTTCGTGCGCAAAGACAATTATTTGTACTTCGTAACCAATAAAGGCAAAACGTTTGACGATGGAGCACGATTTTTAGAAAAGCGTCGAGAACTACCACGTTTACATAATTTATCCATAGGAGACTTAAGAGGGATGCTTAAGAGCAATAAACATCATTTTATAATAACGCTACAAGGCGAAATAGGTGAAAGTATATCAACGATATTTGAAAACTTAATCAACGGATTAAAGCAATTAAAAATATTTATTATTAGAGACGGGACGCAATCAATCAGCATCGCCAAGAGCAGTTCAATAGAAAACATAGTATGGGAGGAGATAGTTTGCAAAATTCGAACTATTTTGAGAGGATTAACAGTAAAAATAATTATTTACCGAGAGACGATTATTTATCTATCTGTAAATGAGCGCGCACAAATAATAGAAGAGGCACACTGTTTAGCCATCAGCGGACATAAAGGCGTAACTAAGAGTTATAAGCGTATCAAACGAAGATATTATTGGGAAAATATGAAAATTGATGTACAGATGTACATACGAAAGTGCTTACCATGTCAATTAAAAAAGCTCGTTAGAGTAAAACCTGAAAACTCTGTGGTAATTACAGATACACCACTGGGCGCTTTCGATAAGATCGCGATTGACCTAGTTGAACCATTTCCTAAAACAGACAACGGGTATGATAATATATTAACGATACAATGTTGTTTAACTAAGTATTCACTAGCGATAGCACTTCCAGACGCCACAGCAAGATCCGTCGCCGACGCATTAATAAAACGTTTCATTTGTATATTCGGAGCCCCAGTAGCAATCGTAACAGATCAAGGGACGAATTTTCTATGCAACTCTCTCTCTCCCTCTCCCTCAATCTCTCCCTCTCCCTTTCCCTCTCTCTCTCCCTCTCTGTCCCTCTCCCCCTCTCTCTCTCCCTCTTCCTCTCTCTCCCTCTCCCTCTCTCTCCCTCTCTCTCTCTCTCCCTCTCTCTCCCTCTCTCCTCTCTCTCTCCCTCTCCCTCTCTCTCTCTCTCCCTCTCTCTCTCTCTCTCTCTCCCTCTCTCCCTCTCTCTCTCTCTCTCTCTCTCTCTCTCTCTCTCTCTCTCTCTCTTCTCTCTCTCTCTCTCTCTCTCTCTCTCTCTCTCTCTCTCTCTCTCTCTCTCTCTCTCTCTCTCTCTCTCTCTCTCTCCCTCTCTCTCTCTATCGACAAGAGGCAAATTACCCTGCTTGTCCTGCTCGACTTTTCTAAAGCCTTCGACACAATCTCGCATGCTCGCTTGCTGAAGAAGCTGCGAGCTTTAAATGTTTCTTGTGGCACACTCCGATGGTTTTTCAGCTACCTAGCTGATCGGATCCAAGCTGTTGTGGACGAAGGAGGATCCGTTTCTGAGTGGTTGCAGGCTTCCTCTGGAGTTCCTCAGGGTAGTGTCCTTGGACCACTACTATTTGCAGTCTACATCAACGACCTCCCTCGTGTACTCCAATTTTCTCATCATATGATGTTCGCTGACGACACCCAGATCTACACCCACTGCTCGCCTAGTGACTTGAAACAAGGCATCCAGAACATCTCCTCAGATGTACAAGCAGTGGCCCTGTGGGCGCATCACAATGGGCTTAAGCTGAACCTTCTAAAGTCCAAGGTTATGATCCTTGGTAGCCAGCTCTATACCTCAGCTATTGATCTTGCTACGGTTCAGAAAGTATGTGTGGATGGGGTTCCACTGCCCTTTGTTGTTGAAGCAAAAAACCTGGGGCTCTGGATTACGCCTACCCTTTGATTGGCAGTTACATGCTCGGCATGTTGTTAGGAAGGTCTATGCCACGCTCTCTTCTCTTCGCTTCCATCGGCATGCGCTCTCCAGGAGCCTCAGGATGAAACTCGTACGTACACTCATCTTTCCCAGCTTTGACTACTTGAGTCCCGCTTATTCTGCCCTCGACAAAACTCGTACACTTAAGCTCCAGAGAGCACAGAATTCGTGTGTCCGTTTTGTTGTTGGTAATATTCCACGCCGTGCGCATGTCACCCCCTATAGGCTCGAGCTTGGGTGGCTCTCTGCAAAAAGTAGGCGTGAGTATCTCCTTGGTGTCCAAGCATACCAAGCATTAGCCCGCCGATCCCCGTCCTACTTGCTGTCTCGTTTTGCGGTCCGTGATGATGACTCGCTTATACGTCGATCGGCTAGAAACCCCCCTCAGGCTCTCCTCTATGCAGCTCCTCGCACAGAAGCCTGGAAGCAATCCTTTTGCGTTCAGGCTTCCATCTTGCTGAACAGCCTGAACATCACGATCTTTTCTGAGCAGCAGCTTCCGGCTTTTAAGCGTGACCTTCACTGCGCCCTCTTAGCCAGGGATCGTTCAGACTGGGAAGCGCGAGTTGTGCAGGAAGGGTTGAGCGTGGGTTAAACAAATCCAGCGTTATTACCCTAGCTATAAATCTGACTGTCAGCTCTTACATCGCATATTATTAATAAGTTATTTAGGCATTACTCTTAGCTTTACTATTAAGTATACTCTTACTACTATGTCTGATCAACATTTCATGTCAAATACTTTGTTGTACTATCTTTCACCGCTGTAACTACAACGCCAGATAGGGTTCTACCCCAAGGCGCATAATAAAACAATCAATCAATCAATCAATCTCTCTCTCTCTCTCTCTCTCTCTCTCTCTCTCTCTCTCTCTCTCTCTGTCTCTCTCTCTCTCTCTGTGACTAGAAGAGAGGAAAACAAAAATCGCTCAGGGCTCGAGGGGAGGGGAGGCTAAGAGCGGTGCCCCAACAAAACGAATCGGGTAGAGATAGTTGGAAAACACACTACAGTACACACGGATGCTCACACGAGAACGCAACCCGGGGCTGCTCCGGCGGGGGGGTTGGCTCTCCACTCCGAGAGTACAGTATAAAAACTAGATTTGCTGGCACTCCTAGGCCGCCGGATAGTACAGGAGCCCGGGTCGGTCCAACCAACATGACCTGGCTGCTCTATCAGTCGGCTAATAATCTTGCTCGGCCCAGCGATGACGGTTGGCGACCGGACAGGGCCTCGATGGGTCGGGCGGGGGGCTCTACCGAGGCCACGGGGGGAGAGTCGGCCTTCTTCAGTGGCGACCGCAAACACAACACATCACCAATTACAAAAAATGAAAATGTAGAAAAAAGAGGAAGCGACAATAAAGGTGCCAGCCACTTTGGGACTCCCTAGTCCAGACGGAAGGAAAGAGGAGAGTCATGACCAGGCGTCTGACAACCCCAACGGGATGTCGGACAATACTGGTCTACCCAGCTCGGAAGAGGTTTGGGCGACTGCGGGAGCAATCCCAGCGGTCAATACCGTCCAGATACCGAGCGCGGTACAAGGCAAAAGAAACCGGCCCAAAAACAGGAAAAATCGATAGGGGGCGCAGATCAAGAAGGCGAGGGCTCTGAGAGAGGGGGCGCCAACGGCGCCGAACTCTTCAAAGAGACCGCACTCCGAGAAGAAATGCCGAAAGAGGTAAAAAAGAGGACGACAAGAGAGCCCCCTCTGAGTTACAGCAGGGCTGTGGCCACTAATCTGAAGGTGACCGTGGTGCCGGCGGACTACCCGGAGGGCAAGCTCTGCGAGGACAAAGGAAAGGAGGTGGTGAAGTTCTTGGAGGGAGTGATCGATGCAACTCCCGATGGAGCCTATCTTCCAGGTTTCCTGGATCGTTGGTTCCTGAGGGGGGCGCAGATCATGCACTGCAGGAGCGACGCCGACAAGGCTTGGCTAAAAGCCAATATCGGAGGCTGGAGGGATGGGGAGGGCGCCCAGCTCAAGGTCATTGAGATGGGTGAGCTACAAAGGCTGATAAGGGCTCTGATCTACGTCCCCGGCGTTCACGCACAGGAGATCGTGGTGAAGAGGCTTGCGCGGCAAAAGCCCACCCTGCAGGCGGACGCCTGGACAGTCACCGAGATAAAAACGGTGAAGACAGGCGCCGAGGGCAAGGCTGAGGAAACGATGGTGAGGGTCCTCATGGAGAGGCCGGAAGTCGAGGCAGTGAAAGCCCTGGACTCCAAGCCTTTCTGTGGGGTCGGGAGGGCTCACATTGTGTTTCCCTCAATGAAGATAGAGAAGGAGGCGGAGGGCAGCCCCCACAACCAAGAGATGGAAGTGGAGGCGACCCCAGAAGAATGCGTAAGTGAAGCTACCGAGCGCGATGTCTTGTCGTGGAAGGCGGCCAGGCGTGGATCCGATCAGTGGGACTTGTCCTATACAAGAACCCGTAATTGGATTCACGCAGATTAACATCATTGCAAGGGTGCCTCGGCCGTACTGGCTAGGTGCATGGCAAAGGTGGACACAGGCATATGCCTAATCCAAGAACTATGGCTTTATAAAGGCAGTATAGCAGGTCTAAATTGCTGCGGGACCAGAATCGGTGGGGCACGGACACTGCCAGGACTTGCGTCATCGTGAAGGGACTGTGGGCTGAAACAGTACTGAAGCACTGCTCCAGGGACCTGACCATGGCCAGGATCAGATATAAGGACAAAAATGGCACAAGTAAGGTAATGATGGTGGCGGCAGCGTACTTTCCATACGATGCAGCCGACTGTCTACCAAAAGAAGTGGTGGCTTATAAGGGAATGTGAAACTGAAGGAACAAACCTGGTGTTGAGGTGCGATGCAAACGCGCACCACACGGTTTGGGGAAGCTCCGTCATTAACTCTAGAGGACAGAGGCTGTTGGAGTTTTTGGCGTCCACAAACCTAGAGCTGCTGAACAGAGGAGACAAGCCCACGTTCCAGAACGCTGTCAGGGAAGACGTCATTGATCTGACCCTGGCGACGAGAGGAATAGCGGATAGGATAGAAAGATGGAAGGTGTCGGAAGAGGTCTCTTTGTCAGACCACAACCAAATAACTTTCCAGATCGGAGGTCAAAGCACAATGGAATAGGAAAGAAGGGTGCCAAAAAAACACAAACTGGGACGGTTATAGGGAGAAACTAGAGGCAAAGATTCGGCTTTTCCCCAGAGCATATGGCTCGGTGGAGGAGATCGAGCATTGCTGCGAGATCCTTACAGACATAGAAGTAAGCTCGTATAAGAACAACTGCGAGCTAAAAAAGCACGAGCAAGAAAGGGGGCTCCATGGTGGAAGCCTTCTTTAGACAAGATGAGAAAAAAGGTACGAAGACTATGGAATAGGGCCAAGCGCACTAAAAACGCGCAGGACCGAGAAAATTATATGGCCGCACAGATGGAATATAAAGAGGGGATCTTGTCGGCCAAGGTCGAGGGCTGGAGGGGAGAATGCAGCGGGATGGAGAGCCAAAAGGATACTGCCAGACTGTGCAGAATCCTACAAAACCCCAAGAGACCGAAGGCGGACACGATCAGACTCGGTACCAGATGGGCGGAGGATAAAAACGAGGCGCTGAGAGGTCTACTAGAGGCCCACTTTCCGGACTTCCGGGAGGAGATCAGTGAGGATAACTGCCGGTACTGGGCAAACGGAAAGGACTGGCGTTTGGCCAGAAACATCACGGACAAGAGAAGGATCGAATGGGCAATAGACTCGTTCGAAGCTTACAAATCGGCGGGATCGGATGGAATATTTCCAGCCTTACTTCAACAAGCCAAGGGGGTATTAATACCGGTACTGGAGAAGCTGTACAGAGCATGCCTGGCGATGGGGTACGTACCCTGTAGATGGCGTCTGGCGAAAGTGGTGTTTCTCCCAAAACCAGGGAAGGCACAACACACCGGAACGAAGGATTATTGACCAATTAACCTGACCTCGTTCTTGCTTAAAACGATAGAAAGGCTTGTCGACAGATATATTAAGGAAAAACCTCTCTTAGATGCCCCGCTGCACGACAGATAGCACGCCTATCAGGCGGGCAAGTCGGTTGATACTGCATTAGCAGAAGCGGTGGGGTTCATTAAGAAAGGAATGAAAAACAGAGGTATGGTGTTAGCAGCCTTTTTGGATGTGGAAGGAGCATTCAACCACACCACCAGGGAGGCTATAGCACAGGGAATGCGAAGGCATGAAGTACCGGACATCGTCTACAACAGGGTCTGGAACATGCTGGGAACAACCTCGCGGTTAGGCGAGGTAAGAAGGGGATGCCCACATGGCGGAGTGCTGTCATCCATGCTTTGATGCCTGGTAGTGGATGGCCTCATTAGAAGAATAAATGAAGCAGGAATCTATGCACAGGCTTATGCCGATGACATAGTCCTGATGGCAAGAGAAGACGACGAGGACGTACTAGCAGGGATAATGCAGAACGCCCTAGGGATCGTCGAAAAATGGTGTAGAGAGGTGGAGCTTGGGGTCAACCCGGATATGGTTAGCATCATGCTTTTTACTAAAGGTTTTGTAAGACGCGGTCAGTTGAGGGCCTAAGACTCAACGGGGCACATGAGGAGCCTAGAAAAGATACAAAGACTGGTCATGGGTGGAATGACGGGAGCAATGAGGACTACACCGATGGCGGGCCTCGAACTATTGCTGGACTTTCCCCCTCTCGACAGAGTGGCAAGGGCGTGCTCCTTTAGGGCCTCCTCCAGGCTGATGGGAGGGGAGAATCGCGAGACCTCAACTGAAAGAGGGCTCGCGGCTGAAATGCTTCCCGCTATCGCCGATGTGGGCTGCGATAGGATGATAGAGCGCATCCAGTTCGCAATACCGTATCAGGTGATCATATCGGACAGGAGTGAATGATCGGGGGGCGCGCATGCCTTGACAGAGAGGGGGAGGGTCTGGTTTACAGGCGGGTCTAAAACCACGGACGGAGTGGGAACGGGAGCGTGGGAGAAAGGTAGCGCACAAGAAATAGTGTGCTCCTTCAACCAACATGCGATGGTTTTCTAGGCGAAGATCAGGGTTATAACGGAATGCGCAAGGGCGATGTCAGAGAAGGGAGCATGTCACAGTTCGATCACCATCTGCTCGGACAGCAAAGCAGCGCTGCTTGAACATTGTGGGAAATGAGAAGGCAGACAGGCTTGCAGGCAGAGGCTCTAGCGGAGTGAGAGCCAAGGAATACAGCATCGCAGTTCCGGCCTGCGAAGTAAGTAGGGCGATGAAAGAATGGCTTAGAAGAGGGCTCAAGGAGAAGTGGAGGAGCAGCCCAGGCCTTCGACAGGCCAAGCAAATGCTGGGAGAGAACCCCCTGAGGAATGGGAAATCTCTCAGATAAGCAACCTGAGTCGAGACAGGCTTAGACTGGCCGTGGGGTGGTTAACGGGCCACTGGCTCGTCAGATACCACCTCTTCAATATGGGCATACTGGAAGAGGGGGACTGCAGATGGCGAGGAGCCGACGAAAAGTCGACACCACACCTTCTGTGCGAGTGCCCGGTTTTTGCCAGGACAAGGCATAGGGAGATGGGCACTCTCACAATAGAAAGGGGGGACCTGCGCGATTACGGACTGCAGGAAATCTGCAATGTAGCAAGGCATATAGGCAAGAGGCTCTAGTGGATAGAGACTCTTACGGGAGAAGAAAACAGGTAGGAGGCATAGCACAATGGATTTCTGTGTGCTAGACCGCCACGACCCCGAGCAAGGGTCGGCGTAGTCACCTGCAAGATCAGATTAGATTAGATTAGAATGAATATTAATCGAAACAGAACTAGGTATCGAAGAGTTGTACGCATGCGTAAAATTACACAATCACGGAAATAAACAAGGGAAGTGATCGTAACAGTTATATTGACTTACCAAGGTCGTAGCACAGACAAATGGAATAGAAGGAAGTCATTCAAGTCAGAATCCGAGATGAAAGAATTTGAAGCGGCACTTTATTGGGCATACGCCGATGAGTTAGAAAAGGATCGACGACGACTAGAGGAGGAAAACGCGGAGCAAGCCTTCTATAAAAGAGAAAAATGGGGCAAATTTTACGAGTTCGTGACACCTACACAAAAAGCTGCACAAAATGCGTATATGCATAACAAGGAAATTCGAAGAGTTATAGCAGAACGGTGTCATAATACGTTACTAGAACGAAGGCGTAGAAAAGAGGAAAACGATAGTAATCAACACCCCGAGTTCGGTGTCGTCAAACAGCGATTGGCCAAGTGCGATTATGATGCAGCCAAGATGCGTATAGAAAATGGTCTCAAAGAAGAAGATTATCGGAAAACCGAAAAAGAAGTACGAGTACGGCAAGCTCGAAATGAAAATACAGTACGTGAGTACTAATTCGCCGTACTAATTCGGCGTACTAATTCGCCCTAGATTTCCTGGTGACAGAATTCCCAGACATCCTCGGGAATGTCGGTAGACCCATGCACGACATATTGGAAGAGATACTGAAAGAACAATGCATTAATACACACCAAAGCACGCAATTGAAAAAAAATAGGGGGAATCAAATTACCCGACTTCCAAGCGACGTCAACACCTGGGCAATCCAGGATGGACCACCACGGGGTTGACGACACACGTCGCAGAGAGTCTCTTCCTATCTCTGCAGGTAAGCGGGTGTGGCAGGGTACAGAGACCTCCAGTTCCTCTTCCTCTTCGTCGTCGGTGAAGAACGCGTCAGCATGCGCCCCCTCACTGAAATCTACATCCTGAGAAGATCGAGGCGTCCCAGAAAGCAGAAAATCCTAAATAGAGACAAACCCCGGACGAACATTTTTTTTATATAAACAGATAGGAAGAATAAACTGAATAAACTTGAAAGCCACAAATAGGAATGACCCCAAGACAGCTAACAATCTCGTTTTAAAGGGCTCAAGTAGATGCCGAACCCGAGGGAAGGAGAAGGAGGCAAAAGAAGGGAGACACCAGTCAAAACCGATTACAATAAACCTGCCCACGAGAAATTTTACAAGAAACCAATCGCGAGAATTTCCATAGAGGGGACATGGAGAAAAGGGAAGAGATGACACACCCCCGAAGCTCTAAAAGTCAGCTCTCAAGGAAGCAAGAAATTCAAAGAACGTTTAATAAATTGGAAATTAAAGATTCACACACAAAACAGGAATAAATTAAACATTAATAACCGTTGAATGAAAATTTAAAATATACTAAATACACATCCCATTTTACACCCAGAAAAAAAAGGGGAAACCATAAACCAATATTCCGCGAATCATGATCCGTTTATGGTAGGAATTAACAATAAAAACAATATTTGTAACGAGCACTAGTATTTAATAATTGAGTAAATTATTAGGAATAGTAATACCTTTTAACATTAACATCATTATCCCACAGATGGCAACCTTCCTGAAAAAATTGGTATACATTTGGATTCCGTTCATCTTCTCAAGTCAAACAAGGAAATTAAAATACATACAAAGAAAAATATTCATGAGAGAAGGGAGGGAAGCCAGAATGATGATCGGTATATTAGTCCCATTCATAAGCCCATCAGAAATGACCAACACTCTAAAAGATGCCTTAGCAATAGAAGACATAGAAACAACGACATTCTGTTTAGAAGCCTATTCTCCGAAGACCCTATTATGTATGTCAAACGCGCTTGCTCATATCATGCACAAAAAGTCCGAGAATATAATAGATCACCGTGTAAATAGCAAGCCCCCGCTATCTATGCAGTTGATTCCAAGCAGATAAATGTATTAGAAAAATTGATAAAATAAAAATCTAACATAATACAAACACAGGGTGGAATTTTGCCCTATTGCGGCAAGCCGTCGAAAGAAATGACATACGATATCTAGAATTATTATTGGAAGGGAGAATCCAAGTTAATAGTAGTAAAGGTACTATTAAATGCAAACGCAGATTTAACCAAGGACGATTATTTAGAAATCGCATGTAAAGGAGACTCCGTGATTTTAGGAGAACTATTAGGGCACCTAGAGAAAGCAGGGAGCCCAGCCACAGCTAGACCTTGGCTATTAGAGAAAGCTGCCTGCGCACCGCTCACTCATTCATTGAGGAACGTGCAGGTGTTGATCTGACGCGGTATACCCGTAAACTCTCATTCACACGAAGGAAGGTACGCAATAGAATCAGCAATATTACAAAACAACGACGACACACTAAGAACGCCACTCTCTCATGGAGCTAACGTAGAAGTATTAACTATAACGGGAGATAGTATGTTACATGTAGCCGCCGATTTCGGAACTGTCGAATCTCTAAGGCTAATATTACAAACAGATACGATCGACGTCGCAGGCTGATTCCAGCGGACGTACTGCGTTAACAATCACCATTTTTGCTAACAATTATAGAAAAGTAGAGATGCTCCTAATGCAAGGAGCGAAGGTATATCATAAAGGAATTCCACTGAAATATATACACCCATATATAATGCCGCGGCAGACCTTGTCGTATATTATATTGCGGATGGCTCAAGAAGCCACGGAGGGACAGATAATAAACCTCGAGGACGTTCGAACCCTCGAAACCCATTATCCAAATTTATACGAGGATTAAAAAGCTGCACATCAAGAGTAGTGTTGTATGCAAAAGACGTATGTCATAAACAATGTAACTTGTGCAGAGATAATAGGAAAGTCGACCGAACACTTACTCCGTTTTCCGAGGTCTCGAGCGTTAACGCGACAAGCACGTATATCTAAAATACAAAATAGGTTCCCCATTTTCGGCACGGATATGTTAGAAGCAATAAAAAAGGACCCCGTAACACGCCTATGGGAAAAGTGGTTTCCGTCAATTTCGCTGCATTTTTTATATGTTGTGTGTCTTGGCGTCCTGAACAAATGTCTCAATGGGCACGAAGCTCTAAAACCAATAGGTCCCAAGATAAAGCCCGCTGAAGTCAGTACCATAGGGTACCAGTTCAAGTAGTAATTCTTATCAAAAGTAATGTCTTATCAATCTGTCTCTTTAGTCTTGGCATATATTGCTACAAATCTCTATTCTTCCTCGTCGACTACCAATTCTTCTTGATTTGGTCCATTATTATTTTGTCTATTGCCTGCGTCTAGAATGTATCTAAGAAGTACTGTACTGGGATGCCTGATGTTCTGTTGATGTCGAGCCCAGCCAAGAAACCATAGAATACTTGCGACATGCGCACAACAACCTAAAGTTCTTGCCACCGCCTTACATGTACAATAGTATCCTAGTATAACTTGATCTTCACCTTCATCTTCCATTTGATCATTTTCAATGTCTTCTCGAAACCACTTTTCCCATAGGCGTGTTACGGGGTCCTTTATTAGAAAAAAGAGCTAAATGGTTAGTGCATGAAAGAAGACTCAGAAATATTACATGTAATTCGATTCCAAACCCCATTTTAGAAAACATTGTTTACTATTTAACGTTAGAGTAATCATATTAGTAAAATGAATAAAATAAATAAAATAAATACATGAAATAGATAATATAATTCCTAATAGTCAAGAATAAGAAAGATTTTCCTTCTGCTAAATCCAAGGTGAATAAGAAAGATTTTCCTTCTCCTAAATCCAAGGTGAAATTTTAATTAGTAAACGTATTCATCTGTCTAATAGCACGATAATGGCCACGCACCTATTATCTACAATATATCCGAATTACAAGGAGAAAGTCCGAACAATTTTAACAAGAGTATCTCAAAATCAAGGTCATAGCGTGAAGAAGTTAATTCGTAGATGGGCAATCTTTATGACTCCAGAAGAAATAACAGGAATCATACAAATAGTTGTCGAAGTAGGCGACCCATACGTCGCCTACTCCGACGTAAGAATAACTCTAGAAGAATATCTCCGAACACAAGATTTAGTCTTATGCGAAGCACTTATGTTTGCGATTCGTCGAAGTGACGAAGGAGCTATCGATTCGATATTAAGATATTCAAGAAACTGTCTGCGGACATTAGGATGGGCAGGAAAGCCGCGACTAATAGTAGCATTAGAATATGGAAGCTTGGAAATCGTAAAAAAATTACTAAACGCAGGTGCTGGAAAAAATTATATTATGATTGGAATTATGACGCCCTACAAAAGGCTATGGATTGCACACATATTGCATATCTACGCACACTAGTAGAAGAAGGAGTCCCAGTAGATGCATTGAATATAAGCGGCTCAACAGTTTTATACCATTCCATTTATCGAAATAATTACAAAGCCGCACAATTATTATTAGAAGCAGGAGCTATCCCTAATAGAATCGATGATTACAACAGAATACCTCTAGAAAGAGCTTGCGTAGAGTCAACCAGAATATTAAAACTAATATTAAAATACGCGAGAGATACTACTTAATATCGCAGCAGGAGCCACGTACTTATATTCTAGCAAAACGTAAAATTACTTTTCGACGAAAGAGTACCTATAGAGACCTGGGATAACTATGATAATGGCCCAATTACAACAGCTATTATACATCGAAATGACAGAACATTAGAATAGTAGTGTTCATGTACATTTATCGAACAATATTTATTAATACAGGGAGCGTAAATGCGATTTTAAAAAGTTGCAAAGTACGTAAAATCGCACTTTACGCACACTGTATCAAAAATATTAATAGAATAGAAAGCGGACCTAAAATCCCTCTCAAAATTCGGTAACAGCGTCTTACACGCAGCTTTTGAATTCGGTACTATCCGATCAGAAAAAATCACTTAAAAAAGGGTTACGCTGCACTTAGCTTAGCTTTCAAAGGAGATTGTTATAATAATATGGAGATATTGTTACAAAGAAAAGCCCTATTATACCCACCAGGATCAAATGTACGATATATACATCCGAATCGAATGCCATGGCTTACGCCTAGTAAGTTTATTCCATTATTAGCCAGGGTGATAATAAGAAAGGCGAATTATAAATATTGAGGAAAGAAAGACCCTGGAAGAACACTACCCAGAATTATACGAAGATTTTAAAAATGCATGCTTTGAATGGCAGCGCATGATTGAGACAACCCTCACGGCGGGAATCTCCTTTCGAGACATAGTAGTAAAATTGATCGACCGTCTATTAGAAGCGGCACGGACATTTGCATTTCAGCGTGAGGACCATTTACATTACATAAAATTTCCTATGTATGGATCAATTATAATAGAAGCCATTCAAAAGATCAAAAATGATCGACGAAAGTGGGAAATGCGAGAAAAATTGTTGAAAAGAGTGACTTATAACGCTTATCCTGGCCCAATAATAGAACGAGTAGTCTATTTTCATTTTTAGAATAATTTAAAATTAATACATTACCCACTACTCTCGTTGATCGGGATCATTCTTATCTTCACCACAGAAGTATCCACGTCAAAAAGGGACTATGAAACCAACGCCAAGGAAAAATCGAGAGTACATCGCAAGGGAATCAAAGGATGCCTATCCATGAATAAGGTGCAGCTCAACAAAAATCAAGAGACCGGAGAACAACAGTAAGCAGGAAGGAAACAGAGATGAACTTCAATGAGCACAATTAACTACGGAAGCATTAGCTGCAATCAATGACAATAATTTTGTAGAAGAATTCGTATGGTTATAGAAAAAAGGAAATTCCACAAAAAAGCATTACAATATAACTACTCATTATGGATGAACAAAACAGACATTGTATGGAAAATAATAGGCGAAATATTTAGGATATTAACAAACAAGGAGATTAACAACCTTGATACACCATCTTCGTGGAAATATTCACCCCGGAGACTAGTCGGCGCTAAATCAACAACCATATCTGTACTCCTTATATCACGAGAGCCAAGTAGTTTTAGAAAATGTGAGAATCGAGCAAATTAATAGGAGGATTACACAGTTTCTTGGTCGGACCACGCCGAAATGTCATATGAGCAAGCCATGAAAGGAAAATTTCTCGAATTCTACGACACTATTAAAAATACTAAGGACATTTACCAACCAGAACTTGAAGCACTTCTCAAGGTCACCATAGGAGAGCTGCAATTTTGTCAAACCTGCAGCGAGTACTACCAAAAAAGGGAATATCAAATCACAGAAGAAAGGTTAAAAATTCACTTGCATAAAGAGTTTACAGTAGATCAGAGTGTAAATGTATCATAAATATTATTTAAGTTATTATCATCATGAATCTGAATTATGATAATAAGTAAATTAACAAAAGGAACGATAACAATAAAAAGGAAGAGCAAATAAATTCACATAAATAATAATCCTTATAACCCCAATTCAGATGTTAAAAAGAGAATAAATAATCAAATGAAAAAAAAATATTTTGGAATAATAATAGTAAGGAATAGACAGAAATACAGGGAAAGTTGAGAAAAAACTATAGGAAGAAAAAAAATTTTTTTATATATATATACTAGTTAATTAACAATCGAAGGTACATCTCAATCTCAATAACGCTATATTGATAACCAACTAGCAACTAATATAATCACTGCTTAAATTACTAAGGCTTATATGCATCTAACATAGAATAGAATAAATATTAAAAATAAGATACTTTAGCAAGAATAATGAAATGTTGAAATCATGCAAAATACATGTACACGCAACGCTTTAAGGAACTCCTTTCCCTTTCAGTACACGACGACAATGGACACAGGACTCTATTTCCTCCTATTGACCTACTGCAATATAATACAGGCCCAGAAGCTACTACCTCCCGCAGTGGCGGAGAGGTTCGAACGAAACGCCGGCCTATATTTTGAGAGATTAACCTAACTAAAACTTATTCAAGACGATTAGACTTACATAATTTATTTAGACTTATACAGCAATCAATATAATGTCACAAAATTGTCGACGCTGTTAAAATTAGCCAAATCAAATTGTACACCTCGTAAATCATGCGCCGGGGGGAGGGGGGGGGAGAGGCGCCAAAAGCGACACGCGACACGCGCAGATAGATACGTTTCGGCTACCGAGAGAGAGACACTCGTGGGTTTTACAAATTGTGTGGATCCCGAGAGTGATTGTGACGAACTGCGCCTACCTTCGCGATTGCGCCAGGCATTCGACCCAAGAGACTCCTATTGTGCAAGTCACCGCTTCCTAGAGAAAGCCTATTACCGAATTCTCCGACCTTCGAGTCTATGTAAGTACTAGCTCTCTCTCTCTCTCTCTCTCTCTCTCTCTCTCTCTCTCTCTCTCTCTCTCTCTCTCTCTGCTGCTCTCTCTCTCTCCTGCGAATCTCAACAGGGCTCGTCCGCCCTCTCGCTGACCTTCTCGTTTCCGTGCGTAGACGCTCGTGCCGATACGAGCTTTTTGTATCACTTATTATTTGAATAAACGTTTCGTCCACTTATTCTGGAGTACACGATTACAATTCTTTGCTGTTTGCATGCTATTTCCCTCGCTTTGCTTTTTTTCTTTCCGCGACTATATCAGCAGCCCAGCCGCTTCCGCGGGCACGTCGTTCGCTTCCCGAACTTCGTGCGACCTGACTAGCTCGGTTCCCGACGGCTCGCTATACAGCGAGCAAACAAGTCGCGCGCTCGCGACTTGATTATATCGGAGTAGCAGCTCTCCGGCCGCATAGCACGCAGCTAACGTCTGCGCGGCTGGAACGACACCACCAGCGAGCCACACCGTTATAAGTTATATCGATTAGACCAAAATCACCGTTAATCGGAATAAATGAGAATTCTACCTACGAGTTGAGCGAAGAAAAATATGCACAATACATATCATCGTTAGGAATAATACTATGCCGACAAGAACGACCTACACGCTGTAACGCCACACTTTGTGTGTATTACATAGCAGAGCAGGATGCGATGGTGCAACCACCAGTCCTGCTCATGCTGATAGAAAAAAACTAAATAGCGAACATAGTGCATAGATTAAGGAAAGGCTCTATGCAGCCACTACGAGCGAACCTTCCCAACACCTAACCCCTCACATACTAAATCCTACCTAACTAAGTATATCTACCTAAAGCTACCCTATCCCCTCACATGCTACTCTACGCTATACCCATATCCTCCTTTAAACCTTCCCTACTTTAATGCCCTGGCAGGCGTTGAGTTGTTGGGAGGCCAGTCACCATCCCAACTAGTCTCCTGTAAATAGAGAAGATATTAATACCTTATCAGAAGAGAGAGAAGCAATAGATAGTACAGTGCAACGACACAGACTGACTTACCACGACTCCTGGGCAGCTTATATAAAGAAGAAAAGATTAGTACAGGATCACCACGATGAACTATGGAAATGAAATGTACCTGCTACTGCTCAAGGAGTCACCATTGAATTACGCTGCTTCACTGGACGTCCTGACAGAAGAAGGGAACAGCATGCACCAGACATCCTAGAAGCAAACAGTCACTACACAAAAACTGGCAGAGGCGTACAGTCAACACACATAGGTATCATAACCCTATGTATGCACTTGCCAGACCATAAGTTCCACTAGCATCTTCGAACACTGTGTCCAGGAACGTCAAGAAGGAGACGGGACGGCCAACTCACAGCACTAGTAACAGGAACAGCTGACTGGTCGTAGTTCCACTACACCTGGAGGAAGCCGTACCTGTACACACTCGTTGCACTGTACGTCGTAGGTTCTGCTGTAGCAGCATTCTTGCTCTCGCTCGTTCTCTCTCACGCACATACCTAGAGTCCCTTCCCCGTCACGTGACTGGCCCTCTCAGCGCCTCGACGGCTGATAAGAGAATTACGCAATCGAGCCTCGCCGCTGCCGAATCCCCATAGCCTCGATCATTCTGTTCCGGGATAGCACTCGAATCACTTTGTTCTGGGATCGCACTCGACTAGTTTGACATCGCACTCGACACTCTGTTCTGGGATCGCATTCGACGCACTTAAAATCGTACTCGACATTCTGTTCTGTTCCGGCATCGCAAGCAGTTAGTTAGCTAGTTTTTTGTGTACTCGCAAGACGCCTCGTGCATCCCCGAAGCCGTATACTGCTCACCTAATGCACCGAAGTCGCGTTTCGAAGAAGCACGAATTGTAAGTAATACCTTATTATGTGCGAGACCGTGCGTGTTAAACTTTTGCTATATTACCTTCGTGCTACGACTGTAGCTGGCGCCCAATTAATTTATGTTATACACGAAGTAATCTTAAGATATGTAGAATATACGGAAGCTAAAACTAACTCGTGTGTCACATTTTTTTTTTGCCCACTCAACTCATTCATCCTAGTATGTAATAAACTATGTTAAAGTCTGCCAGAATGCAGCGTGCATATTCCGCTGCATTGACGGAATATGCGTCATAACGCTCAGAGTGAAATAACGCGAGTTGGAAATATTCTTTACTACTTCACCCGAGAAAAACAGATTATGCAAATTGTGACATCAGATATCAAGATATGTACGTACCATTCTGGAAGCATGCTAACGGAAATCAAAAATGGATATTTTCATTAAACGAACCTACTAAATTACAAATAGTATGCAAAAAAAGGCGAGATTATTTGTTAGTTAATGGGACAGGAATCCTAAAACTACAAGCAAGATGTAAGGCGATTGTATGCGATTATCAATTATCGGTTGCGGCGTCATCATAAACGATACAAAATCGGCGAATATTTCCTTATGTCGATTTAAAAATAAGCAAGAAATACTCACTAATAAAGAAAATTTCGAAATTTATATCACGCCACAAAGATGATGTTAGATGTGAGCATTGGAATTGTGACAAATCTCTTCGGGAATTAGAAGCAGAAATAAAAAAAATTAGAAAGTCCATAAAGTTCCAAAACGGAATAAGAAAGCATAATAATAATAATATTAACTATAACCCTCATAACGTTAGGAGCGGTAGGATTCGTACTCACGTTAATAATAGCAATCACATATGGTATGGAAATAAGAGAAAATAGCAAAAATAAGGAAAACAAAAGGTCTGACCGAAATAACGCTTGTCCGGGTGAGATAAATATACCAATCGAGGAAATTTTTGATCATTTTTTTATAAATAGACGATCAAGGGCAGAAAATGATTTACCGACTATCCCCGTATAAAAGGGAAATAGAGTCCAAATATTACTACAACAGTATAATACAAACAAAACACATGACTCAGTATAGACATAAGAAAGAGTAGGGAAGTTTGCTTTGTGTTTCAGATTCCAATAATGAAGGGTATTACAATAATAATAATAATAATAATAATAATAATAATAATAATAATAATAATAATAATAATAATGACAGTCAAGTTGAATGTTAGAATCCGTCTAGCTGGATTCGATTGCGGAGAACAGCTATCCAATCTAACGACTATATCTCTTTTAAAGTGGGGTAATGCGAGATAAAGGAGCCAAAACTAAATATCACGAAGCAATATATACAACTACTACAAATCAATGAGTTTGCCAAAACACATGTAATACAATGCTCAATCAAAGTCTCGCGTATAATCACACACTGCGGAATGCATTCACATTCGTCACAAGTTAAAAATGGAGAAATCAGTTATTTTTTAGAAATACAAAGAGACGATTGTATGAGAATGTACAGTCGAGGATATACAATAATCGTTGGTACATCGATACAAAATTTAATGAGAAATAGCAACGTCTCTGCACCTATAACTTTTGCCGGAAAAATTGATAATGAAGGTCACTAAAGGAACATCCTACGTCGATCCATATGGACAATAGGACGACGTAGTAGTACAAGGTTACGTAGAAATCTCGCTTACAAATTATTATGCGACTGTAAATTTAAAATCTAAAAGAATACAACTTCGATTCGGCACTAGCTGCAAATTAACAGATACCAACTGCAGAGATATTTTAGATGCATACGCTTTTAGAGAATCTCTGCCAAATGACACTTACGGAAGTAGTAAATATACCATACTATACGAAGGTTATGCCGATAAGACAAAGGAAAAAAAACGGATCGAGTCACTTAAATGCTCGAAACACAAGAAATTGTGTTTTCTCTCACGAGCATTAGCGAATTAAAAGTATGTGGACACAATCTTATACGCACTGAATCCCCTAAACTATTCGTATTAGAAAACCCAGTCGATAAAACTTTTGTATCAAAAACAAAATCACCAGTAGAAAACTTAGATATTATTACGTACGTAAACTCCAAGTTCGTATATGTTGAAAGGCATTTTAGGAAACAAATTAGTAAAATGTATTATGATTTGTTAATGCACAAATGCGAACTCGGAAGGAAAATCCTGACCAACACCTTATCAATTGTAGTACAAGCTTCGGATGAATTCGCGTTTCGATTAATGAAAAAGCCTGGCTATTTGGCTGTAGTAGCAGGAGAAGTAGTACATGTCATCAAGTGCTTACAAGTAAAAGTACAAAGGAGAGATACTAAAGAATGCTATAATTAATTGTATTTAGAGGAACGGAGCCTTTCTTTTTGTCACCACAAACAAGAATATTAACTAAAGCAGGTACACAGATTGGATGCAGATTGGCGCCATGCCACCTGTGTTCAATATAGGTTCTAGCTGGCTTCAATTTCTATCTGCTCCTTCGAACGTAGTCCCCCCAGAAACTCTACGCCCACAGACAAAGAGCACTTGGGAATACGGCGCCCCGAAAGCGCTAGCTGTAAGCATCATATATACGGAAACCGATTTAAATAGCTTAAGAGACCGCATTATGTTTCCATTGGAAAGATCAGCCATTTTGAATAATGTAGCAATGGGGATGTCCGGAAAATCGATACAAGAAAAAGGAATTTCAATAAAATAATTTTTGGACCCTGAAACATTAGAAGCACTTGCAAACAATACATGGGATCGCATGTGCGGCAAATTACTTTCATTCGGCACTGCCAGCGCAGCATTAATTGGATTCATAATGATCGCTCGCTTAATTAAATTATTAATTGACACTATATTACACGGCTACATAATTTATAGTGTATACGGATTCTCTATTCATCTTTTAGGATCAATCTGGAATTCCGTCACACATTTACTACTATATTTGGGAAATCGAAAACCTGCAAAACCACAACCCTACGCAAAGCAAACTCAAGAAGAAAAGTTTAATAAAAATCCACCCCTTCCCATTTACGATGACGTAGAAGAACAATCGGAAATAAATTTCGACCAACCACATCGTAGAACAATATAAAGATTAACAACTTATCCTACGACGAAGTTTTAAAGACGAAAATAGATATTCTGTGCCCAAAATAAAAGGAACTAGAGTCCGCGAGAGATTTTTATCAACGTCTAAAAACTTCACGAGTTGATCATCGAGTCATACTACTACAAGCCCAAGAAAATTATAAAGAATTGTTTGAATCCACCCTCACCAGAGAAGAAACCTCAATTATCGGATACATATTAGGAATAAAAGTCGACCACCGGCGATATCTACTCGCACCATGCGAATATAGAACACTTAATGAAGCAGCGCGACACGCAATAAAAATAGGACATCGGTTAAAGAAACTAAGACTTCCTAGTATATATTAAAGCGACGAAAAATTATAACTGAACAACAGAAAGAGAAAGAGAAACAATAACTATAAAAGTAATCAATAACTGTGAATATTCTAGGACGAAAATCACGAAATGAAACCGCCCACCGAAATAGTACAGATAAAATACGATGGCATAATGCCATCATAGCACCTATTTACCTACAGGGATTTTTATGAATGGGATTGTGTAAAGAAAATACGAGCCAATGAAATTTTCTATGCAGGGTACTATATGCCAGCCATTACATGCAAAGCCTGTTTTAAAATAGGAACCTATCCACCCTATGAGATATATATACTGGCACAATTTTTCACATAAATAATTTACAAGATGCAAATGTCAGGACTGCGGAAAGTCTGTACTACGAGTCGAGCCATTAATTGACTGCTTACAATGCATGGACGCATATTTTTATGAAAAAGAAGTTGCTAACCGATTATAAATTCAAATCGAAAATATTTCAACAATAAAACTTCTTTTACAGATGGAATCAATTGACAATAAGAAAAATTCCATAAATTAGAATATTATCATCGAAAAACAGAACTGAAGATTTGCCAAATATGCTATGCAGGAAAATGGATAGCAACTCGATAACAATACCACCATACTATACAATTCCTCGTAAAAGAAGACCACCCAAACTATAAATGCATCCTATGCGGAAGAGAATTAATAATATGCACGATGGCATCTGACAACGCTTTTGAATTCCTTGGAGTACATGAAGCACTGATAGCATCAACAATAGAAAAAAGGGAAATAAATATAGAATTAACATTGATTCCAAAACAAGCTAGCCAAACCGACGCGCGACGGTCCCAACGTCGTTAATCAGTTTAATCCTTATTTTTTTAATGAGGCATAAGAAAGAACATGATAAAAAGAAAGGAGAGAGCAATTGAAAGAAATAACTCTATTCAATAATTAAACTATAAAATATTTCAGATGGAAAAGGTAAATTGCAACAGAACCGACATATATCACAGCTTACATAATCGAAGAAAGAAATATTGCAGCAGATATTATTTAAGAGTAAATCAAGAACAAAAAATTTACATAAGACGAGTCACTTACAATTTAGGAGGTTGCTGCCAGACCAGTTATCACTGTTCTGGATGTAGAAGACGTTACTACTCGCGGTATAAAGACATTACAGATGCGACTGAGATACTACCTTTAATCGATTTAACAAGGCTACCAAAACTAGGAGAAAGACTCACCCTTATTACAGAAGAAAGAGATAATGCAAAGCTATCACCGTTAGAATTTAACGACCTTCTTGCAATTGAATCAGGAGATAAAATGTTAGAAGAACTTTTAACAGAAAGAGAGATAAAGAAATCAGATTAACTAAATTAATTAAAAGAATTTACAGAAAGGAGATGGCCGAAAGAATTCAAGAACAAAAGGAAAACATCCAAGAACAAGATGACATGGAAATCATACTAGAAGTCATATAGAGGAAGATCTTATGGATATAGAATGCATATCAAACATAATCATACGAGGTTTCCCGAGTATAGATTTCGATATAAATGAATACTTTGCACAAAGATCGTCGATCGAAGATTTCTTTGATAACACTGACATTGAGTTAGAAAATGTGTCTCCTTCGTATTTCACAGAAGACGAAAGTAATGCAATAAGAACAATAGATTTATCCAGGATACTGCCATGACATCATCATCAAAGAGACCCCATCGAATCATTATACAAACACCTACGACGAAAAGAAATTTCAGATTATTTTCGATACATCGAAGAGACGGAAGACGAGGACCCTTGTGGGTTAAGAAACCTATTCAAGGAAATCTGAATATACCAAAATGAACACTAGAGTCAAACTATCCATGTAATATATACATATTATAAGCATTAAAATTATACCAAGGTGATGGGAAAACTAGTTACAATCATTATATTATTATATTATATTATAGAAATATCATGTTATACAGAAAAAAAAGATATTGGGAAAAGGAAAAAGAAAAACTGCAAGTTACATGTTTCGAAAGGTGAATAAAATTATATTATCCCGCATCATTATTATTATTCTATTCATTATTTCATATTAAAAAAACTTATCATGAGAAAAAATAAATTGATGATCCTAGCGAATAATAGTAATTTATTAATATATAAGTATACACAAAATAATAAAGGGAAAATTGGAATATACCGAACACTAAAAAGGAAACCTATAATAATAATAATATGAATTTGGTGAAGGGAAATTATAATTAGAAAGATGTTGGGAAATAAAAACAAGAACATTTTTTTTAGCAAAAATGAAAGAATTGCGATATAGAAAAATTTGTTGTAATCAAACCACTACCTTATATGTAAACACAATAATGCTAGAAAAAAAAATTTGTCAAATAAAGAAATTATATGATAAGAAACCTTACATTCACAATATATTTAAGCATCAATTGTAAACGCTCAGTAAATCCGAATATGATAATTTTAACAACAGATTCTGCATGAAATAAAGTTATATAAATAGTATGAAATTGTGAGCGTCAGAGGCTCACCTCAGCACGCTCAACTCAGGGGGAAGGTGTAAATAAGAATGATTATAGATACTAAAAGAATATTATATGCAAGCAATAGAATGGCGATCCCACTGAGTATAGCGGCAGCCGAGATGGTCACGAGAATAATGACCTAACAGTGCCGGATGGTGACCGCATAAGGCCATGTTGAGTCAGGGGGTGGGGGGGGGGCTGCTGAGGCCATAGGGGCGGGGTTGGTCCCTCCACAGTGGGCGAATACCATGTGGGCGGACGACTCGAAGGACGGAGGTGGTGTCTCAGTCCGCATACACATCCACATCCGCTTAAACTCAATGACATCGAACATTAATAGAAGAAACGTTGCATATGTACCAGCAATAATAGAGCACCCTATCTCTGAGATAGCCCGCACAGGCGGAGAAGAGGTCAGCCGGGTAGCTGTCGATAAGACGGCTAATACCGGCGTAGACTCGAGGGTAGGTGACCGGGCGTCTGCGCCTGATTCCAGGGTCAACGAAGGGGAGGAAAGGGGAAGGGTCAACCAAGATGCATAATCTTGGGCAGCAAAGCGTGAATGTCACTAACGAGACTGGCTCAATTTGCACCATAGTAAAAGCTCTTCTGCAGTTTTAGCAAGGCGCATGACTAAGGTGCGCACAGGCATGTGCCTAATCCAAGAACCTTGGATTCATAAAGGCAGAAAAGCAGGTATAAACGGGATCGGTATCCTTATAAGTGGCGGCACGGGACTGGAAAGGACGTGCCTCATAGTTAAAGGACTCCAGATCGAGTCCGTGCCAGGATACTGCTCTAGGGATCTTTGCACAGCTAGGGTTTCCTATAATAGGGAGAATGGAGAAAATAAGATCTTGATAGTTGCGTCAGCGTACTTCTCCTACGATGCGGCTGACTGTCCCCAGAGGGGGTCGTAGCGCTGATGCGAGAAGGCGGGAACAAAAGCTCCGAACTAGTCATGGGATGCGATAGCAATGCACACCATACAGTTTGGGATACCACAAACTGCAACCTCAGAGGGGAAAAATTGTTGGAGGTTTTGGCCTCGACGAACTTTCTAAATGCGGGAAGCAGACCATCTTTCCAGAATGCGATAAAGGAAGAGGTCATTGACATCACCCTAGCATTAAGAGGAATATGGTCGCACGTAACGGGTTGCTGGGTGTCGGATGAGTTCTCTATGTCGGATCACAATTATAGCATCTTTCGACTTGGAGGCTACATCACAGCGGACTTCTTTAAAAGGAACCGTAGGAAAAGTAATTGGGAGGGTTACAGGAAGGAACTCAAAGCAAGGATTGAGCTTCTTCCGGCCACCTATGGGGCGGCCGAGGATATCGCCCATTGCTGCGAGATCCTATAGGATATGATCATCAGTTCCTTTGAAAGCAATTGCGAGCTGAGGAAGACAAAAGATGTAAAGGGGGCTCCTTGGTGGAACCATTTACTTGAGAAGCAGAGGAGAAAGGCAAGATGAATCAGAAACCGCTTGTGGTAATCGAAGAGAGACCAGGACAAGTGGCTTTTTGATTCGGAGCAAAAACTAGACAAAAGGACAATTGAGAAAGCTAAGGTGGGGGGCTGGAGAAGATATTGTAGCAGCCAAAGCACGGTATCAGACACGGCTAAGCTGCTCAGTGTTCTCCAAAAACCTAAAAATCCCTTTGCTGACTTGATCAAATCAGAAGCAGAAATCTGGACAAGGGATGGGAAGGAAACCCTTGAGTGGCTTACGAAAGCTTACCTGACTTATGACTAAGTTCCACCCTGCTGTAGGTGGGCCAGGGTAAGCTGTTTACCCAAGCCAGGCAAGCCACAACATACGAGGTTAAAAAACTTATAACTAAAAAACTATAAAACCCGCTGAAAGAGACCCCTCTACACCGCAAGCAGCACGCGTATCAGGACGGACAATCCGTCGATACAGCGTTAGCGGATACTTCCGTAGTAGTAGAGTTCGTCCAAAAAGGAATTGAAGGAAGGGAGATGGTAATGGTGGCATTTCTGGACGTCGAAGGCGCCTTCAACCACACGACTGCAGAGATCATTCCGGCAGGCATGGAAGAACAAGCAATCCGAGGGACTGTTGTCAGGTGGATCAACAATCTGCTGGACTGTAGGTCGATAGAGGACAAGTGGAGAGCGTATTCTATAAGCAAGGAGGTAAATAAAGGATGCCCACAGACCGGAGTCTTGCCACCAACAGTCTGGTGCTTAGTGGTGGATAGCCTGCTTCGTGCCCTCAACGAGGCGGGCATCAATGCACAGGCATACGCGGACGATATTGTCATACTTGTGAGAGAAGACGATATCGACGTTATATCGGGCGTAATGCAATATGCACTAGGACTGGTTGAGGACTGATGCAACAAAGTGAAGTTGGGGGCTGACCCCAACAAAGTAACTGTCATGCTCTTTACGAACAGGTACAAGACCAAACCAGTGACGCGGCTACAGCTGCAGGGGACCCGGCTATGACTGGTCAAGGAAGTCAACTACCTGAGAGTTATGCTTGACACAAAGTTAAACTGGGGCAGGCACATTAGAAAGAAATGTGGCATGGCAATTATTACGTTGTAGGCATGCAGGAGAGCTTTTGGAGCCACCTAGGACCTGGAACCTGATAAGGTAAGATGGCTTTATGAAGCCATTATCAAACGAAGACTCATGCATGGATCCCTGGTATGGGGACACAAATACAAGCTGAAAGTACATAGGAGAGCACTTGACAGGGTACAGAGACTAGTTATGAGAAGTATCACAGGGTCCATGAGGACAGCATCCACGGCCACGATGGAATTACTGTTGGAACTTCCCCTACTAGATAGGTTGGTCACGACTCACACCTGCAGCTCGGCAGACGCGCGCTATGAGGCTGAAGGATTACAACATAGGACATTATCTCTGATAAATGATAGGGGTTGTGATACAATAGGAGAGACATTAGTCTTTTCTAAACCATACAAGGACATCCTCCCGGATAGAGAGGAATGGAAGGAGAGGACACATCCTTTATTCGAGGGGAGCATTATCTGGTTCACGGACGGCTCCAAAGACGAAAATGAGGTTGGAGCCGGGGCACGGGAAAGAGGGGAAACGGGTGAGATCGTTCGCTTACTCGATCAACATGCCACGGTTTTCCAAGCGGAGGTAAGGGCTATAACGGAAGCAGCAAAGGAGCTGCTGAACAGAGAAACGAGCTGCCAGACAGTCACCTTCTGCTCCGATAGCAGAGCCGCTCTGGTTGCCGTAAACAGTATTAGTATCACATCTAAGGAAGTGCGTGAATGCCGACAGATACTCACGTCCCTATCGGCGAGGAATAAAATAAAGCTTCTATGGGTACCAGGGCACTCTGGAGTTTGAGGAAATGAGAAAGCCGATAGATTAGCAGGAAGAGGACCAAACCGGCTCCGAACCAAGGAGTGCCACGTGGCGATAGCTTCCTGCAAGGTCAAGAAGGCGATAAAAGACTGGCTCAAGAAAGAGCTGGATGGCAAGTTGCGAAGCGCCATTGGACTTAGACAAGCCAAGGACATAATAGGGGTGAATCTATCAGACCTTAATACTCTCACCTACTGTGTAAATGCCGGGCCTTTGTCGGGACGAAGCAGAGGGTACGGGAGACAACCCTGGTCGATAAGGAGTTCGTGAGGATGGCGAGAGTGGCGAACATTTCTAGGGTCGCCGATGCCATTAACTAAAGATTGGATTAAAGAAGAGTACTGGAGAAAGGAAAAGACTCAGTGCATGACCTGCATGTCCCCGAGCAGGGGTCGCAAAGGTCCACCTCCGCCAAACCAAACTGACTAACTTCCAAGTTACTACTTACTGAAGCTATTACATAGGTCAGTCGATAAACGCCAAATTCGAAATTCGTGATTACGGTAAAACAAGTAATACTTTAATTTAATAATTTTATATCAGAATAGTTTTTCGCAAAACCAGCTTTAGAAAAAATTGTTACGGTAAATTCATTAGTAAAACGCAAATTGAAACGCAAATAAAAGCAAATTACCGCTATCGTATATTTCACGATTTTAATAATTTGTTGATAACTTATTATCGAAGTACTTTTTTGCAAAAACGGCTTTTTAATCGTATTCTACGGAAAATTTCCGATAAAAATCATACATGAAAAATAGTAGAATAATTTTTATAATGACAATTAGATATTACATTACATTCGAATCAGAATATGAAAAATTCATAATTTTTCAAAATTTACCGTTTCACATGCTTTCGGTATTTTGTCGATAATTTTGAGTATAACATTTTTGCAAATAAACTGATTGCAGAAGCATAATCTGCGTACAATTTCCTATTGAAAAACTAACAAAAAATTTATTTTGAAGTTTTAACCTAGGTTTGACCCCTTCAGCATACGCTGATAATCATAATAGAAAATTTTGTTATAGTGGCCGCAGCATTAGAACAAATACATGCCCTAAAATTGAATAAAATAAAAGAAAAAATATTGAAAACTATACTTTATTAGCACGTCCTCGTCGTGAAAGTCGGGCAACAACATCAAAAAGTTGGCTAACGTTGGAAGGATAGAAAACATATATTTATTATTTTTACGGTACAAGTTGCAGACCTACTATCAACAACAGACCGTAAGTTTTTAAAAATGTATACGATATCCTGTTGAAAATATTGAAATAATTGTATGATGTCCCAGGCGGAAAATTATTTACCTAGAAAAAGATAATAAAAGCTAATGATAGTTAATAATATTGTTTAGCTTTTATTAACTTTTTGATATTCTAACACAAAAATAAAGAAAAGCGTGACGTTAAAAAAAGCTAATAATTTTATATAACTGTTGAAAAATATTTACATACAAAAATTTGAATTTACAGGTATTTATAATTCTTATGATTAGTTAGTCATAGTTTTTCAAAAACCGAATAACTGCTAAGAAGCCCTGGTATAAACGTAATCTTAGTAACTGGCAAGTTCTTAGGTTCCAAATCTAAGAACTGGCTTATTTATTTGCCACTTTTTGGGGTACAAAGAAACGCTTTTTAACCTAGTTACTGCGTAGTTCTTTGATTGACTATGCATTCCTTGTCTCTAAGTACAAATTGCCCAAGATAGTTACCCAAGTAACGCGTCACAGCTACACGTAATTTGTAGTTAGCTGAGGTTACAATTGGAAGATTGAAGCTAACAGGCTAAAAGCTAACAAACTCTAGTATATGTAATAGCTGTTATTAATATTTTGCTTTGAGATTATTTACCACGCTCAGAAAACTAATAAAGAACAGTAAGGGTTTAAAAACAAAAATAAATAATTAAAGCTTACAAATATTAATAAGTGTTATAAATTATTATTAGGGTCCAAATTGCACATTTTATTAATTGATATTTAAATCTAATAAGTTTTATTAAGAATTATACAGATGAAATTATTTCTTTCTCGGGTATTAAAATCACACATTTCTTCACGTAATTTTTGTATGATTTTACAGAGCACGTTGTACCAGAAGGCTGTGTAGGCTATATTTAATATAATATTTCATACATGCAGTCTGCGCAAGCGCGAAAATGTGTATAAATAACCAGGACAGCTACTTCAGCTCTGAGTCTATCATCGCCCTTTGAAGTGTGAACAACGGTAAATAAAAAATTGTATATGAAAAATTTTCGATATTTTTCTAATATTGTATTTCACTTAAAGTATAATATTACAGGGAGGGTGTACCAGAGACGACTGAATGTTGGACAAACTGTGCAGTTTATATTGATTGCAATATTTTCATAGAATCCATACATGCAGTCTGGACATGCACGAAAATGTGTATAAATAATCAGGGCAGCTGCTTCAGTCTCAGTCTGGCCTCACCATTCAGTGTGTCAACGTGGGTGAATAAAAAAATTGTATATGAAAAATTTTCGATATTTTTCTAATATACTATTTCACTTGTTAAAAATTCGAGTTATTTATAAAAATGTTAAAAATTCGAGTTATGATTATCAATTTTAGATCAGTCTCACAGATCGCTAAAGTCGATAAAGTAAAAACAAGTTTATAGCATAAACAGTACAATTGAAAACCAGATAAATATCTTGTTTTCAATTGTACTGTTTATGTAACGTCATGTATTGTAACGTCGCCTGTATATTTAAACAAATTTATTTTATACATTCAAAACACACACACAAGCACATTTTCTGAAAAAAAAACAGAACCATACTCATTTAGCAGCAAGCGGCGTAGTATCCTTAATGACTAGAGACAGGATACTTTGTAACGAGCACCCGGCATTTGAATCGCGCGGGCTTGTGAGAATCGACGCGCGAAGACTAGTCCGTGAGCGCGAGAGAGCGAGGCTCCCACGGATAGCGGGAAGGGGCGAGTGAGGCGGGAGAGAGATACCGGCACGAGCCAGAGGCGATTAGCCTACCGCACGCGGCGCGAGAATCATCAGGTGGAGAAATATTTCGCGCGCGCGACGGGTGCACCGCAGCGAGGCAGGATAGGAGCAGAAGCCGACGTTAGGCCAGGGTTCCGTGCGACGGGACGCACCCTAGAGAGCGTTTATCTAGCGTAGGCGAAGGACGCTTCTCCGATTCCAAGCAGCCCCGAGATCCCCGGTCGGCTTGACACGGCGATAAGGTGAGCAGGTGTATCAGTGTGAGCGCGTGAAAGTGTTTTCCCTTCTCGGCGATGATTCGTGCCACCGAAAGGTCCCCGAGGTTCTCGCGATTAGACCAGGCGCGGATACGAACTAGCGGGCCCCCGAGAGGATTCTCTTCGTGTACTATTAATCTGGACATTGAATAAACTCACGATCTTAACTTTATGTCTCCTTGTGTTAGAATCATTTATGAATGTTGCATGTTTCTCTATGCTGTCCAGCGAAAGGGCGACGGCGCCGACCTTCTGTCGACGCCGTGAGTTAACTGTGCACCGTGTAGCTGCTGCGGTTGATAACATCTGATACGAGTGAAAGCGCGAGGCAGGCAGCTCTCGCGCATCTGTAGCAGGAGATTTCGTGCGGGCCGTCTGCGGGTACATTAAGGCCGAGACGTACCCGGTCACACCGAGGGAAGACAAAAGCGAACAGGCGCCCGCGTTAATTATTACAACGTCGTATCAACGTCGTAAAACCACAAAATTCCAAACTAAGATACGCTGCACACAGAGTGTATACACACTTGAATTTTCTTTTCCGCATTTTCTTAGTGTTAGAACCGAAATAACCAGCTGCAAGTCATAAAGATGCAGATAGCATTTAGCTGCCTGGAGTTTTACGACCGGTCGCCCTGAGAACTTCGAAAAAAAGGATGGATGCCGAATATCCAAAAATAGAAAAAGAGTACATGCACATGGGGTATCTTGAAGAGATTTTCCACGAATCTAGGGTAAAAGTCTTTTCACTCTAATGAAAGTTTTGTGTCAAAAAGTAAAAACCATCTCCTTTTTAAGTGCTGGTTCAGAACTAGTTGAGAGAAAATAATTAATTGTTTTATATTTTCCGTTATACATCTTACTTACAATATTTCTTGTAAATGCGTTAAAAAACATATATACGACAAAAAAATTATTCAGTTTAATTTGTAAAGGTTCATCCAAAATATTATTCCACTAGAATATTAATTACAGTAAAACCTTACATAATTAACTATTATTTAAGTTACTACAATATTTCTATTATATATACATATATATGACGATATTATTGATATTAAGATCACTCTTACGACAATTTTATTGCTCATATTTTATTAAATTAGTGAAATTCAATATTAATAATTATTCTTATGTAATATCAAATCTCTTTTTTCTTTTTTCAACAAACTAAAATAATATAAATATTATATTATCTTATTCATTCAAACAAATAATGCAAAATTTAATACTTTTCGTCTATTTTAAATACCAGCTGTTCAATAAAATTTTATGTAACATTTCGAGAGATGCAATAAGACTACATATCTTTTCTTTTTTACTTATAATGCAATATGCATTTATTTATAAAAAAATATTGTTAATATGGTATTCTAACTTTTATCCGAAAAAAATCTCTAAACAACAGTTTTATAAAATTTAAAGAGGCGGTGAGACGCGCACGTCGGAGCGGCTAGCCAAAAACGCGGGAAAGCCTATATAGAGGGGACTCGTAATTATAGGGAAAAATTCGAGTCAGTTAACTTTGGTTCGCGAAAGTGAGTAGTCGAGTTTTCACGCGTTTTCCAAAGTTAGTTAGCAGCGACAACAGCAACATCAGCAACAGTAACCACAGCAACATATCAGCAACAGCAACCTCAGCAGCATAGCAGCATCTACAGCACCATCAGCTACTGCAGCAACAACAATCCTGTATCCACGGCGAGGTCAAGAGAGGAACTCCCAGGCCAATACAAAGAACGAGGATCATCGCATCGTAAAAGTATAACCACACCTTTATTTAATTTCGCGCGATCGACTTGCGAGGCATTTGGCCTCAGTCGCGGATGCGGGCTTTATTTTAGGGCTTTCTCGCGATGCGAAATCGCGGAACACGCGCGTATTCTTAATACTGAATATACGCTATTCTCTATCTGAATCGGTCGAGTGTTTGTTTAATTATTCTCCCGATTTCCTTTCCTATACAAGCCGCCGAATATCGCCGCCTCCGCGAACATTACACAGGAGTGTAGTATATTCTGAGCATCGGAGCATCGTCACAGGCAAGCAACCACACGAGCGAGTTCAACATCTCGCACAAACAAAGCGCAGGAGTCCATTGCATTTGTACGGTGGCTGTTTGGCTGTTTCACGCCTAGAAATCACCCCGTTACAAATTTTAACAAATTGCTTATAACAATGCTATTGTTATAATTTATAATCCCCATATAAAAAAGGAAAATACATCCATTTAAAATAATATATCAACAACATTTTCACATATACATAAGTACTTATTCTTAGAAATATTTGAAAAATCCAAAAAAAATCAAAGCTATCAGGCCCTCTGCCGACACCCCTCTTTCCTTCCAGCTTGGAGTAGGAATGCGTGGGACAACGAGTGCGCCATCTCTGGAAATCTTAAAGATTTCTATTGGAAAATCTCTCTCATTTCCACCAATCAGAGGATGACCAAAAAATAAGGGTGTGTCCTGAGCACAGCCTCTTTCGTCCCTAGTCTCGGTCAAGAAGGACATATTTTGGTATACGCACTTAGCTATATACCAAATTTTGTTTACTAGTGTTACGCTTTTTATTTTCAACTTTTATTTTAAACATTCTTTTGCCCATTACGGTTTATTGTTATTATTATTATTCAATTTTATTTCTGTGTGAACAAAAATTTTAAATAAATCAAAGAATATTTATATCATTCGTAAGACGCAGCCTATTTTATTTCCCGCAAGAAACCTCACAGCGAAGATAAGCCGAAGCAGTGCGAAAATCAGCAGTCACCACACAACTTAATAAACAAAAGTAAGTGTTTATATATCCTTTCTAACTTAATTATAGCTACCACTGAGTATATTAGCTTTCTCTCTCTTCTTTTCTCGTTTGTTTAGAGATCAAGTGCGGTTGATCTATAATATCCTTTGATAATAGTATTGCAAATAAAAAAAATCTTTTTCTAATAATATTAATCAAGAAATTTATGCTCAGGGAAACCTGTACTCTGAATTTCTGATTAATATTCAAAACAAAACATACGCGTTTAGAGTCATTTCGTTTAATATATAATAGTAGTTTTCGATACAACTGCGTAAAAGTTGATTCTACACGAGTGAGAGGTTTGTCTCCCGAGCGAAGCGAGGGTGATAAATTCATGAGTATAGAATCAATTTTCGCACATGTATCGAACAATATTTCTTGATACAGGGAGCGTAAATGCGATTTTAAAAAGTTGTAAAGTGCGTAAAATCGCACTTTACGCACACTGTATCAAAAATCATGTTTACAGGTTCTGCTTCTGTCCAATGAGATTGTAAGATAGGAATTCCAAACAAGATAAAAGTAAAAATTCGGTTTAACCTCATTTTATTTTTTTAGTTATTTTTGAAATTAGTTCCTAACAGTTTCTTTTGTTTCTTCTTGCTTTTTCTAAAATAAATGTAGCGCTACGATTAATAGAAACAGAGCTCATCTCCGCTATTGGTGAAAATACCAGGCTAAAAAGAGCAACAGCAACTTTCCTTGTCGATAAAGTTATCAAAATATAATAGTAAAGAAGGATTATTGTTTGAACTATAAATCCGACGTCACACATTGATCTGAAATACAAAGCAAATTTGTCATTGCATTCCCTTCGTATTTATCCTTTATGTAAATATCAAGTATTTATTAAGTGTGTATTATAATGTGGGCGATTTTTGTCCCCCAAAAGTCCTCCAAAATGCTCAGTCATTAGCAATTAAGGCCGCAAATCTGGCATTGTATGTCTAACACGTAACTGAATTTGTTAGGCGCCAAGTCGCACGACCACGCCGAGCGAAATGATATAACTCTTCTCCCAGAGGGGGATCAATCCAGAAATAATTTACACAAGTTATTATTTATTACTCAAGTATATTATTATAATTGATAATTACACATACGTTGATTTCCGGCGACAATCCGACCTCAACGCGAACGTTCTCTCACGCTAACACACTCGACTCCGTCCTCGAAGCCCTAACTGACGAAATTCTTAATTTGACGCAACCGCAATTTATATAAGAAACACCGTCAGCGAAACTAATTACTTCACGGCTCCTAGGTTGTGCAGTAAGTCCGCTTACTTATTATTTCTCCCTAACGTCTTCCTTACTCTCGTTCTGAGAAGTCTCGCACCCTGAAAGAAGTTTCTCATGCAGTTACTCTCTCTGATTGCGGAGGGGGGGGGGGTGTTAATCAACACTCGATGTAACCACCTTGGCGTCCAGAAAATCAATAAATGAGCCCCGGTCGCGACTCGGCCGCGAGACAATAATGCGCACGACATTTAAAATGTGTCTCACTCTCACTCCTTCTTACATATAATTTATTACGTGATTAATCAATAAGTCGCTTGCAGGCGACCGTACAATTCACAGTATAGACGAGGAATACGAGCGCAATCGTCTACCAATAATACAATTAATTAGGCACAAAATGTCCTTTGGGGCGGACAACACACTTCTGTTCCCTTGTACACTTAATCCGCCAGCGTGATTCCCCGTTAATAACATTCGCTAGTGGGGTTTGGTTAGGACATAACTCAGGAGTGAGGAGAAACGTAACGTTTTAAGCCATTTACATGCACTTTAGCTTATTTTCATCCACAACCTTCTCTGAGGTCCAATACATATACTATGGGGGAGTAAGGGGCTAATTTTGCCAAAAAGTGCTTAGCAGCACTTCATGAGGTCGGTGTCCTACGCAATACCCTGTATCTTACCACGTAATTGGCCATTCTACCTCCTTTATTATAAATTCTCTATGATTTGGCCCCTAATACCCTTATGTACATCTAATCTTTCCGGTCGTCACAGACAATGCGTTCTTTCACGGGGGACATAGAAGGATCCTTGACCTGGTGAGCGATCGCTTTTCCCCGCGGTGACACTGAAGTCAGCGATATCTGCGCGCGTGAGGTTTTGTTGTAGGAGGAACAAGCAACAAGCACGTGCGGTAGATGAGAGTTAACGAACGCTGCTGCACAGCTGTGCGCGGTGACATATAGTCACGCGACCCATATAGTCGCGTTTGTGTGATGCTATGGGATTAGCGATATGTGTAGTCGTTTATGAATGTTTTATTGGGTTATTGGGTTATTTTCTTAGAAAAAGTTTTCTTAGAAAACATACCATAAACTACTTCCTACGTCCGGTGGTGGTGAGCCATTGCAACTCACGCCTGTAAGGGGTAATATGCTTGTCCCTCCTTATACCATAGATATAACGAATTCCCGTATTCACCAGTCTCTGCAGCTTAATATCCAGTTCTTGTGTCAGGTCACAGTAAACTAATGAGCCGTAGTCGATGATTGGAAACAGTAGAGTTGCACGAGATGTTTGCGCTGGTCGAAACTGGTTCTCTTTTTAAAGAAATATAAACTATACATAAGTGTGTGAGTACGCTTAAACAGCAGTGTAATGTGCTATTTCCAAGTCAACGTAGAATTAAGCACCAGTACTACTATTTACTGTAGATTTGCAGGTCATCCACGTAGATTAGATGGTACACATCTGAATCTAGGCAAAAACCAATATCATTGATGTACAACGAGAACAACAAGGGGCCTAAAACTGACCCCTGTAGGACACCGGTGTTCAGTGGTAGAAAGGTAGAGATCTCATTGTTGTCATTAGTCACTAATGACAACAATGAGATCTCTACCTTTCTACCACTAAACACCGGTGTCCTATAGGGATAACCTGCTTGCAGAAGCCGAAGGAGGATAGCTTTCCCAGTAGTCTGACGTGACACACGGTATCAAATGCCTTGCTAAAATCAAATAGAAGCAGAAGAGTGACCTTCTTCCTGTCTATCCCAAGCCTGACATCAGTCAACTTGATTAAGCCGCGCTGTGTGCTATGGCTAGTGCAGAAACCAGTTTGTAGGTCGTCAAGGAAGAGTCTTGACTCGAAATACTCATAGATTTGTCTGTGCACCAACCACTCCAGCGCTTTAGACAGGAAACAGTCAACATTATCAGTCAACTTGATTAAGCCGGGCTGTGTGCTATGGCCAGTATGGAAACCAGTTTGTAAACTGTCAAGATAAAGTCTTGTTTCAAGGTATTCAGAGATTTGATAGTGCACCAGCGACTCCAGCGCCTTGGATAGCAAACAAAGTAAAGAGATCAGACGGTAGTCTATTACAGCTGTTGGAGAGTTGACCTTGTTTAATGCTCTTACGAGCGATGATTTCCAGGCAAAAGGAAAGCATGCCTCGCTCAAAGACAGACTGAAAATTTGACAATGTAAAGGAACGAGTATTGGCAATGCTTTTAAAATTACAACCTGTGGGATGCCATCGCTTCCCCTGGCCTGGGTATTGAAGCGTGATACTTCAGCAAATAAGTCCGACTCTGTGATAGCCCTGAAGATGAAGTATTCAGGAAGGTCTAGACTCTCGAGGGTTCGCAGTTGCTCCTCAACAGCTGTAGCTTGGGGATCATTTGAGATGGAACTAAAGTGTTTGCTGAGATCATCTAGAGAGAACCGAGCAGGTAGATTAGATTTGGAGGTAGTAATACCAAGATTTTCAAGCTCTCTCCATATCTCTGCAACGTCAGTCAGAGTATAGAAGCGTGAATAATAGTAATTGTAGCAATTCAGCCTGGCCTCCTCGACCTGCCTATGAGCGTCGTCCCTTGCGATTCTATAAAAGTATAGATCCCGAGGTAGACGACTTCTGCGAAAGCGCCTGTAGAGTCTATTCCTTTCAAATAAAAGGTCACAAAGAGCCGCGGTGAACCACGGGAGACGCTTACGTCCAGGTGTTACAGTCTTTAATGGGGCGAGATGATTTATGGCTTTCGTGATGTTGTCGTTAAGGATAGTAATGGATTCGTCAAGTGATGGCGTGGTGAAAGATGACCAGTCACATGCGCTAAGGAAGCTCCTTAGGTTCTCGGCACAGATTCCTTTGTAGTCTGTGTAGGTGTATGTAGCAGGTACGTGGCGTGAAATCTATATCTATACACTGTTGGTAGACATTACTTCGATGGGGCCCGTCAATTAGCCTAGTGGGCTTCTTCTTTGAGGTTTGACATTTCCGTACATCCCCCATCCACCAAGGTAATTAAGGGTTCAGGATCAAACTCGTCTATTTTTATCTGCATCGGTCGGTCGCCTGCTTCACCCGCATAAACACGAACACACACACTAACACCCACACACACACACTCGCATACACACCTACGCACAGAAAATGTTACTCTCTTCTTCTTCTCTCTTCCTCGTCTTTCGCTGCATAGTTGCTGACTGCGCACCATCCATCCTGCGAAGGATGCATCCGTCATAAAGGACTCGGGCGTTTCTCTGGTCTGTAGATAGCGCTCGAGTTCCTGTCACTCCTGTTGATAACGTGAGCAGTCACAGAAGACATGCTCTGCATCCTCGTTTGCATCCAAATATACTGGGCAGTTTGGAAGATCCTCTATTGTAAATCAGTGCAGGTACGCCCGAAAGCATCCGTGTCCCGTAAAAAACTGTGTGAGGTAGTAGTTAACTTCCTCGTGTCGTCTTTCAATCCAATCCTCTATTTTTGGGATGAGGCAATGTGTCGATTTTTGCTTAAATCCCATCTTTGTGGCCACTCAGTCATTGTCTGTTTTCTCGCGGAGTCCCAGACCTTTGCCTGGGTGACGCCGTTCAGCCGTTTTTTCGCCTCATAAGCCTTCTTTCTTTCAATGACTAGGAAGTCAATAGACGGCATGCCTGCTATAATGCACACAGCCTCATCCGATACCGTGCATGGTATGGGATGAGGTTGTGTGTACGGTAGACAGCTTTTGAGCATAGGTACTCTTCTTCATGGCATTTGCCCATCTTGGGCCTCGATACAACATGATCGATGTGGTTACACTGGCTAGAAGTAACCTCCATTTCTGTATTGGGCCACCTACATTTGGCATCAATCGTGATAAAGCAGCTCCAGCTTTTACTGCTTTATCGCTAACTATTTCGAAGTGTTGCTTGAAGGTTAATCTTGCATCGATGGTGATGCCTAGGTACTTAATAGTCGGTTGAGACGCAATCTCATGCCAGTCCACCGTCAGTGTTATTGTCTCAATTTTCTTCCTACTGAATATGAGGATAACTTCTGTCTTTTGGCTGGGGAGTTCCAAGCCTGTTTCTGTTAACCATTCGTGTATTATACGAATTGCCTCGTCAGCTATTTCTTCAACCTCTTCTTTATATTTTGCCACAACCACTACGGCTATATTGTCCGCAAATTCTATGACAGTCACCCCCTGGGGTAGTCGTAGTCTTAGTACTCCATCCTACATGATGTTCCAAGTCAGCGGGCCAAGTACTGAACCTTGGAGGACGCCTCCTGTGACTTCATATGTTTCAGTGCCGTTCTCTATGTCGTACAGTAAGATTCTGTCCTTCAAATAGTCGGACATCATCCTTCTTATGTACGGAGGCACATTTTATTTTCGGAGCGCCTCATGTATTTTACTCCATTTAGCTGAGTGGAATGCATTTTTCACATCCATTCTATCGCTTGTTGTGCAGTGTCAACTACTAGACCAACTGCGTCCAGGGTAGAGCGCTTTTTTCGAAATCCATACTGGTGTTCCAAGAGTCCCTCTGAGCCCTCTATGGTTTGATCCATTCTGACGCAGATTATACGTTCAATGATCCTGCCCGAAGTGTTTAGCATGCAGAGCGGTCTGTATGATGACGAGTCGTCAAGCGGCTTCTTACCTTTTGGCAATAGCACCAAGCGCTGTTTCTTCCAGTTGGTGGGGAAAATCCCTTCCTCGAGACATGAGTTGTTCAATGCAATATTGGGTATGTCATCCAGCCCTGGGGCCTTGTTGTTTCCAACCCTTGTTGTTTCCAGTTTGTTTCCAAGCAGCTAGCAGCTCCACCATCGTGATTGGTGAAAAAGCTTCTTCGTTTATCCCTGCTTTAATAGTACACAATTGCTTAATCTTCTTTATTACTATTTTATAGGGCCGACCCCATGGATCCTGGTCGATCTCATCCTGTAGTTCTTTAAGGCACCGTCGTTTGTTATCGCGAATTTTCTTTTTAAACTTTCGCCTAGCGTCCTTCATTTCTTGGTTGCAGGAATCCACTGCTTCCTGGCCTATTCCGGTTCTGTAGAGTTTTCTTCTTGCTCGCTGTTCCAGTCTCCTAGTCCTCACCGAAGACGCGCGAAAAATCACCACGCGGATTAGGATTCACTTTGTATATATACAGCAGCCTGCACTCAAGGGCTAGTCGAGTGCGCGCGGACTTGCGCATAACTCTGTCTCTGTCCGAGCTCGAAATATTATTTCTAGCGTCTTGGCGTCGTCCCTATAGCTGCCGTGTTGATCCTGTTCTATATCCTGTAACGCTGGACCCAGCGTATTGTAACACTGGGTTTTTCCATTGGTGTTACCGATGAAATACTCCGTCTCCTCTGCTCGTTTCAATGCATACGAGGCGGCGGGCCGTATCGGCCCTGGGCGCCAGGCACTGGAGTGCCAGGGATCCCGCGACCCCCTTACCTTGAGACGCCGCCCCGTGTCGAAACGCCAGTCCGTCCACCTGCCCGGCTAGCCAGTATACGGATAAATATTACATTAAGATGAGACAATTACAAGGTCGTGGGTACTAGTACTAAATGAATGCATGAGTGTTATCGTTGACTCTCTCTTTATTTATCTTCACAATTCTCTATTCGTCAGTAATCTACATCGATGATGTAGATCTACACACTGTGACTCGCATGTCACCGCGCCGAGGTTCGGGTGAGAGAATGCCGACTCACGCCCTGAGCGCGTATCCGGTCATCTCTAGGTCCTTTTCTACTTCCCCCCTCAAAAACCGGTCGTGCCCGCCGGTGTAAGCCCCTAGCCGCGGCGCGATCGTCAGCACGCCACCGTACGGCTTACCCGACGCAGACAGGAACAGATGCCTCGCCCTTCCGATGGTCTACCGGTGCCGACGATCGTAGCGTCCGTCGTAGTCTACCCTCACGAGACTATGGTTTTCCGTATCACCAATAGCCATTCTCTCCCGACGTACGCATGTCCCCTGGCGTGCCCGCCAACGCCGCGCCGGTGACCCCGCCCGAGCTTCGGCGCATTCTCTCACACACTCCACGACTTAGCATCTAACGTAAATGGTCCGCTGTCCCTATATCAGACTTAATTTACATCGTGTCTTAATCTAATATAATTACTAAGTTGTACTCTACAATAACGTAACGCGAGGACTATAACTAGCGATAGTTGTCGTTTCACACGGTCGAGTGCACTTAACTAAATCGAACGTTATTAGTTAAGTGCGTCTCCGTCTTACCGAAAATATGCGTAGAATTGTTTATGTCATAGTTTCGAAGCGAGTCGTGACTGTGTATCTTGTCGGTTAGGTCAAGGTCGTGTCGTATATGAGAAGGATGACGATAGTCTGTCGGAGTAAGTATTATTTCTGTCATTGTCATGGAGAAACGAGAGCGACAGTTTAAACGATAATCTGTGTACCAAGTCTAGTCGAATGTAGAGTAACTACGTGAGACTGGTAGCGTCAGTGTAATAACGATAATCGTGGTATAAACGGTAGCGTCAGTGTAACAACGATAGTCTTGGTATAAACGGCAGCATCAGTGTAACAACGATAATCGTGTATACAAAAAAATGCAATAACGGTAGCTGGCTGATAGGAGTGGTCGTCCGTAGTCATCGTCAGTCTGTTGGCGATAGATCGTGGTATGCGGTAATTTATTCGCGGCTTAGCATTGACTGATTCCGTCGAACGACTCGTCGCGTTAACCCGACGAAGCATGTTAAGGCCGTACTCATGCTCCACCGCCATGTTGGCCACGTGTCGGCTTATATACCCGCGAGCTCGCGTAACTCCGCAATCGGCACACTATTTACACAAAAAGGGTCCATTGTACTCACAGCTACGCAGTAGTCTTTTTGAGCCGTCGCTCCTCTAGTCTCGGACGTCCAAAAGCCTCCGGCAGCAAAAAATGTGCGTAGTAACAGGAGCACGATACACCGAATAGCGCAACAACACTTACTGCCTTACTGGTGGTCCGATGGAAAAGAGACAAAGGTATCGAGCTGCGCTCCCGTCGATCCCGCTGGTGGTCGACGTTAGGTTGGTTCACTCGCCTTCCCTACTCGCTCCCGTGCGCTCGAGCCTAGTCGAATTCGGCCGAGGCGCCGCGAAGATAGCCGAACGTGCATTCCCCGACTCGTGCCGAGGCGCTACAGCGCGCTGCACGGTCGCTTGTAACTGGCAGCTAACTGCCATGTTACAACCCACACAGTCGCAAATCTCTCGTGAGTCTTATGACTCGCATGTATAGGTACGTGAGTGTATGAATCAGCCCTGGCGCTGTTATTTAAAGGCCTCGGGCGCCGCCGTAAGTAGCGCGCAGTCTTGAAGGAATGATTATTAAAGGGGGGCGCGACAACAATATAGCGCAGGAGTCTTTCTTTGCGATGCGAAGAATGCTGAGAGTGAGGCGATCCTCTACTGCGATTAATTTGTCGCTTCGCGGCTTGTTATTAATCGCCGGCATATTTTTGCATGTCATTATATCTCGTCCTACAGGATCACCCGCAATAGTAGCTGCAGCGCTACTACCAGCAGTATATCAGCAGCGGCCCGCCGACCTGCTCGAGACGGACCTCGATGCGCCCGTCGACGTGGAGGAGGCGGCCGCCATCAGCAAGAAGGCATGCAGCCTCTTCAACCTCAATCATCACAACGGCAACCTACACCTCCATCATCACCAGCATTACTCGCACCACCACCGCCATCAGGCGCTGGCTCTTGCACTCTCCGTCGCCAGGAGCGAGCAGCAGATCGACGGCTGTACGAGGAGCGCGATGTCTACCTTGCGCAGTAACCGCGCGAAATAATCGCTGTGATTATCGTCTACCCTTTTGTCACAAGAGTGCAACACCATAGCAACTTAACAGTTGTCCATTATATTTTAACATAAGCGTATGTACAGTTTAGATCACGAACATTGAATTTTCTAGAGCACGAAATTTTTGAAATCTGTAATTGGAATCTTGTGAAGCACGAAACTAGTACTGCCCTTTATCGTAATTCTTTGTCGTGACGATTATTTAGATTTGTTCCGGAACTTTTCACAATGTCTGTATGAGCTGTATGTCAGGTGTGCAATATAAAAAGCAAAGGTTCGGTTTGCCAGGAGAAAAAGATAATTAAAATAAAAAATAAAAACATAGAATAGAATCCTCGATGTAAATAAAACTGAAAATAATATTAAAAATAATATTAAAAATAATATTGTAAATAACACTAAAAATGATTTTTTAAATAATGCTGAGAATAATACTGTAAAACAGGCTGACGGAAACAATATTAGTGTTACTACAGATGTTAATACTGATAGTAGTAATATGAACACGGAAAATAATCCTAAAGAAGACAAGACTAACATGTCGTATACTAATGTCTCGAACGCTAATATACGCATTTTGCAACATCGCACCCGAATAGATTCGCTAGTAGACATGAGTGCGCTTCACCATTGTACACTACCATCATCAATGCTTGACCTATTTAGTAATCAATTTAATCTTTTTGAGAGAGATTTAGATAATTTGAAGACTCTTCTAGTGGGAAAGCTTGATGCGACGGGTCGTGGATCGGACCCTGTCCCAATGGCACCAGGACCGATTGATAAACAGGTGCGTCCAATTTCGTTACTGGGAGATATAATTGAAAAGCAGAACTTTCATGTTGAAGAACTACATACCGATAGCCTTCTGCTCTTACAAGAAAATAAAAATCTTTAAGACATAATTGATTATCTTACAAAAGTTATGAATAGTATCGAAACTTTACTCAAAAACATGATAATCATGATGATGATGGTAGTTCTATACGTAGGTCTAGTATTAATAATAATTTTAATAATAATGGTAATAGTAATAATAATAATAATGACAAAGTTAACAGGCTATATGATGGGTGGCCTGTAATGCGGTAGCACCATTCTGGGCAAATGTTAACGTCCAAAGTCAACGCACTGCCTACTGGAAACGTTCTTCGTCGCGTCAATACTCTTCGCAGTAACGCTATAACGGGAACAGCTAATAGGAAGCTCTGATTCTAGGAGGACGCAGGTATAGTGGTCACTGCTGACTTGCACATCCACTCATTACTACACAAATACGCACTGAGGGCCCTGGCACTGGGGGTTGAAAAGGGGAGTGGATCGGGCTGATCTATACATGGGTTATTGCTCACAAATGCTGGAGGGGAATATCTATAAACGGTGAATTTTTAACGGGTTATGTATACGGTGGCTCTATAAACGGGTCTCTCCCATGTGCATGGAACCGCTGAAATCCGCTTACGAAAGGCATCCAGTGTAGTAGAGTTCCTTAACTATCGGCATACGGCGTCCAAGAGGAGGCTTCTTTACTAGTAAGAGTGGTTACACTCTGGAGGATGCTGCCGTTAAAAGCAGAACACTCCTGGGCCGCTAATAGTTCTAGGACCCGAACCCAGCCAAGCCACCATGGGAAGCTGCCCTGTACATTGTGTGTATAATCTCGTTTTTGTAGTAGTACCGGCCGGCAACCGGAAAGGGACTCTACTGCGAGGAGCGGGGGCCCGCTCTATGCCACCGGACTGCTTGGCCGCCTTTTCAGTTGGGGAAGCCCAAGAAGGAATGACCGGCCCACTACTTACGGAGCCTCCTGACCACCACAAAGACACACTACTAAACAAAATAAAAAAAAAGGAAACGAACAAATGGCTAACAAGCAAGCCAAAGCAGGTTCAAGAGTGCAACCTGTGATACACGATCAACGAAAGCCTCCCTGCTCTCTTATCGCATTGGTAGGAAACCTGGCTGATGTGGCAAACAATGCGACAGGAAATCGCGAAAGGATGGGCCGAATCGAGGAAACACCACCAGGAAGTTGGGAGGCTGCGGAGGGCAAGCTGCGTAGCTACTCGCGATAAGCAGAACCCTAAAACATGACGGCGAAGACTAAGGTACAGGAGAATGTCAATATGGAAATTAAGAATAGCATGTGTGAGATTGAGGAAGCGGTGGGAGTTGGAATGCATGAGCTCGAACGTATGACGGTATTTTTCACAAACTGGAGGAGATCAGTGACTAACTCACAAAACCAGGACGGAAACACTCCCCGACCTAAACGAAAGAGGTACAGACAGACTCCGAGTCTAGAAGCGGGATGTTCTACACAACAAAAGGGTCCGCCTAAGGAAACTTGGGCAACGGTGACAAAGCGCAAGAGACAAAGAGTGGCAACAGGAACGGAGTTGAATGCCAAAGGTCCGACGATAAAGACTAGTGAGTCCAATGCTGATAAGATGGGTCGCCCAAACCTGAAACCCAGGTGAGGCGCGATCCTTATCAAGCCAGCGGAGGGTAACATACGCGGACGTTCTTCCTTCTATAAAAGAGCGTCAAACCAATCGACAGTCGTGTGGACATACGAGCGATACGAAAGACCAGAGGTGCATCGGTACTCCTCACAGCCACAGAAGCTCCTACAGCTCGAAAGGGGACAGGGACAACAGACCTTCCAAAGGTCCTTACAGACTGTACTGGGACCTACTGCAACTGTCAAGGACATGACTTCCAGGGTAACGCTAGAATTTATGGGCTTGACTGCGTTACACCAGCAGAGGACGTCACGGCCGGGACCTTGCGCAACATCCACGTCTTCGGAGTGAATAGCCGTGGACAAGCCTTGGCCGTATGATAGTTTGACGCGACGGAGGCAACGGACTTGCTCAAAAAAGGCCGCATAAAATCGGATGGGTAAACTTTCGGATTCGACCCAGACTCCGCGTTCTGAGGTGTTACAAGTGCCTCGGATATGGTCACAAACATACCTTCCTGTTTCCGCTTTTCGGGAAGAGCTAACCAAGATTTAGCTCACATGCCTTACACAGCCTCGTGCGCTGCATTTAATGCTGTGACCGAGACTTGCAAGCTGTGAAAGCTACCGGAGACCTCTCGGACAGACAGCACGGTTTCAGATGAGTACGCTCAACAATCGGAGTAATAACGTACGTATTACAGATTGTAGACAAGCTAAATGACATATGCCATGGAGCTAAACAATCTTTCGGGTGCCTGTCTATCTCGTGCGAGTTGTGAGGGACTACTTACGGGACCAATACTTGACGTTGGAGACAACGGGCGGTACACGACGGAAAAAGGTGACAGCAAGGATCGCGCAGGGTTCAATCCTGGACCCTGACTTCTTAAATACCTTGTATGACGGACTACTAAGACTGGACATGCTGTCTGACACGTGCCTCATCGCATACGCGGACGACGTTGCAGTGGTAATAACAGCACGCGACACTCATCTGGTGCAGCTAGAACTGAACCAGGTGATGAGGCGCATAAGCACATGGATGACGGACCACGGACTGCAACTGGCACTATAAAAGACTGAGTTGCTGTAACTCACAAGAAAACGGATAGACACGACTGTACCAATGACTGTGGATACGGAACAGGTGACGACCAGAAATGAAGTCACGAAACTGACTTTCTGGTCACACATACGAAAGTCTTGAGTAGGCTCATGGCCAACACGCGAGGTCCGAGACCACGTATACAGCGACTACTCATGAGCGTCACCCATTCGATCACGCTTTACGGAGCCGAGATATGGGTGGTCGTGTTGAAGATAATGAAGCGGACGAATGTTATGCCGAGCGTTCAACGAATCAGATCGGTGAGAATCGCGTGCGCGTACCGTACTATATCCAAAATCTCGATTTTCGTGATAGTGGACGTAATCCCCATCAACCTTCTTGCACAGGAGCGGAAACGTTTGTACGCACAGAGCTCGCACGCAGGGAGGACAGACGCTACGAAAGAGGAACGAATAAGGACGACTGGAGAATGGCAGACGAGATGGACAACAAACGTACAAGGACGTTGGACGCACAGACTGATACCGGAGGTGGGACCCTGGAAGGATAGGAAGCACGGTGAGGTTGACTTCTACCTTACCCAATTCTTGTCTGGATACGGGTACTTCCGAAAGTATCTTCATAATACGAACAAAGTAATGACGCCGGAATGTATTTACTGCGGACAAGCCTGGCACGACGCGGAGCACATATTCTTCGTGTGCGCCCGTTGGACCGAGCAGCGACAGAGGCTAGAGACACTACTGGGTACGACGATCATACTAGACAACGTGACGATACTGATGACAACAACTACAGAGGCTTGGACAAACATTGCTTCATACGTTCGTAGTATACTGCGAAGTAAGATGATAGAGAGTAAAAGAACATAGTCGTAGTATTTAAAAACCGGAAGCAAGGAATGAATGTGCAAGAGACCATTCAGCCCATCACTTAAATTCACAGCCTCCTACAGAAATAAAAAAGAAGCTATATGATGATGCTGCTGACGTTTCTCGTGTCTTTGTCTCGGTCAGGAAACTTGTCACTATTGACGCAAATTGTGGCGCGGGCGCCCCCACGCCGATTGCTACAGACGGCTTGAAAGTCTGCAAAAGTCGACGCCATAGTGACTAACGTAAATGTCGCGGAGAGGGTCTTTAACACTCTGCTGGCGCGCGATATTCTTCGATGGTGAGTCAACTGCTGAATTAATTATATATAGTATTTTTAGTGGCTCAGATAAGGATAATGGGGATGTGGCCCATGCAGTACCCAGAACTGTTCTACCGCTCGTTACTATAGACAATATTACTATATAATATATCGACGCGGTTATTGCGTGCAAAAATACATGATAAGACCATCAGTAACCGCTTATCGCCGTCGGTAGTCCGTCTCTTGAACAAAACTATTTGAAACAACATAATGCGAGCGAAATACGGAATAACTGGCTTTAACGCGAAATATGTCAACGTCCCGTATTTATCTCAGGAAACGAGTAATAGCTTAGTTCGAAGTAAAATTTTCATCAATGAATTGTTAAGTAAAGAATTATTTTGGCAATTTAAAAGTCTTAAGAATATAGCTCGCGATCTTGGTTTCAAATATGTTTGGTTATAGGCGGTCGTTTCCTGGTCAAAATGCGGAATGGGAACATGTCGCATTTATTTAAAACTGCATCCGATTTGTATGCCATTGCTGCACCCTATGATAGTATCACAATTATCGATAACGATACCAATAATAATAATGCAAATAGGTCGACAGAAGTAAGCAAGGGAAAAGCGATCGCTGCATCGGCCTTGCGCAAAGATTCGGAAAATGTAAATAAGAATATGAATTGACTAGACGGAAAGAGGGTAAAAAAAGCAGAGTGTGATGACTTGAGGGTGGGTTTTCTTAATGTTACTTCTCTGAATAGGCACATGGAGATGTTTCGTCAATTTTTGGCGTCTGCTCGTCCGTTCTACCACCTCTTTGATGTGGCTGAGACCCATCTACCATAATAATTGATGCTGGTAAACCTGGCATCCCAGAGTATGTCATGTGCAAGGTACAACAGGGTCACACACCTACTATCTTTGTTGCGGTGATTTATAGACCACCGAGTATTCCTTTCGCAAGTGGCTCTGACTTAGTTGATATGCGGGAGATTATCAACACTCTATTATTATGGGTTATTTAAATGCAAATTTACCTTCGGCGTCTCAAGATGCGTCCTTTATTAGAGATGTGGTATGAGTCTTGAACCTTTAAATAGTAGATCATGGCGCGACACACCACGTTGGAAAGTCTCACACATGAATTGATGTAATCTGTACTGACGACAATGAAGTAGTGCTGAATGCGAACAACATGATGGCGACTTTTCCGAGTAAGCATAATGTGATCGACATCACGATTCGAACACCAAGATCTGAATCACTTATCCCTACTCCTTTCTTCTATAGAGACATTAAAGCCATCAAGCGCTAAGAGCTTCTCTGTCTTCTTGATGCATGTGATAGGTCGATTGTCAGTTGTCCGAATGTAACTGTAGACAGCACATTATAATCATTCAGCAACAATATCATGAGAGTAAAAATAATAACAAACTTGCCCCCCTAAAAAAATTGAGACTCAACAATAAAAAAGCTGCACTATGGGTTAACGTCGAACTCCAGGATCTGTATGACAAGTGTGAAGCTGTTCGGCGAAGATTCCAACGAACCTGTGACACTCGGTTCTTGTCCTGTACATAAACTGGGAGGAGCAGCATAGTTTCTCCCGGATGAGCTTAATGCTCACTTCGCCGGGATCTCCGTTTTGTACTTAGAGATCAAGGTGAATTTGTCAAGATGTCATTGCAAAATATCTTCCAGTTCTGGACAAGGTTCAAAGTTTGTAGCTAGCTAGCATTGAGATTAAGAATTGCGTTTTATTCCTTATGTTGACACTGTAACCAACCTCGGTGTTCTGATGGATTCGAAAATGACTTAATAGAGTCCTTTATGGACTCCGATCCTTTAGATTCTGCACCACTGAGGTACTACTTAAGCAGCTGACTGGCGCTCTTGTAATCCCGCATTTGGATTACTGCTCTCTTGTATATATTGATGTATGGAGTCAGCAGAACATTAGACTTCCACGGTTGCAGAATTCGTTTGTGAGGTACATCTGTGGTGTTGGAAGGGACGAACATATCGTGCAGTACCTTTCTGCCCTATTCGACAAAAATCGATCTAGAACTTCTGCTATTCACAAGAGCCTGTAGCTCCTAGCTCGTGTACGGATGAAGGGCTTTACTCATTCAAAGCTCGCAGTATGCGCCTCTAGAACTCCCTCCCGCGCAACTTGAGAGTTCTTCCGTCGCTAAGTAATTCTAAGCCTGCTCTGCGTCGGTATATTAACGAGCGTGAAAGAGATGTCGACGTCTAGGATGACTTTTGTGATACCTCTGTGATACATCGTAAACAACTATTGATCGGCATCTTGATCGGCTTGGAAGACGATCTTTGTTGTATGTTGGGAGACTATTATTTTTATATTTTATACTATAAAAAGATACCCTACAGTTAGTTTCATTTACGCAGCTATCAGATCTTTTTTTATTGTTTTTGCGTCTCTTTATGTGGGTAGAAGATGTACTCTGTTGTAAAATATTGACGGAAGACTATTTTTTTATAACATTGTATGCTCCAATTAATAAGCATATAAAGTTTCGTACTCGCAAAAATAATTTTTTTGCAGCATTTGCAGTTTTTTTGCAACCACTTGTTGTTAGGCTGCCGCGGAAGACAATGAATTTCAGGTTGCATATTACGTACATAATTCACTGAAAAAAATGAAGCACGCGAAAATGGTCTTACAAAATCTGTTGCTACCTCCCAAACTAAGTCGATCGTAACTATGCCTTCTTTTTGTCTTGCTCTTTTTATGGTGCTTAGTCCTCGAGTGTCTCTCACCACGACTGCTACTACTGCTGCTGCTGCTCATACCTTGGCCTCATCTACGGCTTCCACTACTGCTGGAACTATCACTTGAATGCAAAGAGTCACTCACGTCGTTGCAACTACTCTGATTAATAGTGCGGCTAGAACTTCTCGAATCCCTAGAGCTAGTTTCAGACTTGTCTCGGGTGTTTTGTCGCCCCTTATGATGTTTTTAGCCGCTAGACTTTTTAATTTTAGATGCATTCTTACTATCGACTTTTGTAGGCGATTTTTGCCTCTTCTAACCATCAATCTCTTCTAATGCCCTTTTCAGCAACTCCATGACCTCGTCGATCTTACTCTGGCTAAAAACATCTTCCAACTTAACCTCCTCTGTAGTAGTATTCGAACTTATGTCCGAGCTTCGATGTGGGGCCTCTGTCTGGGGATTGATATTATTATTCTCCTCTATCTCTGCTACTTGTGTTGGCTCTGGGTGGTTTAAAGTCACAGAATTAATTTGTGGATCTCCGGTATCAGCTGTGTTTCTTAAACGCTCTTTCTCTTTCTCTACGCGCCTTCCACAGCTGCTGTTAGTATCTTCCCGACTAGGTTTAGCCCAGAATGACTTGGTCGCCCTACTGAGTATTTTCGTGGTATTACCACGACTATTCTCTAAGTTGCATTCATTATTGATCTCTATTGATACCAACGTCGACTGACTAGGGCTAAAGCAAGTCTGTCTGTAATCCCATTATATTAGAGTTGGTGGGGCTACTGAACACAAGCGACCAAAGTGATTTGCTATTCGTCGGGTATACTGATTTATCTCCTTCGAGTAGTGAGGTAAAAACTAACCTGTGCAGGTGTTCAGTCAGTGTAATGCGATAACGAGCATTGGTAGTATTTGGCTCGATCGGCTTGAGTTTGGAGAGGAACTTCTCCGCCGTTATCCCAATCCTACCAAGGCACGGAGGATCGCAATCCAGATCGAAGGACTCTCACTCACAGTAATCTATCCATCAACAATTCTATTTTCCCGTTGCTATTTGCTCCGAAACTGTGTAAATAGCGCCTCAGTTTATGGGTGTTTGCCCTGGAAATCTTGTCAGCTATAACCTTAACTTCGGAATCTTGTCTCACCTCCTCTATAATCTGTTGATGACTCTCCATTCTTTTATCTGACACGGCTAACAACACTCTTCGAGGCACTGTGCGTTGTACTCAGGGATGCATTTTTGACTTATAACGAGTTGACTATCGTACTCTCGTTATGTCTTTCTTCCCCATTACTATATACAAATATATCTAAATAAATATATGTATATATAAGTGCATCATCAGCGCTCGGAGCGATCGGTCGTGTTTCGTGCGCTTGTCGTCAGCTTGGGGCAGTATATATAAACTTTGTATATGATTAGTTAGTGACTTAAAATTTAAATATGTTACTTGTTTCAATAGTTACATATTTTCTTGCCAATATGGCATCGAGAGGGAAAACACCTCCGGATAAGCCGGACCACAGCTTTCACAAGTGCCATCCAAAAAAGCTAGTGAAAACAGTGATCTGCGTAATATGCGAAAATGTTTATCATAAAAGTGACTATGAGAAGATCAAAAATCCTGTTTTTGTTGGTGAACACCTGGTTATCTACCCAGAACATATCCTGGGAGACATAATATCCAACTCGGAAAAGCATAAGCTAAGTGACGTGGCAAGAAAAACCATTGCACTCATAAAAATGAAGAAATCTGAAGAAATCAGAGAACAACTGCTACAAAAAAATCATAACAAAACAGTTGAAAAACATAATTCAACAATACTAAGCGAGGAAAATGAAATGGAAAATCTTGTTACTGAAAATACTATCCGTCTACCAACGGATCATTTGCCAACAGATAGAATAAAGTATACAATTCTTAAAAAGAAGATCAAAAAATATATCAACTCTATTGATTACCCGATCGCACCTGTATTACCGACGTGGGACGAAACAAGTGCACGTAAACAAATACACAATCTATAAACAAACAAACTGCTATACCACAGATCGATAACGTCAACATATTATTCCAAAGAACACAGCAAATTCATCAGTTGAATGATGGAAACACAAATAAATTAATTCGACGAAATACAAAAAAGCCTAAATGAATAAGAGCGAATATATATGGATATTGAGTCTTTCAATAAGGAAAGAACTAGTAGTGATGATCTCATTTTGTATTTAAACTTTAGAAGCCTAAATGCCAATTTCGATAAATTACAAATCTTTCTTAAAAGTCTAAAAATAAAATCTTACGTTATTGTATGTACAGAGGTATGGAAACTAACACACTATCAGTATTAGAGAATAAAAGATTAAGAACTTTATTATAATCTCGGAGACATCAACAAAAATTATGGTGTTGTGGACTATGTAAATAAAAATATTAAACATACTAACGAAATGATAGCTATAGGTAAGCTTAAAATATTAAACACTACCATCCCTCTAAATAATAATAAACTACTTGAGATCTTATCCTTATATAGATCAGACGGACTGAGTAGCATAGAATTTAATCAAAACCTAAAAACTTATCTAGAACATAAAAAAATGCAAAAAACCATATTATAATTGGTGATTTTAACATAAATATTCAAGACTATAATCACGTAAGCATGGAATTCATGAACAACCTTCAGGAAAAAGGTTTCCTCCCATGTTTCACTAACACCACCAGATCCACAAACATAACTACAAATGAAGGAACTTGCATTGATAATATATTTGTCAAAACTGATTTTCTACATACAAAATCACTAACTCTCATGACGCCCATTACCGATCACTACCCACTGTTCCTAGAACTAAAAAATGGAGTATTAAAAGAAAATAAAAAGAGTCAGAAGAAGATATATACTATTATAACTATAAAAAACTATATAACACTGCTAGGCAAATAAATAGGTCAAAATTTAAGAATACACATGATCCAAATGAGATTATAAACGAAATGATAAAAGAAATCCAATATTGCGTGGAGAGTTTGAAATATAAAAAAATTAAATCTGCGGAAATCCAAACAAACCTCCAGGAAAGACTGGATAGCAAAAGCAATTCTAAATTCCTAATACAAAAGAAATACTCTACAACAAACTCAAACCAAATCCGAATAATGAAGAACTAAAAGCAAACTATAAACTTTTCGTTAAAACTCTAGATAAAGTTATTAAAGAAGCGAAAATCGAACAGAAAAAAACAACAAGAAAAAAAAACATTTGAGACTGATAGGGATGATTCGAGAAAACTCTGGGCCTGCATTATTAGCAAGATAAGCAAAAATAAAAATAAAACAGATACTACTATCAGTCAGATAAAAACTGAAAACAATACTACAATAACCGACAAGAACGAAATTGCCAACAATATGAACAAATTTTACTGCGAACTTGTGGAAACATTGAGTAATAAAATAACTACACCAAGAAATAAAAAACTAGAATTACCTAAAAGTAATCCAAAAACAATCTACATCAAGCCAACCGGCGAAATTGAAGTTATCAAAATAATAGACTACATGAAACTTAAAAAAGGTGGTATTGATAAGATAAGTGCAAAGGCACAGAAAACTATAGCTACTATTATTGCAGATCCCCTTGCCCACGTAATCAATCAATGTATCGAAATGGCAATCTGGCCTGATATATTGAGGGCAGCTGAAGTGATAACAATGTACAAAGCTGGGAAAAAACGAAATGGGAAACTATAGGCCTATATCACTAATATTAAACATTGCTAAAATCTTCGAAAAAAATTATACATAATAGAATAATAGAATTTATATGTGAAAGTAAAATATTAAGTAAAAATCAATATGGATTTAGAAAAAACATTGGAACCAAGGATGCATTAAACACGATCTCAAAAATAATATATGAAAACCTGGATCAAAGTACAGCGATAGCTATTACATTTCTAGATCTAGCAAAGGCATTTGACACTGTTAATCATAAAATACTTCTAGACAAGCTTTATGCATATGGTATTAGAGGCAAGGGTCCCCAACTTATTACAAGTTACCTAAACAATAGGAAGCAAAAAGTAAGAATAGGTTCGCATACAAGCCAATTCGAAAATGTAAATACCGGCGTCCCCCAAGGTACGATACTTGGCCCTTTGCTATTTATACTTTACATAAATGACTTGCTAATAAATATGCCAGAAAACTCCATAATTTCCTATGCAGATGACACTGCAGTAATAACTACTGGGAAAACTTGGTCCGAGGTTGAAGTAATAATGAACAAACACCTCGACGATATCTCTACATGGCTCAGGCTAAATAAATTGACACTCAATGTTCAAAAAACAGTATACATGAATTTTGGAAATTACTGCGTTAGTGTGCCGAAAAAAATTGAATTTAAAATTAATAATGAAAAAATAAAGAGAGTAGAAGAAACGAAATACCTAGGCTTAATTTTTTACACGAACATGAGATGGGATAAACATATTGAATACTTTATAAACAAGACAAAATACCTTGTTTTTATCTTCAGTAAAATTTCCAAATTTATGGACACAACTACTCTAAGAATAATTTACTGCGCATTCTTTCATAGCCTGATTAACTACACGGAGAGACATTTCGAAGGCTCAGCGTTCGATACTTTCTAAGCCACGGGAACACGAATAATATTGTTCTCTGTCCCATCTAATTACGAATGATTCGACTTCGAATTCGAAGTATAGATACTCTACGATTTTCGTGCATGTATGGACGCGAGACATGGTATTATTAGCAGTCGAATTGCGAGAGTGGGGACTCCGAGATTCTCCGTACCGTAGGGACTCGACGCTTCGCAGTCTCAGACCTCGAAACTTGGAAGCGGTAGACTCTTATGCTCGTATCGCCAGAATTCGGAAAGTTCGGGATTCGGGAACGACGAAAATAGACTGCAAACGTACGGGCGCAATAACATGGAGCGCTGAGCCTTCGAAATTTCTCTCCGTGTATGGAATAGTTGCGTGGGGTGGTGCGTATCAAAATAACCTACAACTATTACAAGCGGTCCAAAAAAGAATCATAAGAATTAGAAACAAAAATACCTTTCAAAGTATTAACCCACTTAACCTTCAACAATTATTCACCTACGAAAGCCTACAGTACCACTACAATAGCCTCAAAGATCAGTATACAAAATCATCAAGCATAACAAGGAAAAAGCTAATAATACCTACCGAAGTATGATAAAACTATTAGTACAAAAATCAGCTACATTAAAGCCATCAACATCTACAATAATCTACCAAATGATCTCAAAATCATAGATTTACGGAAAAAATCAAACATCAAGAAAATACAAGATTGGTTGAGAAATAATGAGTGAGATAAGTACTCCCACTTCAATTGACTGCAAGCAACTTAAATCATGGTTCTTAGAGATGTGCAATCAGGAGCATGGTGAGCAACAGAGAGTAATATTTTCATTAATACAGGATTTAATGCAGCGCAGAAATGATATGAAAAGTAATAGACAAAAAACTGAAATAAATTATGTTTACTTAGATATTAGGACTTACTTTTGCGCTAAGGGCAAATGTAATTCTTACAAAATACGTAAACATCGACGCATCTCCAACTACAACTATAAAAATATGATTTTAACATATCAGAGCATCACAGATAATTTAGACAACATAACGAATGATATAATAAATACCTACATGGTCAAACGTATAAAATATAAAGCAAATATAAAATTCATTAATTTCGTAAAGGAAACTGCAAATAAATTGGATGACAAGAAAATCGTAAACACTGAAAAATACAAACCAATAGAAACGATCTTCTCTAAGATAGATGACATGGCTGAAGAAAATAGCAACAAAGCAAGGAGTAGAGAAGCGGCGGCCACACCGGGCCTAAAAATCACAGAATCAGCCAGTCTCAGAATGACGTATGGCGACATCAACTATCTAGGATGCAACAAAGCTTTTTTCTATTTTGATAGAGTAATACGAGGAAAACAGCTTTTTAAGAACTTAGTGTCCTCACTTAAAATACAATCACCCTACAAAGACATAGTAATCATAGATGATATTGTTTTTACGTCAGACTGTAAATGTGACTCATCTAATCAGCACAAAGAAATGTTTCCACACTATAGAATTAGCTGTGCTGTCGGACTCACATGCCCGGCTAGGCTCACCTCTACAGAGAAAATGTCATAAATAAGAGAAAAAAATGCAACAACGGACAGATAGTATGACTGGAGGTTATTGCTGTAAAACAATGACAAACCAGTATTTATATGTATTCTCGTTATCTTTGTTATCCGGACCTGCGAACAGGAAATACTGTTTTCCTCTGCAGGATTTGCGGCGTTATAGTGTATTATTGTCTGAATAATAACAACTCTGTATCGGATGCATATGTTTGTAACTCTGGAATTAAATAAATAAATAATTAAATAAATAAATATATATATATATATATATATATATATATATATATAATATATATATATATATATATATATATATATATATTCATACTTGATGCCATAAACGCTATTTAAGCAATAAGGTAAATGAGAGAGCAGTGAGCCCTGCTAGCGCTAACGCACAGAAAGAGAGAGAGAGAGAGCTGCACGCGTGTACGAGCATGTCGCGAGAGAGAGAAAGAGTGGGGGTAAGTCCGTGCTGCCCATGCCGCCGCGTTCCGAGCAAAGGGCTAGTATTCCGACCGCCAAACTGGATAGCAGAACGCTTTCCTAAAAGGAAGTATCCGTGCTTTTACGCGCACTAGACCTGGGAGATTGTCGCTACAGCGGACCGCACTCTGCGTGTGTCGCGGCGTGTCAGTCACGAGCTGAGCAGCTATTGCCCCTCGTCCTTTCGCTGCACCCAGCCATACACACTAGGCCACGAGGCATCATCCTGGCTGCTCTGCTTAGGCCACGGTCGTCCAACTGCGCCATTCCATTCGAACCACGAGATATCTTTGCGAGTCAGCACAAAGGCGAATGTAAGTAACTGCTTGATCGCGTTTCTCTCTCTCTCTGCATTGGGCTCTGCTTCGTCTCTCTCTTAACTAGCGTTGAGCCTGTATCCTTCTCTACTTGGCTTTATATAAATTAACTAGAATAACATACTACGCTACGGGCCAGGCAAGGGCTGTAACTTTTTATTGAAATTATGAATTTTAGTTTTTCAAAAAAGGTATTGAAGGCTTTTCCAAGACGATAATTCTAAGACTTGGGGAGTTAAAATCGTCTCCAAAACAAGAAAATGACACGTAATCAAAGATACGCAAACAATTAAAAAATTGAGTGTTTACGTTTTGCAGTATATGAAAGGCGGCTTTACGTTTGAGGTTTTCCGACTATTTTTGCCGAAAAGCTGACGTTATAACGAGAAGATCCTTAAATTTTAGCTTTAAAAAATTGACTGGGTAACCCTGTGCATATTTTTGAAAATAGACATTTTTTAGCAATTTTCGAAAATTCAAGCATTTAGTACGGGGCTGAAAGTTTGGGCACAACCGTTTTTTCTAATGTACTTTCACACCAAAATCGGCGGGAAGATTGCGCGACCCCCCCTTCCCCCCCCCCCCCCCCGCAACACCTATTTGACGAAATTTATAGGAATTACCCATATAAATACCAGATGAATCTTTTTAATAAATTTAAAATAAATAGTTTCAAATTGATACATGCTTTAGTATATAAAGTACATACAATTAATACGTAATTAAGATACATACAAAAAATATGTATTTATTTTCAACAGTGATACGTAGAAGTATTTATATGTTATTCGTGTACGTACATAATTTCATTGATATAATTTTATTTTTTATAAGGATAAGGAATGTAAGTCCTCACTTAATTTAGTTTTTCTACTGCTAAAAACTAGCCCCATGATTTTATGTAATTATAATGATTCGACAGATGAATCCTTCATTTATATAGGTGTCAAATATAGAGTTTTATCACATATACCATGTTAATTTGATTTGTAGGTCTTCATATAAGCTTTAGCCTGTATTGGGATCTATGCAGATACTTTTGCACTATAATAAGGCATATCCATGAATTTTTTGGAGATCGTAGTCCGGATCATACACTTAAATTTCCACATTTTAAGGTTTACATGGCAGATAAGTAAGTTATAACATATATATGACTTTGGGAGTATTTTTAATGAAAATTTGAGAAAATGTTACAAAAAGTATTTATATGTATATAGTCAAAAATGCATCCCTGAGGAGCTATGAATTAATAAATATAGGCAAAAAATGCTTAGATCACCAACTTTGACCCCTTGTAACTCAATAGAGAAGCAATTTAAAAATCTGAAAAAAGTCAGGAACATCAGAAACTGTATCAAAAACATATTCCCAGAGTTATGGTGTGATTGATTTTTTGACCGCTCGATTTCACAGAGAACCACCCATATATATATATATATATATATATATATATATATATATATATATATATATATATATATATATATATATATATATTGTAACAAGGCACAACTCCTCACTATGCCGGTAATGATACCAGGACGGAGAGTGACTTAATAAAGCGGCGATGCCTTGACGACAGAGTGCCCTTCTAGAGATCTTAAGAGCGCCGGATTGATTCTCGGTCCCGGCGTCGCCTTTTGTGTTTTCTCCTCTCGAAGACAGTCTCACCGCGTTACATAGCGTCCATCGTGGGGCGGTGGCACGAAGACGTTACATGGCGTCCAACTGAATTACCCGCAAGACTGGATGAAGCAGATTCTTCACTTGGTCGCACATTCCAGAAAAACGTCTACGTCAACGCGTAGTACACATTAGGAAGTAGGAGAAGAATGAAAAAACCCCCACCTGAGATTTAGAGACTCTTCCTGTGGCTCGCCTTTTGCGTGAAGTAATACGCGGATAAGGGATGGAGTGGATCAGCTGTAGCGGCGGTAGCATGGAACACGGCGAAGTACGACATGCGTCGGAAAAAGCGTACAGAGGTGCGGGGTTTCACGAGGCTGGGTACATCGTTGAGGAGCTAGTCGGTGAAGAAGAGTTCCTGCATTACCGAACTTTCTAAGGTGTAGAGTCAAAACATTCGATACCGTTCCTTCGTGCGGGGATTATCCCTCTCCCTTTGATTTTCGCGCATCAAGTTCGGGAGACCCGATGATCGTTGCGCGAATATCGCACTATTCGTGTTGAACCTTCGACTAAACTTGTCGCGAGCGACAACAGGCTATAATACTATAGCCCTAACACGTCATACTGATACACGCACGTCAATTAAGTTTTATTAAACAGTTGTTATTTTAGTTTGTCAATAAATTTGCACAACATTAAATTGTTCATCAACAAGTACAAGTCTTTTATTGACCTACTGCTCTCCGAAGAACCCTGGACCGGCACTCATATGGTGTGCGATAAAAGTCAAAGAAAAGAAAAGTAAAGGCGGTACCACTCTCCCTCTCCCTCTCCCTCTGCCCCTCCCCCTCCCCCTCCCTCTCTCCCTCTCTCCCTCTCTCCCTCTCCCTCTCCCCCTATCGCTCTCCCTGTCTCTCTCCCTCTCCCTCTCTCTCCGTCTCTCTCACTCTCCCTCTCTCTCCCTCTCTCTCCCTCTCTCTCCGTCGCTATACTAAACCACCAAACCAAGGCTGGAAGGCGTCGAGGACTGACAGCGGCAACTTTTCAAAGACTTTCTTACATATACATAGACCAAAAATACGCATATACACTCTAAAGTACTTTTTTCTCATTTTAGAAATATAAACATATGTCGAGTTTAATAATATATTTAATAGTTTAGTGACTTCGTATCTGGCTCCGTTTCCCGGGATCCAGTGACCAAAAGGAATCCCGCATTTGCAATAACAAAAAGCGATTTTCATCTCATATATTCACTGATTATATTTAAATTATTATACTTTTATATTGTAACAGATTCATTAATTAATCAATAAATTCAGGTAGGAATTCGAGTAGTTGTTTTGATGTGTTATTATTTATGAATTGAAAGTGTATAATCTGGACGCAACATCTAATCGTCTGACAGACATGTACCCTCAATAAAATAATAGAAAGTGTTTTGTGATTTACTCTAAATAAATATTCTAAACAGCGAAGTTTGGTGTTGTGTGCTTACATTTATTTCGCTGTGACCCTGTATACTACAAAACATTTATATGCGGTTTCTTCATCTGAAAGTGATCACATCGGTTGCACTTACTATACAAAAATTACACTTTTTTATAGCAGGTAGAACTACCATCAAAATTGCAGAAAATTAATCACATCTGGAATTCAAATGACATAAGAAAATCTTAAAAACAAGCTTGCTCTAAGATAGTTCGTTCACGAAGCGGCTCGCCATATTGGCCATTCTCGAAGCGGGTCCTGCATTATACCGTTATTCCCCTCAGCTGTCGATATACTGTTGGAAATAATTACGGGCTAATGTTATAACAATATAAAAATAACAATTATTTTTGATTACTTTTTCATTTTGTATTTCTAAAATTTCGTACATGAATCACAATAAATATCTCAATCAACGCAGACGTAATGTCACACACTTGTGCATAAAATTATTTTGCCCTAGACCACGAAATTTCGCAGCCCCTCTGGAAAAAACCTGTATGTAAGCTGGCGTGCATAACAGATTATCTCGTTAAATGCGACTTTTTTACCCTCGGGAAACTTAGAGACTTCGCTTCGTTCGTTCCCCAAGTTCTCCTTGGGCCAAAAAGCTCGCCTTCGCCAAAATGATCTATTTTTTTGGTGCAAAATGTACTATTTATTAACGAATATATTATTTATAAATGAACTAATATATCTTCGAAATATCATAAATAAGTTTCAGCATTTTTTGTATAATTATGTATGATATGTTATTGGAAATTATCACTTTATAATCAGTAATTTTCATGACAAAAAATAATTGTTTGATTTTTCCGTTTTTGAATAAAATATTGTTTATTTCTAGGAGGCAGAAATAGTTTGGTTAGTACCAAAGAAAATTAAAATCAATTTAGGTGTACTCATAACTCCATTTAAGTTTTGGGTATGGTTCACAATTGGAATATTATTGCTTTTAGGAAGTATCGTAGCTGGGCTGCTTGGTGAAGAGACTTCCTTGTTGAGTACTTTTAGTCTTGTACTTGGCGTCGCTTGGTCGCATCAAACTCAGAAGCAATCCAGTCGATTTTATTTAGTGTCTTGGGCATTACCTGGTCATATTATTGCTCAGTTTTATTTAGCTTCGTTATTAGGTCAACTATCAGACCAATCCTCTGGTTCATTTGAATCTTTTAGCGAGCTCTTATACTCCGGTATTATTCTTGGTGGTCCAAGAAAAATAGAAGAACTATTTATAGGCACATTGACTAATAACGATACAAAAAAAATTACGGAACAATTGAGTAGTACCTCACAAAATTATTTATCATTATTAAACGAACATGAATATGAATATAAATTATTAGAAGTTCTGGAAGGAAAAAATAAGAGTTTAGCTCTTATTGTAATGTCAAGTGTAGCTTCAAAAAGTAATGACTTTGGCCCAAATGTTTATTGTCTTAAAAATTCAGCATACAACTATCCAATAACCTTAGCTATTCGTCCTGGATTTCCTTATACTCTTCGAATCAACAAATATATATATAGTATATCTGAAAGTGGATTAAGCAGTTATTGGATAAAATATTCACACGTCAAAGAGTTTAAAAATGAATCGGTTTTCACTTTTAAATTAGAGCAGTTTGCACCTGCTTTACTTTTACTACCGGTCGGTGGTATCATATCTATAATAACGTATGCTCTGGAATTTGCAATCTTCTCATGGAAAAAAAGAAGGTAAAGAAAATATTTGATTACATTTTCGTAATATCTTATATAATTTTCAAAGCTGATACCATAAATAATATATACTCTGTGTGTTATTTATAAAGTTTCTCTTTTTCAACTAAAATTGCTGAGAAAACTCCGTAGGTGCATTTAGCTTAATTGACTTTTTCCACATATATGATGAAAGAGAGAGAGAGAGAGAGAGAGAGAGAGAGAGAGGCATTTGTACTTACTGACAGCACTAATAGTTTAATATTTTGTAAATGTTTAACACCAAGAAGATGAATTAAATTTAAGAAAAATCATTAAAAAAACTGTAAATACCCGTATATTATCTAATTTAATATGCTACGATTAGCATCTACATCTTTCAACAAATAATATTTTTGGCTAAAGGTAAATATATAGATGACAAATAAATACTTCTGCATGACGCACTGTATTCAATAATATTAAAAAATTATAAACATTAAAGATCCCAATAGGATGATAAAGAATAGGTAGAAGGAATAAAGGTTAAGATAATTAATTAAAAAATAACATATGATTTTTTTTCTTTATTCAAAAAGATAAGTACATAAAACATAATTTGTAAAGACATTATAAAATATTTCAGAACTTCTTATAACCTTGACGTTCTGGCATGGACTTTGTGTTAGTGGAATATTTCTCAAAAGTATTTTTCCATTGTTCACTTTTATTAGTAGGAGTAGAACAAGGTTCTTCACGATACGTATTACATTGTTTATCATCTTGCACTCTTCTAGCGCTTTTGTCCTCCTTGAGATGAGTCTACGAAGCGCTATATCGATTCATTTTTGAGATCTATCTTGACTGATGGTTTATAACAGTACTGACTAATTAATTGTTCACGCAAGCTTTATATAGTTTTAGACGAGTTTCTTAACGTCACCGCTTATAGGATTATACTTACCAATGTGATCATATAAAATTAGACAATACGCAGTTGTATTTGCAGTCATATTATTCTTACATTCAAATTCAAGGCGTACATCGACACCTGCTTGTTTAAGAGACTCATTTTGTTTTGAAAATTTATGAATATGAGTGGTGCATGTTGAATAAATTATTCTTTACTCAAAAGAGGATCTATTACAATTCTGTCAGAATAATATATATTTTGGAAATTTGCATAGATATCATAGAGTATGGCAAACTGATGGTTTGCAATATCAATATTGAGATTACGGTATGGGCAACTCTGAGAGTTGAGGAAAAGTTTTACATAACTAATATCGCAGTGTTCAAAATAAATTGTCTTCGTACTCGTTTCCTCGTTGTTTAAAAGCCTAGAATGATAAAACGTGGCTTTTTCAGTTGATTCAATGTTTTCACTGTCCACACATGTTGTGCGGTTGTTGGAAGCACTGGATACGATGAACGAAGACTCATAGAAATAGGCACATCTTTTTGTATGTAATTAAATAGTTGTATTTTTCGTCGATCTGATAGGATGAGGTAGGGCATAAGCCATTCTATACGAGTGATTTCAATTTTAAAGTCTTCGTATGTAGGTTTTTCATCTACCATTGCAGGCTCTTGTAAAACAGCGTTCAAATCATTTCTCGATCTTGTGAGAATCAGTTCATGCTTAACGTTTACAACGATTTTTCGATAATCCTCAGCAAAACCGAAGATCAATGATAGAGGAACTGTCACATGAAAGTTTCCATTATTATCAGGTATATTTCCTACGTCAGTAATAGGCGTCCAGGTGGAATTTTTCAGATACTTTAGCTGACTGGGTGAGAAAGAAGTGTAGCCTTTCATCAAAGTTGTTGCAGCAACATTTTTGCATCGATCAATTTCTATGGCATTCATCTCGTATCGAATTTCCTCAAAGAGATGACTGATATCATTGTTCACGAAATTAGTATGCTCTAAAGCAGTACCATCCTGCTTTGTAATCTCTCCACAAATGTGTAGAGAACTTTTGGATGGTAGCACACACAAATCTTGGTGCTGAATATCTATTCGAATTTCATCACTATTGTTGAATATAAGTGCGGTGTAGGGTTGATGTGCATGAACCTCATAATGTGAGACAGATTCATCAAAGATGACTGGAGATTGTACTTTAAGAACTGCCTCCATCTTGGCAGCAGCAGCAGATAAATGTGCAAGTTATTTTTTCTGTATTTTTCTTACTCGTTGACCTATTTTTTCTCCACCACGCTTTACTGTGAGACCGATACTTTGAAGAAATTGATTGTTCCGACGTGTTAATCGTTTGATCGCTTGTTGCGGACTGACTGTCTGAAGATATACTGAGCTGCTATTATAGCTTTTGTCAGCATTTAAAACAACACCCATTTCAAGTGCTTTTTAGATGCAAACGAATTGTAATAATTTCACCTCGAAGATTGATCAATTCAACATCTTGATCTACTAGACATAGTTGTAAATGATCAATCACTTTCACAGATATCGGTAAGTATATTATTTGTTTAAGAACCTCGATTATCTTGTAACCTGGTGGAACTGCTGGGAAAAATTCATGTATTGTATGAACTTTTTGTTAATTTCTGTATGCTCCTGCTGTAATATTATACTCGACTCGTAGAGCGTTCACTTTGAGAATAGCTAGTGGTAAATCAGAGTCATGACTTATATAGGGTTTCAACACTCTTGGAGTAAATCCCAGTAGACGAGCAATCGAGTCACTTGGGTGAAAATTGATTTCATGACTGCACTCAATAATGCTACGCAATGTATTATTATTTGGCTTGATACTAACTTTTATGCCTCGAGTATCGAGGATGCTTTGCAAAGTTCATTCAATATCTTCAATTTCATAACTGCCTGTAGGAAGTTCAATTATTTCTTGTCCAACGTAAAACTTATTGCAGTTTACATCGACGTTTGGTATGGAATTGAAAGTTAGCAACTCAACAAGTCCAACGCTATACTGTTTATCCGGATCCAGCTCTACGGAAGGAAAATAGTGTGTCTCAAGGTTTGAGGAGGTGCCGGAAAGGCTAAGAGTCATCGACTCAACAACCATCTTGTGTAGACTAATTCAAATGACTCATGTGGATTTCTTTTTATACAGAGAGAACTGTTCCTTACGATTAAGTTGATTGCAGAGAAATTTGAGACAGAGATGACCACAGATAAAAGTTGAAAATTCCTGAAACCTCCGATGATTGTACTTGACTTGAGATACTTTCCAGTAATTCATAAGATCTTGAGGTGGTTGTAAATCACCAAAACTATCAAAGTATGTAACTTCATTACCATTTTTTCGATAAGCTACCCAGTGCGTGCCAAATCCACTCACATCATCCAGATTTATGATTGCCGATTCCTTAGCTTGACAACCATTTGAAGGTAGGGCATTACACATAAAAACTCCACGAAAATTTGTTATTTTCATCAATTTTGCATACTTGAGTAGATCACAGTCGGTGAGTGCACGTTTTGGCAATCTTATTTCATCGAAGTTTTTTTTTCTACATTGTTTCTTTTTGTTTTGTTTGAGAAAGATACCGAAACCTTTATGATGAGGTATCAGAAACCGTCCCTTACCAAGTATCAGCATTTCCATTTTTTCATTGTGTCTTTTTTGCTCTTCCATTTGCTTCTTAGCTTCTTTACCCTATTTAGTTCTTTCGCGATTTCTGCAGCCCCTCCTGCAAGTGAGCCGACTGCACTAAGACCAGCAAAAAGTGGAATGAGTGCTGAAAGAACGCCACCTACTTTGCTGGAAACAGGCAATTTATATGGAATACTTACTTTACTTTTCCCACCAAGTTTTTTCATATGCTTACGAGCAATTTTTAGCGCTGATCTAATCATAGAGCGAGTGTCTTTGCCAGGAATAATAGATTTTTCTGCTGACTTGATCAATCTTTTTAGTGTAATCTTTTCGTAGGTTTGAGAGATCTACCTCCTCCTCCAACACCTATACCGAGCTTCGATGTTAACTTCATAGTATTTGCTATGAGTAAAGCTGTTGCTCTCTCTTTCAAACCAACGTCTCTGGATTTTCCTCTTTTCCACGCCTTCTCTGCTAAAATCTTATCAGCTGTATTTCTCTCTTGAATGTTGTCAGCATTTTTCGAGTAGGCAATGTCGTGTTCCTTGCAAGCAGCGTCCAGAGAATTGATTCCCGGATCTCCACGAGCTATGCGTTTAGCAAGTTTAGTACTTGGACTACAGTACTGATAACCAGGCACATGAAATTCAATGGATAATTTGTTGATCAATTTATTCACCAAACCTGAACCTCTTTTTTCTGCATGATGTTAGCTCTTAGCGAGCTCATGCTAGACAAACTAAGAAAAACTATAAATGCTCACATTTATAGGAGCTCGGCTCAGTCGTCATATGAAATAGAAGCATGATGGATCTTAAGAAGCAGTCAGCAAAATTGCCAGTGATTAATTTTGATCTTCTGACGTAAAAGAAAAAACAGCAAAACCGTCACGGAAAATTATTACCCAGCAGTATAAGAGCAGTATTATGCGGTCTATCCACTTGTGGCAAAACAAACGCTCTCCTATCTCTAATCATTCATCCGAATGGTCTGACATTTGAAAATATTTACGTATACTTGAAATCTCTAAATCAACCAAAATATAAATTTTTGGAGCAACTTGTTGAGCCATTGGAAAGAATCAAGTACTTACCCTTTGGTGAACACGATCTTGTCGTTTCACCCGACGAAGCTCAACCATTTTCAAGTTTTGTCTTTGATGATATTGCTTGTGAAAAGCAGGATAATGTCAAAGCTTTTTACTGCATGGGTAGGCATAAAAGTGTAGATTGCTTTTATTTGTGTCAATTGTATGCACATATAGCGAAACACTTGGTGCGTGACAACGTCAATTTATTGGTAATTTTTCGACAAGATGATATGAATTTAAAACATGTTTACAACGATCATGTAAATACAGATATGACATATCAGCGTTTCAAAGATATTTGTTCAATGTGCTGGAATGTTGGCAATCATAGTTTTCTCATCATAGACAAAGATCGTCATATCAATGATGGTCGCTATAGAAAAGGCTTTGATCAGTTTGTAATAAATATACATAATACTGAAGAATTTAGCATTCAGTTGTGAGAATTTCAACTATCAAGATGCCTACTGATTTTAATAAAGAAATTGCAGTCCTACGTGAATTTGAGAAAGCTCGAAACGCTGTGAAAAGAAAGTATGAGTTATTAAAATTGAATAAATAAGAGGCGGAAGAAAGTTTGAATGACTCGTTCAAACCGATTGTGAAACCTTTAGAAAATCTCATCAGTGTAAGTGAAAGAAGTTTACCACTGACAGTAGTTAAAAAAGAAAAAAGAAAAAAGAGAAAATTGGATTGGATTAGAAAATAAGAGGACGGCAACGAGGACAACGATGACTATGGCGACGATGATGATGATGACAACGATATCAGAGAATGAGCTTTTGAATCAGCTGTAGGTGATTTACATATTTCAGATAAAGAAGATACCATTACTTTTGGAATTTGGATTTGGAAAAAAGTGATATTATTGATGAAAATGTTCAATTGTTGCTAAATGGGAAAGTACAAACCTTAGATACAATATATGGAGTGCGAAAAATGCGTAACGATTCACTAATGAATGGAAATACTCCTATAAGTTTTAAAAAAGATAAAATCATCATCGGCGACAAAGAGTACAAAAAAACTTCAGGTCTAGTGGAATTATTGTTTAAGAAATATTCTGCTGATACTTTAATCACTGATGATGATAAAAAAAATATGCTACGATTGTAAAGGCTACGAGTGCACACAAAAAATACTATGATCCTGTGGGAGATGTTCGTGAAAATACCAGTAAGAAATATACCGATTTCGTGAGTAAAATTCTCAAGATTCCACAAAGTGGTAAAGGGCTCATGTCATATAAGATCGCTCATAAAAATACTCATATAGATTACAATTATTGGGATGACCCAAACGAGCTCGTAGATCGTTTAAGATTACTTTTAGCCGAAACAACTGCTGGCAATAATAACCACATAAACAAAATACAATCAATCATTGAGGAGCTACGTGAAGCTAAAATTATTGATTCAGTAGCAAAATTAGCATCGACGTGTTTGGATGTATATTGGCCCACGCAGACGTATCCCGAGGACCACCTGGACTAGGATTCAAGCTGAGCACTGAAGGAAATTTTGATTTAGAAAATCGAAAACTGTGTAATGTAGGTAGCGCTACAGAGCAAGATGATGCTATGAATTTAAAGTCTGTGAAAAATATGATTAAACAAAAAGCTGAATAAATTGTTCAAGATTTCCAGGCAATAGAGAATGTGTTAAATAATAAAGTTGTAAACATTGAGTCTGAGCTTTCTAGGATAAATAATACGCTATTACATTTACAAGAGAAATTAAAAATCTTGAATTCTGCAATAAATCAGTATGAAAGCGGGACTAGTGGAGGAACTTCATAAACCTGCTAGACGAAATTATCCACGTCGCTCTTTTCTTGTCAAAGGCATAGATGAAACTTGGCAGGTAGATCTTGTTGAAATGATTCCATGTGCTAAGCAGAATAAAGGTTTCAAGTACCTACCCACAGTTATCGATGTATTCTCAAAGTATGCTTAGACTGTACCAGTGAAACAAAAAACTGGAAAATGTGTAACTCAAGCTATGAAATCAATACTATTGCAAAAAAGAGTACCTAAGAATTTGCAAAATTCATGTACACTATACCTACAGTAATCTTAAAGCATCGATTTGCGAACGTTTTAATCGCACTCTAAAAAGAAAGATGTGGAAGTTATTTAGTCTACGTGGCACCTATAAATGGTTGGATATTTTGCCAGCTTTAACTTTATAGTATAATAATAGTCGATATCAAACAATAGGAATGAAACCTGCTGAAGTGAATAGAGACAGAGTCAAACGTATACTTGATCGAATTAACAAAAATCAAACAGTTTGTTTAAACGTGCTAAATTTAAAGTTGTGATAAAGTACGAATGAGTAGAAACAAGGAGATTTTCGACAAAGGATATACACCTAATTGGTGAACTGAAGTCTTCACAATAACGAGAGTTTCGCCTACAAAGCCCCGCGCATATCATCTCAAGGATTATCAAGACAAGCCGATAGCTGGTGGATTCTATGAGAAAGAACTTCTTAAGACCAAATATTCAGGTATCTATTTGATTGAGAAGATTTTGAAAAAAGTGGCAATAGAGTTTATGTAAAGTGGTTAGGTTTTGATAATACTCACAATAGTTGGATAAATATAAATAATATGTAAACGAAAATAAATTGATGAAAGATATGTTGTTTATTGTACATTTATTTTAAATTTCCTTTAATTTTTTCAAAAGTACTGGCATTATAATCTCATTTGTTTGTACCATTCTTCGTCTGAAACGATCTAGATCACGTGCTGCTTGCTCCCACTGACTACATCGAACTTGCTGATATGCGAATTTCCAGGTATACATTATGTGAATGGTTGGCTCATCCTTAAATCGTACACATTTTTTGCTGGAATCAAACGTTTCTACATTTAATTTTGTGTAAAATATGTGTGTATAGTTAATTTGTACTCAGTGAGAATTTGTCCATTACACTCATCTTTCATGAGACCTATAATTTTTTTATTAACTCGAGGCATATTAAACATATTGTCTTGAAGATAATCTGACGTACCAAATAGGTGAATATTTAATTTCATATCTTCATAAAAATGATCACATTTAATAGTATCGATGAGACTATAAGTATATGTGTAGAGTAATTTACAATCATCTTTGTACATTTTTTGCATATAATTATAATGAAAATCATACATGTCTGTGTTCGAGAGATCTAGAACTGTAAGTCCAATATAAATTGGTTTATTTATCCATACATCAGTCTTATTCATTGGTATAGCAAGTAGATTCTCATAAAATATTGAACTGCTGTGAAAGTATGGACTGTAAATTTGAACCTCAATACCATATCGTCCATCATATCATAAGCTTGACTGAAACACGCTTTCTAACATTTTCCATATTTTTGCTATACACTGCGTTGTTCATTAGTTTGAAAAAATTTTTTTCAAATGCATTTTTTTGCAGAAGCCTTTAGACTGCTATACAGGGTGTCCCATTTTAATTTACCACCCCCTAAAACTGGTTAATAATTTGCTCTGAGAAAAAAATGTTTCAAATAAAATTTGTTGGGTTCGAAGGGGGGCATCTTTTGGCTATTTTAGCTGCGACCTTGAACATGACCTTCAAGGTCATTTGAAAGTCAAGACCAAATTTTCATATGAAATGTGCATATTTTTATGGCGGATTCGGATTCTACTAAAAAAGAGAAACATTTTTTGTCCGAATCATTTTTTGAAAAAATCCTAAATTTTTGTTGTAAACGGCTTTAAAAAAGTTGAAAAAATTACTAATATCTCTTATTGCCCCACCCTTTAAAAGAAGTTAAAAATTTGCTCTAAGAAAAAAATGTTTCAAATAAAATTTGTTGGGTTAGAAGGGGGACATCTTTTGGCTATTCCAGCTGTGACCTTGAACATGACCTTCAAGATCATTTGAATAAGATTTATCACAGATTCGGGTTCTACTAAAAAAGTAACACTTTTTGCCTTAACCATTTTTTGATCATCAGTAGGTAGCTCTCCCTTTAACTGAAAAGAGAATTCGTCCTAGAAATAAGCTGTTTTAGATGAATGTTACTAGCTTCAAACAAAGACAGAGGTATCCTTTGGATCACTTAAAGCAAGACCTTCACGTCCAGCCACTTAAGGCAAGACCCCGTCCAGCCACTTAAGGCAAGACCGTATCCAACCACTTAAGGCAAGACCCCGTCCAACCACTTAAGGCAAGACCTTCACGTCCAGCCACTTAAGGCAAGACCTTCACGTCCAGCCAAGGCAAGACCCCTTCGTTCAGCTAGTCACGGAAATTTCAACGTCTCAAGTGCTCTATCAATTGCCCATTTTGTTGAATGCACATGTGTATTCTCTGCCGAAAACTTCTTTGGACATCTATTAATGTTTGTGGGGTGAACGCCCGGAATGCTGCAACAATTCTCTCCATCATATTTTGTACCGTCGTCGGGGCTTCCGCGTAAACTCTCTGCTTCACGGCCCCCCACAGAAAAAAGTCCCATGGGGTCAAATCTGGCGATTGCGCAGGGAATTCACAGATTGGACTACCAATTCCAATCCAACTATTTGGGTATGTCGCGTTCAGAAATCTCCTGACAAGTCTACGATGAGCGGGAGCACCATCTTGCTGGAACCACATGTCTCGCCTTATTTCTAGCGGAATGTTTTCTAAAAGAGGTGGAATTTGGTTCTCGAGAATATCTAAATAAAGCCCGCCGTTTAAATTACGGTCATAAAAAATTGGACCCACAACGTATTCCCCAACTATGCCCGCCCAAACATTAATTGACCACCGTCTTTGTGTACGGTGATCTCGCTGCGAATGTGGATTTTCTTCTGCATAATAATGCGCGTTATGAAGATTAACTCCTCCCATATTGTCGAACTTTGCCTCGTCTGTAAAGAGAGTCCGATCAAAGAAAAATGGATCTATGCGCATTCGTGTTTCCGCCCATTGACAGAATCTAAGTCGCCTGGCAGGATCACCAGGCTCAATGGCATGTGTAAGGTGCAAGTGATATGAATGAAATCTAAAATGACGCAATACACGGGAAACTGTTGATCTGGGTACTGCATGCATTCGCTGAATTTGTCGCGTCGAAATATGAGGATCCTCGGCAATTACAGCACGAACCCCAAGCGCAATATGCTCTCTTGGGCCCGTCCGTCGCCTCTTCCTTCTTAAGTTACCTCCTTGAGCTCTTATCGTTAGAAGTTTAATATTCCTCCTACTAGGATGACGAGCGTCCGGATACCTTTCAGCGTACAGCCTCGCTGCAGCCTTGTAATTGTCGTGACATTCTCCCAGAACCTTGATCATGTTGACTATCTCTACTGGCGTGTAGTCAGCAATTATCTGTTGTAGGTAGATTTTTTAGGGAATATTTAATCTTACTAGAAATAATTTATTATAAGTATTTTTCTGCTCTGAAATTTAGAAAGTCAATGAAAACCTAATGATGAGAAGCTTTGAAGAGCTGTAAGAATTTACAAGCTTTACCAATAGAACGATAACGAAGCAAAAAAATGTCTTTTAGCGAGAAATAAAGCATTTACGAGAAAAATATTTCTTAAAAAGATGCGTACTTTGTTAGAGAATCTGAATATGATTTAAAATATGTATAATTTTACTTTATCAGAGAATCTGAATATGATTTAAAATATGTACAATTTTCATTAAAAAAACTAAGCTTGATTTTGATTCTCAGTTGAAAACATGCCCCTTACTGCTCAAACTTGCCCCAGATGATGTCAAATTTTCCGCAGATGACGTAAAACTTGCCCCAGAGAATGTCAAACATACCCCGAAGATTGCAAACTTCCCCCATATGATAAAAAAAGAATCAGCTTAGCGTTCTAATGAACTTTGGTTCTGTTGATAAATTTTTTGGTAATTTCATTTCTTTGAAAAAGAGAGTATTTTCCATTAAAGTAATGGTTCTTTCTTAAAATGAATTTAAGGTTCGAGGTCAAGGTCATAGCCAAGCTTCAATTGCGGAATAAAAATCGAGGATTACCGTTAAATAAATTGACTGACCTTCGAATGACCTTGTTGGTTAAGGACAAGTTCATGGCTAAGGTCATACTTGGACTTAAATTTGTAAAATTGTGTACGTTTCTAATTCCTCGGATAAAATGTAAAATTTTTAACTTCTTTTAAAGGGTGGGGCAATAAGAGATATCTAGTGATTTTTTCAACTTTTTTAAAGCCGTTTACAACAAAAATTTTGGATTTTTTCAAAAAATGATTCGAACAAAAGTATTTGACTTTTTTAGTAGAATCCGAATCCGCCATAAAAATATGCACATTTCATATGAAAATTTGGTCTTGACTTTCAAATGACCTTGAAGGTCATGTTCAAGGTCGCAGCTAAAATAGCCAAAAGATGCCCCCTTCGAACCCAACAAATTTTATTTGAAACATTTTTTTCTCAGAGCAAATTATTAACCAGTTTTAGGGGGTGGTAAATTAAAATGGGACACCCTGTATAAATCAATGTATGATTTAAGCCGTGGTGATTGTTTAAATTTCAGAACTTTATGGATTTTTAAAAGTTCTAAACCCTGTGAAAGAGCTTGTTTTAGAGCAATGTAATGAATAACATAATTTTTTTACGGATGAATAGTAGCCAAAAGTTTTTTTTGCTTAGGTCCTGCAGGTTTTGCATGCTCAGGACAGAACGGTAAATCGTTATGACTATCATGCAATTGGTTTGGATAATCTATATCAACTTCTAAAATGTAGCCATATGGATCATCAGGTGCTGTGGTAAATAAGTCGAAATCATTAAAATCGTCAAGCCATTCGAACTCGTCGTATGGATGATATTGCGAAAGGCTATGTCCGTATAAATTATTTGCATCTAACTAAATCAAGTACTGATTTTCTTTATCTTTATCATATTTACCGAGAATATATTTATGATTTGCTGTTGCATAACGATTTGAACACTGGCCTAGACCACCTCGGATATCTATTTTAATTGTACACCCTTATGTTTGAGCATTGCATCCCAGGGGAAGCCTGGCGTAGTGTAATAGTGAGCAGGATCGAGACTGTAATCACTCGTGCTCTGGTCTCGAAAATTTTCGAAAACGTCACCCAGTAGCAAGACACCAGTTTTCATGTAGAGGTCAGAATATTCAACAAGTGTTTTTACGTTAAACGTCTTCCATTTTGGGCATGCACATAATCCTTGTCAGATATATGTGAATCATTGAGAGTACTGAAAAAGTCCTCTTTTTCAGGTAACTTACACTCTTCTAGCTTTTGCCATGAACTTATATACTCATAAGGCAAAACACCTGTTCTCGCTAACAAATCAATTTGTTCTCTGCTAAGATGACTAAATTCTTTATTTACAATTTTATAATCCTGCAGATATGATGCTAACCTATCAAGTGATGAAGGCATAAATCTAAACGAATCTAAAAATATAAATTTAACTTTGCTATTTTCAACATGTTTCGTAAATGAAATATACTTTTCCTTTGTTAAAGGTAGTAAATCAATTTGTCCTGGAAAATGATTTGATACATCAGATATGATAAAATATGCATCATAACCAAATTATGAAACACGACTGGTGCTATTTTTGAATCTTGATAGTTTAAATTGCAGCTAACAAGTGCAGGTCCTCCATATTTTCCAGTAAGATGACAGTGAATACGCATCTTGACATCATTATTTAAAGTTGTTTACATATATGACAAGTATTTGAATTATAATAATGCTTTACTAGCAAATTATACCTCACTCGCTGACGCTCGTTCGGTTAAGGTGATTTTTTAATTAAGTCTTTTATTGGAGATATAAGAATAATATAATATATAGTTATTTTTGAGGGTTATTTTTATGCAGTTTATTTAGTGTCATTATAAGCCATAAAATAATGTTATTTTTTCATACTCTCACTCAGTTGACCAAGTAAACATTTTTATAAATGGCGAAAAGTTTTTAAATTAATAAATAAATAAATTCGGCTTTTACACTTAGCTTTTATACTTATTATCTTAGTTTCGTAGACCTCCGTTTAGCGCTAATGACCTTTTGTCTTTCAAATACGAACCTCGGTCTTAAATATAAGTTAAGTTTAAGTATATGATTTTCAGAGAATTATTAAAAAATTATTGAAAGAGAATTGAAATCATTATATATATTTTAATATAAAGGTAGTATTGTAAATAAATTATATTTTAAATATAAATGCTATATATATTAATATATTTTTTTTAAATATTACACTTTGAATATAATTACAAAATATATGCATATATTTTTTTTTAATACCATCATTGATTATCATCATCTTTACATTTCTTCTGGAGATACTTTTGTAGACTATAAAATAAAAATGATGTAATTATTAGTTATTTCCTATATAAATTTATATAAAAACACGTCTTTGAAAGATAATTTAGGAGTATGTAATAATGAAATGGAATTTAAACAATGGCTTTTAAATTGGCGAAGGAAAACATTTTAGTAATTTTGAAGGAACTTTGAAGCATTAGAAATTCCGCAAGATATTTTATCAAGTCAGGATATAATTACTGAAATATTTGATGGAAATTTGATTGTGAATGATAAGGAGATTCAAAAAAAAGTAATTCTAGGTCCAAAAAATGTCGACATGCATAATATTAACGATGAAATATTACTAAAACTTGAAGTTGAAGTAAAAGAGTATATTATAATATTGATTCATGCAGATGAAAATGAGCAGATGAAATGATGCATAATTTTTATTTTACAGTTTATAAAAGTATCTCCTGAAGAAATGTAAAGATAATGATAATCAATGATGGTTTAAATAAAATATATGAATATATTGTTATTATATTTAAAGTGTAATACTTAAAAAAAAGTATATTAATGTTTTGTCTCTCGAATCGTGGAATATTTTTCAACGATACTGGTAATTCGTTTCCTTGCATATCTAAAGTATTCTCATATTGAATGTAATTGCTCAACCTGTTAGGATGATTTTTACGTTCTACAGGGTATAATGCAGATAAAATTGCCCGTACAAAGCATTTATCATCATAATTTTTAACATTGATAAATGCTTTTCATTTCTCTATAAATGTTGGTAACGGTATATAACTACCAGTACGTATTGGATTGAATTTGTTTATATTTATATGAATATTTTCAATAGAATGTACAGACCAACCAGAGTCATGTTCCTGAAACTCTTCAATAGCTGCGAGTAGAGGTTCAGTAACATTAGAGTTGAACCATTTGTTTAACTATGTTGCGGATAATATTTCATGGTTTCGTGTATTGAAATATTTACTCTCAATACATTCTTCTTCTTCTTCATCATTATTCTTTACACATGTTTTATTAAATTTACACGATAAAACAGTGTTAATCTTGAGAGCTTTGGCATTGGTGCGTAATATACTTTTTATTTTTCGTGAAAATAATACTGCTGAATCCTGTAGAAAAGAGTTTAAATCGATGTGTGTTAAATTTGCTACAGCAGCAGGCCTCATACGATATTCAAAAGCGCTGTCCATATCAATCCAACGTACACGATTGATGATAGTATTTTTTGTATTACTTGTACTCCTCCACCACTTTTTCTTTTAGCCATAACTTCAAGCCTTACTTTCATACATTCTATTTTAACAATAGTGCATAAAATGCTTTGTTTTTGTTACACAGAAAGTTTGCTGTTTCTTAAAATCTTTTGAAATGTCTTTATCGAAAGGAGAAACTGCTTTTTCCATCGTGTTATGATGGATAAATCAACTGCAGTGTTAGTAGAAAATAATGATTTCTCAACCTCTTCTAAGAGATATCTAATTATAACAAATTTAAAATATACGTTAATTTATACTACAATATGATAAATGCTTTATATTTTTTAAACTAACACAAATGTATGCAGCTCTAATTCAGTTATAAGAGAGCAGGGTGGTAAAACAGATTCCGTTAGTTACCGGCTGCGGCAACAACGTGAATGACGTGTGCGTGAGAAAGGTTGCAGTGTGACTAGTGTGAGAGAGAGAAAGAGGGATGTTTGTGTGAGAGAGAGATGGGTGCTGTGGCATTAGCGTGAGAGAGAGAGGAGAGAAAACGCGTGAGTGCATTAAAGCAGTGTGTGTGTGTGTATGTGCATGTGTATGTGTGTATGTGTGTGCGTGCGTGCGCGCGTATGAGAGTGTATGTATGGAAGTATATGTATAATAAGGGAGAGGTAAATTTTAATAAAAATAAAAGCGTGAGATATTCAAACTGCTTTTTTTCCTTTATTATTAAAGAACGTTATATTACAAAATATACAAATATACAAATATTCTATAATACAATATCAATTTATCGTTTTTTCAATTTAGCATTGTTCTTGGAAGTAACACTTGACGCTAGTTTTTAAATTTCTTTTATTGTTTTTTCGGAATTATTCTCTTTATTGGATTCTTTTAGTTTTTTAGTTGGCTTGGATTCTGCGCAGAGCATTTTCCTTTTCTTCTCATTCTGCTCCTGTATTGTGAAGCTTTTATGGAACAATTCTAAGTTTTTATATATTTTTTTTAATTCATTTACAATGTTCTTGTTTTGATAGCTAATATCTTTTAATAATTTTTCAAAAACTTCAATGGCTTTGGAGATGTCTGCGAGATTGCTCATATAAAAAAGGGGACGTATTTCTGTGACATCACTGGTCTTACTTTTTGCTGCTGCTCCTGCTGTGTACGATGCTTTTTCCCATGGATAATTTCAAGCTTTTCTTTTGATGCTTGCTTTTCCTTTGAAGCAGGTTTTGTTAAATCGATAACTTCTTCCTCTTCTTGATGTAATTCTTCATGCTGAATTTTCTCAATAACTTGTTGAGCTGGTTGCCGTTCTTTCTCAACACCTTCTAAAGAAGTCACTAATTCTTTATACATACTTACTAATTCTTCCTCAGTAAATGCAATAAATTTATCATTTTGTAATAAATTATCTATATCTAAATCCTGGATCGTAAAAACTCCGTCGTTTCCTCCTCCAGTAATTTCTGTGCCTAAATCCTGGAGTGTGCTTTCTCCTTGAGCATCGCTTACTCTTCCAATAATTTGCGATACACGTTGATGTGCAAGGTCCTCAGTATCACTAGCGTTTAATACAAAATTCAATCCTATTAAATACTCGAGATCGTTCTGAAAGAAAAAATTTAAAACAATGAAGAAAAGAAATTAAAACTGACTAATAAAGTTCTATTAATACTTACAGCATTTTTGGATGTCACTGCACATTCTTCGTTCCACATGAGATCCAAATTTTTCTGTAAAACAAATAAAAAAATTAGTCAGTATATGAGAGTGAGAGAGAGAGAGTCTTGAACACTTATTTCTGACAAGGCCTATTAAGACCGTATACTAGGGTGCATAAAATAATACAAAGTAATATAATTTAGTAACAAAAATTAGTCAAGATTATTATATAAAACGCATATAAATGGCAATATTTTCTACAAAACAAAGCAAAAATCGTTTTGTGTAAAAAAACGTAACTGAAATATAATATATAAGGTAAGCGCAAGAGAATAAGCTGGGTAATTAACAAATGAAGTAAAAAGTAAGACGAGAAAATATGCAAGGATACAGCTTGTGAAAGAGAGAGAGAGAGAGAGAGAGAGAGAGAGAGAGAGAGAGAGAGAGAGAGAGAGAGAGACAGAGAGAGACAGAGAGACAGAGAGTGCGAGAGAGAGCACAAAAAGACGTAAAAATTTACTTACTTATTATATTACTTACTTGTTATTATATATATATATATATATATATATATATATATATATATATATATATATATATATATATATATATATATATACTACTCGGATCGTCGTATTCGTGATAAAAGAATGTCGTCTGTAGAATTATAAAAAAAAAAACTTGCCGTGAGCTGTTTCGTCAGGCTTGAAAATATTCAGTGAAAACGTGATCCGCGTCACCTTTTCTCTCGAGCGAAATTTCATCCTGTATACTCGCGCTCCTCGACCCTCCTTTGTACATACAACACTGTATACCTGCGTGCAGTGTGTACCTATATACATATACATACACAAAGCCGCAGGTATTATGATGTTTATATTCACTTATATATACACTTTTTAGAGACTGTTTTCTTAAACGTTTTATGTGCACACTCAATGTTACTGCACCGAGAGCTTTGATTGGAATGGCCTCCGTGGATCAGTGAGAGTGTCCGAAAAGCTTGGCTCGCACATGTGGATGCAATAATTGTCACATAAACTAGACCTATCAGTTCAAGGGATGGGAAAACTCTAGAAATCTGAGAGACTACGGGGGAAGATTCTTAAATACACTTCTTTTCCTTTAAGTGTTTCTTTTCTCAAATTCTATCAAATTTTAGAAATGTTTAAAAATTAAAAAAAAAAACAATGTTAATTATACCTGTCAAGCTGTAGGCTACTTATCCAGAATTTTTAATAATTAGCGCGATAAACTTATAATAGTTTGACTTTATAAATGTATACAATCAAGCCAAATAATAGTACATTGCATTTTTCGAGTGGGGGGGGGGGGGGGGGGGAATTTAATGTATATCAAGCACTTGCAACCCTTTGATGTACCGCAAGACTTTAGGCATCGAAAGGTTTGATATCCGAAGAAAAAGTCGATGCACATCTTTGATGAACCGCATGTTTTAGCCCTGCTAAGGGTTAGGCAGTGCGTGAGGAATAGTTTCGGATAGCTAATCCGAAGAAATCTTTGATGTACCGCATGCACTTATGAGGACGATCGATGGCGCACAGGATCGTTGCGCTTTGATGTACCGCACGCGTGTTTTAGCCCTGCTGAGGTTTCTAGGCGGTGAAAACCGGTGCTGCCACGTCTGAGTGGAAGGAGTGCAAGTTTTGAGTGTATTTAAGCTGTACTGTGCCCCGTATTGGTACACATTTTCGAGCTTCACACAGTAGAGAAAGCACTTGTAAGTATATTCTAAAAAATGTATTTTATCATTACATTCTCATTACAAATATTAAGCATTAAATTTTTTCATAGAAAAATAGATTTGATTGTTGATACTCAGGGCTTCAAGGGACAAAACAGCAACTTCATAGTCAAGGAGTTGGCGTACATTAATCCTAACGATCCAGCAGCAGTAGCTCAACGAGCAACGTTTCAATCGCTGCACTCTTGGTACGACTTGCCGCATCACCTCAAGTGTGATAGATTTGATTGTTGATACTCAGGGCTTCAAGGGACAAAACAGCAACTTCATAGTCAAGGAGTTGGCGTACATTAATCCTAACGATCCAGCAGCAGTAGCTCAACGAGCAACGTTTCAATCGCCGCACTCTTGGTACGACTTCCCGCATCACCTCAAGTGTGCCAATCTATGGCTGAAATACTCATTTCATGGATTGAATTGGAGCAACGGTGATCTTCGATACGACAAGTTGGTCGAGTTTTGTTCCAACCTTCTAGATTTATCATCTACAAGGAACGTCGTTATTTGGGTAAAAGTCGCGCAGAAAAAGGAGTGGCTGCAGCTATATTTCCCATATATTCGTAACATAGAAGATCTCGGCTGTCCATCCTTAAAGACACCAGGGTTTCGACCTCCACTAATGTGTACACATCACCTTCCTCGCTGGAAGGGGAATTGTGCAGTTCAAAACGTCTACGCTATAAATAAGTAGCTCTGGACGGTACGCCAAGATATTCTCTGCTCGCTCCATTTGTGTGAGCATTACACATCGGATTCTGATTCAACGACATCGACATTAGATGGATGATTTATTATGTGAGTATGATATATTCTTATAACTAATACATAAATATAATAAACTTATATATATATTGATTCATTATTTTTACAGGATGGAATCGCTAAACGCCGTGGCAAAAACTTCACCATTCCTGCCTACGAAAAAAAATTAAGGATTTGGAGATCAACAAAAACTACAAGATAACAAAAAGCAAGAAAATTCAGACCAAATTCGGTGTAAAGATAGTACTGGAGTTGGATGCAAGCTTCGACGTTTTCCTACCCACCAAAGTGAACTCTTACCTCATGGAAAACGCCGTGGACGAGGAGAAGTTGATGCGGGAGATAGAAAGAGAGAAGATAGAAACTAGAGATGTCTATCTCCAATACCTTAGTAACAACATTATTGAATTTGTTTAATAACAATTTATCTCCATCGCGTATAATATTAAAGATTTTTTCTCAATCATTAGAGTGAGTATGCTAAATTCTTTTAAACTATGCATAGAAGTATAGCGCTTACTAAGATTAAGGAATTTTTCATTTGCTATATGTTATTATTTTATATTATCATTTGCTAAAATATTCTAAGGCTTTTTGATATTCTTATTTGTAAACGCGTCTTTTAATTATTTGTTTATTAAGGGTTTCTCGATATCTTACTATAGAAGAAAATTATTGTAGAGGATTAGTAGACGTATTAATATATGATTATTTGCTATATTACACTAACTTTGGACAGAACAAACAGGATTTTTTAATGCTGTTATACATAAACGTATTTTATATTTAATTAATACTAATTGTTTATTGATGGTTTTCTCGATACACTGAAAATTATGGATCGATGGTGCAGTTTCTAGTCGATAAGGTTGGTATCAAGTACACATTTATAGACTCCGCATTCTTATGTCACATCAACGTATAGACTAAGTATACAGGGTGTCCCATTTTAAAACCACCACCCAAAAATCTCCCAACCAAAGCATTTTAGAGAAAAATTTTTTAAACAATAGTTGTCAAGTTTCAAGGGGGGCACACAACGATGACCTTGACCTTGACTTCGACTTTGACCTTCATCGTTATTTTAAGGTCAAATTGATTTTTCTAAATGGAAACCCACATTTTTTATACCGGAAATGGAAAGATCGGGAAATTCTACGTCTGACTATGATCTTGACCTCAACCCTGACCTTGACCTTCGGGGTCAATATAAGGTCAAAACGATCTTTTGAAATGGAAACTCTTATTTTATTGGTCACACGACATTTCCAAAGTGGAGTAAATTTTTGCCTTCCAGTAAATGACAGCCATTTTCTTATAAAAATCTTAATAGTTACAGTAGTGAGCGGCAAAGAGATTCACGTTAATCTAGCATCTCGAAGGTAAGAGACAAGGGGACTCACGATAATTCAGCATTCCAATGGAAATAGAACTTTCTACGTCCAGGTCGTTATCTCTGGGTGGTGCAAAAAGTATGGTACTCAGATAGCATGGAAGCTTTCTGGAAGCTTCCTGCAAGATTTGTATTCTCACAGGGAAGCTTCCAGGAAGCTTTCTTGCTGTGCGGTGTAAGCCCTTTTATTCAACCTTAGAAAAGTCAGTGGGTAGAAATTGTTAAATATCATTTGATACTTACAATTTTTTGCACTATCGGAATAGGAAATGAAACTAAAGGTCAACATAAAAAAATCGATTTGACCTCATATTGACCCTGAAGGTCAAGGTCAGGGTTGAGGTCAAGATCATAGTCGGACGTAGAATTTTTCTCTCTTTCCATTTCCAGTATAAAAAATGTGGGTTTCTCTTTAAAAAAATTAATTTGACCTTAAAATAACGATGAAGGTTAAGGTCGAAGTCAAGGTCAAGGTCATCGTTGTGTGTCCCCCTTGTAACTTGACAACTTTTGTTTAAAAAATTTTTCTCTAAAATGCTTTGGTTGGGAGATTTTTGGTTGGTGGTTTTAAAATGGGACACCCTGTATATATATATATATATATATATATATATATATACAGGGTGACCCATTTTAATCGCCGCACCCGGATTTCTCGGAACCTAAGCCAGATAGAGAAAAACGTTTTTAACAAAAGTTGTAGGGGACAGAGGGATCACACAATGGCGCTAACGTCGTTGACCTTGAACTTGACCTTCAAGGTTATTTCAAGGTCAAAGTGGTTTTTTCATATAGGAACACCTAGTTTTGACCCCGGATTCGGAAAGAGCGGAAAATTTTACGTTCAAAATCATATTGAGAAATTTTTTTAAGGTCAAACTCCGAAAAGTCCGTTTAAAATCAGTTTTTCCATGAACCGCAGGCTTAGCTGGTTAAACTTGATCTTAGGCTTAATAGGGGAACCCCAATCCCAAAAGTTACACATCCTAGTAAACAAAACTCAAACTCGCACATCCTAACCCCACACACTTCATGTCCTCACATGCTAAACTGTTACACCCCGATCCTACTCAACCATACTCCACATTCCCTAGTCCCACACATCGCTACCCCATGCATGCTATCATGCACACCCCAAATCTGTTATAAATGTATTAACGACGTGGACGTAGTAAGGATTGTTTCCTTTGGGGTGGTTGATTAAAGTGAGTCCCCTTGCCTCTCACGAATGTAAATAATTTTTTATTTTTACAAAAAACTTATAACTTTCTAAAAAATAAGGATACAACATTTCTGTTTTGTACAAAAAACATCGTAGCTTTTTTTTTTAGAATCGATAGAAAATGAACCGGACTTTTTTAACTTTGTTCTTTTTTCTGATGAGGCAAAATTTCAAAGTGATGGGGAACTGAATAGGCATAATTGCCATTATTGGTCTGATGTCAATTCTCATTGGGTCAGAACTGTAAACCATCAAAGACGTTGGAGTATTATGGTATAGTGCGGGATTATCAATAGATATTTGATTGGCCCTTATTTTTTTGAAGAAAATGTAAATCATCATACCTATTTGACGCTAATAAGAGATGAACTACCTGGATTGATGGAAGATGTTGATTTAGAAACGCGTCAAAGAATGTGGCTCTAGCAGGACGGCGAACCACCACATTTCGAGCGAATTGTAAGGGCTTTTTTAAATGAGCACTATGGTAACAGATGGATTGGTCGAGGAGGTCCGGTTAACTGGCCTGCTTGCTCACCCGATCTTACATCACCAGATTTTTATTTATGAGGGTATTTGAAAAATGCTGTTTTTGAGCAATAACCCACTACAAGAGTAGATATGCAGGACAGGATTCGTCGAGCATGCGCTGCCATTCCGAGACAAACTTTGCAAGGAAACCATTCGCCATTTTCAAATGCGTTTGACTATGTGCCTTGAAGCAAATGGTCGTAATTTCGAGGTTAAATACAAATTTATTTACATTAGTGAGAGGTAAGGGGACTCACTTTAATCAAGCACCCCAAAGGAAACAATCCTTACTACGTCCACGTCGTTGTTTCTGGGTAGCGCAAAAAGTAAGGTTAATACATTTATAACAGATTTGGGGTATGCAGGATAGCATGCGTGTGGTAGGGATGTGTGGGACGAGGGAATGTGGAGTATGGTTGTGTGGGATCGGGGTGTAACAGTTCAGCATGTGAGGGCATGAAGTGTATGGGGTCAGGATGTGCGATTTTGAGTTTTGTTTACTAGGATATGTAACTTTTGGGTTTGGGGTGTGTGGGTTCCCCTATTAAGCCTAAGATCAATTTTAACCAGCTAAGCCTGCGGTACATGTAAAAACTGATTTTAAACGGACTTTTCGGAGTATGACCTTGAAATGACCTTGAAAAAAATTTCTCAATATGATTTTGAACGTAAAATTGTCCGCTCTTTCCGAATCCGGAGTCAAAACTAGGTGTTCCTATATGAAAAAACCACTTTGCGTTTTAGTTATAAGAATAATATAATAAGAGTTTTTGTGTGTTTTTTTTCAGTGATGTATGTAAAATCCCTCGTCAGTCGATAAAAAAAATTCTTTATCCACCTACTTGGTAATGCAGGAAGCTGAGCCGCAGCACTCGCACCTTCCTAATGTGACATACTTTATTCCTTCATCATCCTATTGGGATCTCACCCACAGAGGTGTAACCTATATATAGTAATATGCGGTATTCTGTAGGTCAGGCATAGCCAATCACGAATCTGTGGAATTTCAGCCGCTAGAGGTCAGGTCGTGAGATTCCAATATGTCAATCGATAAAAAAATGTTCCTACTCGAAGAATAATTCTCTGTCGGTAATGTAGGAGGCTGCGTGGGCCTGAATAACCCTACGTCGGTAATGCATGGGGCATGGGGCCGGGAGCATGTGGGACCCGGTCGGTAAAACAGGAGTTTGCTAATACTAGTTACCTTCGGTCGGTATTTGCTGGCGCGGCACCCGCATGGCGCAGTATCAGGCCAGCCCCTACTACTCGTCTCGTGCAAACACACATGAATTCAGCCGCGCGCACACCAACACGAGGTCGAATAAACAAACAGAAAGGCGGACCCTCACGAACAGAAAGGCGAGCCCGGACGAAGCGGAGCGAGCGCGCGCGCACAGAAACTAACGCGACAACACACAGACAACAGCCCCGTATACATTAGCGCGGAGCGGCTGGCTATATAAGACCAGCCGCAGGTCTAGGAAGACAGTTCATCTCGAGCATTCGATCTGCATAGAGTCGTGCGCACACGTCCCTGTGGAGAAGACCGAGTGAGAACAGACCGTAAGACCTGCCGTCTCGTGAGCACACGTGACGGTGATTCTACGACGACCGACCGTATTCCTGATTACCATCGTGTGCACACGAGGTAATCAGGAAGCCCAGGAGACAGAGAGACGACCTCCTCGTGAGCACACGTGGACGCTGTCTCTAGACCTCACTGACCGTACTCTAGCACCGTTCCAGACCATAGTTTTACCTTGTCTCTGTGAGCACGCAGGGTAAGGAAAACTCCGACTCGAGGAAGCCAAGAGTCGCACCGAGTAATGAGCATACGTCTCGGCGACACCTTTACCCGCACCACACCGTAGCACCATATTCTTTTTTTCACTGTGCGCACACAGGACAAAGGGAATACGGAGCCCACGAAAAAAAAGGGTTTGTGTAGTCGTGAGCACACGTCTCCACACTACCCGGCAATACACAACCACCGCCTACTGTACCAGCCACCACTTTGCGCACACAGGGTGGTCGGAATCGTAGCACCGGGAAGCGTCTGGAAGCAGCGTAGCCGTACGCACACATACCCATACACTCACACCGTACCGTACCGCACCGGCGCCTAGATAAGGCGATATTGTAATACCATCCCGTACCGCTACCAAGACATTATAAAAAGTATTATAAACGAAATCTTTCTAAAATATACGCGTTGATTTTTCTGTTTCAGATTGGAGAGGACATCTAAACACCAAGTGTAATTTAAGCACTGTAAATATATGATCACTAATTACTACAGATAAACTTTATTATTTTCCATTTCCCCACTCCGAATCCTGGTTCCCGACTGAAACAGCGGCACAAGGGGAACACAACCGTTACAGAATAATATAATTTATAGTTATTTTTGAGGGTTATTTTCGTGCAAATTGTTTAGTATCGTTATAAGCCGTGAAATAACGTTATATTTTTGTACTTTCACTCAGTTGACCAAGCAAAAATTTTAATAAATGGCAAAAGAGATTTTAATTAATAAATAAATAAATTCGGCTTTTATATTTAGACAATTATCTTAGTTTTATAGATCTCCGTTTAGCGCTAACAATCTTTGACTTTTAAATACGGACCTCCGTCTTAAGTATAAGTTTAAGTATATGATTTTCAGAGAATTGTTAAAAAATTATTGAAAGAGAATTGAAATCATTATATATATTTTAATGTAAAGGTAGTATTGTAAATAAATTTTACACTTTAAATATAAATATAAAGCACATTATACTTCCTATATACAAAAAATGTTGTTTATACACTAAAAATGTAAAAAAATTAAAATTACAGAGAAAAAACTATCTTTGACCAAAACAGAAAATGAAGAAATAAAGAAAAAAAAACCTTTAAATTAAAACAAAAAACTAAAAGACAAAATATAAGTGTCGAGGTTCAACATAAATTAATTCTAATTTTAATAAAAATAAAATCATGGCAAATTATTTAGGAAAAATTAATGAAATATGTGCATGTTGTCAAGCCAAACATTTTAAGTTTGAATTAGCAGTCGATAAACAATTTCAGAATTGTTGCAATAAAGGAAAAGTAATTTTATTTAATAATCTTACTTATTCTGAACATTTAAAAGAAATAATCACCAAAAATAATACTGAAAGTAAACATTTTAGACAAAATATAAGACTATATAATAATGCACTGGCTTTCGCCAGTTTCGGAGCAAAATTCGATGAAATTTGTCATAATGTTTATTCTTTACATCCTAATGAAAATGGAGCTAGCAGAAAGCAATATGGCCAATTATATATTCTTGATAATAAAATGGCGAATGGTTAACTCTATTAAAAGAGTTAGTCAATTTATTTCGACGAATTAACATTTATACCATTTCTTACAAAATGATGCATAAATTAGAAAAAGAAGAATAAAATCGTTTAGGACAAAAAGTAACTGAAAAGAATTGTAATGAGATTAAAATGTTTATAACTCGATATTCTTATCTTAATAAAAATATAACAGAAGATCGAGGCATATGCATATATTCGAAAAACGATAAACCCATAAGTATACCTTATATTAGTAAACATGTTGATCCTATGACATACCCACTTGTATTTCCAAATGGTGGCTTTGGATGAATGTCAAATATAAAAGAAGTTAATGGTAAAAATAATATCACGATGCTACAATTTTATACCTACAAATTTAGCATTAGAAATTATTTTAATACATTTATAAATTTAGGAAAATTATCACAACAGTTTATTGTTCATGTATGGGTAAAAGTTGAAAGATCAAGATTATATTATTTAAAAAAAAATCAACATCTTTTAAGAACAGATTTATACAAAGGTGTTATGTGTCACGTCTAAATGTCAAAGGGTTAGGGATGGATGTATTTTTGTGCCTAGACCACCTAAGGTCTAGTAGCACGGGACCTAGCGTATTATGAGGTTCCCTATTCCTCAGATATTAATTTAAATTAACTGATGATTTGGAAAGGAGTCATGGGATTATAGGAGATTTACCAATTTATTACAATCTATACCAGGTCGGAAAGCATCCTGACCGTGAAGTACAAACTGCAAAAATTGGTTTATAAGCACCAGGCCGGATATTTGTCCAGGCTGTGGAGTGCTTATTATAGTATTGAATAAAAGAGCACCAGGCTGGATATTTGTCCAGGCCGTGGAGTGCTTGTCTATGTCGATACTAGTAACACCAGGCGGGATATTTATCCTGGCCATGAAATGTTTATTATAGCGGAATGTAAATTAGTACCAAGCCGGCTACAAGACCAGGCCGTGTAATGCTAATTTGTTTACATAGAAATAAACACCCTATTGAAAAATCTCACGTGAGATCTCACATGAGATCTCACATGAGATCTCAGGTGAGATCTCATGCCAAAATCTCATCTGACCAATTCTTTGCTTATCATAGGTTGTAAGCCCTTCTTAATTGATTAATAACATTTTTTGAAAAATTTGAACTTAGAAAATTTTTGGGAAATTCGGACTTAGAAAAAAATATAGACTTCAAAAAATTTTCTAAGTCCGAATTTCCCAAAAATTTTCTAAGTTCAAATTTTTCAAAAAATGTTATTAATCAATTAAGAAGGGCTTACAACCTATGATAAGCAAAGAATTGGTCAGATGAGATTTTGGCATGAGATCTCACCTGAGATCTCATGTGAGATCTCATGTGAGATCTCACATGAGATTTTTCAATAGTGCACTAGGCCGGATATTTATCCTGGCTGTGAAATGTTTATTAATAGAGGTGAACAAATTAGTATCAGGTCGGGTACAAGACCAGGCCGTGTAATGCTAATTTGTTGAAACGGAAATTAACACCAAGCCGGATGTATAAGCTGCCCGGGAAATGTTTATTATGACAGAAAACAAACCAGCACCAAGCCGGGTACAAGACCAGGCCGTGTAATGCTAATTTGTTGAAATAAAAATTAACACCAGGCCGGATATTTACCCTGGCCGTGAAATGTTTATTATAGGAAAAATGAATGGGTTAGAAATGCGTGACTTTAACTGAATTTTTAATAAAGACCAGGTCGGATGAGTCCTGACCGCGTAGTGTATAAAACAAAAAGAATGCTTTTACTTAATATAATTTGCACCAGATCGGACAGAGTCCTGACCATGAAATGCTTAGGAGCGAGAAATAAATTAAATAACTTACTTGTAATTCTCTTAAGGAGCTTGGGTTGGATGAGAGAGAGTTTGAGAAATTTTAACTCGAGGGTTTACGCTGCTCGATGCTGAATACCTTGTATAGAATGTACCGTGGAAAATGCTGCTGAGACAGTGCTCCGGAGGGCTGCGTGCGTGGCTTTTTGAAGGGTGGGCGATGCTAATGCCATCTAGCTTTGGCCGGATGCATACTGGAGGGGAGTTATGCTATCACTCTCTCATATCCAAGCTTTCCGTTTCTTTAAAAACTTATTGTGTATTTTACAATTTTATATTTAATAGTTACTCCTAAATGTGACGCACAAACAGTAGATGTCATTACTTATTACTATTTCTTATATTTTACGGTTATAATTTACTTACATACGATTAAACATATAGAACTTATAAACTAATTATAATTATGAAATTGTGTAATGTGTATGTCTTCACTTGTGTTACAAGAATGCGTATAAGCATACGAGCCCTTTACAATTTATTATAGGTTGTTGTATTTCAGGTTATTTATTAATTAATAGATGGTTTTTAATAGATTTTGGATATTTTTCTTTGTTGTTTGAAAAGGAGGTAAATTGTATTCTAATTGGTTTAAATTTGGCTCATATATTTATACTTATTTCTTTTTTTTTAAGGTGAATTTCGTATGTGTGTATGTGTATGTGTGACGCTGTAGTATATATATTGGCGTGCATTACCTCCCCCTAAACATTAAGCGTCTGCCCATGAGCTTATCTGTGGCGTGCATCCGTGAGAAAATGTACACGTGGTACAACACTCTCTTTTCTGGAAAATTTTATCTTTTGAATATTTGTTTTAGATAACTCATACATTGAGAATAATGTTTAGGGTGAGTTTTCTTTATGATATAATATATGTCTAGCTTTATTCCAATAAGTTATTATAAAAATATTATTCGTAATCACGTAAACTTAAACTAGTAAACGTTTAAAATTATAGCAAATGTGAGCGCGCATGTATAAACCTGATACTCTTGCGTTTGAATTCGAGCTTTTATGACTTTGAGATGCAAATGAGAGGTTTTGTATAGATTTGTATATCTATGCACATGTACGAGAAAGTGTACAGGTGGGGTCGGCGTCAGTAGTGGTTAACTGGGCGGCGTGCGTCCAGAAACTCATTAAATCGGGCTCAAAGTTAGGCGGGATAGTATTGTGAAGGGACAAACATTTTGAAAAAAATACGCGGGATGTGACATATGGATTACATACAAAAAAACATGATAATGAAACATGATAATATGATAATGAAAATTTGAGAATAGGAAAAATGGTAATATTACCTTCTTCGTTTAATAGAAGCCCTCGATCATTAAGGGACAAACCACCTTTAAACTCGAAAAAATAATAATTTTTAATTTCGCACAGATAAGTTGGATTGATTTGAAATTTTGTATACATACGTAATACAACTTTATCTTTATTTGAGAATTTTTTTGGCCTATTTAGTCCTAGTTTACCTTAATGAAAAATCAAACACCCAAAAGCACTGTCCACACGATTCCAGGACAATGTACGGACCAACTGGGCTGAAAATTTGTTGACATACTCTTAAAAGCACTAGTTTTGGTATGGATGGAGGAAATTTAATTTAAATGAATAGAAAACTTTTTAAAAATAAAACAAGTCAAAAATTTAGTTTTTTTAGCTTATTTTTCATTATTTTTGACTCGTTTTATTTTTAAAAAGTTTACTATTTATTTAAATTAATTTTCCTTCATTCATACCAAAACCAGTGTTTTTAAGAGTATGTCAAAAAATGTTCAGCCTGTTTGGTCAGTATATTGTCCTAGAATCGTGTGGATAGTGCTTTTCGGTATTTGATTTTTCATTAGTGTACCTTAGGACTACATAGACCAAAAAAATTCTCAAATAAAGATAAAGATGTGTTACGTAAATATAAAAAATTTCAAATCAATCCAACTTATCTGTGCGAAATTAAAAATGATTACTTTTTCGAGTTTTAAAGGTAGTGTGTCCCCTTAAAACAAAATATTTGGGATTCGATGACTATAGTTCAGAAATGTGGTAAACCTGATTTTTTTATTACAATGACATGCCATCCAAAGTGGAAAGAAATTTCAGATAATTTAAGAGAATTCGAATCAGCAATCGATAGGCCAGATATCGTTGCAAAAGTATTCAATCAAAAACAGTAATAATATTGGCTATCCAAATTATCGACGAAGTAATAAAACAAAAATAGCTGATAACCAATTTGTAGTTCCATATAATACTTATCTATTATTAAAATATAATTGTCATATTAATGTAGAAATTTGTTCAACAGTTCAATGCGTAAAATATTTATTTAAATATGGTTTTAAAGGTCATGACAAAAATACTTGGTCCAAAAAAAATTGGAAACCAGTTTCAAGTAGAATGTATTTTGTTAATACAAAGGATAAAGAACGGTTTTATTTAAGACTATTATTATTACATGTGAAAGAAGCTCAATCATTTGAAGAGTTGAGAACGTTTAAAAATGTTATTTGTCCAACGTACTGTAAAGCAGTATTAGCTAGAAAATTAACAAAAACAGACGACGAGTGAGATAAATGTTTAGAAGAAGCTATTCAGATCGAATTTCTAAATGCATTGTGTAAATTATTTGCTTACATTATTATAAAGATTATTTTTACAATCCACTAATTCCAAAAGAAATTGATGAAAACATGGCATTAAAAAAAATTAATAAAATTTAGTTACGAACGGATATTTTTTACATGATTTTAATTTACCGGAAATTGAAAAATGTCTACAAGACAATGAGATATATGAAAATATTCAAGAATCCGAAAATATTATACAAACTGATGCGTATAACATAACATTATTATCACATAAACAGTGCGAAATTTTTAATGCAATAATGGAAAGTATAAATGATACTAAATATAACAATAAAAAATGTTTTTTTATCGACAGGCCCCGTGGTAGTAGAAAAAGTTATTTACTAAACTCATTAATTACTTATTTAAATACTGAAATTATTAATGTATAAGCAGTAGCATGGACTGGAATAGCAGCAAATTTATTAATTAATGAAAGAATTTCTAATGTCACTTTTAAATCACCATTAAATGTCACTGAAGAAATGACATGTAATAGCTAATTCAGAGTATGGAAGAAAATTTAAAGATATTCAAGTTGTTATTTGGGATGAAATAACAATGACATCAAAACATGCATTTGAGACTGTAGACAGATTATTTAGAGATTTATGTAAAAACAATATTGTTTTTGAAAAGAAGGTCATGAATGTGTCTGGTGATATTAGACAAACCTTACCTGTAGTTAAACACGGTAATAGGACCATAATAATAGAAAACTGCGTAAAAAATATTAATTTATGGATAAATTTACAGTACTTATCTTTGAAAGATAATTTAAGAGTATGTAATAATGAAATGGAATTTAAACAATGGCTTTTAAAAATTGTTGAGGACAAACATTTTAGTAAGTTTAAAGAAGAATTTAAAGCAATAGAAATTCGGAAGAAATATTATCGAGCCAGGATATAATTACAGCAGATTTGGAGAAAATTTCAATGTCAATGATGAGGACATTCACAAGAAAGTAATTCTAGCTCCGAAAAATGTAGATGTAAATAATATTAACAATAAAATATTATTGAAAATTAAATGCGATTTAAAAGAATACATTAGTATTGATTCTTGTGCAAATGATAATGATAATAATGTAGAAGATTTATTTCCTATATAATTTTTGAATTCTTTTACTCCGAACGGCTTACCACTTCATAAACTTTAATTAAAGAAGGAGCTGTTAATATTCTTCTTCGCAATATTAATTTAAATGATGGTCTTTGTAATGGCACTCGATTAATAGTAAGAAAATTAATGAAATATTATATTAGCGCTGAAACAATTACTGGCTGTAAAACTGGGAACGTTGTTTTAATTCCACGTATTGATCTAACTTCATCTAAAGACGAAATTCTATTCCTTTAAGATTAGGATATACTATGACAGTTTATAAATCTTAAGGTCAAACTTTTAACAAAGTTGAAATATATTTACCAAATCCCGTTTTTAGCTACAGCCAATTATACGTAGCTCTTTCAAGAGTTACTTCAAAGAAGAATTTAAAAGTTTTGCTTCAAGACAATTCGGCTATTTATAATCATAATAATAATAATAATTCAAAAATGATATATACAGAAATATTGCTTATCAGGAAATTTTATAATATATTCCTATAAAGCAAGAAATTAAAAAAAACTTGCGACAACAATAAAATGCGCTGTAAATAAAAAAATTGCGGCAGTCACAGAATACGCTGTAAATAAGAATTTGCGGCAGAACTAGAATGCGCAGTTAATAAAAATTTCGCAGCAGTGAAATGCGCTGCAATAAAAAACTTGCTGCAGCAAATAAATGCACTGTAAATTTAAAAACTTCCTGCAGCAATAACATGCACTGTAATAAGAATTAGCAATTGCTAATGCGCGGTACAAATACGATTTGTTTTTATAACGATAGTCTCACTGATGAGTCCAAATAGCAGATATGGGACAAAACGCTTTATTTATTCATTTTTATTTATTAATTCATTCATTAATATTTCATTTATTTATTAATTATATTTAATTTGTATAACAATGCCAAAATTATAAGACTCAAATTATAATAAGACCCAATAAATAGAGCTTCATTTATAAGGTTCAAATTACAAGGCCTAAATTATAATGTTCATACTTTAATGCATAAATTCTAAAACCCAAATTCCAATGCCAAAATAATAGGGCTCAATTTATAAGGCCCAAATTTTAAGGTCAAAATTATAAGGCTCAATGTATAAGGCCCAATCTACAAGTTCCAAAGTATTATAAGGCCCAAATTATAAGGCGCAAATTATTATGAGGCCCAAATCTTCACGCCCAATTTATAAAGCCCCATTTATAAGGGCCAAATTATAAGGCCCAATTTTTAAGACCCAAATTATAAGGTCCCATGTACAAGTCACACTTCAGGGGCCTAGGTTAAGTCACATAAGTCATATGTGACTGAACCTAGGCCCATATTAATATATAGTAGATTATTATACTATCATTTTATAACATCATACGGGGCGTCAAAGATGTAGAGCGCTTGGTTTTTGAAATCGATGGTGCAGTCTGTTTAGCATGCAACTTGTCTATCCCTAAGAAACGGGCTATACTAAAGCCACAAACTTGGTGGAATACTCAGCTGATGAACCTTGGGAGGAATGTAGACAATTTCGAAAGAGTATACATTCGTGCCAGAAGGGAAAATAGCAAGCCACCCTCAGTCAGAAGGCGAGAACTCCGGAAATGGAAGCGTCTGAAAAGAGGAGCAATGAAAGTATATAAAGAGAGGATAACGGCCACTAAAAAGCACAGCTATAGAGAGTATGTAACCCGGGAAGGCGTCAGAAACATATGGGGATACCCCTGAAAACGTATCACGGGTAAAATCAAAATATCTAGAGTTGTAAACACGATAATGAGCAAAAATGGTTACTAAAAATAGGGAGGAAATCTGCACGGAGCTTCTATATGGCTTAGTGCCGGATGATGACACAAACTTAGAGACTGAAGATCAGATCGAAATAAGAGCTACAACAGTGAAACCATCTACTCATCCAAATGCTGAGATGTTTTCCCTATTTAAAGTCCAAAAAACAATAGCTGCCAATAAAAATGGCAAGAGTCCGGGAACCGACAGAATAGAATCAGAGATTTTGAAAAAGGCGGTCCCAATACACTCAGAGATAAAGAGACTAAGAGATAATATGGGGTCTTTCCAAAAAGACTGAAAGAAGGTTGATAACGTTGATAACGTTGATTAAGGCTCCAAATAAGGACGAGGCGAGTGTGAAATCATACCGACCGATCTGTTTACTACCAATTATGGGAAAAGCGCTCGAGAGGCTGTTGATCGAGCGCATAGAGCCGATAATCCATTATGGCTTCAGGTCAGGACTATCGACGGAGGATACCATAGTAAGACTAAGGAACTTAGTCCGAGAATCAGGAGACTCTAAATACGTGTTTACAACGCCTCTGGACATCTCAGGTGCTCGTGATAACCTATGGTGGCCCGGACTCTTGGAAAATCTAAAATCAAGTGTTCGAGTACCCTACGCGTCGCGAGTCTCATAATAGAATTATGGTTCTTTGAACAATATCTTGTCGGCCAATCAAGGGAAGGCAAACGAAAGCTAGCGTAAAATCTAACTCTAAATCCCTTAAACCCTCCACGCAACGCGAGTGGTAATAGGAAAATTCTTTTGTTAAAAAATATCTTTGGCAAATCGGTGGAAGGCGAGCGATAGCGAAAAACAAATGTATAACTAAAACCCTTAAACGCCACGAGCTTTTATAGGAGTATGCTTTTTTTCAAATATATCGTCGATAAATCGGAGGAAAGTGAGAGTTAAATCTAAAACTCAAGCTAAAACCTTCAAATCCAACTAACTCATGCGTCGCGAGCTTCAATAGGAGAATGCTTCTTTTAAATATCTCGGCGGCAAATCAGAAGAAGGCAAGCTATCTCTCTCCTTCCTTCAATTTACCGACGACGTATTTGAAAGAAAACATTCTCCTATAAAAGCTCGTGGCGAGTGGTGTAGGTGAGTTTAAGGGTTTTAGTTTTACATTTATCTCTCGCTATCATTCCCCTTCCTCCGATTTGCCAACGATATATTTTAAGAATTCTATTATTCAAAAATTAACTTTTGACAAATAAATTAATAATTATAAATGATTTATTATCTGTGCCATCAAGTGTTCGAAAGTAGAACTGATATAAACCTTATTATACTATTTCGCAGTGTAAGAAAGAGAGGTGGACCGACGACCATCACTCTTTGTGAATCTTATTAAAGCCCTTCGCTTAGATGCCGCGAGACGGCGCTGCACAAACATTAGTCTAGTAGATGATACACACCTACAGTCAATCCATGCCCCATGAGCACGTGCGTTTATGTGAGTGTGCGACTCTCCGACACAATACGCGGTGACATTTGGTTTTTTTTTCTTCTAACAACATAGTTAAAGAAAGATATTAGTAAATATGTATATTATGTAGTTTATTCAACTAAATGCTAGACATTATGTGTATTAAAATAAAAAAAAATCCAAGCTCGAACCCTGGCATAATCAAAAGTAGCGCAGAGCCTCAGCCACCATAGCTACCGACATTATTACTTTGAAAAGATTAAAAGTTGCATATGATCATCGCCCCCCCCTCCCGTGGAGGTTTCGGTTTTCGTTCGTTTTGAGCTTAAGTTTAAAATTGTGCTTGTTTATCGTCAAATCGATATGTAAAAATCTCCTGAAGCCCATAATCGGGACGACTAGTAGGATGGTATAGGATTAATAAGTTTGAGCTAATAAGTAATAAATGTGCATTATTTATAGTAAGAATAGAAAGTAATATCTGCAAGTGACTAATTTTTTTATTTTTGTATTAATATTTACAATATTGAATATATGAATGAATGTCCAATCAACCCATTGGATATGTACATTTCATATGAGGTTATTGTAATAAATCGCAATAGTTGCTAGAATAGCAATGGTCCTAAATAGACAATTATCTTATTGCTAAAAAGAGATAGGCGTAAAATAAAGCTTTAAAAAATTAAATGAATTTGTTACATATTCACACACAGAAACATGGCCTACCGTATAGGTGAATCGCACAATCGCACAAGCGCACGTGTTCATGAGGCATGGATTAACTGTGCGTGTATCATCTACTAGACTTATGTTTGTGATAAGGGAAGGGCTTCAATAAGAGTCACAAAAAGTGGTGGACGTCGGTCCACCTCTCTTTCTTACACCGTGAAAGGTGCAATAGCGTTCATGTCAGTCCTACTTTCGAATATTAAATGGCGCAGATAATAAAACATTCATGATTATAAATTTATTTGTCAAAAGTACACCTAAACTTTAAATTTTTTAAATTTTAATTAAATGTGATGCATACCAAGCATGATGAAACATTTCCTGAAAGATAGATGCTGAAAATTGATTCTGTATTAAACTGTGTATTTTAATGGCATCAGCACTTGTATTGAGTTGGCGGTCTTCTGAAATTATGGTAGTTGTATTCTGTAATCATTTTATACAGATTTTACCTGACGGAAAAAATAGACATCGCAGGGTTGACAGTAAGGAGTACAACCGGCTAGAATAGTTTTAATTTTGTACTTATAACCAAATTTATCCAATTCTTGAGATACTGTTTTTTGTGTCTGTCCACCCCAGCTATACAAAATTAGTAAAAAATCTTCTGTATCTATGTAGTTTTCAACTGATTCTGATGTTAGATGTCCAGATTTTGAACATGTAAGGTATACATTCTTATATTCATTAATGAGTTTATATCCATATTTGTCTGTACTACTGGTTCAAATAACCCTTTAATTTCTTGTAAACATATAAATACTGTTGGTAAAAGCTCCCCTGAAGCAGCAATTCAATACTGAACTGCGTAAATATAAGAAATCTTATTCTAGTCACCAATAGAAGTTTGTATTATTTTGGAACCTTTCTCAGCGAGCGTGCGTTAAGTATTCATTTGATATTCGTATCTAGATTGATGCGCGTTGATAACAAAGTCCAAATTATATTTTGGAATAAGATTCGAACATTCACCTTGAAAATCTTTGGTGTTAATAATAACCTCTTCCACTAATCTATTTTCAGTAGCTTTAATATATTGTAATTTTTCTTATCCTTGAAGTCAATGAGCCAGGTCTTAGAAGCAATAAAATTGAAATCGTCAGATAAAAACTGCATTATGGTTTGCATTGCCCATACTTTTAGAGTCGTTGGGTATACAGGTTTTCTCAGTTTACAGTTTTCTATAAAGCGTTGATACGTGCACTTGCTATAATTAAATCATATTTATCATATACCGTTCCACCACTTTCAACATCTTTTTTACATCGAGCCAATGTGTCCATTCTAGTTAACTTTGTTCCACCATTATTTTGTATAGTAGCTAAGCTCCATTTTGGGAACTCTTACTGCATGTTAATTACTTTGATTTAATAATTTAAAGAAATTTTCTCAGATTTTGCATCAACTTCTACTTTATAGAAACTTGAACTTGGCGGAGATTCATAACTAATACTTTCTAAAATAAAAATAATATTATTATATGAGAAATATAAAACACAATCAAAAGTGGATTTAAAATGTTTGTAAGTAATATAAATTAAAATGCACAAATTGTATTGTACCTGATGTTAATTACTGACTATATAAAAGTTAAAAGTAGGATGTGTTACTTCTGTATCAGATTCATGATCGATATCTTCATCATGCATAAAATATTCTTTTTCACCAGCAAAGAGCATTTTTTGAGCAATATTAATAAGTGTTTCCAATATTTCCTTTGCCAATGAAACTGCCTAAGTAGATAAGCAATTTTTACTATGTTCAGCATTAATGTAATTAATTTTTTTTAGCATATCGATACAATTAATTAAATTATCTGTCAATAGTTGTTTATGTTTTTGTATTAATTTGCATGCATTATCATGCTTATCAATTCTAAATTTTTTATTTTGCAATTAGTGAAAAAATATAACACTATACTAATTTTTTCAATTTTTTAATCACCGTTGGTGCGCTCTTAGACTTAAGGCAGTGCTATGCTTTAAAAATTACAAACTGTTAATATTTGATTACATTCAGAGCATATCGATGGCTAAGGTGAATAAAGCCCTATCTGGGCAGCCGGTGGAAGAACGGCCTATCTGAGAAGCCCCTTCAACAAGACCCTATCTGGAGCCTATCAAGATTTTAAAAGACAATTCCTGTCGTAAGTACACGGTGAAAAATTTTGAAAAAATTTGTAGCCAACTCCAAATTGCCACTTGTTTTATATATATATACATATACTTATTCACACATACACGCACACATGCACACGTTTCCGGCCATACCTGCTACCTACGCGCGAACAAATCGTTCTGTACGCGTCATCACTTTTTCCTGGAAAGCAACGTTACCGCATGCCTAGATCGCCGCTTTGCCAGTATGGTCTGTTTCCTACGATCGCTTATCCAGATCCCTATACCTTACACATGTAATGGCTACGTCAACCTCAGTCTCACCGACGTACTGGGTGAATAAGTCCTGCACTGTCTCGTAGTGGTTTAGATTTAGCTGCACTATCTTCATTGTTTTTGTTTCTTCATTTCCTTTAATGAGTTCGCAGTTTGGTTGACTTTTACAATCTCTCACTTTATGCTTTTTGCTTCCATAGTTGTAGCAGCAGTTACTTCGGTCCTATATTGCCGTACACTTTTTGGCAATATGACCAAAACCTAGGTATTTATAGCATTTAATGTTATTATCCGTTGGGCATCTGATACTGGCATTTGGATGACCGCGGTCTCGTACCGCCGTATGCATTGCCTTCCGAACTCAGTGCCGTCTCTTCCACTGCAAATGTATCGCTACCTTGGAACTCACTACGTAGTGCTTTTACAATATCCGCCTTTGTAGTTAAAATGTCAAGATCCTTTATTTCAAAGAATACTTTATGTTGCAGGGTCCTTATTTCTGCACTTACTTGTTGCACAATTTCCACGGTTTGTTGAAGTTCTACTGCCATCTAATCCGCCGTGCGCTGAAGTTTCAAGACCAGGTCTCTCGTGACCGTGTTAGACTCTGCTAACATTACTTCTCAGTATCGGCAGTTTTGGTCCGCCTTCACCTCTTTTAAGATTTCAGCGCAGGACTTAACCTCAGAAGTCTTTATAGTTAGCGCATCCGGCCGGGACGGTCTAGCCGCTGGTGGTCTTTGGCTTTTGATGTCTTTTTGGTTTAAGATACCAGCATCACCTTCGTTGTTTTTTTTCACCACCTGCCACGTGTTACGTCCTATAGTCGGCGCACAATGTAATATGTCTCCATTTTGAGCCAGCTTCCGCTGAACTCGGGATGGAGTCGTTCCTTATTGTATTTTAAAAATTCGCGAGAGTTGAAACTAAAAATCCCTTCGGATATTAATGAATAGGTCTAGTTAATTTGTAGGTTAAAGGGCCTCCGACAAGCGAAGTCCAAATAACCCACCAAACACCAAACAAGTTCTCTCAAAAATTTTGTAATAATGAGTGGCAGCGTTCAAACCCTGCTCATTATACAAATTCCAAACCTTTTAATAAAATTCACTTATAAAAACTTTTAGTTACTTCCTTTTTAGTAGATGTATCAAATTCAAATTTCACAGGTTTGTAAACTTCTTCCTTCTTATATTTGAATAAAAATAACACTCTTATGAATTGATATAACCTCAAAAATTAATGTAATCATACTTCACTTCAATTAAGTTTTTGTATTATATATATTTTAAAATCTTTGAAAAATACTTCTACACTTTAGCTACCACGGCTTAGAAAACAAAATTAGAAACTTATACAAATTTACTCCTCAACCAGACTGCAATTTTCCTCGCTCGCAATTCCTGGCTTCACCCTCGCGTCACGTCCTTTTCCCTCTCCAACCCTAATTGTTATTTTATAATAATTTGTTGATTTTACATTTTTTCTTGTATAGTAATATAATACTTGTAAACTATGTTATTGATGACTTAATATTTTAAAACTTTAAAACTGTATTTCTTAAACTCGTTATTTTTTACTTATTATAATTACTTAAATTTTATTTCTAACTTCTTTCTAATAAACTATCTAATAGCTAATAACTTTCTAATAAATTATCTAATTAAGATTATAAATAAATCGTAAAATCTGCACGAGCAAAATTTTATCTCTATGTCACGAATACGAGTTCTTCATTTTAATATAAATAAAAAATATGCAGAGTTCTATATTTTGTTATTGTTTAACTGTTCATACTTTTTATGAATCTAATTTTATATTTGTTTCATCATAAATATTCCATTTTTAATATAAATTTTGCTTTGCGCAACCTCGTATTCTGCGGTATAGCACATACAAAATTTAAGGCGCCAGATTGTCGCACGCAAATTCTTCTAATGGTTGGGTTTTCCCTGTCTGCGCACAAATTTTACGATAGGGCCGCTGCCCGTTGTATACCGATCCCAATCGCTATACCTACGCTCGCTTCTAATTGCTATTTTTTCAGACGGCCTAATTGCTCTGTCTGGACGCTCGCTTGCTCTTAAGCCCTACGGTACATATTTTTTTGGGACGCAGCTGCGTCGATATTTTAAAATTTTTATATTTTCCTTACATATCTCATTTTTATCTATGACGTAACACACGATGGTTTAATGCCTGTAGTGGACGGTGAGAATTGAGACATTGCTGACTTCGCTTGTTGGGAGTATGCTCTAGCTGTCCGTGGACAAGGAAGAAGTTTGGCTCTTCCGATCCTGGATATTATTAGCATTTGATTGAGTACCTCTTCTCGTAAAGTGGCTTTTAGTAGTTCGTAAGTGCTCTTCTAGTAGCCCTTGCCATAGTCTTCAACTCCGTGAGGATGTTTTTCTTTTCCAAGCTAAACTTCACCAGAACTTCAGCTTTCTCTTGTAGGTACCTAACTGTACGAGATTATGTGTCCTTGTCGTTCGTTTCATTAGTATGTTGACCACTCTCCAGGTCTCCATTTCTATGTATTACATGGACAATGGGGGAAAGAGGAGTAACAACTCTGCGTCCAAGGCGCTTTCCATACATTTTTTACTCTATATCATTCCTCCTTGCTCTTTTTCCAAGCTGTTGTTGCTGCCTGACTTCTAGGTAGGGAACCCAGTATCATTGACACTTGTTAAGGTATCCGAAGTGCCTAAGTTTTCTTGAATTGTTGTCCTTATCTTTTTCTATAATTCTCTTTCATTCTTCTCTCACCTACTTTTCACTTAGATTCCTCTGCAAATCCTAGCATGCATAGTGTATTCTGGCCTCGTTACAGAAACTTTCGCCTTATATTATACGACCCTCTCTTACAGTGCAACTCACCTGTTTCTGACTCGCTTTTTGATGGAACCTGCTTGAAGTCATTGTGGGTCGATGAAGCGTCCTCAGAATCGTCGCTGAGGGCCACCTTGCGATTGTAATGGAATCCCCAATTCTATTTCGCATTAAACCAATATAAAAATATTATACGTACACCACGCGCATAGATACATACACATACCCGCATCAAAATTCCGCCTTCGCAGCTGTCAGCCGCCGAGAAAAAAGGCAGTACTATATTAAAAATAGATATTAAGCCATAGCCAGTGCATATCTGCGCCAACTTCGGCAAGAATGGCAGCTTTCAGAAAACAGACACCGACATTAAAGCGGAGAAACAAGTTAATGAACAAACTACGTAATAATCACAACACTCGTCAACAGCGATAGTTAATAAAAATGAAATACGCTGCAATACTATAAAAATCAAGATGGATAATTTTGGGTTCACGCGCAAATAACCAAACGAGAGCGAAGCGATGATAAAAATACCCGGCTACGCAATCTTTCTAATTCAAAACAAATCGGGAAAGTCTTACGCGCGTACTCTCAACAAGCGGGCAGAGAAAGAAGAAAAGCGGGAGAGCTAGTTACGAGCACGATTCCCCAAACTGGGAGTAATAACTTAATGTTTATTAGTTAACCTGCCACGGCTCTATTAGAGCTAGATACTAAAAGAATATTTTAAATTATCCACTCCTAATATGGAATAAGGTAGAATACGAAAATCTAGTATATAAAGCCTGGGAGCAAAGGGTTACGAGTTCAGTTTTTCAAAAATAGTTCACTAGACCTAGTCAGTTCCCTATTAACCCAACTGAAAGACAAAGGGGACGAATAGAAAACCGCGATAAAAAATAATAGACCTGCTAACTAAAGAAGTGAAAAACTAGTGCGAAAAATTTAATATGGACACTGATAAAATCTGGATTTACCGAAAAATAAACTTAAATATTATTATTAATACCGCTTGAACAAAACAAATCAGCCGGAAGACAGTGACGGAGAAGTCTTCTCCATCACTGTCTAAATCACCGAAATAGAGGAAGAATAAAACATAACGATCACCCTAAATAAAAAAAATTAATTTGAAACCATCCGCACTAACCAGAAAACTAGAGCCTGCGTGCGTAGGCGCTAGTACTCCCATTACTTGAAGACTCCTTCAGGAAAACAATATCACCGCTATTTCTGGATCCCTCGGAATACGGGACACTCATATAAATAATAACGCGATCAATAACATTAAACAATACCCAAGCATCGAAATCAAAAGTATTAGAAGCATTTTTCAACGACGGAAACAACACGGCGGGAATCGACAAAGCCACAAATAAACAAGGATTCTGGTTCTTTCATGCAATTAAGCTGGTGCGATAATGTCTTAGTACCATTACAGCGGGAGTGATTATACCTCGCTTTGAAAATTTAAAAATAGAGACATCACCGAGTCATCACGATTCAACTGACAAAAGCGAACTTTATTTGTCTTATGATAAAAGCCTTAACACGCTTTAAATAGAATCATTTCGTAACCAATCAGAAACGGACCGAAAACCAAGTAAAATAGCGGAGACATTCCGTTCATGGAATGTCCATATCGAACGCGTTAGATTTAATTCCGCGCTACAACGGTCAAACTATGTCACTCTCACTTTTTCTCGACGGGCGCAGGGAAGCAAAAGAATTGCTACCCAGCACACTCGAATGAGAATTAGCCAAATTTATTTGGATGCGTCTATATGGGAACGCGTTAAACAGCACCTGGGGACATAATTTTGGACAGTAACCGAGGTAATAGAAGTCTTTGAAAATATTTACGGCTCCGCGAAAAAATATCACCATTGGTCTGGCAACTTGGCGAAGATGAAGTAAAAAAGTAATGAATCGGTAAATGTATTTTTAAACAGAATACGGAAATTGAAAAAGAAATTACAGCCGCGGCTTAGCGGAAGGGCCGAATAGCTAACGAGCCAACGATCCAAACTGATCTCTAGAAGGATTGTATACCATTTTTTAAAGGAGGACTACGATGGGAAATCGGGGGGCGCATGGGCACGCCCACGACACTAAAAGATGCCAGGGAACATGTCAACACTTCTAAAGGCATCGAAAGTGAACAAACTAATTATGCGAATATTGAGAAAAATGTCATTGTGAATAAAATTACATCCTTTGCAGAAAGCAGAGAGGTGAAAAATAAAGTGAATATTGTTGAAATTATTAATGATGAAGCGATTAATGATGATATTGATAAGAAAAATGTATTTGTTGATGAGGTTATGGAGAATATATTTGAGGAAAATAAGAATAACGATAATTATGAGATAATTACTAATAGTGCTACTGATTGTGAACTCAACGAAAAACTTGAGAATTGTTTGCTAAAAAAAAGGATATGTAAATACTGAAAGCTTTGAAAAATTGTACGAAAACAAGAATGTAGATAAAATAATTGTCATTTTGTTGAAAATTATATTGAAAATGGTCAAATAGACGACTTATGATACAATTAGATGGAAATTTCAGATAAAGTATATTTGCCAACGGAATGCCAGATAACGCGACGACAATTCTCATCTTCCAAATCACGAAAGCCAAAAATACCGAAATGCCAAGAATAGACCGTTTGAAACCATTACATTAAGATATGCTTATTTAGAAACCTAAATGCTGCAGCCAATCAAGCGCCTTTTAGAGAAATAATTAGAGACTACTAATTTTATTAAACATGGAATATTAAGTGTTAGCGATGTGCCTATCTGTACTAAACCTTATAGATTTCCTCACGTTTTTAAACAAGAACTCGATCGTCAAATAAAAGAAATGCTTGGTGGAGGTGTAATGCAGCCTTCTAATTCTAATTATTCATCACCTGTATTTTTAATAGTAGAATCTCCAGATAGTAAAGGTAATAAACGATATCGAGTAGTTGTTGATTTTCAAGTAGGCAGAGCTAAATATTTTTCAGTATTTTATCTGTCTCAAGGATTCTTTCTAATTCCCTTACATGAAGCCAATAGACATAAAACAGCTTTTTGTTCTTCGAACGGTTTGTACGAATTCACTAAAATGCCAATGGGTCTTTCAAATCCAGCTGCTACCTTTCAACGCTGGTTGATAAAATATTTTAAGATATGCAAGGTAAAGAGATATTTTTATTTTTGTATGATGCTGTTATATATGGAAAAACTATTGAGAAACATAGTATTAAATTCGAGAAATTTCTGAAACGATTACGTGATGCTAATTTAAAATTGCAGCCGCATAAATGTAAATTTTTAGAAAAAGTAGTTATTTATTTGGAGTATTTGTTAAGTAAAGAAGGAATGAAACCATATCCAAAAAAATTAGAAGCCGTACATTATCCATTACCTTGACCTAAGAAGAATATTCGTGAATTTTTGGGATTAGCAGGATGTTATCGTCGATTTGAACAAAATTTTTCAGGAATTGCAAAACTATTGAGTAATTTATTAAAGAAGTACGTAGAATCTGTATGGAATGAGCAAACACAAAAAGCATTCGATATATTCAGAGAAAAACTTTGTAATAAATCAGTCTTGCAAATTGCAGATTTTTAACGACCTTTTATAGTTTTGTGCGATGCTAGTTTAAAAGCATTTGGGGGTAATCTGTGTCAGGGAGAGACTGGCAATCGACCTATAGGATATGTATCGCAGGTACTTTCTGATACCGAAAGCCGATATGATTCATATTCGCGAAAAGCTCAAGCAATATTATATTCGGTATCGCAATTTAGACCATATTTACTTGGCAGACATTTTACGATTGTTACTGATTGCAAACCTTTAATTTGGTTAAAAAATTCAACAGATCTAACGTCAAAAATAAGTAGATGAATGATTAAATTAAATGCATATGACTACGGTATCGTCTATAAATGTGCGAAAGCCAACGTGAACGTAGATGCACTTTCGAGAAACCCCATGCAGTGTTCCGGAGAGGGGCGGACGGAAGAACCTGTATTAGCAATAGAGATACTTGCCAGAGCCGGAAAAATACAAATTTCTAATCATCGAGAGAAAGGAGCAAAACGTGCTAATAATTCACGTAATAAAAACCAAAAAGACAATCGACCTGAAAGTAATAACGCAGAAAATGTCGAGATTACCGAAGAACAGAACGATTATTTAACAAATTTGGATAATAATCAATTAGAAATACCAGTAGAGTCAAATAAGGAAAACAATGTTTAGCCTATCATAAATAAAGAAAGGAAATTTGAAGTTATTCGTTGAATGGAGAGAACAATTGTTTATGCGAAAAGACAACTATATATATTTTATAACTTCGGACAGAACAACATGTGACGAGGGAGCTCGACAGCTATACACGCGCAACGAATTACCTAGATTCTCTGGATTAGAAGCAGGAGGAATTAAAATCATGAATCGAAGTGATAAATTACACCTTGCCATTGTTAGAAGAGGGTCACAATTCTTAAGTATTACTGAAATTTTAATTAATATGATTGTCGTATTTAAAGTTCTGAAATCGCTTATTATAAAAGAAAATATTCGCTCTATTAGCATGGCTAAGACCAAAGATATTGAAAACGTATTATGGGACGATATATTAGTTAAATTAAGACAATTGTTAATGGGAGTATAAGTATATTTCTGAAAAAGATAGAGTTCTAATTATGGAAGAGTTACATAATACAACTATAGTACGTCATAAAGGAGTATCTAAAACTTATAAACGGATTAAACAGAGGTATTATTGGGAAACATTAATGAAGACGTACAAAATTGTATACGTAGATGTCTCACATGTCAGTTAAAAAAATTAGTTCGAGTCAAGACTAAACAACCTATGCAAATTACTGACACACCTCAATCATCCATGGAAAAGATTAGTCTCAATATAGTTGGACCCTTCCCTAAATCCAAAAACGGTTATAATAATAATATACCAACAATTCAACGTAATTTTTCAAAATATTGCCTAGTAATACTTATAAAAGATGCCACAGCAGAATCAGTAGTAGATGCGTTTTAAAACGACTTATTTATATTTTTGGCCCACCTCATAGAATTCTCACAGACCAAGGTAGTAATTTTATATCAAGTTAATTGAAAAGAATGGCAAAGAAATTTCGCATCAAATAAGTGAAAACTACTGCTTATCATCCGCAATCTAAAGATTCTTTGGAAAAATCAAATCATTCGCTAACCGAATATATTGAAACGGCTTTAGATAACGAAACTTGGGACGAATGTTTCGAATTAGCTACATTTTACAACACTGTACCATATAAGGGGCATCAGTTTATACAATTTCAGTTAGTTTTTGGACGCCTAGCACGTGTTCCGTCAAACGAGTAACTTAACCCCGAAGTTTTGATCCCCACATCTAACGATTATGTCATTAATCTTAGTAAACGATTAAACGAGCTCAAAAACGAGTGAAAATTGCACGCGAAATATTATTATGATAAAAAATGAATCGGAGATACGGTTTGGTTATTAAAAAGCGGTAAGCTATATATAAATTAGCGGACCAATGCGAATGGCCGTATACTGTTGTCGATATTTTTAACCATTAACAAAACGTTAAAATCCGAATGAAAAATCTTCTACATTATATTAAAATTTTTAAATCACGGAAATTAGTTGTCTGTAAGAATCCCTTTATTCTGTGAAAAAACTGTATAAAAATTAAATTTTTTACGATAATTATGATCACTCAGACAGTGCATCCTGCCATTTTATTAATTTTTTTTTTGCGTAAATCAATTTTTTTTAATTGAGTTTTTAAAAATGTTAGAATTGTATGTATGCACGAACGTACGAACACCTGTATATAAAAATATATGTTTTTTGTAAAATCCCTTTGACAAATTTTTTTTTTTTTAGAAATTGGTATCAATAACTTTTGTGCATAAAAAACATATATCAGATTCATCTCATGTGGTTCAGAAGTGATGCTGGGGATGATTGATGGTAATTTTAAGAATTTTCAGACATATGAGAATTATACATTATTTTGAATCATTTTGACATATGTATGAATGTTTTAGAAATACATATGATCATTAAAGGTGATCTTGAGATTTGGTCCATATGAGAAGGATGCTGCGACCAATGATTTTTGCAAATATCATATTTTTTCGAATTTTTGGACATATGAGAATTAGACATTATTTTGAATCATTTTGACATATGTATGAATGTTTTAGAAATACATATGATCATTCAAAGTGATCTTGAGATTTGGTCCAGATGAGAAGGATGCTGCGACCAATGATTTTTGTAAATATCATATTTTTTTGAATGAGTTTATATGTATGCAACATAGATACATATTTATGTTTCAGAAATACATGTAACCATTCGAGGTGATCTCGGGATTTGGTCCAGATGAGACGGATGCTGCGACTAATGATTTTTGCAAATATCATATTTTTTTTAAATGATTTTATATGTATGCAACATAGATACATATTTATGTTTTAGAAATACATGTAACCAATCGAGGTAATCTCGAGATTTGGTCCAGATTAGACGGATGCTGCATCCAATGATATTTGCAAATAATTTTTTGTTAAAGGATTTTGGGATTTGATTATGAAATGATGAATGCTTTATGTACTTATACGTAAGATATTATGCGATTTGTAGATTTTGTTTAGGTGATATTGGAAAGCAATATTGGAATACTATACAGGAAATTATTACTATAGTATTTAATAATCACGATAGTTTGAACCCCAATATTAAAATTTGTAATTCATGCCATGTAATATTACTCATAGAATAATAATTTTATTCATCTTCAGATTATAATTAGGTATTGTGTATTTTACTATCGGGAAGTTTACAAAATGGTCAATAACCATCAATAGCAAAATTACGAGGCTTCTATTGATATGTTTATTTAAATATCATTTTTAATGAATAAGTATTTAATTGGATGATCAATTCTTACATTTATGTACATTTTATAACCAAATTGTCATATTATTAAAATAATTTATTACGTTATTATATATTATGACGCATCTTCTGTCAATGCCCCAGAATATGCGCGCTGCATTCTGGCAGACTTTAACATAGGTTTTATAGGTGGCAAGAAAGAAATCAATTAAGTAATTAAAAGTAAGATGCTTTAATAAATATAAGGTAAAATGATTTGACAGTATATGATAATTATATTTGTTGGGCGCCAGCTACTTTGTAGCACGAATACAATCAAGTAAATATAATTTTAGCTTCGCGCGCGGTATCACACAATACTCAAGTGCAACTTACATAAGGATATAACGCTGTCTCCTTCCTAGCGTGGCTCGTTGGCTCTTGTATGTCGCACTAGGTTTCGATATAACTAAAACACTATCCTGACGAGGATGTCGAGAACGGCGGGTAAGCGCGCGCTTTGGGTAGTCCTTCCTAGTCGATTCTGGAGCACAAGCTTCCTCACAAGTATTTAGAACAAAGAGTTGAGTACGAAGGCGAATATTAGAACTAGCAAGTGAACACGAAGCTATCCGAGGACAAAGTGATCGAGTTCGAAGGCGAATGTTAACTAGCAAGTGATCACGAAGCTATCCGAGGACCAAGTGATCGAGGCTATGGGAATTCGGCAGCGGCGTGGTCCGACTGCGTAGTTCCCATAACAGCCGTTGAGGTGCTGAGAGGGCCAGTCACGTGACGGGGAAGGGACTGTAGGTATGGGAGTGAGGGAGAGCGAACGAGAGCGGGCATGCTGCTACAGCATGACCTACGGCACGTAGTGCGGTGCGCGTGTACCGGTGTGGCTTCCTCCTGGTGCCGTGGAAATACGACAAGTCAGCTGTTCCTGCTGCGAGTGCCGTGAGTTGGCCGTCCCATCTTCTCCTCGACGATCCTGGACACAGTGTGCAAGAATGCTGGTGGAACTTGTGACAGGATAAGTACATATGATAGCTTAGGCAGATATCTCTTAGTTAGGTAGGATTTAGCATGTGAGGGGTTAGGTGTTGGGGGGGGGGGGGGTTGTGACGCATTGGCTGCATAGAGCCTTTCCTCAATCTGTGCACTTTGTTCGCTAGTCAGGTTTTCTATCTCAGCATGAGCAGGACTGGTGCTTGCACCATCGCATCCTGCTCTGCTATGTAACACACACAAAGTGTGGCGTTACAAACTGCCCCTTCCTAAACCGGACGCGCTACGCGGGGACGGTTTACTGAAGGATTACAAAAAAAATAGATTATTACTTTCTAGATAATTATTCCTAATTATGCTTTACATCTATTTCGAATACATAATATAACGTGGTACGCGAACAAGTCGGAATTCTCTTAAAACTATGCCTATTCTATGGTAACGCAATTTGTACAATGTTTGCCTATTCTATCTTAATAATTATTTTCGCATGTACGTGAGAAAGAAAGGTTTAGTAATACTTTCGACTTATAATACAACTTCTCTAATTTTTCATTGTCGTAGCACTTCATGGTTTTGCTGGTGTTCCCATGGCTGGACTCTTTTCTTTCTCTGTCGAATGTTTGGCCCCTCTTCCTTCATTGGAGGTTTTGGACGCAACAATCTTAAGTCTATTGGCATCTGAAATTCTTAAGTCTATTACAAAAATACAAAATCCTATTCGCAACAATTTTTCATAAGAACTAAAATAATGCAAATAGCAAGTGACACTTAATATTGTGTGAAAATTTTCTTAAATGTCTACGACTCGTACGCGGAGTATTTTAATACATCTCTCCCCCCGTGCGGCATTTCAGAAAATTTTAGTTATTCCTGCGTAGACATACGCGATTTACTTGCTATGTGTGTGACTTATGATTCTAATTATATACAGTTTTTTACAATAGGTGCTAAGCCAAGAGTTAGCGTTTTGGTTGACTCGAGTAAGATGGGTAGTATTATCATGGTGCTCGGTATTGGTGTGGTATATTATTGCAATAGTCGGTACGGGAGGTATTTGTCGATACGGTACGGGTGGATCATTTTTCCTTTAGACGATAGAGCGATAATTATGCGATATGGGAGGGATTTTTGGTGATACAACGATAATTATGCGATATGGGAGGGATGTTTGTGGTATGCGATATGGGTGGGTTATTTCCTTTTGGAACGGTAGTGCAATAGTTGTGCGATACGGGAGGGATTTTTGTGGTTTGCGGTATGGGAGGGTTACATTTTCCTTGTGGACGGTAGAACGATAATTATGCGATATGGGAGGGATTTTCGAGGTATGCGGTATGGGTGGGTTACGTCTTTTGGAACGGTAAAGCGATAGTTATGCGATATGGGAGGGATTTTGAAGTATACGGTATGGGTGGGTTACATCCTTTGGAACGGTAGAGCGGTATGGGGATTTACTGGGGAGACTGTTGACGTTGGGAACCGAGGTAAACTGATGCACCCTGCATCACGATCATGACCGGTTGTATGGCCTCTCCATGAACCCTTTGTTGGCCGTAAATTGCATGCGTTGATGCCGGTGGTTGAGTACTACACGATGATCTAGATTGCCGAGATTCTGGACGTGTCCTTAACGCTGTTCCATCCTCTCCCGTCCGTGGAGTTGGGGGAGGTGTGGAACATCTCGAGCACGTTCTGGTATCGGATCCACGCTGGCCACACTTGTAACAGAACCGAGACTTCGGTTGTGTGCAACGCGAGTACCGATGGTCTGTTTCTCCGCAGTTCCAACAGTTGCCTTCCCCAGTTTGGGTCAGGATGGGTGGCTTTCCAATTCGTAGACCCATAAGTGGTGGTATTAGGGTTTGAGTCGCGGATGCACTCTGAGTTTTGCTAGTTTTCGGGGATTGTATAGGGGAATGCACGGGGACGGGTTTGGCGGTAGTGGACGATCCAGGCCGAGGGATTTTGAGATCCATCAGTGCAGGGATACCTTGTAAGGCTGCAGGGGCTGCTGGTGTTCCACCAGGTATGAACCTAATTGGCCCTGCAGCTATGCCTTGTGGGGTTTCTCCCACACGGCCTTCCCGCGCTAATGGACTCACCTCCCTGGTCTGGGTATGAGAGTCCTTGACGAACGTGATCTCGTCGCCTCGGTGGACTCGGATCTGTTCACCCTTTTTACCATTAACTACCTTGACTATGGGGGGTGTGGGATTTACCAGCTTACGGGGTCTACGAATCGGGTTTAGGTAGGTGGGGGGCTTTGGTTTGCGTATTGGGCAGGGGGGAATCCTTATAGGGGACTGCTTCGGGGATCTAGTATCGCTTTGTCGTTCCCTACGTCTTTGCCTCCCGAGTGAGGTATCCTCTGAAAACGGCGCGTGGAAGGCCACGGGATCGTTACAGGGCGAAAAGGGACATAGGCCCTTTTTAGGGGCGGCTCGGGGCAATAAATTGTATCGGCCGCTAATCGGGTCGAAAATATATTCTTCCTGCGGCGACGCTGACCTAGGTGGCGGAGGGGTATCAGCGGTACCGGGGGCTGGATCCTCTTCGAAGTCGATGAGCCGTTGTCCTGGGCGTCTAGGTGGGCTGTGGGGTGGCTTTCCCCTGCCCCTTCCTCGGCCGAAGGTCGTAAGGCTTCGAGGTCGCTCTAACTTTCCCCATGCCTTGACCTCTTCGAGTTGGCGGTCGAGCTCCTGCTCCGCCCAGCCGAACCTCCTGGCTCGGACGTTCTTGGCCCTTCCCTTGCCTTGGGTCTCCATCCCTCTCCGCTGCGTGATGAGATGTAGCTGTTTTCGAAAAACTATTATTAGTGGATGGGTAATAGGGTTTCAAGTCACATACATGAACTTTTATTCTTTTCTCACTGTCAATGTCCTCAAGCAAATATACGACTGGTGATAACGCTTCGATTATTCGACAAGGTCCTGTGAATTTTGGCGCTAATTTAGCAGCAAAGTTATCAGCACCTGATGACAAAACCCAATTTCTCCGAAGGACGAGATCTCCTACTTTTAGCTTGAGATCCCGTCTATTTTTATTATAGTAACGAGCTTGTTTCTCATTGGCTAATTTCAGATTTTTTTGAACAATATCATGGATCATTGACAGTCTCGCAACCCTTTTTGCCCACGTTACAGGATTTGAGGAGTCTGAGGTTTGTGGTGGTGTTTGGGTGAGTAGTTTGGGTTGGCGGGGGTTTCTTCCGAAATTCAAGAACGCGGGGGTCATAAGTGTCGATGCTTGAACCGCCGTATTCATTGCAAAGGCGAGTTCATTGAGGTGGATGTCCCAATTCGAGTGGTCATTTTTCACAAAGATACTCAGCATTTGTTTAATTGTCCTGTTACAACGCTCGACTGGGTTTGCCTGCGCGTGATAAGGAGCAATAGTGGTTTGAATTATTCCTAGGTCCACCATGTGTGCTGTTACGAGTTTATTCGAGAATTCAGTACCATTATCGGTAATGAAATATTTTGGACATCCCCATCGAAAGATTACTAATTCTTCGAAAGCCTTAATGATGCTTTTTGCTGTTGCTTTACGAAGTGCTTTAATTTCGACGAATTTTGTAAAGAGGTCTTGGAATACTAAGATGTAGCGGCATTGTCCTTTACTTTTCGGTAGTGGACCCATTATATCTGCTGCTACATTCGTCCAAGGTCCTTCTATTTTTCGATGGCCCATAAGTCCCGTTGGCGATTGTTGGGGAACTTTGCACATTTGGCAATCTGGGCATTGTTTGACATAACGCTCCACATCCTTCCTCATTTTCGGCCAAACATATGACTGTATGAGCCGATTGAGGGTTTTAGCGGTCCCCATGTGACCTGATTGAGGAGTGTTATGACATTCGAACAGAGCTCGCTCGCGATCGCGCTCTGGTATTACTAATTTCCAGCTATCTAGGTCTGGTATTATTTTATTTATACGAGTGTTTGGGATATGTTTGTACAATAAGTTATTCTGTACTTTCCAATTGGGATATTTGTCTGGCTTCTTCATCACTGCTGCTTTACGCTTAGCATACCAGCTATCCTCTTCGATCATCCCTGAGGCTGCTATACAGCAAATTTCCTCTTCGAACATACGAGACAGCGCGTCGGGTACTTTATGAAGAGCTCCTTTACGATGCTCTATTTTCATATTATAACCCTGTAGTGCTGTCGCCCATCTGGCTAATCTTCCAGCTGGGTCTTTCAGGTTGTGTAGCCACCTCAGACTACTATGGTCTGTTATGACTGTGAATTCTTCACCTAGCAAACAACCTCTAAATTTTTCGACTGCCCACAGTACTGCTAAGCATTTTTTTTCCGTCACAGTGTAGTTCCTTTCAGCCTTCGTAAGTGATCGACTTGCGTAGGCTATAGGGTGTTCTTCTCCTTCAATTGTCTGTATTAATACAGCTCCCAAAGCGAAACTACTTGCATCTGTCTGGAGGCAAAAAGGCTTTGTATAATCTGGTCGAGCCAGTACTGGGGCTTCGGACAGAAGAATCAACAATGTTTCAAATGCTTTTTGTTGATCTTCTTCCCATTTCCATGGGGCATTTTTCTTCAGCAACTCAGTTAGGGGGGTCTTTACGAGTGCTAGGTCTTATATAAATCGGGCATACCATCATTCCAAGGAATCTCCTGAGCTGCTTTAGATTACGAGGAGGGGGGTAATTGAGGATTGGGGCAATTTTGTCGGGGTCGGTGTTCAATCCTTGGCGATGTATCACATATCCAAGGTATTTAACTTCAGGGCAGCAAAATTCCGATTTTTCTCGATTCAATTCTAAGTTTGCTTCCTTTAGCTTCTGCAAAACAATTTTTAAATATTCCAGGTGTTTTCCGAATGTGTCTGTTGCTATGATGATGTCATCCACGTAAACGAATACATGGGGTTGCAATTCCGCCGTAAATAATTTATCCATTGCTGCCTGAAATGTGGCTGGGGCATTCGATAAGCCGTAGGGTAGTCTGCAGAACTGAAATAATCCTTTTCCAGGGACTGCGAAAGCTGTGTATTGTCTGCTGTTTTTGTCCAAGGGTATTTTATGATATGCGTGACTCAAGTCTATTTTCGATAGGTATTTACAATTTCGCAGATTTCCTAGCAGGGTGTCCATTAATGGTAACGGGTATGCATTCTTCTTTGTCACGCCATTGAGGGCTCTATAATCTATGCAAAATCTTATTCCTCCGTCTGCTTTTGGTACTATTACTGGACAGCTGCTCCAGGCGCTTTCACACGGTTCGATTATCCCTTCAGCTAACATTCTATCAATTTCTGCATGGACTTTTGCTAATAATTTGGGAGAGATAGGGCGCATTCTTTGTTTTATGGGGCGATAATTTAGAAGTTCAATTACATGGGGCGTTAGGTTTGCGTGAGGGCTGGGCTTTTGAGGGGGTATTGTTAGATCGAAAATAATCTGTTCGAGTTTTTTCCTCTGGTTCTTCGATATTTCCGAAATTACTCCACCTATAGCAGCATTTGCTACTATACAGCCTGGGTCTTGATTTTTCGGATAAAATTTCCTTACTATACCGTTATCAGTGTGCCACGTTCGATTTTCTAAGTCGATTTTCAATTTCAATTTTGGCAGCACATCCATTCCTAATACGAAGTCGTAATCCAGGTTTTTCGGTACTCGTATGAGTGTCGTAATTTCGCTATTTTCCAATTTAAAATTTATTTTTACTGAACCAAGGATTTGTTCTATAGCTCCATTAGCCATTACCATATAGCCATCTTCACTGAGTATTTCAGCTCCTAATTCTTTGACAGCTTTTTCACCAATAAATGATCCGACTGCTCCTGGATCTACTAATGCTGGGAACATTTTTCCTGCGATTTCGATATTTAGGTACAGTCTGTTGTCTACTGTGCCAACCGGGCCTGCTGGTATTTCTACGTTCTCATCATATCCAGCATTTATCAATTTACTAGGTGGTTTCGAGTTGTTGACGATTGTTGGCCCGGTCTCCTGCACCTGGGCCTTCGAGTGTTTGGAGGTTAACCTAGCCCTTATGGTCTTCCTCCCTGTGCGTTTCCCGACTCCTTGGAGCATTTGGGACACGTACGGATCGTGACATTGACTTTGCCACATCGATAACAAATTTTTCCTCTCTTTTGAGGACAATCAGCCGCCCAATGGCTTGTTTCTTTACAAACCCAACATGGGTATTTCTTCTTTACCTCTTCTTCTGTTTTATTAACAGTTTTCCTATCTGTATCTTGTGTTTTTCTAGGTTGATTTCCTTGTTTTGGATTGGCGATCGACTGATTGTTTTTGTTATTATTATTGTTATTGTTGTCACGTTTATTATTGACATAAGTTCCTGCTCCATTCGGTCTCTTACTCGTGTAATTATTCATGGCTGCTACTCGCTGGTCTATTTCTTCATCTGAAGAGTCGTTATCTATAGGATGTATTATTGCAGCTACTCGATTTTTCTTCTCTTTTGGGCTCTTGTAAGCTAATTGGGGACATAGGGACTTTTCGGGGGGTGGTGGGGGACGATACAAACTTTTTCTTGTTTCTCGTATTTCAATCTTATTTCCTATTGCTTCTAATTTTTCAAACGAGTCGAAGTCTACTCTTTCTATTTTTACGTATTTCACGTTCAAATTCCTATGTACTCGATCTAGTTGTTTTTCCAGTGGCCATTCGGGTATACAAGGACCCATTAATTCTCTCATAATTGTTATATATGACCCGAGTGGCTCTTGAGGTCCTTGTGTTCTATATACAATGTCATCTTCTAATCTAATTTGATAATCTAACTTCCTGTATTTGCGAACCAAGCCTGTTAGTAATTCTTCTACTGTATTCCAATTGAATTTTTGGGCTCTAGCCCAATACAGTGCTTCATCTTTTAACAGTAATGTCACATGCTGCAAAATATCCTTATCTGATATCTTCAATCCATCTCTGCAGTCTCTTAGGCTTCTAATAAATTCTTCTAAATCATCCTCTTGATTCCCTGAGAATGGTTTGACGTGCTTCTGTATTAAGTCTGCAGCTCGTTGTTCCCTCTGGTAGGTTGTGTCTATCACTGCATAACTTGAGTTTACTGCAGAATTGTTGGCGTTCGAATTTGGTATTTGCTGGTTCGTATTGTGGGGGTTATTTATCCACGGCAGCATTTGACCTTGTGGCGTTGCAAAATACGGGTTTGGGAATCCCGATAAAAATGGGTTCATGTACTGCCACTGGTACATGTTCGGTAACCAATTATAATTTTGTGGCATGTTATTTCCTAAGTTCGACATGTTGATCTCTTCTCTAGTCGAACTTCCCATTTGTGAGAATTGATTCGCTTGCGAGAAGCTGTTAGGCTGCGATGAATAGTTCGTTTGGGGAAATTGGGTTGTATGTTGAAACTGGTTGTACTGGGGAACTTGATTTGATTGCGGGAATTGATTCAATTGGGGTGGTTGGGTTTGGGTGGTAGGATTCGATGTGGGGTATGGGGTTTGGTTAAATAGGGGTTGGGTAGGGTTATTTTGGTCTTGGCTTCTTGTGGTATTTGCCATATGTGCTGGGTCATCTGCTAGTTTCGAGTGAGAGTGACGCGATTCTGTATTGGCGGTAGGTAGTCTCGTTCCACTTGACGCTGCGTTGTAATTGCTATCCCTAATTTGCTGATCCAATCCGATAGTCTCCTTCGATCGCGGTATTGTTCCGGTTGCGGTAGCACCTTCCCTTAACAATGATATTGGTGGTGCCGTTTTTCCCTCTAGTGTCGCTGGAGTCGATGCAACGGGTACTCTTCCGTCTGGTAGTGACATATCGCGGTTGGTTTGGTCTATCAACGCTGAAAGACCGTCGAAGTTGAATTTGCTAGCACTTGGGTTCGTCGAATTCTCACTCATCTTGTCCGATGCGTCTGTGACTTGTGGACTATTCTCTTTAACCGATTCTATTACGCTTTCGCCAGCTGATGACGTCTCACTCTCCTCAACATCCAAATTCTCTTCTTGTTGCGAAGCTGTGTCGATTTCACTGTCCGAATCCCAGTGGGCTGCTTTCTTGCCGAATTTCTTAATTAATTCGTATCGAATTAAACGGTCAATGCACTCTGCCTTTGTTCCTTTTTGGATTAGTTGTCTTTCTTTTAAGTCTTCCTTGAGTTCTGATACCTTCTTCTTTTCTAAATTTTCCTGCAGCTTGAAGCTAAATTCCTCGATCTGGTAACGCGACATTATCTTACGAAATAGGCTTATTGGGGCGTTAGCTCATTCTTGCTCATTTAACGCTGCTTACTATTACTAGCTCCCTTTCTTTCTCTATTATTCTTTATTTTTAATCTACTACCCATGTACTAATATAGAGAGAAAAAAAAAAAAAAATTCCTTCTAGTAACCAAGCAAAGCAAAAAAAAAACAAAAAAAAATTTTTTTATAGACTAATTCTCTTAAAAAAAAAATTTTTAAACCCAATTCCAAAAAAAAAATGTTTATAAACTAATTCTAATTTCTATCTCAGCATGTATATATATATTATAATGTCAATTAAACTTTTATTCCAATTTGAGACAAAAACGGTATTTTAGCGATTAAAAAAAGGTAAGTGGAGTGGATTCTATTTTCACGTTTTTCTGGCACTATATTGCCTATGAAATAATATTGTGAAATATGAACAATTATATGTTCTTGATAATGAATTAGCTACCGCGGAATGCAAAACAAAAAAGAAAAATGCTAATACAACATTAGAATTATTAGATCAATTAGATACACTATTAAGAAAATGCAATCTTTATGCAAAAGCTTTTTAATTTTTTCCAAACCTCTACGTTTTAAAAAAATTTTAACACTTATTTTTAGTTATTTCTATTATTAACAGTATTTTACCAAAGTAATTTCCATTAGGAGTTGTAAATAAATTCTTTAAATATAAAAAAAAGCAAACAAAAACTTCTTTGCAACTATACTGAATGCAATATATCATCCAAAAAATAAATATACAATAAAATATAAAATTAAATTTGTCTTATTAAACACTAGTACAATACCTTCTTAATAATTAAAAATTGAATACAAAATTAATATTTCTATAGTTATTTAGATAGCATTATAGTTTTAATATAGTACAGTTTAATTAGTTCAAAAATCGTATCACGCTATATGAAAAAAACCTGGAAAAAATTACCTGAATGTTTTTAATTTTCCTTTGTTTGAATATATACATGTATGTAAATAGAATCAACAGGAGCAACACAGATATAAACTTTGCAAATTACTATAATACGTGCAATTCTTTATTGAATCAAGTATATATGTGTTTATATATATAAATATATACCCAGAAAACATCGCATGTGCCATGCATTGTCGTATACTGCAGTCTATGCTTGGAGCAGTAATACAATGTTAAAATAATAACATATTTGCAGGAGCAACAAACACTGTTCGTGAACGTGCGACAATTACGGTGTGCATCGCGGAAGTTTGAAAAATATGTGGGCAGTGCAGTTATCGATTTCAGTGCAGTTCTTAGTTCTGGTCTTTTCTGCAATGCATCCAATTTAATGGTTCATGGTTAGACACTAAAGTGAACTTGGACACAGTAAGTATGGTCTAAACTGATGTAGAGCATATAGTACCGCTAAGCACTCTTTTTCAGTGGTTGAGTAATTCCTTTCAGCTTTATTTAAAGCTCTAGACAAGTATTGGACTGGATGATCAAATCCATCCTCTTCTTGACTCAGGACTGCTCCTATCGTGTAGTCTGATGCATCTGTGGTTAACGTGAATTCCTTATCAAAATCCGGGAATTGTAAGATCGGTTCTTCCATTAGGCATTGCTTGAGTTTTTGAAAGCTCTCGTCACATTGAGAGGTTCATTCGAACTTCACGTTTTTCTTTAGTAGGTCATTCAATGGTTTCCCTATTTTAGCAAAGTCTTTCATATACTTTCGATAATATCCAAACATTCCTAGTACCTGTCTTATATTCTTGGCACTCTTGGGTGTGGCTAGTTTGGCTATTACCGAAACCTCATCTGGATTGGGTTCAACTTCGTTTGTGCTAAATATGTGTCCTAAGAATCCAACTTCTTTTCTAAAGAACTCAATCTTGTCAGGTTGCAAGACTAACTTTGCCTCTCTTAACCTTTCCATGAGATTTCGTATTCTTCTTTCATGGTCCTTTAAATTTTTACTGAATACTATGATGTCATCCAGGTATACTAGCATTTCAATATTCTGTAGTCCTCTGAGAACCTTTTCCATGAGGCGTTGGAAAGCCGCCGTAGCATTCTTCAATCCTTCAGGCATTCTTGTGTACTCATAGTGTCTATTTATTGTTGTGAATGCTGTTTTATAATAATCTTCAGGAGCCATCGGTATTTGTTGGAAACCACTGGCCAAGTCAAATATCGAAAAGTAGGTTGCTCCTCCCAGTTGATCCATTATGTCCGCAATGTTTGGTAACGGGTATGCATCTCTGATGGTTTTCTTATTTAGTTCTCTAAAATCAATCACCATGCGCCATCTTGGGTTGCCATGACTATCTGGTTTCTTGGGTACTATCCAGATGGGTGAATTACAGGGAGAATTGGATTCTCTTATAATTTTGTCTTTGAGCTTTTTGGCTACACTTTCTCTTACAAGTTGTTTGTGTTGAGGAGGATGTTTGTATTGTTTAGTGTTTATAGGTACGTTATTTTCTAAGTGAATATGATGCTCGATCATGTCGGTGCACGGGAGCCTGTCTCCTGGCAATAGAAATCGATCCAGAAAATCTTCAATTATGTGGTCCACATAATTCCTCTTTATTCAAATGGTTTCTTCTGATTGATACCTTCACACGTTCTAATCTTTTGATTTGGTCAACTATTGCATCTCCATCAAAATCACTGTCTGTTTCTTGTAGAAAGTCTGGTCCGGTGTCGAAAGCTATTAACTCTTTTGGGCCTACTTCTATCATTACATCTTGTTCATTTGTATTTATGGCCATCATTTTGCAGGTATTGTTCACATTATTGACCACGCCTTCACCTAGAAATACGTTGTCATTTCCTATATGTATCCTAGGAATGTAGCCTTCCTTCAAGTCATTTTTGATTAGGTTAATTTGGACTACTTGTCTAGTTCTAGCTTTTATTATGTATTTAACTTTGTCCGTGGTAACATTTTCTTGGTTCTTCATATTTTGTTCCATTGATTTGCTCTCGTCATCAATTTTCGCTTCCACTTTTAGTACTTCATTTGCTTGTTTGCATTTATATCCTCTCCTTAGATTCCTTGGGTTATGTTCTTCTTCATGTCCTATGAACGGTATGGGATGTATGACATCACCACTTACCATGAGAGCATTCTTATGGTAGGAGATTACGGCTTCTTCCTTCTTTAGGTAATTCCTTCCTAACATATCATCTTGTTTTATAGAAAAATCGTCCTGTATTATTTGAAATTTTACTGGGGTTCCTCTTATATCCAGGTACACTGATCCTGCCGTCCACACTGTCTGGTCTGTGATGTCTCCTAATTCTGTGGCATCTTCAATACTTATTGGTAAATCATCGTGCAGAGCTCCGATTTTTATTAGGTTTACGGTTGCGCCATTATCTATCATGAAGTCTAAGTACAGTCGCTGTGTTCCTTCGGGTATCCTTATTCTTACAGCTGTTGCCTCTCCATCTTCCCAATTATAGTTTTCAGGTCCTTTACAGTTCATGGAACACATCCTTGCGATCTCTCGGGTTTGGTTAGTATCGCCATTACTGGGGATTTGTCTGATTTTCGTGTAGGTTCCTTTAACTCGAATCTCGATTCTGGTTGTACTCCTGCATTTGTTTTCGATAGCTTGTTTGATCCATATTCATTGGTGTTTGCTGATCGTTTTGTCTCGAGTAATTTTGGTTTTGGCTCGTCATCTTGGGTTCGTGACGAGCTTGTTGGTAGTTTAAATTGTCCCTATTATTTTGGTTATTATATCTGGGATTTTCATTACGCCAACTACTGGTGTTCCGCCTGTCGGGTCGGTTCTGCGTATTTTCATACCTTCCTGTCTGAGGATTGAATATTCGTTGACTTGCTCTGTAGGACTGATTATTGCTTATTATTGCTTTCACGCGAACGGTAACTCTCTTGTCGGTTGTCGTTGTAGTTTTGGTTCTGACGAAATCCATTTCCATAATTTGTATTATTGTAACGATTTACATAATTCAGATTTCTGTAAGTATTCTCCTCGTAATGATTTTGCTGATAACCATTTGTTTGGCGGCGGTTGCTGGAATATCCATCACGTGGTACATTTCGAGATTGATCTTGCACATAGCCAATGTCTTCAGGTTCTTCATGTTCGTATCGTTCCTCTATGTAACCTGTGTAGTGAGGTTCTCCATGTTGACTGTTTCTATATTGATCTTCGTCATGGTATCTTCTGCTATTTCTATAATTTGTTCCAGTCCGTGGTTTTATTATATAGTCTGGGATTGTTGTAGCTATGAGTCCTGCAACGGTATGGTATGGAGTCTGGAATTATTTTGGCTTCCATCCTCGTCTCTAGATGTACAGCTTTTTCATAGGCTTCACGCAGTGTTGCCGGTTTGCTATAGTCCACTCTTTCTGCTAAATTGGCGGGTAGATCTTTTATAAATATATCCACTGCGAGCGATTTCAATGGGTCTATCATTTCTTTCTTATAACTATTGCCTTTTTCTTCTTGGAGTGCTGTTTTTGCACTGCCAAGCAAGACGTTGATTTCATCATAGAATTCACCGACGGTGTCATGTTCTCTCATTCGAACATTCTGAATTTTGTTATTAAAATAACTAAAGTTTCTACCTGGTCCAAATCTCTGTTTCAGATGTGTTATGAGTTCTTCCACTGTGGTAATTTGTTTGTTGATTAAACTCTTCTTCGCTGGTCCAGTGATTTTGTGCAATGCATTCTGTAAAAACTGTGGTTGTATGTCCTCACTCACTAGAAATGATGCATTTCTTAAGTCCTGAATGTATTCTCTAAGACTTCTCTTGCCATCAAAAGTTGGGATGCCGCTTATGCAGTTCATGAGCGCGAAGGTGTTTGCCATGCTATTCATTAGCATAAAATTGGAGTCAGGTGAAGTTGCATTTGTTGCTCTAGCACCTCTGGCATTTGTTTCGTCGCCTAGATTCATTTTGGATGCTCTTCTTGTATTTTTTTTTATGAAAATTCCTTTTCTTCTTTCAAAAGAAAATAATTTATAATGGGTCTAGATGTTGGGATTGTCTATTCAATCGGGCTATGGGTTGCTAAAGTGTGGTTGCAAGGTCACCAGGAAATACCTAAAACTGGTTCAAAAGCGACTAAATGTGGTCTTTTGTCAAAATAAAAATTAATTAGCCTTGTGTTTATTCGCTTCCTTTGAAGCGAACTCCAAAAGTTCATTAAACTTTTTGCTTACTTCAGATTGAAAATTTAAATTATTCTCAGAAACTTTATTATTATTCGCGTTTATTCTATTGTCTTCCCGGTAATAATTGTGCAATTGATCATTTATTTCTTGGATGCTTTTTTCTAATGCCTTCTTTTCAAATAATAATTTCTGCAAGAAATACCTTTTTCCTAATCTCTTTTTGTTAAACAATTTTTCTCTGTCTGAGAAATTGTCTTCCTTCATGGGTTGTGTCTTATTGGATACAATGACAGCTGTTAAGCTGGTCCAAGGAGAGCCGCTACTCAGCTGACTCAGGATTCACAAGAGTAGTCGCTGCTAAGCAGACCAAAGGATCAGGTTACTACTGAGCAAACCTTAGGATATAGAATGACCGCTATTGAGCAGATCCAGGGAAAGCCGTTATCAAGCAGACTTATGAGGTTTATGATGAATAGTCGCTTTTGTGAAAACTACTAAAAAATTGTCGTCCGCTCGGCAGCTTGGTTCGAGTCGGAGTGCTTGAGGTAGCGTAGCTTGGGGACGCTTCGGAAGTATTTCCGGACCTCCCACGCGTCTCCGAGCGCCACTTCCCCATGTTGACGTCAGTGCGTCTGTACTCGTCGCACTCATTAGGCCTTACGCGACCTGTTAATGGTGCAATAATTCAAAACTGCAGCGTGGCTTCGCACGTGCGGTCTTGCGCAGTGGAGGGGAAATTGTTTAGGTCAGCGAGATTCTTGGCTACCTGATACTTTTGTGGCCTTGAGTCTCGCTGTACCTTTTATGTGTAGAACTTTCTCGATTTTATATTGATAACATCTGAACTAACAATGGTTCCCAGCTTTCCGATGGGGACCTTGAATTTGACCTTGACCATGTTCATTAAGGTCATTTGAAGGTCAAATCGATTTTTTTAAATAGGACCACCCATTTTTGATCAATTAACGCAGACCTGGTGTTATCCAAGCAGTTAAGATAAGACTCGGCCCAACCAGTTAAGGTTGGACGCGGTTTCATCAATCAAGGCAGGTCTTGATTTGTCCAACCAATTGAGGCAAGAATCTGTTCAACCAATTAAGGCAAGACTTGGTGTTGTCCAACCATTTAAGGCAAGACTTGGTGTTGTCCAACCAGTTAAGGCAAGACTCAGTTCAACCACTTAGGGCAAGAATTAATTTAGCAAATGTTCAAACTGGTGACCTTCGGTTTCTTGACAGTAACCTAATCGATAATAGAAACTATGAATAGAATTTTGAATGTGTTCTGCCGAAATCAAAGTGCTTTCATCAATTATCCTTTGCCGTAATTCATCTAAATTTTGTGGCTTAGTTTTATAAACACGATCTTTTAAATATCCCCAGAGGAAGAAATCTAGAAAAGTCAGATCAGGTGATCTTGCGAATTGATTCTTGATTCTAGAAACGATTTGCGTCCGTAACATGTCCTCATATTTTGCTGCATTTAAATTACCCTCTATGAAAAAGAGACCAATCAATTGATTATTCAATATTCCAGCCCAAACATTTGATTTTTCGGGATATTGGATTTTGTCTTCGTGCATCCAGTGAGGATTTTGCTGAGCCCAATATCTGCAGTTATGCCTATTCATAGTACCAGTTAATTGGAAAGTAGCTTCATCTGAAAAGACTATATTGGAGGCAAAATTGGGATCTTCAACAATCCTAGACATTATTTCTTCGCAAAACTCAACTCTCCTGCCAAAATCATCTTCATTCAGCTCTTACACAAGATTAACCTTAAATGGATGAAATTGGTTAGTTTTTAATATTTTCTGAGTATAAAACTTGCTTATTTCATATTGTTGAGACGTTTTACGTATTGAAGTATGCGGATCCTCTGTGAGTGACAATAAGACATTAAATGATTTTTCTTCGTTTGTTGCAGTAGGCGGTCTTCCAGAACGAGGACAATCTTTTACACTTCCTGTATCATGAAACCGTCTGACAGCCCTCGATACTGTAGATTTAGAAGTTGGAGTAAGGCCGAGTCTGAAAGTTTCATTGAAGAGAGTTTTGGCATCTTCGCAAGATCGTCTAAGTTCACCCCAGCCTATCATCATCAAAAGTGAAATTCTTTCTCTTTCATTAAGTCGTTGCATGTTTATGTGCAGATAATAAATATGCACGACTGTGAGAAATGACAAATCAACTACTGAAAAATATTCGACCAAAAAATGACCAATGAACGATAAAACACAATTTTCAAGACAAAATTAGAGAAATACTTCTTTTCCAGAAAAAAATGTTGTCAATCTCTACATCTCACAAGATACTAAGAAATAAAAAATGAGCTTTGGAAAATTGAAATTGAATAAAAGATGACTGAGATTGAAAAGATTAAACGAAGATATTTTTTAGAAATTCTTGATTAACAATATCTTTGATGGTCAAATTAAAATTTAATTTTAAAAGTAGTTTTATGGTTTATTATGAACCCTTCTTTAAATTGTTAATGTTCATTATTCATTTAAACAAGTCTTGTCCATTTAATAGAAGGTTTAAAAATTGAGACGTTAGTATTATTATTATTATTATTATTTGTGTCGAGAAAATTTAAGCAATTAATAAGTGAAAGTAGAAGTGGAGTAATTTGAGTCTACGGGGTGAAAATTATCCTGATGCAGTTTAGAAGTAAGATAATGATAACTAAATAATTTATAATGGCAGGGACGTTCAACAATGGGGTTGTTTGAATACCGGAATAATTTGAGTTGATGATGTAGAATTTACTATGAAGCAATCAAGTTAAGTTAAGATTAAAATTGGATACGCTTTTAAGACGCAAAATTATCCAGGATTTAATCTACAAATGGCCTTGTATGGTTTTCGAGTTATCGAACTGAACCTGGGATGAACCTTGTTCATGGCCTGCAAAAAGTTAAAATTTAAAAAAATTGATTTGACCTTCAAATGACCTTGATGAACATGGTCAAGGTCAAATTCAAGGTCCCCATCGGAAAGTTGGGAAAAAATCCTAACAACCATGTGTTTTTATTTTTTTTTACCATTGTTAGTTCAGATGTTATCATGCCGTACCGGAACTTTTCAGACACCCTGTATGTATGTGTATATATATATATATAAATATATATATATATATATATATATATATATATATATATATATATATATATGTGTGTGTGTGTGTGTATATACATACTTACATACATTCTTATTTATCAACATATGACAATATTTGATATTTTCTCGTATACTTACTAATCCATGTAACTTTAAATAAATTTTTGTATGTTTGCATACTCAAAATATTTCTTTACAACTGCTAGAAAAAATATTGTTTTGAAAAATTAAACAGCAATATTCTAGTTTTATCCTATCAGAAATAAAAAGTGCAAATAACAGAAGAAAATTGAAGTAAACAGTCATCGACTGTAGACGAATGTCGGGATTGGAACAAAGAGAACAGTTATTTCCAGTTTTGTTTCGTTTACATCTGCTTTTTTATGTTTTTTTTCAGTTCCCACTCAATTTTTTAAACGTTACTATTTTTGAACTGATTGAAATAATGAATATATCAGATAATAGCTGTTAATAATTAATGACAACTGTATTTTTCAGTTTGAAACAGTTTTCTTCTGTTAATAACTGTTGTCTTCAGTATGTAACAGTTTTATACAGAATATAACTATTATAAGCAGTTATTAACAGATTTTTTACACATTGAAAAATCGCGTCTATAATGCGAAAACAATAATACGTTAAAATAACAGTTGATAGTAGTTTAAAACTGCAGATAACTTTTAAAAACAGAAGTAAATTGCAAATAACTTTTTCTAAAACTGACTAAAGCTGAAAATAATTGTTCTCTTTGCCTTAATTCCAACATTTCTTTACAGTTATTAACTGTTTTTTTTCAATTTTTGTTCAGATATATTCAGATATTTCCAGATATTTACTGTAATCTGCAAACAAATTTTTTAGCTAGGATATTTATAATTCTAGTATAGTTCAACAAGAGCAAAAATGTCAAGTCAAGCGACCAAATCCGATATGTAAATTATCAAAAATTAATTAACTCGCATTTTTACAACCAAGAAGTTTAAAAAAATTTTATCCTGCTAGCACTTTTCTAGCCTGATTTATGATTTATTTATGCTATTTTTTAACGAATTTTTTTTAGTAAATTACACAGATTTGGTCCTTATGACCATACAGACTACCTTAAACATGGCCGGATGACCCACTTTTATAACTTGTATTATGCTATTTTTTAACGATTTTTTTCAGTAAATTACACAGAATTGGCTCATAAGCTCATATAGACCACCTTCAACCACCTTAAACATGATCCAACGATCTTTTCAATAATTTTCCTCTAATTTGTATGACTCAAAGTTGTATTCTGTAAAGTTTCAGTCGGCTAGGACAATTCTAGTAAGAGCTGTTGAATTTTGGAACGATTTTTTAACGATCTCCCACTGTGCGCCGAGGACTTCCCCCACCATCACCTCGCTGGCGCAAGTACTCCTTCCCCCTCGCTTTGGGTTATCCTCAGTCTGCGATACTCTGGGACTGTTTAGGTGTCCCAGAGCGAGGGGTATACTACTTCCATCATTATTTATAACAAATACACATATATACAAAATAAACAAACATACAAAGATTTTTACGAACGTCGAGTTTCACTCGTCTGTTCTTTTTCGGATGGGGAGGGTAATGGAATCTTCAATTCCATTACGCATTAAACAAATATAAAAATATTATACGTACAACCCACATACATACATACATACATACACGCATCAAAATGCCGCCATCGTAGCTGTCACCCACCGAGAAAAAAAGGCAGTACTATGTTAAAAATAGATCATAAGCGATAGCCCAACTTCCTCAAGAATGGCAGCTTCCAGAAAACCGACACAGACACTTGTCAACAGCGACAGTTAATAAAAATGAAATACGCCACAACACTATAAAAATCAAGACGGATGATTTTGGGTTCACGTGCAAATAACAGAACGAGAGCGAAGTTATGATAAAAATACACCGGCTTCGCGACCTTTCTCATAATCTCGCTATCCAGCTCCCTTTCGCGAAAGACAGTGATCGCGTCTACGGTAGCCAAAAGGGATTTCCTTCATTCACCTCAATTATAATAACAACTACAAAAATTAAAAAGGAACTCTACAGACAATAAGTATATTGGTGGGTTGCGCACATTCGGACGTAACACTATCCATTGGAGAATGTTGGAGAAGCCATACCTTTAAAGGCGGAAGAAGAAGACGAGGGGGTGCGTGGAAGGAAGCGAGGCGACTTCCAGCCCAGAAGCAGGAATGTAAGTTATTTTACTCAGGCATGGATACTGTGATAGGGTAGAGAGAGTACGGAAGGCGAGGCTGTGATTGTGAGAGAGTGTGTGAGCAAGAGAGTGAGAGAAAGAGAATTAGGAGAGAAAGGAGAACGTGCGAGAAAAACGAGAGTTAAACGTAAAAATTCGTCGAGGCGTGCGAGGATCGCCGAGCACGGCGGTACAGGACGCTGTCTTACCGACCTCGTCAAGCGGTCCAGCGAGTGAGTGAGAGCGGGAGAGGTAGCGCCGAGCCGAGTGCGAGTGAGAGAGACAGAGCATTGCGAGCGGCGTTGTGGCGCGTATTCAGAGTGTGTAAAGCTTGAGTAAATAAAGAAGAGTTTAAATGAAAATTGAGTATTTATTATTCCAGTTATCCCGAGTAACCCGACTTGGGGCGACCTAGCAGGGCCTCCTCCGAGATTTTGCAAGTAGGGAATCGGAACATTAATAAATTATAGTGTCGCGGATTCGGGACCGAGAAGACGATAGAAAAATTCGTCCCTCGGGTTTTACTACGTCACACTATATATTTATCTTTAGTAAAAGATATTATTTGTTGAAAGATATAGATGATAATCGTAGCATAACAGATAACACGATATACGGGTATTTATAGTATTTTTAATGACTTTAATTAAATTAAATTTTTCTGCTTGGTGTTAATATCAATTTTAAATAATAGACCATTCACATATTCTTAATATTGGCAATCATAATGAATATTAGGTGCATACACATAAATAACATTCATTTGTAATTTATCTTTCTTAATTATGCTCCACTTAGTCTATAAGAACGTGTTTTCTGTAGCTCCTCCTGAAATTTGAAATCGATTGGTCATCCGGATCTTGAGGTATCCTATGGCAAGTAACTTAGAATCACAAATACATAAACAATGAGAAAAATAATTTTTTACATTGTCACATTGTAATGCAATTACAGCAAGCGATTTCTGGGACAGCACATTGTTGTATATCCGTTAACTTGAATCAAAAAATGGCATATAAGTTATTCGTCTCAATTCGCAATAAACATATTTCCTTGGATAAAATCTTTGTAGCTACATACCATTATTTAACTCAATTTAGAGAGTCTATAAACATACAAAAGTATATCAAACAAAACCTTTGGAAAGCTAATATAGATGAGTATCCTTGCTGGTAACGCATACAGTTAAAATAAAAAGATGATCACACATAAGAAAAATTCTTATAAAATAAAAAATAATTAAACTAGTTTTTGATACTTATCTGACTCTCTTTGGTCGTTTATATGAACACTATTGACAGGTTAGAACAGCAGACTGACACCAACAAATATAGACCTTGTATAGAAGATCGGGTCTTATGGGGGCAGTGGATCCGAAAAGACCTAGTTATATAGTTTCCGCAAGATAGCACCAACTATTAAGTTTTGTCATGCTGACTCTCTTGCATTTATGCGCCAAGCTTTTCACAGCTACTTCTATCATTTAACTTATTGAATAAAAAGTAAATCACTTGAATATTCGTAGAAATTCTTATGAACAACTACAAACTGTAATAGCAAAGAAATTTAATCCTAAACTATCATATACATGTGCATATCGTACACAACAAATTTTAATTATTTAACATCAAAATGTGAAAATTTAAATGTTAAGAAATGGAATTTTTAGTAACTATTATGAATACTTTTGCAATCGAAAAAATTATATATATTTTGTTTATGCTAGAATATTTGACCTATAGTTTTATTTTGACTGGGATAGGCAATAAGCTACTAGATTATATAATTTTCAACTTTATTACTTCAATAATCAATTTAATAATTTAAAACTTATATAACTAAATAAGCGTTATTAAAGTTAAGGTTATCCAAAATAGTTACGTTATATCTAAGCCACGGTGTAAGAATGAGAAGTGGACCGATGAGCTCACCCCCACCATTAAACGGCTGTGATCATATTGAAGTCCTTCGCTTCGTCTCCGCGGGGCGTAGCCACAGAAACGTTTTACTAGATGATATACACCTACAGTCAGCTCCTGAAGACATGAGTTTGTGAGCGAGCAACTCACCAACATAGTACGCCATGTTTGGGCGTGTGAATATGCTACATTTTAATTGAATTATGTAGAATATTGCCATTCCAGCAACTAATTTATTACAACAACCTTAGAGAAAATATCTGTATCTCATGGGTTGATTGGATATCGCATTGAAATATTAAATATTATAAGCTTTAATACAAAAATAACAAAATTTGTCAGTTGTAAATATTACATTCCACTCTTAATACTAATAATATACATTTATTAGTCAAAACTTATCTACCCGCCTATACTTACTATCCTACGAGTCGCACCAATTATCGGCACTCCAGGATATTTTTATTAAATATCGATGTATTGAACATACAATCTTTTAAACTTAAGTTTTAACGAAACATTAATCTTAAGTTTCAACTTAAGCACCACCAAAACCTCCACAGGGGCGTGCTGATCATATGCAACTTTCGGTCTTTTACCAGTTAATAAAAATTAATAAATAATGGGCAGTATTTATATAGTAAACGCAAACTGTTGGGGTTATTGGTAATAGAACTTAAAGGTTTCGAAGGCCGCGCAGTTTTGATTTGGCTGTCTCTATTTAATGCTTCCAGATAAGGAAAAATGTATATATATAATTAATTTAATGAATTATAAAAATAATTGTATATAATAATTACTATTACGCATTTTACAAAAATAAATAATAAATAAATGAATAAATTTGTTCCAAATTAATGTAAAAAAAAATTCCAATCAGTATTTAAACTCTTGATTCCAAAAATTAGGTATATATGTTCTAACGATTAAGACCACATGACCATCGACGAAATTAAAAGCATAAATTCAAATACCATATGTTTATATCTTAAATACAACGTAACTGTTTCAGATACCTTTAAATTTAACAACGCTTATTAAGTTTCATAAGTATTAAATTATTAAATTGATTATTGAAATAATTAAGTTGAAAATTATATGATTTAATAGCTTATTATGAGCCTATCCCAGTTAAAATAAAACTATAGGTTAATTATTCTAGCATATACAAAATATATATAATTTTTTCGATTGTAAAAGCATTCATAATATTTACAGAAAGTTCCATTTCTAAACATTTAAATTGTCATATTTTGATGTTAAATAATTAAAATTTATTGTGTATGATAGGCATATGATAGTTAGGGATTAAATTTCTTTGCTATTACAGTTTCTAGTCGCTCATAACAATTTGTAACAATATTCGAGTAATTTACTTTTTATTCAATAATTTCTTAATAATTAATAATTTTGATTCAGTATGTTGAATGATTTGAGTAGCTGTGAAAAGCTTGGCGTATAAGTGCAAGACAGATAGCATGATGAAAATTAATAGTTGGTACCATCTTGCGGAAACTATATAACTAGTTCTTTACGGATTCACTGCCCCCATAAGAATCGTTATTCTATACAAGGTCTATATTAGTTGGTTAGACCATATACATCATACTATAGTAACCTGGGTCGATTTTCAAGATACGTATAGTATCTATGGAAACGAGGACATGGCCAGTCCAGTAGCGCCACCGTGTAACACAACGATGTTGCCGGCAAGGGACGCTGGTCGTCAAACCCTAACAGATGGTGGGGGGAATAGAAACGCGACAGGTGAGACGAGTAGCGTATCTGGTAGTAGAAGCAGTACCAGTGGTATGAAGTCCTCTCACAATTCGTCCAGAGCGGAAATAACTGTGTTTGGAAAATTACTAGTCCGGTTCAGCGGCGATTCCAGCATGAGCGTCGAGCACTTCATTCAGAAAATGGAGGGAGTGCAGAGGTTGAACGATCTCAAAGAGGAGCAGATATTAGCTGCTCTACAGGAAGTTTTCACCGGATACGCCTACGAGTGGCTGTTGAACCGCGTTGATAAGGCTGGAGGATGGGCTAGCTGACAAGAGCTTTGCGCGTGTGCCAAGACATGGTTCGGTAAAACTCAGGGATACCAGCAGGGGCTTCAATCAGAGATACAGGTACGCACACAAGGACCAGATGAATCCACACGCGTATATATCACGAGTCTGCAAGGGATTATGCGCAGACTGCTGCCGAAACTTAGCATATCACAGCAGCTTGATGTAATCTACCACAATATGCTGCCCGCTATAAAGAGGACTTTATAGCGAAAGAACTACAGCACGATAGAACAAATTTTACAAGCAGCTACTGAGATAGAAACAGGTAATTCGGATTTTCATAGCGAAGCAGATGCGAGAGCAAACACGCGACGGGATCTGCGAGCGAGCGAAGACTGCTCTGGGGATGACCAGAGTGTCCATACGCGTAGCTAAATCGAAGCGATCGCAGCACAGTGGTGCTCGAAGTGTGAGTCCTCCCCAGTGTTCCGCGAAGCATCAACGTGACGACGCAGAAGACTCGACCTATCTACTCGCTTGTTGCGGGGGCAACGAAACGCTGCGCAGCGGACAGAAGAGTCAGTCTCAGGGGGGCCGGAGACCAGGCTGCGCGGTAGGGCTCGGGAAGTCCGAGTCGCGCCTCTACCGGTGTCCGCACAGCCGTCGACAGAGGCTCGTGCGACAGGTACGATAAAGAGAAAATCTGTAAGATCAACCAGCAAAATATTTTTGTTAAACAAAATTATTTTTTCTATTTTTTATATACTGTTTCCAGATTGTTTAATTAATATTTACCACTGTTGTAAATAATTTAAAAAAAATATTTTCGTCCATTTATGAGTTTTCTGCACAAATTAATGGATTTATAGCTCTTCAGGGAGACATTTTTCGCTAAAGACAAATATATTTTTTGGTAAATTTTCTGAATTTTTCATTAAAAATATTTTTTAAATAATATATATTGAAATGGTGGACTTTTGCTGGCGGCGGCATGGAATCAGGGTGCCAAAGCCCGGTGCGCCAGGCACCGTGATGCCGGAGATCCCTCGATCTCCTTCATGAAAGACTGCCATGCCGAACGTCATTCCGACCGCTTCCTTCCGGCTAGCTGTAACTTGGACAAAGGAAACACACAGGGTCGTGGGTTGGGGGAAGCCACACTAAGCGAATCACATGAGTGTAATTTCTTTATTCACTGATTTACTAATCATTTATTCTTTCTATTCATTACAATTCTTTGTCTGACATTATTCTTTCGCTTTCTGTACAATGTTTTGCCCGACATTACTTGACGACTTAAAAACTACGCGACGGCGCACTTGCCGTATTCTCGTTCGGGACCACGGCGAACTCGACGGCGTTACCGGGGAGCAGCGCAATCGGCACCTTCTTATTGAGTTTATCCTCCATCCTCTCGACCCCCGGATTGCTCTCTCGTGCTCACCGACGTGGTCCCATGCCGCGAACCGCTCGTCAACGGACCATCGGAGGTCCACCCGGTGCGGATCGACGCCGACCCCGCCTCTCCAATGCCGGCCGCCCTCGGCATTCCGGAGCGCCTGCTGCCGCACGTCTCCACGAGGTCTGAACATTCCGGTAACCTAATCATCGCCGCGTCGCGTGACTTCTGCGCATACTTGGCTCCCCTTTGATCGCCGGATCCGAACATACCAATCCTAACCAAACTTAACCTAAATCGATGTTTCCGGGATACGGAACACTAATCCTAAAATTAACCTACGAGCTTAGTTTAAGAATCACGGTAGCACGCAAATATGAGAGTTTGGCAGGGAATCGGTAGCAAGTTTTCGGTAGCGTAAGTTTCTTGAACGGAAACAGTGGAGACGTCGTCACCGTCGCTGTCTCTCCGAGACGGTAACTGTTCCCTGAAGTGGTAGCGTGCGGACAAATCACGAGGGTAAGCCCTAGTCCAACGGTGTGAACCCCAGCTTTCCATCGTATGCGTATTACGGGAGCTGTTCAGGGAATCGGTAGCGAGTTACGGTAGCGGAGTTTCTCGACGGGAAACAGCGGATATGTAGTCACCGTCGCTGTCTCCCCGAGACGATAACTATTCCCTGAGGCGAGAATGACGGGAGCGCGCAAACGTCCACGAGAGTAAACCTTGATGCAGTTTTGAGAATCCTGGTTCTCGACGCTTGCGAACCATCATCCCTCGTACTAACGGTAGCGATTAAAAATCGGGAAAAGTGAACATCACCTTCCCCGCAGTAGCTAATACTTCACGACCACGAGGCCGGGCCTCGTGTCTTTGTTCTAGTGCCACGATACGATCCGATTTATTAAAACAAGGGAACGCGACAAAGAACTCGCAACTCTCTGGCGCACGCACTGACTAACCTTCTATTTCGCCGCTGTATCACCTCGAGGTATTGCTCGTCAGGCACGGAAGGCGACCTCCTCGGCTGGACCCGTCGATGAAGACTCCTTTGATGATGGCATAGTCCGAATCGGGAGAATAATCGCGTGGCGAAAGTCTTTCTTTCTCGTTGGCGTAAGCTCTGCTCTTTTGACTAGCTCGAGTGCGACTCTGGGCACGCACGCTCGCCGGCAGCGCCGCATGGTGATTTTTCCGACGAGAGCCGAACCGCGCCGGTGATAGCCGAACGTCTCGGGCGGCGTTGTCGCGCCCGAGGCTTGTATCGTGCGGCACAGCCGTCACGTTACAATATTGAGACGGCGGCCCCGCGTGGTAGATAAGAGACCACCAACGGATAACTTGACGATAAGTAAGGGATAAGTTACCGACTAAGTGACCGATAGTATACACATGTAATAACCTACCTAAGCGCAGGTAGAGGGCGTGCGCGCATAAAGCATTGGAGAGAGGGATGGCCACGGATATAAAAGGAGATCCGCATCCAGCAGCGAGCACTCACGATCTGGCCCTAGCGTGGAGAGCATAAGGAGAATTGTCGTTCTCTCTAAGTGCTCTGTCTCCTTAGTACTCAGTATGTAAATGAGCATTGTGCTCTCGAACGGTACTAAGGGGACCCTCCCCCTTTCCATTTAGTATAAGGTCAGATTTGTATCGTTAAAACAATATATATCTATAGTTTATTTAATTAATTGTTATTATTGCTTTGTTTACCCCTCACCTCTCGAATATCCCTTGGGATCAGAAAGGTAGTTCCCTGTTCTCAAGTGGATATCTTTCGAGTACGGATTGGTTGTGAGAAGGTGGATCCTCACGTACTGATCCGAAGCTGCCTGGATATCCTAAGTGTGCGGAGCTCGTGGAGTAGATCTCCCTCCACCACTCCCGGTGCACACGAGCAGCTTCCCTCTGGTGGATCCACCACTGCAGAGGGTAGGGAGAGCTTACATTCACTCGACCGATAGTGCGGGGTGATTGTAAGTTTAAGCTTTGCTTCCTCGAGTGCATTCTCGCCTCTTCCCACATCGAATCTCGAACTTTATCTACGGCCTCGCCTCGGCATTGCTTGGCCCGTTTCATTTGGCGCCCGAACAGGGACTCGATTCTGTTAGTAGCGCGAGACATAAGGAGAGTCAGCTCCGGAATTATAATTTTTTTTTTGGTCATATACAAAAAGTATCAAATAATTCCCGTGCTGACGCTTCCTTTCGAGGAACAACGAATACATACGCGTATTGATGAGATCACCGAGTACATCGATACTCAAGAACGTCGCGATCAAGCCCACCGGGAGGCTATTAAATTCTTGAGTAACACGGTCATCAATTTATACAAACAAGTCAAAGTTCTCAATGCCGTGGTTAGCGATTGTTCAGATGTACTCGGAGAAACCGTAGACCGAGTCCACGAGATCGGCGTCGATTTTACACGTACCCGCCGCGATCTGGCTGATCTGACTAGTACATCTAAGCGTAACTTTCAAGGATTAGAATACCGCATTCAGGCATTGGAAGGCCAGATCACCGAGATCACGAAGGATATGGGAAATTTGACGATATAGGTCTCTCGCGACCCACCACCCATCTGGTCCCGAGAAAAAAAACGCCTCTTTCCAGATGAAAATAAAAGACGGATGCAAAACAACATAATATTCTTGAGTAATTGAGTTCAAATCATTAAAATCATTAACTTATATTGATAAATCATTGCTCCTCGAAGAAATTAGACAAGAAGGCCCTAGCCGGGTTAATGATAAAAATATAGAATGGAAAGACGCGGTAATCTTGGAATTCTCATTATTGGACCAGAGACAAAGTACACTCGAGGAGCGAGTAGATACATTAGAGAACGCGGAAGATGATATCAACATCACATGCGTTAAACAAAAACAGACATTGGGAGGGGAGTCGACGCTAAGTAGCACCGATGAACGCATCGATGCTCTAGCTACCGCCTTCAGCGGGAAACTAATAAAAGGTGCTACCGGTAGCAAGTCGGCACGTTTAAAATATCAAATCCTTGCAAATACGAAGTTAGATAACCTATCTCGAAAAATCATCTTCTTAGTAATTCCAAAATTGATTAAGCCATGCATTATTGGCTACGATACAATAACACTCCTCGGAATGTTAATTGATTCAATAAATCAACAAATGATTTTTTCAATAGACAAAGTAGACGGATTAATATCGTACATGCATAAAAAATACGGTGCTATTCTATACGCATGAACACTCACTCACACTCGACTACGCGTATTATATCGCTTATATTGCGATACGATACCTGCACTATGCTTGCGCTACGTCTTGTAGCGTGCACACAAACTTGCAGCGCTCACATGTTCTATCCTGCTGAGCGGTCTCCGCACACACGCTCCGCACGCTCACAGACGCTCTCGCCAAGCGGCTCGCGCACACACTCTCCGCGCACTCACGTATACTCCCGCTACGCAGCTCGCGCACACTCTCCGCGCGCTCGCGTACACTCCCACTATGTTGCGCTATCAAACACGCCGGCAATTCTCGTACTCGGCGCTCGCACACTACTATAGCGCGCACGGATTCTCCTACTCTCTCGCGCTGCTGCTCAACCGACCAACGAACCGATATTTGTTTTGATCGGCTCGGTGCTAATGCAATGCTATATATCCCACCTAAGTCTTTTCGAATTCGCGGAAACTCAACCGTCTTACCTCGAAATCCACTTATTTTTTGCCGGATCGGGAATTCCCTATATCGAGTTCGCGCGCAATACTTTTTACTTTCCTATCCCTCGTATTCACACGTTTTTGACGTCAGTTGTAACGGGGCGGTATCTAGGCGGCAAACTGCCTAATGGCCACCGTACAAATGCAAAGCACTCGTGCGCGTTGCTTCTGCGAGATGCTGATCTCGCAAGTGTGGTCGCTTACCTGCGACGAGGCTCCGGTGTTCAGAATGCACTACTCCTTTGTAATGCCCCGCGGAGGCGGCGTTATTCAGCTGTTTGTATAGGAAAGGGAATTGGGAGAATAATGAAGAAGCATTTAATTTGGCCAATTTTCAGGGGCCTGAGGGTTCACTATCATATGGTGTTAGGCACTTGCTTTATGCGGATGACCTCCAAACATATACTCAGGTAGCTAGAGACAATCTTGTGGAGGGTGTGGATCGTTTGTCGATGGTGGCGAGAGCTGTGTCGGCGTGACAAGTAGCAAGACAAAAGCTGTGATATTTGGTTCGGAGTATAACATTAATAAAATACAAAGTCTAGAGCTGCCCGGCATTGAGGTTGAAAGTGGCTTTTTCGTTCCATTTGTTGACGTTGTGACTAACCTTGGTGTTGTGATGGACTCGAGAATGACGTGGAAGCTGCAGGTTGATGCAGTTGGTCGTAAAGTAAATAGGGCTTTATATGGTCTCAGATCTTTCAGATCCTGAACAACTGAGGCGCTTCGTAACCGATTAGCTAGTGCTTTTGCAATCTCTCATCTGGATTATTGCTCTCTTGTTTACATGGATATCTCAGGGGAGCTTGAGTCTCAACTTCAGAGGCTGCAGAATTCTTGTATAAGGTATATCTGTGGTGTTAGGAAGGACGAGCATATTTCCCCGTACAGAAAGAAATTGAGATGGATAACGGTTCGAGAGAGGAGAGTATTTTGCCGCGGTCATGATGTACAAGGCTATAGTTATGAGGCAGCCTCCATATCTTGCTGCTCTATTTGAGAGAAACCAGTCTAGGACCTCGAGCAGGGACCCCAAAGAACTCGTAGTCCCGAATTCGCGTCCTGAGGCTGGGATGAAGTCTTTCAGTTCCCAGGGTGCACAACTTTGGAATTCGCTACCGCGCGAATCGAGAAGTCTTCCGTCGCTTAGTAGTTTTAGGACAGCAATACGCCGTTACATGTACCGAGTTGACGATGAATAAAGGTTACGCATTGTAAAGTTATATCGACGAAATGTATATTGACTACGATATGACTATGATATGTACAAAATGTTTTTGACTTGTGCAAAATAAATTTTTATTCTATTCTATTCTATTCTATTTATTCAATAATAGCTTGATGCGCGTGTTCCTCGATTTCGCGTCGCGAGAAGGCCGTAAAACAAAGACCGGATCTTCAACTGGGGTCAAATGCCTCGCCAATCGATCGCGCGTAATTAAATAGATATTCAACCCTACGAGCTCCTTCCTCTACTTTGCTGTAGGTGCTGGGTTGGTGTTTCTGCTGTGCTGCCTTTGCTGTTTTGCTGTTGTGGCTGATGTTACTGATGTTACTACTGCCGCTGCTGTTGCTATTAATTTCACCTTTGGAAACGCGTGAAAACCTCGACTAGTCGCGAGTGCGGACCAAAGTTAACTGACTCGAATTTTCCTCTAAGTGCGAGTTGCCTCTCTAAAGGCGTTCTCGCGTTTTGGTTATCCGCGCCAACGTGTATGTCTCTCCTCCCGTTATAATATGTATATATTGTTAGTTCTCAACTTGATCTTACAAATATACTAACTTGAATGGACTTACTTTATGTTCTACTCTAACTCTGTTCTGTTTCTGCTGCTACTGTTGAACAGTCGTGTGCAGGATTGGTTTATAAATAAGTTTAACTCTAGTTCTGATGGTCACTAATTATTTATTCCACTTAAGTATGAATAGTTATAAAGAGCGTACTGTAAGTTAATTGCTGCTAGCTCTCTCGACAGCCCTGAGCGTCATAGTAGAGTGCACATACGAGACACAAGACCGAAGCATAAGGAGGCTTGCAGCTGCGAATATTACCTTGACTTATCTGTGGAAGATATAGAAATATTCCATAATGAAAGAAAAAAGGTCAGGAGATGTAACAAATGCTGAACAGTTTTAGCAAAACGTTAACATAGATCGACTAAAAGTCTGAAAAAGAAAAGAGCGATGAGGCAAGACGCGAAGAAGAAGAAAGAAGACAAGATAAAACAAGAAACGAGAAAATGAAGAAAAGACAACTCTCGAGAAGGAGAAATCCTACTTAATACCCGAACAAGTAGTACAGGAGCTAAAAACAAGAATATTAACTGAAGGCTAATTGTAACAACTGTTTGAAAACATGGATGAATATGCACAAGATTTTCATGAAGACAACAAAAAGCCAGGATAATAGACTAAAAGGTGACATTATAGCGAGTTTGAAGGAGATAAATCGAGATTTACGAGTGCAAATATAAAATATAACACTCCAGAGGCATGCAAACGAACTGCGTTAATACGTCTTGCGCGCAAAAGGCCACCCGCTTTCATGATACATATGATCTTATTAATGACGACGTGTAGAATGACGTCGTGAATTCAAACCCTCATGCACCGCTTTTTCACTCAATAACGAGACCTACAGCTTCAGTGAGAACTTCACTTGCACTTAATACCCCTGCATGCTTGATAAGGGGGATGCGGGTGCATTCAGCTAACTCAACGGTACCCGTAAGCAGTTTAGCGTATTCAGCCTGGGGGAAGCAGATTCAACCACATACACATTTCCCTCTCTTCTCGCTAACACTCCTTGAGTATCAGCAACAACAGAATCCATCAGTTTTCGACATTGGCGCACCATCGACGCAAGCGAATTGGCTTTCTTGCATCGACTTTTTAAGCGTTACGACAAAACAGCTCGGTGAAACAACTCTTGCGAGAGCACTATATGTGGGGCTTGGCGGCGGCAGCCACTCCTACCCACTAAACACATATCTCCTTGTACGCCCGACACCGTCCCGGTACCGTTTATGATATTAATTCGAACTGAACCGATTGCGCTTCCTTTGCACATTCATTCCTTGCTTCCAGTCATTCAATACTTCTACTATGTTCTTACACTCTCTCTGTCACTCAGTTATCCAAACATCCATCCACTTTCTTACTTCGCAGTATTCTACGAACGTATGACAAGATGTTTGTCTAAGCCTCTGTAGTAGTTGTCTTCAGTGTCGTTACATTGTCTGGTGTGATCGTCGTACCCAGTAGTGTCTCTAGTCTCTGTCGCTGCTCGGTCCAACGGTCGCACACGAACAATGTGTGCTCCGCTTCGTACCAGGCTTGTCCGCAGTAAGTACATTCCGGCATCGTTACTTTGTTCATTCTATGGAGATACTTTCGGAAGTACCTGTGTCCCGACAAGAATTGGATAAGGTAGAAGTCTACCTCGCCAATTTCCACGGTCCCACCTCCGGTATCGGTATGTGTTGTCTCAAACCTCAGGTCCCGTAAGTAGTCCCTCACAACTCGCACGAGATAGACAGGCACCCGGAAGGTTGTCTCCAACGCCTCCAGAATATCTGCCCACCTCGCAGATTTGAAAGCGTTCGGTACGCCCAATGTTACCAGTAGTCTATAATTTGTAATACGTCCGTTATTGATCCGATTGTTGAGCATCCTCGTCTAAAATCATGTTGTCTGTCCGAAAAGTCTCCGGCAGCTTCCACTGCTTGCAACAGTATGCCATTTACCTTGTCTACAATTTGTAATACGTCCGTTATTGCTCCGATTGTTGAGCGTCCTCGTCTAAAACCATGCTATCTGTCCGAAAGGTCTCCGGCAGCATCCACCGCTTGCAATAGTCTCGGCTGTTCAGCGATGATGAACCGTAGAAGCTCCCCAGGTACATCGTCAGGTCCTGAAGCTTTGTGAGGTTTTAGCTGGGCTGCAGCAGTCTCAAGCTCCATCACCGTGAAAAGTAGGCACTCCATTGCGGTGTCCTCGTTCGGTTCGTCCGTTCTCTCCAGGTAGAGTGGAAAAAGACTGTTAACAATCCTATCCATCCTGTCCGTGACCTTCATCTCTGGGGGAACCAGGCGCAAGTTTGCGAGTCACAATCTTGTAGCTCTGTTCCCAGGGATCTGACTATACTTCGTTCTCTAATCATCTCCAGCACTGTCGGTTATACCGTTGATTGTATGTCTGAGTAGCTTTTTCGCAAGTTTGTATTCCCGCGAAAGAGCATCCCTTACTTCCGTGTCCCTTGGGTATCCCATTGTCTTTCTGCGGAGTTGGCGGCATTCCCTTCTGATTTCAGCAATCTCTTGCATCCATCAGTAGGTTTGCCGTTTGTCCCGTCTGTATTGTTTCCGTGGCATCGTAGCTTCGCAGATGCGCTGCAGATATGTTTCCAAATCAATGGCACTCCGTTCAGATGTGATTCAGTCTGCCCGTCCTTGAGACAGATCCGCAGAAGGTATCGCTACGTTCGGCAGTTGCCTCGTGAGCTCGTCCCTGTTTATACGTCCAATGTCCCACTGTACAGCCCGTCTGTTCTGTCTTTGCCTCGCCGCAGTATCGTTTGTCAGGCTGAAGACAATGTACTGGTGATCATTGGCCGTATAGTCTTCGATCACTCTCCATCCCCTCAGCCTCGCCAACATCCTATCCGTGGCCAAGGTAATGTCTGGTATAAAGATACCAAAGCCGTGTCTCCTGTACGTAGACACGTTTCCGTCATTAATGACTTCCAGTTCCAGTCGGGCGGCTATTTGCAGGATCAGTCGTCCTCGTCTGTTCGTTATTGGCATCCCCCATTCGATCGCTCGCGCGTTATAGTCACCCGCCAGGATTACGTCACCAGAGAGGTATCTGACGTCTTCCAGGACTTCTAATTTCTCTGCGTATTCGCGCATGCTACTATTTTGAGAAAGGTAGACACTAACAAGAGTGACACTGCCCAACCTTACCCAAGTGTTGTCCTCTCCGGACCCACTGTTTGCAATCCTTGCCGCGCTCATCCCTCGGATCCACACCGCCCGCGCCGCCGTGTTCGAGCTGCTAGCGATCCACGATGGTTCGGAAAGGTTTCTGTACTGCTTGCTTATCGTGAGCACGTCCGCGTCCGTTTCTGTCACAACTTGGGAGAGCAACGTTTGTGCCAGGCTGCTCCTGTTCAAGTTGCGTTAGAGTATTGTTAGGTCTAATTTTGATTGTTCCGTCTTGGGTTCTGTCAGAGCCGCCTTGAATGCAGCGCACGAGGCTATGCCAGGCACGCGAGCTATATCTTGCTTAGGTCTTCCTGAAAAGCGGAAGCAGGAAGGCGTGTTTGTGCACGCCCTGCCTACATGCCCCTTTTGACCGCATTTCCAGCAGCAGTCACGTCTGTCTGATCCTTTGCAGTCAACCCTAACGTGACCATATCCGAGACACTTGTAACATCTCGGAATGTGGAACCTAGGTCGAATCCGAAAGTTTACCCATCCGAATTTTATGCGGCATTTTTTGAGCAAGTCCATTGCCCCCGTCGCGTCAAACTATCAGGCTTATCCACGATTATTCACTCCGTAGATGTGGATGCTGCGCAAGGTCTCGGTCTCAGTTTCGCGGTTGATCGTGGTCGCGACGTCCTCTGCTGTTGTAACGCAGTCAAGTCCATAAATTCCAGGGTTACGCTGAAAGTCATGTCCTTCACAGTTGCAGTAGGACCCAATGCAGTCTGTAAGGACCTTTAAAAGGTCTGTTGTTCCTGTCCGCGTTCGAGCTGTAGGAGTATCGATGCGTCTCTGGTCTTTCGTATCGCTCGCATGTCCACACGACTATCGATTGGGCTGATGCTCTCTTTTATAGTAGAAAGAACGTCGGCGTATGTCTTACCCTCCGCTGGCTTGATAAGGGTCACGCCTTGCCTGGGTTTTAGGTTTGGGCGACCCATCTTACCAGCTTTGGGCTCACTACTCTTTATCGTTGGAGCGTTGGCGTTCGACTTCGTTCCTGTTGCCGCTCTTTGTCTCTTGCGCTTAGTCACCGTTGCCCAAGTTTCCTTAGGCGGGACCTCTTGTTGTGTAGAAGTTCCCGCTTCTGGACTCAGAGTCTGTCTGTCCCTCTCCTGGTTAGGTCTGAGGTGTTTCCGCCCTGGTTTTGTGAGTTAGTCACCGATCTCGTCCAGTTGGTGAAAAACAGCGTCATACGTTGGAGCTCATGCATTCCATCCTTCACCGCTTCTTCGATCTCACTCATAACATTCTTGATTTCTATATTGACATTCTTCTGAGCCTTAGTCTTCGCCTTCATATTTTTTAGGGTTCTGCGTATCGCGAGTAGCTGCTCGCGCAGCTTGCTTTCCGCAGCCTCCAAACTTCATGGCGGTGCCTCCCTGATTCCGCCCGTACTTTCACGATTTCCTGTCGGATTGTCCGCCACATCAGCCAGTTTTCCTACCGATGCGGTAAGAGAGCAGGAAGGCCTGCTTTAATTTGTTTGTTAGCCATTTTTTCGTCTTCTTTTTTATTGTATGTAGTACTGTGATTTGTGTTGATCAGGAGGCTCCGCAAGTAGTGGACCGGTCATCCCTTCCTGGACTTTCCCAACTAAAAAGGCTGAGTCGAGAAACGAGATTATAAACACAATGTACAAAGCACCCTCCCATGCTGGCTAGGCTAGGTTCGGGCACTAAAACTATTGGCGGCCCAGAAGTACTCTGGTTTTAACGGCAGCACCCTCCAGAGTGTAGCCACTCTTACTTGAAAAAGCCCCCTCTTGAACGCCGTATGCCCAGAGTCAGAGCTTTCTATTAGCCGTTCTCGTTATAGCGTTACTGCGAAGTGTATTGACGCAACGAAGAACGTTTCCGTAGGCAGTGCGTGGACTTTGGAAGTTAAAATTTGCCCAGAACGGTGCTACCGCATTTTAGGCCAGCTCACCTGACATACAGGTACTATAGATAACTCGTGTAAATTCGCTCATCCCAACATCGAACTAGGCCCATTTTGAAGGTATTGTTACAAAAGAATTTTGTAATTTCTTTCGAGCCGCGGCGTGTGTTCCCCTTCTCTCTCTCTCTCTCTCTCTCTCTCTCTCTCTCTCTTGCTACGCTGGCGGATATCCGTGCCAAGCAGGATAAAGCGGTGGAGGCGCACCGAGACACTTCAGAGAGGATCTCCGGGCTAGAGGCTAGGCTAGGCCCCATTGAACACTGCCTCAAGGCTCTTGATGTCCTGCCCCAGCTACAGTCTCGCATAACAACTGCCGAGACATCCATCTCCGAGCTGAAGGTGCAGGTTCAGGAACTAACAGCAGGCCGCCTCAACCCACAGCCCGCATACAGCAGTAACAGCATCGTCGATCGACCTTCCCCTGCTGCCATAGTTCCCTCTGAGATCGCCAGTCTTCGTAGGAAACTCGAGGCCATAAAACATCGGCAGGAGGTTTCGAGCAACAATGTTGTCGTGAGAACTGGGCTGCACTACACTCAGGAGAGCTCTCTTCACGTACTCGTCTACTCAGTACTCTCAGCCCTTAACTCCACTGTCCTCAGGAGGGACATAGCTTCCACAAGGATCATGGGAAGGCTTAATACAGCCACCAACACCTCGGCCCCAGACAGCAGGCTACCGCCGATTGCTGTCACCCTGTCCTCCCATGCCCTTGTTCGCTCCACCTTGGCAGCTAAAATAAAAAGGGTAAGCTGCACTTCTCTGAGCTTAGCACGGACCTACTGGAGATGGAACATCAATGAGCTGCTCACTCCAGACGTGCATAAGCTACGCATAAGGGCCAGGCAGGAAGCTAGGGGGGCACAGGGCTGTAGGACCTACGTGAGGGACGGGAAGATTTTCATCCGAGCTGCTGAGCACGGAGGAAAGGCCACTAAAATTTGTTCGCATCATACAACCCTCACCACCGTCATCATTCACGTCATCATTGACTGCATCTTCAACCGTTTCCAAGGTAACTCTGTCCGAGGATTTTAGAGTCTGTCACTTCAATGCTAACTCCCTGACGGGTCATATTGAGGCAGTGAGGCTCTTCTTGTCTACTTGTCCCCTCTTTCACGTAATAGCAGTAACTGAAACCTCGCTGGACGACAAGGTAGAAACCATTCCCTTACTTGATAACTACACACTACTTAGACGGGACAGGAACATAAACGGTGGGGGCGTGGCTCTCTATATTCATCATTCACTTTTAGCCACAGTTCTAACATCCTCTGACGGTGCCTGGTCGGGCAGGCCAGGAATGCCGGAGTATCTTCTCTGTGAAATCTCTGCAAGAGGTCTCTCACCCATCTTTGTCGGTATTGAAAAACTTACTACTTACCTGCACAAATTCTACACAAAGATAATCATGGCTGACTTCAATGTAGACCAACTTTCCCGATCTGAAGATGCCAAGTTCATCAAGGCTTTCATCAACGAGAACTCCCTCCAGTCGGTTCCCTATGGTGCTCCACATCATAAACCGGAATAAGACACCTGGCTTGACCTCTGCTTAATCGACGAGCAGGATCGCCTGCTGTCGCACTGGAAGACTGATATATCTTTCATCAATGGACATGACCTCATTACAGCCACTCTCGACGTACAGATACCACGCTACGAACCCAAAACGTTTACTTACCGTAACTAAAAAGGAATCTGTGCCGTGAAACTAAGGGTTTATCTCGGCGCTTGTGACTGGTCATCACTCGATACTTCATCACTTGACGCTTGCATCACCACTCTCAACACCAACTTGACAAACGCCATAAATCATCTCGCCCCATTACGTACAGTGACTCCTAGATCGAAACGTCACCCGTGTTTACCACGGCTCTTCGTGGCCTTTGAAAGAATGGGACAGACTCTACAGACGGTTTCGCAGATCACGTACCCCGCTGGATCTGTACTTTTATAGACTAGCGAGAGACGATACTGATAGACAGGTCGAGGATGCCAGGCTGAATTACTATCACTCACGCCTGTCCTCCCTGACTGATGTCGGCGAGATCTGGAGACAGCTTGAGAGACTTGGAATTACCACCTCCAAAGATAAACCACCCTCTCGCTTGTCGATTAAAGACCTCAACGTGCATTTTAGCGGGATCTCCAACGATCCGCTGGCTCCTGCGGTAGAGAAATATCTACATACCCTGGAGGGTCTAAATATCCCCTAGCACTTCAATTTCAGGGAGATATCGGAATCGGACGTCTTTGACGCTGTGATGCACTTTGACTCCCAGGCCAGGGGCAGAACGGCAACCCACAGGTTGTCATTTATAAAGCATTGCCGGTACTCGCTCCATTTCTACGTCGTATTTTCAACCTATCCTTGAGCGAGTCATGCTTCCCCTCGGACTGGAAAAAGTCACTAGTGCACGCGCTGAATAAAATCATTTCTCCAACAACTCTGACTGACTATCATCCGATCTCCCTCTTATATTTCTTGTCCAAGGCTCTGAAGTGACTAGTGCATAGGCAAACCTCTGAATATCTCGAATCAAGACTTTTCCTCGATGACCTACAGACAGGTTTCCGCACTGGCCACAGCACACAGTCCGGCCTGATCAGATTTACTGATGATGTCAGGCTTGGAATGGACAAAAAGAAGGTAACACTTCTACTTCTTTTTGATTTTAGCAAGGCGTTTGATACTGTATATCACGTTAGGCTACTCAGAAAGCTAACCTTTTTCGGCTTTTCTAAGCAGGTTATCCACTGGGTCGCCTCTTACCTCACTGGTAGAACGCAGGCGGTCATTGGTGACAGCAGTGAACTCTCCACCTTTCTACCGTTAAACATGGGAGTACCACAGGGGTCTGTTCTAGGCCCACTGTTATTCTCATTATACATCAACGATATCGGCGTTTGTCCAGACATTGACGTATCACATCTCATTTATGCCGATGACTTGCAAATTTACAGCCAATGCCACCTTGAAGAACTCGATTCCTGTTCCGTGAGGATGAGTATTAACGCCGAGAGGATTATGGGCTGGGCTGCACAGAATCTATTATATAAATGCTTTACCTTCTACAGCCAATACCTACATTAACATAGGAGGAGCCAGGGTCGAATATCAATCGTCTGTGCGTAGTCTGGGACTGGTGCTCGACTCTAAACTTACTTGGAAGGAGCACGTTACTTAACTGTGTAAGCGCGCGCACTCGCTTATGTATAGACTATACTACTTTAGAAAGAGCACCGGTCTTGAGCTGGGCAAGCATCTCGTATAAGCCTATTGCTCATTAGTTTACTGTGACCTGACGCAAGAACTGGATATAAAACTACAAAGACTGGTAAACACAGGAATTCGTTACATCTATGGTGTAAGGAGGGACGAGCACATCACCCCGTACAGGCGTGGGTTGCAATGGCTCACCACCGTCGGACGTAGGAAGTACTTCAAGGCCTGTTTCCTTAGGAAACTTTTTAACACCGTCACTATATCTTATATCATGGCCTCTTTTGACTTCCACGTCGCACTCCGCCCCGTGAGGGGTGAGGTGACTCCTCTGGATATCCCCACTTTCGTAACAGAGGCGCTGAGGAATTCATTCTACATAAGCGCATCATATCTTTGGAATTCATTGCCCTCTCATCTTCGCGACAATAGAGCACTGTCATGTTTCAAACATCAGGCAAAGCTGTACTTTTTAAATCTTGATAACATCTAAGAACTGGGCAATCACTCTCATCTCACAATCTCATCATTCATTCATTCTCTCATATTGTCGCATCACCCATTCATTTATCTACAAAGCTCAATGTACTCTATTAATGTATTACTTTTAATATTTTTTTGTACAACAAAATTTACAGAAATAAAAATTATCTAATCTAATCTAATCTAATATCTCGCTCTCTCTCACTCTCTCTCTCGCTCTCTCTCTCTCGCGCTTTCTCGCTCTCTCGCTCTCTCGCGCTTTCTCGCTCTCTCGCTCTCTCGCTCTCTCGCTCTCTCTCTCTCTCTCTCTCTCTCTCTCTCTCTCTCTCTCTCTCTCTCTCTCTCTCTCTCTCTCGTGTGCCTGTACTACACGCGCACAGACACGTCTCTTCACACTCTTTCTCACTCTCACGAAATACTACCTCGCTCTTTCTCTCTCCTCTCGATGGCGACGAGTTGAAGTTGGTCGTTCGTGGCCGTGGCGGTCCTCCCGCGAAGTCGTCCTCGTTGTTGCTTCCTTCCTCGTAATCGGGGATAAGAAAGATCCTGGTCGTCCGAAAGATGATTTGAACCCTCGCTCTCCCACTCTCTCTCTCTGGCCCTTTCTTCTTACGCACACTCTCTGGTAACGTCTTACTGCCTCCGGAGCTGGCGAGCAACTTCCTCACTGTGGCGCACTGAGCCGCAGTCGCGTGCCCGACCTCCCCTAGCTTTCGGGCCGCTACAAGCTGTGCGCTGATTGGCGGTCCGCGATACAAGATCGTACTTGATTGGCTCTGTCCTCGGTTCGCGACGTCGGGTTTTCTCGATTTCGCGGAACATTGGCTTCTCCTTGCTCGGCCCGAGAATTCGTCGAACTCTTGTCTTTCTGTGACAACAGCGCGGCTTCTCGCGAGCCGATCGGTGCTTGTTATCACAGGTCAGGGAATCTGCCGCGCCGAAGCTGTTTTTCGGCGCGGCTGCGACGCCACACGTCGTATTATACACAGTACACATAGACCTTATACCAAAACTATCGCAACTAGATGTGTAATATCGTGATAGATGAAACACCCTGTGGAACCGATATTGAAAAGAGTTCTTAATAAAACTGCCATTTCAATGGTATAATATATTGTGTCCTAGCTCGTGGTACTACTGAGCTGCCGAAGCTCCAGAATTTTAGGCGGCTTGAGTTTTAGAATAAACTCAGTAGCCGAATTTTAATGCAAATACTTAGATTATCGCGCATACATTTCGCCTCTGCTTCCACTTGCATCATTTATCGCAGCGCGTTTACTATGTGGCCTGTTTATGACTATGACTTATTGTCTATTTCGAAGTAGTACTACTATTTTTCTTGGCGGGCGACAGCTGCGATAGCGGCATTTTTTATGTAGCTATGCTTGTGCATATATGTGCGTGTGTGTATGTATAATTTTGTTATACTTAGTTAATGCGTAATGGAATTGAGGATTCCATTACAAAGGTTGTTTTTTTACTTTATCATTAAATAAAAAATATATTCTTGAATGATTTCACAATTTTTTAAATTTATGTACAGATTTACACATTTATTGTATATTTTTTAACCTTTTAATACAACAACATTGAATATCGATGAAAATTATTTCATTTTATAATGAATTATTGCCGGTTTGAAATAAATTTAAATTTTGAACTCTAGTGTAATAAATTCATGGATAATATGTCCAGCATCAACATCAGCTTTGAAATTTATTAACACTAATTAACAAATTCTAGCTTTTCTTTCTCTATAAGTTCCACCTTTATTTAAAGTTTTAACCCAACGTTTTAATTGTGTTATTAATTTTACCTTTTGAAATCTATTTTATTATTAACTTACTCTTACTTTATAATCATGATCTAATTCTTCAACGTCTGATATGCACTGCTAAACACTTTCATCTGTAATGCTATTTCTTTTATCACCTTCTACAACTTGCATTTAAATACTTTAGAATGTTCTGCAAAATCAAGTGTTTCGTCCTCAACAACTTCAAATTCATCAAATTCATGCATAGAGTTTAATAAAATTTGTTTAATGTGCTCTTTTAAATCTCTTTCTCACTGTGTTATTTGAGTTTCTTTCAGATTAAGTGCTTGAAATGTTGTTGAAAGCAAGTTTAACTCGTTCATGGGATTTAGAATCATTTTATTCTACTCAAAAAATTAAACACTGTAAAGTGTAAAACTGTTTGTGTCGTTTTTATACTGTTGTATTTAACATGTTGAAGCACACTTTCAAACTTAAAAAAACATAAAGTAGAGCTGACCAAAGTAATTAAAAATGCCGGTTTCAATGCTTTCACAAGTTACGGAATTACAAATAAGAATAAATTTATCACAGATAACTATTATCAACAGGCCAATAGCATCATCATCAGCATATGATATATAGCAAATACTATTAATAGATATTATTGAATATGTAGATATAAGTACTTAATTTAAAATGTATTTCAATAACATATTATTATATGTGCTTTAATATTTTAATGTGATATATATATATATATATATGTTATGTGACAACTTTCCTGTAATTATATTCGAAGAATTATTTTGAATATAAAATCGGGAAAGTTCTACACATAAAAGGTACAGCGAGACTCAAGGCCATAAAAGTATCAGGTAGCCAAGAATCTCGCTGACCTAAACAATTTCCCCTCCACTGCGTAATACCGCACGTGCCAAGCCACGCTGCAGTTTAGACACTTGCACAGTTGCCAAGCCCCGTAAGGCCTAATGAGTGTGACAAGTGTTGACACAGTGATGTCAGCGTGGGCAAGTAGAGCTTAAGTACGCGTGGGAGGTCCGGAAATACTTCCGAGCGTCCCGCAGCCACGATATCTCACGGCACTCCGATTTAAGCCAACCTGCCCAGCGGTCCAACATTTTTAGTTCAATTTTCCTAAGTTCATTTTCATTTTCTATTTTTTGTTTCTACGTTCAATTGTAATACAAACTAAGTTCATTGGTTCAAATTGAATAATTCAATAATAAAATCGTTGTAAAGAAAATGTCGTAGTGGTTTTAAATTGGTTTCAAAGGGTCAAGCTTCTAAGAGTCAAACCAGGTCCCGAACGAGGCGTTCACCAGAGAACTACAAGGACAGCTGCAAAGCAAAAAGTAAAAAGGGTCATATTTTCGTTCGTCTACTACACTCACGACAAGGTAAGAGAAGTTCATATTTTATGAGAGAAAGAAAGAGAGAAAAGCATTCGGTGTTATAGTCTCTCCCACCGCTGTATAGCTGTGTGCGTGTTTATGAACTCACAAAATAATTTATGTAAGTGATAACTCGTCACTTAATAATATATATATATATATATATATATATATATATATATATATATATATATATATAATATATATATATATATATATATATATATATATATATATATATATATATATATATATATATATATATATATATATATATATATAAATTTTCAGTGTTTTTCATATAATTTCATTTTTTCTTTTGACAATTTCAACGGGTTACCAATAAATGATTCACAGTAATTACTCGAAGAATTGTTCATCAGTATTATTATTTAATATGTGACTTATTTTAGTTTATTTTGCTCTAAAAAGGTTGGGAACTATGCCAAATGATAAGTTATCTTATTAAAAATGTAAATAATATAATTTTATTAATATTATTTACTTTTTTACTGTTGCATGACTAATCATCTATGTCGTTTTAATAAACTAAATACAATTTTTTAAAGCGTATAAATTCGTTGCCATTTTCCGCAATAATGATAAATATTTGTTAAAGCTTGATGAAAAATAAATTATAAAATGGAAAACAAAAATAATAGTTTGGTAAGTCTGAACATTTTAGAAAATATACATTCTTATTGCAAATAATAATATCAATAAATATCAATAAATATTTTCAAGAAACCATAAGAGTTTCCTTTATTTTTATTTGCTTTTTTAAACAATTATCAAGTTTGCTTAATCTTTTGGCTTGTTTCAATTTTCATTCAAATTCTTCAAAAATAGTTACCCACACAGCATGAAAATTCGTATAGAAATATTTCATAAAATATATCACATTACCCTAGTGGAAATGAAAAATCTAAAAAACTGTATAAAATTGTAAGAAAAAGTGAAAGAATGTGAAAAATCAAAATTTTATATCAATATTTGGAACATCGCTAATAAGAAAGTTGTCATAATTTTTCACTATTTTTCACAGTTTCTCGCATTGTTTCACGTTTTGAACATTTATTTTTTTAGAAAAGTGCATTTTCATGTACATTATTTCACATTTCCTGACAATCATGTACATTATTTCATATTTGTCACAAGTCCGGGTTTTTCGAGTTTCTTTCCGACATAACGACACAACTCTACTTTAAAATGAGTTTTTTATGTCCCGGTGGTTAGTCTAGGATGTGGTTTTGTTTATTTCCAACAAAATATTGCCTTTTGACCCATTTTCAGACAGTATATAAAGTGCTCCTTATAAGAAAGAAATATATCTTAGAAGCGTATAAGATATTAGCTCAGGTGGTTAGACGTTTGATTGGCACACTGAAGACCTCTGTTCGATCCTACCTTACCTACCTTTGGTCACTTTTTTTTTATTTTCAATTAATCCTTTAGTGTACCAAATATTTGTGAGGAACCGTGAAAAATCGTAAAAAATGTTTTTATAAACAATGTGTAATAAAGTGTAATATATTGCGAAATGCTCAATTTTTCGCATTTCTATTCTCAATAAGAATAATTATAAATACTAAAAGAATATTATATGCAAGCATTAGAAGCACATTATACATTCCAAATATTCTAAAAGATAGAAAGTGGGAAACGATAGGAATGGGAGAGACAAAATGATCGTATGCGGAATTAATATTAATAAAATATAATGTGATATAACAAATATCCAAAACGAAATATGAACGATTATACGCGAGACATTATTATATGAACACAAATTTCGGTAAAATACTATTAACAAGAGTAAGAATAACTAACTCAAATACGTTGTAAGATCATAATGCACGAAAGCTAAAACCAGACTGAGATTGGAACATATTGAGGATCGCTAGAAGCAGTCAATATCGATTGTAAAGATACAGCGAGTGGAAAAGAATATATAAACATCACGAGGAAAATCAAGAACAATTTAGGAGATACAGACGCTAGAAACGCAATGCTCCACCTATTACCGACGGACCGCCCTACCTACGCATCGCGGAGCCCAAACCAACGACGGTCCCTCTTTCGATACCTATTACAAGAGAAGCTGCCTTACCCACAAACAGTAAGAGTTCATATTCATGGCAAAGTAGATCACTACTTGAATGACTATAAGAAGCCCGGAGAAGCCATACGACGTAAAGAAGCTCGACCACCTGTACAAACATAGAGCCGAGTAGGACGAAACTATATCCGGAGGAGGGGATGTATGATAAGCTACAAGGAAAAGCCAAAGACGAACAATAATAAGAAGAGGAGTAGGGAGCGATCATAGATAACTCCATATATGGAAAAGCTAACCCCTCCTATTGGGAATCTTCGTTGAGAATATTCTAGAACATTCGCGAGCCCGGGCTATATAAGGGCCCGGACAAACGGCACGGCCTCCACTCAATCGGACTTAATCTCTCAGTCAGGGTTAATCTCTTTCAGTTGCATTTAGAATCTTAAACGGGACCGGACACCTGCATTATCACGATCTCGGATGTTCAATCAGGACTCAGTCGACGTTGGACAAAATTTAGTCGATGCTAAGTCGGAACTCGGTTCGGGACTTAGCATCGGTGCACATAAAATTATTCATTTCCAGACATAGCCTCAGTGCGCGAAAAAAATCATTCAGTCCGGAATTCAAGTTCGACAAGATTTATTATTAAAAGAAATTAGAGCTTCGCGTCAAATTAACATCAACACTAATAATTTTCATATAGTATAATTTTGGACGGAAACCAGGAAATTACATTACTTTATCTAGCGAGCCGCTAGATAAAGTAGTTACCGCATAGCAACGGGCAGAGAAAAGAAAAACGACATCACAAAAGCCTCTCAAATGCGCTTTGGAGTTAAATAAAGTTAAATCATCTGAGAACCAATCAGAATAGAGTGCATTTTAAATTATTCGTTTTGGGTACCAGTAACCCTTTCAGTAAAAAGGTATACGATCATTACGTCTCGCGCTGTCTCTCAGAGTAAATCGTCTCATTTATAGTTTGTGAGCTTAGCGCTATTACATCGACTTAGTATATTACATTAACGCGATAGTCACACTAAGCATCGACAAAGTTCGAGTAATTGTTATTTCAAGCGAATAAAAAGGGATTTAATGCTATTAAATCACGACTTTTTAATCGAAATCCAAATTCCGAGTCCTTATTTCATTATCATCACCAAATAATTTATAACCCGCGTCGACTACGGACCCAGTGATTCCGATCACCCGGGAGGACGAACAGGTAGCAGAGCAACAAAGCAGCCGACTCAACAAAAGGTAAGTGTCAATTCAATACAGCACTACTAGCTGGCTAGAAGCTTCTCTCTCTCTCTCTTACACACACACACACACACTCCTTCTCTCTCTAGAACTAACGCGTAGCATAGATTATGAGGGGTTTTTCAAGTCGAATCATATCCTGAAGGCACGAAATTAAGTTCTTTTTCACTAATAGAAGGTTTCCTGATCAGGCATTTTGCGCTGTTCTTCGGGATCGCGGGAATGTCTAAACACCGAAAACGCTAAGATTTTCTCATAAAAATTCTCGTCGTTCTCCGTGTTCCGAAATTACAGGTCCTTAAACCATCGGACAGAGTCACCTTGGAATCAGATGGAGATGCGGTGAACGGCGATGAAGATGATGGTGGTATGCATTATGCCTCTTAATGATACTGCGTACATCGTGTGCGCGTGGTCGAAGGGACTGCGCATTGAAGTGACCGATAACGAGCGCGTTATCTGTAGCCGAATGATTCGTGTTTGCGAGCTTAGCAGTACAACAGTTTCTAAATTTAAGTTTGTAAGTCGATCTACAACCATCCAATGAGTGATTCTCAGCGCAAAAACTGTAGCAAACCTCTTTATCATACTCGCTACGAGACCAAATCCTATACACTTGAAATATTGCATAACACAGACATGGTCGTTAACTCCACAGGTATGCCACCCGATATGTACTCTTCAAGTAGTCATAAGTTGACGTCTAAGTTCAGGTGAAAGCTCAATCACGCATGAACGAAACTTCTTACTACGGTCAGGGTACAGATATTTACAAACGATGTCTTGTGGTTTTGCATTGGGTAGATTTTGCTCTAAAATGCATCTTAGAATTTCATCCTGCCTTATGTGTAAGGGAATATCGTGAACAATGATCCGCGGGTCCATAGTGAGTCGCACTCAACTTTTAAACCTGTAGTAGAGATTGCCAAACATTTTTCCAACTCTATGATATTAAGTGAATTTCCTTCAAGCATAATATAGCGATTTGGACCAAAGCATATACCTTTAATTTGTATTTTAAAATCCGTAAAATCTATATACACTTTTGCAACGCGGTGTTGGTGTCCTTACAGTTAGTAAATTGATCATTAGCTTGCTAACGAGGTCCTATAATTATTTTTTGTGACGTGCTTACAGGGCATGACTGGCCACGACTATATTTATGTTGTTTGCTACTGTTATCTGCTTAACACGCTTACGCCTGGCGATATCTGCATATGGAGGCCAAGCAAGATCGGTGTTAAAAGAGCTAGAGTTTGAGAAAGTCTCAATGGCTCTCGATTAAACATTCTTACACGCAGACTCTACCGTCGTTCTACATTCATTGGCAAGACAATCTAGTCGCTGAAGAAGGACAGCCAGATCAGCAAGCCAATCTTGTCGCTGGTGGAGGGCAACGCCAGGGCCAAGATAATCCTGTTGTTGGAGGAGGGCAACCCCAGGAACAAGGCACTGCTGTTGCTAGAGTTGGTCAGCGCCAAGGACAAGGTAATCCAACTAATGGTCAGGGCAACAATGGTAATCACCAACACTCAAATGGAAGAAATGTAGCTAGGAATGGTAATATATATTTTATTTTTGAAAAAAACTGTATGTATGATAAAAATTAAAGAAAATAATTGATTTTATTGTATGATTTCAGATCGATCTCGTGGAAGCAGGTGTACGGTCTGGCCAAAATCTAGACATCAAACTGCTAGATTCAATCCATACTAGCAAGATTTAATGAATGTTGCCCGAACTCTTTGTGAATATGGCCCATTCTTATAAAAATAGAACAAGAAAGACATTCGCTTCAGCAAAACAGGGCAGAGATAATCATCAGGCTCCAGAAGAAAAAAAATTAGTTTAAAAATTTATAATGTACCATTATACAATTCTATCATCTTTTATAATGTTTAAATATTGAATAAAATTCAGTGCTGCATGTAAATTTAAAAAATATTTTTATATTATAATATAAACATAACATAAATTAAATTTTTAATTGTTTTTCTATAAGAATCCGGAATATAAATTTATTTTTTCCTTTGTAAATAATAATTCTTTAATAATTTATTAATTTTAATAGAAGATTTATTTTAAAAATTTTTATATTTAATTCTTATAGCTTAATATTATATGCATACTTTTTTTTGCATCAAAGAAAAAAGTTATTATTTATTTTTTGTAACAAGGTACAAGTCCTCACTATGCCGGTAATCGGAGCAGGAACGAGAGTGACGAAATAGGGCGGCACTATCTCATAAGGAAACCGCCCCAACCCGAATTTGAAATCACCGATTTAAACTATCTTTTAATATGTTGTAGTTTATCAAAAAACAAAAGACACGTGTTTTATTATCGGCGGAAAAGCAGTTTAAAGGGATGAAAACCATCCTCAAAGGTCACCCTCTCAAATTTATTTTTTAATATATCTTAGGTTGTAATTGATATTTCTTAATTAAACAAATTTCATTTCACTTCTCATAAAAAGACGCAACTAACACACGTAGTACCGACCATTAGGGTTGCCACCCCTTTTTTCAATTGAAAAATATAACTTTTTCATGTCTATTTTCATGAAAATCCAATTCAAAATGGGTCTAAAAATATTTAAAAAAATGTTTTCATAGATAAAATACAAAAATAAAGTCCAGGTTTTAATTGATAATTTACTATGAAACCAATTTAAGGAACTTTCTACAGTGAGTTACAATGACAAAATATTGCATCATAATGATATGTAGTTCAATTATGTAGTAAAAGCAATCGATAAATACAATATACGATTCTGGTAACTATACTCTCTATATGTATATAAATTTATGTAATGCTTACATAAAGTGATCGTATTTTTAACGTCTTGCATAAATCATTAAATTTTATTAATTACGATAAAAAAGCATTATTTATAAAAAAAATGACCTGATTAAACTAAAATTAAAAAAAGTGAATTGATTAATCAATTAAATTGGGTGAATTTTTAAATTAAAAATTTATATTTTAATTGATACAGTTCAGTTTTAATACGGGACTTGCTAAAAATACGACTGTTTTGTGTTTGATGAATTTCCCATGCGCATATTAATGCAATGCAAGACATCACTTCTATTCAACGTAATTTTTACAGTAATGATATTCTTCAAAAAAGTGTTTGAATCACAAAGATTTTTTACACCAACTACATCTTATGATTGCTATGTTTCTGCATTAATCACAATTAGTTTTGCATGAGTCTTCATAACTGAAATAAACAGGATTTTCAAATGTATCTGGTCTTTTATCGATATAACCACTTTTAAACCACGAATATTCAAAAAAAATTTATGTATCGTGGGGACGAGAACTGGTTATGAACTAGAAATTGTAATTTGATAATATTATTTCTTAAATGTAAATTCATATCATAATCTATTAACAGCACATTATCTGAAAAATGGAGAACGTGTTTTTCCAAATACGGAATCCAAATACGTCCAATGGTTGAATTTTCCCAGTGGTTCCAGTAGGAATCTTTTTTACATTTACAATCTGATTTTCTGGTAACGTTTCCTCAATGCTTTTTTGACAATGACTACTCCAAGAATCTAGTAATAAAATTGTTTGAGGTCCTACATTCGGATAAAAAACTTCTCTTAACCAAGTTTTGAAAAGATCTAGAATAGAAATAATTTTTGGATTAAAATAATTTAAATACTAGTTGTGATATTTTATTCTGTTATATTTTTACAACTTACTTGTAGTTAATTTTCCAGATACCGTTGATTCAACATAAACATTTTCAGGACGAAAAATATTGGCTTAAACAACAGGACCAAATTTACCAGATCGCTCTTTCAATTCTATAAAATGAGGAGAAAGGAGTTTCCCTTCAGCTGATATACTAGGTTGGATGGTATAACTATGAGTCATTGAAGAAACTGATTGCACCGTACACTCTATCTGTTTTTCTTCTTTGGAAGCCAAAGTTCTCCCGGAAAAAATTTCAAATTGGAATCCGCTTTGATCAGTGTTGTAAACATTAGCCCATACAACAGATAGTGCACATTGTCTAACGTCATTTACAAACTTTTCGACTTTCTCCTCTAATTCTTTACTACTCTCTATTGATGTTCTTGTCACAAATTTATTAATTTTCCTAGATACTATCCTGTGCGCTTGCTTAAAGCGACGTAACCAATGGTCTGATGCTCGAAATCTGATATCTTCGTTACCTATCTCTTTTTGGGCTTGTAAAACCCATCGACGTAAGTCCTTGTCATGGACAAAGTGACCAGTCTAACAATTTTTTCTCTATATGTACCACCTTTATTTATTGAGTTGGACCAGCGATGCAGTTGACTGGTACTTTTTACACGTTTGAATTTTTGCCTCACAGAATCAACACTCAAATTTCCTTTCTTTCCATGTTTCCAGTACTCCACTGCTCTTACTTTATAATCGTATATTACCTCGTCATCGTCATCATCTATACACTGATCTGTCGGACGTTTTGGAGCACCAGGAATAGTGTGCAGCATTTCGTCTTCTATAATTTGTGCTTCAATATCCTTATATGGTTCTTGAAATTCCAATGAATCCATACCATAATTTCTACGTCATGAAATTCTTTCATTGAATCTCTTAAAATAGATTCCAATTTTTCTGCTAACTCAATTTCTTTATAGTTAACAGGACTTTCTGGCAGGTTTAACGTTTGAAATGTAGTCAGTACTAAATTAATAACGTTAATTGGATTTACTTTTACCATGATTGCTAAAAACAAGAACTATTTTAAATAATATTATAAGTATTTTTTTTATTGTTAGTAAAACATAAGAATCTTCAAATTTTATTTTGATTGCTCACACATACTATCTAGTGGACATTATCATACTCTTATTTATCTATAAAACTAATATTTAATTAAATATATGTATTTTATGCGTATACAATATACGCACTTCTTGTTTTAGGGTTGTAAGATAAAATAATGAATTTTATTCATATAAAAATTATATAATTTTTATTTCATGAGTATAGGGTATAAGTTATAATCTCAAAAATGACTTCTGCTATTATATTATTAACAGTAAAAATGAAAATATATTAACTATAACTTTATAGATACGACTGTATTATACGATCGAATAGCAGTAATTGTAAGTGGAAACAAACTGTACTGTACACTCATTAGCTCGTATGACTAACACCGAAGCTCTAGGTTTGAGTTTCCTAAAACGTTTTTCTAAAGGAAAAACGTCCAAAGTAAATAATTTTATTATTTAAAACATGAGTATTTTAAGGGTAACTTACCATTTAACAAGTAGATTCGAATTAATTTGAAGAAAAAATGTTTGTTTGACAATTAAAATAAGTAACATTATCTGAAATTGCACACAATTTTTATCGTTGGTAAATTCAACGATGATTTACTATTCACATGGGTAGCAAGTAATCGAATGAGACGAAAATGTTTATTATGAATTTATATATACGTGACCCTATCGAAAGTTGATGCCGGATATCAAAGCTCATATCAAACTCTTTCGTTTGTTGTAAACAAATTTTGATTTTTTTTATAAATAATGATTTTTTATTGTAATTAATAAAATTTAATGATTTATGCAAGACGTTAAAAATACGATCGCTTTATGTAAGCATTACATAAATTTATGTACATATAGAGAGTATAGTTACCAAAATCGTATTGTAACTCACTGTAGAAAGTTCGTTAAATTGGTTTCATAGTAAATTATCAATTAAAACCTGGATTATATCGAAAACCATTTGGAGGGTGGTGTACCAAATAATTTCGAATACGTGAACTATATTTTCGTATTCAATTAACGAAGTTATCTGTTCTATTATAAGCAGATTAAATTTTTTTTCACAAAATAAGACGTAAAGAATGTAGATTTTTCAGTGAGGGGTTGCTACCCTTATAGTCAGAAATACATAAATAAATTGTACTATTACATTGAAACCAATGCGTAATTCATTTTATAGTAAATTATAAATTAGTACCTGAACTATATCGGAACTGATGACTGGTTGCCATGCTGGCTGGCTTATATATGGTTTAGAATTATAAACTATACCTATTATCCAGATTTGATGTGGAGTCTAATAGTTATTTCCTCTTCTCGAAAATTCGCTAAATTCCCGTCTTGATCTACGATTCGAACTTGAAGATGATCTATGCAGTTGACACTGACTGGTAGATAAATAACGTGTGATGGAACTTCTACGATTTTGTATCCTGGTGGAACTCTTGGGAAGAATTCGTGAATGGTGTGAACTTTCTTATTGTTGATGTAAGCACCTGCGGTAATATTGCACTCCACTCTAAGTGCGTTGATTTTCAATATTATCACTGGTAACTTAGAGCTGTGATGAATTTTCTCTTTGAGAACGGCAGAATTAAAGCCAAGAAGACGGCCTATTGAATCGTGAGGTCTGAGATCTACTGACAGACTGCAGTGAATTTCACTTCTGAGAGTATTATTGTTAGCTCTCAAGGAAAATTCTATTCCTTTAAGTTTCAAAGTTTCTTGTAAAAATTTGTTAATTGCGTCAATTTTGTAACTGCCAGTAGGAATAGTGATGTATATAGCCTTTCAGATGAAGTTTATTATTTGTATGATCAACATTCGGGATCGAGTTGAATGTAATGTTAAACTAAACCCAAAACAAAATTGTTATGCTATGGTAGTTCAATCGAAAGAGAATACTGCGCTTCTAAAACAGAAGACTTTCCTGAAAGACTCAGAGTGAAACTATCTTCCATGACTGATTGGAAGAGAATGATCCCACTCGTCTGCAATCTTCTCTTTTATAGGCTTCCTGTCAAGAATTGTAGGCAAAGATGACCACAAATGAATGAGCCGAAATTCTGATATCTTTTATAGTTGTATTTCACTTCTTTCACGTTAAACTATAACATGAGATCTATAGGAGGTTTAAGATCACCAAAACTATCGAAATAAAGTACTTCAGATCCACGTTTGCAATAACACACCCAGTGTGTGCCTTCATTTTGAAAGTCATCCAAGTTAACAATAGCAGATTCATTACACCATGGACCATCGGCTGGTAGATTATTTCTCATGAAAACACCCCGGAAATGGGGAATTTGCATCATACAAGCATATTTTTTAAGATCATAGTCAGTTAGTGGTCGATTTGGCAAAGTTAAATCGAAGTTTCTTTTTTCTATTGACTTGCCCACGACCGACATGAGGTTTCATAAATAATCCCATTCCACTTTTGTATGGTTTGAGATAGAGTCCTCTACCTAGAGCAATAGCTTCCATAGTCTTATTGTGCCTCTGATTTTCTTCATAATTTTTCTGTGAATCTTTAGCATCGTTTACTGCCTTAGCGATTCCAGCAGCTCCTCCAGCCAGAGCTCCGGTCGCACTTAGTCCTGCGAAGAGTGGAATTAGAAAGGGAAGAACTCTACCGATTTTTGCTGGGAGAGGAAGAACACGTGGAATAATAACTTTCTTCTTACCGCCAGCTTTCTTGACAGCTTGACGCGCACCTTTCAAGGCAGATTGAAGAACTTTGCGAGAACATTTACTTGCTGACATCGTCTTTTTAGCTGCAGTTACGAGCTTACTCAATTTTATCCCCATCCCAGTTTTCGCTTTCAATTTCATAGCATTTTCAACAGCAAAAGCAGCTGCTTTTTCAGCAAAACTAGCATCCTTGGCTCCAACACGCTGCCAAGCTTTATCAGCAAGCTTCATGTCAGCAACTTTACGACTTTCATTTTTATTAGAGTAAGCAATGTCGTGTTCTTTACATTCATTCATTTCTGTAGTTTCGTTCCAGGACCACAGTACTGATAACCAGGTAGGTGCATTTCAAACGGCAAGTTATTGATCACCTTATCAAGTAATCCGTTACCCTTCGCTTGCTTCTTAGATTTGCGAACGATCATCTCTCTTCCAGTGATGATTCACAACTGAAGAGTACATTATAAAAACGAGCGGTTATACTTCTCACGTTCAATATCAAACTCGACTTTGTGACGTGAACATGGATTTTACTGAACAGAATGTTAAACTCCCTGTCACAAACTTTGATTTGGGAAAACTACAGAGAAAGAAGCGTCATGGAGAGTTACTGCCGGATAGTATACGAGCTGTATTCTGCGGGCCATCTAACTGTGGTAAAACGAATAGTTAATTGGCTCTAATTACACATCCAAATGGACTTAAATTTGAAAATTTATATGTATACTCGAAATCCTTGTATCAACCAAAGTATCAGTTTCTAAAAGAAGTTTTGGAACCGAATGAAGGAGTACCATACTTACCTTTTAGTGAGCATGAATCTGTAGTATCTCCAGATAAAGCTCTTCCAAATTCAATCATGATTTTTGTTGATGTGGCTTGTAAGAAGCAAGATAATGTGAGAACATTTTTCTGGATGGGGAGACATATTGATAAAGATAGAACGATGGATGATGGTAAATACAGGACAGGATTCGACTGTTTTGCAATAAAAAAGGAGATATGAATCTAAAAACTTACAGTTCAATCACAGATAGCATCTCGACAGCATGTCAGAATTTAAGAAAGAAAAGAATGTTCTGAGCGAGCTCATGCGAGCTCGTGAGGCTATTAAACTAAAATGCGCATTATTGAAACAGGAGAGAGATGAGTTTGAAAAAGTCATTGGTGATACATTGAAACCAGTCATTACACCACTAAAGAAACTCGTCGATTCGAAAACCGTAAATTTTCAGCCTACTAGTGCCACTTTGGATATATCAAAAATCAACAAAAAATCGAAGAGAAAACAAACAAGTTATATAGTAAATGAGTCGAGTTCTTCAGACGATAACCCTAGTGATGAAGATGATTTTCTTTCGATGGATGACACAATGATAAACTTTACGTTCAAATCTACTTCACATGATGGAAAAGAGATATCCGACTTTTTATTATTGTTAGACACGAGTCGTAGCAAAGTCGACAACATATATGGAGTACGAAAAGTCGATAGAACACATATGATTGGTGATTCACAAATTACGTTCGATGATAAAGCTGTAAAAGTGAAAGATGTAAGTTGTCCTGTAAGCAATGGGGTTATGGAATTGCTCTTCAAAAAGCAACCAAACGAAAGTGTTATAACTGCAATGGATCGTCAAAATTATTGAACAATCCTGGACGCAACGAATGCTCATCGAAAAAAACATAGCAGAAATGAGACTATACGCACTTCAAGAAGTAGAAAATATAAAAATGTCATATCACCGATGTTTTGTAGTACACGAAAAAATAAAAATTTATCTACCAGTGGCGCCGGCCTCATACCTCAATATAAAGTAGCAAAGAAAACTTGTTCCATAGATCTCGTCTACTGGGATGATTCAAACGAACTAATAGAGCAACTCCGATTATGGATTGCAGAACGATCTGCTGGCAATAACAATCACACCAACGAGATTCAATAAATTATTGAGGAACTACGTGGAGCTGGACATATATATTAAATTACACCTTTACTTTTAAAATCAGTTGTAATATGAGTCTCGACGGGTTCGGAAGAAAACTTGAGGGCTCGCAAGAAGTGAGTCGCGGTCCTCCAGGAGATGGTTTCAATTTTACATTAGATGGTAATTTTGACTTAGAAAATAAGAGACTTTGCAACGTAGGAGAACCGTCTCATTCAAATTATGCAATTACCTTGAATTCGCTGAAAGTCATCCTTCAGACTGAAGTAGATTATTTATCTTCTAAACTTGGTGCAATAAGTGAACTTATAGAAGAATATAAGGAGCACATTGAAAAATTTAAATTAGAAGTAGACAAGAAATTGACATATCTTCATGATTTATCTCAACGTAATTTCGCTAGTATTCAATATATGTTATCAGAATTGAATAGATATATAAAAGTTGATATAGTCGAAGATGGAACGTGAAAAAGTAGCTGAAGAGTTGCACAAACCTGCACGTCGGCGATATAAGTGAAGAAAATATGATAAACGTGGACTAGATGAGACTTGGCAGGTTGATCTTGTAGAAATGATACCTTACTATAGCGAGCATAAAGGTTTTCGTTACCTACTCACTGTCATCAATATATTTTCGAAATACGCATGGGCCGTCCCAATCAAATCAAAAAGTGGTAATGATGTTACTCTTGCTATTGTTACGTCCAGATTATAAATTTAAATTACCAAAATCTAACACATTAATACATTAACATGAATTCCTACCTGAATTAATAGTCGAACTTCACGATACGTGAAAGTTATAATAATTTAAATGATTAAATGAATGAATGATAGGAAATCCCTTTTGGCTACCGCGGACGCGGTCACTGCCTACCGGGGAAGGGAGCCGGATACGAAGTCACTTAAACTATACATTATTTCTTTTAAAATCGACACACGTTTATTTCTATGAAAAGAGAAAAGTACCTTAATGTGTGAGTGTGCGTGGCTGTTTGTATATACATGTGTGAAGAGATTCTTCAGTGTCTGCAGCTGTCAATCCTTGGCGCCTTCCAGCCTAGGCTCGGTGGTTCAGGTTACAGCGGTGGCTAGATGCACTAGATGTGACGGCTCGTCCTTTTGATGTGCGTAGTGTAGATCGTAGGGAGTCAACTGCCTCTGTTGCTTCTTCTTTTCAGCGGGGGGTGATCTTCGGAAAAGATGCCGATGGATGCACTTGCTCGACTGAGCGACTAAGTCCGATACTCTTATTTTCGCAACGCACGAGTAGCGTATACTGCGTGATGCTAATTTTTATATGAGTGGTCTGGCGACGAGCAGAGTAACGTTCTGCGAGAGATTACTGACTGATCTGATGACGATTACCCTTTGCTCCCGGGCTTTATATACTCGCATATCCCCTTGTTTTTCTCGGGCTAGGGATTTCCATATTGGGTCACCTTGCTATTTGTATTTTCCTCTCTCAACATGAAGGGGATCGTGGCAGGTCAAGTCATAAACATCATAGTTTATGACTACCACTTAAGAATTTGTCTCTTTTAGAACTCTCCCGCGGTCTCTTTTTCCCTACTGGAGATCGCACACGTGTTTCCAATGGATTTCCAGATCGTCGAATATTGCGCTTCGGTTTCTCTCTTTCCTCGCTAGTTTTTTTCTCATAGTTGTGCTCATCTTCCCGCGGTGGTTTGTCGTCGCATTACGTGGAAACGGCCACGTTGTTCTCGTGTTTAAAAATACGAATACGCGGTTCTTATGAAGCTCTCATTGAATCTAAAATATCTCCTAGCGTTCTTTTGACCCCTTTGAATTTATTGCTTGGTTCGTTGGAATATAGCCTATTTTCGTGAAGGTGCCGCTCGTACGTATGAGCGAATCTTTCTCTCTTTCCCGTTCTTTTCTTCTTAGGTGCCGCTTGTACGTATGAGTAGATTTTTCTCTCTCCTGGTTTTTTGCACATCCACTTCTTATGTGCCGCTTGCTCTTATAAGTGAATCTCTCTCTCTTTCTCGTTCTTTTCTTCTTAGGTGCCGCTTGTACGTATGAGTAGATTTTTCTCTCTCCTGGTTTTTTGCACATCCACTTCTTGAGTGCTGCGATGACGTGCTAGTAAGTAAGTGTGTGCGTGTGTGTGTGTGTGTGTAGATATGATATGTATAGCAATAGTAGTGTTTTGGATGCGTAATGGAATCGGTGATTACATCACACTATGAAATCGATATTGAAACAAGGACGTGTACCGAGGAATTTACAGACTGACCAAGGAAAAGAATTGTACAACTCAAACTTCCAAAATCTCATGAAAAAGTATAAGATAAATCTATACTCTTCACATAGTAATCTTCATGCAAGCATAGTTTAGCGTTTTTATAAAACTTTGTATCCCGAAATTTATCTAGTAGAAAAAGTGTTAAAGAAAAGTGGTAAACGCGTTTATGTTAAATGGTTAGGTTTTAGTAACGAACATAATAGTTGGATAAATAAAAATGACATAGTATGAATTATCTAAGATGTAAGGATCACAGGAGGTAGTAAATAAGAAAAACAGTAATTTGAAGTTTACTTATTTATTTATGTATAACTTTCTAACTATGTACAAGTTTTTTATTGTGAATAAATGAATAGTTATCAAAAAATAATGTGTACATCATTTCTAAACAGTATCAAATTTAAAAGAGCTTCCACCTTGATATTTTATAAACAAGCTAAGTTTATTTGCAGTCTCAGAGAGATTGTTGAACAGCTCCTGATCTTTAAGAATTGCTGACGTAATCTTTTCTGGCAGGAATATTTAAAAACTGTCCTCGATTTCGGCTACCACCTTTGCACTGTATCTCGTCGTCACCTCCTTGAGGGCAGTCACCATATACTGACGATCTTTTTCTAAATCCGTTGCTTTCTTCCTTGCCAAGAACTGACGCTCAGCAATCCTGTTAAGGGCAAATAGATCCATTCTGAAAAAAAAAAACAATTTTGGGTTAGAGAAAATATTTTCTTGGAGAACGATGAGAATTAGCTGCATACTTACTTAGTAAGTTAAGTGAATCTTGGTTTCTTCCTACAAGGTTGGTTCTTCTCAAGCTGTTCGATAGCTCGATTGTGCTCTTCATTACTGTCCATTGGTTCATATAGCCCATTCCCCTCTACGATGCCTGTCCCTTCCATAGCCTTTTGTAGAATATCTCTCCTCTCACCATCCCATGAACTCCTTTAAGATATCATATTCGATGATGATTTGTTCGCCTTCACTGCCATGGAGAGTCATCCCTACTCTCGTTGGTCTATTTTCATTGGTTACTTCATCCCCCTCTCTCATTGCTCTACTGTCATTGGTTACTTTAGACTCCCTCTCAGCCTCCATCCCCTTCTCTCTTTTTTGTTTTGCAAAATCCATTTTTTCCTTCGAATCCCCCTCCACTTTCATTGCAGCTTGCGCCATCTGCTCCTCCGTAATTCTATAATGACCCCATGTCAAAGTGTCTACTATGAGGCAATATATACCTTTTATCATCATGAGGACATAGTGCAATTTTATTCTGTTTTTCAGTATGCACTACGTGTAACTTAGAGCGAATGTTGCACTGCTCACGTTTAACAATAATATGATCTTCAAGACATTTTCTATAATCTTCGAACGTGATAGTTTTCTTCACAACATTTGATTTTATACCTTTAGCTTTTTTCACAGTCTCTCCCCCATCAATCAAAATACTGTACATTTTGCTTCGCAAGCCAATAAATTCGGTCATAATTTTGCCACAGCATTCGTCTTTCATTAATCCAGGCACTTTTTTATTGCCACGTGGAATTCCAAACTGATTGTTCTCCTCGTAATCGGAAGTATCATATTTATGTATGTCTTCTTTCATTATTTCACATATATCCACGTCAACAACTTCATATATTAAACTATCTGTGTCGGTGTAAAGGAATTTACATTTTTCTCCGACTCGCCGCTTCATATATGAATAATGAAAATCGTATAACAATGTTTTTGACAAATCAAGAATGCTAAAACCAACGTATATTGGTTTTTTGATTGTAATGCTTGTTCTCATTAGCTGTATAGTCACTAAATTTTCATCGAAGATAGCACAACTATGAAAATTTGGTTGAGCTATACGAGCTTCCGCTCCATATCTACCGGTAAATTTATTCACTAATCGCACATCTACACGAGATCGCTCTCGCTCAATGCACTTACCATAGACTGTGTTAATTAACAGCTTGTAAAAGAGCTTTTCAAACTCATTCTTGGCCTGCTTTCTCTTCTCTGTATTAAATTCGACATATGATTTGAGCCAGGCCTTCTGCTCAAAACTTAAAATCCTGTGCACTTTCTTTAGTCGAAGTTCATTATCCAATACCTGTTTAAGTTTTCGATAATGAGTGACATACATTCTTTTGTCATTCAAAGTAGTCAGAAGTTTCTTCTGTTTTGTACCAGGCGGTGTACGATGCTCAGCGCAAAAAGGTAAATTTCGATGTTCATCATGTATTTCTTCGGGATACTCTAACTCTACTTCAGCAAAATAGCCTATACCAGAATCCGATGGTGCATTAAAGAAGCTTTGCTTTTATTCGATTGATATTCAATCCATTTAAATTTTCCAACCGGTAAATGCTGCACCATAGCCTATCCATAAAGATTATTAATATCAAAGTATAAGAGTGTCTTCATTTTCTGGATCTTATCGTACGAAGGAGCCATGTATGGATTGTTCGTTTTAGCATAACGATTACAACATTGGCTTATTCCTTCCCGAATACCTGCTTCAATAAACATCAGCATATCAATATCTGTGATAAGCTCTAATTCCACCTTTGACATTTTTAGAACTGCTGAGAATGTAACAGCTGGGATCGTGTAAAAGTGTGCTGGACATAAATTATAGGCTTTGAGAGATGTATTTCGAAAACTTTCAAAAACGTCAGCCAATAATAGAACATCCGTTTTTAAATACAAATCAGAATATTCACCCAATGTTCTTATATTGAATTTATCCCAGACTTGAACAGCATGCTTGTAATCTTTGTCCGAAATATCAGTATCTGTTAATTTATTGTAAAATTCATTATTTTCTGGAAGTTTTGTTGACATCAGCTTATCTAATCCATCTACAAAATCATAAGGAAATATACCTTTCCGCTTGAGAAGATCAATTTTTTCATCTGAAAAATTATCAGGTCAAAACTCATTTACTACTATCGATACATTTTCTAAATACGATGCAAGTATTATTTCAATATTACCAAAGCACAACTTGTCCTCATGCAAACGATACTGATTTACTCTACTAGGATTCTTTTCACTAGGATGGAATGCAGAAAGCATATTAATAGATGCTTTTTTCTTCTCTATAATCTTAAGAAGAAGAATATAACAACTGCCTTTGATTGGAGAATATTTTTTCACATTTATATACAAGCTTTTTATGATTCTTTTCAGAGTCCAGCCAGAATCCTCTTCCTGAAATTCTTCCAGTTGTGTAAGAATGGGATCTTTAATATTATCTTTAAACCATTCTTCTAGATCTGTTGACATGTATATGGTGGCACTTTCACTTGTAAAATATTTAATGTCAGTCGTTTCTTCACCATTTTTCTGCATAGAAAATTCCGCGATGAAATCTGAATTTATTTTCAGAGCATTATATTCTTCTAGGCATGTCTGTGCCTTATCGTTAAAGAGCTTTTGCGCATCATTCATCAAACTCAAAATGTCTACATGCTTTATGTTTACAACTACACCTGTTCTGATTCGATTTTGGAATGCCGATTGCACGTCTCGTCACTCAACTCTAGCTTCTGTTTCTTCAGCTTGAAACTACCTCCACGTTGAAGATGCTGTTCAAATTCAACTTGCACACACGAAAGATGCGTCGTGCAAGTTTGACATTTCTATTTCTCTCCTCTTGTAAGATTTGATTTTATAATATTAAAAATCAAGAATTTATCTAAAATTGTCATCAATGTATCACTCTCCTTGCTCAATGTGATAATAATATTATAAAGTTATTAATATTTCGTAATTATCTTAAAAAAAAAATGAAAAAATTCTTAGGATTGTTTGGGATAAGGAAATTCTTAGTAATCTGTAATTAATTTTATTTGTTTATTCATTTATTTATTTCTTTATTAAACGGGCTTTAGAGCCCTTTACATCAGAATTAATCAATTTAATTATTTATTTATATCAAACTAGCTTATTTAAATTTATTTTTTATAATTTTTACAAATTTTTGTTATATTAATTGGATCTACAATAATTTCCTCATCTAGAATCCTTGGTAGATTGCGTTGTTGTTGCTGCTGTTGTTGTTGGTGCTGTCGTTGTTGTTGCTGCTGACGTTGAGGACTGCTTTTCGCACCACTGCTGTCGTTTTTGTCGGCACTGCTGCTGGTCCTCTTTAATTGCAATAAACTGCGCCTTTCGCGTACTGTTCTTGTAGCTTCTAAAAAATAAATATAATTTTTATTTTTTTTCTATGAAAAATTTTGTTTAATAAACTTAATTTAAAATTAAAATTTTCTTTTCTTACCTGAGTTTATTCCCGTTGTTCCTGCTTTTGGAGACATCTCACCAGATGCCCTTTTTTCTGTTCATTCCCCCCCTTGTCTTCTGTAAAAAAAAGAAAAACAATTTTATTATTTTTGTAATAAATAAATAAATATTATTTTAAGAAAAATTAATAATCACCATTTCATTTCTTGGGAATTGGCCCAAGATCGTGTTTGCTTATAACCGATCTGCATGACTTGCCGCTCGACGACGATCCGCTCGAACTGGAACTGCTCGAACTGCTCGAACTGCTCGAACTCGAGATCGATGGTGTTCTGTGATGGTTCAGCTACCGCTGGGGATCGTCGGGGCTGCGAAGCTTCTGCCGAGGATTGTCGGGGTTATGAAGCTTCTGCCGCAGCCAAGGATCGTCGAGGTTACGATGGTTCTGATGCCGCCGGGGATCTTTGATGCTCCTCAGCCGCCTAGGATCGTCGAGGATTAACATGGTTAAGTGTCGACGAACGATCAGGACGCCGTGAGCTCAGCTTAGCGTTCTTCGCTAATAAGCTTTGCGATCTGCTGTATAACTTCTGCAAATCAGCATTGGACGGCAGTGGCGGCACTGTAACGCAGAGGGAAAAAATCAAAATTAAAAACAGAAATGAACAATTTTTTGCGCATAAATATACAAAAAAATTGTACTTACACTTTTCTATTACCTCCATCGACTAGGACTTACTCCAGCATAGTCAACAGAGTCGGTGAGTTGGACATCAGCCAACGTATGCCCTCCTGGGCGACTTGAATACTGCTTCTTCTGGAACTCGGCTTCTTTGTTGCCATCTTGATTTTTTCTTCAAACTTGTGAAATTAGAAAAATCGATGACTGAACTGACTGTTTGCAGTTAGCACTGGAGCTATTTGTACCCAAAATTTTAGTTTGGCCTTTCTATGATGCTCCTACAAAAATCCACTGATTGGCGAAATTTTAAGTTGCTCTTTCCACCACCTTCTTGAAATGTCCTCTGACTTGGTAAAATCCCCCCCCCCCCCCCCCCAAATTTTCAAAACACAAGGGTTCGTGTACATCTTCGGATTTTCTTAAAGTTGAAAAAAATTCACACACCTCTGCAAGACAGCAACGGATGTGTATACCTGCGTGTATACCGGCATTCAAAACTTAGATCGTTAGTGTACACATTTTCCGAAAAGGTTACGCACGCTACGTTTCTTTAAAATTAAATTACTAAACGGGACCGAAACAATAAGTTTACGCCTTCCGCTCCAAAGACCCATTTTTTTTATACCTGTGCGTGGATCTGCTTTTAGGAGTCAATAAGTCACCGATATGTATACCTGCACAGGGGGCCTTTTGCCGTGCGATACAGCAATGGATGTGTGTACCTGTGCGGGAGTTTATTGTACACATTTTTTTCCCATAAGGTTACTCGCGCCTTTTTTGTCACCGAAAAGGACTCTTTTTTTATTTCACCTGTGAGAGGGTCAGTTGCGTGAATGTTTTTTTCTCGTGCAGAGGTCTTTTGCCGCGAGACAGCAGTAAATGTGCACGCTTGCGCAGGATATTTATTGCATACATTCAACGCTTCGAAAGACTCCAGAAAAAATCTCTGTAAATTTTTCTAGAAAAAGGAAGGAGGAATAACTGCCTTTTCTCTACCTTCCTAAATTCAAGGAATAGATTTTTTCTCTTGTGGGCGGTGTCACGTCTACGGAGCCTGAATTTTCGGGGAGGAGATTGAGAGGAAAAACTTCCCCCTCACTCTTTTTATTCAAGATACTAAAACAGGTGAGAGAGGGAAGAATATTCCCACTCTTTCGGTCCCACGTTGGGGTCTAAAACACGTGATAGAGGGAGAACTATCCCACTCTTTCATCGGGCACCAAAACACTTTGAGAGCAGAAGTGGCGTTTTGGAATTCTGGAGAGAGAAGGACTATCCCACTCCTTCATCGAGTACCAAAACACTTTGAGAGGAGAGGGGGTGTTTTGGAATGCCTATGTTTTGGTATGCCTAAGGCTTAGCTACTATTTTGAATTTTTTTCCTCATAAATAGGCATGGAAAAAGAAATTTTTCATTGAAAAAATAGGGGTTGCAACCCTTATCATCCGAACTGCGCTGGTTAGTCGTGTTACATTATAACTGAAATAAATTTTTTTCGTTCTAAATTATCAATTAGAATGAATTATATTGGAAAATCTTCTTTGGGGGGTGATTGTTCCATTTTAAGGGTGGTTTGAAAAATTATCTCGGACAGGTCAGTAGATAGGCTATAGGCATACTGGCTCATGCGGTTTCTGGCTCACCCCCTCCTCTCTCAATGTGAGCCAGAATCCGAGCAGTGTATTTTAGATGGAGGGATTGTCGATCCCTCCCTTCCCTCTCCTAGCGATCGAGAATTCGCCCCCCTCTCAAAGTGAGCCAGAATCCGAGCTGTGTATTTTAGATGAAAGGATTGTCGATCCCTCCCTTCCCTCTCCTAGTGATCGAGAATTCACCCCCACTCTCAAGGTGAGCCAGTAACCAAGGTATGTATTTTAGATCCAGGGATTTTTCTATCCCTCCCCTTCCTCCCCCCGAGCAAACGAGAATTCTGCCCCCCTCTCAAGTGAGCCAGTAACCGTAGTGTGTATAAGTACCAAATTTTCCCTTCTCCGCATCCCAAAAAAAAAAATATGTTGTGGTGGGTTCATGCTTCTCCTTCTTTCCAAGCAACGGTAGTGTATCCGTATAGATCTCTCTTTTTCACGCCTACTCTAGAGCACCTGCACTGATTATTGGTAGCTTTTCAGAGAAGAAAAAAAATCTTGTATTTTCCCTTAGCAGCTAGAAATTTATTGCGATCCTCGCGCAGGTAGGGGACGGCGACCCTCGCACAGATATTTGATTTGGTACAGATAGCGCAGGTACAATCCCTTTCGTTTTCCATACGAGCTTCGTGTAGGTAGAAGACGGCGACCATCGCACAGTGTGTTTCTCTGGGATAGGTGAACAAACTATCCCACGCAGATGCATAGACCTTCTAGCGTCAGCTGTTTTTCGACTGAGAAACAGCAAGCTAGAAATATTGACCACTGACTGTGCGTACGAATTGTGCAGGTACTATTTCTCGCACTTCCCTGAGCCTTTGCAGGTGAAACCGACTAGAATTTATTGTGATCCTCACACCGATATTTGTTTTGGAACAGATAGCGCAGGTACTATTCCTTTCGCTTCCCATACGAGCTTCGCGTAGGTAGAAGACGGCGACCATCGCACAGTGTGTTTCTCTGGGATAGGTAAACAAACTATCCCACGCATATGCATAGACCTTCTAGCGTCAGCTGTTTTTCGACTGAGAAACAGTAAGCTAGACATATTGACCATTAGCTGTGCGTACGTATTGTGCTGGTACTATCCCTCGCACTTTTCTCAACCTTTGCAGGTGAACACGAAAGCTGGTCAATATATTTTACTGACTGTATGCACAGATATTCATAAATTTCAAGATAAGTACGTTCAGAGTGAGATTTTTCCCCCGAGATCTTTTCTCACGAAAAAAGAAAAAATCTTGTATTCTTGCAGGCAAGATTAAAAAAAAGAAAAGGGTGTGTACTAAAGGGAGGTGCACACAAGTCTTCAAAACTGCTATTCAGTCTCAACTTTGTGCAAGATTACTAGTGATACTCTAGTGAAAAAACAGTAAAAATGACTTCGATTTATCTTATCGAACGCTTTGTACAAGTCCTTCGCGATACTGTACAAAATGTGGATCAAATGAGCGTCAATGATATTCATTATTGGTTAGATATGTGTAATTCTACTATTAATGAATTAAACGAAAAAATTTCTAAATCTAATCTCACGAGAGGAGAAAAACAGAAATGTCAAACTTGTTTGACGCATCTTTCGTGTGTGCAAGTAGAATTTGAACATCATCTTCATCGAGGAGGTAGTCTGCATGCTGAAGAAGCAGAAGCTAGAGTTGAGTGGCGTGATGTGCAATCAGCCTTCCAAAATCGAATCAGGACAGGTGTGGTTGTTAACATAAAGCATGTGGATATATTGAGTTTTTTTAATGATGCACTGAAGCTCTTCAAAGTTAAGACACAAGCATGTTTAGAGGAATATAATGCGGTGAAAATCAATTCGAATTTTATTTCAGAATTCACAATGCAAAAAAATGGTGAAGAAAAGACAGATATTAAATATTTTACGAGTGAGAGTGCTACAGTATGCATGTCAACAGATTTAGAGAAATGGTTTACAGACAATATTAAAGATCCCATTCTTTCACAATTAGAAGAATTTCAAGAAAAGGATTGAGGCTGGACACTGAAGAGTATTATAAGTTTATGTATAAATATGAAAAAATATTCTCCAATTAAGGGAAGTTCTTATACTCCTCTTCCGAAGTTTATTGAAAATAAAGCTTGTGTTAACGTACATAATAACGACGATCAGTGTTTTAAGTATGCTGTTCTTTCATCATTATATCCAAGTGACAAAAATGCTAGTAGAGTTAATCAGTATCGATTGCATGAAAATGAATTAAATTTCGCTGGTATAGAATTCCCCGTAAAACTTAAAAGTATTCCGATATTCGAAAAACTGAATAATATTTCAGTAAATGTATATATGCTAAGAAAGTATGGCCACAAATTTGAAGTATCACCTTGTCATATTACAACAGAGAAGAAGGAAAAACATGCAAATCTTCTCATCATTCAAGATTTTTATGTAGATGAGCATGAAGAAAATAATCATGCTGATGAAGGTGACATGCCTAAATATCATTACGTTTGGATAAAAAGTATGTCTCGACTTTTGAGTTCTCAAGTGTCTAAAACTCATTTAAAATCTTACCATTGTGAAAGGTGTTTACAAATATTTTATACCGAGGAAAGATTGAAAATTCATGAAAGCGATTGTAAAAATTTAAATGATTGTCGAATAAATTTGCCTGATTGTAAGAATAATATTCTCAAATTCGAAGATCATAGTAAGGGTGAAAAGGTTCCTTTTGTTATTTATGCGGATTTTGAATGTTTATTAAAGCCTACTGAGAATGAAAATGTTTTTCAACTTCATGAAGCATTCAGCATAGGGTACTATATAAAATGTAGCTATGATGATAGTTTATCTGGTTATAAATCATATCGGCAAATTAATGAAAATGACGAAACACCTGCAGAATGGTTTGTACGAGAATTGAAATCAATTAGTGAGAAGATAGATGTACTCTTCAAAAATCCGAAACCAATGAGACTCACTGATCTTGAGGAATTATCTTTCCGGAAGTCAACAATATGTCATATATGTCGAAAACCATTAGGTGCTAATGAACTTTCAGTACGAGACCATTGTCATCTCACAGGACGGTATGTTGACAGTCTGCTTATAATTTTTTAATAACGAAAATTAATATGGTAATTCTAATTGTAAGATAATCATTTTCTTTTTTGTTTTTCAGTTTCAGAGGTGCAGCCCATAATTCATGCAATTTAAACTATAAAGATTCAAGATTCATTCCCGTTATTTTTCATAATCTCAATTATGATACCCATTTCATTTTGAAAGAGATCGCTACTTCTACATTGATGAGAGGGCGAGTCACTCTAATACCACATAATAAGGAAAAATATATTTCTTTCACAAAATACGTGGATTATTGTGATATTAGTTTTAGATTTATTGATTCTTGGCGTTTTCTACCATCAACATTGGAGAAACTTGCCTCATATCTAGAAAAGGTGCCGATAGCTGTAAAGGAGTTTCGATCAGATGGAATTACAGATGAAAACATAGATCTTCTCCGACGGAAAGGTGTATTTCCATATGATTTCGTAGATGAATTAAATAAGCTAACATCTACAAAACTTCCAGAAAAGGAAGAGTTTTACAATAAATTAACCGATTCCCACATTGGTGATGAGGACTACCAGCATGCTATTCAAGTGTGGAATAAGTTTAATATAAGAAATTTAGGAGATTATTCAGATCTTTATTTGAAAACAGATGTTCTACTATTAACTGACGTTTTTGAAAGTTTTCGAGAGACATCTTTAAAAGCCTATGGTTTATGTCCTGCTCAGTTTTACACTACCCCAGGACTGACATTTTCAGCAGCTTTAAAAATGACAAAAGTAGAACTGGAGCTTCTTACAGATATTGATATGTTAATGTTTATTGAAGCAGGCATTCGAGGAGGAATAAGTCAATGCTGTAATCGCTATGCCAAGGCAAACAATTCATACATGGGTTCTTCATATGATGAGAAACAGAAAACGAAGACTCTCTTATATTTTGACATTAATAATCTTTATGGATGGGCAATGGTGCAGCATTTACCAGTTGGGCAATTTAAATGGATAGAATATGAGACAAATCCTAACTTCTTCAATGCTCCACCAGATTCAGATATTGGCTACATTGCTGAAGTCGACTTGGAGTATCCTGTGGAAATACACAATGAACATCGAGATTTGCCTTTTTGTGCAGAGCATCGCGCTCCACCTGACTCAAAGCAGAAAAAACTTCTCACTACGCTAGATGATAAGAAAAGGTATGTCATTCACTATCGTGCACTCAAACAGGTGATAGATGATGGACTTCGATTAAAAAAGGTGCATAGAATTTTGAGCTTTGAACAGAAGGCCTGGCTAAAACCATACGTAGAATTTAATACAGAGAAGAGAAAGCAGGCCAAGAATGAGTTTGAAAAACTCTTCTACAAATTATTAATTAACGCTGTCTATGGAAAGTGTATCGAGCGAGAGCGGTCTCGTGTTGATGTACGATTAGTTAATAAATTTGCAGGTAGATATGGAGCTGAAGCACGCATAGCTCTACCTAATTTTCATAGTTGTGCAATCTTTGATGAAAATTTGGTTGCTATACAGCTGAAGAGAACAAGTATCACAATCAAGAAGCCTACATACGTTGGTCTCTCTATTCTCGATTTATCAAAAACATTAGTATATGATTTTCATTATTCATATATGAAGCAGCGAGTTGGAGAAAAATGCAAACTGCTTTATACAGACACAGATAGTTTAATATATGAAGTTGTGGACTTGGATATGTATCAAATCATGAAAGAAGATCTACACAAATTTGATACTTCGGATTATGATGTGAACAACCAGTTTGAAATCCCACGCGTTAATAAAAAAGTTCCTAGACTGATGAAAGACGAATGCTGTGGCAAGATTATGACTGAGTTCATTGGTTTAAGAAGCAAAATGTATAGTATTTTGATAGATGGAGGTGAGACTATAAAAAAAGCTAAAGGCATAAAATCAAGTGTTGTGAAGAAATCAATCACGTTTGAAGATTATCGAAAATGTCTCGAGGATCTCATTATTGTTAAACGTGAGCAGTGCAACATACGTTCTAAGTTGCACATAGTGCATACAGAAAAACAAAATAAAATTGCTTAAAGTCCTCATGATGATAAAAGATTTTTATTGCCACATAGTACAGACACTTTGCCATGGGGTCATTATAGAATTATTGAGGAACAGATGGCGCAAGCTGCAATGCAAGTGGAGGGAGAATTAGAGGAAAAAATGAATGATAATGGAAGCCAAGAAAGAGAGAAGGGGATAGTGGTGGAGAGGGGATATGATGTGGCCAATAGTAATGCTGTAGGACGAGAAAGAGAAGGGGATGGTGAGAGAGGGGATGAAAGTGAACAAATCAGGATTGAATACGATGTGATGGAGGAGTTTATGCACGACAGGGATCCATCATTGGATGAAAAAAGATATAATCAAGAACATAACAAGGATATCTTACGGGAGGCAATGGAAGGAGCAGATATTGTGGTGGGGAATGGGGTATATCTAGGGACGGAGCATGATAAGGAGCATATTCGAGTAATCGAAGACCTCGAAAACATTCAACCCCCTGCAAAGAAACCAAGACTCTTCTAATTTTCTAAGTAAGTTTCACAGTTCATTAATAGCAAAATGATTTCTCAGTCAAAATATATTTCTCTAACAAAAAAAATCTTATTTAATTTTTCAGAATGGATCTATCTGCTCTCAACAAGATTGCCGAGCAAGAATTCCTGCCCAGGAAGAAGGTTAAGGACTTGGAGAAAAATCATCAGTACATGGTGACATCACTTAAGGAAGTAAAAACCAGATTCGGTCTGAAGGTAGTTGCTGAGCTCGATGAGAGCTTTCAGTTCTTCTTGCCAGAGAAGATTTCATCAGCGATCCTAAAAGATCAAGAATTTTTCCACCAACTTTCCAACACTGCAAATAAGCTTTGTTTATTTATATTATATCAGGGCGGAACTTCTTTTAAGTTCGATACTATTGGTTAAAGGCAAGGAAAATGATGTAATACACTCGCACAAATTGCTTTTTATAATCTATTTATTATTTTTATATTAAAACGTGTACATAATAATAGTAATACATGAATAAATGTATAATTAAACATAATATGATCACTTTATCTTTTATTTACTACCTCCATGATTCTTATAATTATATTTGGAAAATACATTGTTAATTTTGTTCATATAGATTTAGCTTATTTAGAGAATCTCATTTTTATCAATCCAACTATTATGCTCGTTGCTGAAACCTAACCATTTAACATACACTCGCTTACCATTTCTCTTTAAAACTTTTTCTACTAAATAAATTTCTGGATGATTAGTTTTTTGAATTTCCGTTTCATAAAAGCCGCCAGACACGGGTTTATCATAATAATCTTTAAGGTGATAAGTTAGCGGATTAGTTTTTGTAACTCGAGTTATTGTAAAAATTTCAGTAGACCAGTTCGGTGTATAACCTTTTTCAAACACGTTTTTTATTTTACTTATACGTACTTTATCTCCGACTTTGAATTTTGGTTTTTTCACAGTTAACTTTTTATTTGAAAAACGTCTCTTGATCTCTCTCATTTGCCTGCGTAACATTTTTTGGCTCAATCCCTATAGTCCGATGTTTTCTTGCATTGTAAGCTTTGACCAACTCAGGCAAGATATCCAACCACTTATAGCTTCCCTGTTTACTGAACTCTATCCACATTACATTTTTTAAAGTTCTATTAAAACGTTCGCATATACTTGCATGAAGATTACTATGTGAAGAGTAAAGGTTTATCTTGTACTTGTTCATGAGTTTCTGAAAGTTTGAATTGTAAAACTCTTTTCCTTGGTCAGTTTGTAGATTCGACGGTACTCTGTCTTGTTTTAATATCGATTCCATAGCTGCAGTAACATCATTGCCACTCTTTGACTTGACTGGGACAGTCCATGCATACTTTGAAAATATATCTATGACAGTGAGTAAGTAGTGAAAACCTTTATTCTCTTTAGAGTAAGGAATCATTTCTACAAGATCTGCTTGCCAAGTCTCATCTATGCCACGAATGTCATATTTTCTTCGCTTGTACCTGCGACGTGCAGGTTTGTGGAGTTCTTCAGCTACTCTTTGACGTTCCATCTTTGACTTCTATATGTCTATTTAATTCTTTAACTATGTATTCTATACTGGCTAAATTACGTTGAGATACATCATAAAGATATTTTAATTTTTTCTCCACTTCTGATTGAACTTTTTCAACTTGCTCCTTATATGCTTCTATAACTTCACTAATGCCAACAAGTTTAGAAGATAAATAATCTACTTCAGTCTGCAGGATAACTTTCAATGAATGTAAGGTGATTGCATCGGTTGGATTAAGAGGTTGTCCTACATTGCAAAGCCGCTTATTTTCTAAGTCAAAATCGCCTTCCGATGTGATATTGAAACCAACACCTGGAGGACCGCGACTCACTTGCGAGCCCTCAAACTTTCTTCCGAACACATCGAGACTCATGTTACTACTGATACAATAAAAAATGTGTGTGTGTTAATATATATGCCCAGCTTCACGTAATTCCTCAATAATCGATTGGATTTCGTTGATATGATTATTATTCCCAGCAGTACGCTCCGCAATCAATAATCGGAGACGCTCGACAAGTTCATTTGGATCATCCCAGTAGACGAGATCTATAGAAGAATTTTTCTTAGCTATTTTATATTTTGGCAATAGTGCTCCTCCGATGGTTTTATTTGTTTTTTTACGAGGAGTGTTGCGGAACATTGGAGCTAAAACATTTTTATATTTATTACTCCTTGATATACGTATGGATTCATCTTTGCTATGTTTTTTTCTTATGAGCATTTGTTGCTTCCAAGATCATACGATAATTTTCACGATCTGCTGAACTTAAAAGAAGCTCATCCGGATATTTTTTGAAGAGTAATTCCATTAATCCATCTGTTTTAGGATAAGTTTTATTTCTAACTTTTAGTTCTTTATCAAAAAATTCAATTTCTGAATCACCAATCATATAAACTCCATTAACTTTCCTCACGCCGTATATATTATCGATTTTGCTGCGGCTTTTATCTACTAGTGACAAGAAGTCTTGAGATGAATCACTTCTTTCATGGGCAGATTTAAATGATGAATTGGTTAATGTATCTTTTATTGTATCAAATTCGTCATCAACATCAAAATCATCATTATATATGGCACTTGCATTATTATTATTATTAAGATCGTTTAGTATACTCGATTGATTAAACCTTAATCGTTTTTTTTCTTTCAATGTTTTGTTCATGCTTGTATCCATTATTTTCTTCGAAGGATGCAAGCTTTCACTGTTTAAAACAGTCAGTTTCTCAAGTGGTGTGATGACTGGTCTCAATGTATCACTGACGACTTTTTCAAAATCATCTCTCTCCTGTTTTAATAAAGTATATTTTTTTTAATAGCCTCACGAGCCCGCAAGAGCTCGCTGAGAATATTCTTCTCTTTCTTGAAGTCGGACATGTTTACGAGATGATGACTATAACTGTACTGCAAGTTTGAGACTCATAATTCCTTTTTTATTGCAAAACAGTCCAATCCTTTTCTATATCTACCCTCATTCATCGCTCTATCTTTGTCAATAACAATGAATCCATAGTTATCCTTCTTCCAACATTCAGAACAAAGATTTCGAAATTCATTAAAAGTTAAATCGGTATTCACATGATCTTCATAGATATGTTTAAGATTCACATCGTCTTGACGATAAATTACTAACAAATTAACATTATCCCTAATGAGATGTTTTCCTATATGAGCATACGATTGACACAGATAGAAACTATCTACACTTTTATGTCTTCCCATGCAGAAAAATGCTCTGACGTTATCCTGCTTCTCACATGCTACATCATCAAAAATCATAATTGAATTCGGTAGAGCTTCATCTGGAGATACTACAGATTCATGCTCACTAAACGGAAAATATGATACTCCTTCAATCGGATCCAAGACATTTTTAAGAAATTGATACGTTGGCTGATTCAAGGATTTAGAGTATACATACAAATTTTCAAATCTAAGACCATTTGGATGTGTAATTAGAGCCAATAAACTATTGGTTTTCCCACAGTTAGATGGTCCACAGAATACTGCTCGTATACTATCTGGCAGTAATTCACCGTGTCGCTTCTTTCTCTTTTCTTTTCCAAAATCGAAATTCGCTACGGGAAGTTTGACGTTTTGCTCGATAAAATCCATGTTCACATGTCAGAGTCAGATTCGACATTGAGCTTCAGGAATAAAATCACTTGTTTTATACTTTGATCGTCAGTTGTGGCTCAACACTTGAAGAGAGATGATCGTTCACAAATCCAAGAAACAGCAGAAAGGTTGTGGATTGCTTGATAAAGTAATCAATAACTTACCTGTTGAAATGCATCTTCCTGGATATCAATACTGTGGACCCGGAACCAAATTAAATAAGCGATTGAAAAGAGGTGATCCTGGAATTAATCAGCTTGATCAAGCATGCAAAGAACATGACATTGCTTACTCTGACAAAAATGGAGATCGTAAAGCAGCTGATAAGAGCCTTGCTGATAGAGCTTGGCAACGCGTTAGAGCCAAGGATGCCAGTCTTGCTGAAAAAGCTTATGCTTTTGCTGTTACCAATGCTATGAAATTAAAAGGAAAAACTGGAATGGAACTAAAATTCAGTAAGTTAGTGAATGCAGCTAAAAAATCAATGATAGCCAGTAAATGTTTTCGCAAGGTTATTCAATCGGCCTTGAAGGGTGCACGTCAAGCTGTTAAGAGTGTAGGCGGAAAGAAAAAAGTTATCATTCCACGTGTTCTACCGCTTCCATCAAAAATCGGTGGAGTTCTTCCTTTTCTCATCCCATTGTTCGCAGGACTTAGTGCAACCGGTGCTCTAGCAGGAGGTGCTGCTGGAATAGTTAAAGCAGTCAATAATGCTAAAGCTGCGCAAAAAGATCTTGAAGAAAGTAAGAGACATAACAAGACCATGGAAGCCATTGCTTTAGGCAAAGGTCTCCATCTCAAACCATATAAAACTGGGATGGGTTTATTTATGAAACCTCGTGTCGTCGGTGGTGGCGGTTATCATGTCAATAGAAAAAAAAAAACTTCGATTTAACTTTGCCAAATCGTCTACTGACTGACTACGATCTAAAAAAATATGCTTGTATGATGAAAATCTCAGATTTTCGAGGTGTTTTTATGAGAAATAATCTGCCCACCGATGGTCCATGGTATAATGAGTCAGCTGTTGTCAACTTGGATGACTTCCAAAATAGAGGCACTCATTGGGTTTGTTATCGCAAGCATGGATCTGATGTACTTTATTTTGATAGTTTTGGCGATCTCAAACCTCCCAAAGATCTCATGTCATATTTTAACGTGGAAGAAGTGAAATACAACTATAAAAGATATCAAAATTTTGACTCATACATATGTGGCCATCTTTGTCTTTATTTCTTAGCTGGAAGACAATAAAAGATGTGCTCACAGACGAATGAAATCATTTCCTTCCGATCAGTCATGGAAGACAGCTTCACTCTGAGTCTCTCAGGAAACTCATCTGTCTTAGAAGCGCAATATTTTCCTTCGATTGTACTACCACAGCATAAGAGTTTTGTCTTGGGTTTAGTTGAACTTTTAACATTCAACTCTATTCCTAATGTTGACTATTCAAATAATAAACTTCATTTGAACGGTGATATTATTACGATACCTACTGGCAGTTACGAGATTGATGCTATTAATCATTATTTAGAAGAAATTTTAAAATCCAAAGGAATTCAATTTTCTTTGAAAGCTAACAATAATACTCTCAGAAGTGAAATTATCTGCAGTCATCCAATAGATCTTACACCTCACAATTCAATCGGCCGTCTCCTTGGCTTTGCTCCTCGCATTCTCAAAGAAAACATTCAACACAGCTCTGATTTACCTGTGAAAATATTGAGAATCAACGCACTCAGAGTAGAGTGCAACATTACATCTGGTGCTTACATTAATAACAAAAAAGTTCACACAATCCATGAGTTCTTTCCCAGAGTGCCTCCAGGATATAAAATCATAGAAGTTCCGTCTCATGTCATATATCTACCAGTCAGTGTCAAGTGCATAGATCATCTTCAAATCCAAATCGTAGATCAGGATGGAAATTTAGTGAATTTTCGAGGAGAGGAAATTACTATTAGACTTCACATCAAATCCGTATAATGGGTATCGTTTACAATCCTAGAGTATATATAAGTCAGCCAGCATGGCAAGCAGGCATCAGTCGAGTAAAGAAACTCAAACCGTTAACACGTCAGAGCATTCAGTTTCTGAAAAGCCTAGGATTAAAAGTTCGTGGAAAAATTTCACGTGTATAATTCTCTGCTGCTTCAATCATTCTCTAAGCATTCAATCAGGTGTCGTTTTCGATGAGTTTATTGCTCATTAGGAGGTTCACGTTCATCAACCATACTCATCATCAAGCTTTGATAATAATGATGAAATTCGCATTTCTATCCAACATCAAGATCTATGTCTCTTACCATCACGTAGTTCTATCCATATATGTGGAAAATTACAAAAAGAGAATACAGGAGGACCACTAGAAAAAACTAAATTTGTCAACAATGCTATTTGTCATATGTTTGATGAAATTCGTTATGAGATTAATGGCGTGGAGATTGATAAAAGTAAAAATGTCGGTCTGAGCAGTCTTATGAAAGGATGGATTTCATTTAATTCGAATCAGAGTCGTATGCTGGAGAATGCAGGCTGGCTTGGCGTCGAAGAAGATATCAAAACTTTTGTTAATGCTCAGGGCAACTTTGACGTTTCCATTCCTCTTAGTATGATCTTAGGTTTTGCAGAAGATTATAAAAAAATTGTAGTTAATATGAAGCATGAACTCATTCTCACAAGATCGAGAACTGAAAAGAATGCAATACTTCAAGAAGCTATTACAAGAGACAATGCATCTTTCTATGAAGGTTATAATGTGACAATATCAAAGATTGAATGGTTAATGCCATATGTCATTGCATCTGATAAACAAAAAATCCAGTTATTGAATTTCATTGGCAAAGATAACCCCATTTCTATGTGTTTTCGTTCGTGGGAGTTATTTGAATATCCTCTTCTTCGGAGCACGAATAAACACGTCTGGACAGTGAAAACATCAAATCAATTGGAAAAACCTCGTTTTGTGATTCTTGGACTACAAACAAAGAGAAAATCAACGAGAAATGCAAACGCCAGTATATTTGATCATTGTGACATTAGTAATGTAAAACTTTTCTTGAATTCACAATATTATCCATACAACAATATGAATCTCGACATATCCAAGAATCAGTTTGCTATTCTCTATGATATGTACGCTAATTTTCAAAAATCCTACTATGGAACAGATCCGCAACCGCTGCTAACAAAGTCCTCGTTTCTCAGCTTCGCACCACTTGTAGTTATTGACTGTTCACGACAAAACGAATCTCTCAAGAGCGCTCCTGTCGATGTACGTCTAGAGTTTGAAGCTAAAAAAGATTTTCCAGCTAACACTTCAGCTTACTGCTTGATCTTACACGATCGCATCGTTCAGTACAATCCTATTAGTGGGGATATCAAGAAGCTTGTCTAATCAGTATAAAAAAAAAAAAAAAATATTCAGTGCAAGATGGAGTATGCAGTAGACATGACTGGTTTCAAGCAAACGGAAGGAGATTATATTCTAAAGGAATTGGCAATCATTCCTCTTAACGAAAACCATGATCCTATTATTCTTCTATTCAAAAACCCCTTTTCATGGACAAGACTGTCTGATCAAATGAAAAGCGAAAATAATTGGCTCAAACATAATTACCATGGGATACCTTGGAAAACGGATGGGTTGGACTACTCACAGATTGGAAACATACTTCGTGATGCTTTACATGATGCTAGCAAAATTTTTGTCTTGGGTGAATTAAAACAGAAATGGTTGCAAAGATTCCAATTTCCTGTTTACAACATTCAACAATATGGCTATCCATCAAAACCATCTTTCAAGTGCGTTACAGTATGCACAAACCATAATCCTATCTACAAAACCACATGTGCACTTCATACTGTCAAACACATAAAATTATTCCGACAATTGCAAAAAAAATATTAAAAAAATATTTAAAAAATGAAAAAAAAGAAAAAAAGAAAAAAGTAAAAAACACTATAGGCATCCTGGTTCTCTTTTCGGTTTCTGGCTCACTTCAGAAGGGGTGAGCCAGAACCCGTACGGATTCTGGCTCACATTGAGAGAGGAGGGGGTGAGCCAGAAACTGCATGAACCAGTATGCCTATAGCCTATCTACTCAGGTCAACTTTATTTTTTGTTCTGTCTATGAAAACATTTTTTAAAATATTTTTAAGCCCATTTTGAATTGGATTTTCATGAAAATAGACATGAAAAAGTTATATTTTTCAATAAAAAAAAGGGGTTGCAACCCTGATAGTCAGTACTACATGTGTTAGTTGCGTCTTTTTCTGAGAAGTGAAATAAAATTTGTTTCATTGAGAAATACCAATTAGAACCTGTGATATTGTAATGTAATCACCGATTCCATTACGCATCCAAAACACTACTATTGCTATACATATCATATCTACACACACACACGCACACACTTACTTACTAGCACGTCATCGCAGCGCTCAAGAAGTGGAGCTGACAAAAAAAACCAGGAGAGAGAGAGAGAGATTAACTTATAAGTGCAAGCGGCACATAAGAAGTGGATCTGAAAAAAACCAGGAGAGAGAAAAATCTACTCATACGTACAAGCGGCACCCAAGAAAAAAAAAACGGGAGAGAGAGAGAGATTCGCTCATACGTGCGAGCGGCACCTTCACGAAAATAGGCTATATTCCAACGAACCAAGCAATAAATTCAAAATGTCATAAAAACGCTAGGGGATATTTTAGATTCAATGATAGCTTCATAAGAACCGCGTATTCGTATTTTTAAACACGAGAACAACGGAGATGTTTCCACGCAATGCGACGACAAACCACCGCGGAAAAATGAGCACAACTATGAGAAAAAAACTAGCGAGGAGAGAAAGAAACCGAAGCGCAATATTCGACGATCTGGAAATCCATTGGAAACACGTGTGCGATCTCCAGTAGAAAAAAAGAGACCGCGGGAGAGTTCTAAAAGAGACAAATTCTTAAGTGGTAGTCATAAACTATGACGTTTATGACTTGACCTGCCACGATTCCCTTAAAATTGAGAGAGGAAAATACAAATAGTAAGGTGACCCAATATGGAAATCACTAGTCCGAGAAAAACAAGGGGATATGCGAGTATATAAAGTAAGGGAGCAAAGGGCAATAGTCAGTCAGTAATCTCTCGCAGAACGTTACTCTGCTTGTCGCCAGACCATCATCAGTCAGTAATATCCGAAATCTCTCGCGGAACGTTACTCTGCTCGTCGCCAGACCACTCATATAAAAAAAAAACTAGCATCACACAGTATACGCTACTTGTGCGTTTAGAAATAAAGAGTATCGGACTTAGTCGCACGGTCGAGGAAGTGTATCCATCGGCATCATTTCCGAATATCACCCCCTGCTGAAGAAACAGAGGCAGTGGACTCCCTGCAGTCTACTCTACGCACCTCGAAAGGACGAGCCGTCACTTCCAAGTGCAGCTAGCCACCGCTGTAACCTGAACCACCGAGCCTAGGCTGGAAGGCGCCGAGGATTGACAGCTGCAGCCACCCAGGAACATCTTTACACACATACACAAACAGCCACGCACACTCACACATTAAGGTACTTTTCTCCTTTTAGAAATAAACGTGTGTCGATTTAAAAAGAAATAATGTATAGTTTAAGTGACTTCGTATCCGGCTCCCTTCCCCGGTAGGCAGTGACCGCGTCCGCGGTAGCCAAAAGGGATTTCCTATCATTCATTCATTTAATCATTTAAATTATTATAACTTTCACGTATCGTGAAGTTTGACTATTAATTCAGGTAGGAATTCATGTAAATGTATTAATGTGTTAGATTTTGGTAATTTAAATTTATAATCTGAACGTAACACATCAATATATTTTTATTATATAAAAATGGTGCATAGCGGCCGGGAAACGCGGAAACGAAGTCACTTGCCATGAATTCCCTACCATGTCGCGTGATGAGTATGTGAATACAAACCGAAAAACAAATTTTTCGTTTGAAACTAACGATTCGCTTCTAACACAACTAAAAGACAAAGAGTGTGAATTAAAAACTGCAATTGAAAAAAATAGTCCTGAAGTAACAAAATTAATTAACGAAGTAAGTCGCTTAACTAAAGAAGTTAACAAATCATCCCAAAAATTTAACCTTGACTTAGATAGGAAACAAGAACTTCCGAAAAATAAAATTGAATTTTATAAATATCGTTCGTGCACTAACCAAGATCTCTTTAAAGATAACAGTGATAACGATTTTCCTATAATCGAAGTGGATGAGGACCTTAATGATACAATAAAAAAACCACCTCAGAAAATAACACTCAAACCCCCTGTCTTTAATCTAAATCGCGATAAAAAAAGTGAAAATTTTTCGGACCACATCGATACTAGTACACCTATAGTACATAGACCTCTTCCCAAAGAAAATTTAACGACTATTTTTGAGAACTTAGAAGTACGCGACGAAACGCCTATTTATAAACCAGCGATCGAGAAAATTAAACAACAATTAAGCATTGAAATACAACCGGAAGTATTAGACGCATTTTTTGAAAACGAGGATAACGCGACCGAGATTAATAAAACTTTAAACAATCAAGGATTCGGGTTTTTCCAAGCGATTAAACTCGTGAGAGATAGACTCAGCACCTTCGCAGCGGGAGCAGCAATATCCTATCCATAGGATATAAAAATAGAAATATCTCCAAGTGACAGCAATTCGACCGACGAGAAAAGCGAACTCTACCTCTCCTTTGATAGAAGCCTAAACGTGCCTAAAATCGAATCATCGCGCAATACATCTATTATAAATAAAAAACCAATCAAAATGGCAGAAACAATTCAAGTACGCGGAATGTCCATAACCAACGTATTGGATTTAATTCCGCGATTTAATGGACAAAATGTATCGCTATCACTTTTTCTCGATGGGTGGAGAGAAGCTAAAGAATTGATACCCAGTACACTCGAAGGAGAATTAGCCAAATTTATCCGAATGCGCCTATATGGAGATGCACTAAATAGCACTCGCGGGCAGACTTTTGCATCGGTAAACGAAGTTATGGAATTTTTTGAAAATATTTACGGTTCGGCAAAAACTTATCATGATTGGTCTGGCGACCTAGCAAAAATGAAACAGAAAAGTAATGAATCAGTGATCGTATTTCTAAATAGAATTCGGGAAATCGAAAAAGAAATTACAGCCGCAGCTCAGCGGGAAGGCCGAATAAGTAATAAACAAACATTTCAAAGTGACCTCGAAAAAGATTGCATCAAATTTTTTAAAAGGGGACTACGCTGGGAAATCCGAGGGCGCATGGGTACGCCTACCACGTTAAAAGAGGCTCGAGAACAGGCCATTGAGATAGAACGCGAATATGCGGGTTGCGCGATCGACGACGATGAGTTGCCGGACGCAAAATTTAAAAGTAGAGACACGCGAAAAGTGCATTTAGTCGATTTTGACCAGAGTTCAATAAAGTATGGTTTTTGTGGAAACGTCGGGCACGTGACACTTAACTGCCGTCAGCTCGCTATACAGCATCTACAGCGACAAAACGACTCACGTGACCATCAACGAGACCGAGGACCCCCACCGCGCAATAATCAAAATTTTCGAAATGACAATCGGCCAAATAATACGAACTTCGGAGGATGGAACGCTGATAATAGACGACGTGTAGAATTTTTACCGAATCGTAACAATGAGTACAATCGCGATAGTCGTAATAATAATTATAATCAAAGGAGTTTTGAAACTCGGAGACAACCTGACAGTGAAAATAATTCAAGATCTAACAATTATAACAATTATAATCGCAACAATCCTTCGAATAACCAAAGCTCATTCGTACCTACATGTTATTATTGCGGAAAAAGAGGCCACACGCAACGCGAGTGTTTTAGACTACAGCGAGAGACGCGCGCGGGAAATACAGCGCAGGGAAACGCCGAGTCTCTCTCTCAGGAGGGCGCACGGAGAGAGATGACAGCTGGCACGCCCCCGAACGATTCCAACGAGAGGAATACTCCCACATCCGTACCGAAACAATAAATTTGAGTCGCGCAAGCACGGTGCCCACCATAAGAGTAGACATTGGAGAGTTTAACAAGCCATTAGAATTTATGCTTGACACCGGAGCCTCTGTTAGTTTAGTGCGTAAATCGGAGGTATCGCCCTATACTAACATAAAAACAGACGAAATTATAAGATTAAAAGGCATAACAACAGAATATATTTCAACTCTTGGCAAGGTGACGGTAGATTTTAATAATGTGTTAACAGATTTTCATTTAGTTGACGATGATTTTACCATAGCGGAAGCTGGCATATTAGGTAATGATTTCTTTCGTAAAAACGAAGCAACAATTAATTATTTTGAAAATTATATTGAAGTTAATGGACAAATAATTCCTTTTGAAAAGTATCCTATGGAAACAGAACCGAGAGATACGAAACCAGAAAAGAGAGAAAAAAATGAATCTAAAAATACCCGAATAAGAAGCGATCTGAGTGAAGAAGGGGAAACAGACCATGAATATAATGATTCTTATGTTGATGATAAACGAAATACTTTTGATCAAGGAAATGATAAATTAATTGAGGGAAATAATGAATTAATTGAAGAAAGTTGTGAATCTATTGATGAAAAAGATAATAAAAAATATTATGAAAGTATTTATGTTAACCGAAATCCGGAAAATATTTATGTGCATTTCGAAACTAATGATCGTGACGTTATAGAAAATGACGAGTATAATATTCGAGAAATAAAAGACGAATCAAGTGAGAATATATATACAACTGAATATGTTGAGAATTTATTTAAAGAAATTGAGCGTTTAAAGAAGCTTTTGCAAGCTAACATTTCTCGAGGCAACGAGAGTGAGCATACAAATTATGTGAATATTGAGGAAAATATCGTTATGAAAAAAATTGATTCTAGTGCGGAATACGATGAGATGAAAAATGAAGTTAATGTTGTTGAAATTATTAATGATGAAATGATTAATGATGATGTTGATACGAAAAATGTATTTGTTGATGAGAATACGGAGAATATATTTGAGGAGAATAAAAATAACGATAATTACGAGATAGTTGCTAATAATGCTACTGATTATGAAAATCTGTAAATGCTGAAACCTTTGAAAATTTATACGGGGATAAACAAGAACGTAAAACGAATAAATGTCATTTTGTTAAAAATTATATTGAGAATAGTCAAATGGATGACTTATGTTACAATTATATGGAAATTTCAGATAAAGATTATTTTGTCAACGGAATGCCAGATAACGCAATTCCCATCTTTCAAGTCACGGAAGCTGACAATGCCGAAACGCCAAGAATAGACCGTTTGAAACCATTACTAAGATATGCTCATTTAGAAACCGAATTGCGACAGCCAATCGAGCGCCTTATAGAAGAATATGCCGATTGCTTTCATTTAAAAGGTGAAAAGTTGGGGACTACTCATTTTATTAAACATAGGATATTAACCGTTAGCGATGTGCCTATCTGTACTAAGCCTTACCGATTTCCTCACGCTCTTGAAGAAGAACTCGATCGTCAAATAAAAGAAATGCTTGATGGAGGTGTAATCCAGCCTTCTAATTCTAATTATTCTCACCTGTATTTTTAGTGGCAAAATCTCCGGATAGTAAAGGTAATAAACGATATCGAGTAGTTGTTGATTTTCGCAAATTAAACGATATAACTATAAAAGATAAATATCCATTGCCAAATATATTAGATATAATCGATCAAGTAGACGGAGCTGAATATTTTTCTGTATTTGATCTCGCTCAAGGATTCTTTCAAATTCCCTTACACGAAGCCGATAGACATAAAACAGCTTTTTGCTCTTCGAACGGTTTATACGAATTCACTAAAATGCCAATGGGTCTTTCAAACCCACCTGCTACCTTTCAACGTTGTATTGATAAGATTTTTAAAGATATGCAAGGCAAAGAAATCTTCTTATTTTTAGATGATGCGGTTATCTATGGAAAAACTATTGAGGAACATAATATTAAATTTGAGAAATTTCTGAAACGATTACGCGAAGCTAATTTAAAATTACAGCCAGATAAATGTGAATTTTTAAAGAAAGAAGTTATTCATTTGGGGCATTTGTTAAGTAAAGAAGGAGTTAAACCGGATCCAAAGAAATTAGAAGCCGTACGAAATTTTCCAATACCTCGAACTCAGAAAAATATTCGTGAATTTTTGGGATTAGTCGGATATTATCGTCGATTTGTACACAATTTTTCGGGAATTTCGAAACCATTAAGTAACTTATTAAAGAAAGACGTGCAACTTATATGGAATGAGCAGACACAAGAAGCATTCGACGTATTAAAAGAAAAACTTTGTAGCAAACCAGTTTTACAAATTGCAGATTTTTCCAAGCCGTTCATAGTAACGTGCGATGCTAGTTTACACGCTATTGGAGGTATTTTAAGTCAAGGGGAAATAGGTAAAGACAGACCAATAGGGTACGTATCTCGAGTACTTTCCGACACTGAAAGCCGATATGATTCATACTCACGAGAAGCCTTGGCAATATTATATTCTGTGTCACAATTTAGACCATATTTACTTGGCAGACATTTCACGATTGTTACTGATTGCAAACCTTTAATTTGGTTTAAAAATTCAACAGATTTAACGTCGAAAGTAAGTAGATGGAGAATTAAATTAAATGCATACGACTACGATATCGTCTATAAATGTGGAAAAGCTAACGTGAACGCAGATGTACTCTCGAGGAATCCCGTCGAGCGGTCCGGAGAGGGGCAGACGGAAGAACCCGTACTAGCAATAGAGACACGAGCCAGAGCCGGAAAAATACAAATTCCCAATTATCGAGAAAAAAGACCAAAACGCGCTAATAATTCACGTAATAAAAACCAAAACAACAATCAACCTGAAAATGATAACGCGGAAAATGTCGAGATTACCGAAGAACGGAACAATGATGTAACAAATTTGCATAATAATCAATTAGAAATACCCGTAGAGTCAACGGAGGAAAACAATGTGGAGTCTATTATAAATAGAGAAAGAAGATTTGGAAAACTATTTGTTGAATGTAAAGAACAATTATTTATGCAAAAAGATAATTATATATATTTTATAACTTCGGATGGTACGTCATGTGACGAAGGGGCTCGACAGCTATATACGCGCAACGAATTGCCTAGATTCTCTGGTTTAGAAGCAGGAGAAATTAAAATCACGAATCGAAGTAATAAATTACACTTTGCCATTGTTACAAGAGGGACACAATCCTTAAGTACTACTGAAATTCTAAATAATATGGTTGCTGCGTTTAAAGTTTTGAAATCACTCATCATAAAAGAGAATATACGCTCTATTAGCATGGCTAAGAGCAAAGATATTGAAAACGTATTATGGGACGATATATTAGTTAAATTAAGACAAATATTAAAGGGAGTACCAGTGAAAATCATAATTTGTTTGAATTTAATAAAGTACATTGCTGAAAAGGATAGAGTCCGAATTATGGAAGAGTTACATAATACAGCTATAGGAGGTCATAAAGGAGTAACTAAAACTTATAAACGAATTAAACAAAGATATTACTGGGAAAACATTAAAGAAGATGTACAAAATTTTATACGTAAATGTCTCACATGTCAGTTAAAAAAATTAGTTCGAGTCAAGACCAAACAACCTATGCAAATTACTGACACACCTCAATCACCGATGGAAAAGATTAGTCTCGATATAGTTGGACCCTTTCCTGAATCTAAAAATGGTTATAATAATATACTAACAATTCAATGCAATTTTTCGAAATATTGCTTAGCAATACCTATAAAAGATTCCACAGCGGAGTCAGTAGCAGACGCGTTAATAAAACGTTTTATTTGTATTTTTGGAGCACCTCTTACAATCCTCACAGACCAAAGTAGTAATTTTATGTCAAGTTTAATGAGAAGAGTGGCCAAGAAATTTGGCATCAAACAAGTAAAAACTACTGCTTATCATCCGCAATCTAACGGTTCTTTAGAAAGATCACATCATTCGCTAACCGAATATATTAAAACGGCCTTAGATAACGAAACTTGGGACGAATGTTTGGAATTAGCTACATTTTGTTACAACACGGTGCCACATGAGGGGCATCAGTTTACACCCTATGAGTTAGTTCTTGGACGACTAGCACGTGTTCCTTCAAACGAGCCACTTGAGCCCGAAGATCTGATCCCCACATATAACGATTATGTAATTAATCTTAGTAAAAGATTAAATGAACTTCAGAGAATTGCACGGGAAAAATTAATCGAGTCAAAAATTCGATCAAAATATTATTATGATAAAAAAATTAATCCAAAGAAATTTAAAATAGGGGATACAGTTTGGTTGTTAAAAGGAGGAAAGCAGTATAAACTAGCCGATCAATATGAAGGACCATACACTGTTGTAGATGTATTTAACAATCAGCGAAATATAAAAATTAGAATGAAAAATAAGAAAATTAAAACTGTTAATGCTAATGGACTTAGAGTTTCATATATAGAACCTGAACAAGTATAAAAACAAAAAGAAAAAAAAACACGTGTGTCCTAAAGTAGAAATGGGCATGGGAAATAAAATAATACAAAATCTTTTTAACTCAAAACGGAAAAATATTCACATACTTTTCGCTATAAAGGAAGAATGTTGAAATCCCATGTTCAACATTCTTTTTTTTTCAGGTGGGGTGGAATTTTATATAAAAGGCAACAACCCACACGAAAGATAGAGAATAAAAAAAAAAGACATAAAGAGAAAAGCAGCTTGAATAAAATTACACATTGGTAATAAAAAAAAAAATTATCAATATACTAACAGAAATTCTATGTTACAGCCGACTCAACACAGGTTATATACACATGTCACATATTCTTGATAAAATTTTTTTTTTGCTTCTTTCATTTTGTATCGATATTAATATAAAATTTAAATAATATTATATGTAATCTAGTATGTAAAAACTGAATGTATGATCGTAAACAAAGAAAATTATATATAAATACATAAACCAAAAAAAAATTGTAGCAACGAAAAGTACCTTATAAATCATATTGTAAATAAATAATGATGTGCGGAGAATGATAATACCCATCATTGTTTATAAGAAATACATACAATACACACATATACAAATATATACATTACAAATATATACAATAATACACATATACAAATCTTTAGCGAACGTCGAGTTTCACTCGTCCGTTCTTTTTCGGGCCGGGAGGTGTAATGTAATCACCGATTCCATTACGCATCCAAAACACTACTATTGCTATACACATCATATCTACACACACACACGCACACACTTACTTACTAGCACGTCATCGCAGCACTCAAGAAGTGGAGCTGACAAAAAAAACCAGGAGAGAGAGAGAGATTAACTTATAGGTGCAAGCGGCACATAAGAAGTGGATCTGAAAAAAACCAGGAGAGAGAAAAATCTACTCATACGTACAAGCGGCACCCAAGAAGAAAAAAACGGGAGAGAGAGAGAGATTCGCTCATACGTGCGAGCGGCACCTTCACGAAAATAGGCTATATTCCAACGAACCAAGCAATAAATTCAAAATGTCATAAAAACGCTAGGTGATATTTTAGATTCAATGATAGCTTCATAAGAACCGCGTATTCGTATTTTTAAACGCGAGAACAACGGAAATGTTTCCACGCAATGCGACGACAAACCACCGCGGAAAAATGAGCACAACTATGAGAAAAAAACTAGCGAGGAGAGAAAGAAACCGAAGCGCAATATTCGACGATCTGGAAATCCATTGGAAACACGTGTGCGATCTCCAGTAGAAAAAAAGAGACCGCGGGAGAGTTCTAAAAGAGACAAATTCTTAAGTGGTAGTCATAAACTATGATGTTTATGACTTGACCTGCCACGATTCCCTTAAAATTGAGAGAGGAAAATACAAATAGTAAGGTGACCCAATATGGAAATCACTAGCCCGAGAAAAACAAGGGGATATGCGAGTATATAAAGCCCGGGAGCAAAGGGCAATAGTCAGTCAGTAATCTCTCGCAGAACGTTACTCTGCTTGTCGCCAGACCATCATCAGTCAGTAATATCCGAAATCTCTCGCGGAACGTTACTCTGCTCGTCGCCAGACCACTCATATAAAAAAAAACTAGCATCACACAGTATACGCTACTTGTGCGTTTAGAAATAAAGAGTATCGGACTTAGTCGCACGGTCGAGGAAGTGTATCCATCGGCATCTTTTCCGAATATCACCCCCTGCTGAAGAAACAGAGGCAGTGGACTCCCTGCAGTCTACTCTACGCACCTCGAAAGGACGAGCCGTCACTTCCAAGTGCAGCTAGCCACCGCTGTAACCTGAACCACCGAGCCTAGGCTGGAAGGCGCCGAGGATTGACAGCTGCAGCCACCCAGGAACATCTTTACACACATACACAAACAGCCACGCACACTCACACATTAAGGTACTTTTCTCCTTTTAGAAATAAACGTGTGTCGATTTAAAAAGAAATAATGTATAGTTTAAGTGACTTCGTATCCGGCTCCCTTCCCCGGTAGGCAGTGACCGCGTCCGCGGTAGCCAAAAGGGATTTCCTATCATTCATTCATTTAATCATTTAAATTATTATAACTTTCACGTATCGTGAAGTTCGACTATTAATTCAGGTAGGAATTCATGTAAATGTATTAATGTGTTAGATTTTGGTAATTTAAATTTATAATCTGGACGTAACAATATATTAAAACATAAATTTTAGGGAGTGACCTTTGAGGTTGGTTTTCACCCCTTTAAACTGCTTTTCCGCCGATAAAAAAACACGTGTCTCTTGTTTTTTGATAAACTATAACATATTAAAACATTATTGAAATCGGTGATTTCGGGCTGGGGCGGTTTCCTTGTCAGTGAATAGAGCGTACGCCTAGAGATCTCGGGAGCCCTGGATCGATTCTCAGTCCCAGCTTCTTCCTTTGTGTTTTTCCTCTTAATATAATTGCATCTTCATTATTATTATTATTATTATATGTTATAACTCTCATAACTTTCTAAAGTTATTGTTACCTTCAAATTCAAATTTAATAAGATATGATCAGAATTGGTGTAGTACGCTCATATTCTATGCGTATAATACACGGTGTATTACTAACGGGCCGTGTAATTGAGAATTTTGTTTTTGTAATTTTTCCTGTCGCTCAAGCGGCATCGTAGTTGCAAGTTTGAAAGCAAAATCAGTTCCATTGAGTGACTATAGTCTTTTTATTATAAAAAATAAAAGTTAAATTTTTTTACAGCTTATATTGTTTCTCTTATTTTTCTTCCGATTACAATAATAAGTTGTCCTACCCTAAACCTAACACTCTAACCTAAAAGTTATGAATGACTTTTCATGCAAAAACAAACTGTCCGATATTTACGAAAAATAATTTTTTTTAACAAAATGGGAAGAGGCAGACATCAAAATTGAAAGGGGTACGGTGAAATAAAGAATGAGAAAAATGTTATTATTAGAGCAAAATGCATAAGCTGTGAAAAGACTTTTGTAACAAGAGATGCCATTAAATTGGGTATTCATAAAAAGTATACGATATGTATGTAGTAGTAGACGTACCAACCCCCAAATAATTAACTATATTTCAAACAATTCTGTAAGATCGAGACTCATCAGCTTGATCTTCGGCTGGAAGCATGGCTTGATAGTAGCAACTATTGGATCGACAATGCAGTTGAACTAGAATTAAATGTATTTTCTGACTTGTACGCTGTCTGTTAAAAACATTTCACAATTCTGTCAGGTTGGGACTTCCTCAGCTTCATATTTTCTCAAAAATCCAAGATAAGGGTCGTCATTCATAGAAAATCGATGCTGTCATTTAGACATTTTTTATATTTAGCTTAATCGAAACCAATTACAATATAATATGTGATTATTATTTCAAGAATGAAGGCATATGTATCTATAGATGCTATTTTAGAACTTATAAATGCAGACTTGCTTGACATTTTTCATAACATACCAAAATTTGTATACTTTTTGCATAATCCTGGGATTATTTAATAATAAAATATAGGGAATTATTAATAGTCAGGAATTAGCGTCTCTGAGAGAGCTAAAGTAGTTATTGGTTCAACGATGCAGTTGAATTGCAATTAGATATGCTTTCTGACTTGTACGCAGTCTGACTTTATAGAATTCTGTAAATGTGGACTTCTTTAACTTGATCTTGTTAAGAGACGAGGATAAGGATTGTCAGCCATACAAAAATTATATAGTTTATTGTTTAAACAGTTTTTTAGTGCGCAACATGTGCGCACTATTTTTGCGAGTGCTCATACACGGTTACGGCAGCTGGGCAGCTCTGCGTCTGGTATACCATATCAGAATATAGTTATTTTTTCAGGGGTTGGTACGTCGTTTTCTAACGCCACAAGTTAATGCATCCTCGGACCAGCGAACTCTGAAAAAAATTCTCCATAACTTTTTCTGATGTAACCTGCAACGAAAGACAAAGGTAAATAATCTAGATGATATGTATGTCCTAATTTAAAACTAAGCGGAGAATATGCCTTAAATATCAGATCCGTAACAAGTCTCCAACTTAGATTTAGGTGTAAAAGTATACAAAAAAGAAGACTCGTTAAAGAAATTTTTGCACGTACATTTAAAAATGTATAGTTATAACAACATAGCTCTCATTTTTACATAATTAAACGCTTTTATTATTAAAACAGTGAGCTTACTTTTTGTCCGTTAATTAAAAAAGAAAACTTGAAAACTATGCTATCGGTTCTGAAAAACGCACGAGTCACTATAAGGGCACTACCAACTAATTAATTCTCATTTTATATGTTATAATGTATCAGACAAACTCGATTGATGCTATAGAAATACAAGATTGTCCAAATACGAGCTGACTTTGTTGTTCAAAGTGAAAGGAAAAGCACAATTGATCAGTTTCGTAACTCGACGAAACTACTATTGAAATAAAATCAATTAAAAAATAAAACGTGCTATTCTCAAGTAAATGAGTGAGTACTTTGAAGTCTGCATGGGGAACAATTTTATATATCGTTTAATTAGGCTGTCCGAGCAAATAATAGCTGAAATGTCAGTTGCGTAACACTCAATATTCAATACTGCTAATAATATGAATCGCAAGGCTAAGTGCACGGACCCGAGTCCCGAAGCTTGACTCCGACACTCACTGGTACGGGAATACACTAATAAGCGGCGCTAGCATTGTTAGCGCACGAGACCAGCATCGAGCAATAGCTGTAGAGCACGAGGACAGCACATGGCGATCGCAGAGAACGCGAACTTTTGCAAGCGCGCAAAGGGTCGCAGCAATAGCAAAGAAATTTTGAAAGCTCATTTTTTTGCATGGATAAATCAGATTATATCAAAAACTTTTAAGGGGATCCGAAACCCAAGTACTACCGACCGAGTTAATAGACCGAGAAAAGTCCTTGAAGCTAAAAAAATACGATAAATTACGGAAACCCAAGACGTCATTGACCTTCTTTTTATAATTTTATCTATTACTGTGAAAAGTTTCGCATGAAAATATTGACACATTAATACATGGCATAACTAGGGTAAAACCGCTGCCATTTCTTTGGAACAAAGGCTCCTATAATTTTATCTCTTACTCCAATTCGAACGTGATAATACCTTTGAAACAGCTCTTTCCTTGGGTGAACAATTTTCTGTATAATTTAAAACTATTTTTGTTTTATTTAATAAAATTACATTTTTTACCTAACTTAATCCAAATTTTTAACATGATTCATCCATTTTTACTCCAGCTATCGTGTATCACAGTGTGAAATGCTTACTTTCTTTCGCATTTTAATATATACAAAATAAGTAAGGTTAGTTATTATAAGCAAATAAATCGATACCCATCCCGCTATAATGCAGTGTATATTAAGATACTCTCTTGATAGTACAAAGTATAACAATATATTTGACATCGAGATACTATCATATTATTATTAAACAGACGTTAAATATAAAACCAATAGCAATTGACAAATTCAATAATTACTTAATTAGATAAGAACAAGGAATGACAACGTAAGGCGAAGTAAACATAAAAATAAAATTAAACTCGAATATTGACAAGTAAAATCAGTTAGGAAATCAGTAATAATAGTAGATTCAGGTAAAACAACAATGATAAAAAGAAAAAATATATAAACGAAGAAGAATTAGAGGCACAAGAGCAAACGAGGCCCACCGATGCGCACGTACACATTGCGGTGCTACAGCGGAGGCTCAAAGCTAAGCAAGGCACACCGATATGCACGAACACATTACGACTATGCGGCAGGAGACTAAGCAGATAAAAATCGAGTCGCTAGAAAATATAACGAACACAGCAGACGCAAGTAGAGAGAAAAAAAACAAGAAATCTACTGTACATTATGGACCATGCATGCCCAAAAGTGATGCACGTGCAATGAAGGACAAGCCGCGGAGAGTGCAACGCTATCGGCAAGTGACACATAAGTCACGCCCGCTAGAAGCTCGACGAGGCGCCAAAGAGGACACCGCGCGAGTCGGCTAAAATGCATAGAGGAAGCTTCTATGAGCCTGGAGATAAGAAAAAGTAAATAAGAAGCGAGTTGATAGGAGAAGAGTAGAAGGGGACTCGATGTACTCGAAAAAAGGATTTTTACTCTGGTTTTCTGATTGGCCCTCCAAAAATCGGAAATCGCCTCTCCTACGAGGTATAAAAGAGCCCAGCAACAGGTCCTCACATTCTCAGTTCGCATCAAAAAATCGTCGCCACGCGAAAGCTCTGCCCGAGCTCGGTCCGGTATAACATTTTAGGACTTAGAATATTTTCGACGATTCAAACACTAAGAATATTTTGATATTTTTGGAGTTAGAACACTGACGTTGTCGTTGGCCGTTCTACGAATCAGCAAAAGATTATTTTCAATTCACTAGTTAGTTGCGAGAGAGTGTTATACTAAATTTGTGGAAAAGTGAATAAATCTTATAAAATTTTAAATCGCGAGTGAATCATTTAATTGAAAGCTCCTGATCCCTGGCGTCTATTTTCGATCCGAACCATCCACTTTGGGAGGGTAGGTCAGAAGCAGAACAAAAGACAAGATAAGAAACTAAGTATTCTATTTCTTTCTTTCTCTTATCACAATTCGTTGCATGAAAACTCAATCGCATCTTCCAAAAGTCTACATACTATAACATAATATTAGTCCGTGATACAATCTTAACGATAGAAGTGATGTCTTACTTAACTGACTATTAAGGGAAGATTAATTTGCATTATAAATCTCTGTGCTGGATTTAGACTAAAAATACATAACGATCAATGGCGGTTTTAAAATACTTTCCGGTGGCTACTGGAGGCAGTTCTTTCTTATATCGCGAAGGTAGTCAGGCACCGATGGCGCTAAGTTGCGTTTTAAAGCTTTGCCGTCATATGTGCTTATTTAGCAAATACAACAAAAAATAATACAAACTTGTAGAGTTACTGCCCGGTGACAACTTTCATAAGTTTAGGATATAACAACAGAAAAGTTTAAAAATGGTACACGATAACTACAGAGAATAGCATGAATCGTGTTAAAATTGTACTCAGTTAGTTTATTATCTTAATCTCTTTGTTTGGGCTGTTTATTATGTCCTTTAATTCAGAGAGGGAGGAATGAAACGAACAATATTTTAGGCATAAAAACAATTTTCGTATTGGAATAGTACATACGGATGAATAAAGGTACGTGCCAAAGAACTGGCAGTAGTTTTTTTTATATCCGTTATAATATTTTTGAATAATTTTAAAAATATTAAATTTTTTTAAGGTATTTTATATTTTAGGTTTGGCATGCTTATTTTACTTTTACCCGATAATTGACTTCCTAAAAAAATGGGAAACTTTTATTTCTACTTTCAGGGGCACTAAAAGGTCTTTCTGCCTAGGTGTGGAATAATCTTGATTTTTTGAAAGTTTTCACCCACGGTTGAGCTCTTAAGATATATCTCTTCAAAAACTTTTACTGTTCAGTTATATTAGAAATGGTATTATTTTTATTAAAATTGTAATTCTTGAGAATGATAAAGTAACAGGTATAGCTAAACGCAAAATTTTTGTTCGAATTATTATACTCTCATGCATATATTTTATCAGATTTAAGTATTGTGATTCTACCCATGAGAAAAATTTAAAAATCAATAAAAATTAAATTTTAATCTATTAAAATTTAATATTTATTGATTGCGTATTTATAAGTTTTAATCAATTAAAACTAAAATACGCAATGAAATTAAAACCAATTTGGAACAAAATAACAAAAATATGAGTCAGATTTTAGTAGTATTAATAAAGTAGTTTCAGATTGATTACATCACGCACGCATACACGCACGCACGCGCGGGCGCGCACACCTTAAATTATCAAAAAAGTTTAAAGTAGATATATATATATATATATAAGTTAAAAGACAAAACTATTTATATACTAAGCTTTATTGTAAAAACGTGAATAAATTTTTGTACATATGTTATATTATATAAGAAGTACAACGTGCCCTTATAAGCCAAAATTCATAATTTTCAGTCACCGCTTACTTAGTTGTGATCATCGAAGAGCACTTTGGCACTTAAAGAAGAACTTAAAATACATCTAATTATTAAACAGATATGGGAATAAGAAAAAACAAATTATTAAAAACATTCGCTAGAAATTAATAATATAAGTTAAAGAAAATTGCTGTTTGTAGATAGATTTTTTTAAGTATAATTTATTTTCAAACCTCCACGTTGGATGTAGAATTACATATACTTCAAACATTTCTATAAGTACAGAAAAACCTATTACGGCATATTTACATAAATTAGGCAATATTCACAGTTAGTTACTGCTAGTGTATTTTATTTCTATAAGAGAAATAAAGGAAAATGATTTATATGATATGCAATTATGCGTAATGATTAACTAGATATTTAGAATTTTTTTAACCAAACTCACTTGTGAGTAATTTAACTTACCTCATACACTTACATTTTAGGGTAGAATTGTAATGTAGATTTCATAATAGCACTAACAGAAAATTATAACTTTTAGATATTTAACCATTGTAATTATCTTTGTATGTAAAAAAATATTATTAATTTGCAGTATACTGTTAACTTTTTTAACGTAAGTGTCACGTGGCCAACTATTAACTTGAAGCATTTTACTTGCAGACTTTCATGACGCGACTGCGCGAGTTGTGAAGAGGCAGACTATTTTTACGGAAGAAGTACTAAATGCAATTATTAATTTCATTAAATGTTATATTAAAATATTAATTCTTATATTCAAAGCATCTTTTGTATTTGTTTATTTATTTACATCGATTTTTCAGTAACATACTGCAATACAATTCTTTTGGTCATTTATAAGATATCCTATAACATCGATTGAAAAGTATAAACATTATACTAAATTTAACATGTATATCGGTACTAGTGTTAAGAAATTAGATAATTGAAAAAATAAATATGCTAAAGTGACCAGTAGTTTCTGCATTGCCATTATTTCTAATAAGTAATCTTATACTTGATCATTAATTTTTCAGAATAAAATCACATACACTTGTTTTATCGTATCGATTTCTTTCCACATTATTTTAGAGAGGTCGTAATTTCAAATTTTTCAAAATATTGTAAAAATAATAAAATAATTATGAAAAGAAATTAATTATAATTTAATAGCAATATACAATTTTTGTATAAGACTTAAAATGCAATCGAGAACAACTGATATTAAACAGCAACAGTTGAAACTATATTAAAATATACATAGTTTCTATTCACGTAAATTTAGTTTGATAATTTATTACAAAACAATTTTTTTCCTAATTATTATCGGCTTATTAACAAGAGTGTGATTGATTGAGATTCGTTTCCGTTTAATATTTTATGTCATTAATTACAGAGAAATAACATTATTAAATCGTGTCAATTGCACAAAATAATTTTTTATAATTTAAAATAGGAATTTTCTCTATTTCCATGTCGTTTAGTTATGTAAATAATGGGTATTACGGAAATCTTGGTGTCAGTCGACCATAGAATAGCAACAATTTTTACACTTAATTTAATAATATTAAATACTAAAAATAAAGTAAGTACATTTTTCAAATAAATTTTTTTAGAACGATGAATTATATATGTATATAATTTAAATAAATGTTTATACATTATACATACATACTGTAACGATTAAGTCTTCAATTCCCGGTTACAATACATACCCCTACTGAAAAAGCTCAGGTGATAATCACCTGATAATCACCTAATAATCAACTGATTATAACCTGATTATCATCTGATTATCATTATCATCTTATAAAACGTTATATTATAAATAACTATCAATTTAGTATAACTATAATTTATTTAGAATTTAAATAAATTAAATTTAAAAAAAACGAAATAATAAGGAAAAAAATACTTCCCTGCCCAAATATTGAACTAAGATCCTCAGCGTGACAATCTATTACACTGCTACCTAAGTTATTCATTTATATCTCACAGCAGATAAAATTAGTTTGTATTCATAAAAATTTCATAAGTAAATATTTTTATTTACGAGTATGAGTTATATGTTTACATATTTTTAAATGATGGACAACTTTGTTAATAAAATTAAATTTTAAATTTGTAACGGTTGCGTTTCCCTTATGCTGGAGTCTCAGCTGGGAACCAGGATTTGAAAGGGGAAAGGATAATAACAAAGCTTATTTGTAATAGAATAGTGTAATATATTCTAAGATCTTAAGAACACGTGGAGTTCTAGTTGTTGTCTTCAATCTGAAACAAATAAACCAACGCATGTGGTTTAGAAAGATTTCGCTTACAATGTGTCTTACAAGTGTTTAGATTGCGGTACGGAAACGGTATTACAATATTACCTTATCTATGTAGGCGTGGGGGCGAGTGTGTACGTGTGTGTCACTTAACGACTCATCTGTTTGCGACGAAGACGTGTGCGCACGACTATGCCGCCGTTTCTTATAGGCTCCGTATTCTCTGTATACTGTGTACGCACAGTGAGAGACCACACACGGTGCAACGGTGTAGCGAGATTGGAGGTACCCTACCGAGACGTGTAAGTACGACTCAGTGTGACTCCTGGATTTTGATACAGGTTTTTCCTTTATCCTGAGGGCTCTCAGGATAAAGGAGGCGAGGGAAAAACTATGGTTTGGTGGTTGGGTGTACGGTAGTAATGTTAGCAACTCGGAGTGGCACCCACGTGAGCTCACGGGGGTGGTGCAGCTAGTTTCTTTCTTTACCAGGATTTCCCTTACTCGGTATGCTCACTGTAGCAAGACAATTGGTGGTACGATATTACGGTTCGGCCGGTGTGGTCGGTGAGGCCTCGAGACAGCATCCACTTGTGCTCACGAGGAGGCTGTTTCTATGTCTCTTGGTTTCCTGGTTACCTCGTATGCACACGATGGTAATCAGGAGTGTTGTCCGTTACCGTAGAATCATCGTCACGTGTGCTCGCGAAACTTGATCTACGGTTTGCTCTTCTCGGACTCTCTCCACAGTGGTGTCTGCGCACAGCACTGTGCAGATCGGAAGCTCGAATCGAACTGTCTCCCTAGCCTGGCGGCTGGTCTTATGTCTCGTAGCAAATTCATATATTCGGACTGAAATTGTATGATTAGATATATATCTCTAAAAATTAAGACGTCTCAAAGACAAAAGCGACATTAAATAATCATTTAATTCCATATGGGAATTAAAAAAAAAGAACAAAATATTTCTATTTTCTTTATTTCTTAAACATCTATTTCATACTTATATATTATTTGAATAATATGAATTTTATTGAATTTGAACATAAAGTGTAAAAGATAAGAAGATAAACTAATTTTATCCTTTTATGAGATATAAGATAAATAAATCTCAAAGTTCTCCTAACTTCATGATTAGCTTACGTAGTAGTGTGATGGATTATCACGCTGAGGATCTGACTTCGATCCTTGGGCAAGAAAATATTAATTTCTTCTTTTTTGGCATGATTATGAATTGATTATTTATATATATATATATATATATATATATATATATATATATATATATATATATATATATATATATATATATATATATAAATATATATATATATATATATGTATATATATATATATTAGGGTGGCGCTTATTTCCCAAAGTGCTTGAATACCGGCTCCCGTTTCGGGAAACACTTGCATTTACCCAAAAACATGATTTTTTCGCTCCTACGTATTTAATACTGTAGCATTCAAGAATAGTCAAACGTCAATTTCCAATATGTAAGCTATTTTTTCGATGCATTTTTTCACGTAGAATACGATGGCGCTGTTGCTTTTATCATAAAACATAACCTTAAAGCAGTTTATGCGCCTAGCGTTTTTAGCTTATCTTTTATGATAAAAGCAACAGCGCCATCGTATTCTACGTGAAAAAATACATCGAAAACATATCTTACATATTGGAAATTGACGTTTGACTATTCTTGAATGCTATAGCATTAAATACGTAGGAGCGAAAAAATCATGTTTTTTGAAAAGTGAAACGGGTTAATCACTTGCTAAATCACATTTTATTGCTGAATCCATCGTTTTTGGGTAAATGCAAGTGTTTCCCGAAACGGGAGCCGGTATTCAAGCACTTTGGGAAATAAGCGCCACCCTAATATATATATTAAATATTTTAATAAATGTAGAAACTTATGAGTTGCAGTTTAAAAATAAGATATTCAAGATAAAATTTTATCTAAACTGAATAATGATTGACGGTAAAGTAGAAAATGTCTTAATAAATCAAAGGTCTTCTACATCTTATAATATTTGCAAAGTTGGACCTAAAGACGTAAATAATATTTTATATGTTTCAAATCTTTAATGTAAAACCGAATATTATCAGTTTGGTTCCCTAGTATTATATAGTTGGATACGATTCATGGAATACTTTTTACACATAGATACAATTACAATTTTTGATTTTAAGAAACGGTCGCTAAAACGTATTACGTCCTAGGATATGATGATGTCGTAAGTTGCAACATTTTTTATGGTTAGTTTATTATGGGGAACACGGAGAACGACGAGAATTTTAATGAAAGAATCCTAGCGCTTTCGGTGTTTAGACATTCCCACGATCCTGAAGAACAGCGCAAAATGCCTGGTTGGGAAACCCTTCGTTAGTGAAAGAGCATTTAGATTCGCGTCTTCAGAATATAAACTCGACTTAAAAGCTCCGAAAAGCCGATGGCACGCGTTAATCCTATAGCCTTTCTTCTAAGTGTAACGTCACGGATTATAATGTAAGCGAGATGTCGGTAAGGAAGCGATTTTCGTCGCCGCGGTTTTGATAAGCGAACAATCACTTAAGCGGGATCGTGACTCTAAGGCGTTGACAAGTATAGACCGTAAGTAATCGTGCCGAGAAGAAAGGCGAACGTGAATGTTAGAAGAATTAAGCAAATATTAATAAATGTAGCGAGGTTACCTTGTGGAATGATATCCTTGGCGAAGTGTAGAGAGCGATGAATCCAGCAGTCGGACAAGGATCTTGGAATAGGCGCGAGTTCAAATGAGTAATAGATTTAAGTAGCTTCTACTCTTACAGAGTTTATTCAATATAATTACAAGTGTCAATAAGAAGTAATTCGATACAGACTAACGTAAACGAGTTTACAGTTAAGCTAGCTGCCGGTCAAGAGGGCTAGACCCGGCGCGGGCCATGTATTTATACCCTGAGGGGTTGCGTGCGTTACAAATATAGAAGTATAAATTATCCTAGCAAGGCGGGTGGGATTAATTAGGGGAATGGTAGTAAAGGGAAATTTGAGTGGGTGCGTTTGATGGCTTTTAGTAACCAGGTCAACGGAAACGGCGGGAATTCGTTGTGGATGCTAAGGTAATTATTTACTGGTAACGTAGCGTAGAGTTCTTCTTTATCCAGGCTGATGTGCTGTGGTGGCGGTAGATGTCAGGACGTTACACGCTGGCCGCTGAAGAATTTCGCCGCCGGTGCGGCGTCGGCTGCTGTGGCGGACTACAGACCTGCTATGTTTTCCTGATCCTTTTCTGAAGATCGACTCTGAGTTAGCCTGTCGCCGCGGGTCGTCCGACGGCCGATATACCTTCTTGTTGGACCTGCTATCCTGATACAACCGCGAGTTCTGATGTTCAGGCGTGCGGGTTCTCTGACTTGTTAAAGAACTTAGTCCTTGTTGGACTAGTCTGGATCTTGTCATCCCTTTCGGACTGAGTATATTTATTATTAATTTTTTTTTGTTTTTGTGTGTACGCCCGGGCAAGTTTTCACACTCGCCTCGTGCGCGTCTTTTTTTTGTGTGTGTTTTCTTTGTGAGAATGGGAGTGTGTGTGTGTGCTTTTTCCCGAGGCTTATTCGCTTTTCCTTCGGGGTGTTGAGACGGTAGTGAGGGAAACTCGTTTGGGTTATGGAGTAGGGGTGCGTTCCGGGAGTGCGTGCGTTCAGGTGCATTAGTAGATGCGTGAGCGAGCTCCACAAGGCGCCTAGAATATGTATAGAAAATTCGTATATGCTGTGTAATAATGTAACCATGTATTACTGTATCTAGTATGAGTTTAATTAGTCTAAATATCAATAGTATTATTAGGCATGCTGCGCTGGCCGATCCGAAAGTTATACATTTTATCCATATGCGATTCCATGTTGAGTTAGCAATTTTTCTAGGGTTCCTTCGTCCATTACACGCGTGATGATATTTCGCTGCCCATTTTGCCTTTTCCCGCGAATCCCATTGCTAATTGATTTAGCACTGCTGTACGCTCGTTGGGAAACATGATGAATATTTTAAGCTTCTCTGTGTCGCCGTACGTGTATATCCGCTGTTCGCTAGATCTGTTGGGTTCTTGTACTTCCATGTTTGTTTCGTCTATGGTCTCAGTATTTGCGGTACGTCTTGCGTTGTTATGCCAGGTAACGCATTGTACAATTGACTGCCTAATTGATACATAACTGGTATTATTGTGTCGCATATTGTCCGTGTCCCGTATTCGCGCAGAATGTGTGTGCACAGGGATAGGAAAAGATCCTTATCGTCTCTTCTTACTGGCAGCTCTTGGAAGCATTCTGTAGTTTCGCGAGTTCTTACTTCAACTGCTACATATTTTAGGATGTGCACTACTTCCCCGGCAAGTAGGCTAATGTATCCTGGTTCTGACATTAATTTACACACGAGTAGGTCTGGCGCTATTGTTGCTATACTGATTGCGTTGGCTATGATTTTTCTTTCTAGTTTGCATTGTTGTAGTAGTACATCTTGATATAATTTCGTCATTTTGCCCCTTATATGTCTCTCGGTATTCACGAATTTCGAATTTACGTATGTGAGAAGATCTATGTTATTCACGTCTTTACTTTTTGTTGCTTCGAATCTTTCTTTATCCGGGTCTTCTAGTTGACCAATTTAGGGTGTTCTGTTTAGTTGGAATCCGCATATATGTGTAGCTCCTAGGTCCTTAAATGCGAAGGATAGTTCTTCGGCTTCGAGTACGTAAAGTTGCCGCCGTACATTATCTCTTTCTGTGATCTTAGCTACCGGGCCGGTGTACAAGTTAGTTATTTAGATTCACTTGGTTGTAACGTTCTTTTAGGCGTATAGTTACGTACCCGTGTGTTACTACATTGTAATCTTCTCTGTATGGATCCGCGTAATAACCGGTATTTGGCACTTTCCATCGTTTTGTATTGCGCCAGCGAAGGTCATTGGGTGCGTTATAGTGTCGTTTACCCTGAGGTTGTTGATGATATAGTTTACGATGGTCATAAATTTGTGCACGTGCATTTTTAGGCACTCTTCGCGAGATATTTCTCTGAGGTAACTGACTTCGCTGTTTTTTACGGTGGATTTGTGCGAGAACATGCCACATTTTTCGACCGTTCTTTTAATTATTATTTTGCAATAGAATACTCGCGTGGTCGTGAAGTCGTTAAGATGTAGTAATGTTATTTGCGTTCTCGTTGTGTTAAGTATTGGGTCGGGTATGTCGCATTCGCCGATGTCTACTAGAGAAAAGTTAGTGTAATTAGTACATTTTTGTAATCAGTAACATGACGTTAATTTAGCACAATTTTATTTAATTACTAACATTGCAAGACGACACTTAAGCGGCTTCTTTTTGCATTAACTATTCGTTACTATTTTACGCGCGCAAGTGCGATAAGCTTAAGCGGTTGCTGTGCACAACTTGTGTTTTATTTGCGCCTTTTTGTATTTTCACATTCCCGTAGTCCCATGTTTCGATTACTAGATATGGCCCTTCATTTTGGTCTTCGAATTTTTGCGTTTTAGGACCTTTATGCAGAATTACGTAATGACCCGCTTTTATTTTTATTGGATTTGCCTGTTTATCGTAATACCTTTTGGCTCTAGCTTTGGCTTGTGTAATTCGTTCGAAAGCTATTTCATGCAGCACGTTTAAGCGTGAAATGAGGCCCGTCATGTAGTCTGCGTAAGTCGGTAAAAGGTCTTCGGCTTTTATTGGGCTGCTCGCAGGTAGTCGGAGCAACCGGCCGATTAAACATGGCTAGTTCTCTCCACTCGTCCCATTCGCTGTCTTTTAATATGAACATTTTTAAATATTCGCTTAGCGGGTGATGCGATCTTTCCAATGATCCGTTTGACTGTGGGTGGAAAGCTGTAGTTTTTTTTTTTTTTTTTTTTTTTTTCATTTATTAAGCATTTGGGGCCATGGGGCCCATTTCAGCTTACAGAGAATACGTTTTGCATATATTATTTGTATTAGAGTATGTTACAAAGATGTGTGTGAATAGAAGTAAGGAACAATTGAACATCTAGCTATATATTCAGTTTACATTTCTGTAGGAATTCAAACATGTATTGGCAGGCTGGGCTGTCGGGCTCGGATAACAGAATGTGTGCAGAGCAGGGCAAAAATACTTCGATTTTATGAAGATTTGCGATTAGAACTTTTCTATTATGATCGTAGAGCCTGCACTGCCATAGTACATGATTGAGATCCTCGTTGGAAGAATCGCACTTGCACCGAGCGTCATTGACAATATGTACACGATGAAGAGATTCTGCTAACCCATAATGATTGGCTCTGCATCTATTGATAGTGGCAATGTAGGCCCTTGAAAGCTTAGACCCTTTGTACCAAGGGTATTTGGTATCTTTATAATAGGTTTCAAAATATTTCTGGCCTTTATGGGTTCCCTGAGACAGCAAGGTGTTATTAGCGTTAAGACGCATCGTTTTCATAAATATCTCTTTAAGATCAGTGAAGGGAACGGCTAGAGACTCAGTTACTTTGTTCTGAGTCGCTATTTTAGCAAGTTTGTCAGCATATTCATTACCAAGAATGCCTACATGCGAGGGGATCCAGAAAAATCTCGGGGCATAAGTTGGGTTTTTGGCTATGATTTGGGAGTATGTCTTTTTGCAACAAAAAATGAATGGGTTAGTTTTAACCGTTATTCTATTGTTTGCCAAACTTTGCAAAGCACTTAAGGAGTCAGAAAAAATTGCAGAATTTTCTATATTGTTATAAAGAATTAGTTCTAGGGCTTTAGCAATAGCGGCACATTCGGCCGAGAAGACAGACATTGAATTACTATAACTAGTTCTAAGTTCGATGTTGAGACTAGGGCAATATATACTAGAGCCAACAGATTCGCCTTCACTAACCTTGCTGCCGTCAGTGTAGAAAGGGCATATATTTTCGCTAGTCAGTAAATCGCCAATAATTTTATTCGGGTCAGCTGAATCTTTTAATTTTTTTCCTATATCTATATTAACAGTAATATTTGCAGAAATAACATCATAATCGTAACAGTATGCATTGAATTTTATATTTTTAATCATATTATTTTCGAATTCCATGATATCACAGATACCTTGACTTATTATTCTAGACCTCTTTGGTTGTTTTTTAATGTAAATTTTGTAATAAGTTAAAATGCACTGATACGTCGAAGAACTTGTGTTGGACATTTCTTTAGAGAGATAGGTATCACAGAGATATTTTACCCTAAAAATAAGAGGAGCAATTTTAGATTCTGCATGTAGGACGTTAGTAGGAGTAGTTATTCTATACCCTAAGGCGATTCTAATTGCGTTATTCTGCAGTTTTTGTATTTTCTCTAAAGATTTGGCCTTGTGTGGAAAGTAAATAAAGCTGCTAAAGTCAATAATAGAACGTATGAAGCTTTTGTATAGAATTACAAGTGTTTCGGGGTCGGACCCCCACCAAGTTCCGCAGAGAAATTTCATGATATTCAACGCTTTTGTACATTTTTTAACTAGATGATTAATATGAGAGTCAAACGATAATTGATAATCAAAGTATATTCCTAAGAAATTGACTGACTCGGATGACTTTATTTCGCAGTCTTTTACTTTTATGTTAATTTCACCAGGACGGATGCGCATCTTGTTAAAGTGTAACAATTTGGTTTTTTCGGTGGATAACTCTAAGCCTAATGCGTATAAATCGCTTGCAATGGTGTCTACTCCTTTTTCAATGGTGTTTTTGGCCCATTTAGCTGATTTGGATTTAACGTAAAGGCAGATATCATCCGCAAATTGAGAAATGATAACCGATTTGTGTAAGTTGTTGTCGATCGTTGCGACATAAATTATATAGAGAAGGGGGCTCAGTACACCGCCTTGTGGGACACCTTTGTGGGCTATTCTATATCCGTCCGCCAAACAGTCCGCATGTATAAATCTACCGTGAGTTAAGAATTTTATGAATTCAATAATGCTATCAGAGCAACCTATCCTTGAGAGTTCTGAAAGCAAGATGTCAATATTGACATTGTCGAAGGCACCTTTCACATCGAGAAAGGCTGCCACGACATGTTTGCTCTCAAGGAACGCTTCATCCACCTTCAAGCTTAAATTTAATAAGCTGCCGGTACAAGAGCGTCCCTGCCGAAAACCATGCTGACTGTTGGGTAGAATATCGTTGAACTCGACCCACCATTGCAAGCGATTTTTACACATAGTCTCGAAAAGCTTGCACATTGATGAAGTCAGGGCGATAGGTCGCAGGCTCGATCCATCAGATTTAGGAACAAAGTGCAGAAAGGAGTGTCTCCAGCAATCAGGATAGTTTTTCGAAAAATGGAGTTCGTTAAAAATGTCTAGCAGAAACAAGTGATATTGAATCGGAAGGTTTTTAATAATTAAATAGTCAATTCCATCAAGACCTGGAGAAGACTTGGGGTTTTTAGCTGTAAGAGCTGCATTAAATTCAGCATAATCGTAAGGTTTGTCAAAAAAGCTATTATAGGTAGAAGGAGAGGTTTTTGCCGATTCCGTTTCAACCCATGGTGGACATATTTTGTCGAGGGCTTCGGAGACTAGACTTTTCTGCAAGTTTTGTGAAATGTTGGAGTTATAATTTTTGATCCAGCTGTTTTTTAGTACTTTGCATTTTCGCCAGACATAGTTTGGATCAGTACGGAAGGAAATACTTTGAGCAAATTTAATAATGTCGAGTTTCTTTTTCTGCTTAAAAGTTCTTTTGGCAATCGCTACACTTTTTTTATAGTTAATTAGGTCTTCTAGATTTCTCGAGAACTGCCATTTCTTCCACGCAGCGGTTCTGAGTCTTTTAACTTTATTGCACTCATTGTCCCACCAGGAGACGGGGTTTCTAACGGATTTGATACTGTTTTCTTTTTTTTATTTCTCTTAGGAGTGCACGACTTGACTGCGTCAATTATTCTATCAGTAAAAAAGGAATATTTTTCGGTGGGGCACAGCTGTTCATATTCTCTGCTATAGAATTGTATTGAGGAGTCTTTTAGAGACTGATTGACTTCGCCCCATCTAGTTTTGAGAGTGTGGAGTCTAAAAGAGTTCTTTTTATACTGATATTTACCTAAAGAGACATTAACGAATAAAGGAAAATGGTCGGAACTCCAGGGGTCGTCGGATACTTTAACTTCTGTTTTGTCAGCAAGTTTCATAGTAGATAACACTAGATCAAGGTTGGATTTATAGTTACGTCTCATGTCGACATATGTAGTTGAATTTTCGTTGTGTAAGAACAGATCGAACGAATCAATAATATTTTCCAACCTTTCTCCATTGATATCGGTGTCAGCACAGTTCCAAGAAATGCTGTGAGAGTTGAAATCTCCGATCAGAATGGTGTTATCATTAGTTATGTTTTGACCAATGACGTTCCACTGGTTTTGAGAAAGAGTGACCCCTGGGGTTCTATAACAAGCAATTATATCTATTGCAGGCAACACGTTATTAATTTTGATACCGCATAGTTCAACAGACTGTTCGGGAGTAGCTAAGTTAACAATTTCAGTATAGGCTAAATTTTTTCTTATAAAAAAGGCGATGCCTCCTCCTCTTCCGTGTTGGCGATCTTTTCTTAGTGTCAGGAAGCCGGGGAATTGAATACGGTTGTTGGAACTGAGCCATGTCTCGACGCATATAATAATATCAAACTTGTTGAGATTTAGTAGGATATCAGCTTGTTTATCCTTGATACTTCTGGAGTTCCAGAACATTATTCTTAGAGTTGTGTCCGTAATCATAGTTTAAGTCTTTTTAAGTCGGTCAAACGTCCGAATCAGATTCACTTAGAAGATTATGCGACTTTCGTATTTTTTTCTTTATTCTCGCAATTCTTGCTTTGAGACTCTTCTCAGGAACTATAGGATAGCTTAAATCAAGCATATCTATTAAACCTTCAGTATTATCAGTGTACGAAGCTGCTATTTCTGCAACATTCGTTTTGCCATAAGTTTCATTCAGAAACCGAGAAAAGTTGTCAAAATCCAGAGGGAACTTTTTGGTCAAGGAGTTGCTGGATTCTAACGCAGATTTTACTGCAGCAAGTGATACAGTTGTGAAAGTGGAGTTGTCTACAGTTCCTGTTCTGTTGGAGATTTCGTCGTTTGGTTTAATTTTTTTCGCATCAGGTTTTATAAAAGTATTTCGCCGATTTGAACGCGAGTTTTGCGCTGCTTCCTCTGTGTTTTGGTGCTGCTCTTCGAGACTCCCAGTGGTAGAAGAAGTAGCTTGTCTCTTGAGTCCTGTATCGATTGTTGTTAGGGAAGGCTGAAGAGGAATTCTGTTTTGAATAGCAACTTGACTTGAAGGACAGACTTTGGCTATGTGTCCATGCTGTTTACACAGGAAGCAGTTGGCTGATTCAGTACTTAGAAATATCCAGTGCGTAGTTTCGTCGTGTATAATTTGTAGAGAATCAGGTAACAAGTGCTCATCTTCTTCTTTAATATATACTTGTCTTCTGAAGGACATAATATGAGCACGGCCCGCTTTGCTGGAGGACGCTTTAATATGATACATTTGAGAAACGGTTGAAATACCTTTATTTGCAAGGCTTTGAATGATGACATGATGCGGAATGTGAGGGTTCACATTGGAAATGACAACACGTTTATTTTTTTCTATATAGGGACGGATAGATAAAACGTTTTGATTAACTACCACTTTTTCACTCGCTAGTTTGTTCACTAAATTTACACTGTTAAGGTAAAGGCACACACGATTGCCAGATATCTTGGAGATAAAACGCACGTTTGATAAATTGGTAACCTTCTCAATGCCATCCAAGTAGTCGTCAATGGTGCAACCTTCTATAGAATCGAGTATGATCGCTTGATCCTTGGAAGGAGTGAGAGCAGATGAGGCTCTTAGTATTAAGGGCCATGACGAACACGCACACAAAAAGAAAAAGCTACGTTCCTGACTGCAAGGAGCAGTCAGGAAGGAGCACTTGAGTAACTATGGAACTGTACAAACTGATTTGCTTTGAGCGACCACCACGTGGTTCAGTATAACGAGTATTGGAAATACGCGTGAGCCGGTCGGCCGGAGAGAATCAAAACACACGTCTGCTCGGGTCGAAGGCTCGACGTAAACTCCGCTGTAGTTTTTAATTGTTTTATTTTAAATCATTTGGCTACTCGAGCCATTAGTTTGCTTAGGAAGTTAGTTCCTTGATCTGTCAGTATGACTTGTGGGGACCCGAATACGCAAATTAACCGTTTGATGAGTGCGTCAGCCACTGAGGCTGCTGTTTAGTCCTGTAGGGGTGCGGCTATCGCGAATTTGGAGAAAGCGTCCTGCATTGTTAGGATATACTCTTTTTCTTGGCTCGTTCTCGCTAACGGCCCTACTATGCCGAGGGCTACCTTGGAAAAGGGTAATGGCGGTAAATCGGTGATTATCATTTATTTTTAATTTTTATTCTGACTAGCTTTCTTAGCTGGCAATCTTTGCATCTCTGTATCTATTCCTGGACCTCAGTTAAGTTTTCCCAGTGGTATTTTTGGCGAATTCGGTTGAATGTTTTATTGACATCTTTGTGTCCGCCAATCGCAAAGTTGTGCATTTTTGCGATTATGTAATGTCGTTCGGATATAAGTGGGTGCGCAATTTGCCCGCTATATATTATTAGTTTTAAGTGTTGTAGTTCTAAATTTTGCTTTATGATGTTTAATACGTCATTAAATTCTAAGTTTTCGACTTCCTTGGATTTTGAAGCTTACTGTTTTTATATCCTTTTCGGATGTGACCTCGTTTAGATTTTGCATTAGTATGCTTATGTTGTTTGCTATATTTATTAGGCTTTCGCGTTGCTGATGCCTTAGGGGTAATGCGATGTGTGTTTTGTTGTTTACTCTAATTGTTTTATGTATGCCGATTCTTAGATTATCTAGATGTGGTAGTTTATTTATTTCGGCCAGTAGCTTGTCTCCGTCGTCTAACGGTTGGCCGTTCGTGTCAGTGAAATATATATAATTGTCTTTTCTCATGAATAACTTTTCTTTACAAAAAATTATGTTATTTTTATTCAACATATAGGCGTGTTATTTTCTATTGGCTGCATATGCTCTTGTGTGCCATCGTCTTCTAATAGAGCGGTCACATCGAGTGCTTGCATATCTGTAGTTATGCTGTACGGAAAGGGAGATAAGGGTGACTGAAATAATGGTACGCGGTTTGCGTAGGAGTAGATTTAATGAGGTAACTTCCAAATACAAAATGCTGCAGACTCGGCGAACGCAGACGGCAGATCGGGCTAGCAGGCCGACATCTATTTGAGTCTGGAGTCCGAGCGAGAGTGGCAAACACCCCCAGCGAAGCCTCCCTTCAGACCTCGAAGGAACGACGTGGGTCCCACCCACAAGGTCCGAAAGGAAGGGATGGCTGGGGCTATCGAGAGGGTCAGTGGCGTATGTGTTTTTTCTCACGCGGAGGGATTATCGGTAGCGCGCGGCAAATCGGTTCATTACGGTGGATGTAATAAACGACGGGCTGCTTGGTAACCGAGAGGATTATCGATCGCGCGCGGAAAATCGTTTCATTGCCATGAGTGCAATAAAAGATGTACCGCAGGATCGCGACGCAGATTTTCGAATGCGTGCGGTAAATCGTTTTATTGAGGTGAAGGACCGTAAAACGAGGGACCGCTTAGCTATCGAAAACTCGAGTCTAATATACTTTCCGTGCGGAAATGGGAAAAACCCCGGATTCGCTGAATGCGTGCACGCCACATCACCCCCTTGTCAGTGATAACGCTATATACTAAATATAAAGTTAGAGTATATTTTAAATGCTAAATAAAACTTATTTTATTTAAAACCGGCTTGGTAACGATCTGGAAAGCGAACGTTACGGCCGGATCGTGTCTTTTGACGCTCATGGTTGTTGTCGGCGGCCAGTCTTTGTTGCTGTACCACTACTGGCGCAGGAGCAACGTTGACCGGAGGCGCATCGTTTTGTTGTTCGATGGTTATTTTCAGTTCTTCGGCGAGTTTTTCGATGTCGTCCGACAACACAAAAGCGGTCTTAAGTCGATCCATTGACACGCGGACTTTTTTATCGTTTATTTCGATAACAAAAGATTTCTCGCTGCGCTCGATAACCTTATATGGTCCATCGTATGGTGGATCGGACGGGCCGCGCACGGCGTCGTGACGTAGAAAAACATATGGTGAGTTCGCTAGTTCTTTGAATACAAATACTTTTCTCTCACCGTGACGACGTACGATCGATGGTTTGACATTATTGACGCATTTTCTTAGATTTTTAACAAAACTTGACGTTGGATTTTGGTCGCTAGTAATCAAAAATTCCGTAGGAGAGCGTAGACCGGTGCCGTAAACAAGTTCGGCTGCTGTTGCTCCGAGGTCTTCTTTAAACGCGGAACGGATGCCGAGTAAAACGATTGGCAAAACTGATACCCAATCGTTACCATCGTGGCATTTTATAGCGGCTTTGACTTGCCTGTGCAATCTCTCCACTAGACCGTTGGCTTGAGGGTGATAGCTTGTCGTACGAATTCGTTTTGTACCTAACAACCTACACAATTCAGCGAAAAGTGCGGATTCGAATTGGCGTCCTTGATCGGTCGTAATTCGCGCGGGAATGCCAAAACGAGCGATCCAAGTCGAGAGCAAAGCGTTTGCGACGGTCGTTGCTTCCATATCGACTAGCGGGATGACTTCGGGCCATCGGGAAAATCGATCGATGCACGTCAAGCAATATCTGAAACCTTGGCAATAACTCATAGTGATTATGTCAATATGAATATGCTCAAAACGGTTTGCCGTATTTTCAAATTGTTGGACCGGCGCGGAGACGTGTCGAGTGACTTAACAACGCTGGCACGAAGTACACGTACGCGTCCATTCTTTACAATCTTTGTTAATCGACGGCCACACGAATCGCGAGGTTAGAAGCTGCTGGGTGGCGCGCATGCCGGGGTGCGACAGATTATGCAGCGAGTTGAATACAGCACGGCGCACAGATTTAGGAACGAACGGTCGTACGACGTCGCTCGTCGTATCACAATACAAATGCGCGTTTTGTTCCGGGAAAAATATTTTCTTCAACTTCAGTGCTGAATCTTTATCGCCCAGCAATTCTCGTAATTCGGTGTCAGCTTTTTGAGCGGAAACAAATGTGTCGTGGTCGATTGATTGGGTGATTGCTTCAACGCGAGATAATTCATCGGCTACGTAATTTTCTGAACCCTTGATATATCTGATGTCAGTTGTGAATTGCGAGATATAATCTAAGTGTCTAAACTGGCGCGGGGAACATTTGTCTAAGTTTTGATTAAACGCAAAAGTGATAGGTTTGTGGTCCGTAAAAATTACAAAATGTCTGCCCTCTAGCATGTGTCGAAAACGTTTGACAGAACTGTATATAGCGTAAAGCTCGCGGTCGTACGCGCTGTATTTACGTTCGGTCTCTGTCAATGCTTTTGTGAAAAAGGCTAGAGGTTGCCATGCATTATCTACGAGTTGCTGCAATGCAGCACCAATGGCAAAATCTGACGCGTCGACGACAATACTAATCGGCGAGCCAGGTATTGGATACGCGAGTAATGCTGCATTCGCGAGAGCCGTTTTCGACTCGGAAAAAGCATCGCGGGCTTCGTCGGTCCATTCGACGGGCGCGTTGCCCTTTTTCGCACTTCCTAACAGTGCGTTCAAAGGGTGCAGGATTTTCGCGGCCTGCGGGACAAATCTGCGGTAAAAATTGTACATTCCCAGATAACGACGTAAGCTTTTGATCGTTTCTGGCAATGCGAATTTCGAGATCGCTTCGACGCGTTCCTGCATGGGAGAAATTCCGCTAGCGTTAACCGTGTAGCCGAGAAAGGTTATTTCGCTTACGCCAAATACACATTTCGCCGGGTTAATTACGACGCCGTATTTCGTAAATCGATCTAATAAAATTTTCAAGTGCTCTAAATGCTGAGTCTCGTTTTCTGACGCGATCAAATATTCGTCAATGTACGCGTAGACGAAGTCTAGTCCGCGTATTATTTCATCGACGAAACGCTGATAAGTTTGCGCCGCGTTGCGTAAACCGAACATCATCATAACCGGCTCGAAGAGACCGAAGGCGTGATTATCGCCGCTTTTTCGATGTCTTCGGGCGCTATCGGTATTTGATGAAACGCACGCACAAGATCGATTTTAGAAAATACCTTCTTCCCATGCAGATTATGCGCAAAATCTTGCGGTGGTGTGTGCCTGCCGGGGATTGTAGTCGCCGCATGGTCGTGGGCTGTCATTTTTCTTGGGTGCCATGTGAAGAGGTGTCGCCCACGAACTCTTGGACGTCCGCAGGATTTCCAGCTCTATCAGCAAGTCGAACGTGTCCTTGGCCTTCTTCCGGCGAACGGGCGAAAGGCGGCGGCACTTGGCATGTACCGGAGGTCCAGGTGTCGTTATGTGGTGCTGCACGTTATGTTTTATCGCGTTTCCGCGAAAAGCAGCCGGACGCGTCAAATCGGGATATTTCGCGAGTAATTGGTGATACAGAGAATCTCCAATTACTGTCTTAATCTCCGATTTTTCCTCTCCGGTTGCGTAGCCGCGCGATGACAGGCCGGTCACGTTGTCGATCAACGACTTATTTTTGGCATCAATCAACAAGCCGTGGTGCGATAAAAAATCTATGCCGATGATCGCCGAACTCACATCAGCCACCACAAATGGCCACTTAAATTCGCGGCGGAGACCGAGGTTCAGAGACAAGGGCACGCTTCTGTACGTAGCAATTGTCGAGCCGTTGACAGCAAAGAGTTCGTACGCGCAGTTTTCGCGTTTGCCCGACAGCCACGAACGAGGGTACACGCACAAGTCGGCGCCGGTATCTACGAGGAACGATTTGCCTGAACGAGTGTCTTTCACGTAGATGCGGCGATTCGCTAATCCGTCGATGCTCGCCGCATTCACAGACGGTGCGCGTCGTTTCCCGATCAAGAGCATGGACTGCGGCACTTCGTAGCACGTTCTTTGAAGCGACGATGATAAAAGCACAATTGGTCACTTGTCGACCCGCAACGTTTTGGTGCAGGCGTTGTAGAGCGACCACGAGGTGTCTTCCTCGTGCGCGAACGGCTGCGCTCCTGCACTTGCGCGTCCACCTTCATCGTCAGCTTCTGAATCAGCTCGTTCCCCTTCCAATAATTTCCATACGCGCGCACTGTCCGATTCCGTGAAACGCTCAATCATTTTCGCCTTCAAATCTGCATATTTGTTTGTCTCCGGCGGATCAGTCAGGACATCTTCTACTTGGTTGATGACCCTCTCCGTCAAAGACGACAACGTGTTGCAGTACTTCACGTCGTCGTCCACAATGCCTGCGCTGACAAATTGTGCTTCCAAGAGCGTAAACCATTCTTTGATCTTGTGCTCAAGGAAGGGAGGCGCGCGAAAACCTCGAGACGCGTGCACACTTACCACGGGCGAGGTATTATCGTTTTGCGCCATTTTGCACAAAATTATCACTACGCGAACCACAAAACATGTCGAGATCACTAATCACCGTTGTTCTCCTTCCGATCACGTCGGGGTCACCAATTTGTAGTTATGCTGTACGGAAAGGAAGATAAGGGTGACTGAAATAATGGTACGCGGTTTGCGTAGGAGTAGATTTAATGAGGTAACTTCCAAATACAAAATGCTGCAGACTCGGCGAACGCAGACGGCAGATCGGGCTAGCAGGCCGAGATCTATTTGAGTCTGGAGTCCGAGAGAGAGTGGCAAACACCCCCAGCGAAGCCTCCCTTCAGACCTCAAAGGAACGACGTGGGTCCCACCCACAAGGTCCGAAAGGAAGGGATGGCTGGGGCTATCGAGAGGGTCAGTGGCGTACGTGCTTTTTCTCACGAGGAGGGATTATCGGTAGCGCGCGGCAAATCTGTTCATTACGGTGGATGTAATAAACGACGGGCCGCTTGGTAACCGAGAGGATTATCGATCGCGCGCAGAAAATCGTTTCATTGCCATGAGTGCAATAAAAGATGTACCGCAGGATCGCGACGCAGATTTTCGAGTGTGTGCGGTGAATCGTTTTATTGACGTGAAGGACCGTAAAACGAGGGACCGCTTAGCTATCGAAAACTCGAGTCTAATATACTTTCCGTGCGGAAATGGGAAAAACCCCGGATTCGCTGAATGCGTGCACGCCACATATCTAATTCCGGTGTATCGCTTGTGGCTGCATTCGTGCGTATATTGTTGTCCACTTGATGGGGACCATCCTCTGAACTGAAACTCTCGTTATCTACGTTTGGTATTTCTTGTGCTGTTGCTGGCGGCGCAGTCGATGTGCTCTTTGTGGTGTTATCGGGGTGGTTGTCGGCTGTCAGCTCTGTCGGTTCGTCAAGATTTTTACGACCTCCAGCTGCTCTCTTGCGCGGTGCGAGCGCTTTTATGGCTTCTTCGTACCTGGCGTTAGTTATTTGCCGCCCTGTACTCTGGCGCGTCATGACGCCAGTCGGTTGTATTGCCTGTGTTACGGAAATTGTTGCCGTGGTGCTTTGCCCTCCCTCTTGCTCTTCTTCGATGCTGTCTAAGCCCGCTATTTCGGTGATGTTCAATACGCGTGCCTCTGCCGGGTCTTCTTCTATCCCGCAGGTGTCCTCGTTTTTTATGGTCGTTGTGATTCGGGGCTCCACTGGATTAGTGGAGCGTCGGCGTTTAAGTTGATTGCGCCTGGTTTGTATATTATGTCGAACTGATAATCCGCCAATTTTAGGCGCCACCTTGTTACTCTTGAGCTAGGATCTTTGTGTGAGTTTAGCCATACGAGTGGCCTGTGGTTGGAGTATAGATGGAATTTTCTTCCGTAGAAGTAGGACCTGAACTGTGTAATGCTAAAAATGATGGCTAAGGCCTCTTTAGAAAATGTGCAGTAATTGACCTCGCTTGGTGCTAATCCTCTTGATACATATGCTATGGGCCTGTCTTGTCCGATTTCTCCTTGGCTCAAAATTCCTGCTATAGCATAGCCCGATGCGTCGGTGGTCACGTGGAATTTTTCGTCGAAGTCGGAGTGGATGAGTATGGGTGGTTCGCATAGCTTGTCTCTAAGGGTCTCGAATGCTTGTTGCGTATCTTCGTCCCATATAAATTCTTAGTTTTTTCTTAGTAGCAGGTTGAGTGGCCTAGCTATTTTTGCGAAGTTCGGTATGAATCTTCTATAATAATTTGCTAGTCCTAAAAATTGTTGTACGTTTTTTGCCGTTTTTGGTATTGGAAATTATTTAACTGCTTCTATTTTCTTTGGGTCGGGGCATAAACCTACGTGTTGGACCTACGCCCATATCAAGCATCAAGTAACTTTGAACTCTCTTTAAACTTTTTTAAGTCCATGATTACTACGGGTGTTTGCTATTGATTTTTAGCAGCACTGTTTCTTTTATCAACTGAAGTAGCGTATGTTTTTCTAATAATGACGCTGATTCTGATGGTTTCCTCGGTTCGCGTCCTTTTTCGGGAAAACTTGTCCGTTTCCTTGGTTTTGCATTTTTTTGATGTTGGCTTGATTGCGTAATTCGCATTGGTCCTTCCAATGGCCTGGTTGTTTGCAGTAGCGGCAGATATCATTTGCGTTATTGGGCTGTTGTAGCTGTGAAGTATTAGGAGAGTTGGAACGACTAGAGTATTGAATTTTCAGGTGTGCGGTCAGGTATAGGCTTTTCACGTTCGGGCGTGGCCCATGCCGCTCTCGCTGGTGATGGCGTTGGTACGACGCTGCTTCCTCCATTGTTACGGAACCAACATTTTAATGCTGTGTGTCCCGTTCGTTGGCAGATTTGGCAAATGTCAAGCTACTTTGCTTCTATTATGTTGTCCCTCGCGCCGGATATTGTCAGTCGGGACCAGAATTCGGAGAGGGAAGTAGATTAAAAAGAACTACGTTCTGTGTTACGGATAAAAAGGGCGAGGAGCGAAAAGAGTAGACGACGGGACTCGAACTCGCGGACCCGAGAGCCAGAGGCCTGTGCTCTAACCACGGAGCTAACGTCTACGATTCAAGTAGGCGCTATGCATCGCAGTACGACTCTGCTGCTCGACTCGCGTTGCAGACTCTGCGTCTGTGACATCTGATTTGGTTTGAGTGGTTTATATTTATTTATGAATATGGCGCGCTGTCATTCGCCACCTGTAACAAAACCAAACAAGAATATGCTACTTAGAAAGATTTGTCTTTACAATGTGTTCTTGTACTCTATACGGTACGGAGCGGTGACGGTACGGTACGGTACGATGTGCCTTGTTTACGATTTACTTCATTCGGTTACGACGAAGCCGTGTTTGAAGTCCCCGAGTGCAGTTGTTCCTACTGTCCTATGGTCGCACAGTGACAGTAGGAACGGCGGAATACTGATATGTGGGTTTGTAGTCACAGAGTCCTCACAAGAACGTGTGCGCACGATCTTGCGCGGTCTCTGTGCCGGTTCTTGTCTTCCTTGTACCCTGTGTACGCACAGTGGCAGGCGGAACGGGGGAACGTCGGAATGGTGTTTGTGTCTGTGCTTGTCTGGTTCCACAGTATCTCGTTGAGACGTGTGCGCACGACTCAACCTGATATTGTGGCTATTCTCGCGGTTTCTCTTGCCCTATGTGCGCACAGTGGCAAGTGGAACGGCGGAACGGTGGAGGTGTGTGCAGCGGATGTGCAGAGTCTGACAGAGACGTTTGCTCACGACTCTAAAAGTCTCTGCAATCGGTTTTTCTGCTTCATATTACCCTGTGTGCTCACAGCAGCAATAGGAACGAGGAAATGGAGAACGGTAATTGGCGGTGGCTTTCGTACCTATAGTCGCCCCACGTGTGCTCACAAAGGTGCTCCTCCAGGTACTTAGTGACTCCGGATTACCCTGTGTGCTCACGATGGTAATCCAGATAGCGGTACGGGGACTCGGATATCTACGCCGTCACGTGTGCGCACGAAACGGCCAGATGTCGGTGGCTCTACTAGCGCTCTCCCAACGGTGTTGTGTGCTCACGGCAACGCTTGGATTGGAAGCTGTAGCTGAACTGCCCGCTGTGCTGTCGCGGCTGGGCTTATATAGCCCCAGTCGCTGGCGCCAACGCCCCCTGGATGTGAGTGGGTGGTGTAGTGTGTGTGTATCAGTGCAGCGCTTTATGTGTTCCCTTCGTTAGTATGCGCGCGGCGATTTGCTCCCGTCGTCGATTTTACCCGCGGCTGTATTCATGGTGCTCGAGCACGTGCTGGTATACATGAGCATTCGGCTTGTGTTCGCTTTGTTTTCGTGTGGGTTCGCCCTTCGCTCGCCCATGTGTATGAATGTTCTACGTGTATTCTGCACGAGATTGACGTCTCGTTGCAATGTTTATTTGCGTCTCCTTACTTTCCGTCATGTCGTTTTTAGTTTCGTCGTTATTTTGCTATTCGAAATCCCGTTCAATATCTATAGCTCGCGTAGTTGCTTCTTTGAGTGTATTTGTGCGTAACATACGTGCTTTGATTCCACTGTGCAACCCATGCACAAAGAATCTAATTGCATCTAATTCTATTTCTTGTTCAAATCCTCTTCTGAGTCTGATTTCTCTTTCGGCTGCGTCGCGAATTTCTAGCGTTATGGCTTTGACTCTGTTGGAGAATGTGATGACGCATTCGTTTTTGCGTTGTTTTAAATTATAATGCGGTACGAGTAGGCTTGCTTCTCTGCAGACGATAGCGAATCGTGATACTGGTATGTTGAAGCCGTCGAACATTGGTATAGAGTTTATTGTGTCTTTTATCGATAGATTGAGGACCGATGTATTTGTGCAGTTGTGACACGTGTCTCAACTTTAATCTGCGGTATTGCGTTGGGACGTTTCAGTTAGGCTCATTGCCGCGCCTAAAGGTGTGCTTTGAGGCCGAAAAAGGTTCGGTTGTTGCTGAATAATGTGTAACGCGGTATACTATATTTGTTTGTTGAGGACGTGTCGTATCTGCTTTCATCATCGGTAATCTCCAAATTCAGGTTTAATAGCGCTGGTATTTGTTCGTCGAATTTTCTGAGCGTTTCTGGTTTTACTATTACGGCGATAATTTCTTTGCAAATTATACCTCTGAATACCAGTGCCATTAGTATATCTATCATTAGCTCGTCATGATATACGTCTATTATGACAGCTTCGGTCGTGTTTTGAATAATGCTTCGCATAGCGTTTTTACGTCTATTTCTCAATCTGGTGGGGTTTCACTTGAGACTTGGTATCGTTATTGGAAAAACACTAGCGCATCTGTAAGTGTCGGTTGTCGATCTCTGTGTGCGAATTTGCTATCTACTTTGCAAATTTGTTTTGTTATAATTTAAAGGACTTCTGCGTTCCTGCTTTGTGCGCTTGATATTTCTTCGAACATCGTGATTCGCGATGAGAGGTACGTGTGACGAAAAAAATCATAGAGTAGTAGTGAGAAAAAAAATTTTTTGGTCGTTTTGTTAAATTGCCTTAGTTATCCCGGAGTTGGGCCCCCAATTGTAACGTCACGAATTACAATGTAAGCAAGAAGTCGGTAAGGAAGCGATTCTCGTCGCTGCGGTTTTGATAAGCGAACACTCACTTAAGCGAGATCGCGACTAAGGCGTTAACAAGTATGGACCATAAGTAATCGTGACGAGAAGAAAGGCGAACGTGAATGTTAGAAGAATTAAACGAATAATAATAAATGTAGCGAGGTTACCTTGTGGAATGGTCCTTGGCGAAGTGTAAAAAGCGATGAATCCGGCAGTCGGACAAGGATCTTGGAATAGACGCGAGTTCAAATGAGTAATAGATTTAAGTAGTTTTTACTCTTACACAGTTTATTCAATATAATTACAAGTGTCAATAAGAAGTAATTCGATACAGACTAACGTGAACGAGTGTACAGTTAAGCTGGCTGCTGGACAAGAGGGCTAGACCCGGCGCGGGCCATGTATTTATACCCCGAGGGGTTGCGTGCGTTACAAATATAGAAGTATAAATTATCCTAGCAAGGCGGTTGGGATTAATTAGGGGAATGTTAGTGAAGGAAAATTTGAGTAGGTGCGTTTGATGGCTTTTAGTAACCACGTCAATGGAAACGGCGGGAATTCGGTGTGGATGGTAAGGTAGTTAGTTACTGGTAACGTAGCGTAGAGTTCTTCTTTATCCAGGCTGATGTGTTGTGATAGCGGTAGGTGTCAGAACGTTACCTAAAGAGAGAGAGAGAGAGAGAGAGAGAGAGAGAGAGAGAGAGGGAGAGAGAGAGTGAGAGAGTGAGAGAGAAGCTTCTAGTTGGCTAGTAGCAATGTATAGAATTGACACCTACTCTTCTGTTGAGTCGGCTGCTTTGTTGCTCTGCTACCTGCTCGTCCTCTGGGCGGGTGATCGGAACCACTGGGTCAGTAGTCGACGTGAGATATAAGTTATTTAGTTATGAGATGCAATTGTTATGTCCTAAACTTATGAGAGTTGTCACCGGACAGTAACTCTACGGGTTGATTTGCTTTATAAACACAGATGAAGACAAAGCTTTAAAACGCAACCTAGTGTCATCGGTGCCTGACTACCTTCGCGATTTAAGAAAGAACAGTCTCCAGTAGCCGCCGGAAAGAATTTTATAACTGCCATTCATATTTATGCATTTGTAGTCTAAATCCAGCACTGAGATTTATAATACAAATTAATCTTCCCTTAATAGTCAGTTACGATTGTATCACGGACTAATATTATGTTAGACTTTTGGAAGATGCGATTGAGTTTTCATGCAAAGAATTGTGATAAGAAAAAGAAAGAAATAAAATATTTAGTGAGGTGCACGGCCTATGCATGTATATTACTTATCTTATGTTTTGTTCTGCTTCTGACCTGTTCTCCAAACTGGATGGTTCGGATCGAAAAGGGACACCAGGAATCAGGAGCTTTCAGTTAAATGATTCACTCGCGATTTAAAATTTTATAAGATTTATTCACTTTTCCACAAATTTAATATAACACTCGCTCGCAACTAATTAGTGAATCGAAAATAATCTTTTACTAATACGTAGAACGACGAAAGACAACGTTAGTGTACTAACTCCAAAAATATCAAAATATTCTAAGTGTTTGAACCGTCGAAAATATTCTCCTAAATCCTAAGATGTTATACCGGACCGAACTCGGGCAGAGCTTTCGCGTGGCGACGATTTTTTTAAGCAAACTGAGAACTGACAACTAAGAAATGAGAACGTAGTGACCTGTTACTGGGCTCTTTTATACCTGGTAGGAGAGGCGATCTTTGATTTTTGTCTCCTCGGCAGGGTGGGTGTTTGGCCAATTAGAAGGCCTAAATGCAGCTTTTCTCCTGATTTGGAACTTTTTATGCGCGTGACTTTGCATGGAGGGCCAATCAGAAAACCAAAGTAAAAATCCTCTCGTCTAGTACATCGAGTCCACTTCTGCTCTTCTCCTGTCAACTCGCCTCTGATTTACTTTTTCTTATCTGTAGGCTCATTTTAGCCGACTCGCACGGTGTCCTCTTTGGCGGCTCCTCGAGCTTCTAGCACGCAAGACTTATGTGTCACTTGCCGATATCGTTGCGCTCTCGACAGCTTCTTCTTCATTGCTCGTGTATCACTTTCGGGTATGCGCGGTCCATAATGTACAGTAGGCTTCTTGTTTTTTTTTGAAGCGGCTCGATTTTGTCTGCTTATTCCCCTGTCGCATAGTCGTAATGTGTGCGTGTATATCGGTGTGCTCCGCTTGATCTCTTGCCGACTTGCCGTAGAGTGTGCGTGAATAACGCTGTACCTCCCTTCGCTTTGAGCCTCTAATTCTTTTTCGTTATTATATTTTTGTTCTTTTTTATGATTGTTGTTTTACCTGCATCTATTATTATTACTGATTTCCTAATTGATTTTACTAGTCAATATTCGAGTTTAATTATATTTTTATGTTTACTTCGCCTTACGTTGTCATTCCTTGTTCTTATCTATTTCATTAATTGAATTTGTCGATTGCTATTGGTTTTGTATTTAACGTCTGTTTAATAATAATATGATAGTATCTCGATGTCAAATATATTGTTATACTTTGTACTATCAAGAGAGTATCTTAATATACATTGCATTATAGCGGGAAGGGTATCGATTGATTTGCTTATAATAACTAACCTTACTTATTTTGAATATATTAAAATGTGAAAGAAAGTAAGCATTTCACATAATTATGCAAGGACTCGGAATCAGGAACTCGATTTATCAGTCGTAATTTAACAGCAATAAATCCTCGTTTATTCACTTAAAATGACAATTACCCGAAATTTTTCGACGCTTAGTGTGACTATTACGTTATTACAATATGCGAAGTCGATATAGTAGTACTAAATTTATAAAACTGTATATGAGAGATGATCTGCTTTGAGAGTCTGTGCGAGACGTAATGATCGTAGGTTTCTTTACTAAAAGGGCTGCTAGTACCAAAAACAAATAATTTAATATGCACCCAATTCCGATTGGTTCTCAGATGGCTTTATTATATGTAACTCAGAAGTGCTTTTGAAAGACTTCCGTGGCATATAGCTATTCTTTTCTTTACTCGTTGCTATGCCATGACTACTTCATCTCGCGGCTCGATTTTCTCGGTTTCCGTCTTAATTTATACAATGTGAAATTTATTCGTGCCTTGCGTTAATTTGTCCATTCGCGACGCGAGTTTCTAATTTCTTTCCATAATTCTGACTGTTTTGTTGAACTCGAATCCTGGATCGAATGATTTTGAGCGCGTCCCGAACCGAGCTTCCGACTCGGCGAAATTTTATCCGACGGTAACTAAGCTCTAAACTGAGCTTCTAAGATCACTTCTAACAATAAGTCACTTATATAGTCCGTACTCCTTCTATGGTGGCATTGCAAATGTTCGGAAATGTTTTCGACGTAAATATCCAATAAGAGGGCTTAACTTTTCCATATATGGAGTTATCTATGAAACTTTTCTACCGCTCTTCTTACTATTTCTCGGCTCTGGATTTTAAATGCTGTTTGTCACGAGTTCTCCTCAGATTTATAGTTTTCCACTTGCTCTGCTCTATAATTATTGTGTTTGTTCCGATGGTCGAAGCTTCTTTGCATCGTATGGCTTCTCGGAGTTTCTTGCATTCACAAATGTAAAAAGTAGTAATATTATCTACTTTGCCGTAACTATGGACGCTCACTGCTTGTGGGCAACGATACTTCTTTCGCGTACCTCTCTTGCATATATAATAGATTTATATACTGCTGACTAACGTATAGTTTCTGGCTATCGTGAAGCATTGCGTTTCTAGTGTCTGCATCTCTCAGCTTGCTCTTGACTTTCCTCGTTACGGATATGATGTTTACGTATTTTTATACTCGCTATTGAAATCATCTAGCGACGTAATGGCATGCTCGAATCTCAGTTTGCTTTTAACTTTCGCGTATTATAATGTCGCGACGTATTCGGGTTTGCTGTTCTGACTCCTTTAATTGTATTTTATCGAAATGTGTGTACGTATAATAATGACGTCTCGCACATGATTGTTCGTATTTCGTTTTGGATATGTGTTATATCAATCGTTTTAATTTAATAACGTTAACTTCGCATACGATCATTTGCCTCTCCTGTTCTCATCGTCTCTCGTTTCCCAGCTTTTAAAGTATTCGAAATGTATAATGTGCTAGTGACTCATGCTTTCTCGAGTTTGCTTGTACTTTTATTCTCTTGGCCTTCTTGACTCGGAGCTATTCAGTGGTTACTCTCATTCTATGTCGTCGATGCTCTCTCTCTCTCTTCCGCTATAATCAGTTGGGATTGCTCTTCTATTGCTTGTATATAATATATTGTTAGTATCTATAATCGTTCTTATTGAAAGTAGAAATGCAAAAAATTGAGCATTTCACAGAGGGAATGATAGGGTCCTGAATGAAGGGCCCCTCTTTTCGAGTCTCCCTTTCGCTCGCTGGCATAGTGAGAGTAGAAGCTCTCCCTCGCTCGCTTAGACACGAGCAGCGGCTCTCGCTTAGTTTGGAGAGATATGACCTGCTAGTGTAGGAATGCGAGGGTGTTAGTTGTGTTTGCGAGGAATAAGATCTTTTTTTTTCCAGATGTGGTGAATGGTTATGAAAAAAATTGTATTCACCTAAAATGCAATGTATGCTCAAGTATTTTGGAGATTTATGATGTAGTATTGCTCGCTCGCTCGCTCGCTTAGATTCGATAAGAGGCTATCTCGCTTAGATTAGAGAGATATGACACGAGTGCAGGGATACGAGGTAAAAAATTCTTTTTTCGGCGCTTTTTGTCAGTCCTCGAGAAGCTCGTTCTCGTGGGACCCTTTTTTCGGGCGCGCTTATTATTTTGTGTAAGTGGAAAATTATAACCAAGGATATTTCTCATCCTCATTCTTTCCGCATTCAATTTTCGTTTTCTTTTTCTTATCGCTGATAATTTTTTGTGCGACTGGGCGCGGTTGTCGAAATGAGGGGCGCGGTTTTTGAATTTTGGGTGGAACAACTAAATCTGTTTAGATTTTTCCAATTGATCAAGACAAGGTGGAGAGAGAGAATTTTTAGAAAATTTTTCCTAAGTGGTGGAAAAAGGGCTCGCCTACGTCTTCAGGAATAAATAGTTCCGGGCATGCAGTAGCTCCTCAGATCAACTTTGCGCTTCGACGGCGTAGTTTAGATTCAGTTTGTAAATCAAGTGAACGTAAGTTCAATGTTTATTGTGAGATAATTTGTGATTGCAGCGAAAGGCAGTGAAGTGCAATGAAGACAACGTTTATTCATGTGCATAATGGCTCCATGCAGGGATAAAAAAGGACAGTTCAAAATGTTCATCCTGATCACAAGTATTCGCGTGGTGGGCCTAAGAAGAGACCAAGAGAAATTTTGACAAATAAAGGAAGCCCAGAAAAATTTCCAAGACCATCTACTAGTTCTAGAAAACTCATTCTAGAAAGTACGAGGATCAAAAACTCTAGTGACACAAGAAATAGGATTATCGACATAAGGTATGCACGACTTCGGTTTTAAGATTGACATGTGTGTAAAAAGTGCAGGCAGATAGCAGCTATTAATTCAACTGAAAACGTTGGAGCAAAATGGAATGCATGGGCAGTAAACAGAAGATCACTTCTTGCTGCTCGTGCAGTTGGCCATGGACACGCTGGCCTTTCAACTATTACTAGTATTATGGATTTTCTAAAATCAGTTGCTCAATCAGCGTTTGATGATATCAATAACCAGTTAAGCGAAGTTTTCCAGGCGGTATCACAAGAGTCAGTGATGACAGCACTACTTGAAGAGAAGAAAGCAACATCACCAAATATTGCTGGACTTGATGATTCCGACGGTGGATGATGCAGGAAGAAAAACACTTGCCAGCACGCAAGAGGCCCACCCCATGAGAAGAAGAGCAGGAAGAAGTATGAGAGTACATATGTAAGTACTGTCATAATTAATTTAATTTACTGCATTTGTAAAATATTATTTTTTTTAATTATTTGATTGCAGCAAATTACAGATAAAACAACCATTCCAAAAGGATGACTGTAGAGGTTATGCAGGTGAAGAAGAATACTGCTTTCAGATTGTTATGAAAAAAAGATCAGCAATTCTATTCATAATTTAATTTAATTTTATATTTATTGAAATCCCTTAAATATATGTGTTTCCTTAAAGTATATGTGTTTTTTTATTTCAGTTTATTCAAGCATCTATGAGCTTGTTTATCAAATTCAAATACGCATATAAACCTCGGGCGATGTTTGTCCCACCCCGAACGCTCAATCTTTCCAGCTCCGAGAGTATCGAGCCGCCGAAATCTAAGGCTCACTAAAACAAAACTCTTTCCCGAAAATTAGTTAAAGCGACTTAAAAGAGTCCGAGCGCACTTTTCCACTACAGCTACAAACACATGCAATTAAACAAGTGCCTCTCATCAGTCGATCTTGTAGCCATAACGTCACGGATCATAGAACAACAGAATATGCCAGGATTTTATTTTGATATTCTATAATTACCTGATACGTTCGAAGATAAAATAGTCCCCATAGATAAGATAAGTATAAGAATTTTTTATGTAATGTTTTATAAACTCAAACTCAATTGTTGATTTTCTCACAAATTAGTTTTATATGAAAACGGATGTGAAAAAAGTTGAGATGGGTCAATATCGAGATAAAATTATCTGATCTTTCGATTCGTGAGATCAGAATTTTAAAATAATGCATATTAAAAAAATTTATTTTAAAAAGACTCGATATTTTGAATTAAGGGGTAACACCACTCAAGGATTTACAAAATGTCGATTTTTTTTGCTTAAAGTATACTTACGGCCTTTAAAAAATATATCCAATTGGTTTTATATTGAAATTCAGTGTGGAAGGGGTCTAATTCTTAAATCTGAGGCGACGCCTTGGAGCGCGCGCCGACAGCTGAATCAGCCGCCAGGGCGCGCTCTGATTTATCGACCCTACCTGTCAGAATTCCATTGCTTATGGGCATAGTGGTTTATGAGAAGTCCACCACGGTGTACTAACACCCTATAGAAGTGCGTCTGTGTGTGCGTGCGCGGATGGGCTCTCGTCTCCGTAATTTGAAGAAGCATACAAAAGAACTTGGAGGAAAAGGCAAGATTACTGGTAAGCTCATAGACGAGTTGGCAATTTACTACGGATTAGCAATTCGTAGGAATCACGATTCTGTCGAAAATATGCGAAATGAAATTTACGCAACGCTGGACCATAAATTATCGACCGACGATTAACCGAGTCATGAAAGATGCCCGCCCGGAGAGAATTCATGGTGCGCTTGGCAAAAAGCTCAAGCGACTGGCCAGGACTTTACGCTTAAGCCGGCTCTTTCTCAACAGGTTTATAAAGCAATTTTGCCATTGTACGAAGAACTTAGCCGAGATGAATTGCCTATTCGTTGCTTAGAAGGCTTCACGCAAAATAGCAACGAAAGTTTTAATGCAACGGTCTGGTCCGTGGCTCCAAAAACATTTTCCAGTGGCAAACATGTGCTTGATACTGCAGTATATATTGCTGCAAGTATCTACAACGATAGATTGTCCAGTGTATTGAAGCTGATGGAATACCTGGGCTTAACGATCGGACCGAATTGCTACAATTTTTGCATGGAGGCGGATGCTCGTCGCATCAAATTTTCCGAGCGATCGTTGACGAACGATGCCAGAGAGGCATGGATGTCCATAAAATCTGCAAGGAAGGAAGAGGAAGAGTCCAACATCAATAGAGACGGCCAAATATACGGCGCAGACTAGATGTAAATAAAAATTTTAACGGTTTCAACGTTATGAAAACTTTAAACGCGTCTTTCTCGAAAATGTTTTTTGCAAACCGGACGTACTCGTAGCTTCAAAACTATTGCATGGATCGACTTCAAATTTTTGCAGTAGCTTCATATATATATATATATATATATATATATATATATATATATATATATATATATATATATATATATATATATATATTGTCATCCGAAGTACGTAGCCGTTTTTGAAGATATTTTGAAAATGAATTGTTTTATTAACAATCTATTGCTCTTTTTTAGTCGAAAATTCATACTTTTTGTTCAGATATGCACAGTTTCTACAAAAATTGAAAAAAGATAGCGATTAGTATGTAGTTTTAAAAAATTTTTGGATTTTTGTTCTAGCTCTCACAGTTGCCGAGGAATGGGTAAAATTTTTTTTATACATCAATATATGTTAAATAAAGCCTGTAAATTTCAATACAATCCCTTTTCCCATAATCCCATGTAAAATCTGCAAAATTACACCTTTTTTCGGCTTCTAGAGTAGTGTTACCCCTTAAAAAATATTTTGGTTTAATACTTTCGCATCAAAGCTGCTGGCACATTTTTAAAATTAAACATGGCAGTATCCAATATGGTGACTTAAAGCTACAATTTTTATGCTTATTTTAGTATTTTTGAAATTATCGTCTGCCAGTAAGTTATCGGCAAGCTATCGACAATAAGTGTAAATGGAGAGAAAGTTGCAGAGGCGTACCAAACCACCTGTGAAGTCTGTAACAAGACCATACAGACCAAGGACCCTAAGCAGTGCGAAGTATGTCGCAACTTTTTTCACACACGTTGCGTAACATTTCGTTCTGTGCTGATGAAAGGCGTCCTGTCGCTCGCGTGTGCAACGTGTGTTGACCTTAACAGCAAGGCGAGACTAGATGCCTCGCTCAATGCCAGCACGATGCCGAGAAATGGCAAGAAGTCAAAACCATCCTTGTCTGCGCCCTCATCGACTAGCAACTCGCGCAGCCAATCGCCGTCGCGTCCACTGATGTCCACTGCGAAGAAGGACGTTACCTTGTAGGACATCCTTGTAGCAATAAAGGACGTCCGTGCAAGGAAAGATGAAGCGGCGGAGTCCCTGAGGGTCACAACCAGCAAGCTCACGGGGCTGGAGACGACACTGGGCCTACTGGAGCACCGACTCATCGCCCTGGACGACCTGCCCTTGCTCCAAAGTCGCATTACAAATGCTGAGCAGACGATCACGGAGCTAAGGGCATAAGTTGAAGATCTATCGTCAAGGCCCCTTCCTGCGCAGCCCCCTCACAATACCTCGTCCGACAAAAGTCTCCCCTACCATCATCATCCCCTCGGAAATTGCTAATCTCCGAACGGAGCTGCTAAAGATCAATCAGCAGTAGGGGAACACTAATAACAACGCTGTCGTACTAACGGGACCGCGCTATTCGAGAGAAACATCCATCGACCTGCTGGCCTACTTGGTGGTTTCTGCCTTCTGGTCTTCTCTGAGGAGAAGAAATGGATGCAGGTCCTACGTCCGAGGCGGGACCATCTACATCAGGTCCGCAGAGGACCCAAAGAGGGCAACCATCATCAGCTCTGAAAAGGACCTGAATGGTTTTTTAGCCCTGAGGCTACCAGTCAACTACAACAACATCAACAACAACGGCTGAAGAGGACGAAACACATCTTTCATCCTTCACCACCTACATCTTCATCACTCTTAACTACACCCACATCTTCCAAGGTAACTCTGCCCGAAGGCTTAAGGGCCTGCCATTTCAATGCTATCTCTCTCACGGGTCACATTGAGGCGGTTAGGCTCTTCTTGTCTACTCGTCCCTTCTTTCACGTGATTGCTGTAACTGAAACCTGGCTAGACAACAAGATAAAAACCATCCCTTCAATTGACAACTACATACTGCATAGACGGGATAGAAACAGAAACGGTGGGGGTGTGGCCCTCTACATTCATAACACTCTCACAACCAAAATCATTTCCTCATCCGACGGTACTTGGTCGGGCAAGCCAGGGAGACCGGAGTATCTTTTTTGCGAAATCTCCGCGAAGGGTATCATTCCGATCTTCGTCGGCGTTGTTTATCGTCCACCTCATTCCCCTTTCATCCAGGGCAGCGACTTCATAGAAAATCTCTCCACAAACATGCATAACTACTCAACTAAACTGATAATGGGAGATTTCAACGCCGATCGACTCTCATCATCTAAAGATGCCAAGTTCATCAGGGCCTTCATTGATGAAAACTCCCTTCAGTCGGTTCCATATGGTGCAACGCATCACAAATCGGAATCCGACACTTGGCTCGACCTCTGCCTTATTAACGAGCAGGATCGCCTGCTCGCACAGTGGAAGACCGACACTCCTTTCATAAATATACATGACCTAATCACGGCCACTCTCGACGAACAGATGCCACTACATGTACCTCAAACTTACACCTACAGAAACTACAAAGGCATCTGCGCTGAGAAGCTAAGGAACTTCCTCGGCGCGTGCGACTGGTCATTGCTTCATACTTCTTCACTTAACGATTGCAACACCCTACTGAATACAAACGTAACAGACGCTATAAACCATCTCGCCCCTATACGCACAGTGACTCCTAGACCGAAGCGTCACCCGTCGTTCACCGCGGCTCTTTGTGACCTCTTGAAGGAACGGGACAGACTATACAGACGTTTCCGCAGATCACGTCTCCCTTTGGACCTGTACTTTTACAGACTAGTCAGGGATGATGCTCATAGGCAGGTTGAGAGTGCCAGGCTGAATTACTACCATTCACGCCTGGCATCCTTAACTGACGCCGCTGAGATCTGGAGAGAGCTTGAGAGACTTGGAATCACCACCTTCAAGGAAAAACCTCCTTCTCGCTTCTCCAATGAAGACCTCAACAAGCACTTCAGCGATATATTATCTGACCCGCTGACATCTGCTGTTAAAGAATATCTGCGTACGCTTGAAAGCCTGAATACCTCCGAACATTTCAACTTCAGGGAGATAACGGAATCGGACGTGATAACCGCAATAATGCACAGCTCTCCAACAGCACTAACTAACTATCGTCCGATCTCCCTCCTTTGCTTTCTGTCCAAGACATTGGAATGGTTGGTCCACAAACAAATCTCTGAACATCTTGAATCAAGGTTTTGCCTTGACGTCCTCCAAACTCGCTTTGGTTCCGGACACAGTACTCAATCGGAACTCATTAAGCTGACCGATGACGTCAGGCTTGGCATCCATAGTAAGAAAGTAACACTCCTCCTTCTTTTCGATTTTAGTAAGGCGTTTGACACTGTGTGTCACGTCAAACTAATCAGTAAGCTAACATCTTTCGGCTTCTCTAGGCAGGTTATTCGCTGGCTTGTATCATACCTCACAGACAGAGAGCAGGCTGTCATTGGTGACAACGGTGAATTATCCACCTTTCGATCACTCAACACCGGAGTGCCGCAGGGATCCGTTTTGGGTCCCTTGCTTTTCTCACTGTACATCAATGACATCAGCTACTGCCTTGTCCCAGACATTTTTCATCTCATATACGCGGATGACCTGCAGGTTTACAGCCAATGCCGACTTGAGGAGCTCGATTCCTGTTCCGCGAGGATGAGTGCTAGCGCCGAGAGGATTTCAGGCTGAGCTGCACAGAATCATCTCAAGCTCAACGTTCGCAAAACACAGGTCATCGTCCTAGGATCCCTTTATTACATAAATGCTTTACCGACGCTTGCTAATACCTTTATTAACATAGAGGGAGCCGGGGTCGATTACCAATCACATGTGCGTAGTCTTGGGTTGGTGCTTGACTCTAAGCTCTCTTGGAAAAAACACGTTACACAACTGTGTAAACGTGCGCACTCGCTAATGTATCGACTTAACTTCTATAGAAAAAGCACTGATCTGAAGCTGCGCAATGCTCTCGTGCAGGCACTCCTGTTTCCTATCACAGACTACTGTTCACTTGTGTACTGCGACGTGACTCAAGAACTAGACACCAATCTACAGAGACTGGTAAACATGGGAATTTATTACATCTAAGGTGTAAGAAGGGACGACACATCTCCCCTTACAGGCGCGAGCTGCAATGCACCGCTGGGCGCAGGAGGTACTTCATGACCTGTATCTTAAGAATGCTCTTTAACAACGCCGCACCATCTTACATCTTGAAGTACTTTGACTTCCAAGTCGCACTCAGGCCTGTGAGGGGAGAGGCGATCCCCTTAGACATACCCCCCTTCGCCCCTGAGACACTGAGGAAATCATTTCTTATCTTAGATCTACTTAGATCTACCATCTAATCTAAGTAACACCACATCAGTATCACAATTAAAATCACTAGCCAAAAAACATTTCCTGGCACAAGAAAAACCATAGCGCAAGCCTAATCCCATGCAATGTTCTCATCACATACGCACTTCAATCGCTCACATTTCATTGGCTGTGGTGGAATGTAATGACATTCCACCACAGCCACTACATTCCATCTCATCTCACACCCATCAATTTCATCTCAAAATCTATGAACTTATGTAAATATTGTACAATATAATGTACAGAAAAATAAACAATTACATCTCTCTCTCCCACTCCCTCTCCCTCTCCATCTTCCTCTCCCCCCCCCCCCCCTCTCTCTCTCTCTCTCTCTCTCTCTCTCTCTCTCTCGCCCTCTCTCTCTCTCGCCCTCTCTCTCTCTCCCCCTCTCCCTCTCTCTCTCCCTCTCCGTGATCACCATTCACCTTGGCAAAAGACAGTGCAGCCATGTTATCGCAATACAAGGTGATTGGGTAGAGGCATGTTTCTAACATTCTAGACGCTGATTTATGCAGTCATCATTTGCTGGACCATATCCTTGATGCTGCCCAGAATCGTCCTGGTCTGAACCTGTATGAGGTCTTTGACCTCTGTCCTGATTACATACATTGTCGAATATAGCAATTCGAACTCGAAGAATTTTTCGCTCAGCGGCCAAAACTTATTTATCAGAGACTTCTCCTTCTTTGAGAGAGAACCGTCCAATCTCCTGAGCTGTTGAGCTGAGAGTCTCCTCGTCGGAATAATACCAAGGTTCACGAGGTATATGAATCGTCTGGGTCCTCCTGCGCCTCGCTTATACTCCACTCTCGCAGAATTATCTGCCGAAACTACTCCATGTCAGCACCTGTTGAATCGAAAAGATAATTAGTATATCATTTGGATGTAATATGTCATGGTTGATTCAAAACTGTGACATGTATCATGTTCTGTCCGAAGACACGAGGTAGGCACGTTCTATGTTTGTAGCAAATAATGTAAGGTGTGCAGGCTCTAATCTTACTTTACTCTACTCTATTCTAGTTAAAATGGTCTCGCTACTGAGTTGGCTTATTAGATTGCAATGACAGGAAGATCTAAATTTATGCAAATTTAAAATTCTACTTCAAGGTGTCATTGTAGATTGCTATATGCAGGTCAAGCTATTTACGTATTTTGAGGGGCCCTCACAAATGCGATTTTACAATATTAGAATATTGACTGCAGTTTTATTGCAACACAGAATTTTGGTAAATAGAACAACCTCAGTGGTAATGACTGAGTTGCTTTGTTTATACAGAGATAAACTACGACACAATGATTCGGTACATAAATTACTGTGACAGGAGGGTTCGGCATTCTACTCTAGTTATTCTATTCTAATTCTCTTATCATGTCTATTTAAATCAAAAGTCGTGAGCTTTGTCAATGATTATTTTACTCACGCGCTCTAGTCATGGGTCAAAAGAAAACAACGTTAAGACACGTTTTGGTTCGAAAATTGTGGCTGTCCTTACGAGGAATACCAAGATTTTTAACGTTTCGAGTATTCGGTGCACTAGAGAAGGATACCAAACTGTTTGACAATTTATGTGAACAAGCGAATAAACTACAATTATTTTTGGATTACAAAGGCAACAACGGTCTAGGGTTCGCTACAACGTAAAAAAACGAAACATGGGCGATCAAGGAAGAAGAAGAAGAAGAAGAAGAAGATCAAAAAGAATAGTACATTTTGTTGAGCAACCACCAAGAGTTCAACTGATGCATGCATGACCATATGCATATAGATATGCACGACACGGCGAATGGGAACAGGCAGCTCGTGATAGAAAACGTTTTAAACTGAGAATATTTAGAATTAGTAATATCATTGATAATGTACTCGTAGAAAATTTTAAGCAAATGTTGTTGTATGCATAATAATAAAAAATATTTAATTTCGACATGAAATACTTGTATATGTTAAAAATTTATTCACCTTTCTCTCATATCCTATCCTAATATTTTCTTTCATTTAAACATAATAGTAAAATTTAAATCATAAATTAATAGATGACGTTATATAACATTTTCTAAATCTTAAATTGCAGTTTCTTATTTTTCCCCATTAGTCATAGTTATGGGTACGCGGTTGAAACATCCGTTTACATCTATGCTATGTGGGCCAACAGGTTACGGTAAAACTGCGTTTGTCAAAACGTTTCTACACCATCTCCGGCGTATGTGTGACACGAAAATAGAACGTATAATTATTTATTACGCTGAGTGGCAACCAGGCTGCAAGGAACTTCAACAACATCAAGGAGGTGCAAAAGTAGAATTTCGAGAGGGTTTACCGCAGACTAGTGACTGGTCAATTGACTCGAAGCCTAAACTCGTCATCATTGACGATTTGTTGCGAGAATCCTCAGCGAGTGGGAGCATAGTGGATATTTTCTGTAAGGCCTCTCATCATCACTCATTGTCTGTGATTTTTATCACACAGAACGTCTTTCATCAGGGTAAGAGTCAACGTGACATTTCTCTGAACGCTCAATACATCGTGGTATTTAGAAATCTACGTGACAGATCCCAGATACAACATCTTTCGCTTCAATTGTGCCCCGAGGAGCCTAAATTTTTGCAAGATGCTTTCTGGGACGCCACCTCGAGACCGTTCGGACTGCTACTGGACTTGAAGCAGAATACACCGGACAACTGTAGATTCCGTACGTGTATCTTTCTGGATGACGAATTAAACTACGTCTACGTGTCGCGAAATAAAAAACTAAAGGGAGGTGATTTTTATAATTTGGTCCCAATTGCCTCCCTATAATAATAATGGTAAATTCTGGTAAAAAAAGATATCCTTTTGCACACAAGGACGCTGTCATCTTAAAAGAGCTTTTTCATCTAAACGATAAACAGCGAAAGGCACTCTTATAAACCGCTGATTCAAAACTGGTGCGTCATATTTGTGAATGTGTTCTGAATGTTTTAATCGGTAAAGTACCATTGCAGAAGTCTCAAAAGTCACGCTTACGTAAGCATGCTAAGATTCTGAGAAAACTAGCTCAACCTTGTGTGAGTCTGTCGAGAAAAAGAAAATTATCGTACAACGTGGCGGTTTCTTGTCGGCTTTATTAGCCCCTATTATTGGCACTCTTTTGGCCAGTATCATTAGTAAGTAGAGAGCCATGGAGCACGCAAGAAAGATGGTACTTGTGCCGCACGAAAACGTTCAGCGTATCCAGAACGTTCTAGCAAACCCCATCGGCAAGGAGAGTACCGCTACTTCGGTGTTTAAGTCTGTTCAGACACCGAGTAATGTGATAAGTAGATTGGATGCTGAAATGAGTGATATATTAAATTCGACGAATTGCAAAAGTGAACGTGAAAAATGGGCGCAATATCGTTCAGTGTTACAACGTTACCTTCATTTCAAGGAAACCGAGAACAATTCCAAGGCACGAAAACGTGACGATGACTATAATGAATACAGTGAGAGTGGTAATAATGAAAATACTAATAACAACAATGATGCAGATAATGACAATGATATACAGCAGGTAGAAGAAGAAGATCGAATCGATGCTAGTATCATAGAGACTGTACCTACAAAATATCGACAAAATGCTGGACAGGTATTGCGTAAATTACAAGTTAGTGGTAACGTGAATTGGGATGCTAACGGGATCCTGACAATAGGTGGTGTACGTATATGAGATGCTAACTTGATTGATCTGGTAAATGATACTATGAGAAAAATGTATTTACCACCTCCACCTGGTCATGCGCAATTTGCCGTTGCTCTTCGTAAAGCATTCATACCGCACGAATATGTGGGAAATCCACGTGTTTGGCAGAATATGACATCTGCAACGCCACATTCGTCGACATCATTACCACGTATTAACAATGCATTAGCAGTTTTACCGAAAGCAGAAAAATTATCCGCTAGTGTACCAACTCGAAAATCTACGCTAGATGGCATTAGTTCAGGGTTTTTTACACCGCCACAAAATCTATCTAGCGCAACTCGGGCTCACAATTCACAGCAAGACAACAGTAACACGTTTGCCAGAGAAGGAGACGAAAGCAATACATCAGCAGTAGCAGCAGCAGTGTCGAAGCAAAAATTACTATAATGGAATCACCGATTCCATTACACATCCAAAACATTACGATTGCTATATATATCACATCTACACACACACACACTTACTCACTAGCACGTCATCGCGGCACCCAAGAAGTGGATCTGGAAATCGGAAGAGAGATTTACACATACGTGTCAGCGGCACCTTCACACAAATGGACTATATTCCGATGAACCACGCAGTAAATCCAAAATGCCATAAAACCACTAAGGGACATTTTAGATTCAATAATAACTTCATAAGAACCGCGAGTTCGTATTTTTAAACGGAAAGCCATAAATTAAGAAGCACGAGAACGAGGGGAGCTGTTTCAATGATGACGTTACGCAATACGGCAAAAAATCATCACGGAAAAACGGGCACAAATAAGAGAAAAATTAGAGAGCAGAGAGAGAAACCGAGACGCAATATTCGTCGATCTGGAATTTCATAGGAAACACGTGTACGATCTCCAGTAAAAAGAGAGACCGCGGGAGAGTTCTAGAAGAGACAAATTCCTAAGTGGTAGTCATAAACTATGATGTTTATGACTTAACCTGCTACGATTCTCTTAATATTGAGAGAGGAAAATACAAAATAGTGAAGCGACCTAATATGGAAAACGCTAGCCCGAGAAAAACAAGGGGATATGCAAGTATATAAAGCCCGGGAGCAAAGGGCAAGCAGCGCTCAGTAATATCCGAAATCTCTCGCAGAACGTTACTCTGCTCGTCGCCAGACCATTCTTAAAAACAAGTATCACGCATTACTCGCTACTCGTACGTTTAAAAATAGAGAGTATATCGGATTTAGTCGCTCAGTCGAGCAAGTGTATCCATCAGCATTTTTTCGAATATCACCCCTGCTGAAAAGAAGAAGCAACAGAGGCAGTGGACTCCCTGCGATATATGTATAGTAGCTGTATATAATCAGAGTAAACACTCGGTGACAAAAATGACACCAGTCTCGGTCATAGTGTACAATGTTGCCAAAGCCCGAGAAAATATACAGCATCACTACAATAATAATAATAAAATTCAACCGAGATTTAAAGTTTGTGAACTGCTTCGCGTCAATCGTGAGAAAACTGTCTTTGCAAAAAGATATGAGAGTGGTTGGACCTTGGAGATATTTACAATTGTGCGAATTTCTCTAACACGTTCACCACCTGTCTACTTTCTGCAAGATTTATCCGGTGAAGAAATCGATGGTTATTTTTACGCTGAAGAATTGAGCAAAGTTCGAAAGGATTTGTCTGAGGCTTTATTTGAAATTGATCAGAAATGAAGGACCAGTTTTACGTCATCCTGCCTAGCAAAAGTAGTATGAGATGTTTCTCGGAAAACACGACAACGCGATTTATTACGCAGTTACCGCAACAGATCAGGTTACAGGGGTCATGGACGGTCGCACTCACAGAAGTTCAAATTCCGCTTACGTTTCAACAAATGCCTTCCAAGAAAAACGAGAGGTCAATTTCTCTGAAACGGATACACCCCACTAACCTTGAAACAAACATGTTAAGAGCGGAAAATTTGACAAGTTCAGAATTACGGCTCCGAGCAGGAAATTATAAAGATGTCGCCACACTGGCTGATGAAATAAATAATTTGGAGTGTATTAGAGGTCATTTACGGATGGTGTTTGAACGTGGAGGTTATGTAACGGTCAAACGTTTGTGTATAGATGGTGACTGCCCTGAATATAGCCATGAACTACGCGTATCGGACAGGGTGCGAAAAATTCTCGGATTTGAAAAAGGGAAAAGAATTGTTTTTGCTTATGATCAACAGCGTGTAATAGAGAGTGACGAACCTGCTAGACTTTCAAACAGCTTACCATCTATATCTATGTTCTACAGTGACATCTATGAACCTTACGTGACGGGTGACATACGTTCACGTTTGTTACGTGTTGTATCTATAAATACAACCGATCACTTTGAGTATGGTACTACGCGGATCAAAAGTTTCTCTTCGCCGATGTACAAACCGTTATTGTTCAATTCGTTTCAAATGATTGAAATAGATATAAGGGATGAATTTGGTCAGCCAATGCCATTCGATCATGGGACAGTGACCGTGAGACTTCATTTTAAGAGAGTCGACTAGAAGATGAACCGTTACAAAGACTACTTTAGTAACCAAGTTGGTGGCGGAGGCGGAAGTAGGGGTGTTAGGAGTCTTGGAGGTATTGGACATATCTACATCGGTTCGCCCTACCAGAAAGGTCATGGAGGAATCGGCTCTTTTCTAGCTGGTGTATTTCGACGAGTGCTTCCACTTCTCAGTCGTGGTACTCGAACGGTAGGTAGGGAGGCTGTACGCACGGGTTTCAACGGTATATCTGACGTAGCAGCACATAACACACCGCTTATAAACTACGCTCGCTCGATCAAGCTTATAAACTACGATCGTATTTATTGACGCGTGAGGCTGATATTCAAGTCGAAAAGAAAAAAAACAGTCGCCCAAGATATTCTGCTCACATGGACAGTCTACAGATACTGAAGAGTCTGTCCACGAGAATCCGTTCGCATACTGTTGGTGTGTTTCCAGCCAATCAGATCCCCAAAGTCTGGACAAAGCCAGCAGCATTCCTTGTCAATACGGATAATCACACTAAATCGAATACTGACTGTACAAATACTGAAGAGTCTTACAAGGACAACCTCACTGCGTCGACGCCGACCATCTCTAATCTAAGAACTACTAGTAATAACAAGCAAAACCCGAAAAATTCTTCAATAGATCTAAGCATGTTTCGCTATTGTTCGCTACCGTCAACCATGTTGGACCTGTTCTGCATGCAGCTTAAACTTCTTGAAACAGCGGTAGATGATCTCAAGTCTTTTCTTGTGGAGGGGATTAAAGCCGTCAATCGAGAATTGGTCCCTGCTCCAGCAGCGGAGGGAGTGATTGATGGATTGGTGGCTGGGATTTCTTCACTTGAGGATAAGATCGTGCAGCAGACTTCTCAGCTGGAAGAAATGCACAACGATCATCTGCTGCTCTTGCAAGAAAATAGAATACTTAAAGATCAGCTGGCTAATCTGAAGTCGGAAATGAAGGCTGTGGCTGATAGCGTAAGGTCTGGCTATGGTGAGGGTAACGATAACCTTAAAATTAATAATAATACTGATTGTGATAATGCTGATTATGATGATGTAGAAACAAACTCTACCCAAGTACTGATCTCACTTAGAGACTGTGGTGCGGGCACCACAGGATCGGATAACACAGAGCTTTCTACGAAAGATTCCTCTGGCGAATATCGCGTCAAAAAATCAAGGCGTCGAACGCGGAACCAAAAATGTGAATAGGACGTTGATCGTCCGCGACCAGGGGTGACTCACCAATGAATAGCATGAGTCATGGCGAGGATTCGACACAAATAATTGTTTCAAATATTCTACAGAATAATGAACATCAAAGGGAAGACGAAGACCATGCAATCCTCGCCACGATTTTGTCTTCTATTAGAAGGGAAGACATTATGTCTACGCGCCTGCGTTGGGAGGGGGGTGCTAGCAGTCGGCAGACAGCATCTTCTAGTCAGCGTTCGTCACCATGGGTTGTCTGCCTCTCCAGCCGAAGTTGGTTACAGACATTATGCATGCGAAGCATAGATTCACTGGCCTTTGCACTACATACATCAACGTATCGTCTTTGGACATGGAAACGAATAATAGCCTAATTCGAAGTAAAATTTTCATAAATGAATTTTTGAGTACAGAACTCTTCCTCAAATTTATAAGTCTTAAAGTTTTATCTCGCAGTCTTGGTTTTAAATATGTTTGGCATAGGGGCGGTCGTTTCCTGGTCAAAGATGAGACGGTGAATTATCGCATATTTTTGCACTGCAGCTGATCTGCAAGCGATCGCTGCATCTTACAAGGGCGGGTTTCTTGAATGCGACATCCTTAAAAAAACATATGATTATGTTCCGATAGTTCCTTATGTCTGCTCTACCCCTCTATCAGTTATTTAGTGTGGCTGAGTCCCGTCTCGGGTCCGACATCAACGACGTATCCGTTCGGATTGATGGTTACTCGGTAATTAGACAAGATCGAAATACGCAGGGGGGAGGTGTTGCCCTTTATATACACAGTAGCTTTAAGGCCGTTTTGCTTTGTTCGTCGTCAACAACGCAGGACGAGGGAAAACCTGGAATTCCTGAATACCTTATGTGTAGGGTACAGAAGGGTAATATGCCTCCCATCTTCGTAGCAGTAATTTATAGACCACTATGTATACCGTTTATAGATGGCGATCTAATCGACAAATTAAGATATTACGGGGCTGATTATGATCATAGAATTATCATGGGTGATCTGAACGCGAATATGTTGTCGACGTCCCAAGAGGCGAATTTTATTAGAGACCTAGCCTATGAAATGAATTTGAAATTAGATCATGGCGCGACTCATCACATCGGGAAATCTAACACATGGATTGATGTGATCCTCACTGACAACAATGAAGAGGTGCTGAATGCGAACAACATGTTGGCGATCTTTCCAAGTGGACATAACATCATTGATGTTACTATTAATACTCCTACTTCGAAACCCACTGCACTCGAACCATTCTATTACAGGGACTTCAAGTCCGTTAAGCAGGAGGAGTTTTTATCTTTTCTCCGTGTTTCTGATTGGTCGTCCATTAGTTGCCCGGGCAAAACTGTCGACAGGAGGTTGAAATTTCTCAGCCAAATATAATGAGTGTTCTCGACAAACTCGCCCCCTTAAAACAATTTAAGCCGAAAAAGAAGGGTCACCCGCCTTGGGTTGATGAAGATCAACGACGCTTTAAGCGAACTCGCGGTCATGGGATGTGGCAGGAGTTCCAGTCTCTCGCTTCTGAGGCAGAATATCGCAGACAGGAAGCACGAGAGAATTTTATCCAGAACAGGCTCTTCGAAGCTCTGGATAACAACAAAAATATATGGAAGGAACTGAGAAACCTTGGACTTCTGCCAGAGGCCAAAGGAGAGCTGCATGGCTTCACATCTGATGAATAGAACCATCACTTCTCAGGGATCTCTGTCTCGCAGGCAGAGCGCGATATTGACTTCAATGATATTTTGTCAACGGCGAGTGATGAAGCTTCACTTTTCGTGAAGTCGCTTTTTCTCATCCCTACTATCACCACCACCACTACCTCTATCTCATATCCCATTACCTTAATGCCACCATCTCTACCCCCTCTTTCGCTTAAAGAATGATATAAGAGGTTTGCGTCGCAAGAGAGGGAAACAGTCTGTTGTTGTCATTTTTACAGAAAGAAAGAAAGAAAGAAAGCCTGTCCACACTATTATAGAAAATTATGGCACGTGCTATCGATAATTGGATGCGACCTGTTCAACTAGTCAGCGCAATATATAGTTTGGACCACTCATATGGAACGGAGATAATTTTTGGTCTAGAATACGACAATTTTCGAGATGAGTACTGCAAGCCTGTGGTACGGATACTGGGTGACGACTTCAATGGCGTCCTCTTCACCTATGACGAGTGGCAAGACTTTAAAGCATATTTTGAAATTATCAGAAAATATTTGTGTAGCGTTATCAATAGTGCCGATAGCAAGGAATTGGTAGGAAAAAAAATTCACAGTACAGGTTGGAAGTTAAAATTTGGCTATAACTCGACAGGCACGGATAGAGCAGTTATCATTAAGGAAAATCGAACACCTTCCAGATTGCCCGGCTGTGTAATGAAACGTTATCGCTCAAATGTTTGTATGAAGGAATTGTTGTTTCTCAATTTGGCTGAATATATGTAAAGTGTATCGATACGCGTCTAGAATTTTTAAGGTGTATAGCAGCTAGTGTCAGTTGTGTTGCGAGCGAGATTTTGGAACGTATTATAAGTGTTTCTCTTGATGCCGTACCCCTTGTAAAAGTCGGTGCATTTACGCCCTATTATATAAAAAAAAATTCATTGATGTGTATGGCGAGACTTGGGTAGATATCGTGCAAAAAATGTAGTAACACGTACAAAAGCCATGAATAATAATCAATTGGCTTTTGTACGTGAAGATGTTGTCGATGTATTTTACCAACTAGTGACAAATCATCTTGATGCAATTGTAGACAAATTAAATAAATATGTTAATGCTTCGTAATTTTGATTATAATATAATAAAATATTTCATTAATATAAAAATATATACTTATCTAGTATTATTTATTCATTATTAACCTCCTATCTGCATCCACTTATTATTAATAGAAAAAAAATCAAATTAAAAATAAATAAAAGAATCACAAAATAAAAGCGTATGTGTATCAACAATACACATTCTCCCACCCACTCCCCATCATCATCACATCGTATTTCCCACCACCACACAGCGTCGCTTCTCCCACCATATCGTCTCCCTTCCCCCACTACATCTGCATACCAATAATGCGGGTGCAGATGCATAAAACGGCATCGTGACGCTGTCAGTCTCGTTTTACAGCCTGCTCACAACACATCGTCGCGGCACCGTTACGTGTGAAAATTCTCTCTCTCTCCCTCCCTCGGTATTCCCCACCACTCGCCACCACCACTCCGACTTCCCCCATCACTCCGGCTTCCCCCACCAATGTGTCTCCCTCTCACCACTGGGTCTCCCTGCCACACCGCCTCGTTACGGCGCCAGACGAACTTGCCCCCCACCACTCTGGTGTAGTGTAAGGGGTAATGTTTGTCTGGCCGATAGCGAGGCCTATGCTACTTATGTATATCAACATACGCACCTACTCGTGGGTTCTATTTCATTGTAAAATCTATAGAAACAAAATAGTTTAAATTCCAGTATTTAATGTTACTCTAGGTATAAAAACTTTATTTCTGCTTTGATCACCTGTTAAAATTTGAGCTTCTAAGTTGTATTTAAAAAGTTTAGTAACTTTTAATCGTGTTCCCTTAAATATACCATCTGTTATATTTATTTTTTTTTTCTTTGGTAGGAGGTTGTGAATCCTTGTAACGGACATGTTGATGCTCCCTTGCGGGAACACCAAGTGTGGGACTCGGCAGCGGCGGCCACCCCTACCCATTAAACACACTTCTTCCTGTACGCCCGACACCAGTCCGATACAGTTTATCACATGACTTTAGACTGAACCGCTATTCTTGGCGCTTCATTACGCATGCATTTCTTTGTTTCATTTATTCAATATTACTGCAGTACTCTTTCTCTTTCTCTGTCACTCAGTTTTTCAGGCATCCATCTGCTTTCTTACTCCGCAAAATGCTACCAACGTATGTCGCGATGTAGTTCCAAGCGTAAGAGCAGGTTGTCATTAGTGTTGTTACGTTGTCTATTGTGATAGTCGGTCTCAGTACGGTCTCCAGTCTTTGTCGCTGCTCAGTCCAACGGCGTCGTCCCATGCTTGTCCACAGTACGTACACTCTGATGTTGCCACTATTCTCATCCTGTTAAGATACTTTCGGAAGTACCTGTGTCCAGACCAAAATTGGGTAAGGTAGAAGTCCACCTCGCCGTGCTTCCTGTCCTTCCAGGGTCAATCCTCCGGTATCAGTCTATCGTCCAGCGTCCTTGTCCACCTGATCTGACATTGTTCAAGCGTCTTTGTTCGTTCTTCTGTCGCAGCGTCTGCACTCCCAACGTTCTTGCCTCTTCTCGCATACAAGCTTTTCCGCTCGAATGTGAGGTCAATCGGGATAACGCCCGCTATTGCTAGAATATCGCTTTCCGACATGGTCCAGTACGCGCACGCAATTCTCGGTGCTTCGGTTCGTTGCATGTTCGCCATTGTCTTTGCTCGTTTCTTGACCGAAAATGCGTCCGCCTACACATCAGCCCCGTAGAGCATGACCGAATGGGTTATGCTCATTAGTAGTCGGCGTATACTAGGTCTCGGTCCTCGCGTGTTGACCATGAGCTTGCTCAGAGCCTTAATTGGCTTTGCTGCTTTAGTTTTCGTGTTACGTATGTGAGACCAGAAAGTTAGTTTCGTATCTACAGTCACCCGCAAATATTTTACTTCGTTTATGTTAGACACTTGTTCGGTCCCAACTGTCATCGGAATGATTGTGTCAATGCATTTTCTTATGAGCAGTAATAGCTCAGTCGTGTGTATAGCTAGTTGCAGTCCGTATTCTGTCATCCATGTACATAAGCATCGCATCACCTGGTTTAATTTTAGCTGACCCGCCACGTCGTCCGCGTATGCTATGAGGCACGTGTCTATTGGCATGTCGAGTCTTACAATTCATTAGCAGGCTGCCGTACAGTACATTCGGGTTCCATCAGTTGTCTCGTAAGTCAAGTGACGGTCATGTAAGTAGTCTCTGATAATTCTCATGAGGTATTCGGGCAGCCGAACGCTTAACGCCTCCAAGATATTCGTCGACCTCGCAGAATTCAAATCGTTCCGTACGTTCTGTGTTGCCAAGAGTACCAGAGTGGTCTAGCTCAATGGCATATATCATTTACCTTGTCTACGATCTGTAGTACGTCCGTTATTGCTCCGATTGTTGAGTGTTCTCGTCTTAAACAGTGCTGTCGATCCAAAAGGTCTCCAGCGGCTTCAACCGCCTGCAACGGTCACGGTCGCAGCAATAGCTCGTACAGTTTTCCCGGTGTATTCAGTAGGCTCAAAGGCCTATATATAGACGACCAGGCCGGACCTCCCTGACCTTCATCAATGAAAACCAGCCGCGCGACCTTCCAAGACTAACAAATACTCCCACCATCAAGCAGCCGTTGTAGAACCGTAGAAGCGCATCCGGCTTTTCAGCGACGATGATCCACAGTAATTCACCAGGTACACGGTCAGGTTCTGAAGCTTTTCCAGACTTTAGCTTGACTGCAGCGCTCTCAAGCTTTGCTACCGTAAATAGTGGGCACTATATTGTGATATATTCGTCCGTATCGATCGTTCTCTCTGGGTGAGTTGGGAAAAGATCGTTAATAATCCTCTCAATCTTGTCCCCGTCCTTTGTCTCTGGGGGGTTCCATAAGCAAAGTTTGCTAATCACAATCTTGTAGCCCTCTCCCGAGGGGTTTGAATCTACTTCGTTCTCTAGTCGTCTTCAGCACCATCGTTTAGTGTCGTTAATTGTCCGTCTGAGTCGCTTCTCGCAAGTTTGCATTCCCGCGAGAGAGCATTTCTTTCTTCTATGTCTAAATGTCTCTGTGGTTGTCTGTGCAGTTAATTGCATTCTTCTCTGATTTCAGCAATCTCTTGCGTCCACCAGCAGGTCTGCCGCTTGCCTTGTTGATATCGTTTTCTTGGCATCGTGGCTTTACATAAGCGCTGCAGATACTTTTCCAGAATATTAGCATTCTGCTCAACGGCGACTCGGTCAGTCTGTCCTTGAAACAGACCCGCAGAAGGTACCGCTACTTCCCGCAGTTGCCTTGCGAGCTGGTCTCTGTCTATGCGTCCTAAGTCTCATCTTGCAGTCCATGTGGTTTGTCTATGCTTCATCGCCTTTTGGTCGTCAAGGTTAAAGATGATGTACTGGTAGTCGCTGGCCGTGTAGTTCTCGACTACTCTCCGTACCCTCAATCTTGTCAACAAGCTGTCAGTGGCAAGGGTAATGTCTGATATAAAGTTACTAAAGCCGGGTCGTCTGTATGTTGTTACATTCCCTTCATTTATTACTTCCAGTTCCAATCGGGCGGCCATTTGTAAAATTAGTCGTCCTCGCCTGTTAGTTCGAAAGACGTTCTATAGTCGCCGAAAGATGTAGAACCTTTTACATAGTTTACAATTAGTTTAAAATAAAATCTTTAGCTATCTATCGGGGAAAAATTCGTATCCAACTTTTAATCATTTTATGGAATATTTACGTATTTATGGAATATTTATGTATTTGCAAAATTATCCGACTTATTTAGTTTAAACCATGCCGTTAAAGTAGTTTTCCAGTTATCTAAAGCTTGATTTTCATTTTTTTCTTGATAAATCATTTTTCGTTGATTCCTTGTGTGAATCTCTAAGATTTCCACTTTAAGATTTCTACCGCCTAAAGGATATTCTTGCAATCTCCATGCTGCTTGCATGAGGCTTATACATCTATCATCTAAACATTCTGTTAATTTATCATAAGTAAATTTATCGTAATCATTATCATTGAAAACTTTTTATTATAATTTAATTTCCATAAATCATATTTTTGTCGTGTACTCAAAATATTGTTCAGAGCTGCAAATACCGTGACAATCCAGGGAGAGTGGTTCCTCCTACTCATCCACGAAGCCAGCCTCGGAAAGCCGATTCGAGACCTTTATGGTCCGATCTTCACTGCCACTCTCAAGTTCTGGGCTCTCCTCCTCACTCTCGAGGCTCTCACCATCGACCTCGGGGCCTTCATCACTCTTAAAAGGGAACCACCAATGACGAAGAACCCTACAGCCCAGAATAAGAAGAAAGGGAAGGCAAGCCAAGGAACAATATAAAGGGAATCACTGCAGCACATAGCACCGGCTGCTGAGGCTACCTCCTCCTAAGACGGTCAAGAACCCGAGGATGAATCTCAGCAGATGGCACAATGCTGATATATCAGTAAGAATGAAAAAAAGAGTAAAAACTTATACATAAAAAGCAGTGAAAAAATACCTGGAGCAGAGCACAATCAACACCGACGAGCTGCTCGGAATAACCGGCAAAGCCGCGAAAACTAGACAAGAAAGTGCAACCATAGCAAAAAACTCCACCAAGGAAAGAGCTATCAGACAAAGAAACGCGGAGATTGGATCTCACGAAACCTGAGCGTCCAAGAGATAGCGCGTAGAAAGGCCACGAAGAATTGAATAAGCGACGAAACGTTTACTACAGGCTAAACTTTAGAAATGAATGAAATCAAAACTTCACTCATGACAAAACCATAACTTAAAGGACACCGTAACGGAGTATCCCATGTACACCACTATGTAGTCACGCGCTGTTCCCTAAGAGGATAATATTGCAGCACAGCGACAGCCCAACAATCTAAACAAGGGAAATAAGAACAAATAAAAAATGAGACTAAGGACATTAATACCACTAACCTACGGGTTGAATAATATAATTAAATTAATTTAGAAAAGCTTCTATTATCCGCTTCCGCATTTTCAATTGGAAGGTATTCCACGATACGAGACAAACTGGGTTCTGACACTCCCAGGCTGCCGGAAAGTACAGGGGCCCGGGGATGTTTCGCCGACACGCCCTAGCTGCCCTATCATCCGGCGAAAATCCCAATGATCTCAATAGTGCCGGGTGGCGCCCGGAACGGGCCCTATTGTGGTCAGAGGGGGGGCCTCGTTACCCTTTACCGGAGGCTTTCTGAGGAAGACTTGCGCGGGGGCATGAGGCCAGAATTCACACCTGTGAAGCATAGCTTCGCGGAGAGAGCTCAGTGGAAGGTAGGTGACTAAAGTTGGAAGAGGAGGATAAACAAAAATTAAATACATAGTTCATCAAAGAAATTAAACTTGGGGACTTCGGATACCCCAAAAAGTGTCTTAGAAACTGGGTTCCCTATCCAGAGATCGGACGATAACAGCAGTCTCAGTAGAAAAACGATTGCCATGGAGTGTAGTCCAATAAAGACTATTTCCGAAAGGGCAATACGGACGGAACAAGAGCAGGTAAATCAAGGAGGCAGTAACTCAAACTGGGACTACAACCTTGAAAAAAGAAATGACCAGCTGGAGCGTCTAGGAGAAAAGATCCAGGAACTAAGAGAGTTTATAAGGGACAAAAATAACGTCCATAAAACTATCAGGGACATGGCACGAAGCATTAGTGTCATGTATAAAAGTTTGTGCAGCGCGGAGGATGACCTGCTACAGTGCCAACGTCCAGGAACGGAAGGCAAGGAAACTCAGACAACACCAAGTCTGAAACCGAAAAAGGCGGATAAACCAAGGGAGGCCTTAAATACTCCGCAGGATAGGAGTAACAAAGAGGAGAAAGAGAGTAAAAGACTTAAAGAGGCAACTTGGCAAGAGGTCGTTACAAGAAAGGCAAAAAAAAAGGAGAAACAGTTAAGTAAGGAGAACAACAAGGCTCCTGGCTTTAACAACCAGGGTAGGACCAGTAGAGACAAAACACAGCGGGCAAGACCGACCAGACCGGACGCTCTTATCATTAAGGCGCCGGAAGGAAGGAGCTATGTGGACATTTTGTCAACATTGAGAACTGCTCCTTCACTGAATGCCATAGGAGATAGCGTAAACAAAATACGCAAAACGGTGGCGGGAGATCTCCTCATAGAGCTCAAACGCACAAAAGAAGTTAAAACCGCAGATTTCCAAGAAGCGGTTAAAGCAGTACTAGTGGAAGGAACCACAATAAAAACACTGCAGCAAGAGGAGACCTTTGAAATAAGGGACCTCGACATACTTACTTCAAAAGAGGAGGTACTGGAGGCCTTGCAAAGGGAAATAGGAGAAAGAGATGTGATTGAGATCACTGCCGTAAAATCGCTGAGAAAAGCGTACGGAGATACGCAAATAGCTGTTGTGCAAGTGTCGAAAGAAATAGCGACCAAGTTCACAAAGCTAGAGAAAATTAAAATTGGATGGGTCAACTGTAGGATCCGTACATCGAACCGCAGTAAGGGGCCGCTTAGGTGTTATAAATGCCTTGGTTTCGGCCACGTCGCTATCAAGTGTACTGATCCGCAGGATAGCAGCAAATGCTGCTACAAATGCGGTAAGACGGGGCATAAAGCAAATATCTGCCGTAATGAACCGTGTTGTTTACTGTGCCGAAAAAAAGGCGACAACATGCCGACGAACCATGTCACTGGTAGTTACTTGTGCCCAGCCTACCAAGCAGCGGTTAAAAAAATCAGGAAAGGGTAATGAGAATAGTCCAGCTAAATCTCAACCATTGTGAGACTGCGCAAGACCTTCTCTGTCAGTTTGTACGAGAACACAAGTTCGATGTCGCTCTCGTCAGTGAGCAGTACAAAGATTTGAATGAACCATCCTGGGAATCTGACGCCTCAGGTAAAGCCGCAATCTGGGCTTGCAAAGACTTTACCTTCCAGGGCAAGATGGTAAACAAGGAAAATGGCTTCGTAAGAGCGAAAATAGGCGGCATACATGTATACAGTTGTTACGTCCCGCCTAGCGCATCAATAGACCAGTTTCAACAACTACTGGACCGGCTGGTGCAAGACGCTACGAATAAAAAACCAGCTATAATAGCAGGAGATTTTAACGTATGGGCGATCGAGTGGGGCAGTAGCAGAACCAATAAACGGGGACGAGTGCTACTGGAGGCATTCACGCTACTAGACTTGGTTCTGCTGAACCAAGGCGACACCCCGACGTTCAGAAAACGAGATGCAGAGTCGTTCATAGACTTGACATTTGTCAGTAACTGCCTCGAAAGGCAGGTAAGCAAATGGATCGTGAGTGATCACTACACAAATAGTGACCACCTAGCTATAATAATGGAGCTAGGCGGACCAAACAGGAAATTCTGTACAAATCCCAGTAGTACAAGAACTGAATGGAAAACCAAAGAGTATGACAAAGAGTTATTCTTGACGATGTTTGACAATATTCAATTGACGGGATCAGCAGACGACAAGGCTGCACAAATGACGGGCCAGCTCACCAAAGCGTGCGACGCGGTAATGCCGAGAAAAGTGTCCAGTCAAAGATGGCTACCAGCATATTGGTGGAATGACAAGATCAAACAAGCGCGCAGCGTTTGCCATCGAGCTAGAAGATTGGAACAACGGGCAAGGAAGAAATTCTACCGAACCGGTAGAGGAATGGATACGGTGGAGAATTACAACGAAAAAATGAAAGAAGCAAAGCGCAACCTTAAAAGGTGTATAAGAGAGAGTAAACAAAGATGTTTAAGAGAGCTGCAAGATGAGGTCAATGAAGACCCTTGGGGCCGACCTTATAAAATTGTCATGAAGAAGATCAAGGGAAGTTACATACCCCCACCAAAGTGCCCAGAGGTACTAAGCAGGGTGGTTAAAAAACTCTTCCCAAATCAGCCGGACATTCCATGTGCTATGGTAGAAGAAATAGATGTAGATAATATACCCTTAATTACGGAGGAGGAGCTACTATCAGCCTGCAGGAGGGTTGGAAACAATAAGGCTCCAGGACTTGATGGCATACCCAATATTGCATTGAAACATGCCATCCAGGCTCACCCAGCAGAGTTTATAGACTTGTACAACACTTGTCTCACAGAAGGAACGTTTCCACGAAACTGGAAAAAGCAAAGGCTTGTGTTGCTACCAAAGGGTAGCAAACCACCTGGAGAAGGGTCGTCATACAGACCGCTCTGCATGCTCGATACACAGGGCAAAGTATTAGAGCGCATAATCTTCGTTAGGATGGAAGACAAAACCGAGGGGCCAGTGGGGCTTGCGGAACACCAGTATGGTTTCCGTAAGTGCCGCTCAACATTAGACGCTATCGGCTTATTGGTGAATACAGCACGGACAGCCATAAGCGGGAAAAGATGGAAAGGCGGGACGAAAAAGTACTGCGCGGTGGTTACACTTGACGTTAAAAATGCATTTAACTCTGCAAATTGGTGCAAAATTCACGAAGCACTAGTGAGACTAGGAGTCCCTCCGTATATAAGAAGAATAATGTCTGACTACCTCAAGGACAGAACTCTCTTATACGAGACCGAGGAGGGCACGGTGAATTATAAGGTTACCGGGGGAGTTCCACAGGGGTCTGTACTGGGCCCATCGTTGTGGAACATTATGTACGATGGCGTACTCAAGCTAAAATTACCAGAAGGAGCAATGATCGTAGGATTTGCAGACGACATAGCTTTGGTGTTGGTAGCAAAAGAGAAAGAAGAGGTAGCTGAAATTGCTAGTGAAGCTATCATTAAAATACAGAAGTGGCTAAATAATGCGAATCTGGAGCTTGCAAGCCATAAAATGGAGGCTATCCTAATATCTAGCAGAAAGAAGACGGAGACAATCACCTTGAGAATAGGCGGTCATGAAATTACTTCTAAACCGACTATTAAATATTTAGGTATAACGTTAGACGCAAAGCTGACCTTTAAACAGCACTTGGAAGCAGCAGGAGAGAAAGCCGCAAAAACTACCGCAGTGTTGGCGCGGCTGATGCCAAATGTAGGTGGTCCCACACAGAATCGCAGAACGCTACTGGCAAGCGTTAGTACATCAATCATGTTATATGGAGCCCCGATATGGGCAGACGCTGTACTGGTGAAGGCATATGGACGAAAGCTCTCCTCAGTGCACAGGCGAAATGCACTTAGGGTCGCGTCTGCTTACCGTACGGTATCGGACGAGGCGGTCTGCGTTATTGCCGGTCTCCCGCCAATAGACCTACTAGCAAGGGAGAGAAAATCAATCGACGAAGGAAAAAGCCGAGACAGCGGCAAAACCAAGATAGAAATTTGGGATGCCGCTAGGAAAGTAACAATGACGGAGTGGCAAAAGCGATGGGACTCTAGTAGTAAGGGTCGGTGGATACACCGCCTCATACCAAGTGTAGAAGACTGGACAAAAAGAAGACATGGGGAAATAAATTTCTACCTAACGCAGTTTCTGAGTGGACATGGATGCTACCGGGCGTATCTGCACCGATTTAAATTGGAGGATTGCCCGGATTGCCCGACGTGCTTGAATGTAATCGAGGACGCTGAGCATGTGTTCAGTGAATGTCCACGCTATGAACAGGAACGAGAAGAACTTGAGTGCTACCTACAGACCAGAGTAACGCCTGAGTCTATTATGGTAGCCATGATGACTTCGGCCGACGGATGGAGCGCAATAAACAATTTTGTTGAAGACATCCTTAAGAAGGTCCGAAAGGACGAAGAAAAAAGAAGAAGAAGACGTGAGATGCAGCAAGAAACAGACGACCGGACGATGCGGTAAGAAGTAGACGGCAGCGGAAAACGTGATGACGACCACATCAACAGACGAGGGCGGTAGCCCAAAGTTCCCCCGCGAAGCAATACTCAAACGGTGTTACCGCGGGGGGGCTTATTGGAGAAAGAGCCAGGTCCAATTTACTTAGGGTCGGTAAGGAGGACGGAGAGGATTCGGTTGCTGTTGGAACTCAAAAGCTAACGGTAAACGAAGGGTTTAGTGGGTGAGAGTCCCACACAGGTGGTACCAGACGGTGCCATATCGTCCATAATGGATTTGCCCTTAACCTCTCACTCTATAAGGAAAAAAAAAAAAAAAAACACACACACCACGAGGGGGAGCTGTAACCCATGTGGCGCGTCCTCGGGTGGCGGATAGAGGAACGCTCGCTGTAAGCGCATAGTACTACGTACGTAGTGCTGCAAAAAGAGGGTAGGAGAGAAATAAAATATCTCCCGCGGACCAAGCAGCTTATTGAAGATCTGTCACTACCGGAAACAAGGTTTGATCTTAGGGTTATGACTAAGCAGGCGCTCGCCGATTGCCGCAGTCCGACTCGACTTCGGCTGCTTAAGGGAAAGGATACGAGACAAAGTGGGTTCTGACACTCCCAGGCTGCCGGAAAGTACAGGGGCCCGGGGATGTTTCGCCGACACGCCCTAGCTGCGCTATCATCCGGCGAAAATCCCAATGATCTCAATAGTGCTGGGTGGCGCCCGGAACGGGCCTTAGTGTCTTAGAACCCGTGTCTTAGAAACTGGGTTCCCTACCCAGAGATCGGTCGATAACAGCAGTCTCAGTAGAGAAACGATTGCCATGGAGTGTAGTCCAATAAAGACTATTTCCGAAAGGGCAATACGGACGGAACAAGAGCAGGTAAATCAAGGAGGCAGTAACTCAAACTGGGACTACAACCTTGAAAGAAGCAATGACCAGCTGGAGCGTCTAGGAGAAAAGATCCAGGAACTAAGAGAGTTTATAAGGGACAAAAATAACGTCCATAAAACTATCAAGGACATGGCACGAAGCATTAGTGTCATGTATAAAAGTTTGTGCAGCGCGGAGGATGACCTGCTACAGTGCCAACGTCCAGGAACGGTAGGCAAGGAAACTCAGATAACACCAAGTCTGAAACCGAAAAAGGCGGGTAAACCAAGGGAGGCCTTAAATACTCCGCAGGATAGGAGTAACAAAGAGGAGAAAGAGAGTAAAAGACTTAAAGAGGCAACTTGGCAAGAGGTCGTTACAAGAAAGGCAAAAAAAAAGGAGAAACAGTTAAGTAAGGAGAACAACAAGGCTCCTGGTGTTAACAACCAGAGTAGGACCAGTAGAGACAAAACACAGCGGGCAAGACCGACCAGACCGGACGCTCTTATCATTAAGGCGCCGGAAGGAAGGAGCTACGTGGACATTTTATCAACATTGAGAATTTCTCCTTCACTGAATGCCATAGGAGATAGCGTAAACAAAATACGCAAAACGGTGGCGGGAGATCTCCTCATAGAGCTCAAACGCACAAAAGAAGTTAAAACCGCAGACTTCCAAGAAGCGGTTAAAGCAGTACTAGTGGAAGGAACCACAATAAAAACACTGCAGCAAGAGGAGACCTTTGAAATAAGGGACCTCGACATACTTACTGCAAAAGAGGAGGTACTGGAGGCCTTGCAAAGGGAAATAGGAGAAAGAGATGCGATTGAGATCACTGCCGTAAAATCGGTGAGAAAAACGTACGGAGACATGCAAATAGCTGTTGTGCAAGTGTCGAAAGAAATAGCGACCAAGTTCACAAAGCTAGAGAAAATTAAAATTGGATGGATCTACTGTAGGATCCGTACATCGAACCGCAGTAAGGGGCCGCTTAGGTGTTATAAATGCTTTGGTTTCGGCCACGTCGCTATCAAGTGTACTGATCCGCAGGATAGCAGCAAATGCTGCTACAAATGCGGTAAGACGGGGCATAAAGCAAATATCTGCCGTAATGAACCGTGTTGTTTACTGTGCTGAAAAAAAGGCGACAACATGCCGACGAACCATGTCACTGGTAGCTACTTGTGCCCAGCCTACCAAGCAGCGGTTAAAAAAATCAGGAAAGGGTAATGAGAATAGTCCAGCTAAATCTCAACCATTGTGAGACTGCGCAAGACCTTCTCTGTCAGTTTGTACGAGAACACAAGTTCGATGTCGCTCTCGTCAGTGAGCAGTACAAAGATTTGAATGAACCATCCTGGGAATCTGACGCCTCAGGTAAAGCCGCAATCTAGGGCTTGCAAAGACTTTACCTTCCAGGGCAAGATGGTAAACAAGGAAAATGGCTTTGTAAGAGCGAAAATAGGCGGCATACATGTATACAGTTGTTACGTCCCGCCTAGCGCATCAATAGAGCAGTTTCAACAACTACTGGACCGGCTGGTGCAAGACGTTACGAATAAAAAACCAGCTATAATAGCAGGAGATTTTAACGCATGGGCGATCAAGTGGGGTAGTAGCAGAACCAATAAACGGGGACGAGTGCTACTGGAGGCATTCACGCTACTAGACTTGGTTTTGCTGAATCAAGGCGACACCCCGACGTTCAAAAAACGAGATGCAGAGTCATTCATAGACTTGACATTTGTCAGTAACTGCCTCGTAAGGCAGGTAAGCAAATGGATCGTGAGTGATCACTACACAAATAGTGACCACCTAGCTATAATAATGGAGCTAGGCGGACCAAATAGGAAATTCTGTACAAATCCCAGTAGTACAAGAACTGAATGGAAAACCAAAGAGTATGACAAAGAGTTATTCTTGACGATGTTTGACAATATTCAATTGACGGGATCAGCAGACGACAAGGCTGCACAAATGACGGGCCAGCTCACCAAAGCGTGCGACGCGGTAATGCCGAGAAAAGTGTCCAGTCAAAGATGGCTACCAGCATATTGGTGGAATGACAAGATCAAACAAGCGCGCAGCGTTTGCCATCGAGCTAGAAGATTGGAACAACGGGCAAGGAAGAAATTCTACCGAACCGGTAGAGGAATGGATACGGTGGAGAATTGCAACGAAAAAATGAAAGAAGCAAAGCGCAACCTTAAAAGGTGTATAAGAGAGAGTAAACAAAGATGTTTAAGAGAGCTGCAAGATGAGGTCAATGAAGACCCTTGGGGCCGACCTTATAAAATTGTCATGAAGAAGATCAAGGGAAGTTACATACCCCCACCAAAGTGCCCAGAGGTACTAAGCAGGGTGGTAAAAAAACTCTTCCCAAATCAGCCGGACATTCCATGTGCTATGGTAGAAGAAATAGATGTAGATAATATACCCTTAATTACGGAGGAGGAGCTACTATCAGCCTGCAGGAGGGTTGGAAACAATAAGGCTCCAGGACATGATGGCATACCCAATATTGCATTGAAACATGCCATCCAGGCTCACCCAGCAGAGTTTATAGACTTGTACAACACTTGTCTCACAGAAGGAACGTTTCCACGAAACTGGAAAAAGCAAAGGCTTGTGTTGCTACCAAATGGTAGCAAACCACCTGGAGAAGGGTCGTCATACGGACCGCTCTGCATACTCGATACGCAGGGCAAAGTATTAGAGCGCATAATCTGCGTTAGGATGGAAGACAAAACCGAGGGGCCAGAGGGGCTTGCGGATCGCCAGTATGGTTTCCGTAAGTGCCGCTCAACATTAGATGCTATCGGCTTAGTAGTGAATACAGCACGGACAGCCAGAAGCGGGAAAAGTTGGAAAGGCGGGGCGAAAAAGTACTGCGCGGTGGTTACACTTGACGTTAAAATGCATTTAACTCTGCAAATTGGTGCAAAATTCACGAAGCACTAGTGAGACTAGGAGTCCCTCCGTATATAAGAAGAATAATGTCTGACTACCCCAAGGACAGAATTCTCTTATACGAGACCGAGGAGGGCACGGTGAATTATAAGGTTACCTGGGGAGTTCCACAGGGGTCAGTACTGGGCCCATCGTTGTGGAAACTTATGTACGATGGCGTACTCAAGCTAGAATTACCAGAAGGAGCAATAATCGTAGGATTCACAGTCGCCTTAGCTTTGGTATTGGTATCAAAAGAGAAAGAAGAGGTGACTGAAATTACTAGTGAGGCTATCATTAAAATAAAGAACTGGCTAAATAATGCGAATCTAGAGCTTGCAGGCCATAAAACGGAAGCAATCCTAATATCTAGCAGAAAGAAGACGGAGACAATTACCTTGAGAATAGACGGTCATGAAATTACTTCTAAACCGACTATTAAATATTTAGGTATAACGTTAGACGCAAAGCTGACCTTTAAACAGCACTTGGAAGCAGCAGGAGAGAAAGCCGCAAAAACTACCGCAGCACTGGCGCAGCTGATGCGAAATGTGGGTGGTCCCACACATAATCGCAGATCGCTACTGGCAAGCGTTAGTACATCAATCATGTTGTATGGAGCCCCAATATGGGCAGGCGCTTTGCTGGTGAAGGCATATGAACGAAAGCTCTCCTCAGTGCACAGGCGAAATGCACTTAGGGTCGCGTCTGCTTACCGTACGGTATCGGACGAGGCGGTCTGCGTTATTGCAGGTCTCCCGCCAATAGACCTATTAGCAAGGGAGAGAAAATCAATCGACGAAGAAAAAAGACGAGACAGCGGGAAAACCAAGATAGAAATTTGGGATGCCGCTAGGAAAATAACAATGACGGAGTGGCAAAAGCGATGGGACTCTAGTAGTAAGGGACGGTGGACACACCGCCCCATACCAAGTGTAGAAGACTGGACAAAAATAAGACATGGGGAAGTAAATTTCTACGTAACGCAGTTTCTGAGTGGACATGGATGCTACCGGGCATATCTGCATCGATTTAAATTGGAGGATTGCCCGGATTGCCCGACGTGCTTGAATGCAATCGAGGACGCTGAGCATGTATTCAGTGACTGTCCACGCTATGAACAGGAACGAAAGAACTTGAGTGCTACCTGCAGACCAGAGTAACGCCTGAGTCTATTATGGTAGCTATAATGACTTCGGCCGACGGATGGAGCGCAATAAACAATTTTGCTGCAGACATCCTTAAGAAGGTCCGAAAGGACGAAGAAAAAAGAAGAAGAAGACGTGAGATGCTACAAGAAACAGACGACCGGACGATGCGGTAAGAAGTAGACGGCAGAGGAAAACGTGATGACGACCACATCAACAGACGAGGGTGGTAGCCCAAAGTTCCCCCGCCAAGCAATACTCAAACGGTGCTACGCGGGGGGGACTTATTGGAGAAAGAGCCATGTGCAACTTACTTAGGGTTGTTAAGGAGGACGGAGAGAATTCGGTTGCCGTTGGAATTCAAAAGCTAACGGTAAACGAAGGGTTTAGTGGGTGAGAGTCCCACACAGGTGGTACGAGTCGGTGCCATATCCTCCATAATGAATTTACCCTTAACCTCTCACTCTATAAAAAACACGTGTGTGTGTGTGTGTGTGTGTTTTTTTTTTTTTTTTTTTTTTTTTTTTTTTATTGGAGAAAGAGGTTGGAGGGAAAAATCTTAATAGACCATGACATGGCCTGAGCCACCGTGTGTTGGATTCTCACCAACTAAAACCCTTCGTTTTGCGACCGAATATAAAATCCAATTGCAACCCGAATCCTCCTCGCTCTCCTTACCGACTTGTCGGTGAGGAGGGCCAAGCTCCGTCTTCAGTGCCTTTTTTCCCCCGCGGTACCACGGTCAAGTATTACTTCGCGGGGGGCCATAGGGACATTGCCCTTGTCTCCTTGATGTGATTGTCATTCCTTATGCGTCCATATCTAGTAGATCTACTATCGTACCTTCTTCATTATAGGCTGCCGTCTACTTCTTACCGCATCGTCCGGTCGTCAGCTTCTTGCAGCATCTCTCGTCTTCTTCTCTCTTCGTCGCCCCTCACTTTCTTGAGGATGACCGCGGCGTAGTTACTAACCACGTGCCAGCCCTCAGCGGTGGCGAACATAGCTACCATAATAGACTCAGGAGTTGCTCTGGTCTGGAGGTAGCGTTCCAACTCTTCACGCTCCTGCTGGTAACGCGAGCAGTAGCAAAAAACGTGCTCAGCGTCCTCGCACATGCCCAAACATGCTGGGCAGTCTGGACAGTCTTCTAAATTAAATCTACACAGGTATGCTCGATAGCATCCATGTCCCGTCAAAAATTGCGTGAGGTAGTAGTTTACTTCCCCGTGTCTTCTTGTGATCCAGTCTTCAATCTTTGGTATAAGTCGGTGCGTCCAGCGCCCTTTCAGGCTACTGTCCCATCTTCTCTGCCACTCAGCTACTGTTTGTTCTCTGGCAGCGTTCCAGATTTCTGCCTTCGTTCTATCGCTGTTCTCCTGTTTTGCCATGTATATGGCCTTCCTCTCTAGTGCTAAGAGGTCGATGGGTGGCATGCTTGCCACGACGCTTATTGCATCGTCCGATACCGTGCGGTAAGCAGACGCTACTCTTAGCGCACTCCGTCTATACACGGATGACAGGTTCCGCGCATAGGCTTTTATTGCCATTGCATCTGCCCAAATTGGTGCCCCGTACAGCATAATCGATGTACTGACACTTGCTAACAGCTTCTTTTTCTTCTGAGTAGCTCCACCGACATTCGGCATGAGCCGAGAAAGAGCAGCAGTCGTTCTTGACGCTTTTTTACCTGCTAATTCAAGGTGCTGTTTAAACGTCAACTTTTCGTCTATAGTAACGCCCAAATACTTGATAGTCGATTTAGAGATTATCTCATGGCCGTCTACCATTAGGGCGATTGTCTCCATTTTCTTCCTGCTAGATATCAGGATCGCCTCGGTCTTGTGTCCAGCGAGTTCAAGTCCCGTTTCTCTCAGCCACCTCTGGATGGTGGTGATCGCTTCATTGGTGATTTCAGCGACGTCTTCTTTTTCCTTCGCTACTACTACAAGAGCTATGTCGTCTGCGAATCCTACTACCATAGCCTCCCGCGGGCGTTGTAGTCTCAGCACTCCGTCATACATAATGTTCCACAATGGCGGGCCCAGTACTGATCCCTGTGGAACACCTGCCGTGACCTTGTAGGTTTCAGTGCCGCAATCCGTTTCGTACAGTAAAGTTCTGTCCTTCAGATAGTCGGCCATCATCCTCCTGATGTATGTGGGCACCTCAAGCTTTTCAAGCGCTTCATGTATCTTCGTCCAATTTGCAGAGTTGAATGCGTTTTTGACATCCAAAGTAATAACTGCACAGTACTTCTTTGTTCCGCCCTTCCACCGTTTTCCACTGATGGCTGCTCGGGCTGTGTTTACCACTAGGCCGATCGCGTCCAAAGTAGATCGGCACTTCCGAAAGCCATATTGGTGCTCGGCAAGCCCCTTGGTCTCTTCGATTATGCACTCCATCCTGTTGCTGATAATGCGCTCCAGTATTTTTCCTTGAGTGTCCATCATACATAATGGTCTGTACGATGTCTCCCCTCCGGGCGCTTTGTTACCCTTAGGTAACAACACAAGTCGCTGCTTTTTCCAGTTGGTCGAAAATCTCCCTTCGGCCAGGCATGCATTGTAGAGGCCAACAAATTCTTCAGGTTTAGCCTCGATGGCATGCTTCAGCGCTACATTTGGTATGCCGTCAGGACCGGGAGCCTTATTGTTTCCTACCCTCTTGCTTGCTACAAGTAGCTCCTCAACTGTAATTGGAGGTATATTTTCTTCCCGCACTTCCTCTGCTATAGCATATGGTGCGTCCGGCTGACTTGGAAAAAGTGTTGTCACTACCCTCTTTAGTACCTCTGGGCACTTTGGTGGGGGTATATAGCTTCCTTTGAGTGTCTTCATAACTGTTTTGTAGGGCCTGCCCCATGGATCTTTATTGACCTCTTCTAGCAGCTCCTTATGACATCTCTGCTTGCTTTCACTGATGCACTTCTTGAGGGTGCACTTGGCTTCTTTCATTCTTCTGCTGCATTCTTCTACAGCTTCGCTTCCAATACCGGTTCGGTAAAACTTTTTCCTTGCCCGTTGCTCAAGCCTTCGTGCTCGGTGGCAAGCGGAGCGCGCTGATCTAATCTTCTCATTCCACCAATATACTGGTGCCCATCTTTGATTGGGCACTTTTCTTGGCATAACTGCGTCACAGGCTCGGGTGAGCCATTTTGTCATTTGTTCAGCCTTATGTTCTGCTGATCCCGTCAATTGGATATTTCCTAACATCATCAGAAATAGTTCCTTGTCGTACTCCTTGGCTTTCCATTCCATTTTCGTACTTATAGGGTTAGTAGTACAGTGCACCATGTTTTGTGTGCCCAGCTCCATTATAATGGCGTGGTGATCACTATTAGTGAAGTGATCGCTTACGGTCCATTTACTCACCTCTTTTACCAGAGATCTACTAACAAATGTTAAGTCGATCACTGATTCAGCGTCCACCTTTTTATAGGTTGGTACGTTGCCTTCGTTCACCAGCACCATGTCCAGAAGTGTGAATGCCTCTAGTAGGGCCTGTCCTCTTCTATTAGTTTTTCGGCTGCCCCATTCAACCGCCCATGAGTTAAAGTCCCCAGCTATAATAGCTGGTTTTTTAGCCCTGACATCTCGTACTAGCCGGTCCAAGAACTGCTGAAACTGATCTATTGGCGCACTGGGTGGGGCATAACAGCTGTATACCTGTATACCCTCAATCTTTGCGCTGGCAAAACCTGCTTCTTTGACTTTCATCCTACTTTGAAAGGTAAGGTCTCTGCACGCCCAAATAGCTGCTTTACCGGAGCCATCGGATTCCCACCTTGGCTGTTCAAGATCTCTGTACTGCTCACTGATTATAGCAACATCAATCTTCTGCTCACGGACGTACTGACAGAGAAGGTCCTGTGCTACCTCACAGTGGTTCAGGTTTAACTGTACTATTCTCATCTTCTTTGTTTTGTGGCTTTCACTGCTGCTTGGTACGCTGGGCAATTATAGCTACCTGCGGCATGATCGCTTCTCTCTACGTCGTTCTTTCCTCTGCAGAGAATGCAGCTGGGCTGGTTTGTGCAGTCTTTCGCTACATGTCCCGCTGAGCCACATTTGTAGCAGCAGCGGCTTCTATCGTGCTGCTCAATGCAGCTTGCAGCAGTATGGCCGAAGCCCAAGCATTTATAGCACCTGAGCGGGCGGGTGTCTCGCTTTATTGCCCTTATTCGGCAGATAACCCACCCTATCTTTATCTTCTCACCCTTGATAAACTTCTGGGCTATCTGGGCAGGTAACTGTACTATTGCTTTCTGCGTATCTCCATAAGCTTTACGAAGCGACTTAACCGCCGTAGGTTCGAAATTATGTCCTTCCTCGTCATTTTTGCGTAGTGCGTCCACTATATCCTCCTTAGTGGTCAGCATGTCAAGATCCTTAATCTCGAAGGCCTCTTCATGATGCAGCGCCCTGATTGTAGCAGTTTCCACTAGTACTGCTTTCACCGCTTCCTGGAGCTCAGCTGTTTCCACCTCCTTGGAACGTCGTAGCTCGAGTAGCAGATCTCCTGCTGTTGTTTTGCGTATTCTATGTACGCTGTTTCCTAACTTTTCTAGGCTAGGCTCTGCCTTCATTTTCTTTAGGATTTCGGCGTAGCTTTTTCCACCCTCGGCCTTGATGACTAAGGCGTCAGGTCTAGGAGGTCTTGCTCTTGCCGTCCTACTTTTTCTGGTGCCTTTTTGGTCTTGGCCACGAGCACCAGTGTTGTCCTTCCTGTTCACGCTTTTTTCTTTTTTCTTCTTTGCCTTCCTTGTCACCACCTCTTGCCACGAGTCTTTCTCCCTCTGGTGGACATTGTCGTCGGCTACTCTTCTTGCAGTGCTCGCCCCACTAACGCGGCTAGCCTGCTGTGGTTTCCCCTTGCCGACCGGCTTAGGGGTCACTTCATTCGCCTCTGCTAGGCTAATTGCCCTTTCCAGAAGGCCAGGGGTTGTTTGGGTCACCTTGCCCTTAGTCCCTGGCCGTTGGCACTGCATAAGGTTATCGTCTGCAGAGCAGAGAGCCCTGTAGCTGGCCCTTATGCTCCGGGCGAGATCCTTAATTTGTTTGTGCACATTGTGTCTGTCCCTGACATAATCGATCAGCTCATCGATTTTGCTGCCAAGGCGATCTAAGTGCACGTTTTTGGAGGTCGCGCTTTCTGCTCGCTTGTCGCCATCTGCGTCTACCTCCATATTCTCTGCCTTCTTTCCTGTAGCATTACCATTGCCTTCCCGTGCCAGGTTACCTACAACGGGGCTGGTTGTGTTGTACTTCGAAAGCGTACTTTCGCCTCTCCCAGATCCAAGGGGTTTATCCCCAAGGAGGCGAGCGTCGACCACCGGGGCTGATACCCGATCGGAATCGACGGCAGGATTAGTAATGCCTGCCTGGGTACTCATATGTTTGAGAACGCTTCTTGATTGATTGTCCTTGCCACCCTAAATACCTGATGTTTCGGTAATTCTAAGCAGTGCTGGGGTGCCGAGGACTTTCGTGGCAGCACCGTTAGCTCCTGTACCCTAGGAAGGGGCCCTTTAACAAAGTGCTAGCATCCGGGCCAGATGCACCTTGGTTTTTTAAGCGAGGTTGTTACTCCTCCCCCTCCTCCTTCCCCACCTCTTGGGTAGTGGGGCCCCGGGCTTGGGACCGGTGTAGCGGAGTGTGTGTGTGTGTGTGTGTGTGTGTGTGTGTGTGTGTGTGTGTGTGTGTGTGTGTGTGTGTGTGTGTGTGGCGGTCGCTCAGGGCCGGCTTGTCAGATGCAGATGTCATTTTATGCGTTTATGACAAACGTGCGAGAACGTGGGAAGACCGGATTTTCTTTCGGATTTTTCCCGCGTTCGGTTTTCGGCCGCACATTTTCTGCACAGCCTCGAAAGACGTACGCGGGCGTCCAGGTAGCGCCATAAAATGCTTACCTCCGGACGCAGGACGGGGTTTTCCCCGCCTTGTTTTTTTTCCCTTTTTTCGCATATGCTCGACTTTTGCCCTGAGCGGCCAGCTGAGGGCACGGAGGTAGGAGCATCCAAGACGGGCCCTTTCCACACGACATTTTACACGATCGACAGGCAGTCAGTCTAGAGACACGGCACACGACAAAACTCTCTACAACACCTGCGTACACTCACACTCTCGAAGAAAAATGAATTCTAAGTCTTCCACAATTTCGGTCTTAGCTATTTTTCCTTCCCCCCTGAACCTTCGATCTCCCAAATATATATGTGTATATATATGCTGCCTATGTATAATACTCAGTATGTATACTAAATCGCTGATATATATAAATAAATACAGATATTATCAGCAATTAGCATATGTCAGGTTTTTTGTCGTCGTTAATATGTGAGGACAATTATTTTTTTTATTATTTTCGCGTTCGAGAGTGAATTTGTGAGACATAAGTATGTTTACATAGTGTGATTACACAGGTTAAGTTTTTTTTTAAAAAGATCAACTTAATGATAGATAAGTGTTAATTAATTAAATTAAATAGTGTAAATGTAGTATAATAGCCAGTACTCATCCGGATAAAAAAAATTCTTTCGAAGTAAGAATAAGAAGAGGTCAAGAGAATTTTATGCGAGTAAAAAGATACTTTGCTCAAGAAAAGAAGAAACCGAAAATCAACATCTGCAAAAAAATAACAGCACATAGTTCAACCGTTCAAGATGCTTCTAGTACAATAAATATAATTATTGTTGTCAGCATTCCGTACATAGAACTTTCTGAAAGTCTCGTGTTATAGTGTCTGTTGCGGCAAGGTATATTTTAGTGAGTTAAGTATACAAGGGTTTGTTTTAAAAACTGATGTTGTTCGTGCAAAATGTGATAATATAAGTGCGATTAACTTTACTAGTAGGTCTGACAATCATGTGACTAATAATATGAGCCACGCCACCGATCGTGAGCGTAAAAGAATATACAAGTAGTAGCTCGGCTCCTTACTAGCCGCTTATTCACCTACAAATTTTACACCAGTTTAGATTCGGAGACAACGTAGATTAGGATTGTATTGAAGTAAAAGCATTCAGCCGCTCTAATACACGATCGCGGTTATAAGCGTACCTGTACACACCTACGTATGCATTTGCAGACACCTTGGAAGAGGCATTTTTGTTTTTGCGTGAGAAAGACATTGAGAGCGTGTGTCTCCGCACTACTTTTCTTTGTAAGCCAGTCTTCCTCACACCTCACGAAGCGACGCACGTCGTACGCACATGCTCCGTGCTCGTTAATTATATCCACCAACATCATGTGGTTTACATAAATTATTAATAAAATATTTACTCATAATTGTGTTCACCCTTTTATTTCAAAAACTAATTCATCGCGAAAGGGCAGTTTTCCCAACAAATGGTTATGGGCCCAGAATACGTGTAGGCCAAAAAGTAAAATTAGCAAAAACAAAAAAAGAAAATAATAATTTTATTCTGTATGATAAAAACCGAGTAAAATAATTGTGAAAGTGTACCATAATGGAAGAACGCCCGCTATCATTTATAAACTTTCCAAAATTAAATTCAACTAATTACGAGTATAATAGTTGGAAATTGGACATGAAAGTTTCATTGATTGTTCGAGGATCATGGGAGTATCGACGGCTCACCAGACCAACTTGAAGAAGATGCACCACGTGGACAAATAGTTGACTTTCAGAGGAGGAAAAAACGAGCATACCACTATATACCTAGGAATGGAGAAGCATTTCCAGACACTGATCGCAAACACGTTGGATGGTAAGGAAGCATGGCAGATCTTAAAAGATAATTTTGAGCTGCAATCACGAGCACAACTTGCAGGCCTCATTGACGAATTATACGACTTAAAGCTTAATCCGGAAGAAGAGACAATAGGTATATATTGCAAAAAAGTAAGTGAAAAACCGTCACAAATAAATGATGCTGGATTTAAGATTCCCGATATTCTAATGTGTTTCCAATTGATACGAAAATTACTGGTCGATTATGATAACCTCGTTCAATTACTATATAAACTAGATGACGATAAATTTAAATTTGCTGATTTGTAAAAACGGTTGATTACCAAAGAGGGTAGAATTAAGCAAAAAAAAGATGACAAGCTAGAGAACGTAACAGATGCATACCAAACGGGAGGTAGCAAAAATATAAAATATAACAAACAAGACAAGAAATATTCTAATATACAAAATAGAACTCAACGATATCCGGATAATAAAATGAATATCATATGTAGATATTGTAAGAAGCCCGGTCATTTAATGAAAGAATGCTATATTTTAAAATGTAAAAATCTAAATCAAACGAGAGAAAACTTAGAACAAAATACAAAAGTTTTTTATATAGAAAATGAACCTGATCCCTCTAAAAAGGAGAATCATGAAGCCCAGCTCACTAAAGCTATAGAGACCGATTTTTACGAATGGCTTATAGATAGTGCGGCAACGTTTCATTTTTGCAAAGAAAGAGAATTGTTTAAAAACTTCAAAGAACTACCACCTACTGATGTTCCAGTTGACGATAAAGATGCAAAATGAAAATATTTGGTAAAGGTGATATAACAATTTACGTAAAAGATGAAAAATTTATTGAAGTTAACTTAAAAGATGTATTATATGCCCCGAACATGAGAAGAAATTTAATGAGTGGAGTATGCATGGATATTGCTGTTTTTTTATAAGTGGTTTTATAATAAAATGATGATTTATACTGACAAAAACGAATATTATTTAAGTGTACACAGGAAAGACAAACTTTACGTGCTGTATGGACACCACGAAAAGAGAATGAACGAGACATATAACACGCAAGCAGCTTCAAGAACAGGCATCGATATTAAAAAGATACACAGAAGACTATGCCATATAAATATAAATAGTATAGGCCAAATGAAAAAAAAGGAGATGGTACGAGGCATCGAACTAGTAAACGGAGCTATGGGTACGTGTAACACATGTCAACTTAGCAAATCGACCCGGTCATCTTTTAAGCAAATTTTGAGAATCATGTCCAATGATATAATACAAAGGGTCTACATGGACGTGTGGGGACCGTCCCCGATTATGTTGGTCAGCGGGAGCCGCTATTTTTTATCAATCATAGATGATTATTCGCGGAAAGTTTTCGTGTACACGATGCAAAGAAAGTCGGAAGTTATCAAATATTTTAAAGAATTTATGAGCGAAATCAAGAGGCAACAAAATAAAAAGATAAAGACCGTTCGAACAGATACTGGGTTAGAATTTTGCAGTACCGAATTTAACGACTTTTTAACAAAAAAGGAATACAAGCAGAGATGACCTCGACATACGCTCCTGAGCAATATGGAGTCGCGGAGCGATTCAACCGTACAGCAATGGAAGGCGTTAGGGCGATGCTACAGGATAGCGGACAACAACTGAAATTTTGGGCTAAATCACTACATGCTTTCGTGCATGTTAAAAATAAATGCCCGCATAAATTATTAGGAGATCGCACGCCTGATGAGAAATGGTGGGGATACAAACCATCGATACAACATTTAAGTATCTTCGGGTCGCTGGCATACGCTTATATACCAAATGCAAAAAGAAACAAGCTGCAAGCTAAAGCTGAATTAGGCATATTCGTTGGGTATGCAATAAAAACAAAAGGATATAGAGTATGAGTACCAAAGTCACTGAAAATTATAGAAACAATTCATGTAAAAATTGAAGAAAATAAAAACGGAGTTGAGACATTATTCGGAAAAGAGATAATTAACAAACAGTCTAATGTTTTCATTAATTTTGATAGTCATGATGCTTTTTCAGACTACAAAACTACGGCCAGAGCACAAAATGAATAAGATACAACAAAGCAGGATACACACAATGAAATTTCAAACGAGATTGACATATCGCAGTGGAAAAAAACTGAAAACGCGAGAGAAATAGGAAATAGAATTGATGTATACTATTATCCACCTGATGATAATATACGACTACGATCGATTAATGATATCAAAAAATATTGCGAATCAAAAATTTGAGGCGAAAAGAGCAAATAAAGATAAGTCGGAAGAAATAGACGAAGGAAATTATGAAGTCCAGACAGGTGTGAATGCTCGAAGATAAATATTACTAAAAGGGTTAACCAGAATTCACGTTAAGTTACCGTTAAAAATTGGAATTCTTCCACCGAGAGAAGAAAAAGAAATCGTTAAAAATGATTTAATGAAAAAATTCCCATACAGAACATTAATCGGATATCTGTCTTTTTTGTCAGACAGAAGTAGACCTGATATCTATTTTTCAGTAAATCTGATGTCACAATTTTGTAATACGTACAATTATTAACTTTATAAAATTGTAGTAGATATTATTAATTATATTAATACTGAAGGTTATATGATAAATTTATCAAACATAAGAGACACAGGTTTAATTTCCTTTGCGGATGCGAATTGGGGAAATAGTCTTATGCAAAGATACTCGACGAGTGGGTACATATTATTTTTCGACGACATTCCCTTTATGTGGAAGTCTGCAAAACAAAAATGTATAGCATTAAACTCAATGAAGTCCGAATTTATAGCGTTAGTAGAGAGCGTAAAAGAATTAGTTTGGTTTTCGAATATCTTCAGAAATTTAAATGTTTATAACGATAGTATAAAAAAACCCACACAATATTATGATAATCAGTCTGTAATATATTTTAGCAAATATAGCATCGAAAACATAAAAACTAAACAGATTGATATAAAGCTTCAATTTATTAGAAATTGGTTAAATGAAGATAATTTTTATTTAAAATACGTACAAAGTAAGTCCAATAGGGCAGATTTTTTGACTAAACCTTTATTGCATAGTGATTACAAAATTTTTCTTGAAATATATATTTTTTTCTCATTAGATTGACTATCGGCTGGTTGAGGGGGTGTTTATTGGTGTAAAAGCATTCAGCCGCTCTAATACACGATCGCGGTTATAAGCGTACCTGTACACACCTACGTATGCATTCGCAGACACCTTGGAAGAGGCATTTTTGTTTTTGCGTGAGAAAGACATTGAGAGCGTGTGTCTCCGCACTACTTTTCTTTGTAAGCCAGTCTTCCTCACACCTCACGAAGCGACGCACGTCGTACGCACAAGCTCCGTGGTCGTTAATCATATCCACCAACATCATGTGGTTTACATAAATTATTAATAAAATATTTACTCATAATTTTGTTCACCCTTTTATTTAAAAAAGTAATTCATCGCGAAAGGGCAGTTTTTCCAACAGATTGTGTAACCAAAAACCTGAATACTCCGAGACTACTTTAAACACAAGTTTTTTTCTTTCATAACGTATTCGTCTATTGTCAACTACGGGTGATAAACCAAGTACTTATCAATGATCTATTATCTTTATTTCTAGCCTTAATATTTTCGTAGGAACCGAGAGCAACCGTGATCGGTTAACACCTCATGGAGATCAAAATTATCAACCCTCATACGTAACAACACATACATTTATAGGCCCGGAATTTAATTCTTGTATATCTTCGGGCAAAATGAGCAGAGAGGTTGTTGCTTCTTCCTTCATGGACGTGTTATGGAATATTTTGTATATACAGCGCATAAAAACTGCAGGGCTTGACTTGAAATTTTGTGGCGCTCGGCACCATTCGTGCTATCCTGTGCCGTCAGGGTGCAGTGGTATTTAATAAAATCTAGATGCGAAATCTAAAACTGTAAAATATTTCGTGTTTTGTATAATCGCGAAGGGTAATTATGTGATAAAGTAATCTTTTTTAATTTGCGAAAGTCTATATCTCGGGTTGCCATGACTGTCATCTTTTTTTTCGCAAACACCAGAGCAGACTATTGTAATCGAAATTAGATGAGACTATGAGAACACTGCTTCAAAATTCTTTCATATTCAATATTGATTCGCGATGTGCATTTTCAACGGGCTTACCTGCTTGTTTTGCCAGTGGTGGCTTGGCCGAGGGTCCGGGTTGTAAACGTCGGACCGCGTCGACCCACGTAGTGGGCTTCTGCATTCACGGGCCGTAAACTGCCGTCTCCGCGTCTAGGTAGACTACTAATCTGTCTAGCCGCTTCAATGCAGCAGTTTATGCCATAAGCGCAGTATCTCGGCATTCCTTAACAATTGTCTTTATTACCTTTTTTTATTTTTTGGGGAAAACCCCGGTACGTTTATTGTCTTGAGGTATGTCATAAAAATAATCCCTAATTGTTCCATCGGCCGCATGTACCGACTGTAAAACGCCTTTTCTTTGCTTCTTCTAACTAAAATAAGTTGTTTAATTAACAAACAGTAAATATTCCGCATGCTGTCCCTTTGACATCCTCCTCGCACATAGAAAGTGCATGTGAACATACAATACACATTATAATATAACTTAAATAACTAGTATCTTAACTTATTCGCTTACCAGGAAACAGTGAGATCAAATAAAAGCATCTAAAGGAAAGAGCTCTGTGTAAATAATACATGCAATTATTATTTGTAAATTAATCGTTCGGGCTTCTTCGATATTCTGCCACTCCTAGTCTTAATTTCTGGCCAGTCTTTATATGCCTTTACTTTATCATCGGCCGTGCGATCACACTTCCTTTTTGATGTTTTCTTTAATCGATTTTCCAGGTTCGTTGATTCTTCATTGCTTTTAAAATTTATCTCTAGCGGATAGAGACGTTGGATCGGTCTTGTGACTTCACCTGCTGCTGTACTTAATCTCGCTACACGAGCGTGTCCGTCTCTTGCTTAATTTTTTGTCGATCCGCAAATCGCTTTCGTACATCTGTTTCTTTTATCTGGTCGAGATCTAACACACCAATATCTTGTTCTTCTTGTAGAAACATTGCTGGCGTTAATGGAATTACATCTTCCTATCCTTTTGAGATAAAAGTGATCGGTCGCGAGTTTATCACGGCCTCGTAATCCGCTAACGTTGTTATCATTTCCTCGTAGCTGAGGCATGATTTTTTGAGAGTGCGTCTCAGTAATCGCTTCAGTATACCAATGAGACGTTCCCAGAATCCTCCCCAGCAAGGTGCAGATGGAGGATTAAATCTCCAATCTATTTTTTGAACTGCGACCTTATCCGCGATTCGCTCGTAATCTAGACCTTTTAACTGATTATTTAACCCTACAAAATCAGTGCCGTTGTCACTATACACTATGCTCGGCCTGCCTCGTTTCGCTATATATCTTCTGAACGCCATTAGAAAGGAAGCGATGGGCAGAGAACCTACTAGTTCTAAATTTACTGTCCTGAAAACTGCGCAAGTAAATAAACAAATCCAGGCTTTTTGATTGCCTTTAAGGTAAATGGGTCCTGCATAATCCACCCCTATGATCTCAAACGCTACTGCATCCCTAATTCTCTCTAACGGTAGCGGTGCTGAATGTGCATTTGCCGCTTTGGCCTCATGACGGCGACACTCCATGCATTTACCGATTATTTCCCTGATTACTTTTCTCCCTCCCATAATCCAATATTCTTCTCTCAGCGCATTTAATGTGGTCGTGACTCCAGCATGCTTCAATTCAATATGCTTTTCTCTAATTATTGCTTCTGTAATGTGATCTTTATTTGGCAAAATTACCGGGCATCTAAAATTCAAGCTGTCCTCGCGATATAAAAGTTTTGATTTTATTCTCATAATACCATGCTTATCACTAAAGGGTAGGAGATGTTTAATACGCTCGTCATTTTCGTCGCTAAAATGCTTGGTTTGAATCATTTTAATAATAAGTAACTCTGAATTTTTACACCCTTTCGCCGTCAAAAAATTAATGCTTCGCGTCTTATAAAGCTGAGCGTTTCCGGTTTTCTTTCTTGTTATCCTAATTTTACAATTAAAAACGAACCTTTTTATCCACCCGATGACGCGAACCACTTTAATAAAACTCGAATACATTGTAAACAAATCGTTCTCAACGTTCATGCTTATCAACGTGGCACATTGTATTTGACTCGGCTTTTTTAATTCCGCGTTCACCTCTGCCTCATTTATACTTGTTTCGTAGGCGGAGGGCCAGTTCTTTGGGCTCTCCCTCAACCAGTCCAGACCTGCCCACCAATTTAATGCTAGCAGCTGATTTACTGAGCAGCCCCTTGAAGGTAGATCGGCTGGATTCAGGTGGACAGGTATATGCCGCCACTCTCTATAGTGTGTCAATTGACTAATCTCTTTGACTCTGTTCGCGACAAATACGCCCCAATTATTTTCTCTGTGAATCCACGTGCCTACTGTTGAGGAATCTGACCAATAATAAATTTTTAACCCTTTTAACTCTAGCGCTTTAGTCAGTTGCGTGGTCAGCCTTGCTCCGATAGTCGCGACTAATAACTCTAATCGCGGTATGCTAGTACGCGAATCTGTGCCCTCTTTAACTGCGGGTGCGACCCGAGTTTTAGCCTATACTAGAAAGACTTGCACATCCAATCCCCGTTGAACTCTAAGAAAGATGACTGTCGCATAGGCTAGTCTACTCGCGTCTACAAAAGTGTGTAAACTGATGTCACTGTTCTCATCTACCACCCCGAGAATGCATCGCGGTACTCTAATCTGATCGAGGCACTTTAATTCGGTGACCCACCGCGTGAATTTTCCCCTAATTTCTTTGCTCACTTCCTCATCCCATGTTAACTTTTTGGCTCAAGCCTCCGGCAATAAAATTTTAGGCCCGAGCAATACTGGACACACGAAGCCAAGAGGGTCGAAGATTCGGTATACAGCTGAAAGTATATTTCTTTTAGTAACTTTAACAGAATCTAATTTATTTAAACTTGCGACGTTCAGCGACAAAGTATCTTGCCGTTTATTCCACAACAAGCCTAATACATTGGTAGTATCGCTGGAAACGCCGTCATTGGTATACTCCCATCCTCGCAGATCAAATTTACCGGATTCCATAACGTCTTTTGCATTATTCATGAATTCATTTAACTCCTTTACGCTATTTACGGTCGTAACACAGTTGTCTACGTAAAAACTCTGTTTGAGTTTTGCAGTATTGTCGACAGTTGCATCTGCACTTGACTTAATATGTGACTCTAAAACTGTAGTTAAATGCAAATCAATAATTGAGGCCTAAAATAAATGGACTACTGCAGACCCCAAACATTACTCTACAGTGTCGATACATTATTAAATTTCCGGCGGCATCGTACCACAGGAATCTTAAAAAATCACGCTCCTATGGGTGAACGCTAATCTATAAAAACGCTTTGCGTATATCTGCGATAACGCCTATTTGATCTACTTGCAGGCGTTTCTCAATCGGGTCTTTGATACCTAACGCATGAAGCGACCATAACTCTTTGATTTCGGCTTCTCTTACGAACATAGATATCGCCGACACTGATAAATTATCTCTCTCAATCGTAGGTACTTTACCCATCAGCGTCCATCCTAGATGTGTCTGAACTGCCGTTAACCCACTCTCTAACTGGTGAATTCTGCCGGTGAGCAATTTTCCGGCCACGTCGGCGCCGATGAGCACTACCACTGATTTTTCTTCACAGCAAACGTCTGTTAATTTTATTTTTGCGCACTCTAACTCCTTTAGCCAGCTTCCCAATTTCACTCTAAGCGTTTGCATAAAAGTACTCGGCAGATTTGTCGAGACCGCTAATTTATGTTCTACTTGCACATTCACTGCACTATTTGTGTTTTGTGCCCCATTCGTTATCGCACTACGCTTGTCCTTCTCGTCCTTAAAGCACATGATATCTAGGTGCCTGCGCGCACATTTGGTACACTTCGTATTCGCGCGACACGCACTGTAGCTGTGCCCTCCTTTTAGACAGTTGAAGCATATGTGTCTTTTTCTCGCGATCTCTTGTTTTTCGGCATACGACATATTCTTTCCCTTAAAACACTTAGCACTCTCGTGTCCATTTTTATCACAGAAAATGCACGCAACCGTCTCCCCTTTTGATAGCAAGCTACTCGCCGTTGGCACGTCCCTCTTCTCGCACTGTGCCCTTTGCTTTCGCTGCGTTGAATCACTGTTTTCTCTGTTGGATATGTCAAAACCTTTTACTGCCATAGAAATTCGCAGTTCGTGTTGCACTGAAGTTCCAGGAACTTTATCAGTCTCATGAGACGATTTTTTACACGTCTGGCGAATTTTCGACAGTGTCGGGATCGGTCGCACTGTTACTTCGTTGCCAAACGCGTAATAGTTCCTCCGGCAATGAAGATTTCACTAGAGGATACAGCATAGCGGCGTATTTGTCTGTCGTGGCCAACTGCACCTCTTTGGACGCTACAGCATTCTGCAGCACTAATTGTAGCAGCTCGCGCACATAAACTTCAATTTGCAGGTCGTCACGTCCGAATCTCCTTTTCAGGCCGTCAATCACTTTATCATAGTTTTCCCCTGTCGGTGGGTAGCTGTTTACCAATTCCGCCGCGCGCGAATCCGGTACCATCGCTTGGATCAGATACTGGAACTTATGCTCGTTGTCGAGGCGAGCATTCTCATGGATTTTTTTGAATTGACTCCAAAATTTTAACCACTCACGCACATTTCCACTGCATTTCATCAGTTCGAGCTTCGGCAGGTTTAATGTCCCTCTCAGTTCGCCCAGCTCCGCCTGTGCACTGTCAGCCATACTACGGGCGGGCGCCGGTCTGCTCCTTGCAGCGATCCTGTTATCAAATTTGTACTTCGCCAACAAGAATTTGGACTTATAAGCATCGTGGTCATCTTCCTCTTTTTCTATCTCCCCATCGGTTGCTTTGTCGGCTATCGCGTTAATATAGTTCGCCGAGATTTTGTCTAATTCACTCTGTTTTTCACTTAATAGACCGTAGGCCACGGTCAGCTCTGCAATGCCGGCGGTCGTGCTTTCTAGTAACGCGTTCAGCGTATTCAACGCCTTCGTAACCGCCGTCCTCTTGGTTCCTCTCTTGAGCTTCAGCACTTCCATTTTTCCCACTGTAACACTGTACACAATTCACACTGCAAAGTCACTCTATACCCCTGTCACGTCACAGTCGCCAAATGTTTGGTTGAAAAGTGACTTTGGGTATGGGATTGTATAAATAGACTCTTTAAATATAAAATGGAAAAGAACACATATATTTGTCATGCTGAAACTAACAATAATTTAAATGGTTACAAAATAGAATTTCACCGTAAGGTATACACTAGGGTAATGCTATGAGAATTCGACCAACTAAAACTCCAGAGACTGTGCTCGGATCGAAGCTCGTACAACACTGCTCTCTCTGATTTTTCCCGTTCACACTACACCTCGGTTCGAGGAGCCGCTGCTCCCTCGTCCGGGCTTACCTGCTCGTTTTGCCAGTGGTGGCTTGGCCGAGGGTCCGGGGTTGTAAACGCCGGACCGCATCGACCCACGTAGTGGGCCTCTGCATTCACGGGCCGTAAACTGCCGTCTCCGCGTCTAGGTAGACTACTAATCTGTCTAGCTGCTTCAATGCAGCTGTTTATGCCATAAGCGCAGTATCTCGGCATTCCTTAACAATTGTCTTTATTACCTTTTTTTTATTTTTTGGGGAAACCCCCAGTACGTTTATTTTCTTGAGGTATGTCATAAAAATAATCTCTAATTGTTCCATCGGCCGCATGTACCGACTGTAAAACGCCTTTTCTTTGCTTCTTCTAACTAAAATAAGTTGTTAAATTAACAAACAGTAAATATTCCGCATGCTGTCCCTTTGACAGTTAGCAATGCTATGAAATAAGGCATAATGTAAAATAATTAATGATTTAACATTCATTAATTTTTAGAGTTTACTGAATATAAAGAGTAGGTACTTTGTTCTATTTACTAAATATCTAACATGATTTTTCCACCTCATTTGCGAATCAAAAATTACTCCTATGTTTTTGGTATTGTAAACTCTTTGCACTTTCATATCGTTAATATAAATTTGTAGGTTAGTAGGAACATTATTGCTATAAATACCAAATGCAATATATACTGTTTTTGATACATTCAAAGACAGTTCATTTATTGCTATCCAATTATTTACTTTAACCAGATACTTGTACATTTTTTCTTCAGCCTTTGTCCAGCTTACGTTATAAATAACCATACATGGATAATCTTTTCTAGTATTTTTGCTATATTGATTAATATAGAAATTAAAGAAATTGGTCTATAATTAGTGGCAAGATATTTATTACCTAATTTGTAAATTGGCACTACCTCTGCGACTTTTAAAGGTTTAGGCCATATTCCCTTTTCAATACTAATATTAAAAATGTGTATCGATGGAAACTTAATCCAATTATAGCCTTCAGTATTTTTGTGCTGATTCCATCTACACTTCTAGCTTTATTATCCATTAATATGTATAGAGAAAAGTTCTCTATTTGATTCTATCGCTCAGTGGTAATCCAAAATATTTGCTCTATCGGTCTTCAGGCAGGATGGTGGAAAGAGAGAAGAAAAAACTATATAATTTTGTCCTTACTCAACATTTCGGCTATCAATTTTGAGATGTTTGGAGTTCGAATCACGTGTTTTAAAAAAATGTCCGTATGTATGTGTGAGTGTGTGCGTATGCATCGGCATATGCGTGTGCGCGTGCATGTGTGTATGTATACCATAATATTTCTGGAACTACTCAGTCAATATCAATAAAATGTTACATGTGTATCTATTTTGGGATTCTAAATTTGGGAAAAACAGTAATTTTAATTTTGCCAACTAGTTCTTGTTTTATGGTCATTTTTGTTTTTTCAAAAATTCATATCTCTGAAATTACACATCATAACCTCGCGAAAAAAATGTTAATGGATCGCATGTCGAACTATATCCCATTACAATGTCAAGTTATTTGACAAATATTTAGTAATAAATCGAAAACAGAAAAAAATGAGTTTTTTTTTTTCCTTGTTTACGAACGAGGTAGTCAAAAATTCTATCTTCTATTTTTGTGTGTTTAGTTTTGTATCTGTTTTGTGGAATCTTTTTAATTAGTATGTTGCGTATATAGTTTGCAGTGTTATCTGGTAAGCTATTGCAAATAATAACAATTTTCTATATTTTTTATACATTGGATAGTTTGGATTTCATCAAGTTCACTTTGTGGATTGAATTTCTTTCCTAATGACGTTACGAATTTTACATATCCTATATGTTGCATATCTGATCCCAGTTCACTTCATTATATTCAATATTTAGGCTTTTATAATCAACAAATGTATACTTATTAATCTTATGATTTTCTAATTTTTTCTCAACTTTTAATGTAACAATAAGTGGATAATAATCAGTAAAACGTTTCACAAGTTTATACGCTGTGATGTTGCACTTTTCACGAGTGAGAATCCACCCGAGCAACAGCCACTGTACTCTGGATTCCTCTACGAACGTATTCGGACTCCTCCGATCTCTAAAAAGGGGGGGGACAGGAATGTAGGTTTTTGGGGCTGCCTGGCGTGCCAATTCGGGGGAAAATAAACAACGCTTTGGTAATTTCAAGTATAATTAATATTATATATATATTTATGTCTCGTTGGCCAATCCCCCAACGGAGGACTGGTTACAATGCTTCGTCTTCTCTCGACGTGGCGCGGATCGGTGGCGACGGCGTCGCCCAAGATGGCGGCGCTGTTAGAAGTTAGCGCGACACAGGAGGAACAATTCTCTTACGGTTGGACTTGAGTCAGCAGCGGCGCAACGTGTAGATGGGTCGTGCTTCAAAAAGAAGAATCATAATAAGAACTCACTCGCGACTCACGACAACCCCCACCGTTTGGAACATAAATCCATATACGCGATATAGAGGCGGCGCGACACCAAGGAAACAGCTCTTCTATAGCTGGACGTGAGTCAACAGCGGCGCAACGTGTAGACAGGTTATACTCCGGAGGAGAAACCCATCGGCAAATTATTATGGCGCAACCAACCAACACCACACGCACGGAGAGAGAACAAGAACTTACTCAATAGTTGATACGAACACTAGTCTCGGCTATAATAATGGCGACCTCTCCTGCTGTGCCACGTGTCGATTTTCTCACGACTTCGATTATGTCTGCGACTGGTTGCTGTGGTGGTCACGAACGGAGTGAGCGAGGAGGAAGCCGCTCCTCTGCGGAAGGCCATGGCGCCCCGGAAGACCACATCTAGCCGCGCCCCCTATACTGGCAAGACAACCCACGGAGTCAGACTAGGGGGGCATAGGCTGGCGCGAATTATGAATTTACCTTACACGTGGCATGGTGGTTGATGCGCGCGCGCCACCACATCTCGCGTCGAAGAGCTCGCGCGGCGAGCGCGTAGTCGCGCCTGTACACCGATAGTGGTGTATGCACGGATTTCATGGCGGCCGCTCTAGTATTCTTCCTCCGCCGCGCGCGCTTCCCCTCCTCTGGCGGTCTCAGCTCATGCGATGACTATCTCCCCGAGCGCGCGCTCCCCCCTTTCACTCGCGGCGCCGGTTCGCGCGCTATCTTCTGTTGCGAGGCCTACGCGCGCGCTATCTCCCTCCCATATCCCCTCATACTCTCGCGTCGGTGCGCGACTGGGGTGCCGCGCGTTATTCCGGCTTTGTTGTTCTCGCCTTGCGTATCGCCTCGTTTTTCTCCTGGAGTGGCCACCAGGACCCCTGGTGTGTCTCCTCAACAGGACCATCATGGCGTCGGTGTCGAGGAGAGCGGCGCGAATGGCGACAGACGGCAACAGTGCGCGACGCGCGTTCTATAACCACACCGGAGAGCCACCGTCGCGACAGTCTCTCGACAGGTGAGGTTAACTCCGGCCGACGGGCACGTGCGGAGTCGGGAGTTGCAGCGGAGGCGAATCCTCTCCCTCGCCCTCGTCCGCGTCCGACGGCACGTCGCAACGCTTTGGCGTTTAAATCGCCTGATTTCCAAAAAATGTTATCAATACATGAGCATAATTCACAATTATTGTTACTCGGTCTGGTATTGCCAACAAAGACCGAAATAAAACCTGTTTCTAGGAAATTATTTAAAAATTTGGATGAATCATTGTTACAAGAGTCTATGTTAAAATCACCTATTATAAAATGGATTTTTATACTGTTATTTTTTCTGTATATGAGAGTGCATTGCATTTACAAAGTCTCCCTTTTCAATGCCATGAAACTGATACATCGAAGTTACCGTAAAATTTTTTTCCATTTTTCGTCGTTATAATTGAGTTTAAGAATTAAATGTTTTCTATTATTTCATATTCCAAGATGGCGGGCGACAAAGGAGCCCCGGTTGATCTGTCTGATAAGTTTTACGTTGACGATTCAAGAAGAAGAGTGTGTACAGTGACTTGTGTTATTTGTGAAAATGCGTTTCACGATGCGTATTTTAATAAATTAGAAGCAAAAGGTGCTGTGAGAATTAGTAAAGTTCTAGGAATATGTCCAAACCACCAAGATGTCGACCTAACTACAAAAAGCAGTGATATTGCATTGAGTGTTCCAGCTAGAATAATCATTGCACAAGTTAAGTTACTCGAAAAAGAAAAAGCACAGGAAGACATTCTCAACAATGTTTCAGTACACGTGCATAAAGACTCTGTTGACAGACATAACCTAACTATAACAGGGAAAGAAGAGGATGACTATGCTGTAATGAAAAGCGAAATTTATCTACTAAGCAATTTAGTCAGGGAATGACAAGATAAAAACAATATATTGAAACAACTAATCGATGAAAAAAATAACACAATTGATGGACTTAAACAAAAAGTGATAAGTACAACACCTACATATGCACAAGTTATTAAAAAAAAGAAGAACAAATCCAGCATATCCCATCAATCATGGTAATACCTAAAACAAATGAGTACAAACGGAAGACTAGCAAACTGTTATTAATAAATTAATAAATGATTTTATAGTTCCAATTAAAAGAGTGCAGGAAAAGAAAGACGGTTCGGTTAATATCAAATGTGCAAGCAAAGATGACGTGGTGAAATTAGAAGCTATGCTGTCTGAAAAGATTGGGACACATTATATGGTGAAGCAGGAAATAATGCAAAATCCAAGACTCAAAATTGTTGGAATAGATAATAACATTACAGCAGAAGAACTGGAATAAGACTTACGTGAAAGAAATTTCAATGACAATGATTCTTATTGCAGTGTGGAACATTTATTTACCAACCATAGAACAAAAAAGCAAACGACAATTATTCGTGTTCCAAGTGATGTTTACAAAATCATACGTGGAAATAACTATGAGATCTATTGTGGTTACCAATATTTACGTGCGTTTGATGATTTAAATATCATGCCTTGCTACAATTGTGGCCGAATTGGACATAGTGGAAAAAATGCAATAATACATCTGTATGCCTCAGGTGTGCTGGCAATCATCAGACAAAAGACTGTGATGGTAAATTACCGACCAAATCTGCAAACTGTTGTTTCGGCAAGGAAAAGTTTAAAGACCATCGTAATGTTGATCACATTGCGACCGACACTGAAAGGTGTACGTACCTAACAATAATGATCAGAAAAAAATAAGTAATACTGATTATCCCATCAAACCTGCAATCCAAAAATTTTTTGGATACAATGGAAAATCAGATGACCATGCAATGGAAAAAAAGAATACAAACAGACTGAATTCAAACGACGTAAAAAATGCGAAATCAGCAAACTTAACAGCAACAGACTCGGAAGATGGTTGAACCCGACTACAGCTGTGTCATCGAAAGCGAACTCGAAATACAAGACATTCTTTCTTTGAACAGTGCGATTAGTCATAGTGACTTGAATATACTATACGTAAATGTGAGAGGTTTGAAAACAAACTTTAATAACCTTGAAGTGTTTATTGACAGGCTTAGTTTTAGACCCGAAATCATAGTTTGCTCCGAATCATGGTATTTAAATTTTTTTGAATACTACCACTTGCCTAACTATAAAATATATTACAATCACAGCTACATTAACAAAGCAGATGGTACAGTTATTTTTATTAGAAAAGATGGTAAAAACTTGAACATAACTTCCCTATATAGGTGTCATGATATAGAAAAGATCAATTTTGTCAGCTCAGTTAACAGCTATATAAAAGAGAAAAACCAAATAAAAAATCACTTGGTTATTGGTGATTTTAATATAGATTTAAAGAGCAATGATATAGAAACCGATCAGTTCTTAAATAATTTTTTAGAATCTGGTTTTGTGCCGCTTTTCACTGGCGTAACAAGACCAAGCACGAATAATTTTAATTTAGGCACTTGTATTGATAATGTTTTTTTTCAAAACTAATGACATAAAAGCCCAAGCATATAAACTTATGAGTTGCTTCACTGATCATTATCCACTCTTTGTCTCATTATCAATGGAAAAACACAATAACAATCAAAATTTAAATAATACATATGTTGATTGCAAGACAGTAAAAACCAAAAGCAGTAGATTGGATTGGTATCAGTGTAGCAATCTTAAGGAACCTGAGCAAGCTATAAATTTACTAGTTGAAAACATTAAAAAAATTATATCAATGGCAACAAAAGCACAAAAAAATAAAAATAAAAAGAAATTTCCCAGAATCGCTTGGATTACGAGTGGCATCATTCAATCATATTTAACTAAGGAATATTTGTATAATAAAGCTAAAAAAATACAAATGACAGAGAGTTACAAACAAGGTACAAAGATTATGTAAAACAGCTAAACAAAGTAATAGCTCGTGCAAAATATTTATATGATATAAATGAAGTACAAAAAATTCAAAATGACAGTAAAAAACTATGGCAGTATGTTAAAAACAAACTTAATAGAAATAATACAGTAAAAACTAATCATATTGATTGCATCGAGGACAATGGAGTAAAAATATCGAATACTTTAAGCATAGCTAATTCTCTTAACAAATTTTTTATTAATATAGGTACCGAACTAGCTGGCAAAATCCGAAAACCAAAAATATTGAATCTCAAAAACATAAAACCAAATGAACGTACTATATTTTTAAAACCAACAAATGCAAATGAGATAGAAAAAATTGTTATGGAAATGAGTAATAAAGCAGGTGGAGTAGACGGAATTAGCACAAAAGTGCTTAAAACTATTATTGAGTATGTTAAGTACCCATTGGAACATATTTTTAATCTATGCATTGAAAAGGGAAGTTGGCCAAAGTGTTTAAAGGTGGCTGAAGTGGTACCGTTGTTTAAATCAGGTAGCAAACACCTCGCAACCAATTATAGACCTATTTCTTTGATATCTAACATAGCCAAAGTACTGGAAAAAACTATTCATATCAGATTGATAAACTTTTTAGATGAATGCAAAATTCTATCAAAAATATCAATTTGGTTTTAGAAAAAATCGAGGTACTAAAGATGCATTAGCACTTATTTCAAATGTTATATATAATAACCTTAACAATGGATTACCTACTGTTGCAACCTTTCTTGACTTGGCCAAGGCTTTCGATACGGTTAATCGTAGTGTTAAGTCACGACCTCGATCTGTGTATATATAATTATTAAGAATTCATACTTACTTTGTCGTGGAGGAGATTCACTGCTCTGCTGCTGGTGTTGGATCAAGATCGGCCAGTCGTAGGTGCAGGATAGAGTAAATAATTGTTTCAATAATAGAATGTATTCTGATGGTCGTTTATTCAAATGTAAAATTCAATTTATATACCGATCGCGTCGCGACTTACTTCTGATAGCTCTGTCGACTGCCCGGAGCGTCGTAGCAGAGTCCAGATTCTAAGCAAGACTGCCGTGCAACGGATTCAACGTACTTATACACTTATTTACTCGGCTGATCTACTTTATTGGCCATACTCATCATTTTCGAGTTTTCGGCTTCGCAACGCTGATATTGCTTAACTACAATACGTCGTAGGACTTCGAAATGCTGATATTGCTTAACTACAATACGTCGCAGGACGTAACATCCCCCCAACAAGCTAGTTGCCTATTGGTACAATAGCAACTGAATTAGACAATATATTAACAAACAATTTGAATTATTAAGTCCTCAGCACACTCTTTACTCTTCATAGTATTCTAGAATATTCCAACTAGATTTTGAAATAGTTGTTTTATTTATCATCTGATTTGTTATAAACTTAAACGAATACTCTAGAATTCTATTTACATTATTATTATTAAATCTACTATTTTTAGTGGTTATATGTATCCTAAATTAAAAATAATTTCAGTTTGTTTTATTTATAAATGAAGTTTATATTATACACTCTTTGATTTCTTACGATTCCAGCAATATAAATATATCAAACATTAGTATAAATATCATATTGTTTACGTAGAATAACAGTAAAGAGTTTGAATATTTATCAATTATAATTACTGCTGTATAGTTTAAAGTGGCTTTAACGAGAATAATGATATTTTCGTTTCTGGTTTAGACTCTACTTTTGATTCAACTTTTGATTCTATTGGTTGATTTATATAGGTCTTTGAATTAGGTGGATGTATAGGAATAGGTGGTGATATTTCTTTCTTGGAGCTACTAGGATTTTGCACCACTATTTCTTGCAGCTGTATATCTTGAGAATTCATCATTGGTGTTTGCATTTTGTCATCGTCTATTATCGTATCGTTCCTTTTCATTACGATTAATAAATGTGTAATAGAGCTGAATATAGCTCCAAGTAGATGAAGCGTCCATCCGTACATTGCATGTAGCGTATATCCTCTTATTAGAATATCGATTGCCAATTTGCCGATATGAATAATGATAAATATCATTATTAATGCTGAGCTGATTGAACCAAATTTGACCAGTTTATCCTTAAATCGATTCCAAGTGCTCTCAGCGATGTTCATCAATGTATTTTCGGTTAATAGATTAGCTATTACACCTCCTTGCATGGTTTCTTCACCTTGCATTCCTCTAGATATCGTATTGAGTAAAGATGCTCTCTCCATCGGAAACATGATATGTTGTTGTAATTTTTGAAGATCCTCTTGTGAATAAATCCCACTGGTTGCCAGTGAATTCAATTTTTCCGGTTGCCATGCAATTTTAGTTGACGGTTTCAAAGTCTTGATAATGTTATTACTTTTTCTTGGCGCAGGCATTAGGTTTATCCAGTTATCGTCAATTTTAAAATATTGAGGTACGATAGAGTTGCAGTTTATCTGTGTACCTTTCTTTAATAGTATATGGGTTTTTGGCGTGAGAAACATTGTTTTGTTTCCTGATGAGACTGTCAGTTGTGTATAGCAATAATCTGTATGATGAATCTTTACTTCTACAGGCGTGCACTTAATTATGTGTATAGCCTCCCCCACTAGTCTGGCAATATATCCAGGTTTTTGCATTATGTTGTAGGCAAATTCGTCGGGTGAAATGGATGCAAGAGACAAGGAATTTTGGATAACTTTTCTTTCTAATTCACATTCTTCTTTTAGCATATTTAAATACAAATTTTTAAACTGACCCCTAAAATGTTTTTCTACGTATACAAATTTCGAATTTACATATGTAAAAAGATCAAAACTAACTACCGGTCTTTTGTTAAGCATGTCTTCTTGAAATAACAATTGATTATCAATTTCTTCGCAAATGAACAATTTTGGATGTTCCGTTTTATATAAAATCCTACCGCAAATATTTATCTTTTCTCTACTAGTTAACGCAAACGATATTTCATTAGTACTTATTGTATAAACTGTCTCGCGATTTTGTGAGATTATTTTTGTCGATACTCCTCCATATAATATATCATACTTTTTTTTAAAACAACTATCAGTATTTATTACTGACCAAAATGTATGGCTAGCTTGTATATCAATACAATGCTGCTCCGAGAATTTATATACTGTCCCTGAGCTTAATCTTATTTTATCGTTGTCTAAACTTACATCTGCATATTCTTCTAAAAGTGTAATTTTTATAAGTCCCTGTACTAAAACATCACTCCATGAACCAAAACTATCCGAATAAGCTGCACCTGTGCATTTCTTTTCTTTAATACTTCCCGCAAGTTCAATTCCTGTTGATTTAGTTGAGTTGATTTTTAAATCAGCTATAGTGTGAAAATTGTCATATTTGAATATTCCTGTTTCATGGATTGATCTACAATTTTCGTGGCTTATATCATAAATATATTCTTGTACGCCCTGCTCTACAGCACCTATATGACTAAACATTCCGCAATGATATACCGTACGCTTAATTTCTATTTTACATTGTATCACTCTTACTTTTCTAAATTCTGCCAATTGTAGTAGTTGTATGGTGGCGTTGGTCGCGTTTACATCTTCTTGATGGAAATCGCACTCCCCCGAATCCCGTAGAGAGTACATGGTGATGATTGGATCAGATGCCCCACAATCGAATCCTACTATGGCTTGACTTGTTTTAAAAATTGCAACAATTAAAATAATTTCAGGAATCATTCTGTCCAAATTTCCTAGAAAAAAAATATTTTAGAATCATGTATGGCAACGGCTTAATTTATTCATATGAACAGTTTTTGGTTTTCCATTATAATTTATAGTTACGTTACTATTTTCATTTACTTTTATTATTTCATATGGCCCCAGGTTGTGATTCTTTTCGAATTTACCTGGTTTTGGTTCTTTAATTAACCATACTTTATCGCCAATTTTTAGTTCTATTGGATTTACGTAACGATCATAATATTCTTTTGATTTCATTTTTGAATAGATCAAATTTTCTCTAGCCATCGCTGTGATTTCTTGTAATTTAGCTACTAAATTTTCCAAATAACTATTAAAAGTAGGCAATTGTTCATTTTTCTTTAATGGTTCACTAGATGGAAACCTAGCTGGATAACCAAAAACTAGTTCATGCGGTGTAAATTTATGGCTAGTATGGATACTAGTATTATAATGAAATTGAGCGAATTCTATTAATTCGTCCCACTCAATTTTCTTTGAAGAAAAGTTCTTTAGATATTCGCACAGCGGATGATGTGCTCTTTCCAATGAGCCATTTGACTGAGGTGAAAATGCCGTGGTTTCTATTTTTTTTAAATTTAAATCTTCGATGTCTATCAATGATATGTCCTGTTTCAAACTATTATCGAATTTCCAATCTTCTGTTTTTCTAATCACTGTCAATGGTGTTACGGGGGTTACTGCTGCTCTCCTTTGATCTTCTTTAGATGTTTCAGCTGATTCTTGTTTATCAGACGTATTTGGTATATTAATAGTTAAATGGGCTTTGTTCAGTCTTGAAATCGCCTTTTTTATTGCCCCCGTTGATTTTTCTTTGTCTGTCTTTTCTAAATTTGCTTCTTGCTCTATTTCTACTGTATTTTTAACTCTTGTTTTATTATATTTTTCAGTGTTGGTTACTGATTCTTCATCTTTTCTTTGCGCAGTTATACTGTTCTCTGGCGGTGATCGACTTATTTTTTTACTTCTCGTAAATGGTGTTTTATCATTAGGAATTATTATTTGATCCTGTAATGTAGGATTATTACGAACAACGCTCCTAGTTAATTTTTTGTCTAATAGATTTTCCTGATTGTCACTCATTTGGTGCTCTCATTTTAATTAACTTTTTATTTATTAGATCACATTCACATATTTCGGATGTAATATTGCTGTCTTACTTGTTTTGCAATACTTGACCTACTTTCCGGGTTTTTGCGGACTACACAAATTTCGGTCAGTTCATTTATTGCATCTATATGCGTGACACAGTAATTTGCCTTTACTCAGCTGTATCAGTATTCTTTGAACAATTTTAGACTTTTACCTGATTTTCGTGATTCGACAATTTAAAATCTATTTATTTTTATTTAATTCAGTCATAGCAAAATTAAATAATTCATCAAATTTGTTGCTGATTTCAATTTGAAATTCTGATCGTTCTACTTGGTTGTTTACTGCTTTTGGCTGCCTAACTTCTTGCAATTGGAAAAATAAACCTATTTTCTTGTTTAATTGTCTTAATTCTTCTATTAATTTAAATCGTTCCTTAAATAGTTTCCGTAAAAATATTCTCTTACCACCTCTCTTGTGATTATTCTTTTTTACTATATTTACTACACTAGTATTATTCTTCATGAAATACGTGCTTTTATAATGTTAGATAAATCACTATTTACACGGCAGATTGGAAACTGTACAAGATTATTTGTTATACTTATGTTTTGACTATTTTGCATTGACCTGGTTTTTAAACTGACATAAGCGCGGCAGATTTGAAGCGCTGCGTTCGACCACCTCGCTGACGCTTCAACGTAAGGCAAGCAGGACACTCGGCCCGAATTTTCTGTGGACTTGCGATTTTATTTTTCTACTTTGTTGATTGCTTTTTTTGCACTTTTTATATTTTATTTATTTACGCTCCTTTACGTTTAAACCGTATTCTGAAGGTTAAAAAATACGGTAACCCTACAGAGTGTTTGTGCTTTTATGTGCTTTTTAGGAAAAGAGTGATCGCTATTTAAGCAAATAAAGGATAAGTCGCTTTTCAGCGTCTTTAGGATAAAAAGATTGACCGCTATTTAGCAGGTCTAGGGAAAAGTTGCTACTAAGCAGACTTAAGGAAAGGGTTACACACGCACAGCACAAAAACTTGATTTATATGGATTAAAACACTGTCACTTTTATTATTTACTGATATATTTTATGTTAGCAAAATTTTACTTTCCTTTTTCTTATTTTTTTAAACGTCTAGCGTTCGATTCGTACCGGAACCACTGTTAAGTCACGACCTCGATCTGTGTATATATAATTATTAAGAATTCGTACTTACTTTGTCGTGGAGGAGATTCACTGCTCTGCTGCTGGTGTTGGATCAAGATCGGCCAGTCGTAGGTGCAGGATAGAGTAAATAATTGTTTCAATAATAGAATGTATTCTGATGGTCGTTTATTCAAATGTAAAATTCAATTTATATACCGATCGCGTCGCGACTTACTTCTGATAGCTCTGTCGACTGCCCGGAGCGTCGTAGCAGAGTCCAGATTCTAAGCGAGCTTACTTCTGGTAGCTCTGTCGACTGCCAGGAGCGTCGTAGTAGAGTCCAGATTCTAAGCAAGACTGCCGTGCAACGGATTCAACGTACTTATACACTTATTTACTCGGCTGATCTACTTTATTGGCCATACTCATCATTTTCGAGTTTTCGGCTTCGCAACGCTGATATTGCTTAACTACAATACGTCGTAGGACTTCGCAATGCTGATATTGCTTAACTACAATACGTCGCAGGACGTAACTGTAGCATTCTTCTTGACAAATTAGAAAAATATGGTATTAGAGGCATAACGCATAGTCTACTGCATGATTATCTTAACGAAAGAGAACAATTAGTTAATATTTCAAATTGTAAAAGTGAGAATATGTCAATTGGTACAGGCGTCCCATAAGGAACCATATTAGGACCATTATTATTCATTATATACATAAATGATTTACTAAGTATGTTGCCTGTAAAATGAATTGTATCATATGCTGATGATACAGTAATTCTAAGTTCTGATGAAAATTGGCAAAAAGCAGAAGAAAAAATGAACAGGTACCTACTCGATGTGAATACCTGGCTCGTACTAGAAGACGAACTGAAAGGAATAGAAGAGGAAGGATGGAGATACATATTAGGATTTGACGTCATATGCCTACAGGAGACGTGGGCAGAGAGCGGTGAGGAGGAAAAAATAAGGAAGAGACTGAAGGGCTTCGAGACAGAGGTAAGAGAGGCGAAAAAGGGGGGGAGTAGAGAGAGATTAAAGGGAGGAATGATAATGACAGTTAGGAAAGATAGGAAAGAGGACAAAGTTGAATGGTTGAGAGGAAGATCAGGAGAAGTAATAGGTGGCAAATGTAGTATAAAGGGGGAAAAGTGGTGGATAGGTTCAACATATATGAGGGAGGAGAAGGACAAGAACTATGAGGAAATAGAAGAGATGGTAGAAAGATCAGGAGGGAAAAAAATACTCTGGTGTGGAGATTTAAACGCGAGAACAGGGTATGAGGGGGGTATTTTAGATGAAGGGGAGTGGAGGAAAAGAGGGAGTCAAAGGATAGAGTAGTGAACAAAAAAGGGGAAGAGCTGCTAGATAGGCTAAAAGAGTGGGGGCTGTCAATCCTAAATGGAAGTATAGAAGGGGATGAGGAAGGGGAACTCACGTACGTGGGGGGAATGGGATGTTCGGTAATAGACTACGGGATAGTAAATGAGGAAGGCAGGAGAAAGGTAAAGTCACTGAAGGTAGAAGATAGAATTGGAGTCAGACCATGGAGCATTAGAATTGGAATTAGAGACAGGGAGAAGTTCAAAAGGGTTTGAAGAGGAAATGAAAAGAACGGTGTGGACAGAGGAGGCCACCAGGGAGTATAGAGGCTGGCTAGCTAAAGGGGGAGAAGCAAAAACATGGAGGGAATTAAAGGTTAAAATGAGAAACGCGATCCAAACAAAGAGGGGGAGAAGAAAAAGGAGAGATGACAGCAGATGGTGGGATGAGGATTGCAGGAAGAAGAGGGCAGAAATGAAAAGGGCAAAAAACGGGATAAAGAGCTGGGGAAAAGACAGGTTCACGCAGGCGAAAAGAGAGTTAAGGAGCATGCATAGGAAAAAAAGGAGGAAGGGTTGAAGAAAGAGCTAAGGGAGGCAAAGAAGGACAGGTCAGGAATAAAATTCTGGAGAATGGTGAAAAGGAGAAGGAAAGGCAAAAGGGAGCAGGTAGATAAAGGGATAGAAGATAAGAGTTGGATAGAGCTTTTTAAAGGGCAATTGGGAGAGAGAGAAACGCGGAGAGAGGGAGAGATATGGTAGAAGAGTCAGGGAGTGAAGAGGAAGCAGAGGAGGGAGAGATAGAAGTAGAGGAAGTAAGGGAAATAATCAAGAAGCTAAAGGAAAAGAAAGCACCAGAAGAAGATGAAATTCAGAATGAGGCTTGGAAGCAGGGCGGAGAAAGGATTGCGGAGGAATTAGCGGAGATACTGGGAAAGATATGGAAAGGAGGAGGATTGCCAGAAGAGTGGAGGAAAGGGAAGGTCACGCCAATCAACAAAAAAGGAGATAAGGGGGAGTGTAAGAACTATAGAGGAATCACACTAATGGACACAGGATACAAAATATATGCGGAACTGATAAAGGGAAAATTGGAGAAGAAACTGGAAGAAGAGGAAAAGTTAAGTGATACGCAGATGGGATTTAGAAGAGGGAGAGGTACAACGGATGCTATATATGTGGTGAGCAAGGCGGTAGAGCAGGAGCTAAGGAAGAAAGGAGGGAAAGTGTACGCGTGCTTCGCGGACATGAAAGCAGCCTTTGACAAAGTAAACAGGGAAGAAGTGTGGAGAATGATGAGGAAGCTGGGTGTGACCAGAAGGATAAGGGAAAGGGTAAAGGAAATTTACGAGAAGACGGAATGTGAAGTAAGGATAGGGGAAAGGAATGTAGGCAGTTTTGAGACACAAAAGGGAGTGAGACAGGGATGCCCGCTAAGTCCACTGCTGTTCCACGTGGCAATGGCAGACTTGGAAGGAGAGATGGGAAAGGTGCAAGAAGGAGGAATAATACTAAGCAGAAGGAAAGTATGGTCAATCTCATATACAGATGATGTAGTACTGCTCGCAACAAACGCGAGCGGGTTGAAACAAATGTTAAGAAGATTCAGAGGATTCATCAAGAGAAAGGCATTGGAGCTGAACACAGAGAAAACGAAGATTATGATTTTCAGAAACGGAGGAAGAAGGAAGAGGGAAGAGGTATTTGAATGGGATGGAAAGGAGATAGAGGTGGTGAAAACATTTGAATACTTGGGATACACGATGAAAGAAAACGGGAAAGAGGAAGAACAGGTGAAGAAAGTGAAAGGGAGGGCAAATGCGCTGATAAGTACTCTGTAGGGCTTAGGAGAGACAGCGTTTAAGGACAGCTGGAAGATGAGGATGAAGCTTTTCGACGCTCTAGTGCAGAGTGTAATAGAATATGGGGCGGAGATATGGGGTTGGAAAGGGCAGGAGTAACTAGAGAAGATACAGAGAAGGTATATCAAATGGGTGCTGCACCTAGATAGGACCACGCCGGCACATGTGATTCACTGGGAGACGAAAAGGTTTAAACTAGAGACAAGGACAAGGAAAAGGGCAGTTAGGTTTGAAAGGAAACTGAGGAGGGCAAAAGAAAACACGTTACTAGGAGAATGCTGGAGGTCGCTGAAGAAAGAGAGAGAAAGGGGAGAATGGAAGGGAAGAGGGAAGGACGTGAGGAGAATGGAACTGGAGAAGTGCGGGATATCTGCGGAGGAATATACAAGAAGAATGGAGGAGGAAGAGGGAGTGGAGGAAGAAATAGAAAGGATAAACAAGGACAGACAATGGCAGAAGTGGAGAGAGGAAATAAATGAGTCAAAGTATGGGGGTGAGATAAGGGAGGTAATGATGGAGCAGGGAGAAATACCAGAGTACCTGATGGAAGTGGGAGAACACAGAAGAGGGGCGCTCAGCGTTACGGCAAGGTTCAGACTAGGGTGTGAGACAAGAGGGAACAAATACTGGAAGAAGGAAGAAGAAAGGGTATGCAGGCTGTGCGGGAGAGAGGAGGAGACGCCTAAACACGTGTTCGAAGAATGTGTGGAGACGAAGATAGAGGGGAAAAAGTGGCAGGAAGTAGGCGGAGGGAGAAGAACGCAAGTGGGGAAGCTTTATAGCACTATATGGAAGAGGAAAAATAAAGAAAGGTCGCAAGAATAAAGGAGAGGAAGGCAAGGAAGGAAGGAAACATAAGGATAAAGCAGAAAAGAGATTTGAAAAGCGCGCGCAAAGCATGCGGGGAATTCTGGGGAAAGTCCGTAGGAGGAGAGAGAGAAAGAAACTAGGAGGGTCGGTAAGAAAGGTAGGAGTAATCAGGCGGAGGGAACAGGGAGAAGAAAGAGGAACGAGAGGAACAGAAAGGAAAGCACATGGTGAGGAGAGCAGAGAGGTTATAATAGGGAGAGAGAGAGAGCGTGCAAAGCTAACAAAGATAAAGCGAAGATAAAAAAGCTAAAGGCGACAAAAAGCAGGAGGGAGAAATGTCGCAGCATGAGAGAAGAGTGGAGAGAGAGATGCGGGACATGAAAGAGGAGATGAAGGAGTGGAGGGTGAAGTTTCAATTGGAGGGAGGGAGAGGAGAAGCAGCGGAGAGGAAAATGACGGATATGGAAAGTGATGTGGAAATTCTGAAAGGAAAACTGAGAGAGGAAAGAAGAGAGAGGGAGAAGATTCAGAGAGCAGTCAAGGAAATGAAGGGACTGGTAGAAAGACTAGAAGGAAAAGCAAGGAGAGAGGAGAGAAAATGTATAGAAAGAGCTAAAGTGAAAAGTGAGGTTAGGATAGTGAACGCGAACAAAAGAAAGAGGACGGAGGGAGGAAGGAGCAAAGTAGGAGAGAGAGGAGTGATCATTCACAAAGGGTCAAACTGGGATGAGAAGAAGGTTTTGCAGGACTGGTTGGACGAGATTTTAGAAGGATCGAGCTGGGAGCTGGAGGAGACCTCGAACCAGGATACAAAAAAAATCATTTTTGCGGCAGAAGAGTAAATGGAGGAGATTTGGAAGAAGAGAGAGGAAATTAATGAAGGGGGAAAGGTGAAAATGGAGCAGCGGATGAGTTGGGAAGAGAGAAGGGCAAAGAAGGAAGCCATGGAATAAGAGAGAGAAGAAGAGAGGAAGCAAAAAAGAATGGGAAGCTGTTGAGAAATGGGGATTTTAAGGTGAGAGTGGACGGGATCCTGTACGAGTGGAAGGAGGAGAAGGGAAGGATAAAAAGGGTAAGAGAGGAAGAGAAGAGTGAAGAAGAGCAGAAAGAGGAAAGGAGGAAGAAGGAAGAGTAGCAAAGAGCAAGAGAGAGAAGAGAAAAAAAAAGAAAAAGAAAAGGCGTGTATTATGCACATGCACATGTATATATGTTAGTAATTATTGTAAATACGAATGTATAAAACAATAAAGAAATTATTATTAATAAATATTTCAATTCAACTAGCCCTTCCAGATTTATAAAATTTGTTTTCAAATCTCTTATATTTACATATAGGATATTAAAGTCATTATTGCCGATTGCTTTATTCAGTAAATTCACGTCTTCAAATTCTTGCTCGTTTTCAATGACGTAGTTGCAGTCACGTTCCTGTATCGTTGAGTACGACTGACCTTGAATTAGCTAAGTTTAAAAATTTGACTTGTTTGTTTCTCTGTCGATTAGCAGTTTTTTTTTTATTACATCTGTATCATTCTTAATATAATTTCCTTTATACCCTAAGAACTTTTGAATTTTTGGTTCTGTAGGATAATCAATATTATTGATTTTCTTCTTGATTATAATTTTTAGGTATTGGCAGTGTTCAGTGTCTGTTGCAATATGATTAACATTTCTGTTATCCTTAAATTTCTGTAGTTATTGTCGATTCCTACTATTTTGAGTCTTGAGTTTAGTATTTCTTCTTGCTTTACCATGTAATCAGATCCGATTTCATCTGACAGTTGGTCTTTCAATTTCACGACATGATCTTTATTTGCACATTTTAACTGAACCATCTTTTGTTTGATAAAGTTTATTTATTGGTACAATTACGTCATTTAATAATTTTTTTATTACTATATTGTTGACTTTTTCTTTGCCTTCATGTGTTTTAGCTGTTACAATCACCGATGGTGTATGTTCGCTTATAGACTTTGTACTTCTTGTTGCCTAAGAATATGTTATGCTTGTTTTTGAACACTTTTGTTTAAGTTCTTTAATTGTTTTATTTTTTTCTTCTAATAGTTGTTTTAAAATATCATTTTTATCTTTAACTTCTTTCAGTAGCTGGTTTATTAGGATGATTTCACGTTTCATCACAGTGTATTCGTCATCTTCGCTCACTATTGTAAGATTATTACGGTCCAGATTTTCATTTCTAATATGAGTTGTAACATCATTAAGAATTTATTTTTGAGCTTTCTCTTTTTCCAATAATTTTTCTTGTACTATGATTTTCTTGCTGGTTCACTTAACACTTTGTCAATTTCAATTGAGGCTAGGTTGAAGTTTAGATGTTCTGGACAAATTCCCAGAACACTACTAAGCATTTCTTAATTTTTTAAAATACGCTTCATGATACATTTTTTCACATATCATACAAATAACCGTAGAAACTTTTCTTCTAGCGTTAACGTAATACTTTTTGTTTTTTGTCAGATCTTTAAAAGTAATTCATATAATAATACCAGTACATAATAACAGTACTTACGATGGCCCCCGTCGCCATCGGAATGCTGTCTTTTAGAGTTTTAGAGTCAGGAATGTCTTTCAGATGCTTTACCCTCAGCTGTGCTCCTGAGAGGGCATCGGTATTTGCCGCTAAGGCGAACACCGTAGTCGCCCGGTGACTTCACTGGGAACTTCCACAGTTCCATATCTACATATAAAAATATATATGCACATATTGATATAAAAATACATCGGGATAAATCCATTGTAAATAGTATTTAAGGACTTTGATTTCATCCCGACTTTATTTTGAACCCCCACCACAGACCCCCATACCCCTAGACAACGCTCATGTTTCATCAAATTATTTTTAGAATTTTTTTCGTCAAACCATATTTTTTGCGTGGCCCTCATTATTATATGCAAGTAAGATAGAAGGAATCTGAGAGAGTAACCAGAATTCGAACCAAAATTTAGAGAAAAATTAGGAAAAATTTAAGCTTAGGGAAGAAGAGAGCGGACAACATAGAGGAAACTCTAGAAAATTCTAGTAAATTAACAAGAGACCAAGCCAAAACAGAAGGAATTTAGAATCATAAAAGATGATTTAGATTATTTTTCTAATTTTTTCCACAACTTCAAGATGGCTGAAAAAGGAGCAATCACTAAGAGTTTTGCCCTGATGAACAGCATTAGTGGCACCCACTTGTGATGGGCGACATACTCTCCTACAGGACTATATACGGAACTTAAAAAATGCTAATGAACTGGTACTTTCAGACGTGCGACCTCAATTTATGAGAAATGAGACAAAAGAGCCTTAACAACAAAACTATAACAACAGTGGAAGAGTTGATACAGCACCTAAAGTAAACGAAGAGAAAAAACTCTAACGGACGAGTTAGAACCAGGACTGATAACAGAATTATTTATAAACCGTTTCAATAATCTGCAAATCCATCTGATGATTTGTTTATGGAAAAGTAGATCTTCAAGCAGAAAAGGAGAGGAAGCAGATTATATCAAATCTACATGATAGACTACCAAACAATTAAACATACCAGAAAATCCGAGAGAGAGAGAGAGAAAGAGAGAGAGAGAGGGAGGAAGAGGGAGGAAGAGAGAGAGAGAGAGGGAGGAAGAGGGAGGAAGAGAGAGAGAGAGGGGAGGGAGAGAGGGAGAGAGGGAGAGAGGGAGGGAGGGAGGGAGTGAGAGGGGGGGGGAGAGGGAGATAGAGAGAGGGAGAGAGAGGGGGGCGAGAGAGGGAGAGAGAGGGAGAGAGATGTTATTGGCCAGGAATGAGAAATGACATCCAGAATTTCGTACTACAATGCTCAAGCTCCAGAGTGGAGATAGTGGGAGAAATAACAAAGGAGACAGAGTTCACTTATCTGTGCAAACCTGATCTAAGCTTAAAAATAACAGATTTATATCCCCTATTGGAACAAGAAGGGCACAGCCTTGAGGCAAATGATCCCGAATCAGTAAATATTCTAGGATCAAACATGGAAAATGCCCATAGCAGACCTTTACATAAAATTGTATCCCAGTTACGAAAGAGAAACTTTTCAAGCTTATGATTAAGGAGCTCCTAATTAAGGAGAATAAGTTGTAGAAAATCAACAGAAGAAGTACCCCTTACACAAACACATTCCTCACAAAAGACAGCACAATTGAAAAACTAATCACAATCTCGATAAAAAAACCTAGGTATATTAAATCAGAAGTGCATGTAATATCAAAACCCCGATCCGAAAATACAACAGTAAAGAACAGATTATTCTGCCTTTTACCATGGGAACATAGTGACAGAGAGAAGGATGAAATATTCTTCTAATTCGGCGAAATGACAAATTACGGGACAGTGAGAGACAAGAAAGGACGCCTATCATATGGTGACGTCCAGTACATCGAAGAAAAGGACGCAGAGGGAGCTAAAGAAAACAGTGGCCCCATGTACAAAGCAACGTTTGCTGAATCACGCAAATCATTGAAACTAACGATAATAGCAGTAGAAACAATATTCCATGAGAAGTGCAAACAGATGATAGAAATTGAATTATACCATCTATATCAAATGACATGTAAGAAACAAATGTCTTTAAAAGCCAGCGATCAAAACATGAACTCAACATGGGATAGCCAGTCAACGAACATCTACACAATAGAAGAATTAAAAATAGCTTTAGCGTCATAGAAAAAAAGAAAAGAGAAGAAAAAATGCAATCGGAAAAGCACATAAAATCAAAGACATGAATACAACGGAAGAAAAAGTACAAAATGCAAATAACATCAATAGTACAAATGACCCGAACCCCCAAAAAACCTCGGACCCAGAAGACGAAGACAAACTACTCATAGACACAGAAAAAATAAGCGTAGATTAAAAAAAATCCATAAAGTTAGCTGAATCAGACGGGCTAAAAACAACACAGACAGATTAGTATTACCTTTTCATTTTACACATAAAGCTCACTCCCATTCATTGAATAATGATGACACGACAAATTCCTCTCATCTAAAGAACGCTAACTGAATTCACATGAATGTAAACACATCAATTAAAAGCTAGCTCACAAGATAGAGTAACAGGCATTCCTGATTACAGGATTCTAAGCGTAATAATTTTCCGCGAATCAAGATTCAACAAAACACTATACGTTGGACTAAAATGTATCTCTTGCCAACTAAAATTATATCTCAATCAGACTCGCCCGTACTTGCATTTGTAGGATTCGCATATTTGTTGTAAGCCGCACTCGTGGAATCAGTGAATCCATTATAGGCCGCTTGGCAATAGATTGCACAATGAGTTTCTTTCAACTTTCAATTCACAAATATAGTACATAACCCCATATTCCAAATCTGTACCAATAAGTAATACATGAGAACAATATGGATGGAAATAGAACGGGCGAAATCATCCAAGATAGTTGTAAAATTCCAACCTATCATGGCAGTTCCAAACGTCATGAAATATATCAATATTTTTGGACTAAATTACACAATAAAATTCGAGATGCAACAAGAAGAAAGACAGACGAAGACATAAATACTAACCTTAACCTTTAAGACGAAAACTGGCATTAACAAACTGCAACGAGGCATCAGTCTCGTGCAGAATATGTACAAGTAGGCACACAAACAAAGCGAGCAAAAGGCAGACCTGCACGACAATAACATGAGCACAAGCCGAGTGCTCATGGGTAGCAACACGTGCTCGTACAATGTAAACACAGCCGCGAACGAAACCGACGACGGGCGCAAACAAAATAACGCACACTACCGAAAAGAGCACGGTAAGCACCACACAGATACACAAACAACACTTGACCCAATCACCACCAGAGGGCGTTGGCGCCAGCGACTTGGGCTATATAAGCCCAGCCGCGTCAGCACGGCGGCAGTTCGATCAGAGCTCCCGATCCGAGCGTTGCCGTGAGCACAGGACACCGCTATGAGGGCCATAGAGGAACTGACGATATCTGACCGTTTTCGTGCGCACACGTAACGGCACAGATACCGTTTTCGTGCGCACACAGGGTAACCGGGACCCGAAACTGACTGCAGAGACTTGCAGAGTCGTGCGCACACGTCTCTGTCAGACTCTGCACGCTCACACAGCCCCACCGTTCCGCCGTTTCACTTGCCGCTGTGCGCACACAGGGTAAGAGAAACCGCGAAAAGCGATTCCAGTATCAGGTTGAGTCGTGCGCACACGTCTCAATCGGATCCTGTGGTCCACCGTAATTGTAAGCGAGGCATACCGGCGACCGAACAAGCGTTACGAATGTTTAAGCGAAACAAATGTAAGCAACGACTAATGTCAAGCGCAATACCGTAGAATTAAGGACCGTACCGATAATTTATAAGTACCGCGATTACCGCCTAGATAATAAGGAATAGCTGAGATAAGTCTTTTTAAAAAGCGTACTTTGTTTGGTTACAGATGGCGAATGATGACGCACTTTAGGAAATGTTAAATATACTAATTATTAAAATTTAACCAAACGGAGTTATTTCTCACCTCACCCCTTTCCGAATCCTGAATCCCGACTGAAAAAATCCGGAGCAAGGGGGACGCAACCGTTACAAAACTAATAGACAATCACAACGAAAGGGAATAACTAACCACAGAATCAATTAAACAGTCTTAGATTCTACAGCGACACATATGACAGCGTGACAACTCCTGATGACGAGTACAATAAAGGAGATGACAGTGACGTACACTCAGAAGACACCACAGACGATGTCATCTCAGTGATGTACCAGCTCCCTGCCCGTGCGACTCAAACCCTCATTGCCTGCTTTCAAAATCTATTCCCGACACAACACAGAAGATCCGGAACTAAGACGAACTGAAATTACGCAATACTTATCCGACAAAAACGAGACGAGCATCACTATCTGCATTAAAACATTTATGGGCAAGACAAGACCACTACTCACACTTAGATTAGACCCATTTTAAAGATGTCATTAGAAAAGAATTTTGTGATTTTTTTAAAGAAATTGAGATTGATGAATTTTAGTTATAGCAATATTTAGAAAATCTCTGCGTATTTTGTATATCAATAGATATTTTTACGAAATTCTGAAAAAAATCTATAATATCTATAGATATACAAAATACACAGAGGTTTTCTTTTTTATGGCTATAACTTTGCAACAAAGGCACCTTGAGGTCTGAATTTTTTTACGTTATTTCGGAAGTATATTTAACTAGACAAATTTTTAGGAAGATATTTAAGAAACTTTACCATGGTTCCGGACTTCGGTAACCAAAAAATTCAGAGATAATTTTTTTTAGTATGAAAGTGCCTGTATAACTTTCAGAATGATTCTCAACCATTCTATAACCTATTAAAATGCATTAAATTTTTAAAGTCTCAAAAAATAGCATATATGTTTTTAGCACAAGATGCATCTCTGAGGAGTTACAAATTAATCAAAATGTCGAAAAAATACATAAGTGCTTTTATGGCAAATTTTCACCATCTGTAGCTCAAAGAATATTGATTAAAAAATCTAAAAAAATTCAGTAGTCTCGAGTAATTGAGTTCACAGAGATCTACCTATATATCACTATGTTCCATACTTTTCTTCGCCTCCGCTAAATTATAATGTCGGCACTCCATACACTTATAATGTCTTACGGAACCTAGGTATAACGCAGGTGTTGGAACTTTAACGTACCACGGACAAGTAAATAGCTGGTGGCAGCGGCCCTGCTATGCGCACTGGTGCGGCGTCACCAGATCGACATTATCGGGCCGCATCTAATCAGATTTGAAAGAACCAACTATGATTGTTGGATGTTGATCTCATCGGGTTAGGACATAATAGACGGCTTAGCGAAAGCCGAGGAAAATTTTCAGAAGTACACTAAGTTTAAAACCGTTACGAAAAAGTTCACGCCATCATCGCCAAAGAGCTCTTCAGATTCAACCAAGATAGAGGCGTTTTCCTTAAGTTTACCATAAGTGTAGCCAGAAAAAAGCATTGCTCAGTTCGCCCCGTCCTTATTTCTCGACCTGTTTTATTGTCTATCTGAGGTAGTAAATCAAAAGTGACAAATCAAATTAAAAAGAGTTTAAAAAGGCACAATTTTTCAAGTTTAATATAAAATGTTTTAATTTCTTAGAAGTAATTTATGCAATTTAAATTATCATTTTAATTATAAAAATGTATATGTGACTTGTTTCCTAGAATAAAATTAATTTAGTGCATTAATAAATTTCATAAAATACTAGATGCTTACAAATGACTTCGATATCAGATATCTGACAATTGAATACAGTGTTTTATATATTACAAATAATTATAGGAATAGTTAGGTTTAACCTTAACTTGGTTACGAAAATTTATTGCAGAATTTTTATAAAACCATCCATAAATCAAAGTTAAGTAAGTTTTTTTTTGGAAATTTTTTCAGCCTTTTTTTTAAGTCGATCGATCTCTTTTCTTTCTTTGCGTTCATTTTCTAACTGAATCCGAAGCTCCTTTATTTTTCTCTTTAACATAACTTTTTCGTCACCGTGAATATTAAGAGCTTTTATATCCCGTGATTCTAAACGTAAAAGACTTGAACCAGTAATTCCTGCTTTGATAATGCGTAAAGCTAGGTCCTGAAACCCCTTTCTAACAAGCCAATCATATACCTGTAAAAAAAATTTAATTGAAATATATTTCAAAATATTTGAATTAGAAACCAAATAAAAAACGTACATGTTCTTTGGACCAATCATTTACAGGAAGAATTTGACAAAAATGATCTTTTTTACTATTCTTGTCATTGATAACATCAGGAGATATCCAGACATCTTGTGAATTTAATAGCAATTCTACAACAAATAAAAATTCAAAAGATTAATAACTTTTGACAATAAAAGGAAACTTAGGACTATTCTTAAGATGTAGAATGGAATGGCTGTGTTAATATAGGACGGGACTATCATTTTAACGACTCGGCTCGATTTCCCGATCCAGTAACTATCGCTACTCTATTGTGGAATATCACTATATTCTACAAAAAAAGCAACCCAACCCATATAATGTACAAATACTATGTGGACCAATCACGGGAAATCAAAACAAAACATTTAAAACATTGTTTTCAACAGTTTTTGGAAATATTTATTTTTTACCCGTACTTGAAATTTTTTGTACTCCAGTTCAATTTATATTTGGCGGCTCTTGAAATCGCTCCTCTTTAAATCATGCACGCGCATCATGATTAAACATGAACTAGAACATACCTCCGGAAAGGAAAAAGCTTTCTAAAATTTGTAGGTCAACGGTCATAGCGTCTCGCAATTAATTTATATTGAGATCAATAATCACATATTTATGCATTGAATTTGGTTATAACATCCATGTTGTTCTCTTTATGAAAATAGTAATTCACAACTAATAAACGACGAAAGAGAAACGTTTTAACCTCGCAAGTGATGTCTGTTTAGCGCTCCAAATATTTATCTAAACTTTATATTTTTTTAGATTGATAAGTAAATAACAACCATAAGTAGAAATGTGATGTTTTGGACGACGTTTCGGAAGTTTAATCCTCATTTAACTAGGCTTCTTTATTAAATAAAAATTGAGTTCGTCAACAAGATTATAAAAATATCTTAAATTAAGACAATTTAAAAGAGAACTTACGAAACTCGATTTTTGTAAGCGTATCGGTACGAGTGCATTATCAGAACATGGTTGTAAGATTAAAAGAATAGCTAGAAAAAATTATGGAATCTGAAAAAACTTCGGAATCTAATTTAGCTGTAAGATAATGTAAAAAAATAATTTAAATCAAGGTGAACGCACATGCACTAGAAAAGTGATTGTCGAGATATTATGTATCGTGGACTAAGGTGATTTATGGCCAAAAAACAAAAGAATCCTGAATTAGATGAGAACTATATGGAGGTTAATAGTCAAAATTGTGAATATTATTTGCGGAATAAGAGGCAGAGTTAACGACGTAGGCTTACTAAATTACCTTATTAAAAATCTTTACAAAAAATCAATGAACACTTTTAAAAGACATAGCACCTATACCAACAACAATAATTGGGACATACGCAACGGAGATGAAGACAAGAGCGCATTGTCGGTACCGGAGCGGTATGATGGATGAGTAAGAGGCGTAAGAACGTCCGATTCGAGTATACTTGGGCTTGACTTCTAGATAATGGGCGGGTAATTATCTTCCACTTTCTAATCATAAAACTGATGCGGGGCGTATACATTGTACTGAAAAACTTGACCACCTCTTCTATCTTTCTGATGCTCTAGTAGGCCTACGTTGTTCGCTGTCTGCTTTCTGCGAATAATATTCACAACTTCGGCTATTAATCCCATATAGTTCCCATCTAATTCAGAGTCCTCTTGTCGTTTGGCCCCACAATATTTCGGCTAACGACACTTAACATCTTGACTGTCGCTTTTTTCCTGCAGGTGAGTCCACCTTGATTTTACACTTTTAAATTATAGCTAAAATAGATTGCGTCGTTTTTTCAAAGTTTTCGTAATTTTTTCTAGTTTTTCTTTTAATCTTACAACCATGTTCTGACAATGTACTCGGACCGATTCGTTTAAAGAAATTGAGTTCCGTAAGTTATATTTTCATTTTTCTTAATTTAAGATATTTTCAGCGAATCAGCGATAAGAGGCTGCCGAGCCTTACTATGATGCACTGCTTGCGAATGCATCGTAGACGTTAGCTCCGTGGTTAGAGCACAGGCATCTGGCTCTCGGGCCCGCCAGTTCGAGTCCCGTCGTCTACTTTTTTCGCTCAACTCTGTCTCTCCTCTCTATTCGTTTTTTTTTTTTTAATAACGAGGCCTAGATAAGGGAGGATTAAGCCTCCGAAACGTTAGTCAAAATATCATATCTCTACTCGTGATTATTATTTACTTTTCAGCTTTAAACGATAATAGACAAGTACATACATACAATGTACTTTAAAAACATGTATATAAATATTTAAAGCGCTATAGCGTTTCTTTCTTTCCGTTCTTTATTAGTTAAACTTACCACCTTTCTGAACACAAAAAAAAATAGATGTTTTCATCAATGTTATACGTATTTTTCTATCACTTTCTGACGGATTTTGTATAATAATTTTTTCATTTCAGACATAATGATTGTGTATACTTATTTTTAATAAAGTCAGAAATATTCAAGGTACAGTTCAACATATTGTTAAAACGAGATTATGTAGTATGAAATAACAAGACATTATTCAATAAAGAGAACTCAAATAAGACTTTATTTAAGGATTCAGAAGAATTAATCGCCACAAGTTTGCAATCTTGTGTTTTGGCCGAAATTTCGGAGGCTTAATCCTCCCTTTTCTAGGACTCTATATTAAGAACAAATAAAAATGTACAAATTTAGTGAACAAAATCACAAAATTAATTTAAATAAATATAATAAAAGTAAGAGTTACAAATTTCCATATTATTTTTTGTTAATCAATTGATGTACATTGTCAAGAACATGGAAGTAGTATTTTTTAAGAGAAGCTAGAAAAATTTTAAGGTATCTAATTAAATTATAGTTATAATTTTAAAGCCAAGGTGAACTAACGTGTAAAAGGAAAGCAAAAGTGTCGTCCAAATTCTTATAATCTGTTCCTATTTTGATATATTCGTTGTATTTGTTAGATATGCAATTAATGAGACAGATATTGTGTTTGTGTAAAATGCCTTTAATTTTGGGAAATAAATGAATATTAAACGGTAGAACTATTTACAGTTTTTTGGTTATCGCTGGATATCGATTGAAGGTGTGCTATACGTTTATTTATGTATCTTGGAGAAATCATAAGAGAAGTTATTAGCTGTGAAGAATTGTTTTATTTTTTTGATATTCTGTGCATGGAAAGAGTTGTCTGAAAGGCCTATTTATCTACTAGGTTATAAATGATAGCTATTTTTTGTTATGTGGGGTGGTATGAAAAGAAATTGATATATCTCCCTGAGGCAGTGTCTTTTTGATACCCGTTCGTTTGAGGGGAATCATTGTCTCTCGTAGTAATGGTCAAGTCTAGAAAATTAATGCTGTTATTTTGCTCTATTTCGCAAGTAAATTGTAGGGATATATTATATTTATTGAAAGAATCTAAAGTTGTTTTGATTTGCTCGTTCTTAAGAATTAAGAGACAGTCATCTACGTAACGGAAGTATAGAGCACGCGCGATCAATTAATAACAAAAATGAGAGATCGCCTCTTGCGTTGCACAATATTACACAGGCCATACTTTCGATATCAATGACAAACACATACTCGATAAGATTAACAATACAAACACGCTTCGTTTTACAGAGATGCTATATATATACACACTTCCACAAGCACACAATGAATAGAGTACAAGATACAAACTTTCTGATGAACATTTATAAAAAACCAATGATACCATTAAAAACATACTACCAACACCAATAATAAGGAAAATAGCAACGGATATGAAGACGAAAGCGCACTGTCGATATAAGGGTTGCATCGGTATTAATGTAAGTAGGTGGTTCACGGCCGTGTCTAGTATATTTGGGCTGGAATCCTAGACAGTAGGCGGAATATCTCCTACCGTCGAATCATAACTTAAGCCCCTCTACAGCACGGCTAATACCAGTGGGTGCAGATGTGCGGCCGGAGAGGGGGAGTTTCGCTCTCTCACTCCTGATGCCGCGATCTCTCGCTTCTTCCACCAACAATATTCAAAATTTCAGTTGTTAATCCTATACGGTTTTCCACCACGTTCAGTGTTCCTGTGTCGTTTGGCCACATAACACCTCCCCTCGGCATACAATCGCTTTTCTATTATACGTAAGTTCACCTTGCCTTTAAAATTATAACTAGTTTAATTAGATTCCATAAAAACATTTTTTAAAGTTCATTTAAAATTTGTCTAGCTTCCCTTAAAAAAAGCTACTTCCATCTTCTTGACAATTTTGTGATTTTGTTGACTAAATTTGTAAATGGAAGTAGTAGGTCATTATCACACAGCATCGCAGCTGGAGCAATTGCTGTTGTAGAGTGTACTGAAGATCAGTAAGCTAAAAGATACAGTGAAATCTAACAATCCTAATGTTTTTAATTTTCGGATATGTATTTGAATAAATATTTGAGAATCGTTCTATTTTATAGTTCTACTTGCCCATTCGATTGTGGATGTAATGAAATTGTTCGAGTTTTCTGGATAATAAATGGAATAATTCTTTAACTAAATTATCGTCGAAATTATGATCCTAATCAATATTAACGTTAAGAAGAATACCATACCTACATACAACTTCAACAACAAATACATCTGCTATAGTGTTAGTTCTCATATTGGAAAGTGCCAAGGCTTCGACCCATATAGTGAAAACAATTCGTTGCGACTAAAAGGTACTTATTATCTGAAGAAGAAACGGGAAAAGGGCACATAATATCCATTTGAATCGGCTCGAAAGGTAATCCTACATTGTAGATCTTCATCTGACTATGACCATCATCTGAAGGACCTTTTTTCGCATCACAAACCAAACAAGATTTACACCAATCTTCAACATCTTTGTTACAGGAAGCCCAATAAAATCTTTTACGCATCTAATGCAAAGTTTAATTTACATCAAAGTGACCAGTAGTAGGAGAATCACTGGCTTCTTCTAAAATAGTATTGATATAATCTCGAGGTACTATAAATTGAAGAATTTTTGTTTTAAGGTTAGATGAAATCCATCCCTTGTACAAAACATCATCTATAAAAACTAACGAGCCCCTTTGAGCTACATACAACTTTATGTATTTATCTTGGAAAGAAATATCTTGCCATGACAATTTCACTCCTTTTTATTTACTATCCAAAATAGCTCGAATGACATCATCCTGTCGTTGACGATTTTGTCAAAGTTTATGGGCTATTTCTTCAAAAACTATAAGATTTAAAATCACTAATTGTACATCTTGATTTAACATTAAAACAGTAGTTACCGTAAAAAGTACCTTTACGATGTAAAATTTTGAAATCGTAATGATCTAATTTTGTCACCCATCTAGCTAATTGACAATCTAAATTTTTTAAATAAAGAGACCATGTTAACGGCGAATGATCAGTTTAAATAAAGAATTACACAGGCCGACAAAATTTAGCCAACATTCAGACCCAGAACATTTCCAAAGTGAATTCCGAAGTATTTCCCTAACTCTTGTATGATAAATACCTATAATAAATTGAGCGCAAGCTATCTTGTCCGGGACCTCGAAGGAGCACTCAGAATAAGCCAATGCTACTAATTTTTCTACATCAGCAGCAATGATTCCAATACTCTGATAAAGGAGTTGTACCGTCATATGTATCAGGTTTCAAATTATAACATATCATTAAATTGATGGGAATGACGGAAGTATTTGCGTTCTCAACATATGTAGTATTCGATACAAAACTACTATCTAACCTATCGCTTTGTGTCTTAGTGTTAGTATTTATAGTGATTGATGTTATGGTACTCATTTGCTGTGCTTGTAGGTTCTCGATGATCCGCAGTCATTTAAGCACCTCAGCGACATGTACAGACAACTCTACTGGCAAATTCGCTTCTTGCATATTACGATGTTGTAATGTTGCATCTAACTCTTGATAGCGTTTGCGTAAAGCATTGCGATCAGCACGTAGTATATCAATTTTATTTTATGTATCATTTAGTGTCAACAGTATTTCCTTCGAAATATCATGGAACGCGGCAGCCGGTTGTAAGCCATCGGTCTCCGATGATGTTGGAGATATCACTGGAACAGTTGGTACAATTACGATGTTTATCAAGAAGGCATCATTACTTAACGATTGGAGGCTATGTAGAGAATATTACATGAAATTGTAAGGATTGTCCTTACAATTTGATTGTCATCATTAAATTTAATCATTTTATTCAATCATTTTCCACATGTAATTGAAATTAATAATTTAAAAATATTTCTGAATATACTATATTTTTTGTATATATATATATTAGCATCGTCGTCTAGTTTTCTTCTTTTTGCATTATTATTTATTTGAATTATTATTATGTTAATAAATTGATATTCTACATAAAAATATTTTTAATACAAAATGATTTTTGTATTTATCGTATAATTCTAACGAATTGTGTGGTTTTCGAAATACAAGTATATATGCAAATAATTCATACATTGATTGAGGAAATTTAAGAATAGCAGCTTCCTCTAAACAATTACCCCATGCTTGATCGTTACTATTAAGACCTCTTGCTAAACATGCCTCTTCATATTTTTCATAAACAATCCTGCCGACAGTACACATATCCAAGAATGATTTGACACCTCGAATATGTATAAACAAGAGACGGAAAAGAAAGGTTTCGCGTTTGTTTGGATTTACAAAATATATTCTACTTATAATCAATCTATATCATCTTTTCCTCTTATTCTATTTATTTTATTTATCATATACATAATGATATGGAATTTGATATAAATACTCCGTTGCATTATCATTATCTTGATTCAATTTGAATCAAGATGTTAATGTAGTGTCGGACGATTGTTTTTCAGTAGTTTTTTTATTTTATTTTCATTCAAATTGTTTCATATATTTTCTATTCCTAATTTCTCAACTGTTCATTAAAATCACTGGTTTTATTTAAAATTAACCTGCGGCGGCAATTCTTTTTCTTTCGGGTATATATATATATATATATATATATATATAAGGAGAAATTGTGTACAAAAGGACCAAATAAAGCTAAGATTATTTCTGAACTCATATTTGTGTTCGTCCTTGTGTCCAAGCCATACGTAAATAGATTGGATTTTTTTTCCTTGGTCCAGGGCCAATAAGAGAAACAACGACAAAAATAGTAAAAGTTCAATTAATCAAATTTGTTATGATAGTGTCATCAAATCATACATTTGCTACTAAACCAATTGACGTGATATTTGGATTTGAAATACGTGTGATGGCTATATCAGAGGAATTATCATGTTCTATATTTATTTGATCTAAATTATTTTCTATATTTTTTCTTTTTCTATCATCTACATTTTGCCTGTGTGTAGAATTTTTTTTTATTTATTTATGATACTCACATAATTGCTTCTTTCTGTTTCGATTCTAATGATGCATTCGATCTATTATCACGTGATCTTCTTAATTCTTGTGATAAATTTTTCCTATATTCAAATACTCTATTACTTTCTTTTGATTTTGAATCTATTATCATGTTTTTTCTATTTTCACGCGATCTTAATGCCGTTTATATATATATATATATATATATATATATATATATATACCGTATATTATTTGATATTATTGAATCATTAATGAATAAATTATATTAAAGAATGAAAGATAATAAATTATATTTACGATTATAAAATTTGATGACATATTATAATCACGCAACCCATGCAACCACGCACCCCACACGCATGTACTGTAATTCCATTCTTTTTAATTACTTTATGATAGTTGCAGAAGTATGTAATAGGTACTCGGTCTTTTTCCTCTTGATTGCAAAGTGAATATATTATAATAAATATTTACTATACTACCATAATTATTGAGTTCACGCGCATATATAACATACTTTATACACTAGTGGAAAAAATTAAAGGATCAAAAAAAAAATTCTGAATTTTTAGGGGTTTTTTAAATGGCTGTATTTCCCTTAAAAATGGTCATATCATGATTTTAAACAAAGCATTTTAAAGCTTGATATATCTAGTTTTAAGATCTTACAATGATACAATTTTTCAAGCATCACGTACCGCGCAATCCTAAGAAATACTAAAAAAAATTTTTTCTCAAAATTTTTTCGATTCTTTTTTATGGTCCACCAACTTGAAAAAAATTTTTCGAATTTAACCACCATATGTGTCGAATAACTTGTTTATTCAGCTTCAATTTGTTTTTTCTAAAACTTCGATTCGACCACTTCTCGCTGAGATATCGAGCTTTGAATGGAAAGATCTTTTTTCTCTTTAATCATCGATATCTCAGCAACCGCTTATTGTACAAGAAAATGAAGGAGGGTTTTGAAATCCTGAATAAATATACCACAAAAATCAGCGATAGTTTTTTCAAAAAAAAATTTTCTTTAGTCTTTACATTAATTTGAAAAAGCAAGAAAAAAATGGCCTTCGGTGGCTTTTCGGATAATCAGGCGTTTAGTTGGAAATATCGCGTAAACCTGTAATGTTAAGTGTGCCTTTTACAGTTCAATATGCCCACAAAAATCTCACAAAGTTTCAATTTGATCCATCAAACCGTTTTTTTGTTTCATTAGATCGAATTTCAAAAAAATTAAAGGATCACGACTTTGACGGTAAATGATCATAATCTTTACCAAAATGAAAAAAAATGTTTTTTTCGGTCTTTGACTGCAGTTTTATGGATAGAAGTGTTCTAATTTATTGGAAAAAAAACATTTCAAAAAAAAAAAATTTTTTTTTCTTAACTGCAGAAAATTTTAATCAAAAACAACCGCCGGCATCCGCATTACCCAAAGCGTACCACGTGGAGATTGCCCGGTCGGATTTACGCTTCTTGCGTGCGTGTCTGCGTATGTGTGTCTGTATGTGTGTTAGTGTGTTTCTTTAGGAGAAATGAGACCCAGAGGCTCGTCAGTTCCTTCGTATTTAATGACTCCAAACTCATTCTCCAAAAAGTGTGTGGGTGTCTGTGTATTTTTTTTTTTTTTATTGGAGAAAGAGGTTGGAGGGAAAAATCTTAATAGACCATGACATGGCCTGAGCCACCGTGTGTTGGATTCTCACCAACTAAAACCCTTCATTTTGCGACCGAATATAGAATCCAATTGCAACCCGAATCCTCTTCGCTCTCCTTACCGATTTGTCGGTGAGGAGGGCCAAGCTCCGTCTTCAGTGCCTTTTTCCCCCGCGGTACCACGTTCAAGTATAACTTCGCGGGGGGGCATAGGGACATTGCCCTTGTCTCCTTGATGTGATTGTCATTCCTTATGCGTCCATATCTAGTAAATCTACTATCGTACCTTCTTCATTATAGGCTGCCGTCTACTTCTTACCGCATCGTCCGGTCGTCAGCTTCTTGCAGCATCTTTCGTCTTCTTCTCTCTTCGTCGCCCCTCACTTTCTTGAGGATGACCGCGGCGTAGTTACTAACCACGTGCGAGCCCTCAGCGGTGGCGAACATAGCTACCATAATAGACTCAGGAGTTGCTCTGGTCTGGAGGTAGCGTTCAAACTCTTCACGCTCCTGCTGGTAACGCGAGCAGTAGCAAAAAACGTGCTCAGCGTCCTCGCACATGTCCAAACATGCTGGGCAGTCTGGACAGTCTTCTAAATTAAATCTACACAGGTATGCTCGATAGCATCCATGTCCCGTCAAAAATTGCGTGAGGTAGTAGTTTACTTCCCCGTGTCTTCTTGTGATCCAGTCTTCAATCTTTGGTATAAGTCGGTGCGTCCAGCGCCCTTTCAGGCTACTGTCCCATCTTCTCTGCCACTCAGCTACTGTTTATTCTCTGGCAGCGTTCCAGATTTCGGCCTTCGTTCTATCGCTGTTCTCCTGTTTTGCCATGTATATGGCCTTCCTCTCTAGTGCTAAGAGGTCGATGGGTGGCATGCTTGCCACGACGCTTATTGCATCGTCCGATACCGTGCGGTAAGCAGACGCTACTCTTAGCGCACTCCGTCTATACACGGATGACAGGTTCCGCGCATAGGCTTTTATTGCCATTGCATCTGCCCAAATTGGTGCCCCGTACAGCATAATCGATGTACTGACACTTGCTAACAGCTTCTTTTTCTTCCGAGTAGCTCCACCGACATTCGGCATGAGCCGAGATAGAGCAGCCATCGTTCTTGACGCTTTTTCACCTACTAATTCAAGGTGCTGTTTAAACGTCAACTTTTCGTCTATAGTAACGCCCAAATACTTGATAGTCGATTTAGAGTTATCTCATGGCCGTCTATCATTAGGGCGATCGTCTCCATTTTCTTCCTGCTAGATATCAGGATCGCCTCGGTCTTGTGTCCAGCGAGTTCAAGTCCCGTTTCTCTCAGCCACCTCTGGATGGTGGTGATCGCTTCATTGGTGATTTCAGCGACGTCTTCTTTTTCCTTCCCTACTACTACAAGAGCTATGTCGTCTACGAATCCTACTACCATAGCCTCCCGCGGGAGTTGTAGTCTCAGCGCTCCGTCATACATAATGTTCCACAATGGCGGGCCCAGTACTGATCCCTGTGGAACACCTGCCGTGACCTTGTAGGTTTCAATGCCGCAATCCGTTTCGTACAGTAAAGTTCTGTCCTTCAGATAGTCGGCCATCATCCTCCTGATGTAGGCACCTCAAGCTTTTCAAGCGCTTCATGTATCTTCGTCCAATTTGCAGAGTTGAATGCGTTTTTGACATCCAAAGTAATAACTGCACAGTACTTCTTTGTTCCGCCCTTCCACCGTTTTCCACTGATGGCTGCTCGGGCTGTGTTTACCACTAGGCCGATCGCGTCCAAAGTAGATCGGCACTTCCGAAAGCCATATTGGTGCTCGGCAAGCCCCTTGGTCTCTTCGATTATGCACTCCATCCTGCTGCTGATAATGCGCTCCAGTATTTTTCCTTGTGTGTCCATCATACATAATGGTCTGTACGATGTCTCCCCTCCGGGCGCTTTGTTACCCTTAGGTAACAACACAAGTCGCTGCTTTTTCCAGTTCGTCGAAAATCTCCCTTCTGCCAGGCATGCATTGTAGAGGCCAACAAATTCTTCAGGTTTAGCCTCGATGGCATGCTTCAGCGCTACATTTGGTATGCCGTCAGGACCGGGAGCCTTATTGTTTCCTACGCTCTTACTTGCTACAAGTAGCTCCTCAACTGTAATTGGAGGTATATTTTCTTCCCGCACTTCCTCTGCTATAGCATATGGTGCGTCCGGCTGACTTGGAAAAAGTGTTGTCACTACCCTCTTTAGTACCTCTGGGCACTTTGGTGGGGGTATATAGCTTCCTTTGAGTGTCTTCATAACTGTTTTGCAGGGCCTGCCCCATGGATCTTTATTGACCTCTTCTAGCAGCTCCTTATGACATCTATGCTTGCTTTCACTGATGCACTTCTTGAGGGTGCACTTGGCTTCTTTCATTCTTCTGCTGTATTCTTCTACAGCTTCGCTTCCAATACCGGTTCGGTAAAACTTTTTCCTTGCCCGTTGCTCCAGCCTTCGTGCTCGATGGCGGAACGCGCTGATCTAATCTTCTCGTTCCACTAATATACTGGTGCCCATCTTTGATTGGGCACTTTTCTTGGCATAACTGCGTCACAGGCTCGGATGAGCCATTTTGTCATTTGTTCAGCCTTGTGTTCTGCTGATCCCGTCAATTGGATATTTCCTAACATCATCAGAAATAGTTCCTTGTTGTACTCCTTGGCTTTCCATTCCATTTTCGTACTTATAGGGTTAGTACAGTGTACCATGTTTTGTGTGCCCAGCTCCATTATAATGGCGTGGTGATCACTATTAGTGAAGTGATCGCTTACGGCCCATTTACTCACCTCTTTTACCAGACATCTACTAACAAATGTTAAGTCGATCACTGATTCGGCGTCCACCTTTTTATAGGTTGGTACGTTGCCTTCGTTCACCAGCACCAAGTCCAGAAGTGTGAATGCCTCTAGTAGGGCCTGTCCTCTTCTGTTGGTTTTTCGGCTGCCCCATTCAACCGCCCATGAGTTAAAGTCCCCAGCTATAATAGCTGGTTTTTTAGCCCTGACATCTCGTTCTAGCCGGTCCAAGAACTGCTGAAACTGATCTATTGGCGCACTGGGTGGGGCATAACAGCTGTATACCTGTATACCCTCAATCTTTGCGCTGGCAAAACCTGCTTCTTTGACTTTCATCCTACTTTGAAAGGTAAGGTCTCTGCACGCCCAAATAGCTGCTTTACCGGAGCCATCGAATTCCCACCTTGGCTGTTCAAGATATCTGTACTGCTCACTGATTATAGCGACATCAATCTTCTGCTACGGACGTACTGACAGAGAAGGTCCTGAGCTGTCTCACAGTGGTTCAGGTTTAACTGTACTATTCTCATCTTCTTTGTTTTGTGGCTTTCACTGCCGCTTGGTACGCTGGGCAATCATAGCTACCTGCGGCATGGTCGCTTTTCTCTACGTCGTCCTTTCCTCTGCAGAGAATGCAGCTGGGCTGGTTTGTGCAGTCTTTCGCTACATGTCCCGCTGAGCCACATTTGTAGCAGCAGCGGCTTCTGTCGTGCTGCTCAATGCAGCTTGCAGCAGTATGGCCGAAGCCCAAGCATTTATAGCACCTGAGCGGGCGGGAGTCTCGCTTTATTGCTCTTATTCGGTAGATAACCCACCCTATTCTTATCTTCTCACCCTTGATAAACTTCTGAGCTATCTGGGCAGGTAGCTGTACTATTGCTTTCTGCGTATCTCCATAGGCTTTACGAAGCGACTTAACCGCCGTAGGTTCGAAATTATGTCCTTCCTTGTTATTTTTGCGTAGTGCGTCCACTATGTCCTCCTTAGTGGTCAGCATGTCAAGATCTTTAATCTCGAAGGCCTCTTCATGATGCAGCGCCCTGATTGTAGCATTTTCCACTAGTACTGCTTTCACCGCTTCCTGGAGCTCAGCTGTTTCCACCTCCTTGGAACGTCGTAGTTCGAGTAGCAGATCTCCTGCTGTTGTTTTGCGTATTCTATGTACGCTGTTTCCTAACTTTCCTAGGCTAGGCTCTGCCTTCATTTTCTTTAGGATTTCTGCATAGCTTTTTCCACCCTCGGCCTTGATGACTAAGGCGTCAGGTCTAGGGGGTCTTGCTCTTGCCGTCCTACTTTTTCTGGTGCCTTTTTAGTCTTGGCCACGAGCACCAGTGTTTTCCTTGGGTGTCTGTGTATGTTGACGTCTGTTCGTCTGTCCGTTCGTCCGTATTATTAATAACGGGTATTAGCACCCCTGTTCTCAATTACGGCTGCCAAGCGTTCAGCCATATTGATGCAGCGGGCAATCTGAGGTTGCGGGATAGTGTTCCAAATGCACAGAAGTGCACGCTCTAATGCGGCCAAGTTCTGCAAATTTGGATACTCTCTGCGCAAACGACGACCCATTATGTCCCAAACATGCTCGATGGGGTTAAGATCTGGGCTCATTGGTGGGTGCCGAAGCAGAGAGATGTCATGCCGTTCAAAAAAGCGTCTGGTGATGTTGGCCGTATGTGGACATGCGTTATCTTGCATTAGAATAAATGCCCTCTGTCGTTGCCGTCTGCGCAGTACAACTGGCCTCAAAATTTGGTCGATATAGCGTCTAGCTGTTAAGTTTTCACGCACAATCAGCAGAGGTGTTCTCCAATTTCGCGAAACGCCGCCCCAGACCATGACTGATCCACCGCCGTAGGCAACAATCGGACGAACAAAGTTCTGGCGGAAACGTTCTCCACGACGACGCCAAACAAGGGGACGTCGGTCGCTCCCGTGAAGGTTGAACCGGGATTCGTCGGTGAATAAAACGTTTCCCCATTGTCTTAATGTCCAGGCTCGATGTGCGTTTGCATACGCTAAACGAGCTCGGCGATGTCTTGCTGTCAACTGCTGTAACACCCATCTGATTGGCAACATCACGTTGACTGTAAGCAGAGTGATTAAGCGAGCAACCTCCGGCTCTGTTAAATGCCGTCTTACCATGATAAGAAATCAAAATAAAGTTTTGATTTACGGAAATTTATTAAATTTTTTTTTGATGCAAAAGGAGTAGTTTTGAAAAAAACTGTTTTTTTTTAGCGTTGTAAGAACTCACGAAAATTAACAATAAGCAATTTCTGAAAAACGTGTAGATCGAGTTTGAAATACGATTGGGTATATAAACATCATTTTAAATTGAATTAAATGTTTCAGTTAATTCAGTTTACAAATCAGAAAAATCATGGAATGCAACAACAGAATCATGTTGAGAATGATAAAATATTGTTCTTTTAAATTTTATAAAGTTGAAAAAAAAAAAATTTCTTAAAAAATTTTTTTTTATTTTATTTTTGAAAAAAAAATTTTTTTAATGTTTTTTTTCCAATAAATTTGAACATTTCTATCCATAAAACTGCAGTCAAAGACCGAAATTTTTTTTTCATTTTGGTAAAGATTATGATCATTTACCGGCAAAGTCGTGATCCTTTAATTTTTTTTGAAATTCGATCGAAAGAAACAAAAAAATGGTTTGATGGATCAAATTGAAACTTTGTGAGATTTTTGTGGGCATATTGAACTGTAAAAGGCACACTTAACATTACAGGTTTACGCGATATTTCCAACTAAACGCCTGATTATCCGAAAAGCCACCAAAGGCCATTTTTTTCTTGCTTTTTCAAATTAATGTAAAGACTAAAGAAAAATTTTTTTTTGAAAAAACTATCGCTGATTTTTGTTGTAAATTTATTCAAGATTTCAAAACCCTCCTTCATTTTCTTGTACAATAAGCGGTTGCTGAGATATTGATGATTAAAGAGAAAAAAGATCTTTCCATTCAAAGCTCGATATCTCAGCGAGAAGTGGTCGAATCGAAGTTTTAAAAAAAGCAAAGTGAAGCTGAATAAACAAGTTATTCGACACATATGGTGGTTAAATTCGAAAAATTTTTCCCAAGTTGGTGGACCATAAAAAAGAATCGAAAAAATTTTGAGAAAAAATTTTTTTTAGTATTTCTTAGGATTGCGCGGTACGTGATGCTTGAAAAATTGTATCATTGTAAGATCTTAAAACTAGATATATCAAGCTTTAAAATGCTTTGTTTAAAATCATGATATGACCATTTTTAAGGGAAATACAGCCATTTAAAAAACCCCTAAAAATTCAGAATTTTTTTTTTGATCCTCTAATTTTTTCCACTAGTGTAGTTTTTGTTACTTGAAGTTTCAAGTGATTTTCTAAGTTTTGTTACTGAGCTTTTGCCTCGATCAAAACAAATTTAATTGATTATTTGCTTTAATAATTTATATTTTCTTTATTTCCTTACTTTTATTATCATTCCAATTTTTTCAATGAATATGTCAACTCGAATACTAAATATTGATAATATATTATTATGTTCTTAATTAAGGGGGCGAAACACCTTTAAAGCATGAAATAAAAAATGATTTTTATAAAATAATTATTTATAAAAATCAAAAATAGAAACTCATTTTAGCTTAAAGGATATATAAAAACCTAATAATTAAAATTTTATCACCTGTATTGACATACATAATCATAACATACTCCCACACCAAATCATACGGCATACGATGACTTTGAGCTCTGCCCGTAATATTCTAGGTAAACCTATGGATGAAATAGGCCAAATTTTTTACATACTCTGTATAGTACTCGTTTTTGCATGAACGAAGGAAAGTTTATTTGAAACCCTTTATGTATTTTATTGTGTCAATAATATAAACATTTCACTTATTCTTTAATAATTTAGAAACATTTAAACAAAATATTCTTATCGTTCAAATCATAATCTCTTTGTCCATGCTGAAACTAGTACACACAATGTGTGTACAAAAATGTTCAGCCTGTTTAATCCATACGTTGGAATCTTACGGACAGCCAGCAGAAATTGAAAAAAACTAATTAGTAATAAAATCAACTATTAAGTTTGAGTTTATAAAACATGGCATTTATTTTTTTCATTCCAGCCAACTAGACAAATATCTCCTGCAGTTAAAGTATGAAGGCGACGAAGGCGGCGAAAAAGGTGAGTAATTACATAAATGATTAAACTTAATTTAATATTTATTGAAATAACTAATTTGGGAATTTTTTATCAGCTCATTAAAATTACTATGAGTATGGTTATAATATTCAAATAGGTATATAAGCTGCAGAAAATGTTTCTTTAGTTTGCCGGAATGAAGAAAAAAAATCAATGGATCAGTATAAGCATTTTTTATGCAATCGTATTGGATATTAATTTATAAAAATTATTGTTTTTCTCAGTTATTAAAAACTTTAGTAATATCAATGTAAATGTCTGCTGTGTTTAAAAACAGTATATATAACGGTCCGACAATATTCATGAATATACAGTAGAGAGAGGCACGAGGAAGTTTTAGCTGTATGTATAAAGAGAGAATGAGGGGAATTTATATGCGTGCGCAGTATAATGAAAGAAGTAGCGAGAACAAAGAAGAAATGAAGAAGTTTGCGAACCTCTATTGAGTGAGTGGGGGAAAGGAGAGAGAAAATTCGCACGGTAGCTCGAGATTCGGCGTCGATGCGAATTGACCTGCTGCTGTCGGAGGGGCTAATCATGAAAAAAATAGCGTAAATTTCGAAACAATTTAACGTTATTAAGTGGAGGAGGTTTCAAACTGAAATCACGCTTACAACTATATAATACAGGGACACATATATTGGAACGCGGTGGAAATTCATGAGAGGAGGAAAAACCACAAAAAGAGGCGTTAAGCCAGTGCCGTCCTATTCCGTCACTCTCTGCAGATCAAGGAGCAATCATCGAATAACACTGCTGTTCTCAGGATGTTCTGGCTGAAGAAAGGAGCAGCATGCATACGATCAGCCTGGAACAAACGCAATCACTGCACATAAACACTGGCACAGGTGTACAGCCAGCACTCACATGAATGTGATACGTAGGTATCATAACCTCCCACTCGCACTTGTCAAACCAGAAGCTGCAACAGTATTCTGGAACATCCATGTCCAGGAACCTCGTGAAGGAGACGGAATGGCCTACTCATCAGCACCAGTCACAGGATCAGCTGACTGGTCGTAGTTACACCACTCCAAGAGGAAGCCGCACTTGCAAATACACGCGGCACTGTACGTTGCGGTTTATGCTGGTATCGGTGCGTGAAATTGATGTCAAAGGAATTGAGGCTCGGAGAGCTGTTAAGAATTATGCCCTATTCAAGTTTACGTTACCCAATGGACAACAAATACCAAGAAGAAATACGTATTGGGCATGTAGATTTTGTTATATATAATATCCCATATATTTTATAATTTACTTATTCTTACTGAGTTTTACATGATATATTTATAGGATATATTATACTGCTTTATTTTTATATTTTTAGATTCTATATTCATACATTTATTAATCTCTTATATTTGCAAATTTTTTGGTTGGATCTTACTAAAAGTAAGGCAGAGTTTCTGAACTATTAAAGAAAAAGAGAAGAATAACGTACCGTCAATTGATAATTAAAGCTGACACCATCATCACATACCATGGATTTTACACAATGCCACAGAAGTAGAACCAGTTCCATAAGAGGCAAACTTTGAAACAATAATCCAAGCTGAAGGATTAGTACGTAAGACCATTACTTTATGTACTTTTAACAATTAACAATTCAGCATACAAAATGAGGAAATGTATACTGTGGGTCCAATGTCGAATTTTAGTTCGTTACACCATATCAGTCTTTCGAAGAGCAAATTTTTTGGCAATGTTGGAAAAATTTGTATTTTTTTATTGCTTTGTACACGGAAAAGAACTGAAACTTGACACATGAGCCCTCAGTATGTGTCTCATCATGCCTATGCAATTTAGAGATGTTTCATAGAGAAAACGACCTACTTTGCTTTTAAGAAGGCACGTTGAAATTAACTATTGAAAGTAGAACTGGATTTCCGCTTTAACAAATCTTTTCAAACTGTACAGGCATGATATTAGTAGTTTTCGATACAAGTGCGTAAAAGTTGATTCTACATGAGTGAGAGGTTTGTCGCCCTAGCGAAGCAAGGGTGATAAACTCACGAGTGTAGAATCAGCTTTCGCACATGTATCGAACAATATTTTTCGATACAGGGAGCGTAAATGCGATTTTAAAAAGTTGCAAAGTACGTAAAATCGCACTTTACGCACACTGTATCAAAAAATATATGTTATGACAAATGAACGATGTTACTTGTCATGATCTTCCCCGCATGTATCATTATACATTATATTTCATATCTATAGTATATGTTTCAGGTGACAGCAGCTAAGGGTGAGAGAGAGAGAGAAAGAGAGAGTACGCGTAAGGTGAGAAAGAGTGTGAGGAAAGAGAGAGAGAGAGAGAGAGAGAGAGAGAGAGAGAGAGAGAGAGAGAGAGAGAGAGAGAGAGAGAGAGAGAGAGAGAGAGAGAGAGATAGGGGCTTTTATTTCACCATTTGGCAAAAAAGTAAATACAGAGAAAATATATATATATATACAAAATTACAGAAAAAAAAGAAGATTAAAGCAATAAAATAATACGCAATAAATAATTCTTTGGTAACTATCACTTAAAAATACTTATAAAATATCACAGAAAATAATTGCATAGAGTCCTATATTTAAAAAGTGATAGACCACTGTCAGTAGGAGAACAAAAGTCTCAGTTAATATTTAAAATTGTAACTAGAATATATATGAATATAAATAAATATAAAATTAAATAAAATATAATAATTAAATAAATATACAATTAAATAAAATATAATAATTAAATCGAATAGTGCGCTGTTATGGAAGCTAAGGATCCAGCTGGAGGAGATGTCGACGCACTGCACCCTTAAATGCGCTATACGACGGTAGATGGCGAACGGAAGAAGGAAGGGAGTTCCAGAGCCTAGCACCTTGAGTTTTGAAGGATCTGACACCGGCCCTCGGGATATCAAGTTCTGCTGGCTCTCCCCTAGCCGAGGGCCTGGGCTTATGCTTCGTAAAAAAGTCAACCAAATAACGGGGCTCTCGCATGCGCACAGCTTTGTGCATTAAAAGGGCTGTATAATACAGCCTGCGAAAGTCCGAACGGAGCCAGCCCCAAGCGCTTCCGGTAGGGGGTTATATGCTCATCCCGTCTAAGACCACAGATATATCTCACACATGCATTGCCAAGTCTCTATAAGCGCGTTCGTTGTTCGTTAGTCGCGTCGAGACACGCCACCGTGCAATAGTCGAGATGGGGTTGAACTAAGGACTCGACTAATCTCCTGCGAAGCGTCTCATTGGTGGCAGCCCTAATGAACCGAAGACTATAAAGGGCTCTGTTTATTTTCTTGGTAATCATGTCTATCTACGGCTCCCACGTTAACTTACTATCCAAAACAACACCGAGACTCACAACCTCGCTACTGAACGGGATGAGCCCATCATCCTTCAACTCAACGCCAGGCAAGTTCAACGACACAAGATCGTTGACATTTCTTCTGGAGCCGAAGAAAATTGTTTTGGTCTTAGATGCATTGAGTCTCAGACCGGAGCGCTCGCCCATTCAGCCACCACTTGTGCCGTATTTGATAGCCGAGTCATTAAATGTTATGGGTTTGAAACAAAAACCTTCCTCATCCGCAGTCGTTATAGAATCCATTGCATCATCGATGTTTTCAAGAGGGGATGAGGAAATCCCCGCGAAGTGAGCAATTAGCGCCCCCGGCGAGAAACCATGCAATTTATCCTCCTTGCTTTTAGGTAGGAGGCCGAGGTGACGCATTTCTTTCCAAATGTTCTTATTATTGTTGAGAGCGTCTGAAAGATGTTGTTGCATGTAGGTATTCCGCTCTTCTACTATGCGTACGTCTACCTCCTCACTGAGTCGAACAAACTCATAAAGAAACTCGGTACGGCCAGTACGTTGGTAACGCCTGTGCGTATCATCTCGCTTATCCATGAGCAACCTCAGCCCAGTACCAAGCCAGGGAGCAGATTTTTTCTTCGGGCAAACCCTCTTAAGAGGCGCCAATTCATTAAGGGCGATATTAAGATTACTGTTTAAAATATTCAATGCGCCCTCCAAGTCAGATTCTATTGAACTCATGGATGACCAGTTACACCCGGAAAGCAAGTCCTTCAGTGAACCCGGGTCAATGCTGGTAAAATTTCTGCACGACAATGAATCCTTTACAGGAGTGACAGAAAAGATATCAATAGTGACGTCTAAAATACTGTGCTTTCCATAACTGGGCAACCATTCATTCTTAAAGTCCAGTACCGTGTCGTTACTGTCTGTCAAAAGACTATGTCAATCCATGTGTGAGAGGATGCTGACCGAAAACGTGATAGGAGGGACGATCAGCAAGGAACAGACGAAGCTGCTCAATGCGAGCTCTAAGTGAGTTCACGTTGAGAAACCCAGCCTCAAAGAAACTGCCAGTTTCCCTCCTCCGTTCGCTTCCACCCGAAACGATTCACGAAGTCCCCGCCGATTTGCTCGGTTGAGCAGTATTCGTACTCTTCTTTCTAGCACTGACAGTAAGCACTGCTGTAGCCTTGTTATTATTCAAGGAGCTCGTTGGGACTGACTGGCATGCTGTTAGAATGGCATGTAAATCGGCAGCCGACGCAAATACATGGTCGCGTTCTCCTCCCTTTCTTCTAGCTAAAAACTTGCCACCCGCATGCCAGACATACTTGAAGCATAGTCCCTGAGCTATGGGCCTCAAAGTTTTGAATAGAGAAAACTTTTAATGGGATAATAATTCATTAATGAAAACTTTATGTCCGGTCATGCAAGCAGCAGCCACAGAATCAAACAAGCTTGCAAGCTTTATGTCATTGGTTGTTAAATAATTATTTGCGAGCGCTCGCTTGGCTCGCATAAGATCCCCGACCAGACTCGGTTTGTCAAAGCGAACGACCAATGGCGGTACAGTATGCGAGCGCGACCTAGTGCTATTCTCCTCAGGCTGAGCGTCCGAATCCCTGGCACGCAGGATGCGAGAACAAAGAATGTTATCGCTCTTTATTGTTGGGAGTTTATGTAAGGCTTCCTCAGACGCAATTAATAAATTACGATCTCACAGCACTGACCACCGCCCCCCCCCCCCTCGACGAAGCATCGCTGTTGCAAAGATTCGGACGCTTGATGGGGCACGAAGGCTCACTGACATACCTATGTACATGGATGGAGTCTTGAGTTGACTCCTTTACAAGCGGACCGTCATCCGCTACTGACACAGAGTCAGGAGTCCGGCAAGCACTATGGAAGTCATTAAGAAGTCGTTGAGTTTGTTGGAACTCGACCATTAAAACTCTATTCGCAGTGAGCAGCGACCCTGTGACTTGCAAGCTATGCGATACGTTCTTATCGGCTAGCTGGTCCTCAAGAGCAGAGACACGGGTATTCAAATCCTCGACACCTAGTGCAGCTCCCCCTGTTGTCAAAGTGGGGGATGCGCCACTCGGAGTGGCGCCCCTACTCATGAGGACTTTTATATCGTCTAGCTGTTGCTCAAGCATGTCAAATCTTTTAAAAAATAATTCCATTGTGCTTACCGGGATTAATGCGTGAGAAACACCTACTAGATTAACATCTTCCAGCGGCACGTCGATTGAAAGTCGCTTCTGCAAGTCAGGAAAGTCGTCACCAGTGACTGTGGTCAGTAAAAATTTGGCAGAAAAGGACGCGGTATCTTGTGTGCCTGGGTCTGGTAGAGTAGGCTCCGGTAGCTCGGTGACCCGATCGACAGCAGTACTAGGCTGTTGCTTGCCTTTCTGTCGCTGCGCCGTATCTATGTCTTCGCACTGTGAGTTGAGCGCCGAATTTCCAGCAGCCGCGGCACGCAGCGCACCGCTCGTCTTCGGAGTCGTCACATGTTTAGCCCGCTGGTGGGGAGACACATGGCGCGATGTCTGTATAGTTTGCACGGGTTTAGCCCCAATGCATATGCTCATCTGATTGGCTCTAGGTGTTATGGAAGAAGAACGCTTTGAGACCGAACATTCATTCGGAGCGGCTGCTCTGGATGTTGGTGTTAGCGTCCTCGAAGCTGGCGGCTTTGTCATTTTTGTGTCCGATGTTATTCTGCATTTGTCGCTTGTACGCCCTTCTTTTTACCAGAGCAGCGTGTATGGCAAGGAAGTTGACGGGGGAGGGGGAGGGAGAGGGAGAGGGAGAGGGAGAGGGAGAGGGAAAGGGAGAAGGAGAGGGTGAGGGAGAGGGAGAGGGAGAGGGAGAGGGAGAGGGAGAGGGAGAGAGAGAGAGAGAGAGAGAGAGAGAGAGAGAGAGAGAGAGAGAGAGAGAGAGAGAGAGAGAGAGCTTCACACCGCGCGACTTTCCGCAGCGCGGGAGATACCTCGACCGGGCTCGTGAGACATAGGACTAATTACCGTTTATAACAAACGCGAGTATTCCGTGCGAGAATTCAAAGTACGTATATTATTGTAAGGCGCGGTGTGTTTGTGTATCCGCAGCAACTCGATGCCTGGCGTAACTACGGTGCCCACTGCTGCACGTTGGAGATCGTGCGACAGCGCTGCCCTCAGGAGGATTCTGCCTTCTGTGATGACGCTACCAGCTTGGCCATGAGAGAACGCCGAACTTTAAGTACCGGATCTTCATTGTCTCTCATCAGAACTTCCTCTCGTTTCTCCTACCGTTCGCTATCACATCCGTAACATACACCTTAACTGGTTTGTAATTTGGCTTTATAGAATTAATGCAAGCACTTTTCATTCAAATATTTATGTAATTCTTTTGCATGCTCACGCTTTTCCGCTGTGGATCTCTTCCGCCAGTTTACCATACCCCGTTATAATACTGAGGGCTCATATATCGAATTTTCGTTCTTCACACCGTTCAGTTTCTCAAAGTTCATATTTATTGGCAATGTCATTAGTAAAATTTATATTCTTTTTATTCATTTGTACAGAGAAGAACTAAAACTTGATAGATGAGTCCTCAGTAAGTGTCTCATTATGCCGGTGCAGTTTAGGGAAGTTGCATAGAGAGGAAGAGCTACTTTGCTTTTAGCAGGTTCTTTGAAACTAACTTTTGAAAGAAAATTTGACTTGCCGCTTTAAAAAATCTTTTCTAACTGCACAGGCATGATAAAATATATGCTGAGGGCTCATGTATCGAATTTCAGTTCTCTACTCTACATTAGTTTTTTATTCTAATTTTCTGCATCTTTTGAAATCTGACGCTATAGCCCGACTGTTTGATTATATCTTTGAAGGAAAATTTACGTTGCTTTTAAGCAGATACGTCTACATGAATTTGCCTTCTGCTATCAGATATCTGTTCTAACTGCCAGAGGAGAGACAGAGTCAAGCGAAAAAAGTAGACCGCGGGCCTCGATTTCTCGAACTCGTGAGCTACAGGCCTTTGCTCTAACCACCTTGCGTTGCAGATATGGGCGTCTATGACACTATATAGGCGGTGTGAAATATATATTCAAGGTTCATATTTTAAATTGCCATTTTCTATAAAATCTTTTAAAAATTTATTAATTAAATTTTGTTTTTTTTTGTTACAGGTACGATTTTACATATTTATGGTTTAATTGGCAAAATTTGTACTCAAGACTCAAAGTTTAAATTATTTTTAGAATTATATAATGTATGAAAACTGTAACTATTAAGTAATAAATATAATTACATATACTTCGATATTTATTTTTAACTCATTTTCACCTAAATTAACATAAACTTTAACCTAAACATAATACCAACAGTCAACCACACCTATGCTTTAATATTAACCTGAACATTTGACGATAATAAACTTTAATGATAATTAACTTTGACTTTATTATTACGTCACTCAATTTTACCTTTAAAAATATGTTTATACATTCATAGTTTCACTTGCTATTGATAAAATAATTTAAAGCCATTAAAACAGTGTTTATTTTTATTAATTTTAAATTTATTATATTTAACAGAATTATCTTATAACGTAAATTAATACATTATATCGCATTTTTCATATTCATTCTTTTCATTATATTATTTCATTTCAGTTATTGAATAAGATGACTCGTCATAAAGTACAACGTACTGCTGACGACGAAATAATCTATCAAAGAATTCGACGAGAACGAAATTCTGAAAATGAAAGACGTCGACGACAAGCAGCTAACAATATGGTAATCGATAGATGTAGAAATGTTGTTAAAGTTGAACAACCTCAACATATATTAATTGAAGAAAATTATTTAGAAAACATGAATATTTTATGAAGGATTTGTAATGGTTATCATTTTAAAGATGAGAAAATAAAGGTTTATCTTTCAATGATTGTTGTAGTCAAGGGTCGGTTATTTTGGATCCTATGCGCCCATTTCCTGATGAACTTTTAGGCATGTTCAATAACATATACCAGTACTCAGATTAGTTGTTCGGGAATATTCAAAGTTACAATAGTTCTTTATAATTTGCACCCTCTAAAGCATATTTATTTAATTTTCAAACATAGACGTCCAGTATATTTTGAATCCCTATTGCTTTTCATGGACAATATTATCAAATTAATACTGCGTTATATGCTCAACTTAACGAAAAATCATCCCATGGGCAACATTTTATAATTGATCCTTAACATTGGATCAAGTAATTATCGAAACTTAGTGACGCCATAAGAATCATATAAAATACGCCGCAAGTAGCTGACATTACTAAAAGAAATGACTCACCCTACGCGGTCAGCCAAACAATTCCGAGAGCAGGTAATATAGTACGATATCGGCGCGTGTACCTTAAGTGCAACACACTTGCTGGTGATGAGCTTAATATTCGATCCCATATATGATCACAAAGAGAGTTCTAAACTTTTTATTGGATCATCTAATTTAGGAAGCATCACTCATACCTGTGCACCTATTACTCCTGGCCAAAGGCGAGACTATAAAACGCTATCAAGTCGCACAAAGTGTCTATCACTTTCGCATCTCCCTCGTCACTGTAAGTACACAGAATAAGGAAGAATCTTGCATCAAGGATCAGTCACACAGAGTCGTGCGCATATGTCTCTGTAGGACACTTCCACCGTCTCTACACTGTAGCACCGTATTTTTTGTATCACTGTGCGCACATAGGACAAAGGAAATACGTCTCCTAAAAAACACCCCACCTACCGTGCCGATTATCACCGTGCGCTCACAGATAATAGGAACCATAAAGTAGGATAAACATCTGGAAGCAGCATAGTCGTGCGCACACGTTCTGCCGCTAACAGATGAACTAATAAGATACATACGTACACCTGCACACCATACCGAGCCGACGCCTAAATAGGTTTCTGTACCGAAATCTAACATTTGTGAACCCCGCTAAGTTTGGTATAATATTGCAAACAAAATCTTTCTAAATCACATGCGTTTGGTTTATTTGTTTCAGATTGGAGAGAGCAACTAAAACTCTACTTGTATATAAATACATTATAATATAGATATCATATTTATTACAAATAAGCATTTTTATTTAACCATTTCCCTTCGGAATCTTTGTTCCCGACTGAGATTCCGGCGAAAAGAAAATGCTACCGTTATAAAATTATGTAATTTTTATGAAATTTTGATAAGGTTTAACTTGAAGAAGCCGCTCTTGCATTGATAATTAACAAATATATAATTTAGTATTTCAGTAACAGGAAAGTACACAGTTTATTTCCGATATGACCGGAATTTCGTTACCGGAAAGTTAACTTATATATATATATATATATATATATATATATATATATATATATATATATATATATTGTGACGAGAGCGATAGCCCTCGTCTAGCCCAGCATGCTCCTGTAGGCTAAGTTACATATGTGTTTACAGGAGAGACAGCGGAGACGAGCCAGAGGTGAGTAGAGTAGGGAGAGAGAGAGCAACGCGATACGCGACTAGTGAAATAGATACGTTTCGACTAGCTTCGAGTCAACACCTTTTGAATATCTAAGATTTGGTCAAAAGCGTTTATAGTAGTGTGTGCGATTTCGTGAGGACTTTGTAAGACTGACTTGAGAACTGCAGCCAGCGTTTCCCGCCTGCTGCACGTACCAGTTTGTGTCTTTTATTGCGGTTATTATTTGTAAGTACCTGCTCTCTTTCTCTCGCTTGCTCACTCACCAGTGCTTTCGCGCTCTCGCTGACCTCGCTCGAGCTCATCCCGAGCATACGCTTTTTCCGCGGCTTACACGCTTTTCACGTCGCTTATACACTGCGACGCTGCTGTAAATCTCTTCTCTTTTACTGAATAAATTGTGTGTTGTAACGTCAACTATCGCCTTTACTTATTTTACGTATTTTGCATGCATTATCGCCTTACTTGCCGCTTCGCGTATTTCAGCGACCCAGCCGCCTCCGCGGGCACGCATTTCGCTTCTCAAAGTGCGTGCGAACTGACTAGCCGTCGCCTCTGCAGAGCCAGGTGCAGAGATCCCAAACTGCTCGCCTTCGCGAGCAAACGAGTACGCCGTCGGCTACTCGATTATAACGAGGATCGTCGGTCGCATTGCACGCAGCTGATAACTGCGCGACCGCCGCATAATTAACATCGCGCTCATCCCGTTATAATATATATATGGGTGTGTGTGTATGTGTGTGCGTGTGCGTGTGCGTGTGCGCGCGCGCGTGTGTGTGTGTGGATGTGTGTGTTTGTGTATCGATACCGTAATATTTCTGGAACTACTCAGTCAATATCAATAAAATTTGACATGTATATCTATTTTTGGATTTTGAATTCGAGAAAAGCACTAATTTTTTTTTTTTTTCTAACTAGTTTTCATTTTATGGCCATTTTTTGATATTTGGAAAACACTATTTTGCGTTTTTTTAATAATCCCATTATTACAAACAATTCAGCTATAATGCATTTGAAAGAGAATAAAATGACCTACTCTTTCCCATTTGGTCTACGGGATCGACCGCACCGTTTGGCAGCAAAAGAGGGAAAGGTGATTTTTTTTTAAATTGATATCTCTGGTACTAAATATTATAACCTCACGAAAAAAATCATGTTGATAGATTACGTATCGAACTATATCCCATTAAAATTTGAAGTTATTTGACTACATATTTATTTACTAATAAATCGAAAACTGAAAAAATGAGTTTTTTTTTGTTCCTTGATTACGGACGTAAAAAAGCCTTAATGCACTTGAAATTTTGGGAAAAGGTAGATTTTTTATGTGTCTTCGCTAAGTTTTTGTGCAACTTTTAAAACCTTATAGTTTGTTGAATATCGTTGATTAAATAAAATTCAGTTTTTCTATACAGTTTTGCTTGCTCCTAAAGGAATCTTTGTAATAGTAAAATGTTCAGCATCATGAAAAACATGTTAGAAACGCGTTTTATAAATATCGTATTTTATGTTAATACCTGAACCCAACAAGGATATGGATTTTGGTTTTTGAATTTCGAAACCGAAATTGAATTTTACATTTCTTCATTTTTGTCAAACATATTTTGCATTTTTTTAAATCACCCCATTGTTACAAACAATTAAGCTGTAATCGACAGTCGAAACCTGCTCTCCCGCCCGCTCCTACGAAGCTCAGCATCTTATAAATGCCTTAAGTATGAGTGGGTTGTCGTGGCACGACCATATATATATATATATATATATTGTAACGGGCGGCGAGTCGCGCACGTCGGCGCGGGGAGCCGAAGCGCGGGAAGGCCGGTAGAGATCTCGCAAGTTGAGGGAAATTCGGGACAGTTAACTTTTGACCGCACTCGCGAGTAGTACTGACGACGCGCGCCAAAAGTAATAGCAACAGCAGCAGCAAAGACAGCAGCCCTAGCAGCAACAGCAGCATCGTGAGCAGCAAGAGCAGCAACGAGTGCAGCAACAGCAGCAACGGCAGCAGCCAAAGCTACCACGGCCCAGGAACACGGCAAAGTCGAGCAGGAGACTCCCTGGCCAGAGTACAACGAGGATCGACGCGATAAGATAAAGTAGGATCTTATTTCTTTTTATTTATGCGCGATCGACTGGCGAGGCATTTGGCCCCAGTCGTTGTTCCGGTATATTTTGTGGCCTTCTCGCGACGCGAATACGCACAACACGGACGCCGGATCGCTTAATTGAATAAACGCCTTTTTATTAGAATCGGTAGTATGTTAATTTGATTGTCGTCCCGATCCCTCTTCCTATTCAAACCGCCGAATATCGCCGCCTCCGCGGGCACTACACAGGAGTGTAGTGCATACTGAGCACCGGTGCATCGTCGCAGGTAGGCGACCACACGAGCGAGTTGGGAAGGGGTCGCAGGCAAATCTCGCATAGATATCACTGACTTGTCGATAGTATCGTCGTAACGGTTCATCCCCAATACCAGTGTGATGTTGGAATCTTACCGACTAAACCTAACCAGCCGCTTCCTGGTCGTAAGTCCTACGATGCCCTGGATTGGTGCTTATATTTTTCATCAGCGTTGGACAGTTTGAATTTCTTCATGTATACTCAGTCCCCGGGTTGTAGTGGCTTCTGCTCGCTTTTACTTTCATTGGGAGTGGTACGATTCTTCTGCCTTTCTTGAGCTTTAACTATTCTGTTTCGAGCTTCAAGTGCAAAGTTCGCCGACCGTTTTCCAAGGCATGTGAGATTTTTCCCGAACAATAATTGGCTCGGTGTTCGTGGCGTAGAAGAATTTTCTCATGATCTTATTGCGAAAAGAATGTCTGGGAAGAAATTATCCCAGAGATGTTGAGGTTTATCAGTGAACAGCAGTCTTAAACCTTTCTGATCTCCTGGTTTCGACTCTCCGTCGGGTTTGCTTACGGGTAGTAAGCCGGTGTGGTATATGCTTTCACGCCTCATTCTTCCCATTCCTTTTTCCGGCGTATTGGCGGTCAACAGTGTGCGCGAATATCTGAATCACGTGAAAACCTGCTGTTCGAGTACGGGTGCGATGGATTTGATGTCTGCATTAGAAATGGCAAACGCCTCTACCCAGCGATAGAATACGTCAGTGACTACAAGAATATCCTTCTTACCTCACAGTGTCCTTGGATAACCGCTCATCAAGTCGATGGCCACGCTGTCCCACGTGTGAGTAGGTGTGTACTGTCTCGGCTTCGGCTGTGCGAGCGGCTTGGAGACTTTGGCGGGTGCACAGAGTTGACAAGCCTGCTCGTACTGGCGGATATCATCGCGTATCTTCGGCCAATAGTAGTGCTCGCGGGCCGTCCTGAATGTCTCGTCCATTCCTAGATGTAGCGCCAACTGGCCATCGTGGAAAAATCGCATAAGTTCCGTTCGGCCTATCTTTAGGACGTAGAGTCGTGACTGTTCCTTTCCTATGAAATATACGACGCCGTTTTCTCTTACTAACAGACTTGGCAGTGACTTCGCATTTGCGAGATTCTTATCGTTTTTCTGACTTTCGCATATCTCCTCGTAAATGATACGCATGGAGATATGTGCAACCATTGGTACGACTAGTGTTTCCGTGATCGTTTGTGGTAGCAGTCTGTCGAGGTCCTCAGCATTGAGTCTATCTCGGACCGGGATCCGGAGTGTGCGCAGTAGCGCGCTTCGCTGCAGCGCTCTCATTGGCGCTCCGCTTTCGCGCTCTGTTTGAAAATGGGGAGAGGCGGGGCTCTGCAAGAGCAGTAGTTCCAAATGATAAAGTTCAAGTCCCATGCTCGAAAATTTTTTTTCTATTTTTTTTATTGTTAACGTTGGGCTATCCTTAAATAACTATTTAAAGTTAAAAGAAATGTTAACGATAATTAACTTATAAATCATCTTTTTTTGTGTAATGCATGTGAAGTCGATACTACTTATATAATAAAAAAAATATTTTAATCAAATTGAAAATAAGATCAATAGTTAATTATTTATAATTAGCTATGAGATTGCTATCAATGGATATTCAAATGGAGATACGCATAAATGTATATGCATCCACGTAAACCCATAATCAGCAAGCATAAATTTATTAACACCAAATAACCTAAATCTTTGTTAACTAATTATGTTTAAGCTTGAACAAAATTTAATTAAAATCCAAGTTTCCCCACCCCTCGATAAACATATGCTACTTTCGAACTTAGGACTCCAATGACGTTATTGGCCGAGTGGTCTAGGTCGTTGCCTGCCAATTTTATACACTCGAGTTCAAACCCGACCAAGGGCAAAATTTTTGTTCTTTTATTTATCAAATACGTACCTGATGGAAAATTTAGAAATTACATTTTGTTAATATAATGTTTATTTTGCTGAGGTAAATAATTAAAAAAACTGTAATTTTACCAATTGAAATTTTTTATCACGATACTGTAAGACATAAACGTTATATTAATAAAATTTAAACTACGTTTATCCTAAAATTTTATAAGTATTATTAAGACAACATGTTTATTGCTAATTTTGTTATACATAAAAACAACATTTTCTTTATGCAATTATTATTTTATTTTGGCAAAGAAATATGATGCATGCCATAAATACGTACAATAATTAATTTCTTCATCGATAATTAAAAAGTAAGATTTCATATATTGTTGTTAATTATAATGTAAATAACATAACATTTATTAAAATTAAAATAGTAATCTAAAAATAATGTATTAAATATATAATTTAGCCACTATCAAGCGAAAATATAGATAATAAATGTGATTCACATGTTATATTAAATTTATAATGGATATGTTCGTTGTATAAAAATGAAATGAAAATTATATATTATTTTGGCATTTTTCTACACATCCCAGAAGAAAGAAATTTTTCACCTCCCAGTCCGTAAAACTTTTACCGGGATATTGTACGTGGAACCGTAGCCATATCGTGTTAAAAAATTTCAATTTGTAAAATTACATTTTTTTAATTATTTACCTCAGCAAAATAAACATTACATTAACAAAATGTAATTTCTAAATTTTCCATCAGGTACGTATTTGATAAATAAAAGAACAAAAATTTTGCCCTTGGTCGGGTTCGAACTCGAGTGTATAAAATTGGCAGGCTACGACCTAGACCACTCGGCCAATAACGTCATTGGAGTCCTAAGTTCGAAAGTAGCATATGTTTATCGAGGGGGTGGGGAAACTTGGATTTTAATTAAATTTTGTTTAAGCTTAAATATAATTAGTTAACAAAGATTTAGGTTTTAGATTATTTGGTGTTAATAAATGTATGCTTGCTGATTATAGGTTTACGTGGATGCATATACATTTATGCGTATCTCCATTTGAATATCCATTGATAGCAATCTCATAGCTAATTATAAATAAATAAAAAAAAGATGATTTATATAATATTATTTTATAATAAAATAAAAAAAAGATGATTTATAAGTTAATTATCGTTAACATTTCTTTTAACTTTAAATAGTTATTTAAGGATAGCCCAACATTAACAATAAAAAAAAAATAGAAAAAAAATTTTCGAGCATGGGACTTGAACTTTATCATTTGGAACTATTGCTCTTGCAGAGCCCCGCCTCTCCTCATTTTCAAACAGAGCGCGAAAGCGGAGCGCCAATAAGAGCGCCGCAGCAAAGCGCGCTACTGCGCACACTACGGATCTCGGTCCGAGATAGAATCACTGGTCCTCGGTGTCTTGGATGAACTGCTCGTCTCCAGGATTGCGTGAGACTGCATTGGGCAGCACATTGCCGCGCTCGTGTTGAACACGGTCTAGCCAAGTGAGAGCTCGGCTGTCTGTTCTCAGTATAAATCGCTTATCTTCGATGAAGCATTCATAACGCTTTGTATTCTTGTTCGTAGGAATGTTGTTTTGCTTCGACTTTGTTGAATTTTGTGGAGGCGTGTGATATTACTTGTCACCTAATTGGAATGAAACGCAACCGATGCCGAGTGCTGACGCATCAATTCGGAGATAGATAGTACGCTTTGTGTCGGGTCGATGTAGCTGCAGTAACCTTCTGAACAGCTCCTTGACCACTTGGAAAGCATTCTCATAGTCTGGAGTCCATTTCCACGCCATTTTTGGAGATAGTAATGGTATGAGTGGGACGGCAGCCGGAGTAAAGTTCGGTACGTACTCACGCAGCCATCCGTATACATGGAAGAATTTCTCTAGGTCCTTCTTTGTTTTTGAAGTGTTGGCCTGTGAAGGACTGTCTTTACGTGTTCTGGTTTTGCCTCGTTAAGTTGCTCGGCAATAACGTCTCTGAGAAACTCTAGCAACGTAACTCCGAAGCCTTTCGAGACTCGATGCCAGTGTCGCTCGTCGATACAGAACTTATATCTTGGTAGCTGTCGATCTCTTTCATTTTGTCGTGGTAAGGCTGTCAATGGTTTGGCCGCGGTTGCGGGTGCAGTTGTAACTTGTGCTGCCTGAGGTTGCGGGGGCGTCTTAACACTCTTTTCTTCCTGTTCGTCCTCCTTGAGCTGCGTCGCTCGGATTATGAGGTCTTCAATGGATTGAAACGTGGATGAGCAAAGTAGTTTTCTCAGTGAGTCGCGTAAGGACTCGATCATGAGGCTGATGATTTTTTGCTCGACTGCAGTGGGCATTAAATGACGAGCGAGGAGGTTTTTCTGTTCGAGGAAGAAAACCGGTAGATTCTCTATTTCCTTATCGGTTGTCGTACAGTTGTGAAGTTAGTCTCATCCGCACAGCTTGGCTCGCATACTTTCCTCATAGTAGCTCTGAAAATTTTTCCCAGGCGATGTTTAGGTGTTGGTAAAGTTGCCACCACTTCGCTGCGTCGACCTTGACTGCGCGGGACGCTGGTTGTATGCGTAGTCGTTCAAGAAAGCATTGGGGTCCTGGTAATCTAGGCCGGAGAAATCTAGGAGAGCCATCGTTACCCCAGCGAGTGACTTAAACATGTTACCCGTCGATCGATACAGTACCTGGTGCCGAAATAATCATGTAACTTGGCCTCGCCGAACTTGAAGTCGTTGGTCCGGGTGTTGAAATGGTTTCTAGAAAAGACTAGGCGTTATTGACATGTGTTTGAAGGGGTGACAATGCAACTTGTACTTGTTGTTATGGTAGCCTCCTTGACTCAGTACTTTCCTGTTAGTAGAGAACAATAAGCTGTTTTATATTATATATATATATATTATTTTTTCTTGTATTTTTTTTTCAGCCAGTGTAGTATGTCTGAAGAGGTTTTGCACAAGTTCTCTGAAAGATAACTACACAACCATTTTTATTTAACATCAAAATGTCAAAGAGGCAATAAGTCTTCTTAGAATGTTAGTTTGAAAGAAATTCAAATTTAAAAAATGAATACATAAGTTTTATTTCAGGTGTGGAGTCGTACTTAATGCATTATGGCATTAAATGACGAAACACATATAATCGTTAAAAAACAAAAATCTAAATAAATCCAATAGTTTCAACTCAATACCAGGCATTCGGTACAAACAAAAATTATTAAAAAAAGCGAGTGTGTTTCAGGGGTGTCAGAAAAAGTACATCAGCTACGTACTGCAGTTCTACCGATTGATTTTGTTGTTGAAGAACATTATCCTCTGTAAACAAATTTGCAAAACTTATTCTTTTTTCTAGAGTTTGTGGCGTTTGAAGCGTCGGCGGATTACTATCACCTTTCGTTGGTACAATAGTACGTAAAACTTCTGCCTGAGATCGACTTAAAACTCTGGTAGAGTTAGGATTTTGAGATTTATTCTTCTTGTATTTCAGGCCACTTTGGAATTAATTGAGAAGAAGAAAACTAATTCGAAAATGTATTAATCTAATTTTAAACCAAAGTGAAATTTATTTCTAAAAAAATGTTAAATACGACTGTGAGTTTGGTGATCCCAAAATGCAACACAAGAGTGTGTAGAACAGGGATAATCACCAATAATTGTTAATCCGGGGCAAATAATCTTGCGATTATTTGTTAAATGATTGTCCAAACGTAAATAAAATAACTGAATAATGGTGACTTAATATTCAACACTTCATACGCCGCTGGTGATATACTGGGATTCCCTTTTAATATAATAAAAAAAAATTATTAAGTTAAATTGTAGCAATAAATTTGTTAATAATCTCTTGAGTTTAGTTACTATTTTTAATAAAATTACTCCCATATAAATATGTATAATATGATTTGTAACGTGGTGATTTTCTCAGCAATTCCTCGTTCCTGGGAGGCTGCTAACTACATTAAAAACCATGAAAGTTGCGAAAATCGAATTAATAAGAGCGCCTGATTTCCGCTGTATTGCTCCGCTCAGCTCAGCTCAGCTCAGCACGATGACTGTCTCTCTTGCGAGGAGGTTCCGCCACATAAAATTTGATCGGGCTAATATTGTCCTTCGTGTGAAAGAAGAAATCAGAAACACTTTCAGTATTGGATTGCTATCACTTTATTAGAATTATTCAGGTCGCAAAGGAATGCATTGCTGCAAGTTAATGATCCGTGTACAACTGTCACTCCCGTAACAGTTTAAATTCCGGACCGCAATATCACTAAAATAATCTCAAAATGATTTGCAATAAACCAATACCATTAAATACTCCACCAATTACCAATAAAGATGAAGGTCCTGACGCCTCCACTAGTTTCTCATTTAGACGCAAACCGCATACTGGCAGCAACGGTATATATATATGCCGTGTTGAGAGCGTCAACAATAGAAGACGCTAGCTCGCGTTGGTTTCCTCTCTCTTTTACTCTCGAACTTGGTTGCGTAGCCGAGCCTAGCGCTCCCTCTCTATCCCGCTCATACCTTGGCCCTAGATGAGTGTGGCACTCAAGCGGGCGACTATTCATCGCTGCTTCTACGGCGCTGGTTAAGGCAGCTCCGTGCGTGCCGTCTGCTGCACACACTGACAGACGATACGCCGCATATCCGCTACTCCTCTCTATCAACACCACCGCAATAAGTTTATTTGCAATACATTATTGCAGTTCAGATATTGATGAGAATGAGGTGCATTCGTCTAAAGTGTCGACGGCTACCCTATCGTAGATTCTACACAAGATAAGGGAGTATATTTTCATCAACTGCCGAATTCGCAGATATGAAAATCAATTCTGAAAAAAACACAGTTGTTTCTAATACTAACAGCCAGTATTTAGAATATTCTATTTTAAATTAATTGTCATTCTCCGCATCACTTGATAAGGTAAACAAATTTGAAGAATATTTTCAATAAACAATTCTTGAAAATCAAATTTTGAAAACAAATTAATTTGAAACTAATTAAATATTTGTAGGTCAAAATTATTTAGGAGTATTTGTATGACAAAGGAATAAGGATTGGATAATCGTCTAAATGCTCAAACCGTGTTTAAATGTTTTTCAGATTCGTAAACTATCAGAAGAAAATTGATTTTAAATTTAATTGATTAATATGTGTCCTCACCAAATAAACAACTCTTTTGTACCACTGGTCCCACCAAGGGTGCCATGCGAGGTCTTCCATTGCTGCTCTCAAAAGACCGATGTCGAATTGAAAAACCAGTGGGGTATTATTTATTTAGTAAAGTCAAAACAATCAACACAATATTTTATATATGAAAATATAAGAAAAGGTAATATTTATTCAATAATTATAAATGATTGGAGACCAGCCCGGCACTTCACAACGGCAAAAGTGACCAATATATTACTTTATTCCGTATTCGTAATTTGTATTTGAAAGATTCTTCTACTCATAATCAAATAAAAGGAAAAGAAAAGATAATTGATAGTAAATTAAGAAAGTGAAAGGCTTATAATTGTTTCAAAGAATTTAAAATAATTTTTGTTAGCTTGAAAGAGAGACGCCTTCGAGGTTTGATGATGGGTTGTTGGAATTCAGTTGGATTACAGTAGTAGCATCTTGGAGTTAAAGAGATGATTGAAAAATCAAACACTTTCGCGAAAGAATTAAATATATTTTTATACATCTTAATGGTTTAGTTGATTCAATATTAACGCCAGGACTCGCAGCGTGGCTGACCTCCGGAGATTCGCAATAGTTTCGGTGGCTTTTAATTCAAAAGACTCCGTGGTCTTATTTACATACCAATTATAATATTTCGCGCATTCCTGTCGCTCCTATCACACACACTAGTGCAACACAGCATACGCGTAAGGAACGCTTCCCACTCCCGCTCTTTATACATATGCTGGACCTAGCGCATGCTTATAGACGATTCGAGAAATTTACTGGCTGTAATACGCGCTGGGAGCGGGAATAGAAAATTTTAAGGATTTTCGGTCGTTACAATATATATATATATATATGTGGTTTTTTTTGGTTGTCAAGAAAACAGATAGAAGGATAAAAATCTTAGAATAACCATAGGATCTTGTCGGAACAGCCAGAGTGTCAGCCATGTGTCGGATTCGCACCGACTAAAAGATTCTTTCATCTTACAAACAGATTGATCACTTACCCGTAAAATGAATCCTATTCGTTGCCCTTATCGACCCTCCATAAAAGCAACCTAGCTCCATTTTCCGTACCCGCCAATGTCGTCGCCATCATCATAATCCTCATCTCCATACTCAATGTGGTTCACATCTTCGTTGCTATCCGTATTCGAAACTCAAGAAATCAAACATAGAATACATATCACCGCGCAAGCACAGCCACACGCCTCCAAACACCCTTCAGACGTTCACCCTCTCGTTCCACCTCCATACATACCCAATCACCCTCGAAAATACTAACTCTCTATCGTATCCACCACTCAGCCACACTCGCCGTTTGCACCAACAACTATGCACAACACATAAACGCTCATGGTACACCTACCCTCTAAACCCCCCTCCTAGCCAATTCCATACCCTCTAATCTCACCCAGGCCCTCTCACCCTCCGACATCCATACACTAACACAATGTATCCTTCGACCCTTGCCGCTGGCGTACCATCTTTTCTGCCACTCAGCCATTGTCTGTTCCCTTGGGGAATCCCAGATGTCGTTCTGACAAGGAAAGGATACTTGGTGTCTGCCTCCGATTTTCATGAAACTTCGCAGGTGAGTAGAGTATCAAAAAATATTAGATACGTGTTTTTTTTTATCTACGGAAAAATATATCTAAGGAGTGAAAACCGCCCTTAAAATTCACCACCCAAAAATTGTTTTTTTTTTTAATATCTCGTGATAGAATCGAAATTTGTTAATGAAACCAACGCATTTATGTTTATCATAAAAAGATGAGTATTTGGGTTTAGTGATAAGGGGTTATAGTTTTAATGATAAGGGGTTGCACCCCATATTTTTATAGGGGTAAATATAATTTTTTTTGTATATTTTTTTGAAATAACAATGTTTTGAAGAGCCAAATATAGTTAAAAAATGCCATTTTGTAAAGAAAATTATAAATTATATTTGACTTGTTTTAAGGTTAGATATAAGGGGTGAGCTACCACTTTAATTACACAGCCACACAAAAAAACTTGTTTCGAGTTCGGGGATGAAACAATGATAGTATTTTGACCTGCTGATTCCGAATCCGGGGTTAATTTGACCCCATCGGTTCAAGGTCAAGATCATTTTAAATGGAGAATAATTCATTTAATCCCATTAAACTTCTAGGTATCTAGGTTGTTGAGGTCGTTAAATCAAAATCCGAAGTAAGTTTGACCTTATCGGGTGATGTTGATCTGATGCTTTGGTAATACAACGGATTTAATATTTAATCTTGAGTAATTAGCGACATGGTTTTTCTCGATTCGACTTTGAAATAACCTCGACCCTGACCCAATGGGGTCAAAATAACCCCGGATTCGGAATCAGCAGATCAAAATACTATAAGATATCATTGTCTCATCCCCGAACTCGAAACAAGTTTTTTTGTATGGCTGTATTATTTATCTTTTAGTGATTAGGAAGAATTAATTACAATATTTTTTTATTTTTATTTTTGAAATGCTTATTGTGACTCATGTTTACTATTAAAAATCAATAAAATTAAGTGTTTTAATTTCGGAGAGGGTGGCTACCCCTATTAACCTTATCATAACTATATTATGAGCAAAAACTTTTTTCATTTTTATTAATTTGTACAGTGTGATGATTCGTAATATAACATATATAAATATTACATAAATTGATGAATTTGCAAATTTTATTCAATATAATTGTCACAACAAAGATAATCTGTGAAAAAATGTTTAAGACATAAAAGTTTTTTACATAATGCACAAAGTATGACTGCAATTCCTCCACATATGTCGCATATTGGTTCCTCTTCAGTATGATAACAGAAATCTACTGGATTTTGAAGTCTTGGAGGTTTTACCGTTAGGTATCCACTTTTATACCAGGCGTCTTTAAAAGTATTTTCAAATCTCGGTGAAGAAAATTGATTATGAGTTAGAGATTGTAGTTTGATTATATTATTTCTTTCATGTAAGTTAGCATCGTAATTCATAAGAAGTATTATGTCTGATAATTTTCTTATGAAGTTTTTCCATAACCGAAAACCATATACATCAAGAGGTTGTATCTGACCAGTTGTGACTTTGGTATCGTTTTTAATATAAACCTTGTCTTTTTGGGTAAAACTTTCTTTACAGCGTTTTCATATTGTCCACTCCATGAATCCAATAGTGGTACAGGTAAGTTTCAACTATGAATTAAAATTACATTTATCATCCAAATTTGAATTTGTTCCTTGGTTAATTTACCGGACGCCGATGCTTCTACGTACACATTTTCTGGTTTAAATAAAGTTTGCATTTCTGTAGGTCCAAATTGTTTATAAGCTTCTTTCAAAACTATAAATAACGGGGACATGAGCTTTCCGTCTGCTGATATTGTTGGCTGAATAGTGTAACTATGTGTTGTAAAAGATACCGACTGAACAATGTTCTCTACATTTTTAATTCCCTCATAACAATGAGTGCAACCACTATGTATATCTAAATTGAACCCACTTTTATCTGAATTGTAAACGCTTTGAGCATCATGCACTTTAATAAGATTTTTGACATGGTTAACAAAATTTTCTTTGAGTTGTTCTACTTTTATTATTTTACGTAAAACAATATGATGATTTTTTTGCTTTCTCTACGAGAGCCCATCTTTTTATATCAAGATCATGCAGATTCATTTTTAATTCTATCGCTTCTTTAACTTTTTGAAGTACATAAGTTGTTATTCCATATAAAATAGTTTTTCTGCCGACTCCTACTTCCATTTGTAATTTCCAACGTCGTAATTGACGATAGGAAGTAACTTTTCTATACTTCGACTGTATAGTGCACTGCCTGTTATTTATATTCAAAGTCTACATCTTCTTTATTCGGTAAACAAACAGGAATCTTTGCATAATCTTTATATAATTCATCATCTTCTTCACGAAGTATATCACTGTAGTCATCCTCAAAAAGTAAAGTGTATTCTTCTTGTGTATGTAAGTTGCATTTTACATTAGCATTTATTATATTTTCTATAATATGACTTAAAGTTATTTCTTGTTTAGGATTGTTAGTATTAAATATGACAGATAATAAAGATACCACAACCAGTGGTTTAATAGCCATTTTTCAATTCTGAAGCAATGACGTTTAAGTAACAGCCGTAGATTATTTATTCTATAATTATTATTTTACTTAAAATAACTTCATTGTACTTTCATAAACTTCAATTAAACTTACTTTCATTTTTAATATTTCATAATTTTATCTCCTTTTTAAAATAAAGTTATGTTTCGCTAAAATAAAATTATTATAATTACTACAATATTGTGTGGCACACAAATTACTTTATTAGTTTATTTGTTTATTATATGGCAGAGGTGTAATGATATAATAAATAAATAAAATAAATAGAATTGAATATATGTATTTACACAGAGACTCTTTTTAATGATATATTTCCTGTATCCTTAATGCAGTGAATTTTTTGTTGAGAGAATAATACAATTTATAATCATATAAATTTAAAAGATTATATAAACACTAATAGTATAATCGTAAGTATAGCGTGTAATCATTACAAAGATACCTTACAAACTGATCACAGTGAAAATAAAAATATCTTGTTTACCCGATTGTGTCGTATTGAAAGTCTTTTTTATCTTATCAATATATTCATGAATATCATCGCATAATAAACATTCGCAGAACCGTTATGGCCTTGAAAATTGTAATATAAATTTAGTATAATTATATGATTATATTGCTTTTTTTGGTAAAAATGAAAACTCAACGTTTATAAAAAAACTTAAACTTTTATAAATTAACAATACAAGTATCAATATGAGTACAATACAATTAAAGAACAAACAAAAATATATTTTTATTAAAAAATAATTATTTTCAAATGGGGTCCTTTATTGTTTAATTCTATAAAATATTAGCCCCTTAATGTAAAAAAATATGGAGGATACATTTTGATGTCTTGAAGGAAAAATCTCCAAGAAATCAAAATCCAGTAGATTTCTGTTCTCACACTGAAGAGGAACCTATGCGACATATGTGGAGGAATTGCAGTCATAGATTATGCATGATGTAAAAAACTTTTATGTCTTAAACATTTTTTCACAGATTAACTTTGTTGTAACACATATATTGAATAAAATTTGAAAATTCATCAATTTATGTAATATTTATTTAAGTTATATTACAAATCACCGCACTGTACAAATTAATAAAAATGAAAAAAGGTTTTGATCATTATATAGTTAAGATAATATTAATAGAGGTAGCCACCCCCTCCAAAATTAAAACACTAAATTTTATGAACTTTCAATGGTAACCATGAGTCACAATAAGCATTTCAAAAATGAAAATAAAAAAAAATATTGTGATTAATTCTTTCTAATCACTAAAAGATAAATAATTTAAGTGGGAGTACCTCACCCTTATAACCTCGAAACAGGTCAGATATGATTTATAATTTTCTTTACAAAATGACATTTTTCAACTACATTTGGCTCTTCAAAACATTGTTATTTCAAAAACATATACAAAAAAAATTATATTTATCCCTATGAAAATATGGGGTGCAACCCCTTATCATTAAAACTATGCCCAAATACTTATCTTTTTATAATAAACAAAAATGCGTTGGTTTCATTAACAAATTTCGATTCTATCCGGAGATATTAAAAAAAAACACTTTTTGGGTAGTGAACTTTGAGGACGGTTTTCACTCCTTAGATATGTTTTTCCTCAGATAAAAAAAGATAAGTGTCGAATATTTTTTGTTATTCTACTTACCTGTGAAGTTTCATGAAAATCGGAGGCGGGCACCAAGTATCCTTTCCTTGTGAGTATTGTCACTCAGCCGCCGCTTCGTCCTGTGCCTGCTATGATGCACGCAGCCTCGTCTATATACAGTCGATAGCTTTTGTGCGTAGGATTTCCCCAAAATGGCATCCGCCCATATTGGATCCCCGTACAATATAATCGATGTGATTACACTGTCTAAGAGTAACCGTCTACTTTCGGTTGGACTTCCTATATTGGGTATCAATCGAAATAGCCTGGTCCATTCTTATGTATATTATGCGTTCTACAAACTTGCCTGAGGCGTCCAATATGCAAACTGATCTACAGAGTGGTCTGTATGATGAAGCATCTTCAGTTGGCTTCTTTCCCTTAGGTAGTAGTTCGAGGCGTTGTTTCCTCCATTCGGCGGGAAATATTCCTTCTTCAAGACATGAGTTATACAAGTCTATGAAGACCTTTGATTGAGCATGTATCGAATATTTCAATGCTCTATTAGGTATATCTTCCAGGCCCAGAGCATTGGCGTTTCAAACCTTCTTGCAAGCGCTTATTAGGTTCTCCGTCATGACTGACAAGGAAGGAAAGGAAACAAAGTTTTTAAAAAAAATTAATTGCAAAAGGTGAGTTACCCCTGCAGTTAACCCTTTCAGTCACGCAATTAAGAAAAATACCAATAAACATAAAAAGGCGATACTTTACGTTTTTGGGGTTGCTGATTATGAATCCAATGTCAAAATTGTAAAATCAATTATTTAAACAATTTTACTTAAACAAATTCTTGTAAAATTATTATTTTTTTATAATTGTTGTGCTGGAATACAATTCTACGGTAATAATTAAGTAGTAACGTGATCTTTCAAAGTATATTAATAATCTAATTTAGTCATAAACAAATTAAATCTAAAAAAACATTTTTTTTTAAATTAAACAAATAATATTTTAGAACGAAGTATGAGCAGCTTGAAAAGAGTGAGTATTTTTATCGCGAAATGTTATGTTAATCTCTCCAGCCGGATTTTGTAAACAACAACGGGCCAGTATTACCGGCCTTGAGATGAGTAATCACAGCAGTTTGATTGCGAGCTTTGACAAGAGCACATCGAACAAGCGCTTAGTAATATTCGTGAGAACGTCATAGGGAGACATCAAAGTTTCACAATTAATAAAAGAAGTTTCAAAATGCGTTGTACAGTCAGTTTCATCAACAATGCATTCCTATACAATATAAACTTTAATATCCTGCTGTTAGGTGAGCATGAGTTGCCTAGCAATATTTATTTGAATTCTGCGTGAGTTGATCTCGCGCACGCAACTATACAGGTATAGTAGAGATTCCACTCATTGAATCCCTCCTGGCTGTCAACTTTATTTCTCTCTCTATCTCTGAATTAAAACACGGACTCATATGTAATCAAATTTCTCATCTCGAATTCTTGTGTCCACTTCTCAAGTATTTACTCCTCTCTTTACTTCCTTGGTCCAGGGAAGTCTTCTTGTTCGGATTAGGTATCGTTGTTAGGAAGATTTGAATTTCGCGCCGTAGCGCGTCGTTCGCTGTCTGTGGCGAGAGCGAGTGAGTTCATGCGCGCGCCGCGAGGGGGTCTTCTTTTCCTTTTTTTTTGCGCGGGATTGAGGCTCGCGAGCACGTGCGAGTTAGTTCTGAAAGCTCCTCTCGAGAGTTCAGTTGAATTTGCGGATTTTTAGCGTCTTGCGATTCCTATTGTATTATTGCGTGCTTAAGGAGTCATTGTAAACGTCCTTTTCAGGGCGATCGACTTCTCCTTGTGTATCTCGGTGCGTTGCGGAGTGAATATTTTGTTTGCGACCGGCGTGCTTTTTTTTGGTGTGAGTGTGTTCTTCGAGTGTTGGGAGGTAGGCCACGAGCGAGCTTCCTCGACGTTCCAATCTCCACCCGGCGATCGAAACCTACGCGGCAGGGCTGAAAGGGTCTGCCCGTGGTCCAGGGTAGGTTCCCTCGAGACGTCGAGGCGCCCTGCCACCGAGGAAGGTTCATCCCAACTTCGTGCGGCCAGGGCTTTACGTCGTGCCGTCCACGTGCGTTCTGCGACAAGGTAGGAGAGCTCTCAGCGTGCGAAAAGGTACCTCGCGGCGTATGTGGAAATTGTATTTAAGTTTCTTTCTCTCCGTTGTTCAATCTTTCTTAGAGTCTCTTTTTTCTTTGTATAATTTTTCATTGAAATAAATACATTCGCTTGCCCCGGCTTTTCTCTCTACTCCGTGAGAGTTGTTGTGCCGAGGCAAGTAGTCTTTTTCTTTCGCGAAATAAATTGTGTTTGTGTTTGATTTATTAACCCGACCTTCCCTCACTCATTCCACCATTTAATTAACAGAAATATATATCGAACTCATTAGTAACATTTTCATGGTGCCCCGGGTGAGGAGTGAGTGATTGTTGGATTGAAAAATCATTAAATTCAAAGGTTGAATCTTTGTAAGTAAGCGAGTTGCGAACGGCGTCAGCTGGCGGTTCGCGGAATCGGCCGTTGACAGCGAGCGCGCTATAGGGTCTCGCGCGCCAGTTCGGTGTCTCAGCGTTGCGCCGTAGACTTGCGAAGTAAATACATCGATTCTCGGTACTGAGTGGCGATCATCACACTCGTGCCGCGCATTCTGCTGTTATTTTGACTTCTATTTTCATGCGTGTGTTTGTTCGTTCCTATCGAGCATAATTAACTTTAGATTCTCGGACGATTGCAGTTTTCGAAATTTGTTTGTTTTTTTTCCGTTTTCTCTTGTTTCGTTAATTGGATAATAAGGAAGGCCAGTCTACTATGGCTCCTTCAGCGCTGAAAAAGTTGACAGCTGCGCAGGCAAGGCGTTTGGTGGAGATCAGGGGCTTGCATAGCCGTTTGATTGCTAAACCACGTGCGGCTCTTAATAAAAACATCCTTCAGGCACGAATCGACGCCTTGAAGCTCATCTGGGAGGAAGCTCGTAGGGCTCATTCTGACATCGTCGCTAGGGATGATGCTGACAGTGATGTGTACGTCACTAAGGACGAGTTTGGTGCGCTTGAGCAGGCGTATGAGGAGATTCTCGACGAGTTTCTGACTTTGCTGGCGCAGTTTGAATTCGCTGATCAATCCACACTTCCTGGAGGAGTTCTAAATTCCACTCTGTCAGAATCTGGGCTCACGAAACTCCCCAAAATCAATCTCCCTTCGTTCTCAGGGAATTATGAGGATTGGGCAAGTTTTCGGGATAATTTTAGGATCATGGTCCATGATTTGCCTCGGGTTGCCGACGCGACTAGACTTCAGTATTTGAAAATGTGTTTGACCGGCAGTGCGGCCGATTTAGTTAAAGATGTGCCAACCACTAACGCTAACTATGCAAGCACATGGAAGGCGTTGGAGGATCGTTACCATAATCCGAGGCTCATCATAACCAAATATTTGACAGCTTTCATGGAGCTTCCTCATCTCCAAAGGGAATCGGCTGAGAAGTTACGCTTCTTCATCGATGAAGCTAAGCGTATCGTTCGTGCGCTGCGGGGGCTGAAGATGCCTGTAGATCATTGGGACGTTTGGTTCGTTTTCCTCTTGTCTGAGCGCCTAGATCCCGAGTCTCGCAGCCGTTGGGAGTCTTTGCTTAGTGAAAAGGAACGAACAACGGTTGAGGCTAGAGCAGTACCAGTGCAGGGTGCAGGTGAGCCGACGTACACTCCAGCAACGTTTAACGAGTTTGTTGAGTTCCTCGAAACAAGAGCTCAAACTTTGGGCATGCTGGCTACTGAGCGACGTGGCGAAAAACGGACGGCCCCTCCGTCTAAATCGGTTCAACCTCGTAAGGTTTTCCACGCAAGCTCATCGCAGTGTCCTCTCTGTGCCGAGTCCCACGCTCTTATGCGATGCCCTCAGTACAAGGACAAAAATCCCCAGGATCGCCAGAAGGAGGTCCAGCGGTTACGGCTCTGTTTCAACTGCTTAGGACATCATCGAGTGAATTCTTGTTCCTCTTCTGGTCGTTGTTCGGTATGTAAGCAGAAGCATCATTCCTCTCTTCACGACTCCAGCAAGGGCAGCCAAGGATCCCCGTCTGCCGCTTCCAAGAACAAGCAGGGGAACCCTGTTAGCAGCTCGGCGGTGGTGTTGCATGCAGCTAAGTCCGTGGCGTCTTCAAGGAGAATTCTGCTCGCTACGGCGCGTGTGATGGTGGTGGGTGCAAAGGGCAAGGGCACTTATGTGCGGGCGCTCTTAGATCAAGGTTCAGAAGTGTCTTTTGTGTCCGAAGCCATTGTGCAGTTGCTTGGACTGCCTAAGCGACGTACACATGTGCCATTGTCTGGTCTCGGAGCTAGTGCAGCAGGCACAGCCCGTTCAATTGCTACCCTCACGCTTCGTTCAGCGGTAGATTCCGGCTTCCAGGTTGAAACTGAGATGTTAGTTCTCCTCAAACTCACGTCGCTTCTTCCTTCCTATGAGATTAGCGAGGATTTGGCGCTAGAGCAGTTTCCGGATGTCGCGCTCGCTGATCCGGATTTTACTGTGCCAAAGAAGATCGATATGATTCTAGGGGCTGATTTTTATGGTCAGCTACTTCGCTCTGGGGTGAAAAGATCCGCATCGTCGCAACTTGTCGCTCACAATACGGTGTTAGGTTGGATTGTTTCCGGGCCGATGGAGACAGGGACCTCACGGCGGGCGGCGGGAGCTGAGGTTCACCCTACAGTTCAAGCGTTCCACTGCGCTCCCCAAGATCATCTTGATATGATGCTGCAACGGTTTTGGACTCTTGAGGAATTCTTAACGCAATCCATTAAGCCGAATCCAGAGGATAAGTTGTGCGAAAAAATCTTCACGGAGACTCATCGGAGGGACGCACAGGGTCGGTTTGTAGTGACATTGCCTCTGAAGTCTGATCTCCCTTCCATCGCTGCAGAGTCTAGAGGGATAGCTCTCAGTTCCCTCTCCCGTTTGCATCGTCGTTTCGAACGTGACTTGAAGTTAGCGAGGGCGTATCGCGAATTCATGCAGACCTATGAGAAGCTAGGACACATGACACGCGTGCCGCGATCGGAGATACATAAACCTGAAGCTTGGTATCTGCCTCATCATCCAGTGGTGCAAGTTCTTCTCGGGCTGTGGAAGCTGAGAGTTGTGTTTGACGCTTCTCGTCGTACGAAGGGCGGACACTCGCTCAACGCCTTCTTGTTGACAGGGCCTGCGTTGCAGAAGGATCTCTCTTTGATTCTCCTAAATTGGCGTAGGTATCGGTTTGCATTCACCGCTGACATAGTCAAGATGTTTCGACAAATTCAGGTGGCTCCAGAACATCAGGACTACCAGAGAATCGTTTGGGCGCCTGACGAAACCTCTGAGTTAATGGATTTTTATCTGACTACGGTCACTTACGGGACGGCTTGTGCTCCTTACTTGGCGATTCTGGAAACGGAGACATACGTTGATGACACTTTCGCAGGGGCTGATGATCTCTCTGTTGCAATTCAGAAGAGGGTCCAGCTTACCAAGCTGTTAGCTTCAGCGGGAATCGAGCTGGACAAATGGGCTGCAACCCATCAGGAGCTGCTTCCAGAGTCAGCGCGTCAGGTCTTAGAGAAGCAGATCGGCGAGGACGAGTCTGTCAAGGCCTTAGGCGTTCACTGGTTTCCGTCGCAGGACTTTTTCAAGTTCAATGCTGCCAGTGTGGCGAGTTTGTCTGCAGCCTATACAAAGAGATCCGTCCTTTCAAACATCGCAAGCTTATTCGATCCTTTAGGTTGGCTTGCTCCAGTCACGGTCACGGCAAAGGTGCTTATGCAGGATATGTGGATCCTGAAGTGTGATTGGGATGCACCTTTACCAGCCGAGATTCGTGAGCGCTGGTATGAGTATTGCAAGGGTTTATCCGCATTGCCTTCCTTGTCCATTGAGCGTTGGTTAGGTGGTACGACTGATTGCTCGTATCAGATACATGGGTTTTCGGATGCTTCCTCTCGTGCGTATGCTGCGGCTGTGTATCTGCGAATCGACGAGGGCAACGGACAGGTTCGAGTGTCTCTGTTAGCGGCTAAGTCGAAGGTAGCTCCAGTAAAAACGGTGAGCATTCCTAATCTAGAGTTGTGTGGTGCAGCTCTTTTGGTCAAGCTCATCCAGCATGTGACCAAGCTGGACTTTCTGCAAGGGTTGTCAATATTCGCCTGGTCGGATAGCCAAATCGTGCTTATGTGGCTTCGCAAGCATCCATGCCATTGGAAGACATTTGTGGCAAATCGAGTTTCCTTAATCCAGACTGAGTTGCCGTCGGCAACGTGGGCTCACGTTCCGACTAAGGAGAATCCGGCTGACTTGGCAACGCGAGGAGTTCAGCCGGGAGAGTTGGCCAACAGCACTCTTTGGTGGCAGGGCCCGGCCTGGCTATCCATGCCTCCTACAGAGTGGCCTCAGCTTGCTGGCCCGGTTCGAGCGAATCACGCTCGCCCAAGATCCGACGAATCTGAGATCTTGACTAGATTCTCATCCTTGACTAGACTTATTCGGGTCGTGGCGCCTTGCAGACGCGCGATTTGTCGAATTTTGAATAGGAGAAAGCCAGCAGAGAGTTCTTCATCTTCATTTTTTACCACTGCCGAGCTCTCCTCAGCGCGGGTAGCAGTCATTCGCCTGGCACAGGCAGCTGCGTTGGCTGAGGAAATCAAGCTGCTGAGGTCGGAAAAGAGATTGCCGAAGGGTAACCGGCTCAGTACTTTAAACCCGTTCTTGGACAAGGAGGATGGACTCTTGCGCGTAGGAGGTCGCTTGGCTCACTCTGATCTCTCGTTGGATAAAAAACATCCCCCGATATTGCCACATGACTCTGCTCTTAGTTTGCTGTTCGTACGACACGCTCATCGTCAGTGTCTTCACGGTGGTCCCACTTTGACATCGAGCATTCTAATGCCTCAGGTGTGGATTCTAGCTAGGAATCGGCTGGTCAAATCAACGATTTGTGCCTGCCTACCATGTCAACGGGTAAAGCCTCACTCTGCTCAACAACTTATGGGTGAGCTCCCTGCCGATAGAGTGACGAGTAGTAGGGCCTTCTCTCATTCTGGACTGGATTATGCTGGTCCCTTCCAAATCCGGATGGCGAAAGGTCGTGGAAATCGTGCGCTCAAGGGTTACATCGCTCTGTTTGTTTGCTTCGCTACTCGTGCTATTCACTTAGAGCTCGTTAGTGATTTGACATCAGCATCGTTCATTTGTGCGTTCCGTCGCTTCGTAGGAAGACGAGGCATTTGTGTTAATTTGTATAGCGATAATGGTACAAATTTTCAAGGAGCTGATAAAGAACTCAGAGGTATGTTCCAGCGTGCCTCAGACTTCTACAAGGACGTCGGCGCTGTACTTGCCAACGATGGAACCAACTGGACGTTTATTCCTCCTAGTGCACCTCATTACGGAGGGTTGTGGGAAGCAGGTGTTAAGTCGGTGAAACATCATTTGAAGAGAGTTGTTGGTGAACACACTCTCACCTTCGAGGAGTTTTCCACAGTTCTGGTTGAAATTGAAGCCTGTCTCAATTCTCGTCCTCTGGGTGCGTTGAGTGATGACGTAAACGATCTAAGGACTCTCACTCCCTCTCATTTCCTCAATGAGGGAGTCTCAGTGTTACTTCCGGAGGCTGATTGTCCAAAGTTGCCAGAAAATCGGTTGACTCGATTCCAGCTTATCCAGCGCATCCGCAACAACTTTTGGAAGCGTTGGTCGACGGAATATCTACTCCACTTGCAAGAGCGGGAGAAATGGAGGGATCCATGCGAGAATTTTGCAGTAGGTCAGCTGGTGATGGTGAAGGATGATCGGTACCCTCCTTCAAAATGGCCATTGGGCAGGGTCGTTGAGGTGCACCCTGGCCCAGATGGTCTGGTGCGAGTCGTCACCATCAAGACAGCCACATCTTCTCTCCGACGACACGTTGCTCGTCTTTGTCCTTTGAGGTTAGAGGAGAAAGCGAGGTGAGCGGTTCTTTCGACCTTCTTAGGGGCGGATTCGTCCGTTGGACGAAGGCGGGCGGAATGTTCGGATTAGGTATCGTTGTTAGGAAGATTTGAATTTCTCGCCGTAGCGCGTCGTTCGCTGTCTGTGGCGAGAGCGAGTGAGTTCATGCGCGCGCCGCGAGGCGGTCTTCTTTTCCTTTTTTTTGCGCGGGATTGAGGCTCGCGAGCACGTGCGAGTTAGTTCTGAAAGCTCCTCTCGAGAGTTCAGTTGAATTTGCGGATTTTTAGCGTCTTGCGATTCCTATTGTATTATTGCGTGCTTAAGGAGTCATTGTAAACGTCCTTTTCAGGGCGATCGACTTCTCCTTGTGTATCTCGGTGCGTTGCGGAGTGAATATTTTGTTTGCGACCGGCGTGCTTTTTTTTGGTGTGAGTGTGTTCTTCGAGTGTTGGGAGGTAGGCCACTAGCGAGCTTCCTCGACGTGCCAATCTCCACCCGGCGATCGAAACCTACGCGGCAGGGCTGAAAGGGTCTGCCCGTGGTCCAGGGTAGGTTCCCTCGAGACGTCGAGGCGCCCTGCGACCGAGGAAGGTTCATCCCAACTTCGTGCGGCCAGGGCTTTACGTCGTGCCGTCCACGTGCGTTCTGCGACAAGGTAGGAGAGCTCTCAGCGTGCGAAAAGGTACCTCGCGGCGTATGCGGAAATTGTATTTAAGTTTCTTTCTCTCCGTTGTTCAATCTTTCATAGAGTCTCTTTTTTCTTTGTATAATTTTTCATTGAAATAAATACATTCGCTTGCCCCGGCTTTTCTCTCTACTCCGTGAGAGTTGTTGTGCCGAGGCAAGTAGTCTTTTTTCTTTCGCGAAATAAATTGTGTTTGTGTTTGATTTATTAACCCGACCTTCCCTCACTCATTCCACCATTTAATTAACAGAAATATATATCGAACTCATTAGTAACATTTTCACTTCTCTTTAGGATGATTTAACACGAGAATAAATGCAACTATGGCTTTGGAACAATGTTTTATTTTTATTTACTCCTGTTTTGTGAATAATTATAATCTGAATAGATAACCGACAAAAGGAAAAAGAAAATAGACGCCGCGAACCAGTTTAATGAAATAACCAAAATCACAAAAATGGAAAAAGAAAACGGTATAACAACAAAATTGAATAAAACTAAATTGGAAAAATATTGAAAAATGTTAGTCCGCTCGGTAGCTTGGCTTGAGTCGGAGTGCTATGAAGTAGCGTGGCTTGGGGACGCTCGGAAGTATTTCCGGATCTCCCATGCTTTCGTGAGTTTTTCCTCCCCTTAACTACGTCACTGTTTCGGTACAAGCGCCTAAACTGCAGCCTAGCTTTGCACGCGCGGTCTTGAGCAGCGGAGGGGAAATTGTTTAGATCAGTGAGATTCTTGGCTACCTCATACTTTTGTGGCCTTGAGTCTCGCTGTACCTTTTATGCGTAGAACTTTCCCGAATTTATATTCGAAATAATTCTTTGAATATGATTACAGGAAAGTTGTCATATAACACTTCCAATGGACAATTATGTTCATCTGTTTTTAGTTTTAAAAGAACCAACTGGAAAATTCGGACCAATAGTAGAACGAAATCTATTTAAACCGAATAACATTTATTTAGTAGCAACTAAATCTGGAAAAATGACTCCAGGTATATACCAGGTATATATTACATATATAATTATACATTACATTTTAATAAAAAATAAAAAAATAATTCAATTTAATTAATATCTTTGTCAGATGATTTTAAAATTTGGTTACGAGAAGTATTTCTTACAAATATTGAAACGAAAAGCCTTTTATTAGTAGATTCATGGAGTGGTCATTGTCCAGTAGTGGTAACAGAAGCTACACTAGAAGATAAATCTGTAAATGTAAAAAGAAAATACCAATAGAGACGAAAGGACAACTTCAACCTTTAGATGTATGTGGGTTTAGACAATGGAAAAATTTTATACGACACTTTTCTGATAAAGTCATTTTGTAATTTATTACTTTACGATTCGTCCTTTTAATCTCTCCTCCCCTAATCCAGAGAATCTAGGCAATTCGTTGCGCACATATAGCTGTCGAGCTCCTTCGTCACATGACGTACTGTCCAAAGTTATAAAATATATATAATCATCTTTTCGCATAAATAATTGTTCTTTACATTCAACAAATAATTTTCCAAATTTTCTTTCTTTATTTATAATAGGCTCAACATTGTTTTCTCCTTTGACTCTATGGGTATTTCTTCGTTTTTCGGTAATCTCGACATTTTCCGCGTTATCATTTTCAGGTCGATTGTCGTTTTGGTTTTTATTACGTGAATTATTACTCGAGACTGCATCTGCATTCACGTTAGCTTTTCCACATTTATAGATGATATCGTAGTCATATGCATTTAATTTAATCCTCCATCTACTTACTTTCGACGTTAGATCTGTTGAATTTTTGAACCAAATTAAAGGTTTGCAATCAGTAACAATCGTGAAATGTCTGCTAAGTAAATATGGTCTGGATTGTGATACGGAATATAATATTGCCAAAGCTTCTCGCGAGTATGAATCATATCGGCATTCAGTGTCGGAAAGTACTCGGGATACACACCCTATTGGTCTGTCTTTACCTATATCCACTTGACTCAAAATACCTCCAATCGCGTGTAAACTAGCATCGCACGTCACTATGAACGGCTTTGGAAAATCGGCAATTTGTAAAACTGGTTTGCTACAAAGTTTTTTTTTAATACGTTGAATGCTTCTTGTGTCTGCTCATTCCGTATAAGTTGCACTTCTTTCTTTAATAAGTTACTTAATGGTTTCGCGATTGCTGAAAAATTGTGTACAAATCGACGATAATATCCGGCTAATCCCCAAAATTCACGAATATTTTTCTGAGTTCAAGGTAATGGAATATTTCATACGGCTTCTAATTTTTTTGAATCCGAATAAACTCCTTTTTACTTAACAAATGCCCCAAATAAATAACTTCTTTTTTTAAAAATTCACACTTATCCAGCTGTAATTTTAAATTAGCTACGCGTAATCGTTTCAGAAATTTCTAGAATTTAATATCATGTTTCTCAATAGTTTTTCCATAAATAACCGCATCACCCAAAAATATAAATATTTCTTTGCCTTGCATATTTTTAAAAATCTTATCAACACAACGTTGAAAGGTAGCAGATGAGTTTGAAAGACCCATTGGCATTTTAGTGAATTCATATAAACCATTCGAAGAATAAAAAGCTATTTTATGTCTGTCGGCTTCGTGTAAGGGAATTTGTAAGAATCCTTGAGCAAGATCAAATACTAAAAAATATTCAGCTCCGCCACCTTGATCGATTATATCTAATATATTTGGCAATGGATATTTATCTTTTATAGTTACATCATTTAATTTGCGAAAATCAACCACTACCCGATATCATTTATTACCTTTACTCTCCGGAGATTTTGCTACTAAAAATACAGGTGAAGAATAATTAGAATTAAAAGGCTGGATTACACCTCCATCAAGCATTTCTTTTATTTGACGGTCGAGTTCTTGTTTAAGAGCATGAGAAAATCTATAAGGTTTACTACAGATAGGCACATCGCTAACGGTTAATATCCTATGTTTAATAAAATTAGTAGTCCCCAACTTTTCCCCTTTTAAATGAAAGCAATCGGCATATTCCTCTATAAGGTGCTCGATTGGCTGTAGCAGTTTGGTTTCTAAATGAGCATATCTTAGTAATGGTTTTGAACGGTGTATTCTTGGCGTTTCGGCATTTTCAGCTTCCGAGACTTGGAGGATAGGAATTGTCATCGCGTTATCTGGCATTCCGTTGGCAAAGTAATCTTTATCTGAAATTTCCATATAATTGTAACATAAGTCATCCATTTAACCATTGTCAATATAATTTTTAACAAAATGACAATTATTTGATCTACGTTCTTGCTTATCTCCGTATAATTTTTCAAAAGTTTCAGCATTTACAGATCCTTCTTTTAGCAGACAATTCTCAAGTCCTTCGTCGCGTTCATAATCAGTAGAATTATTAGCAATTATCTCAAAATTATCGTTATTCTTATTCTCCTCAAATAGATCCTCCTTAACCTCAACAACAAATACATTTTTCGTATCAATATCATCATTAATCATTTCATCATCAAAAATTTCAACAACATTAACTTTATTTTTCATCTCAGTGTCTTCTGCACTGGATTCAGTTTTATTCATAACGACATTTTTCTCAATATTCACACAATTTGTATGCTCACACTCCTTGCCTTGGGAAATGTTGGCTTGTAAAAACGCTCAATTTCTTTAAATAAATTCTCAACATATTCAATTGTATATATATTTTTACTTGATTCGTCATTTATTTCTTGAATATTAAACTCGTCATTTTCTATAACGTCACGATCATTAGTGTCGAAATGCACATAAATATTTTCCGGATTTTGGTTAACATAAATACTTTCATCCCGTACACAAAAATTTTCATTATCTTTTTCATTAATAAATTCACAATTTTCTTCAATTAATTCATCATTTTCTTCAATTAATTCATCATTTTCTTCAATTAATTCATCATTTTCTTCAATTAATTCATCATTTTCTTCAATTAATTCATCATTTTCTTCAATTAATTCATCATTTTCTTCAATTAATTTATCATTTCTTTGATCAAATGTATCTCGTTTATCATCAACATAAGAATCATCGTAACCGCGGTCTGTCTCCCCTTCTTCACTCAGATCGCTTCTTATTCGGATATTTTTAGAATCATCTTTGACCCTTTTTTCTGGATTCATATCTATCGGTTCTCTTTCTGTAGGATACTTTACAAAAGGAATTATTTGTCCATTAACCACAATATAATTTTCAAAAAAATTAATTGTCGCTTCGTTTTTACGAAAAAAAATCATTACCTAATATGCCGGCTTCTGCTATGGGAAAATCATCGTCAACTAAATTAAAGTCTGTTGACACATTATTAAAATCTACCATCACCTTGCCAAGAGTTGAAATATATTGCGTCGTCATGCCTTTTAATCTTATAATCTCGTCTGTTTTTATGTTCGTATAGAGCGATACCTCCGATTTACGCACTAAACTAATAGAAGCTCCGGTATCAAGCATAAATTCTAATGGCTTGTTAAACTCTCCGATATCTACTCTTATGGTGGGCACCGACCTCGCGCGACTCAAATTTATTATTTCGGTATGGACGTGGGAGTATTCCTCTCGTTGGAGTCGTTCGGGCGCGTGCCAGATGTCATCTCTCTCCGCGCGCCCTCCTGAGAAAGAGACTCGGCGTTTTCCTGCGCGACATTACCCGAGCGCATGTCCCGTTGCAACTTGAAGCAGGCATTATGCGTATGCCCTTGAATACCGTAATAATAACACGTCAGTCTAAATCTATTCTGATTGCTAGTATTGTTATGATTTGGATTATTTGAAGATCTTGAATTTTCAAAATTATTATTATTATTATGATTGTTATTTTGTTCATTCAGGAAGAATCCATTACGCTGCCTATTTTCGGCATTCCATCCTCCGAAATGGGTATTATTAGGTCGTGTTTCGTTTCGAAAATTTTGATTGCCACGCGGTGGGGGTCCTCGGTCTCGTTGGTGGTCACGTGAGTCGTTCTGTGTGTAGATGTTGTAGAGCGAGCTGTCGGCAGTTAAGTATCGCGTGTCCGACTTTTCCACAAACACCACACTTTATTGAACTTTGATCAAAATCTCCGTCATTTTTCTTGGTTTTCGGTTCGTTTTTGATTAGATACGGAGTGATTCTACTTTAAGCGAGTTGAAGCTTTTATTGAAGGAAAAAAGCGTTCGCTTCTATTGGTTGAGTGGCGAGGGGATATTTAAATTTTTAGATTTTCGGCGCGAGCTATTCCTACCGCAAAGTTAAGAAAAAATCCAAATTTTTGATTATTTAGGGTTTTGTCGATTTCTGCTGCGTTATCTTTGTCGTTGAAAAATGCGTCTAATAATTCGGATTCTATTTCGATGCTTGATTGTTGTTTGATGTTATCGATTTTAATTTGATTTTTGGGTGTTCTTTCTTTTATGTTTAAAGTTTCAAAAATAGAAGTTACGCTTCCCTTGGGGACGGCTCCTTTTGCGATAGGTGTATTCATACCAATGCACGAAACTTCGTTTTCGATTTTTTGTTGATCAAATTCGGATGGTTTTAAGATTAAGGGTTTTTTCTAGGTGACCGTTTCGTTATTATCCTCATTTACTTCGAAAAGAGAGAGATCTTGATCGCTATTATCCAAAATGTTCTGATTAATTTGTACACGGTATTGATAGTATTAAATTTTATTTTTGGGTAGATCTGAAGTTTTATTCCTGTCAACATTGAGTTTTGTATACGATTTTTCGATGTCTATTGTTATTACTTCGACTTCCTGGATTAATTTTGTTGTTTCGAAGCTGTCGATCCTTAGCGCCCCCAAGCCGTGTGTCGGTGGTTCAGTGCTGCAGGCTGTAGATGCGTTGGCGAGCAGCGGCTCGTTTCTTCTCGTTGGTCAGGTACAGACAGTTAGACGCTGCGTGCGGCTGGTTTTCTTCCAGTGTGTCAGCAAGTGGAGTCCGGTGTGTAAGTATCGACTAAATTCGAATTTAACACTTTGAAAATTAACTGTAGATAACTAGACTGGTCTTGTTAACGGGCAGAGTAACATTCTCTTGGTCTGGTCTGGCGACTTGACGACTGACTGTGTACTGAACTGAACTACTTATTTGACTGAATTGCTTTGACTACTGCTCCTGTACTGCTCGTTTTACTGAACTGAATGCATGCCCTTTGCTCCCGGGCTTTATATACTAGTTTCACGTACTCTTCCTCATCCCATATTTGGAGTGGATACTTTAAAATATTCTTTTAATATCTAGCTTTAATAGAGTCATGGCAGGCCAAATCAAAAACTCTTAGTTTTATTACCCCCAAATTTGAAGAATCGACCTCGTGACTGATGTTCGATGTAGCTATGTTTTTTTTTTTTTTTTTTTTTTTTTTTTTTTTTTTTTTCCTTATAGAGTGAGAGGTTAAGGGCAAATCCATTATGGACGATATGGCACCGTCTGGTACCACCTGTGTGGGACTCTCACCCACTAAACCCTTCGTTTACCGTTAGCTTTTGAGTTCCAACAGCAACCGAATCCTCTCCGTCCTCCTTACCGACCCTAAGTAAGTTGGACCTGGCTCTTTCTCCAATAAGCCCCCCCGCGGTAACACCGTTTGAGTACTGCTTCGCGGGGGAACTTTGGGCTACCGCCCTCGTCTGTTGATGTGGTCGTCATCACGTTTTCCGCTGCCGTCTACTTCTTACCGCATCGTCCGGTCGTCTGTTTCTTGCTGCATCTCACGTCTTCTTCTTCTTTTTTCTTCGTCCTTTCGGACCTTCTTAAGGATGTCTGCAACAAAATTGTTTATTGCGCTCCATCCGTCGGCCGAAGTCATCATGGCTACCATAATAGACTCAGGCGTTACTCTGGTCTGTAGGTAGCACTCAAGTTCTTCTCGTTCCTGTTCATAGCGTGGACATTCACTGAACACATGCTCAGCGTCCTCGATTACATTCAAGCACGTCGGGCAATCCGGGCAATCCTCCAATTTAAATCGGTGCAGATACGCACGGTAGCATCCATGTCCACTCAGAAACTGCGTTAGGTAGAAATTTATTTCCCCATGTCTTCTTTTTGTCCAGTCTTCTACACTTGGTATGAGGCGGTGTGTCCACCGACCCTTACTACTAGAGTCCCATCGCTTTTGCCACTCCGTCATTGTTACTTTCCTAGCGGCATCCCAAATTTCTATCTTGGTTTTGCCGCTGTCTCGTCTTTTTCCTTCGTCGATTGATTTTCTCTCCCTTGCTAGTAGGTCTATTGGCGGGAGACCGGCAATAACGCAGACCGCCTCGTCCGATACCGTACGGTAAGCAGACGCGACTCTAAGTGCATTTCGCCTGTGCACTGAGGAGAGCTTTCGTCCATATGCCTTCACCAGTACAGCGTCTGCCCATATCGGGGCTCCATACAACATGATTGATGTACTAACGCTTGCCAGTAGCGTTCTGCGATTCTGTGTGGGACCACCTACATTTGGCATCAGCCGCGCCAACACTGCGGTAGTTTTTGCGGCTTTCTCTCCTGCTGCTTCCAAGTGCTGTTTAAAGGTCAGCTTTGCGTCTAACGTTATACCTAAATATTTAATAGTCGGTTTAGAAGTAATTTCATGACCGCCTATTCTCAAGGTGATTGTCTCCGTCTTCTTTCTGCTAGATATTAGGATAGCCTCCGTTTTATGGCTTGCAAGCTCCAGATTCGCATTATTTAGCCACTTCTGTATTTTAATGATAGCTTCACTAGCAATTTCAGCTACCTCTTCTTTCTCTTTTGCTACCAACACCAAAGCTATGTCGTCTGCAAATCCTACGATCATTGCTCCTTCTGGTAATTTTAGCTTGAGTACGCCATCGTACATAATGTTCCACAACGATGGGCCCAGTACAGACCCCTGTGGAACTCCCCCGGTAACCTTATAATTCACCGTGCCCTCCTCGGTCTCGTATAAGAGAGTTCTGTCCTTGAGGTAGTCAGACATTATTCTTCTTATATACGGAGGAACTCCTAGTCTCACTAGTGCTTCGTGAATTTTGCACCAATTTGCAGAGTTAAATGCATTTTTAACGTCAAGTGTAACCACCGCGCAGTACTGTTTCGTCCCGCCTTTCCATCTTTTCCCGCTTATGGCTGTCCGTGCTGTATTCACCACTAAGCCGATAGCGTCTAATGTTGAGCGGCACTTACGGAAACCATACTGGTGTTCCGCAAGCCCCACTGGCCCCTCGGTTTTGTCTTCCATCCTAACGAAGATTATGCGCTCTAATACTTTGCCCTGTGTATCGAGCATGCAGAGCGGTCTGTATGACGACCCTTCTCCAGGTGGTTTGCTACCCTTTGGTAGCAACACAAGCCTTTGCTTTTTCCAGTTTCATGGAAACGTTCCTTCTGTGAGACAAGTGTTGTACAAGTCTATAAACTCTGCTGGGTGAGCCTGGATGGCATGTTTCAATGCAATATTGGGTATGCCATCAAGTCCTGGAGCCTTATTGTTTCCAACCCTCCTGCAGGCTGATAGTAGCTCCTCCTCCGTAATTAAGGGTATATTATCTACATCTATTTCTTCTACCATAGCACATGGAATGTCCGGCTGATTTGGGAAGAGTGTTGTTACCACCCTGCTTAGTACCTCTGGGCACTTTGGTGGGGGTATGTAACTTCCCTTGATCTTCTTCATGACAATTTTATAAGGTCGGCCCCAAGGGTCTTTATTGACCTCATCTTGCAGCTCTCTTAAACATCTTTGTTTACTCTCTCTTATACACCTTTTAAGGTTGCGCTTTGCTTCTTTCATTTTTTCGTTGTAGTTCTCCACCGTATCCATTCCTCTACCGGTTCGGTAGAATTTCTTCCTTGCCATGTAGCTATGTGTGCGCATGTATGTGCGTGTGTGTATGTATAATATTTTTATACTTAGTTAATGCGTAAGGGAATTGAGGATTCTCCTCCGTACAGCCAGACTCTGGGTTAAATCCATAAGGCATTGCCTCTATTATTTGATTACTTCTCATGTTTATTTCTGAATATATTAGGGGTTTCTGGAAAGTAGAGAGGGTCTATGGACTAAACATGTGATTATAGACTTTAAATAAGGGGCGAGTGCCTAAAAATTGAAATGACAAATATTCATTTTTTTTACTCATCAAACTGCTGTGATTACTCTCTCAAGGATGGTAGTATTGATCCTCCGTTGTTTACAAAATCCGGCTCGAGAGATTAAAATAACATTTCGCAATACTCACTCTTTTCACGCTGCTCATACTTCGTTCTCGAACATTATTTAACTTTTTAAGAAAGCGTTTTTTTAGATTTAATTTGTTTATGACAAAATTAGATTATTAATATATTTTGATAGATCACGTTATTACTTAATTATTACCGTAGAATTGAATTCCAGCAGAAAAATTATAAAAAAAAATAATTTTGCAAGAATTTGTTTACTCAAAATTGTTTGAACAATTCATTTTACCACTTTGACATCGGATTCATAATCAGCGGCCCCAAAATCGTAAAGTATCGCATTTTTATGTTGATTGATATTTTTCTCAATTGCGCGTCTGAAAGGGTTAATTGTAGGGGTAACTCACCCCTAGCAATTAATTTTTTTCAAAAATCCGGTAACATGAATTTTAATTTTTAATATTTTTAATAACACTACAATAGTTAATTAAATGTAGCTGATTTAATAAGTTCTGTAAGAAAAAAATGTAAAAAAAATATATTCACCCTTATAAAAAATAGGGGAAAAAATACGTGCCACTTATTTTTAAATGTACTACAACATATTATAATATTATCGAAATCGGCGACGGACATCCGAGGACCTTTCAATAATGCACGGTTCATCCCGTTGAATAAGCACTCTCTGTCTTTTTCTCCCACAAGTATACTGGTGGTCGTCTATGGTTAGACACTATTCTTGGCATAGGGAAGTCACAGGTTTGAGTAATATTGTCCATCATCTGCTCAACCTTGTTGTTTGCCGTTCCAGCGAGTTGAATTTCTTCCAGTGTTAACATAATCCTTCGTTTTTCACCCAATTCTATTTGCCCTTTTTTTGCGTTGGGACCCTGCTTTGATCTACTTATCTCCATTATTATAGCCTGGTAATTTTTCTTTGTGTAGTTTCCCTTATAGTCCACTTATTGTCTGAGTCAATTAGGCAGTTGCTAATATAAGTCAGATATATTATAGATCCTGTGTCTCTTCTTCTGAAGGTATTGGTACAGGCATAGTTAGCTAGTACGATTTCTAGAAAAGCGAATGCTTCCAGAAGCACCTAACCTCTTTGGTTAGTTTTTTTGCTGCCCCCCTTTACAGCCCATGGGTTCAAATTACCTGCGATAATTACTGGCTTTCTGTCCGCCACATCTTGCACGATTCGATTTACCGTTAAGCGTTAGGCAAAGCATAGCATTAAAAAACGCAATAAATAACGGATCGCTCAGTAAGGAAAAACTTAAAAAGCTAGCATCAGCACCTCCTAGCTAGTAACCCTTCAGTGGTCTAGACTCCCTTCCCAATACCTACCCCACCACCCGTACGATACGTTGCACCTGCAACGCAAATAAATAATGCAACACAGAATAGCTCCCCACAAGATAACACTAGAAAGCAAGGTGGTGGTTATTATAACAATAACCGACGGGATGATAGGGGTTATGACTACCGCCGTAGTGACCGGGTATATGAAAATCGAGAGTGCGATGTACGCGTAGTTCCTGACGAATTTTCCATAGGCACAGATGGTATTTTAGGATGGGATGTATTTACGAAATAGTAGGGTAGAAAGGTCAATGCCGGAGACAGATGTATAGAATTTGGTCAAACCGTAATGCCTTTTACTCAAGATGAAAGATTTATTATACCTGCACGAATAAGACAAGTAATTTACGCAAGAAACAGCGACTAACCGGAGAAAGTAAGAATAGCTCCTTTGCAAAATCTAGGAAAAGGAATATATTTTGGGAATTTATCGGCACGAATCAAAATGTATGTATATGTGGTATTGCGTATCAATATTACGGAGTGGGAAATAGAGATAAACCCGCCGGAAGTAAGATTCGAGCTATTTGAAGCGATAAAGAAAGGAACCTAGGACGTTGATCTAGAAAAAGACGAACCTGAGGAGACAGTGAACATATGAACGATATTTATTAATGAAAATAAGGAAAGAGCAGAGAAAGTCTTCGAGATACTTGATGCAGAGACGCTAAGAGACTTAACAGAGGAACGAATCAGTCACATTAAGGAACTCATTAGGAAAAATACGTATATTTTTGGATCACGTGACGTAAAGCTCAGAGCGAAAACGCTGGCATCACACAAGATACCCACGATCACGAACGAATTAGTTCAATCTAAAAGATATAGACCAAGCGCGGAAGAAAGAGAATAATTAGGATGCCAGATCAGACAGATCCTGAAGGACAATATAATCATAACCAAACACTCACCTTACAGTTCACCTACATATGAAAAGATGGCGACAGGTGATCCGATTTTAGGAAATTGAGCAGTGACAGCAAGAAATAGCTATCCAATACTACGCCAGATACATTACTACAGTAGACTTGAGGACCTGATTGTATCAGATATCTTATTCTATGGATCTATCGGACGCTCATAAGACAGCATTTTCAGTGTCTTTTAGCTATTATTGTTACCAAAGATTTAGTCATTTGGTCAAGAAAATCCAAAGAGTCGAAGAAAAAAGAAGAATGTGAATGATACTGGACTAAACTGACGACCAGACGATGCAGTAAGAAGTACATGGTAGAAGAAAGAAGCAAGTATGTTGGCTCTGACCACAGACAGCAAATGATAATTATGGAAATGAGGACTACATCGAATGGAGGCGGGCGGACGCCGTGCACCACCGTGAAGAATTGCTGGACAGTAGTACCGCAGAGACTGAGCATAGAAGATGGAGTATAATGCCTTGAATAACGGTCGGTAAAGGCACACGGGTTGTACCGTAAGCAGTCAGGATTAAAGCTGGCAGCGGCTGGTTAGGTTTAGTAGATAAGAATCCGATATCCCACTGATATTGAAGATGAGACCGTTACAACGATTCTATCAACAATTCAATGATATCTATGCGAGATTTGCCTTAGACCCCTTTCTAATCAGAAAAAAAATACACATAAATACATAAATACAGTCAGACATACATTTTTTAAAAACCATTTTTCCTGGCTAAGAAATCTTGAAAACATCGAAATCTACCCAAATTTTTCATATCGAAATTTTCACCATCAAAGTTTTATCTTTGAGAAAGCAAAACCCCCAATTGTTCAAACAAATTTAGATGTTAAAAGTAATTGCACAAAAAGTTGCAATTAGAGGAGCAAAAAATTGTATACAGCCATGTGGGGCATGTATAGCGGTTATTAAAACACACAAATTATCCGAATGTTTAAACAAATTTAGATGTTTAACGCAATTACTCGAAAATATGGGGCATAATTCACACTTAACAGATCGCAAATGTAACGACCCCAAATATTTAAACAAACTTAGATGCTAGAGTGAATATCTCCAAATCTTACATTCAGAGATAAGAAATGTTGTAAACCTATTTGTAAATAGGCCATTGTAACTACTACAAAGTCACAAAAATAAATACCCACTTATTAAACAAATTTAGATGCAAAATAAATATATTCAAAATTTGCAGACAGAATTTTAAAAAAAATTTTTGCGGCAATAACGGTTTGATGGGAAAAATCTTCATAGATAGAGCAACAGCTGAAACCAGATTTTGACATTATCACCAGATAGTAACAAATTGGATCTCCCATTCTGGGGTGCAGAACAAGAGATAAGCTGGAAAAAGAAGAGAACATACAAGACTCCGATATGTTCAAGTCCAGAACACGGGAAATTATTATTCTCTTCCTTTTGCGCAAATCTAACCTACACTACATCTAAGTCGCTACAGCATCCGCGTGGTTGCTGTGGTGTGTTTTACCTAACAAAAGTAATATCTGGCACTGGTATCCACCAGGGGCCAGGGAGTCGTATCATTTCAGGAGGTTCATGGATAGGCCGGCCACATACGGAACACGGGAAAGTATCCGCGGCAATGCCCCACTCCTATCTATGGCACGGGATCCACATTCCTCCTGCAACGAAGGGGATCATCGCGTAGTACAATTTGTAGAATACGATGACCCCGTAGGACCGTTGCTGGACCCTGAGATACGACAGTGCTCCTGGAGGTTGTCGGCAGAAAATGCACACCACCCCCGATAAAGAGCGTAGAGCTTCCCACCACTTGGCATGGAAGGACTCCACTTTCAAGTCCGAGAGGTTCCTCAAACCCTCCATCATCGGACAGAACCTATAAAAAAAACATTATTAATTCTTATTCAGGGAAAAATCTCAACAACAAAATTTTTACCTCCTCTGAGTCGTCCACACTCGCCACTCGCCAAACCTCCAGAATCTCCAAGATCCAAACCCCTCAGCCATTATGCAAAAGGAATGATAATAAAGGAAAAAAGAGTGAGAAATAAAAACAAGAGAAAACGGGAGGATGGAGTATAGACGAAAGTCACAATCAGACTGCGAATAAATATATAACCAACAAACCAAGGAGCTGTTGGCAAAAAATGCAACTTTTATACAAGACCCCACTAAATCGCAGTAAATGGACAAAAGCTACGAAGATCGCGTTTTCCAAAATCGGAGCGCTTTGGAGATAGTCGTAGCAACAAGCGTCGAACAAGTCGACGAAAGATATTACTATAGGTTAGGTACGAATAAAATATTGACGATCGTCATATCGACGATAAAAATCAATTTAGTGAATAAATAAATATTATTGTATTTCTGTGCGTATTTCTGTCTTCGCTAAGCCTTACGTTAGCAAAGATAGAAACCCTTGGGATTGAAAAAAATAAATATAATTAACATTTAGGCGCTCCCATGCCACTTAAAAAAACGAATTTATAGGATACCCTCTTATAGGTGTACCATAACAAAGAGATCAACGGAGGAATCGACATCAAAGCCATTACCAAAATCCCGGATAATTAGTCGAAAAACTGAATCCATTGGCAACCTCAGGCACTACATGGAAAATGATACAGCGAATAAATCTCGAGGCATTATATAGACAGCAGTACAAGCGTACGAGCTGCAAGGCACTATAAGCAAACTATAGTCTAAACAAATAAGCTTGAAAAGGCAAGAGAAAATCGCAGAAGCTCTGAATTTACTGGAGAACAACGTACTGCAGTACTAATAAGACACAGAAATATTCACCGATGAAGTACTATTCGCAACCCAAGGAGTAATAAATACTCGATTCGTGAGACCAAAGCAAATAAAATAATCAGAAACTCTGACAAAAAAACCATAACCAACGCACGATTTCCTCTTATGGAGATCGGCACGTCTATCACAGATTTAATTAAAATATCCGACGTTTCAATCCTGTTTCAAGACATGCATTTCATATATTACATATAAATGTCGCTGTTAGATTACAGTTATTACGACCTATATAAAGCATCTGCGCCAACAATCAAACGGAAGTTCCTAAACACATCGGACGCGTTCGTTTACATATGGCCGGAGACTCCGTATTTCGCACTAGACCAAGGGCTGGAAGCATATATATCTATTATCCTTGACGCACTGAAAAAAAGCAAAAAACTGAATAACTTATACATATATAAGGATCCCGAACTAGTTCACGAGATAAGCGATGACACCAGTTGCAATCTTAGAATCAGTACTAATTAGAAACGCGATGGTTATTGACGAAGTAGAAACGTTCCGCCTGCCGCTTGGCTGTACCGCACACACGAATACAATACGACTAGTAGCGTCACGTATGGTACGCGTAAATTATTCGACCAATATGGTCAATAGAACGGAATCAAACATAGCCTCATTGATAAACAATACGGACGATACGTCACTAGTTCTCATTAAAGATACTACAGACAAGGAAGCGGTGACTAACTCGTTCAATCTTAGAAGGGATATGCTAACGCGATCGCTAAAAATGGGACGGGATTTCCGCGACTCCATCGATAAAGCAAATAGCTTGGGCGAATACCGGGATATTCACGGTAGATTTTCAACCCTGCAATCGGTAATTTACTCAGGGTCGGCCACGATCATACTTATCGTAGTAGTAATAATAATATGAGAAGTTCTCACTAAAAAAGGGGCCCCGCTATTAATCCACGATATATTCATTTCAAAGACGGAAAGACTCACATGCAAGCCAGTGCAGTGCTACACTTAGCACCTCCGCAGATGTATGAGGCAAGACGACCGGAGATAATAAACCAGGCCATTCCATACTATCGTCTGTTGTCGTCAACCGATCTCAGCCTTCCAAACCTGCAACAGCTAGCCGCAGTCAGTGGACTAGCTTGGTAGCCCTTGGCATCAGGGCTGGCTGAGCCAGCCCTAATGCCAAGGGACTCCATGATGAACTTACAAAGGATGGGAATCAAGGACAACGAAGACAATCATTCAAGATGCAACTTAAATATAAGCGAGAGTGACTTTTACATTTTGTTGAGAAACAGATATTCGCTAGGTAGATATAATGTACGATAGGATTACACAAACACAGCTTATAACGCATAACACTGCACATAAAAATGTAACAATTAAACTTTAGTAAAACAAGTCAAATATTACACGGCTCGACAAACCTTAGCAATTTCAGTGACCATCCACGATTTTGGACAATTGTGTGACTAAAGGTCAAACCACCGAGCGTGGGTATAGAAGGGGATGCACGACACACGTTTCTCTCTTTCACAAGTTATTCATTTATTGACAACTAGGAGTAATAAACCAAGCATTAACACTATACGGAGAAGAAAACTACCGGCCCTCACACGTAACAATATTTATTGAGACCATATAAATATAACATATGACGGCACCCTACAGAGACAAACATAGTTGCCTGTAGATAGAAATGGTATAAAGACTTAAAAACTAAACTTAAAACTAAGGGAAAAAATCAAAAAGATGTTACAGAATCTTTCTGATAACTTGATAAAGATTCACGCAAAAGTCAAGTAACAGTGCGAATAAATTTCTCTTTATGCTATGCTATACACAATTTTCTCTTATAAAATTGTTTAGTCTTTTCTTAATAGTGACTTTGGTAGTTGTTAGAGTTTTGAGGTTATTCATTCACATGTTGAATACATTAATAGCTACGAAATAGCTCTTATTTTACTCCGACTTACTAATTTTTGGTATCTTTATACTCTCGTTCCTAGTATTGCTAGTTCTTGTATTGTAAATAATTCTTAAGCTTGGATGATGATACGAAACAGCTTCTAATAGGAACAATTCCCGTATGGTAAGAGGAGTATATTGTATTGTTTGCTAATTATTTTTAAGTAATTTCTTTTGTATTCCTTGTACTACATTTAAATAATTATTATACGCCTCCTTCCAGGCTATTATTCCATAGTTAACTAACCTTTGAAAAAATGAATAGTGTATCATCATCAAAGTTTGGTTATCCATTCTATATTTAATTTTTGCAAAAATAAAAATTAAATACCTGGTTTTCTTAACTATATAATTCACACGTTTATCCCCTTTTACATTGCAATCAAACATTAAGGGGACAAGACAATCCTATTACCTGAAAAATAAAAGAAGTAAAATTAATATATAAATTATGTTTTATGAAAAGATGTTTTCTATAATAATAGTAGGTCAAATTACCTACATTTTGAGCCCTCATAGGCTTCATATTCACCAACCTGATAGTGGTGACAGTACGTATACGTATCAAAGTATGTTGGCACTGTCCGTAAGATTCTAAGTGAACCAATGGATGAAATAGGCTCAAATTTTTTTAAAAAGTTGTATACACCTGTTATTCTCATATGAATGATGTGATTTTGATTTGAATGCGTAGAAGTTGTTTTACAACCAAAATACTATATTTTGTATTCTTTGCCGACAAATTTTACTACTAATTATTTTATGAAACAACTTGTACACATTCAAATTAAAATCACAACATTCATATGAGAATGGCAGGTGTATAGAACTTGTAAAAATATATGAGCCTATTTCATCCATCGGTTCACTTCGAATCTTACGGACAGTGCCAACATACTTTGATACGTATACGTACTGTCACCACTATCAGGTAGGTGAATATGAAGCCTATGAGGACTCAAATTGTAGGTAATTTGACCTACTATTATTATAGAAAACATCTTGTTATAAAATCTAATTTATATATTAATTTTACTTTATTTAATTTTTCAGGTAATAGGACTGCTTTATCCCCTTAATCATAGATATTTGTGGCTTTCTTCTCTTTTTCTCTCTATATTATAAAACGATTAAACTGCCTCCGCTACCGCCTCCGTAACTTCTGCTCTCCACTTTTCTGCTCCGTCTTTTCTACTACTTTTTCTCTAATCCCCCTTTTCTGATCCCCCTTGCGGCTCCTCCCAAATGAAATAAATAATTAAAAACGATGAAATACATAGGAATTTAACTTTTATTTATACACTTAAACTTACTTCTTACCCATGTGAAAGGGATTTTAGTAGCTATTTTGATAATAACTCAATAACTATTACGTATAAATGATAATTTATTGGTATAAAATGTTCGGTTTCTCGTATACATATATTTACAGATGATACGACGTAGACGTTACGACAGACCGTAGCTCGTTGTGTAGCCGGATCACGCGCTCCAGAGACTTACTTGAAAGAGTCCAGAACCTGTAAACGCAAACATTCTTTATATATGCATACTTTAGCATTTACAATTACATTCTGGCAAGTTTATTGTATACTTTGCACCTTGTTGGAGTTAAAAACAAGGATTTCTCCGTCAAGTATTGGCTGAGAATTTATGAACAAACGGCATGTGGTTGTCAAGAAATTTGTACAAACACATCTGGTTGGACTCTTCCCAAAAAGTTTCTCTGTAGGATATGACTAAGTCATACTTCTTAATGGGAATTCTTCAACATTTGTCAGAAGAATTGAAAGTAAACAGTTTAATAAATTTGTAAATAGGGTTCAAGATGTACGAGTGATCGATAGTGTGATCTTTTAGAGTTATCTGTTAGAATTCAATGCTGCAAAATAAAACGTATAATATAATTAAATAAAAAAAGATTACATATTTGAATGTATTTATTTTGTTATAAATTAATGCATTTTTTTCTACATACTTCGTATGTAGAATATTGCAATAAGTATTACTAGGAATTCTTTCAACATGTCATTGAATTTCTAAATACGAAAAGTAAATTAGAATTTTATTATAATTCAAGTATTCAATTTAACATGAGAAATAATATACGTGTGGCGACGCGTACTTCCGCACATCGTCACTAGATGGCGTGTCCCGGCTCCCTGTCTCTCGTGAGTGAAACGATCCTCACTCGGTTCCTATATAAGACATCTCATCTTAGGAACCTAACATCCTTACCGACACCTGCGCGTCTGAGGCAGGGTTACCATCGGATGCCTTACTGACGAGTTCACGATGGTAACCCGGGACGAAACGCATCTATCCTTTTCCTGCCTAGACTCCAATAGGAGTGCAGAAGAAGAGATTCTTGTCCGCCGACTAATCTCTAAAGTGGTGACCCCGACGTGATATGAAAACGCACGCAACCTTCTCGCACATCTCCTGACACTGATCTCGACTCCTAGCGTCCATCCTCCACCAGTTCGGCTCCGCTGCTCCGCCACCGCTGTGGGGGCAGGAGTCCCGTGTCAGTCGAGCCATCTCCGTCCCACGGGACACTCATCCTCCATCATCGTGACCTCGATTCTCGCGTCCTCCGACCTCGTCACTGGTGGGGGCTCCTGTGGCGACGCGTACTTCCGCACATCGTCACTAGATAGCGTGTCCCGGCTCCCTGTCTCTCGTGAGTGAAACGATCCTCACTCGATTCCTATATAAGACATCTCATCTTAGGAACCTAACATCCTTACCGACACCTGCGCGTCTGAGGCAGGGTTACCATCGGATGCCTTACTGACGAGTCCGCGATGGTAACCCGGGACGAAACGCATCTATCCTTTTACTGCCTAGACTCCAATAGGAGTGCAGAGAAGAGATTCTTGTCCCCCGACTAATCTTAATACGTTGTGTTTGTTTTTGAAATGAGCATTGAATTTGTCATTTCTGTATTTTTTATAATCACTGTAATAACAAATAAGTTTTTTGTTCTTATTATGCATGAGAAAGTGCATTTTTAAATAACAAAACTTCTTAAATTGTACTGTGCATTTCACAAATGGTCTTCGATTATGTTCCTTTTTATGTCTTGAAACATTTTTTTTATATTTAAATTTTGAAGATCACCTTTTACATGTATTTATGGCAAAAACGTGTTGTGTCCCTTCATGTTTTAATTTATTTTGTAAAGATTTGAATTGACTTTCGCAATAATCGCATGTGTAGGTCACTTTTGTTGGCTTTCTGTGGAATATAAATTGTAAAATGCTCGTTTTTCACCATTTAATAAGATTGATTATTATTCATAATAATTAATAAATAAGTTAATTAATATCTTTCCCGGTAGGATGAAGTACATAAAAAAAATATATGTGTTACGAGTCGCGGAACACACTCAATGGCATAAAGTATGGTACTTGTTATTGGGATATGACCGTGCTAATTAAGGAATAGACAAGAGGTGAGAAACCGACAACATAAGGTGAAGTAAACATAAAAATATAATTAAACTCGAATATTGACAAGTAAAATCGGTTAGGAAATCAATAATAATAGTAGATTCAAGTAAAACAACAATGATAAAAAAAAGAACAATAACGAAGAAGAATTAGAGGCAAAAGAGCAAGCAGAGCACACCGATATGCACGCACACACTACGACTCTACGGTAAGAGACCAACGAGCCCACCGATATACACGCACACATTGCGGTGCTACAGCGGAGGCTCGAAGCGAAGCGAGGCATACCGATATTCACGCACACTCTACAGCAAGTCGGCAAGAGACCAAGCGAAGTACACAGATGTGCACGCATACATTACGACTATGTGGCAGGGGATTAAGCAGACAAAATCGAGCCGCTACAAAAAAAACAAAAAGCCTACTGTACATTATGGACCGCGCATACCCGAAAGTGATGCACGAGCAATGAAGGAGAAGCTGCGGAGAGTGCAACGCTATCGGCAAATGACACACAAGTCATGCGCGCTGGAAGCTCGAGGAGCCGCCAAAGAGGAAGCTTCTATGAACCTGCAGATAAGAAAGAGCAAATCGGAGACGAGTTGACAGGAGAAGAGCAGACGTGGACTCGATGTACTAGAAGAGAGGATTTTACTCTGGTTTTCTGATTGGCCCTCCATGCAAAGTCACACGCATAAAAAGTTCAAAATAAGGAGAGAAGCTGCATCTCGGCTCTTCAATTGGTCTAATACACTACCCCCTTTTAGAAATTAAACAAGAACAGATCGTCGTCAACTTAAGGGTATACAAGGTACTAGCAACAGGTCTCTGTTCCATTTGAATCTTTACGGACTTAGAAAAATTTCCATTATTTCACTTTTAGAATCATTTTAAAACTAACAAAAAAAATCTTGTCACTTCGTCTTGTCAGATCGTTGTCACTTCTCAGCTCTTGCGATAAAATTATAAATTCATAGTCAGTCGTGAGTGAGCGTTGATAAAACATTGTGAAAAAGGTGAATAATTATCAAAGCAGAAAATTGAAAATTCGACTTCATTTCTAAAATTACAATTCCTGAGTCCCTACTGGTTTCTGTATCTTATTTTTACAATCCATCCTGAAAAATAAAGAATCGCTTCGATTAGCGACTCATTTTTCACAAATCCTTCTAAAAAAAATAAGGAATCGCTTTAATTAGCGACCTGCTTCTAAATCCCTCATACACATAATAAATGAATACCAAGAATAATTCAATTAAAATCACGCAAAAAAATAGAAGGGCTGGGAGGAAAATAGCCTTATTGCAAATCGAGATTAAGAGCAAAAATCGGGATCCATTGGGAAAGAATTCAAAAGACTGTCCAATTACTACTGAAAAATCCAAAACAAAATCGAAATTTAATACGGAACTATCGGAGTTTCGAATTGAAATAAGAACAAAGTTCGACGCATTATTTGTATTCGCTGAAGATGAGATTAAATCAAACAAATTGAGAACGCAACAGTTGAAAAATGAGAATTGTGATAAAAATTAAGTATGTCCAGTAATGAGGAAAGAGAGAAAACTATCATAAATCGAGAGGAAAATATAACTACAATTCGTGGAAATCGAACATTTGACTTTGACGATAATATTTTAAATTCAGATTTGGCAATAATAAAAGAACATAACGAGATTCCCAGAAGAAAAATGCTATAGTAGATATAACGTTAGAAAGAGAAGCGAAACAAAGCTATAAAAGACTGGAAAAAGACTATCGAGATATAATTTAGATGTCCCTTATCCGAACCCTGTAGCCAGGAAATCTATTCACAACAAAATTCCAAGTATAAACCAAGCCCCGTTTAACACTTATACAGATCGCAAAATTTCAGACGACAGCGATAATAGCCCTATTAAATCATCGAATGCAGAAATTCTAGATTCCAAAGCTCCTTTAAAACCTTTTCGGTTACGATTATCGGTATTAGCAGCAAGTAAAACAAATCAAGTAAATTCTAATTCTAACACGTCCATCCAGAAACCCCAAGTTTTCGGAACTCTGCCCCTTGCTTTGCTATCCGAATCTAGCTCCGCCCCCCAACATCGGAAGCATTCTTTTAGTAACGCATGAGAGACTGAACCAGCATTGAATGTAACAGTGTTCAAAAAGTTTATCCAACGAATTTGCTCTAAATCTGAATGTGTTTGAATCTCTAGATAAAGGAGATCTAATTAATTTATCTAGCTCTACCATAAATTCAACAATTTAAAGCACGGCAATCTCGAATATAGTGGAGGATAAAGAAATATTACACGAAAAAATTGATGACCAGATCATCCTTGAAAATCCAATAAAACAAAGGGAAGCACAAAGCGTCGAACGTTTAGAATCCTTATCAAGACAGTCGCTCGAGCAATCGGAAGAAGAAGGAAGCTGAAGAATTAAGAACTAAATTCGTGAATTATTTAAAAAATCAATTAAGTACTCACATCAAACAGGAAGCTCTAGACTACTATTTTCAGAGTCCCGAGAACTCCGACGAGTTAAGTGAAAAACTCAGAAGCGGTGAGAAAATTTCCAACGTATACAATTATATCTGCCGACGAATCGCGACTTTCTGGGGAACGGGCGCTTAAGATTAGCCCGAATAGCAAGCTTAATATCACGGAAAATAACGAATTATTTTCTACACCAATAGGGAATATTCGAGGAAAGCGACGGAAACGAGACGAACAATAAAAAGGAATATATTCTCCACAAATAAAAGGAATTTCTCTCAAGGATACACTCGATTTGTAACGTCCCATGTTCATAAAAGATAATTATATGTATGAATATACTGTATACAGAATGATGTATGACGGCGTGTATGTGTACAGGCGCAGGTATACGACGATAATCACAATGTAAGCATTTCCGCAACCGCGTTTACGACATCAAACGCGTCCCACTAATTAAACCAACTGACCCCCGAGTCAGCAATCCCAAAACCTACTTATTCTGCACCATCACCAACCTATATTGTAAGACACTTTCGGTGGCGATCGGTGATTGGTTATTACCCTAACGTTGAGATCATCCGCCAAGCCTTATAAGCCCCGCACTCAGTCCTCATATTGCCTTTAGTGAAGTCTCTTTTTACAAGGACAACGAGTGTTGTACCTGCTGGACCTGGTGTGTGAATACGAGTGCCGTTTAGTCCTTCGCGTCGTCTATTGGGTGCTTAGAAACCACTCAAACTCCGTGGAAGCTAACCGGTGGAATTCTTCATACTCTGGACGTGAGTTGGTACAGTACGAGGCTTAAGGACCGTCAACCTATCTGGCGTTAGCTTCGGCAGCTTAGTTAAGGAACTTACTCTCAACACGCCACGGAACCATCCGTGTAGGATAATACTAAACACCGCCCAGTCATCGACCGTGCAATCTACTAGTAGTGTCCGAACGGGATTGTAAGTCGAACCAATATAGAAATAAGTAAATACGTAACATTAAGAACAAACGTAAAGATTAGATTAAAACATCTGTGTAACATCTGTACGAAAGCATTGGGCCTTTGTCTAAATAAAGTCATAACAAAGAAGTACCATAAAGAGACAGTTTATTAGAATCATAACCTACTTAATAGTAACAGAAGACTCTCGAGTCAAGGCTAGTTCACCTATACTCAAATAAATAATTATTTGTATATAGAATTACTGTGCGGTTTAGCATAGTAAATCAGAACCTTACATATACAATTATATCTGCCGACGAATCGCGACTTTCTGGGGAACGGGCGCTTAAGATTAGCCCGAATAGCAAGCTCAATATCACGGAAAATAACGAATTATTTTCTACACCAATAGGGAATATTCGAGGAAAGCGACGGAAACGAGACGAACAATAAAAAGGAATATATTCTCCACAAATAAAAGGAATTTCTCTCAAGGATACACTCGATTTAATTCCGCGTTTTAACGGATCGAATATATCATTAACACAGTTCGTCGATGGCTATGCAGAAGCCCGTGATATTCTTCCAGCGAGGCATAAAGAAGACTGCGCGCGTCTCATTGGCATGCGACTTTTCGGCGTCGCGTTAGCCTGTGCACGAGGACAGCTATTTAAGACGATTGATGAAATATTTCAATTTTTCAGCTTCGGGATCGCTCTGTAAGATAAAATTGTTCCGTTAATCGAATATTCTACGTTAACTCGTTGTATTTGTGATGTTATAAGGATTTAAAAATCTGTCTTACCCGATGGCGCTGGTGAACTTCTTTAGGTTACTGCTGCTGCGGCTGTTGCGGCCTAGGCGACTCATCTGTTCGGCCCCTACAAAATGCGCAAACTTTAGGTGGATCGCCCCAATTCTTCCCGTGACAATTCACCCTTATGACTCTTGTTTGATTGTATAGGGACAATTGATAGAAATCTCTCTCAATGTCCTTATACATTTCATCCTTTTTATCAAAAATTTTTATTAGTATATTTATATGTATATTCTTAAAATATTAGTTCATTTAATACCTACGCCACTTTCATACTTTTCTTTACACAAACACATTATGCAACGAACATTAAACAAAATTGTTGCTGTTGCCCTTTTTCTTGTTTACGTTTTCGGTTAAAAGCGGAAGTTTAGCGCAAATGAAAAGGGAGTTAACTTAGCAACAAATATAAGTTTCTGTTTATATACAATTCCCTTTTCATTTGCGCTAAATTTTCGCTTGTACACGAAAACGTAAACAAGAAAAAAAGATACAGCAACAATTTCGTTTACTTTACAGAAGAATTTCAAAACATATTAAACTAACCCTAATGAAAATGAGTAAAAAAATCCCACCTCATTAATATATAAATATACGATGAAATATTGATTATAGATATATCAGTCCAATGGAAAAAGCATGCCAGAATAAGGAATTAAAAGTGAATTATGGAAGATCTCATTCGGTTACCAAATTAACAATTACGAAATTAATAGTTTTGGCAGTTCATTTAGATATTCCAAATAAGATTTGTTTTCAGAAGATAACATAGATATCGATTTGAATTGAGAAACATCTGTAATATATTTAAATAATATGGAAAATTTAAATTCTTGGAATATATTTCAAAATAAAAAAAATGTAAGAACGTTTGCACACTTATTTTACACCCGCCCCAGTAGAAAAAAAACACATTAAAAACGTTCATGGGTGGGGGTTAGCGCATAGCGCGCAGGGGGGGTTATCCTCCTAATATCGTATTATTTTCTTTTTTAATATCTAAAGTTTCGGAAACACTATAACAATAGCTACCATAAGTTACATACACTGTTTTGCTGATATTTAAGGGAACAAAACAGTCCTATTTCTTGAAAAAATCGGTTTTCTTTTATGTGATATTTTGATAGCAAATTGCACGTAAAATAAGCTTCCAAAAGCCGTTTTTGAAAACAAAAATTTGTCCCGAAGTTATAAGATAAATACTGAATCTATCTTTTTAACATTTTTTCAGAAAATTAGGAATTCTTAATTTTTTCTTAATAAACGAATAAATAAACATAAAAAAATTATGACTTGCAATATATTATTATTAATACCTGTAATATATAAGTCATATATACTTTTTACGTGTATTTTAATAAAAAATTATACGTATATACGTATAATAGTACATTACGATACATGTGACCTAAGTAGCACTTTTTTGCACGGTGGGAGGTTAGGGCCCGAGCATAGCGGGGGTCCTAATTACGCCGTGCAGAAGTGTTACTTAGGTCACGAGTATCGGATAGAATTTTATAGCACAGCCTACCTAAGCCCGCTGTCACGCCTATCCGTGTCATAAGCAGTCCTGTTTTCGCTACGCTCGTACGCTAACTTCACGGTGCAAAAAAGGACTACTTAGATCACGGATAGGCGTGACCTAAGTGCGGGCTTAGGTCACACTGTGCTATAAATAAATTAATTTAAGCATAGTACTAAAATCTTGAAAAGATCGCGCTTTTTCTATACAAGACGTATCTAACAGTTTGAAAATTCAAATTTGAATATCTGTATGCTGCGTACCTTCTCTTGATAAATGTTAGAGCGCATGCGCGACAGTATTGTTGGAAACTCAGTTTATTTGTGCGCATGTTACCTAACCCATCCTGCATAGGCGCTATATATACAAGTATTTTAAAATATATCTACAATATACTTGTGATCACTTGTCTCAGTTATTGTAGCGTTTTATTTAAATATTTAAAAATATATAATTAAAGTGTAGTAGAAAAAGTGCAGTCAAAAAAGTGTAATGAAAAAGGTGTAACGAAAAAGGCAGAGCAATGAAATTTGTATAAAATAAAAAAAGTGTAAATTGTTAGTATGAGATTATTCTGTAATTGACAATGGCTTCGAATAAGGATACAAAGGGAAGATTTGCATTAACTCATCTGGATGCCAAGTACTCGTTTGACAGAATAAGGAAACGACCAAGAAGATTTTTAGGAAGTTCAACTGAGGATGAACCACAACCAAAATCATTCGCTTCTACGTCCTCAAGAAAACTTACTAAAACTTCAACAGCAGAAAGCAATTGTGAAGTCAGAAACAGATTTATTGATATCAATATTCTGTTCCCTGAGCTATAAACACATAGTGAAGTTCAACTCAATCAATCAGGTGTCAAAGGCTTAGGATTCAAGATAGATGTACTGTGCAATCAGTGTGGTGAATTAGTGTCAATTAATTCATGTAAGAAGATTGGACTTCATGCTTTTGGTCATGGACACGCTGACCTCATCAATTTCTGTGGTATTATGAATACGCTGAAGTCAGTGGCACAGTCAGCATTCGATTCAACAAATCAACTGTTGAGCGAAGCTTGTGGGACTGTAGCAAAGCAGTCTATGAATGCAGCTGTGCTTGAAGAAAAAGAAGAAACACCAGCAAGTGCACCTGGACTTAAAATACCATACATTTATACTTTTTCGATGAATCCGAATCCGGGGTCAGTTTTACCCGATCATGTCAGGTTCAAGGTCAGTTCGAGGTCAAACTGAGAAGAAATGGTTAAAAGATGTATGGCATTTTTATTTCATTTAACCATTCCTTGTCAGTTTGACCTCGAACTGACTTCGAACCTGACGTTATCGGGTAAAACTGACCCCGGATTCGGATTCAGCCACCAAAAAAACATAAATGTATGTCATTTTAATTTTTTAAAAAATTTTTCTTCTTAATTTGACCTCCAACTGACCTTGAACCTGACGTGATGGGGCCTAACTGACCTTATATTCGAATTCAGCGACCCGAAAAACATAAAGATAAATTGGTCTGATTTCTCGCGCAGACAACTTTTTTTATTTTGTGTGCCGGTGTAATTAAAATGTCTTTTTTAACTTCTAGGTAAAGATTGTCGTACAGACCTGATATGGTATGACCAAATATACCATATGAATAGTCAAAATGTTGGTCTTGACAAATAAAAAAATATATAATTGGGCCCACTTAATTGACTGCTTTGTAAATAAAGTTATAATAACTATAATTGTAACTAAACTTTAACGTTGTTTTTAACTAATATGGATTTTTCCTGATTTCAGCTCACTGTCGGATTCCAGGAGAATGGATGGATGAAATGAACTGAAAATGGGCAAGTTACCACCATATATATTAAAATAACAATATTTTTGTTATCTAGTTAATATTATATATGAATATATATATAGTAAGGAGGTTCAAGTCCTCGCTATGCTGGTAATGGAAGCAGGAATCAGAGTGATGGAATAAGCCGGCATTGTCTCAATGGCTAGAGCGTGCGCCTAGAGATCTCGAGAGCGCCGGATCGATTCTCGGTCCCGGCGTCTCTTTTGTATTTTCCTCCTCTGAACGACAGTCCCACCCCGTTACAATATATATATATATATTGTGTGAGTACATGTATGAGTGTGTGAGTGTATGTATATGTTATATAAAATCCCGCAACCCGTGCAACTACGCACCCCAAGCTTATGTGATTGGACCTCGATCTTTCTCCAATAAGTCACCCCCGCGGTAACACTGTTTGAGTATTACTTTGCGGGGGGACTTTGGGCTACCGCCCTCATCTGTTGATGTGGTCGTCATCTCTCTTTCTGTCACTTGAACAGCCGTTCGTCATAAATCTTCTTTGTCGTCTGCCGTCTACTTCTTACTGCATCGTCCGATCGTCTGTTTCTTGCAGTATCTCACTTTTTTCTTCGTCCTTTCGGACCTTCTTAAGAATGTCTGCAGCAAAATTGTTTATTGCGCTCCATTCGTCGGCCGAAGTCATCATAGCTACCATAACAGACTCAGGCGTTACCTGGTCTGCAGGTAGCACTTAAGTTCTTCTCGTTCCTGTTCATAGCGTGGGCATTCACTGAATACATGCTTGGCATCCTCGATTGCATTCAAGCACGTCAGGCAATCCGGGCAATTCTCCAATTTAAATCGGTGCAGATACGCCCGGTAGCATCCATGTCCACTCAGAAACTGTCTTAGGTAGAAGGATACTCTCCATGTCTTCTTTTTGTGCAGATTTCTACACTTGGTAATAGGTGGTGTGTCCACCGTCCCTTACTACTAGAATCCCATCGCTTTTGCTACTCCGTCATTGTTACTATCCTAGCGGCATCTCAAATTTCTATCTTGGTTTTACCGCTGTCTCGTCTTTTTTCTTCTTTGATTGATTTTCTCGCCCTTGCTAATAGGACTATTGGCGGAAGACCTGCAATAACGCAGACCGCCTCGTCTGATACCGTACGGTAAGCAGACGCGACCCTAAGTATATTTCGCCTGTGCACTGAGGAAAGCTTTCCTCCATATGCCTTCACCAGCATAGTGTCTGCCCATATCGGGGCTCCGTACAACATGATTGATATACTAACGCTTGCCAGTATCGTTCTGCGATTCTGTGTGGGACCACCCACATTTGGCATTAGCCGCGCAAGTACTGCGGTAGTTTTTGCGGCTTTCTCTCCTGCTGCTTCCTAGTGCTTTTTAAAGGTCAGCTTTGCGTCTAATGCTATACCTAAATATTTAATAGTCGGTTTAGAAGTAATTTCATGACCGCCTATTCTCAAGGTAATTGTCTCCGTCTTCTTGCTGCTCGATATTAGGATTGCCTCCGTTTTATGGCCTGCAAGCTCTAGATTCACATTATTTAGCCACTTCTGTATTTTAACGATAGCTTCACTAGCAATTTGAGCTACCTCTTCTTTCTCTTTTACAACCACTACCAAAGCTATGTCGTCTGCTACTAATACTACTTACTGCTAGCTTCACTAGCAATTTCAGCTACCTCTTCTTTCTCTTTTACAACCACTACCAAAGCTATGTCGTCTGCTACTAATCCTACGATCATTGCTCCTTCTGGTAGTTCTAGCTTGAGTACGCCATAGTTCATAATGTTCCACAACGATGGGCCGAGTACTGACCTCTGTGGAACTCCACAACGATGGGCTGAGTACTGACCCCTGTGGAACTCCCCCGGAAACCTTATAATTCACCGTGCCCTCCTCGGTCTCGTACAAGAGAGTTCTGTCCTTGAGGTAATCGGACATTATTCTTCTTATATACGGAGGGACTCCTAGTCTCACTAGTGCTTCGTGAATTTTGCACCAATTTGCAGCGTTAAATGCATTTTTAACGTCAAGTAGTGTAACCACCGCGCAGTAATTTTTCGCACCGCCATTCCACCTTATGGCTGTCCGTGATGTATTCACTACTAAGCCGATAGCGTCTAATGTTGAGCGGCACTTACGAAAACCATACTGGTGTTCCGGAAGCCTCTCTGTCCCCTCGGTTATGCATTCCATCCTAACGGAGATTATGCGCTCTAATACGTTGCCCTGCGTATCGAGCATGCAGAGCGGTCTGTATGAAGACCCATCTCCAGGTGGCTTGCTACCCTTTGGTAGCAACACAAGCCTTTGCTTTTTACAGTTTAATGGACACGTTCCTTCTTTGAGACAAGTGTTGTACAAGTCTATAAACTCTGCTGGATGAGCCTTGATGGCATGTTTCAATGCAATATTGAGTATGCCATCAAGTCCTGAAGCCTTATTGTTTCCAACCGTCCTGCAGGCTGATAGTAGCTCCTCCTTCATAATTGAAACTCCTTCATTTTGACAAGAGCGACATTGACCTTGTGTTTTCGTACATACTGACAGAGAAGGTCTTGCGCAGTCTTACAATGGTTGAGATTTAGCTGAACTATTCTCATTACCCTTTCCTGATTTTCTTAACCGCTACTTAGTAGGCTGAGCATAATTAGCTACCAGTGACACGATTCGTCGGTATATTGTCGCCTTTTTTACGGCACAGTAAGCAACACGGTTCGTTAGGGCAGCTATTTGCTTTATGCCCCATCTTACCGCATTTGTAACAGCATTTGCTTCTATCTTGCGGATCAGTACACTTGATAGCGACTTGGCCAAAACCAAGGCATTTATAACACCTATGATGACGAACGGATCCTACAATTGACCCAATTTTAATTTTCTCTAGCTTTGTGGACTTGGTCGCTATTTCTTTCGACAATTGCACCACAGCTATCTGCGTGTCTCCGTACGCTTTTCTCAGCGATTTTACGGCAGTGATCTCAATCGCATCTCTTTCTCCTATTTCCCTTTGCATAGCACTGTGTAATATTTCCCAAAGATCTTCGAATTGAAAATCCTGTATAAGTCTGAATGATAGCCAAAGGGGGCCATGATTGAACTGGTCCGAATTGATGGTTACACCAACAAAATCCATTGGTCCACCTCTATCACAAAGCTGCTGATGAAGGTCCTGCATGCAACCCTTTAACCAGTTGTAAACATGGGCATTGTAAACATACCAGTTGTAAACTGGTGGCTGTGGTATAATTCCACGGATCTCTCTACCCTCATATCCAAAATATCGATAAAAACACGTTGCCTCATTCTGAATCACAAATCTAGGTCGCTCTCCTCCTTCCCCGGTCTGTAAATGAGCATCTATAAGATCAGCCGATTTATACATGTACTTTATTAAATTAAACAAATTTAAATAAGAGTCTTACCTTCTTCGTCAGCTGTATCAGTGCTGCTACTGCTATTAGCATTGCTGGTATTGGTACTGCTACTACTACTGCTACTGCTGCTGCTGTCACTCTCGCTGCTACTACTGCTGCTGCGGGTAAGCCTTCTGCGTTTGCGTTCCCTATCAGTACAACTATTTTCGGATACGTCGTCAATGTTTCCATTTCGATTACGTTGATGCTTCTCTCTTGACCTCTCTGAAGCTTAAGTATTAGAGCGTGCCTTTATATTGCAGAAAAAACAATAAATGAAAATTATGTACAGACCGATTTAATACTTACGATTATTTATGTTTGATGATAATGAGTCTCCTCGATGTTCCGATGACTGTGGGTGGTAATTTTCAGATGTTGATGGTCCAGCGTCTATAACTAAAATGGAGAATGTGCATTTAATTGAATAATAATTACAAAAATTTTAATTATAACATATTCACCACTTACAATTGGCTGTAACTAAGTGTGCAGCGTCTTGTTGATCCGTCATACGTGCACGTGGCTCTGTACTAAGTATTGAGAGAATTAAAATAATTTAATTAAAATGAAAAATTAATATTTGTTTTTTAATTGGCTCAATACTTACAATTATTCTCGTTTCCTATCGACTCATCACACACCATTATGAAAGAATCACTCTCGGTGTCTCTCATCATCTGGTTAATCACTGAAATAATGTTGATGAAAAAATATTGAAATAAATAATAATATTCTAAGAGTTCAGATGTGAAAAATGTAATTGATACTTACATTGACAGTGAAACATTGCACGAGCTAGCGGGTGCCCATGATCGTTGCGCTGTCGTATTGTTTGGAGAGCAATCGATAGAACGTCTGGATTACGGAATAGACCGACGGTAAACATGTAATATACCGTGGTTATTCTACAATGCAGCAAGAGAAAATGCAGCTTTCTGCATAAAACCTCTGCTGATTGGTTCTGTAAGTCTGAGGCCCACACTCTGCCACACATTGTGTGAATATGTGAGTCTCGATCTTTCGCGGTACTCAATGCCTGACCGATAACTTTGGCTAAATGTGCCACACTTGCCCTAATCATTCTGACAGAGATGCTTTGACTATCCAAAGTGGAACTGCCGAAACGTGCAAGTGTAGCTCCTTAAATATTGTCTCTGTCTACACGGTGGGAATGCAGCATAAATTATTATGGAGTCTTAAGTTTCGTGTTGTAGAAGTGTTGATGTGGCCTGATTATTATCGGCTGTATAGTCTGCAACAGATGCCAACAGAACAAGCAGAGAGCTTGTTTAAAGTGCCGGTAGATAAGTCTTTAATTTGAAGCCTGGACGTAGACCGAAGTACGTCGTGATATATTTAGGCGCATCAAGATGGACAATTCTGCAGTCGACGGGTTTGAGAGCCAAGTAAAGGCAGTTGAAGTCTACCTTCACATATCGGGATTAAAGGTATATTTTCCAATCATATTATATAAATATGTATTATTATATAGATATATAATACCTCCAACTCTCTCTCTCTCTCTCTCTCTCTCTCTCTCTCTCTCTCTCTCTCTCTCTCTCTCTCTCTCTCTCTCTCTCTCTCTCTCTCTCTCTCTCTCTCTCTCTCTCTCTCTCTCTCTCTCTCTCTCCCTCCCTCCCTCCCTCCTTCTCTCTCTCTCTCTCTCTCTCCCTCCTTCTCTCTTTCTCTCTCTCTCTCTCTCTCTCCCTCCTTCTCTCTCTCTTTCTCTCCCACGCGCTGAAGACCCTCCCTTCCCCCCACAGTGGTGCGTCAGCACAACCAGCGGCGGCGGCAGCTGGTTTGTTTTGACTCGCCACTGTGGGGGGATTACTACTTTCGTATTATACATTTTTTATTATAATTAACAATTATATATTTAAAACAACAATATAATAAATTATATAATTACTTATTAATTATCAAATGTGAAATATATATGTTTGGATCTGTGTGGGTGCGTATATGTATGTGCATTTCGAGTTAATATGAATTTCTCAAGTTATAATCAAAATAATAATAATAATGATAATAAAAATTGCCAGTATAATGTTTCCTAAGAAATCGATTTGTAAGAATTATGTGTATGTGTTCTAAAATAAAATATGTAATCCGCGAGCGTTTTATGCTCGTAATTAAATTACGACTTTCAAAATTTGTAAGACATAAAGAAAATGAGAAACAATATTAAGAATAATAATAGTACACAAATTTAATAATTTTAATCATACCTGAGTTTTTTTTCTTTTCGCTTTGTACAATTGCAAGAGGGCTATAAGACTCAGCAGAAGAAATGCTTGAAGGAGAGCAATCTGTGTAAAGCCATGGTGTATTTTCGTAACTTAAGTTTGTAACACCTATACTTGTATTTTTAGCTGTTGAGAAATGATTTTTAATTAAATAACAATTCTCTTGTAACCAAAAGTTTAGTCAATTCTGCAGCTATAGCTGCCGTCATGTGTGCAACTTTTTATACTGTCGTGCGTATTTATACTGTCTAAAAACATCTTGCAGCCGTTTTTACATACATACTGTTTATTTTTCGACATTCATGAAAAGGACTAAAGATTTAAATCAAACAAAAAGCATTTGACGGTATTAGACTTCAGATCTTCGGGAAGATCACCCATGTTCTTTAATATAACATTATTTCTAAATAAAGAATATGTAGTTCCAAAGATAAATTTTTAAATTCCAAAACATTAAACTTTTTTTAATATAAAGATTTAATTCAATTCCAATTTTCTTTATGGTATCAAGCCTCTCTTTCCGAGAGGCTTGATACCATAAAGAAATACGGAACATGATTCAATTGCCTACGAAAAGATCATTTTAATAATAGTCGCATTTGCGGACTATGCAAAAATGCAACAAAAATAGACGATACGTTAACATATCTTGATCGAAAAGGCACGATATATATCTCGATAGACGGGACTGTTGCTTGAAATGTGGCCAGAGAGGAGAACTAACCAAGATCTAGCTCACGTGCTTGGCAGGCCTCGTGCGCTGCATTCAAAGCAGCGCTGACAGAATGCAAGATGGAACAATGAAAATGAACCTGACAAAATGAAACTTGAAGAGTAGCAGCATGGTAACGCTACTCCCCCAAATTGCAGTGGAAACGGGCATGGACGTGCCCGTAATAAGCGACTGCACAGACAGTCAATGGGACACCGAAGGGACACGGAAGAAAGGGATTCTCTTTCGCCGGAATACAAACTTATGAAAAAGCTACTCAAACTTACGATCAACGTGAGTAAGCGGCAGTGCTAGGGACGACTAGAGGACAAAGTAGAGGAAGACCCCAGGAAGGAGGACTAGAAGATAGTGACTCGCAATCTTAGCGCCTGGAACCCACACAGATGAAGGATGCGGATACGATGGAGAGGATTGTTGACTATCTTTTTCCATCCACGAGAGAACGGATGACACGGATGAGGATGACGCAATGGGGTGTCCACTTTTCACGGTGACGGAGCTTCAAACTGCTGCAGCCAAGCTAAAGCCTCGAAAAGCCCCAGGGTCTGACGGTGTACCTGGTGAAGTGCTGCGTATCATCGTCGCTGAATAGTTATTCTCAAATGGAAGAGAGATCAAGCTTCGTCGTCCTCCTATATGTCTCTGAGCCTCCTGAATACAATGCGAAAGTTGTACGATGTATTGCTGCGACCAAACTGTTACAAGCAACGGAAGTTGCCGGAGGCCTCTCTTCAGCTAAAACTGAACCAGGTGATGAGGCGCGTAAGTACATGGATGACGGATCACGGACTGCAACTGACAATACAAGAAATTGAGTTGTTGCTACTCACAAAAAATGGGTAGATACGACTATACTAATGACTGTGGGTACGGAACAGATGATATCCAGAAACAGGAGATGAGTCCAGTCCAACAGATGATGTCCAAAGTCAGGAGGACAAAGAACGGAGCGAGGGAGAGAGAGAGGGGGAGAGGGAGAAGTAAACAATGGCCGAAGGTAAGTTATGAACAGCTAATTAAATGTGGTGATTGTATAGGTAATAAGCCATTGAATGCCATTGAACAAAATAAGACAACTGATTTTTGTTTACTAAGAAAAAGGCTTGGACTTGCAATAATTCATTTTTAGCGCCTAAAAAATTTGTCGCGTTATCAGAATAGATATTCCTTGGTTTATTCCTTCACAAAAGAATACATTTTTATTACTTTTAAACAAGTTTCTGTTGTTAAGTTTGTTACAAATTCAAGATGATAAGTATTTTTTTGCTTTTTTTATAGAGAAGCAAATAAATACTGCTACATAAGATTTAGCTATGCCTCAATTTCTTTTCTTTTATAAGAAATGGATCGCAGTTGGTCTAGCTTGAGTGATGCGATTTTTCGGTAGGCCATCTATTGTGTAATTTGGTATTTTGAGAGTCAACTCCTGCATGTCAAATCTTTGTAGGCTCATTTTCAATAATTAATTTATTTATATGATCGTTGCGTGGTAGTAAGATATGATGTTCTTTAGACCAGCTAATTGTAGCATGCATATACGCTGCCTACTCGAGTAACGCCATCTTTGTCGAGAAAGGGTTTAAACGAAAGAATCTTGTTTTTTGTATCCATAACTTTGCCATCTTTGAGACATTTTAAACAATTTGTAAAGTGACTATATTAAATACATTTAATGATTTGAGATTTACATACATTTGAGATTTTTTTGATTTACTACTTATCGATGACAAAAGGTATTAATGAAAAGCGTTCTAGTGTGTCATTTCTCAGTAATCCATTTTCATTGTTACTTATTTTATATAGAAAACAATTTTGTTTAGTATTCGTCTTTGCTATCATTGTTAGTAAATCTGAATATCAAATTTTACGTATTGTAAGATTATATTTTCAAAAACCTTTATTGAGATGGACAAAACTCCTCTATCGAACCGTAACATTCTGGCATCCCAATGTGGACCTCAATAAACATAATATAGGAAAATTACAAGTGTACTTTTATTTTTTAAATAATTTTCTGAGTTGAAGAAAAATTTGTTAAACCTTCAACTATTAATTTTTTTCTTCAGACCCTTTGCTGGTTTTATTCAAGCAAACCAAGGCAAGTGACATTTTGAAACTATCGTGAAAAGTTGTATGTATGTCCAAGATACCTCGATAATTTTTTGCAGATTTTAAATCGTGATTGAATCTTCCGAAATCCTAGTTTCAAAGTTTATCTGGTATTTAAGTAATATATATATATATATATATATATATATATATATCAATTTTATTATATTTAATCATAATAAGGGAACACATTTTTTTTGTTCATTGAAGGGCATACTTATCTTAAAGTTAAGTTATATTATGATCAATTAGAAATAACTATCAAGATACTTACTAAGTAACTTGCCATGCCCGTTTCGTTGTGTACTTGTGGTTTTTTATGAATTTCTAATACATTAAAAGAAAATTCTAGTTCTTCACCAATAAACAGAATGAAACGGGCATGGTAAGTTACGTAGTGAGTATCTTTAGAGTAATTTCTAATTGATCATAATATAAATTAACTTTAAATTACGTATGCCCTTCAATGAACAAAAAAATTGTTTCTTTATTATGATTAAATATAATAAACTTGATTTTGTTTGATTGATATCAGTTCTTTTTTATCTGTAATTTCATTGCAGAATATATCGAAGTCGCCTAACCTTTTACTTTTTTAAAAGTTAATTTACAAGAGATTTCAGTCCTTTTTAGTAAATTTTTTTGAATATCTCATATTATCGTAATAATAAATAATAAACATCTTTAGCACCTTTTGGCCATTTTTTGTAACATATTTATCACTCATGTGAAATTACTGAATGTTCTGATACCCCACCCTAAAATTATTTTTATACCTCGACACCGAAGACCAAGGCGCGAACTACCCAGACCTCGTCATCGGCTACGCTGTACACCTAGACACCGCGAGTAACCATGCCAAAAAACCGATGAGAAAGCATTACCCATCTTCATATAGCAATATAGCTGAGTGGCCAACTTTACGGCCCTAAATCTTTTGCGACGCGGAACACACATTCTTCGTGTGCTATCGTTGGATCGCGCAGCGATAGAGACTGGAGATCGTACTAGGTACGATGATCACAATAGACAACGTGACGACACTTATAATAACCAACACTGACGCTTGGACATGCATCGCGACATACGTTGTACGTCCTACACTTGACGTTCCCGGAAAGGAGCATCAGCTGGTCCGTTACACGCATTCACAGCCTCCTATCTAAAAAAGTATCTTCTTACAAATAATCTTATAAGATCAAATTCAATTTCCACATAATAAGAATTATTGAATTCATTGTATATGCTCTGAAGCAAAGAGAAACAGCTAAGTCATTTAAGTGTTCTTACTTGCAGTTACTAGTTCCTACTTTAACAGCTAAGTAGACCAAAGAAGGATAGACATTTAAGTCTATTCCAGAAGTATCACAGTAAATTGCAGCCAGTCTACGCACAATTGTCTATAGAATAATATGACGATATATGCATGCAAATCTGCAGAAATTATGCAAATGGTATTTAGAAAAGATATATAACATGACTGCGGCTATAGCTGCAGACATTGTTATAGCTTGAGTATATACAGAATTTGAAATGCTAAGAAAAATTTAAATATACTTCTCTGATTTGCTTCATTTACGGCATGTCTTATTTCTTTAACCAAATGATGAGTAACTATTTTGGCTTGGTAAGATTCTGGATTTTTTGAATCATTCAAAGATACAACATTTTCTTTCGAAAAAGATGTATCATACGCATCATATCTTCTATCTCTCTCAGTAAATATTTTTTGCAATTGTTCTGTTAGTGATACTGGAGAACCTGTAAAATATTTGTCTTATTTATTTGAATAAATACAATTGATGAGTATTAAGTAATAATTATTTAATATTTACTTCTCGGCGATGTTTGCCAACTTTGTTCAGTCAAAGCTCTAACTTGAGAACTTATTGTACTATGTTGTTTTATTATTGTAGAATTCATAGAATCACTAAGTTTTCTTTTCTGCGAATTTATTGATGAGTTATTTATGTACGAGTCCAAATATTTTTTTCTTGTATTTAATTTGACTGATTTCGAAATAATTTTTAGTGACTCCTCTATTTTCGATGGCAATTCTTCATCCGAATTGTCTTCTGATTCATCTAAACCGTATTCCTAGCGAAGAAAAATAAATTGCAAAATTATATTCGTTACATAAAAAGAAAATATTTGCATAACTGACGTATCAATCACATAGGCGTTACATAAAATCGTTTTATAAAAAGTTCATACAGTTTTACATGGGTGTGTTTCGTGTTTTTTGTAATAATGGTGCGAAATCAAGATGGTAAAAGAATGAGCCTAAATTTTTTAAAGTTAAGTCCAAAATGTGCGAGCCATAGTAGTAAGTGGTGCATAAGTAGTAGTCTAATTGAGCGCGAGCAGAAAGAGCGCGCATATAGCATTGCAGAGAGGGGTCGCTGCAAGTATAAAAGGAGCATCGTAGCCTACAACATCGTCTTTTGTTGGTCATCCCGACTATCGTCAACGGGTCTTCCTGCCGTTCGTGAATTGACTAGACACCCAGGTCCCCCAGGCTCCCTGTATTACAAGCTACGCTCTTCCAGAAGAGTCCTGGGAAAACCTATCCCCTCTCTCCAAATCAATAAGGAAATATAATTATACGAGAATTTAACTAAACAAAAATTTAAATAATCTGAAATTATTTTATTTTTAGTTATAATATTCGAACCTCTTCCCCTCCCTGGAAGTAACCACCGAATCTCTACCTCACCCTTTGATCTTCAGTGGAAGCTCTGAAGAATCGAGGCTAAGGGTAGGGCGTTTGCGACCCCGCCTTACCATCTACATGTGTGGCAAGAGAGATCTTCCCCTCTAGCGCTAGCCCAGATACATGTGAAGTGACGACCCCCTTGTGGTATAGGACTTGCATTTGCCATATCACTAGGATCACTAGGGAACACCTGTGGACAGCGAACTCGAGAGCACGCTGGTCTCGGTGAAATATAGCTCCCTACTCGATGCAAGTGAACCTCCTAACCCCATCCTTATTCAAGTACCCTCCACACTCACTCCCCGGATCACTAGTTGGTCCGTTTCAGCTTGTGAATTCAAAATTCATTTAACCTTTATCAGTGAAAATATTTCACTATTAAAATATTAAAAAATACATTATTTCATAACTAATTACTACAAAATTAAATATATCTACGTATCTCAACTTAAAATAGCTGGAAATCAGTTGTACTGGGGACTGGAGTCCCTTAGTATAAAACCGTAGAGTGAGCTGCACGCATAATATTACGCAAGTGTGATATAAGTATGTAAACATAAGTGTGGATTTGTGTTGAAAACTCCCCCGCGCCCTTCCTGGTCCCTCCACTGGCTCCTCCACTTTTTAACGTGAAATCGTTTTAAAACTAACGTTATTTTTAGAACCTGATGCTCCCTCGGGGCCCATTTGCCTTCGTCCGCGGCCCTATGCCTCCCTCCGTAGCCCCTCCACTAGCCCCTTCTCTGGCCCTTCCACAGTACCTCCATTGGCCTTCCCACTACTCCTTTATCGAAAAATTGGCAAGATTATTTTTATATTATTCGGTAGTAGATAAATTGTGGATTATAGTTTAAGTTTAAATTTTGGTGATTAAGTTTGATGTCCTTGTTGAATAAAATCACGGAACTTATAATGAAATTAAAATTTTTCATCAAAGACGACAGCTTTCAATACCACTATAGAGATACTGTAAGAAACACTTTATAACTTTTATAATGCGCTTCAAGCGAGTTAATATTTTTGTTTTTTATATTAGATAAAAAAATTTACTATAAATTTATATAAAATTATGTCAAAAAGAGATTTTATTTTGTAAAGTTACCCCGTCCCCCTGTCTCTCACCTACAAAGTAAAGCATTCATTTTTATAACATTTTGAAAATATTTTGAAAAAAGTTTACAGTGTAGCAGTTATTGAATTATATGGCTAAAACTTATGGTTATTTATATCAGAACTAAAACATGTTTAAGAACTTTATCGTTTATCAAACAATATAAAAAAACCGCTGGCAATTCATTGGCACGTAGCATCCTCCAACTTAATTCATAGTTTCAAATAAATAAAATAATGTTTTGATAGACAGTAGTATGTTAATACTTTTTTAAAATGTTTTCTTTATGCAAACTTAGAAAAATCCGCAGGCTGATAATTGAATATATGTAAAATTTAAATGTTATATTTATTACAATTTTATATTGTTAAAAAACAAAAATAGTACAATTCATGTTCATTTTCTCGAAAAAGATTGCCTACTAGTCTACATTTTTTCCCACACATTCGAATATAATTCAGGTTAGGTTCGGTTCAGATATTAAAATAAAACACGATATTTATAAAACGCGTTTCTAACATGTTTTTTATGAAGCTGAACATTTTACTATTACGAAGATTCCTTTAAGAAGAAGCAAAAAAGTATGGATAAATCAGAGTTTAGCTTATAAATCAGGAACCAATCAACAAAATCATTTAAAATTTTAACAGTAATTACTTTTTGCTATTATAAATCACCAAATTTTTTTTTGAAGCAGTCTACTGGTTAGTTTTGAAGATATAAGGTTTTAAAAGCTACGCAAAGAACTTAGCCAAGACACATAAAATATCTACCTTTTCCCAAAATTTCAAGAGCATTAAAGCCTTTTAACGTCCGTAATCAAGGAACAAAAAAAAAACATTTTTTTTCAGTTTTCGATTTATTACTATGTTACGTCCTGACTATCCTAAATTGAATAGATAGGAACGTAATCATATACAGGGTGTCCCATTTTAATACCACCAACAAAAAAGCTCCCAACCAAAGCATTTTAGAGACAAATTTTGTAAACAAAAGTTGTCAAGTTTCAAGGGGGACACACAACGATGACCTTGACCTTGACCTCGACCTTGACTTTCATCGTTATTTTAAGGTCAAATTGATTTTTCTAAATGAAAACCCACATTTTTTAAAGCGGAAATGAAAGAGCGGGAAATTCTACGTCTGACTAAGATCTTGACCTCAACCCTGATCTTGACCTTCAGGTTCAATATAAGGTCAAAACGATCTTTTGAAATAGAAACCCTTATTTTATTGGTCACACAACATTCCCAAATAAGAGTAAATTTTTGCCTTCCAGTAAATGACAGCCACTTTAGACATTCGCTGCGAGATTAAAAATCTTAATAGTTACAGTAGTGAGCGACAAAGGGATTCACATTAATCTAGCATCTCGAAGGTAAGAGGCAAAGGGACTCACGATAATTCAACATGCCAATGGAAACAGAACTTACTATGTCCACGTCGCTATCTCTGGATGGTGCAAAAAGTATGGTGCTCACATAGCATGGAAGCTTTCTGGAAGCTTCCTGCAAGATTCGTATTCTCACAGGGAAGCTTCCAGGAAGCTTGCTTGCTATGCGGTGTAAGCCCTTTTATTCAACCTTAGAAAAGTCAGTGGGTAAAAATTATTAAATATTATTTGATACTTAGAATTTTTTGCACTATCGGAATAGGAAATGAAACTAAAGCTTAACAAAAAAAAAATTGATTATACCTCATATTGACATTCAAGGTCAAGGTCAGGGTTGAGGTCAAGATCGAAGTCTGACGTAGAATTTTCCTCTCTTTCCATTTCCGGTATAAAAAATGTGGGTTTCCATTTAAAAAATCAATTTGACCTTAAAATAACGATGAAGGTCAAGGTCGAAGTCAAGGTCAAGGTCATCGTTGTGTGTCCCCCTTGAAACTTGACAACTTTTGTTTACAAAATTTGTCTCTAAAATGCTTTGGTTGGGAGCTTTTTTGTTGGTGGTTTTAAAATGGGACACCCTGTATGTAGTATGGAGGCTATAAGAAATTGTTAATTCGCGTCTAACACTCTCACTGCTAGTAAAATAAATGTGAATCTTAGCTTTACGTTGAACCTGGTGCTAGTTGATTTGATTGCAGCCATTGACTCGTACTGGGTAATTTAGATTTTCTCGTAAATAAATATAACTCACAAGATCTTGTAGTTTATAAAATCTGTATATTTAGACTTTATAAAAATGTAAATTGCTGCTAGGCGGCTTTTTAGTTTTTAGAGTAATTGACACCAATTATCGGTGCGACGTTGTACGGAGCTCATGACTGAAGACGGAAGTCGTACAAAGCTGATTCAAACCTTCTCATCCATCCAAAATTCGGTTATTTGTTTCTCAAGGTAAATCGAAATCATATTACAAAAGTGATTAGTTGACATTTTGCGAACTCAACTCATAAGTGACACTGGCGTATTGGGAAATCGAGATCCACAGTTTTTATTTAATTTAGGCCGAATTCTATAAAAGTATTACAAATAGTAGGTATAAATCGTACGACGTAACACCTGGGGGGCCAAGTTATTGCAATAGGATATTTGCAATAAAATAAATTAAAGCCAGTCGATAATGAGTCACTTATAGATGTAGTTATGCAGAATTTTGCAAATTAGCAGCTTTAACCTTTGATTTTTCTTTTTACACTTTAAATTACTTATCACTTTGTAATCTAGTATATAGGTTACAGATAAAAGAAAAATTGACAATGTAGCGATTATTTCGCTTCCCTCCCCGCCTAAATATCTCCGATTATTTAAAAACATTTAAGAATTTATTCTTATTGTTATCTATTATTGTAAAAAAATTTTATTCACAGCTTAGACAAAAAATTCCTGGTGATTTTGAAATCGAAAAGTTAGGTTTGCTCACTATTTTGAATTAACGTTATTCCATTATCCAAAACTATTGGCATGCGCGCGTGTTGAACTGATCTGAACAGCTGAAACGTACAGAAAGAATTTGAATTGCTTTGACCATTTAAAACAAAATGCTTGATGCTTATATTAGTTTTTTTGCTGCATAGTTTAGTAAAATTATTATAAATGTTGTTCGAGACGAAAGCTTAAAGTGTCTTGATATATAAGAAAATCTAAATCATTTTAAATATTATTCGAATCAAGAGTCAAAAGGTCGAACAATAAATTCAGGCAGAATCATTCTTTAATAGCGACAATAATCTGAGTAAAATTTAATCCCATTTAATAAATTAAAGCGTGTGCGAATAACATTACAATAAACTTAAAAAGGAAGGGTCCAATTAAAATTAATATAGCAAAAGATTTTCGAATGTATAGATGTGAACACGTAAAATTGGTAAACATACACTAAAACTCACCGAAATCTGATCAACCAACAGCGTCAGTTGTGTTAGCACTTTCCTGCCACGGTCGAGCCAGAGCGTAACTTGACGCAGGTGCTCGATAAAGGTAACAAGTCCGAGAGAGCGAGACTTGGTTCCCTGCACCTACATAGAAACAGTGCAATAGATATTTTAAAACATAGATTATACAATCTTGTTGAATGGCCGATAACAAATTGTTAAAGCGATTCAACACTCACTGTCCTATAATTGCGCACAGTTAAAAAAAAGGAAAAATTTACAATTATACGTTACTGGAAACAAAATTCAGGCGCGCATCGAACCTCACAGCGTTCCCACTTCACACACAAAAGTACAAGAAATGAAGACACTTACACTTCAGGACATTTAACGTTGGATCACTCGATGATTCTAAAATCAAATATCCCATTAGGCTCTTGCCAAGAAACGTCGATGCCTAGAGTTCATCGGCGAAGCTGAAGGAGTCGAACTTTAGCTTCCTGGGTCGGTTTAGCAATGAATTACCTGCAATAAAAAGAAAACACAAAGGTTACACAAAGAGATTTGCTCTTGTGTTAAACAAGTAATATTTAAACGAAAGAAATAGCAAATAGTTCACTCATCTGACAAGTAGCAACAGGCTGTACTACTTGGAATTGATGATCCAGGGTACCTTCAAGTTCATTCACTCGTAACTTTTGGTTTAATCCACGAAGAGGTCCAAAACATACACACACGATTAGGGACCATACTCGCGATTTACAAATTACGGATTTTATTGAGAAATAACACATTTACACAAAAATAATTGAATGGAAAATATGCGACGCGACGACCGGGAGGTTAAGTACGCGAGCATACAGCGTGTAGCAGCCGACGCCATGTGTTTATTCAGAGCAAGCACCAGCGCAGGCGGGTGGAACTAGAGGCGACACTAGGGAAACTATAGTGGTGTTGGCCTAGTTCAATAGCACCAGTACGGTGGCCATTTTGAAGAATACCGAGCGCGCGCAAAATTTGAAATAAGCAAAAGATTTGATAAACTTTTACAGTTTGTTTAAAGGGAAACGAATACACACAAAGCAGATTAATTTTGACCACACAATCCGCACTCATTCACCCTTCGAACCAGTTTGATATAATTCCTGGTAATCTTGCGCCACACGCATTAGCGACCTATAACCTGATTGAATGAACAACCCCACCATTTAGACCCCTAATAAATTATTTCTTTTTTAAAAAAAAAAGAGGAGGCCAAATTTTGTCTATTTAAAATTTGTATCTACAAATAAAAGAAAGGTGTTCAAAATGAATCTTGGTGACGAAACGAATCCCAGATGTGCCAAGGCGACAACTGCAACCTCATCCGATTCTAATTTCATGCTAATGAATATCATGGCGAATACTCGCGCTTATCAATAGTATAAGCGGTATACCGACTTTTGATTGCAAAAGCAGCCTTCGAGAATACATACAAGACTTAAGAAACGCACCGTCTCTAGTAAGTGAAGACATACAACCACAATTTTTACAGAACACCTTTCATAAAATCATCGAACCATCGAAGCAATTCTTAATTAATAAACAGATCGCAACAGTAGAAGAACTGATAGCACATTTGAAGCAGAGATTTGGACCAGGGAGAAATTTTAGTTATTTTAATAATAAAATTCACAATGTTCGGATACCGTAGGTGAATTCTACGATGAAATTAATGTCCTGCTTGGCAGTGCAAAAACAGCACTCCAAGAAGAAAAAGGAAACCGTTATAAGAAGGAAATGATGTATTCATTGAAGTCGCTCGCGGTCGACATATTCATAAAAGATTCAACACTGCGTGAAGCATATAAAGAAGCAGTGCGCTTAGAAACGAGAATGGAGGCTAAGATAATTCCGGACTCCAGACCATACCGTGGTAGAAATCATGGCTACAACAATCAAAGACTGTATAATGAACCACAAATTGAAGTAAACTATAGAAATAATAGAAGATGTCCACTCAGAAACTGCGTTAGGTAGAAATTTACTTCCCCATGTCTTCTTTTTGTCCAGTACTACTAGAGTCCCATCGCTTTTGCCACTCCGTCATTGTTACTTTCCTAGCGGCATTCCAAATTCCTATCTTGGTTTTGCCGCTGTCTCGTGTTTTCCTTCGTCGATTGATTTCCTCTCCCTTGCTAATAGGTCTATTGGCGGGAGACCGGCAATAACGCAGACTGCCTCGTCCGATACCGTACGGTAAGCAGACGCGACCCTAAGTGCATTTCGCCTGTGCACTGAGGAGAGCTTTCGTCCATATGCCTTCACCAGTACAGCGTCTGCCCATATCGGGGCTCCATACAACATGATTGATGTACTAACGCTTGCCAGTAGCGTTCTGCGATTCTGTGTGGGACCACCCACATTTGGCATCAGCCGCGCCAATACTGCGGTAGTTTTCGCGGCTTTCTCTCCTGCTGCTTCCAAGTGCTGTTTAAAGGTCAGCTTTGCGTCTAACGTTATACCTAAATATTTAATAGTCGGTTTAGAAGTAATTTCATGACCGCCTATTCTCAAGGTGATTGTCTCCCTCTTCTTTCTGCTAGATATTAGGATTGCCTCCGTTTTATGGCTTGCAAGCTCCAGATTCGCATTATTTAGCCACTTCTGTATTTTAATGATAGCTTCACTAGCAATTTCAGCTACCTCTTCTTTCTCTTTTGCTACTAACACCAAAGCTATGTCGTCTGCAAATCCTACGATCACTGCTCCTTCTGGTAATTGTAGCTTGAGTACGCCATCGTACATAATGTTCGACAACGATGGGCCCAGTACAGACCCCTGTGGAACTCCCCCGGTAACCTTTTAATTCACCGTGCCCTCCTCGGTCTCGTATAAGAGAGTTCTGTCCTTGAGGTAGTCAGACATTATTGTTCTTATATACGGAGGAACTTCTAGTCTCACTAGTGCTTCGTGAATTTTGCACCAATTTGCAGAGTTAAATGCATTTTTAACGTCAAGTGTAACCACCGCGCAGTACTATTTCGCCCCGCCTTTCCATCTTTTCCCGCTTATGGCTGTCCGTGCTGTATTCACCACTAAGCCGATAGCGTCTAATGTTGAGCGACACTTACGGAAACCATACTGGTGTTCCGCAAGTCCCTCTGGCCCCTCGGCTTTGTCTTCCATCCTAACGAAGATTATGCGCTCTAATACTTTGCCCGGTGTATCGACCATGCAGAGCGGTCTGTATGACGACCCTTCTCCAGGTGGTTTGCTACCCTTTGGTAGCAACACAAGCCTTTGCTTTTTCCAGTTTCGTGGAAACGTTCCTTCTGTGAGACAAGTGTTGTACAAGTCGATAAACTCTGCTGGGTGAGCCTGGATGGCATGTTTCAATGCAATATTGGGTATGCCATCAAGTCCTGGAGCCTTATTGTTTCCAACCCTCCTGCAGGCTGATAGTAGCTCCTCCTCCGTAATTAAGGGTATATTATCTACATCTATTTCTTCTACCATAGCACATGGAATGTCCGGCTGATTTGGGAAGAGTATTGTTATCACCCTGCTTAGTACCTCTGGGCACTTTGGTGGGGGTATGTAACTTCCTTTGATCTTCTTCATGACAATTTTATAAGGTCGGCCCCAAGGGTCTTCATTGACCTCATCTTGCAGCTCTCTTAAACATCTTTGTTTACTCTCTCTTATACACCTTTTAAGGTTGCGCTTTGCTTCTTTCATTTTTTCGTTGCAGTTCTCCACCGTATCCATTCCTCTACCGGTTCGGTAGAATTACTTCCTTGCCCGTTGTTCTAATCTTCTAGCTCGATGGCAAACGTTGCGCGCTTGTTTGATCTTGTCATTCCACCAATATGCTGGTAGCCATCTTTGACTGGTCACTTTTCTCGGCATTACCGCGTCGCACGCTTTGGTGAGCTGGCCCGTCATTTGTGCAGCCTTGTCGTCTGCTGATCCCGTCAATTGAATATTGTCAAACATCGTAAAGAATAACTCTTTGTCATACTCTTTGGTTTTCCATTCAGTTCTCGTACTACTGGGATTTGTACAGAATTTCCTATTTGGTCCGCCTAGCTCCATTATTATAGCTAGGTGATCACTATTTGTGTAGTGATCACTCACGATCCATTTGCTTACCTGCCTTACGAGGCAGTTACTGACAAATGTCAAGTCTATGAATGACTCTGCATCTCGTTTTTTGAACGTGGGGGTGTCGGCTTGATTCAGCAACACCAAGTCTAGTAGCGTGAATGCCTCCAGTAGCACTCGTCCCCGTTTATTGGTTCTGCTACTACCCCACTCGATCGCCCATGCGTTAAAATCTCCTGCTATTATAACTGGTTTTTTATTCGTAGCGTCTTGCATCAGCCGGTCCAGTAGTTGTTGAAACTGCTCTATTGATGCGCTAGGCGGGACGTAACAACTGTATACATGTATGCCGCCTATTTTCGCTCTTACGAAGCCATTTTCCTTGTTTACCATCTTGCCCTGGAAGGTAAAGTCTTTGCAAGCCCAGATTGCGGCTTTACCTGAGGCGTCAGATTCCCAGGATGGTTCATTCAAATCTTTGTACTGCTCACTGACGAGAGTGACATCGAACTTGTGTTCTCGTACAAACTGACAGAGAAGGTCTTGCGCAGTCTCACAATGGTTGAGATTTAGCTGGACTATTCTCATTACCCTTTCCTGATTATTTTAACCGCTGCTTGGTAGGCTGGGCATAATTAGCTACCAGTGACATGGTTCGTCGGTATGTTGTCGCCTTTTTTTCGGCACAGTAAACAACACGGTTCATTACGGCAGATATTTGCTTTATGCCCCGTCTTACCGCATTTGTAGCAGCATTTGCTGCTATGCTGCGGATCAGTACACTTGATAGCGACGTGGCCGAAACCAAGGCATTTATAACACCTAAGCGGCCCCTTACTGCGGTTCGATATACGGATCCTACAGTTGATCCATCCAATTTTAATTTTCTCTAGCTTTGTGAACTTGGTCGCTATTTCTTTCGACACTTGCACAACAGCTATTTGCGTATCTCCGTACGCTTTTCTCAGCGATTTTACGGCAGTGATCTCAATCACATCTCTTTCTCCTATTTCCCTTTGCAAGGCCTCCAGTACCTCCTCTTTTGAAGTAAGTATGTCGAGGTCCCTTATTTCAAATGTCTCCTCTTGCTGCAGTGTTTTTATTGTGGTTCCTTCCACTAGTACTGCTTTAACCGCTTCTTGGAAGTCTGCGGTTTTAACTTCTTTTGTGCGTTTGTGCTCTATGAGGAGATCTCCCGCCACCGTTTTGCGTATTTTGTTTACGCTATCTCCTATAGCATTTAGTGATGAGCAGTTCTCAATGTTGACAAAATGTCCACGTAGCTCCTTCCTTCCGGCGCCTTAATGATAAGAGCGTCCGGTCTGGTCGGTCTTGCCCGCTGTGTTTTATCTCTACTGGTCCTACTCTGGTTGTTAACGCCAGGAGCCTTGTTGTTCTCCTCACTTAACTGTTTCTCCTTTTTTTTGCCTTTCTTGTAACGACCTCTTGCCAAGTTGCCTCTTTAAGTCTTTTACTCTCTTTCTCCTGTTTGTTACTCCTATCCTGCGGAGTATTTAAGGCCTCCCTTGGTTTATCCGCCTTTTTCGGTTTCAGACTTGGTGTTGTCTGAGTTTCCTTGCCTTCCGTTCCTGGATGTTGGCACTGTAGCAGGTCATCCTCCGCGCTGCACAAACTTTTATACATGACACTAATGCTTCGTGCCATGTCCTTGATAGTTTTATGGACGTTATTTTTGTCCCTTACATACTCTCTTAGTTCCTGGATCTTTTCTCCTAGACGCTCCAGCTGGTCATTTTTTCTTTCAAGGTTGTAGTCCCAGTTTGAGTTACTGCCTCCTTGATTTACCTGCTCTTGTTCCGTCCGTATTGCCCTTTCAGAAATAGTCTTTATTGGACTACACTCCATGGCAATCGTTTCTCTACTGAGACTGCTGTTATCGTCCGATCTCTGGGTAGGGAACCCAGTTTCTAAGACACTTTTTGGGGTATCCGAAGTCCCCAAGTTTGGTTTCTTTGATGTACTATGCATTTTTATTTTTATTTATCCTCCTCTTCCAACTTTAGTCACCTACCTTCCACTGAGCTCTCTCCGCGAAGCTATGCTTCACAGGTGTGAATTCTGGCCTCATGCCCCAGCGCAAGTCTTCCTCAGAAAGCCTCCGGGAAAGGGTGACGAGGCCCCCCCTCTGACCACAATAGGGCCCGTTCCGGGCGCCACCCGGCACTATTGAGATCATTGGGATTTTCGCCGGATGATAGGGCAGCTAGGGCGTGTCGGCGAAACATCCCCGGGCCCCTGTACTTTCCGGCAGCCTGGGAGTGTCAGAACCTAGTTTGTCTCGTATCCTTTCCCTTCAGCAGCCGAAGTCGAGTCGGACTGCGGCAATCGGCGAGCGCCTGCTTAGTCATAACCCTAAGATCAAACCTTGTTTCCGGTAGTGACAGATCTTCAATAAGCTGCTTGGTCCGCGGGAGATATTTTATTTCTCTCCTACCCTCTGTTTGCAGCACTACGTACGTAGTACTATGCGCTTACAGCGAGCATTCTTCTATCCGCCACCCGAGGACGCGCCACATGGGGTACAGCTCCCCCTCGTGGTGTGTGTGTGTGTGTGTGTGCGTGTATGTGTGTGTGTATTAGTATCTTTTTCGTCAATTTCATTGTCACACAAAATACATACTGAGAGATCAGTCCCTGCCATTGCTGCACGTTTATATCTGCAAAGTAACAATTTTTTTTCTATTAATAATACAACTAGTACAAATATATATGAAAATAACCCTACGCTCTGCACATGATAATTATACACAGAAACTTACTGCATGAAACATCGTTAGTAAAATAATTTAAAAAAAAATAATTGAACAAAGTATGTGTAAATTTCTGTGTAGAATTTTCATTATCTATTATATTATAAAATTAATACTCACCAAAACAAATGAAAAATAATTGGACGCTTATACTCCACGTGCGTTTTCTATAACACTTAACTATTTTGTAAATTATTCACGAAACAAATTGAAAAAATACTATCAAAAATAATATCAATACACTGTGTATATAGTTCGCTTGTATATTACGATGCTCTCTTCGAGGTTAGGAGATGAACTGCTGCGCTCGAAATACTGAGACAAACTGCTCCACTCAAGGCCTACTACACACATATATATTGTAGCATTTTTTAGTATATTTTTTGTTAATTTTAGAGTAGAATTTCGTGGACGATTACTTTCTTAAATTATATGTTAATAAGCCTTGTAAAAGTATTCCTTGTTAAAATTTCGCTATAAAAGTACCAACGTAAGTTTTGTAACGGCGACTCTAGCGTGACTAAAGTTGCACTGCGGAACTTGTATGGTCGATGCGGTGGGGAGGAAAAGACGGCGTCCGACTCAGTTACAAGAGAGCACCCGACCGTCCCACATGTGCAAGGGACTGATCTTTTTTTTTGGAATTTCTAACCTTTACTGTACTTAATAAAACCTGTGTGTTCATGAATTTAATTTATTGCACTGTTGTGATTTCGTCCTTATCCTGTACGCTACATTCTGGCGACCGTGACAAGACTTGTGTTAACGGGCGTACACGGGTAAGAGGCAGTGCAATTGATTTTTGTGAATAAAGATGCGCCCAATGAAGCCGTAGCTGAATCTACGCTAGCTGAGATAGAATGCCGAATAAAACAATTAGCTACGATAGACAAAGCGATTTTCGACGCGTTGATAGAGGTGGACAAATCGTCGGATCAAGAGCTGAACAAAGAGATGGACGGCGCAGAAGAATACAAACAATATGAATTGGCAAAGCTAAAAGTTGTGCGTCTCAGCCAGAAACGGCCCCCCGTTCCTCTTCTGGGAACCGCAGGCACGTCGGGCGGCGCCAGCAACGGTTCTCGGAAGTTCAAAATGCCGAAGTCCGAAATAAAAAAGTTTAACGGCGATCCTAAGGAAAGGCTGAGGTTTTAGAGCTCCTTCAATAAAGTGCACGACGATTTCGATATATTTACCGAGGACAAATTCGATTATTAGCAACAGTCCATGATAGAAAATTCGCGCGCGAGTGAATATGTAGACAGTTTTCTGCCCACTGCCGAAAATTATCCGAAAGTGATACAAGGACTTAAGGCTAGGTTTGGTCGCAAGGATTTACTCGTGGACGTCTACATGCGCGAATCGGTAAAGCTAGTATCAAGCAAGTCGGAGAATACACTGGTCAGTGTTTAAGACAAGCTCGAGACGCAATTACATTCACTCGAATCGCTAGGGATCACGACGAATACATGTGCAGCAATGCTATTGCCTCTGGTCGAATCATCCTTGCCAGAAGAAATTCTCCGAGCATGGCAACGAAAGGGTAATGACGGGGCGGTCGCTTACACGCGTTTAGAGAGTCTCATGAAGTTCTTGGAAGAAGAATTCCAGAACGAGGAGCGTAATCAGATGGAGAAAAAAGGTTTTGGAAATGTGGTGACATCATGCGAGCAAGCAGAACCACCGGCCGATAAAACAGGGAAGAAAAACAAGCCTAACCCGAAAAGTAAAGACACAAACGCCAATGCTGCCGCTACGTATGTTTTTTGCCAGGAACTACATGAAAATGCCAACTGTGAAATGGCTAAATGAATGGAGTTCGATGCTAGACCGTCTATTGCGAAAGATAAGCGTCTCTGCTTCGCATGTCTGAAACCGAACCATTGCTCACAGTGGTGTTGAAACAAAATAAAGTGTCCATGGTGTGGCGCTAAATATGTGTTACTGATGTACCGCAAAGTCTCGCGGAGTAAGCAGACAGACAATAAAGGAAACGGGTTAGAGAAAAAGACCGAGAGTCTGACCATATCCTGCAACAACGCGTCAGGTAAGACGGACATGTGTTTGCAAACACTACGAGTGAGGTTACACGGTGCGAGCGGCGATTGTATAGTACGCGTCCTTATCGACCGAGGCTCGTACAAGTCGTACGTGCTGGGGAGCGTCGCGCAGAAGATGCGTCTGAGCATCATCGGACAACAATCTATGGTTCACTTGATATTTGGAGGGGTCAAAACAGCACCACGCGACCACAAAGAATACAAACTATACCTCAGCAGTCTAGACCGAAGTACGAGTGCTGCATAACCGCATTCGATGAAGAGGTCATATGCCGTGATCTACCGATCTACCAGTCGTCTCAGTAGGGTCATGGATGCAGAAGCTCCAAAATACAGGGATTTCGTTGAGTGATACATTGGAGGACAACGGGCTGATCTCGTTGTTGATAGGAGCAGACATCGCAGGGCGATTATATACGTGAAAAATCATGCAGCTAGAGAACGGACCCACAGCTCTAGAGCAACTATGTTGTTCAAGCCCATTTATCAGAAATTAAAAAGTAGTTCCAGGAGACAGTCCGAGTGAACAAGGAAGAGCGATACGAGGTCAACCAGCCGTGGAAGGAAACCCACCCTCCCCTGGGTAGCAACTACTGGGCTGGTGAGAAACAACTACGTGAACTGACGAAGCAGCTGGACGAGCAAAATACGTATGAAAAGTTGGACCAAGTTTTTGATGCGTGGATCGACGAAGGCATCATAGAGAGAGTTTCCTACTCAAAAGAAGATCAAAACGGATACTGCCAACTACTTAGTGTCGCAGTCAAGCTCCTCAGCACGACACCGTATAGACCAATCTCTGACGCCTTAGCCACTACGAAGAAAGAAGGGAAAAAAGGAACGTCCGTAAATCAATGTTTGGAAACCGGTCCCAATTTAATAGAATTAATTCATAATATTATACTTAGATTTAGAATGTATAAAATAGGTATGACTGCAGATATAGCTAAGGCGTTTCAGCAGATCAGTGTCGCACCAGCTGACCGAGACGTACTGAAATTTCTTGTGGAGTAAACCGGAATCCAGGGAAATCGTAATTTATTGCCACCGTGGAGTCGTATTTGAAGTAAATAGCAGTCCATTTTTGCTTGGTGCTACGAGTCACCGAGTACATTCCAAAGATTTCGTGAGTCGTTGAGTAATAAAGTCATCGCAACTCCCGATTACTCAAAGTGGGAGGATGTAGGATTTTTAGTATATTATTTGTTAATTTTAGAGTAGAATTTCGTGGACGATTACTTTCTTAAATTATATCTAAATAACACTTTTAAAAGTATTCCTTGTTAAGATTCCGCGATAAAAGTACCAACGTAAGTTTTGTAACGGCGACTCTAGCGCGACTAATATTGCAATGCGGAACTTGTATGTTCGATGCAGTGGGGAGAAAAAGACGGCGTCCGACTCAGTTACGAGTAAGCACCCGACCGTCCCAGATGTGCAGGGAACTGATCTTTTTTTTGGAATTTCTAACCATTACTGTACTTCAGATTAATAAAACCTGTGTGATCATGAATTGAATTTATTGCACTGTTGTGATTTCATTGGAAATATACCATTACTTCTCAGAATTGTCAAATTTATTAGTGTTTCGAATTTCCAGATTTACAATTTTATTCAATGAACATGTTAACAGAAATACGCGTAAAAGCAATAAATATTTGTAAAGCTATCATGTGTACTACTACATGTAGTATAAACGCGATCGTTGAAGAGATCCGAAAAAACCATAAAGTTATTTAATATTATAAATTGAGCATGAAAGTTAAAGTATTAATTAGATAATATGTTGGAATGTAAAATTATTATTTTACAGATAAAAAGAATAAAATATGACGAAAAGAATAAAAAAAATAGGATGAAAATAAAAATTAAATATTTTGGGGTCTATTTTTTGTCTGAATCGAAAATAAATACGATATTCGTGTTCATCTCGTTGAGCTACCCCAGATTAAGTATAAAAAAATTTTTTACGTGATGTAGAAGCTAATCTAACAATGATTTTGCAAGCGCAAGCGATTTTAAACACGCGAAATCAGTTTTCGGAGAGAGCGCGCTCCGCCTACCCCCACTCCGCCGGCCGATCCCCTGACGCGCTCTCCGCTCGCACGCTCCACTTTATTATTTAATTACTGACACTGCAAATCAATGAACCATATCGTAGTATTTTTTCCTGAAAAATATAAGTATTCAATATTAACCTCTTCAAAAGTCTCGCTGTAAAATGTTAATTACCTCTTGGAGATTTTTTTGAAAACAAAAAATTATCTCGGCTTTACATGGTCGTAGGATAAACATTTTTTTTAAATACGCGAAAACGTGTCAGCGATTCGTTTTTTGAAGAGTCATTTTCATAAATTGAAAATTGTAATATAAACTTGAAAAAAACATGCTAAAAAAGGTGCAATTTTTTCAGTCATTCTTGAACCATCAAAATTAAAAAAATTGTTCCATTTCGTCAATAGGATAGTACAAGTCTCCAAAAAGAGAATCAGCCCAGAATCGTTACTGTGTGTTACGTGACAACTTTCCTGTAATCATATTCGAAGAATTATTTCGAATAAAATTTGGAAAGTTCTACACATAAAAGGTACAGCGAGACTCAAGGCCATAAAAGTATCAGGTAACCAAGAATATCGCTGATCTAAACTATTTTCCCTCCGCTGCTCGAGACCGCGCGTTCAAAGCTACGCTGCAGTTTCGGCGCTTGTGCAGTTGCTAGGCCCCGTAAGACCTAATGAGTGTAAGAAGTGCCGAAACAGTGACGTAGTTAAGGGGAGGAAAAACTCACGCAAGCGTGGGAGGTCCGGAAATACTTCCGAGCGTCCCCAAGCGACGCTACCTCACGGCACTCCGACTCGAGCCAAGCTGCCGAGCGGACATACATTTTTAATTTAATTTTGTTGATTTCGTTTTCTATTTCTATTTCACTTGTTAATTTCTCAATTACAAATCCTAATTTAGTTTTATCGTGTCTAATTCAATTATCAATAAACAAGTTCTCACATTGGAAAATTTATGTGCATTTAAGATTGATTCAAATTTTAAAATCCAAAGTCCGAAATCCCAAACAAGTCCAAACGGAGATCCTGACCAGAGGATGAGAGGAGTATTTACGAAGCAACAGAAATGACCCTTCTCTTTTTTTATCTGCCACAGAGAGAAGGTAAGCGAGATCTTCATTTTATTGTTTCTTTTAAAAGAAGAGAGAGAAAAATAAAACACCGCGACAATCAGGAGCAATTTCGTAAGCTGAGTTTATCCCACAGCTGTATAGTTGTGCGCGTGCAAATAACTTACAAACTTTTTTTGTATAAGTGACAAAGCGTCGCTTAACAAAATTGGAGGACCCACCGAGATCACGCTAGACTGTCAAATTATAGTTGTTTTTCTCTCTCTGCTGCATGAGTGTAAAAGTTTCAGTAACCTAGAAAAATAGGAAAATATATATATTAAACATTAAATAAAATCAAGGATAATATAATAAAAAGTGCGCGAATAAATAAATAATAACGCGAAGAAAGCTAATAAATATTCAAAAGAACGGGAAATATAAAAGAATTAGACAACGATCGTATTACTTGGCCGCGTGCTATCGGCAACAGCAGACGGGTGTAGAGGCATAGCGTGGCGTCGTGCAATGACGTCACAACCACGCTTTGAGTACAAAGACGCGGGACTGAATATCTGGAAAGAATACAAAGGGATTTTAAATAGTTTTAGAAAGGTTTTAAATTAAATGTTTAATCTCATTAATTAATTTTATAGTTATAATAATTAATTGATTAAAATTTTGTTATACTGTTCAACGCAAGAATTATAAAGATTGTATTAAAAAAGGATATGCGAATTTAAACTCCATTTATACCAAAAAGGTCCAGTTTATTCCAAATATTGTTTAATTCAAAGTAACAGGTCGAACAACAAATTTTGCAAAAGTTATCCCTGTAAGATTTTTATGTGCGTTTAACAATCATAATACATGTCGCATTTTACCCCGTTTAAAAAAATTTTTGAAAGGAAGTTGTGAATAATTGTAAAATAAAATTAGAAGGGAATGGCCTATTTAAAATAAGCGTGCCTAAAATTTGTTCATATATGTCAGGTGTGAACACATAAAATTCACACGTACCAAAAGAAGTCACTAAAAATCTGGTCGACGAACAAGCGTAAACTGTGTTGGCACTTTTCTGCCACAGTCGAACCAGGGCGTAGATGACGCAGGTACTCAATAGAGGTGATAGACCCCGGAGAGTGTACTTCATTCTCTGCGCCTATATATAAATATATTAATGAGCATTTCTAAAAAAAAGTGATGATATAATTTTATTGATTGGTCGACAACAAAAAGGTAAGGCCATTCACAATCGTTGTCTTATACCCATATTAGAACAAATGATTTAAGGGTTTACATACCAATGAAGTGGTGTTCGCGAACAAAAGGAAGTCCTCGGATACACTCGTCGGGCGTATAAAAATTACTCTCAACTGTAATAAAGACATACAATTTACACGAAGCAACTTGCTCTTGTGCTGAATTGATAAAATTTAAATTAAAATGTTATTAACAAAATACTTATCTAGCAAGCAGGAATAGGTTGCACTGCTTGCAATATACTGGCTCGGGTCCTAGAAGATTTCCACTTGCAACTTTGGTTTTTATTAACTAAACAATCTGAACAACATACACACGGATAGAGGAGACACTCGCGAACCTACAGATTATGGGTTTCATCAAGAAATAACGCGTTTTACATAAAATACTTCAACACAACGCAATACACAGCGTGTAGCAGCCGACCCTTCATGTTTTTTCAGAGTAAACACCAGCGCAGGCGTAGAACTAGAGGCGACACTAGGGATACTATAGTGGTGTAGGCCTAGTTACTTGGCACCTCTACAGCGGTCATTTTTGGAGAGCATAGAATGTGCACGAAATTCAAATTACAATTCATTTAAAGTCGACATGTAGATGATGTTTGACAATAAATATTAACTAATCATTATAAATAAATTATCAGAGTGCCAATTTAAATAAATAAACAATTTTTTTTGACAATAAAATTTTCTTGGGAAATTTTATAATTTTACTGGTTTGATTTTCTCATAAATAAGATCTATCACAGATTATTACAATAAAGATCAATTATTTAAATAACTAGAGCGAAATTCAGATACCATCCAGTTTTCTTGTTATTTAAGCATGTGAGTATCCGAGTCTGCAATTTACTAATAGTTGATTATTAAATTTAGATTAACAACAAATGAATTTTAATAATAATAATACTATTGGTTTCTTGTTTTTTTTTATACAGGGTGTCCCATTTTAATTTACCACCCCCTAAAACTGGTTAATAATTTGCTCTGAGAAAAAAATGTTTCAAATAAAATTTGTTGGGTTCGAAGGGAGGCATCTTTTGGCTATTTTAGCTGCGACCTTGAAAATGACCTTCAAGGTCATGTGAAAGTCAAGACCAAATTTTCATATGAAATGTGCATATTTTTATTTCGGATTCTACCAAAAAAGAGAAACACTTTTTGTCCGAATCATTTTTTGAAAAAATCCTAAATTTTTGTTGTAAACGGCTTTAAAAAAGTTGAAAACATTACTAATATCTCTTATTGCCCCACCCTTTAAAAGAAGTTAAAAATTTGCTCTGAGAAAAAAGTGTTTCAAATAAAATTTGTTGGGTTAGAAGGGGGGCATCTTTTGGCTATTCCAGCTGTGACCTTGAACATGACCTTCAAGGTCATTTGAATAAGATTTATCACAGATTCGGGTTCTACTAAAAAAGTAACACTTTTTGTCTTAACCATTTTTTGATCATCAATAGGTAGATCTCCCTTTAACTGAAAAGTGAATTTGTTCTAGAAATAAGCTGTTTTAGATGAATGTTACTAGCTTCAAATAAAGACAGAGGTATCCTTTGGATCACTTAAAGCAAGACCTTCACGTCCAGCCACTTAAGGCAAGACCCCGTCCAGCCACTTAAGGCAAGACCCCGTTCAACCACTTAAGGCAAGACCCTATCCAGCCACTTAAGGCAAGACCTTAACGTCCAGCCACTTAAGGCAAGACCCCGTCCAACCACTTAAGGCAAGACCCTATCCAGCCACTTAAGGCAAGACCTTCACGTCCAGCCAAGGCAAGACCCCTTCGTTCAGCTAGTCATGGAAATTTCAACGTCTCAAGTGCTCTATCAATTGCCCATTTTGTTGAATGCACATTTGTATTCTCTGCCGAAAAATTCTTTGGACATCTATTAATGTTTGTGGGGTGAACGCCCGGAATGCTGCAACAATTCTCTCCATCATATTTTGTGCCATCGTCGGGGCTTCCGCGTAAACTCTCTGCTTCACGGCCCCCCACAGAAAGAAGTCCAATGGAGTCAAATCTGGCGATCGCGCAGGGAATTCACAGATTGGACTACCAATTCCAATCCAACTATTTGGGTATGTCGCGTTCAGAAATCTCCTGACAAGTAGTCTACGATGAGCGGGATCACCATCTTGCTGGAACCACATGTCTCGCCTTATTTCTAGCGGACTGTTTTCTAGAAGAGGTGGAATTTGGTTCTCGAGAATATCTAAATAAAGCTCGCCGTTTAAATTACGGTCATAAAAAATTGGACCCACAACGTATTCCCCAACTATGCCCGCCCAAACATTAATTGACCGTATACGTCTTTGTATACGGTGATCTCGCTGTCAATGTGGATTTTCTTCTGCATAATAATGCGCGTTATGAAGATTAACTCCTCCCATATTGTCGAACTTTGCCTCGTCTGTAAAGAGAGTCCGATCAAAGAAAAATGGATCTATGCGCATTCGTGTTTCCGCCCATTGACAGAATCTAAGTCGCCTGGCAGGATCACCAGGCTCAATGGCATGTGTAAGGTGCAAGTGATATGGATGAAATCTAAAATGACGCAATACACGGGAAACTGTTGATCTGGGTACTTCATGCATTCGCTGAACTTGTCGCATCGAAATATAAGGATCCTCGGCAATTACAGCACGAACCCCAAGCGCAATATGCTCTCTTGGGCCCGTCCGTCGCCTCTTCCTTCTTAAGTTACCTCCTTGAGCTCTTATCGTTAGAAGTTTAATATTCCTCCCACTAGGATGACGAGCGTCCGGATACCTTTCAGCGTACAGCCTCGCTGCAGCCTTGTAATTGTCGTGACAGTCTCCCAGAATCTTGATCATGTTGACTATCTCTACTGGCGTGTAGTCAGCTATTATCTGTTGTAGGTAGATTTTTTAGGGAATATTTAATCTTACTAGAAATAATTTATTATAAGTATTTTTCTGCTCTGAAATTCAGAAAGTCAATGAAAACCTAATGATGAGAAGCATTGAGGAGCTGTAAGAATTTACAAGCTTTACCAATAGAACGATAACGAAGCAAAAAAATGTCTTTTATCGAGAAATAAAGCATTTACGAGAAAAATATTTCTTAAAAAGATTCTTAAATTTTCATTAAAAAAACTAAGCTTGATTTTGATTCTCAGTTGAAAACATGCCCCTTACTGCTCAAACTTGCCCCAGATGATGTCAAACTTGTCCCAGTTGTGACCGTAAACTTGCCCCAGATGATGTCAAATTTTCCGCAGATGACGTAAAACTTGCCCCAGAGAATGTCAAACATACCCCGAAGATTGCAAACTTGCCCCAGAGGATGTCAAACATACACCGAAGATTGCAAACTTCCCCCATGTGATAAAAAATGAATCAGATTAGCGTTCTAATGAACTTTGATTCTGTTGATAAATTTTTTGGTAATTTCATTTCTTTGAAATAGAGAGTATTTTCCATTAAAGTGATGGTTCTTTCTTAAAATGAATTTTAGGTTCGAGGTCAAGGTCATAGCCAAGCTTCAATTGCCGGAATAAAAATCGAGGATTACCGTTAAATAAATTGACTGACCTTCGAATGACCTTGTTGGTTAAGGACAAGTTCATGGCTAAGGTCATACTTGGACTTAAATTTGTAAAATTGTGTACGTTTCTAATTCCTCGGATAAAATGTAAAATTTTTAACTTCTTTTAAAGGGTGGGGCAATAAGAGATATCTAGTGATTTTTTCAACTTTTTTAAAGCCGTTTACAACAAAAATTTGGGATTTTTTCAAAAAATGATTCGAACAAAAAGTGTTTCTCTTTTTTAGTAGAATCCGAATTTGCCATAAAAATATGCACATTTCATATGAAAATTTGGTCTTGACTTTCAAATGACCTTGAAGGTCATGTTCAAGGTCGCAGCTAAAATAGCCAAAAGATGCCCCCCTTCGAACCCAACAAATTTTATTTGAAACATTTTTTTTTCAGAGCAAATTATTAACCAGTTTTAGGGGGTGGTAAATTAAAATGGGACACCCTGTATATTGAGGATTTTTGCAATATCATTACCGATTGAGGCATTCCTCTAATGCGTCAATGCGTTGAATATTTATGCTTTAATAATTATGTCAAAAATTTTAAATAATAAATTCGCTTTTTTGATCATTTTCATTTAATTGAGTTATTTCAATTTGAAGGTGCAAAATTTGTATTTATTTCAAAACAAGAGTGTAACAGTGATTGTCATTGAAATATATTTTTTTGAGCATTTGTTAAGATAATCTTAGACTCATACATTTTATTTTACCTTTGAGAAATTTTTCATTGGCTGAAGACTTTTCTACCTTTTTCCTTTAGTTTGCTTACAAAAAGCAACTATTCATCATATACCTCATAAGTCAGCTTATCAGAGGCTTTTTCCTGGATCTGTTCAATAGCGGTCACTCTATATCCTAAGGTTTACTCAGTAGCAACCTGATCCTTTCCAGCTCAACAGCGGTCATTGTATGCAATAAAACCACAACCCATGAAGGAAGAAAATTACTCAGGCAGAGAAAAATTGTTTAAGAAAAAGGGATCGGGAAAGAAGTATTTTTCGCAGAAATTACTATTCGAAAAGAAAGCATTAGAGGAAAAACTCAAGGAAATAAATGATCAATTGTGCAATTATTATCGGGAAGCCAATAGTATAAACGCGAATAATAGTAAAGTTTCTGAAGATAATTTAAATTTTCAATCTGAAGTAAGCAAAAAATTTAATGAACTTTTAGAGTTTGCTTTAAGGGAAACGAATAAACGCAAAGACAATTAATTTTTTGACACAAAATCCACATTTAGTCACCCTTGAACCAGTTTGAAGTATTTCCTGGTAACCTTGCGCCCGACGTTTTAGCGACCCATAACCCGACTGAATGAATAACCCGAACATTTAGATATATTATAAAGTATTTTATTTTGAAAGAAGAAAATGTTGAAAGAAGACAGATTTTGCCCATTTGAAATTTGTATATAAAGATACAAGAAGAGCATTCAAAATGAATCTTGGAGACGAAATAAATGCCAGAGGTGCCAGAGCATCGAATGAAACTTCATCCGATTCCAATTTCATGCTAATGAATAGCATGGCAAATACCTTCGCGCTCATGAACTGCATAAGCGGTATTTCTGCTTTTGATGGCAAGAGAAGTCTTAGAGAATATGTATTAGATTTAAGAAACGCAGCGTCTCTAGTGAGTGAAGATGTACAGCCGCAGTTTTTACAGAATGCCTTACACAAGATCACCGGACCAGCGAAGAAGAGCTCAATTAATAAACAAATTACGACAGTGGAAGAACTGATAACACATCTAAAACAAAGATTCGGACCAGGAAGAAACTTCAGTTATTTCAACAACAAGATTCAAAATGTTCGAATGAGAGAACATGATACCGTCGGTGATTTCTATGATGAAATCAACGACTTGCTTGGCAGTGCAAACACTCCAAGAAAAAAAGGGAAACAGTTATAAGAAAGAGATAATGGCTCCATTGAAATCACTCGCAGTAGACATATTCATAAAAGGTTTACCTGCCAATTTAGCAGAAAGAGTGGACCGGACAGTAAACCGAAAACACTGCGTGAAGCCTATGAAGAAGCTGTACGTTTAGAAACGAGAATGGAAGCCAAAATAATTCCAGACTCCAGACCATATCGTGGTAGGAATCATGGCTACAATAACCCCAGACTATATAGTGAACGACGAACTGGAATGAATTATAGAAATAATAGAAGATACTATGACGAAGATCAATATAGAAATAGTCAACATAGAGAACCTCACTACATAGGTTATATGGAGAAACGTTACGAATATGAAGAACCTGAATATTAGGAGTCTGAATGCATAGCCTATGTGCAATATTGATCGCAAAATGTACCACGTGATGGATATTCCGGCAACCACCGCCAAACAAATAGTTATCAACAAAACCATTACCAAGAGAACAATTACAGAAATCCAAATTATGCAAATCGTTACAATAACACAAATTATGGAAATGGATTTCGTCTAAATCAAAACTACAACGACAACCGACAAGAAGATAACAGTTAGCGTGAGAGAAATAATCAAACCCACAGAGGGAGTCAACGAATATTCAATTCTCAAACCGGAAGGTATGAAAATACACAGAATCGGCCCGACAGACGGAATAACAGTAGCTGGCGTAATGAAGATCCCAGATACGACAATCAAAATAATAGGGATAATTTAAACTACCAGCAGGCTCGTCACGAACCCAAGATGACGAGCCAAAACCAGAATTATTCGAGATAAGGCGATCAGCAGACACCAAGGAATATGGACCAAGCAAGTTATCAAAAACAAATGCAGGAGTACAACCAGAATCGAGATTCGAATCAAAGGAGCCTGCACAAAAATCAAGCAAAAGCCCCAGTGATGGCGATACTAACAAGGTCCGCGAGATCGCAAGGATGTTTTCCACGAACTGTAAGGGACCTGAAAACTATAATTGGGAAAATGGAGAGGCAACAGCTGTAAGAATAAGGATACCCGAAGGAACACAACGACCGTACTTAGATTTCATGATAGATAATGGTGCAACCGTGAATGTAATAAAAATCGGAGCTTTGCACGATGATCTACCAATAACACAACAAGTGGACAGCAAGATCAGTGTACCTAGACATACGAGGAACCCCAATAAAATTTCAGTTAATACAGTACGATTTTCCCATAAAGCAAGATGGCATGCTGGGAAGGAATTACTTAAAAAGGAATAAACTGGAATCTCTTACCATAAGAATGCTCTTATGGTGAGTGGTGATGTCATGCATCCCATACCGTTCATGGGACATGAAGAAGAACATAATCCCAGGAATCTAAGAGGATATAAATGCAAACAAGCAAATGAAGTACTAAAAGTGGAAGCAAAAATTGATGACGAGAGCAAATCAATGGAACAGAATATGGAGAACCAAGAAAATGTTACCACGGACAAAGTAAAATACATAATAAAAGCTAGAACTAGACAAATAGTTCAAATTAACCTAATCAAAAGTGACTTGAAGGAAGGCTACATTCCTAGGATACATGTAGGAAATGACAACGTATTTCTAGGTGAAGGCGTGGTCAATAATGTGAACAATACATGCAAAATGATGGCTATAAATACAAGTGAACAGGATGTAATGATAGAAGTAGACCCAAAAGAGTTAATAGCTTTCGACACCGGACCAGACTTTCTACAAGAAACAGACAGTGATTTTGATGGAGATGCAATTGTTGACCAAATCAAAAGATTAGAACGAGTGAAGGCATCAATCAGAAGAAACCATTTGAATAAAGAGGAATTAGAAATTGTGGACCACATAATTGAAGATTTTCTGGATCCATTCCTATTGCCAGGCTCCCGTGCACCGACATGATCGAGCATCATATTCACTTAGAAAATAACGTACCTATAAACACTAAACAATGCAAACATCCTCCTCAACACAAACAAGTTGTAAGAGAAAGCGTAGCCAAAAAGCTCAAAGACAAAATTATAAGAGAATACAATTCTCCCTGTAATTCACCCACCTGGATAGTACCCAAGAAACCAGATGGTCATGGCAACCCAAGATGGTGCATGGTGATCAATTTCAGAGAACTAAATAAGAAAACCATCAGAGATGTATATCCGTTACCAAACATTGCGGATATAATGGATCAATTGGGAGGAGCAACCTACTTTTCGATATTTGACTTGGCCAGTAGATTCCAGCAAATACCGATGGCTCCTGGAGATTGCTATAAGACAGCTTTCACAACAATAAATGGACACTATGAGTACACAAGAATGCCTGAAGAATTGAAGAACGCTATGGCGACTTTCTAATCATAAGATTAGAAAGTCTAAAAATCATAGAATTCGTAGGTCGGAAAAATGTAATTCTTGAATATCTCAACGGAGAGTCAGAAAGCATGTTGAAAAATTAAAGGATGTCGAGGTGCATTCAGACCCGAATTCTGATTAAACCACATGAACAAAAAGAATAATCAAAGGTACAATATCATTTATGCATGTGTAAGGTTCTGATTTACTATGCTGAACCGCGCAGTAATTCTATATACAAATAATTATTTATTTGAGTATAGGTGAACTAGCCTTGACTCGAGAGTCTTCTGTTACTATTAAGTAGGTTATGATTCTAATAAACTATCTCTTTATGGTACTTCTTTGCTATGACTTTATTTAGACGAAGGCCCAATGCTTTGATACAGATGTTACACAGATGTTTTAATCTAATCTTTACGTTTGTTCTTAATGTTACGTATTTACTTATTTCTATATTGGTTCGACTTACAATCCCGTTCGGACACTACTAGTAGATTGCACGGTCGATGACTGGGCGGTGTTTAGTATTATCCTACACGGATGGTTCCGTGGCGTGTTGAGAGTAAGTTCCTTAACTAAGCTGCCGAAGCTAACGCCAGATAGGTTGACGGTCCTTAAGCCTCGTACTGTACCAACTCACGTCCAGAGTATGAAGAATTCCACCGGTTAGCTTCCACGGAGTTTGAGTGGTTTCTAAGCACCCAATAGACGACGCGAAGGACTAAACGGCACTCGTATTCACACACCAGGTCCAGCAGGTACAACACTCGTTGTCCTTGTAAAAAGAGACTTCACTAAAGGCAATATGAGGACTGAGTGCGGGGCTTATAAGGCTTGGCGGATGATCTCAATGTTAGGGTAATAACCAATCACTGATCGCCACCGAAAGTGTCTTACAATATAGGTTGGTGATGGTGCAGAATAAGTAGGTTTTGGGATTGCTGACTCGGGGGTCAGTTGGTTTAATTAGTGGGACGCGTTTGATGTCGTAAACGCGGTTGCTGAAATGCTTACATTGTGATTATCGTCGTATACCTGCGCCTGTACACATACACGCCGTCATACATCATTCTGTATACAGTATATCCATACATATAATTATCTTTTATGAACATGGGACGTTACACCTCCCCCCCCCAGAGTATTGCTGTCCCCAGCAATGGGTGCTGGTGCAAAAAGAAAAAAAAACGTGCGATGTTCATTCACAATATGTTGTTACATAAGTATGTTGTTTAAGAACTTTTCATAAAGTTAATAATATAATGCTGACATATGCATTATCTCGAAAGATTAATAAGTGATTAAAAAAAAATTTTCGGTATTTTGATCTCTAATCCTAGTTGTAAAATTTTTGTTCCGATCCGATCATAATTGCGATTTTTCGTACTTTATTTACAGGATAACAATGTAAATATAAACTATTTGACTAACTTTTATTACATTATTAGTTCGGGGACTCTTAATTGCTAAATTACAAAAAGGTTTGGTTCGAATCCGACCATAATTTTTATTTATTTATTTATTTATTTATTTTATTTATTTTATTTTTTTTTTTTTCGTAGGTCGATAGAGTATCCTTAACTAACAATTTAGGTACAAAAATAACAATTTTCGTACTGTAATTTTTCGAGTTACAGGCCTATAAACATTTGATTGTTGCTACTCATTTTTGGATGTATTTTGACTTCCTAAGGTGCGGTCGAGTACTAAAAGTCCGGAATTATTATTATTTTGTTAGATAATGCTAATTGTTGCAAAATTGATTATTCCGCATGTTTAGTATTTGTATAATATGAACCCTTATGTGGTCTTATTGTAAGTCCGCTAGATTGGAAAGTGCATGTGTGTAGGTATAAGCCTGTATGCAAGTATAACTGGTATTATGTATACTTATATATATACTCTTACCCGTCTTTATGTACACTGATATATACACTCGCATGTCCATACGTTATGTTCATTTATATATATATACTCGCTGTATATATATAAGTATAGTATTGACTGCGAGTGTGACGTACTGCATTCCTGGGTGGGTCGCATTCCTGGATTGGTCTTTTTGACTCTTTAAGTATCCGCTCGGTGGCAGGAGTTACCGCGCTTTGGCGCGAACTCGTGCTTTCGTCACGCCTATACGTATACGCGCGTACTGTGTAAGTTTCGGCGCGAGTTGACAACACGTGAGCGCGAGTGCATTGGCTTCGGATGGTAGTAGCCGCAATGCTAAGTTTGCTGACAATAGATAGAGATAGACAATAGGCCGAAAATGAACTGCTTATTTTCTTGTTTTGTTTGCATAATCTTAAGTATTTGTTGTTACGTTTTCTAAGATAATAAATTTTATTTAAAATTAATCTTTAAGTGAAAAAAAAAATTTCTTTCAAAAATAGAGTTTTATCCCAGTAATTACATTGAACCCACGATCCTATGCTGCTTCCTTTTGCGTAAAAATTAATTACTACCAAAATCATTTAGTCGAAAGAAAGAGAATAATTTGGACACTGGTAAGTTTAAAATACCGTGTCTTGAATTTGTAGTGGTCTTGTCTGGTTGCGCACTAAGTTTACGCCAGTTGTTCGGCGTTTATTGGTTAATTGCAGCGTCGCTGGATTTGTCGCCGGTGTATTGTACACAATGACCTCTCAGGTATTCGGTGGTAGCGTTGTGGATATCCTTGAAATTGCTGATTCTGCAGATGTTCCTAAATTTATTTCTTCAATGTTGCAGGTTTTATATTTAGTATCGTTTTGTAATAATGGGTTGACTGTAACTTTGTTTAAACTGTACTCAGCGATAAAATTTCTCTAACTTATCTTTATGCTTTACTATAAGTTTTCCATTAGATGATTCTACTATGACATTACTATTGTCTTTAATTTCTTTTACAAAAAATTTTCCATAATAAAATTTATCTAATTTCCCATATCTGGGTTCCTTTAATACTCTCACTTCGTCTCCGACAGAAATCTGTAAAGGTCTTGCCTTTTTATCATAGTACTCCTTGTTCTTATGTTTTGATTGTATGAGATTATTCCTGGCTACTGATTGTGCATCTCTCAAACATTCAGTTAGTTCTTGTATGTAATCGTTGTAAGTTTCTAATTCGAATTCGTTCGGCAAACGATTGGGTGTACGGGCTGGTTTGCCGTATACTAATTCATGAGGAGTGTAACCCGTTGATGTATGTACGGATGTATTATACTCATGAATAGCAAAGGGAATTACTTTATCCCAATCTTGTTTGCTTGATGATTTATTTCTTAGAAAGTCTGCTAAGACAGCGTGACTTCTTTCTAAGGATCCATTAGACTGTGGATGGTATGCAGTCGTAGTATTTAATTTAAAATTATAAATTTCGGATAACTGTGACAATAGATTGTTTTGAAAACTGCGTCCTCGGTCGCTTAGAATTATTCTAGGTACTCCAAAATGTACAAAAAGGTGTCGGGTCAAAATTTTGAAAACTGACACTGCATAGTTAGTATATGCACGTTACCTTGCGTAGATTTGCATAAAGGTCCAACTGTATCTATGGCTACTTTATAGAAAACTTCACTTGGTGTATCCGTTATTACCATTGGTTCTCTTGTCTTTACTCTAACCAGCTTTTGTTCTTGGCAGATTTTACATTTGCGTACGAAATCATGTATATCTTCTTTCATTCCTTTCCAATAGTATCGTTCTCTTATTCTTCTATAGGTTTTTCCCATACCACGATGTCCTCCAAACAAACTATTATGGTAATCGTTCAGAACTATTAACTTGTATTCAGGGGCTAGTATCTTACACTCACCGTAACATATCGTTACTGCTATTTGTAAATTTTTCAGTTTTTCCTTAATTTTATTTAATAATACCTCTCGTGGAAGAGTGTCAGTTAGCTCTCCGCTTCTAGCTAATCTAAAAGACTTTAACTTTTTATTCCTAATTTCGTTTGCTAATGTATTTAAACATTTCGATAAATTATCTGGTATAATTTCGTCTTTTTCTTTATCTGAAATAACTAAACTGAAAATGAATCTTTTTCTATTTTGGGTAACTATTACATCACCGATGGTTATCTTGGCCTTCGATAATTCATCGCGATAAATAGCTTCTACGTCAATAAGTAATTTGTTAGTTCCATATGATAAACTTAAATCTTTTGAAATAAAATGTACTATATTATCTTTTAGATATGTTATACATTCTCTAGTTTTTAAAAATTTTAATGATTCACTCGAGTTCACATCTGAATCTACATAGTCGAAAAATACAGATGTTGGTGTGTTTCCAAATCTTGGAGCTGTACTGTCTTCCTTCGGTTTACTATTTATATAAGAAATATTATGGTTGTTGGTAAGTGTTCCGCTTGTGGGTGTTATTATTGTTTTTGTCGTTTTAGGTGGATTATTTTGTTTTTTGGGTTTAGATAATTTTTTTCTTAATTCTTCGTTAATCTCATCCTCCGATTCTTCTTCACTATCCTCTTGTTCTATTGTGGAGAGGTGATGCCAATTGGTGTTTTCGGCCATCTCTTCAGTCCAAGCAGTAGAAGATGCTCTAGGTTGTTTTATGGGTGACTTGAAACGAATTGGATTAGACTGACTATCTGCGTATTCTAGCATCCATTCTCTCACAGTGCTGCTGGGGACTACTGCCTGTGAAGCTTCTCCTAGTAACGTAGGTGGTTCTGAACTCGCTTTCTCTCCTTGTTGTAAGGGTGATGAGCTTTCAATATCTTTCATGAGGTCCCAGTTCTCAGTTGGAGTTTCATGATAGAGCTCTAAGAAATTATCCCAGCACATCGAGAGTGGTTGGTTATTTGTAGTCTCGCTTGGGTTTCCATTAGGATTAATCTCTTTTTCCCTTGCACTTTTGTTTAATCCAATGCTAGATAATTCTTGTAGTTCTGAATTATCCATGAGTTGACCTGGCATTGATCGTCTCATAGTAGATTGTAATTTTGGGTTTATTAACTCTTTGTCATCACTTGATGATGAGGAATCTCTAAATTTTGTTTCAATTTCCGGACTAGTTTGTCTAGAATTAGTATTCTTTTTGTTGTTGGGATTTTCACTCTTGTTCTTGTGGGGTTTATTCAATATTATTTCATCAAATTCACTTTCACCTGGATCCTCGTTTGACTTGGCCATAGTAGAATCAGTTTCCTCTTCTGACTCTGTATCTTGATTCAACAGGCTAGGAAGCAAAGATTTGTTGCTTAGTGGTATAGGTGGAGCATCGGAAGATTCTGTAATACTACTCTCGATTGAGTTGGTTATTTCTGAGTTATCTGTTTCACTCATTGATGGTGGTTCGGAAACTATGGGTTCTGCAAAAACTACTGTTTTCTTTTCTGTAGTGGCTGGTTCGTTTTTCCTCATTCTAAGTCTCTTCGCGATTGTACTTGCTTCTAGGTCGGCTTGCCCTCCCTCCATACCTAAAGGGATAGTGGGGTTATCAAGCTTGATTCCTTCCTTACGACCCGGTTTCTTTCGATGTTTAACTCCTTCTTTAGAAGTTTCGTTTTCGCTTTGTAGTTGAGTACGATTCTGTCTGGCTAAAAAAGTTTTAGTCGGCTTAGGTAGGATAGGCAGTACTCGTACCTCCCCCCCCCCTGTTCTTGTTCATCTTCTTTAATTAGTTGGTCTCTATCAACTGGATTGCGGGAAAGGGCGTCTGCGTTAAGATTTAGACGACCAGGTTTATACTTGAAAGTATAGTAATAACCTCGTAATCTCATTCTCCAACGGTTTAACCTACTGACTGGATCTTTTAATGATTCAATCCATGTCAATGGTTCGTGATCTCCGTAGACGGTGAAATGCTTACCGTAAAGGTAGTGGCTAAAATACTCTATGGCATTTACTACGGCTAAACATTCTTTTTCTGTGGTAGAATAATTTCGTTCGCATTTGTTGAGAGATCTGGACATATAGGCGATTGGATGTTCTTGACCTAGTTCACCTTGACTTAGGACTGCACCTATAGCTCCATCACTTGCATCCGTAGTTAGAATGAAAGGCTTACTCTCATCCACTGTTGTTAGTACAGGGGCTTCACAAAGTGCTTCTTTTAAGATCTTAAAACTTTGTTCTTGTTCTAATTCCCACTTCCATTTTACGTTTTTGGCTAATAGGGCGTTGATGGGCCCTGCTTTCTCTGAGAAGTTTTCAATAAACCTTCTGTAATAACCAGCTAATCCTAAGAACTGTCGGATTTCAGTTTGGTTAGTCGGCCGCGGGTAGTTTTTAACGGCTTCTAACTTCTTAGGGTCCGGTCTTACTCCATTACTGTCGATGATATGACCTAAATAATTAATTTCTGGTACAAGGAATTGGCATTTATCCATTCGTAGTCTTAAGCCTACCGCTGACAACCTTTCAAACAATTTAGCGATTTTCTCCTCATGTTCTTCGAGAGAATTTGCATAAATCACTATATCATCTAAAAAGACATACATTTCTGATCCTTGTAGGCCTGTTAGGACGCAATCCATGAGCCTTTGGAAGGTTGCAGGCGCGTTGGTAAGGCCGAAGGGCATACATAGGTACTCAAAATGGCCGTATTTGGTGTTAAAGGCAGTTTTCTCAACATCCCCAGGGTCAATCTCTATTTGATGGAAGCCCATGGCGAGGTCAAAAACTGAGAAATATTTTGCTCTTCCAATCTGCTCAAGGATTTCCATGATGTTAGATAGTGGATATGCGTCCTTGATGGTTTTCGCGTTTAACTTTCGGTAGTCAATTACCAACCTGTACTTTTTCTTTCCGTCTGGTCCTGGTTTCTTAGGTACGATTCGAATAGGACTGCAAGATGGGCTCCTTGAAAGCCTGATTATACCGGCTTCCAAAAGTTTTTGTATTTGGTTAAAAAGCTCGTCATCTAGTCCTGTTGGTCCTCTCTTGTACTTAACTTTGACGGGTTCTTCATCGGTTGTCCTAATCTTATGCTTAACACATGATGTTCTTGGTGTCGGATCTCCTGGCAAATAAAACAGATGAGAATATTCTTTTACCATTTTCTTAATCTGCGTTCTTTCTGGTCTTGTGTGATAGTTGGTTAAAACTTTTTCCAGGATTGTTTTTACGCGGTCTTCTTCGTCTTTTGGTGGTTCCCCTTCTAACTGAAACTCGTAGTCATCCTCCAAGTCATCGTAAAAGTCAAATGCTTCCAATGGCTGTGGAGTAATTTCTATTTTGACTGGGTCAGGTAGAGTATTAGTGGCCATTACATAACAGTAGCCTTTGTTATTTTTAACGGCGGCTTCTCCTATAAAAACTCCTGGGACGGTATTTATTCGTCTTAAGTAGGCTTGGCCCTTAGCTGAATGTTTAGTTGCGGGAATTCTTATAGGAACTTTTGCTCTGGCCGGTAACTTAAATACAGTTTTACCATTGGATTTAAAACCTTTAGAATTAAAATTCCAATTTACTGTATCTATAGATTCCGGTTCTATCTCGCGTTCGGCATATGGAAATTCAAACTCAGGTTCAATCTGAACTCTTTTTACTTCCGTGTTTCGATATGCTTCCTCTGGATGTTTATCTTCACTAGTTTCTGGTATTAGTTTATGAACGAAGGGAACGGGTGTTATCGGATGACTTTCCGTTACTAGTACTCCCTCTCCAAACATGATGTTTACTTTTTCTACAAGTAGAAAAGGGTTACCCAATATAAGTTCCTCTGATAGTGGCGTGCTAGATGGTAACACGTGGAATAAATGGTCCTTTCCTAAGATTTTTAATTTTACAGTTCCTAGAGTCCTTACCTCCTGTGGAGAAATACCTAGTATAGAGATCACGTCATTTTGGTCTACTTTAGCATTAGGACCTAATGCATTTTCTTTTACTGCATTGATTTGGGCTCCGGTATCCACTACACATAAGGCTTCTGGAACTGCCAATTGTTCTATTTTTAATTTTATTGTGGGCGAGGATTCGACTCTTGACGTGAGTCGAATAACTTGGGCTGGTTTCCCGACTTGGCTGTGGGGCCGGGACTGGTTGAACGCTGTGGGGTCGTCCCGCTCACTGGTGCGTTCTTCCAGTGAGCGTTGTCCCAGTTTAAATGATTTTTATTTCCACTGCAAAACGGGATTGGCGACTTCGGCTTTTCTCCGTAATAGTCTTGATTTCTGTTAATTGCGGATTCTTGATGGTGACATGGTTCCTGCATTGGGACTGGTCTATGCGTACACGTTGGTGGATTTTGATGTTGGTAGCCTCCATTTTGAGGTGGGTACCAATATCCGGCTCTCTGTTGATTTTGAAAGTATATATAGCATGCAGCACAGTTACAGGGTCTGTAATCCAGATATAATGGTGCCTCTGGTGGTATAACATGTCTTTGTACTGGTGGTCTTACTGGCACCATAGTATTCTCAGTATATTCCCTCTGGAGTATACTTGGATGTTTGATAGGTTCGGGTACTGGCTTTTTGTAACTCAGCTGTGGTGGTGCGTGTATCTTGCCTCCTTCAAAAGTCATTTTTGGGAAATAGGTGTCATCCCGGTCTATTGAATAAGAAATCTCATCTCTATTATGCGTAGAATCATGAAAATTCACTCTTCTTTGCCCTCCTCTATCTCCTTCCTCATTATTCAATGTTCTTACTTGATGTATACTTTCATATATTTCTCCTGAACCATGGGGTGAATCCCGTGAACCATGTGGACTTCGATCTTGTGTATGACTTACTTGATGAATACGTGGATTGGAGTAATGATTATTATACATGGTTACTTTACCCCGTTCATATTTCGATGCTAACGCGAACGCGTCATCCAGTTTTTCTGGTGCTAACTCGATAATACGGGTTCTCCAACCATCTGGTAATCCATTAATAAATGATTTTAAGGCGATGATTTCGATCTGAGGTTTTAAATGATCTCGCCGTACGTTATTTCCCAGTACTTCCAACGCGGCGTTAATTGCGGCATTAACTAGCGCGTTTATTCGACCGTAAAACTGTCGAATATTCTCTCCCTGCCTCATGGAAGATGATTGAATTTCGTGTAAGTAATAACTATATGTGCGGGGCGGTGCAAAGCAGTCTTTTAAATGCGATTTTAAATCATTCCAAGTTTTAAATGTGCTACCTTCCAAGGCTTGTCTGGCTTTACCCCTTAATTTTGATATAACGATTCTTAAAAAGTGTGCTTCTGAATCTGTAGAAATCATGGTAAAGCAGTTATCAACATCTTGTAAGAATTCTTTTAGATTCATGTTCGTTCCATCGTAATCTGCAAGATGTTGAGTTGCTCTTTCCACTGCCCGAAAATTATTTGACTCTAATATACTACGTGAAAATTCTAATAATTGTTCTTCTCTTTCTGCCTCTTTAAATCTATAAAATTGATCTAAAGCATTGATTCTTTGTTCTAAGTTGGGTAATCTTAAGATTTCCTCTCTAGTCTGATTAAACGCCATTATGATTTATTTCGTCTAAAAGTTTCAAATATACTGACCCTAAATTTCTTCTTAATAATGAAAATTCTAAATGAGACAGTTGGTACTTTAGTAACAATGGCTTAGTTCCCCACAAGGGATGCCATTTGTAAGGTTCTGATTTACTATGCTGAACCGCGCAGTAATTCTATATACAAATAATTATTTATTTGAGTATAGGTGAACTAGCCTTGACTCGAGAGTCTTCTGTTACTATTAAGTAGGTTATGATTCTAATAAACTATCTCTTTATGGTACTTCTTTGCTATGACTTTATTTAGACGAAGGCCCAATGCTTTGATACAGATGTTACACAGATGTTTTAATCTAATCTTTACGTTTGTTCTTAATGTTACGTATTTACTTATTTCTATATTGGTTCGACTTACAATCCCGTTCGGACACTACTAGTAGATTGCACGGTCGATGACTGGGCGGTGTTTAGTATTATCCTACACGGATGGTTCCGTGGCGTGTTGAGAGTAAGTTCCTTAACTAAGCTGCCGAAGCTAACGCCAGATAGGTTGACGGTCCTTAAGCCTCGTACTGTACCAACTCACGTCCAGAGTATGAAGAATTCCACCGGTTAGCTTCCACGGAGTTTGAGTGGTTTCTAAGCACCCAATAGACGACGCGAAGGACTAAACGGCACTCGTATTCACACACCAGGTCCAGCAGGTACAACACTCGTTGTCCTTGTAAAAAGAGACTTCACTAAAGGCAATATGAGGACTGAGTGCGGGGCTTATAAGGCTTGGCGGATGATCTCAATGTTAGGGTAATAACCAATCACTGATCGCCACCGAAAGTGTCTTACAATATAGGTTGGTGATGGTGCAGAATAAGTAGGTTTTGGGATTGCTGACTCGGGGGTCAGTTGGTTTAATTAGTGGGACGCGTTTGATGTCGTAAACGCGGTTGCTGAAATGCTTACATTGTGATTATCGTCGTATACCTGCGCCTGTACACATACACGCCGTCATACATCATTCTGTATACAGTATATCCATACATATAATTATCTTTTATGAACATGGGACGTTACACATGTAAACCAATCACTATATTTTTGGAGGATGACACCCAAACATAAACATTTCAATAATTTTAAAGTATAGATATGAAGATCCAATGGGGACCCCTGTACCTATTGGACCCCATAATAAAAAAAAATAATATAAAAAAAGTACTTATACCATAAAATATTAAAAAAAAGAGAAGCACCAATATGAGATTTGAAGTGCATACCGTAACCGATACGAAGCACAAGGACCCCAAAACTGTATATCATACCCTAGTAGATGTTATATGACCAACAATGATCAACATTAAGTACCATATTTGAATTGAACCCTGTACCAAAATTAATTCAAACCAACTTGAATTGTTCCAGCAAAATGGCCCACACCAACATAATAATACTAAACATCACTGAGATAGATGAGGTGAGCATATTAGCAAATGCTCAGGGCGACAAACAGGCCATAAATCACCTCTTCAAAAGTTATGGACCTTGCAACATCACATGTACGACCACGACAACACCAAATTTATACTTACTGATGGTGATATACGAAAATGAACATCAGAAAAGTAGAGCCCTAAATGCAGGAGAAGATGCTGTAAAATTTAGGGATGCTCATGACGAAGAAAATGACATCACATCAACGGTAGAAGAAAAACTTACAGAGGAAACTAATTTGTCAATACCCCAGAGAATGATGATGAGGATGGGATACCAACGCAGAAAAGGATTAGGACGAAGTCTTCAAGGCATGGTCGAAGCCCCGGTTCTGACACCATGCACGATGTTACGTCATAGATAAAATATATATGTAAGAAAAATATAAAAATTTTAAAATAAATAAAATATCGACGCAGCTGCGTTCCAAAAAAATATGTACCGTAGGGCTTAAGAGCAAGTGACCATCCAGACAGAGCAATTAGGCCGTCTGAAGAAATAGCAATTAGAAGCGAGCGTAGGTATAATGATTGGGATCAGTATACTATGGGCAGCAGCCCTATCGTAAAATTAGTGCGCAGACAGGGAATACCCAACCGTTTGAAGAATTTTCGTGCGACAATCTGGCGCCTTGAATTTTTTTCTGTGTGCTGCGCCGCAGAATACGAGGCTGTGCACAGCAAAATTAATATTGAAAATAGAATATTTATGATAAAACAAGTATAAAATTAGATTCATAAAAAGTATGAACAGTTGAACAATAATAATATAGAACTGTGCATGTTTTTATTTATGTTAAAATGAAGAACTCGTAGTCGTGGTGTAGAGATAAATTTTTGCTCGTGCAGATTTTACGATTTGTTCATAATCTTAATAGATAGTTTATTAAAAGAAAACTAGTTAAAAATAAAATTTAAGTTATTATAATAAGTAAAAATAACGAGTTTAAGTTAAAGTTAAGTTAAGTTAAGTAATAATAGAAATACAGTTTTGAAGTTTTAAAATATTAAGTTATCAATAGTTGAAATTGATTGCAATAGATAAATAAACACAGTTCACAAATATTATATTATACAAGCAAAAAATGTAAAATCTTCTAATTATTATAAAATAACAATTAGAAAAATCAGAAATCATACAGGTAGGGACATCTAACGGAAATCGGCAATACTAGAAAAATAGCGTGGGTTGGACCAAAGGTGGAGCAGAAGAGGATTGGAAGAGGCGGCAGCCAAGCGGAAAGATGCGACGCTATAGGTCGATGACCGATACAGTGGGCGCTAACGCAGACCCAAATGGATGGGCCTGAGGAAAAATCCGGTTGAAGAGGGAAAAAGACGCGACGCGAGGGTGAAGCGAGGAATTGCGAGCGATGAAAATTTCAGTCTTGTTGAGGAGTTCAGTCGAGGTGGCTGCTCCCGAAAATTGTAAGAGTTTCTAATTTTGTTTCTAAGCCGTGGTGGCTAAAGTGTGTGGAAGTATTTTTTCAAAGTTTTTAAAATATATATATATATATATATATATATATATATATATATATATACATATACATTATTGAAGTAAAGTGTGATTTCATTGATTTTTGAGTTTATAAGAATCAATAAGAATATTATATATATTTAAAATAAGAAGGAAGAAGTTTACAAACCCGTAAACTTTGAATTTCAAACGTCTTCTAAAAAGGCAGTAAGTAAAGTTTTTATAAGTAAATTTTATTAAAAGTTTGTAATTTGTATAATGAGCAGGGTTTGAACGATGCCACTCATTATTACAAATATTTTGAAAGAACTTGTTTGGTGGTTTGGAGGGTTGATTGGAATTCGTTTGTCGAAGGCCCTTTGACCTACAAATAACTAGATTTGTTCATTACATTGGGAAGGGATTTTTGTTTCGACTCTCGCGAATTTTCAAGATAAAATAAGGAACGACTCCGTCCCGAGTTCAGCGGAAGCTGACTCAAAACGGAGAAGTATTATATTGTGCGCCGACTATCGGACGTAACAACGAACAGGCAAGGTTTAGGCTTAACCGTCTAAAATCAATTTACACAGGAGACACAAATAAAATTCATAGAACGACGTACAAACCCAGAAGAACATAGTATAGAAAACATGACGCCACGAGTCACATATGTCAAAATCTGAATGACAAAACAATGGCAATTACAATAATAAGACCCACGCACAATCTATTGGCAGACCTGAAGCAATTTGGACCGATATGGATAGAGCTGGTTTACAACAAATAAGGAAAAACCAAGATATTAGCCACCTACGAAGATGCCGAAGATAACGAGAGCGACATACATTTCATAACCGGTAAACAGGAACAAAACCCATCAACACTGGAACCAGAAGAAGCGGGAGAAGTCGCATCAGACGCATGGGTGCCAATGAAACCCAGCCAGATGTCAGTACCCAGACCCAACATCATAACCGGGCAGTTAGACGACACTGCAGGATTAAGATTCTGCGGTCAAATACCCCTAGCCAAGGACCATGAAGAGTTTGTGAAAGTGTTTGCAACATTTGAACCAGTGGACCACATTAGATTTTGGTTACAGAAAAATCAAGATGAGGATAAGCCGCATAAGAAATATTTAGCTTTCGTGCAGTATTTTAATCATAGTGATGCTCAAAAAGGCATGGACCATTGTAACCACCTGTACAGACATATCTGGGCCGCCCCGAAACATCTTGCGAGGGGTCAACAACCATACAGAAGGGTGCAACCGGTCTATCATCGATTGGCTAATACGAGGATGAAAAAGGAACATCAAATGCTCTGTAAAATCCAAAATGGAAATGCAGAGTTGCTGCATAGAGCATGGGACCAATTAATAACATATAAAAATTAACACCAACACCTGAAACAATGCAACAACCGCATCACGAACAACACAGACAAGTCAACAGAAGCAAAAAGAGACCCCACCAAACACATACCATCGATACGCATACCAGTAGCAGGAGCATCGGACTAACAGGACAATGAAAAGAGTTCATCAGAGTCGAAACCATCTCGACCGAGAGGACGCGACAGGAGGGATGGTCAATCGATCCAACCCCATTACTGAACCAGAGCATTGACGGTGACCTGATGCTCGATGAAGCATTCATACCAACAAAAGAAAATCTACTGGACTGCTTTGAGACGTTAGGCCTCATCAGTTATGGGGCTCTGTCCTAATAACTCATCCTGGATGATCTACTCTTGTATAACCCATCTTCTTTATCGTCAACAGGAACCAATGTATTTAATAATAACCCAATAACCCAATAACCCAATGTATTTATAAGATCTAATGATATAATAAAAAAAACATATTTTTGTAATTTCATAATATACCCGGACCATTTTACTCTAGACCCCACCAACTACACCACAAAATAAAAAAATATTATGTCAAATTTTAGGCTAAGATATAACATCCCTAGAAGTAAGTACTAACCAATGGAAAAATAAAAAAATTTTAATGTATATGCAATTTACAACAAAAAACAAAAAAAACAAAACAATTAATACATTAAGTAAAACTAACGATACTAACAAAATAGGAACCAAGATAGATTGTAAAGGACCCTGGACCACGGACCAAATAATCCAACAACAAGTAAGTGGCGACTGCCAGAATCAATTTCAATGAGCTTTCTTTATTTTCTTTTCATTCAACACTAAAAAACAGCTCAAATCAAAGACATGAAAGAGACGACCCACCCAATAAACCCATCCCATCGTGCAAACAAGGGAATGAAATCCATTCGAAAGGACACATGCCGCGCACATGATAAACATCACATAGATCATGTGCAGGATACACCGTGCCAACTCAAGCGAGGGACAAATGAACGTAAAGCACATGTATAAACATAAAAAAGGGGGGGAAACGCATAAACTACGAAGATAACATATAGATCTCGTGTAGGGTATGACGGCACATCCCGCAAACTAAACAAACGATTGGTTGAGCCATCACGCTTACGTGTCATAAAAATAAACTCGCTCCATACCTATACAACTAAAATGCACCATAACAAATCATCCCTTCAACATACTCTCCCTTGTTCTTGATTTGAGGCTTTAAATTTTCTTTTCATTAAGTAATATATTCACATCATTGAACCTTACTCGTTATGGACCATCAACTGGACCATACCACCCGCAGGACCCGCGAAGTTTATCAGGGACGACACACGTTTTCTAGGGGGGGGGGGATGTTATGTGACAACTTTCTTGTAATCATATTTGAAGAATTATTTCGAATATAAAATCGGGAAAGTTCTACCCACAAAGTCCTTCGCACGCGCACAACTATACAGCTGTGGGAGAACTCAACTTACTTAATTGCTCCTGATTGTCGTGGCGTTTTATTCTTCTCTCTCTTCCTTTTAGAAACAATGAAACGAAGATTTCCCTTACCTTGTCTTGGTGGCAGATAAAAAAAAATATGGTGACTTCTATTCTCTCGCAAATGTACTTCTCGTTGAATTTTGAATTAAATTTATAAGCACTTAAATATTCTAACTTGAAGGCTCGTTTATTGATGACTCAATTAAATATGATAAAACTAAGTTACAATTCGTAATTGATAAATTAACAAGTAAAATAAAACAGTAAATCAAATTAACAAAATTGAATTAAAAATGTATGTCCGCTCGGCTGCTTGGCTCGAGTCGGAGTGTCTTGTGGTAGCGTGGCTTGGGAACGCTCGGAAGTGTTTCCGGACCTCCCACGCGTCCCCAAGCTCTACTTCCCCATGCTGACGTCACTGCGTCTGCACTCGTCGCACTCATTAGGCCTTACGGGACCTGGTAATAGTGCAAGAGTTCAAACTGCAGCGTGGCTTGGCACGTACGGTCTTGCGCAGTGGAGGGGAAGTTGTTTAGGTCAGCGAGATTCTTGGCTACCTGATACTTTTGTGGCCTCGAATCTCGCTGTACCTTTTATGCGTAAAACTTTCTCGATTTTATATTCGAAATAATTATTCTAACATAATTGTAGTAAAGTTGTCACATAACATCCTCCCCCCTTGAAAACGTTTGTCGTCCCCGACAAACTTCGCGGGTCCTACGGGTAGTATGGTCCAGTTGGTGGTCCATAACGAGTAAGGTTCAATGATGTGAATATATCACTTAATTAAAAGAAAATTTAAAGCCTGCGTTTTTCCCCTTTTTTTATGTTTATATATGTTTATACTCTTGTTTACACGATGGGATTGGTTTATTGGGTGGGTCGTCTCTTTCATGTCTTTGATTTGAGCTGTTTTTTTTTGTATCGAATAAAAAGAAAATAAAGAAAGTTTATTGAAATTGATTCTGACAGTCGCCACTTACTTGTTGTTGGATTATTTGGTCCGTGGTCCAGGGACCTTTACAATCTATCTTAGTTCCTGTTTTATTAGTATTGTTAGTTTCCTTTACTTAATGTATTACTTATTTTGTATTGTGTAAATTGTATATATATATTGAAATTTTTAAGTATTTTCATTTGTTAGTACTTATTCCTAGGGGTGTCATATCTTAGCCTAAAATTTGACAATATATTTTTTATTTTTATGGTATAATTAGTGGGGTCTAGACTTAAATGGTCCGGGTTTATTATGAAAATATAAAATATAATTTATTATTGAAAGAATTATACATTAAAATTATGTGTGGAAGACAATGATTTGGTCCCATTGTTGTTTCCTTTTTTTTTATGTTTTTGTCGGGACCAAGACTGTTGGTTCGCTTTCCTCCTCTGCTATGCTCTGGTCGAGCAGGGTTTTTGTTGGTCCATCTGTAGTGGTGGATTCTCCTAGCTGCAGTAGGAGTTGTTCCCACGGTTCGAAGGGGATGAGGTCCGGTTGATTGCTTTATTCGGTCGTTGCCACTGAAGTTGCTGGTTTAGAAGGCTCAGTTATTTTGCATTCTAGCATGTGATTGGTCCAATTTTTATATGGTACCTCGATTCCACATGCCGAATGTTTTTGCAAAACCTCTGGATTCTGCATGCTACAGATCCTGACATGGTCCTTCTGGTTCCTGATGTCTGCCATTTGTCCGCAGACTTTGTGCTTTTTTCTATATACTTGTAGGCCTTTGGGAAGATGTCGCCTACTCGCCCACCTAGGTTTATAGGCCTGATTGCATTGGTCCATCGCTGCGATTGTGTCGTCATGCCTGAAGAATTGGACAAAACCCACCTTCCTTTTAATCCCAGGATTGTTCTCTTGGTCCTTCATGACCACTTCATATATATGGTCAATTAGACCAATCCTCATGAATTCTCTTAGGAATCCTTCCGTCGAAAATCCCAAGGGCACTAGTACACAGAAGCGTAGCCCTTGTGTATCGTCGAGTTCTCCCGTTATGACCGCTGGTTCCGGGATCGGTCTCTGACTGGGCCTAAGTTGTAGACTCAGTTGTAGCTCTTTCTGCTGTGGTCCTCTTTGTTGTTTCTGAGTATCATCTTGGGTGCTTGCTGGCTGTTCTTCAGAACTGAACATCAGCGCAGCAGCTACCGCGTCTTCTTCATCATTATATCGGACCCTAATGGTATGTGTGTTAACGGACTCGTGGTGCTTGAGGTCCATGATGCACATACCAAAAATCCTTAATAATTCTACGACCTTATTCGGGTCCCCAATGAATTCTAGCAGAGCCTGCTTTGGTCCCCGCCTTTCTACTTTGAGAGTTCTTATTTGTCTTAGTAGCTCTGCTGGTTGGACCTCCATTTCTGGAACATAAGAAATAAAAGAAAATTCTTTATTATATGGGTTTGGGTACGGGTACTTATTATAGTCCTTATTTCGTATCATGCTTGGTCATGCAACATATATTGGGTCCCTAGTACATGCAATTTGGGTTGCTTTTTAATGGTGTATGATATTGTCAATTTTCTCCCCTTTTCTTTCTTTTGTTATATTGTGATTATGTAAGTGTGTTGTGTGGGAATAGGGCTACAAATTTTGTTTTATATGATAGATATGTGTTTTTATTCGGGATGGGATGAGATTATTGAGGATAAGGTTGGGTGTGCTTTGATTATAGCTTATTCTAGAGTCCTAGTTTTCATTCGCCCACATTCATCTGTTCACATATATCCTCATTTTTGTTTTCACTCTTTTTCTTAATTGTTGGTACAGGTTGGTTTTGAGCTTCCACTGGTCGGTTGATATTTCTTTCTTCTAAGCTTTCTAAGTACGCTAGCGTCTTCTTCAGTATGTGTAAAACTTTCTTGATTTTATATTCGAAATAATTGTTCGAATATAATTGTAGTAAAGTTGTCACATAACAACAAGAGTCCCTATAGTATTTGTATTTTTTATTAAAAATTTAACACTTGGTTTTAATACCATTATCACTTCACTCATTCTTCCGTACCCATTCCTTAAGTTTACGTTTCGCTGTTACATTGTTGTTTATTGTCTTTAATTCGTTTGGAAGCTCATTAAATACACTTATTGCCTTTATATGGCTGTTCTTTTTGCTTACTGTCTTATCTCTTATTGGTATCTGAAGTAACTTTTTTCTTGTTACAGTACTAGATGATAAAAACCTATTTTTCATATCATTATAATGAAATACTATGGATTCAAACGCAAATAGTTGCCTTAAGTTTAATGGTCTGTCTAGAGTCATTAAATGGTTTTTACTAATTATTTGCAATAATCTACTTTGGAAGTTTTGTAACCATCTTAAATTATTAGGATACGCCCCCCCCCCCATGCTATTACTCCATAATTTATAACACTGTGAAAGAATGCATAATAAGAATATCATTAATAACGCTTGTGTATCCATGAGACCTCTTAATTTATAAAATATAAACCCTAAATATTTGGTTTTGTTTATTAAATATTCTATATGCTGTTTTTATTTCATGTTGAAATCAAAGATAATACCTAAGTATTTACAGTGTTCAACCCTTTTTAAAATCTTTCCATCCATTTGACATTCAAACTTTTTTGGAACACTGTCAATATAATTACCAAAAGTCATATATACCGTTTTATCAACGTTTAAGAATAGTTTATTTTGTGCTAGCCATACAGAAATTTTACTTACGTATTCGTTCATCCTGACTTCAACATTTCTCCAGCTATTACCAGTTGATATTACAGCTGTATCATCCGCATACGATATAATTGATATATCTTTCATATTTGTTAACAGATTATTAACATATAATATAAAAAATAGTGGTCCCAATATTGTACCTTGTGAGATACCTGTATCAACAGCTTTATAATTACTTATTCCATCTTTCAGTTTAACTCTTTGGTATCTGTTCGTCAAATAACTTTTAATTAGTTTATGTGCAATTCCCCTGATACCATACCTAGAAAGTTTATCCAATAAGATATTGTGATTTACAGTATCAAATGCTTTAGAGAGATCCAAAAAAGTTACAGCTATTGGCTTACTTTTATCTAAGTTATTGTAAATGATATTTGATATGTGGTTTAGAGCTTCTTTTGTGCCTTTATTTTTTACAAATCCATACTGCTTATCCGCAATAATATGGCTTTTATTGATAAAATCTATAATGCTGTGATATATAACTCTTCCAAATATCTTAGCTATATTTGAGATTAAAGATATAAGCCGTTAGTTCGATATTCGTTTCTTACTTTTTGCCTTATATTGGTATCACCTCAACACTTTTTCGAGCTTCTGGCCATATGCCGTTTTCAATGCATAAGTTGATCATATGTACTATTGGATTTACATTTATGCTGTTTACACCACTGCTTTTTAATTCCATATTTTTAATGATTTTGCCTATTACACTGCAATTAGTTTTAGTCAAGAAAATAGATTTTGGATTTTTAATTTGATGCTGTATTCCTACATTTACGGGTTGTTCAAAATGATATTACATGGTGATATTACAAAAATAGGTAATAAACTCATTGGCTATTCCAATAGGTTCCTCAATTATCAGCATATCTTTATTATAAATTTGTTTTATAGAGTCATCTTTTCTGTTGGTCATATTTTGATTTTGCCTCCATAATAAGTTTGTTTAGAATTTTGGTATAATCCATGTAATTCTTCCTAAGCTTATTATTTCCTGGTTTCATTTGCCAGATTTTATACAATAATTCCTTCTTATTGTACGATTCTATTATGGCCTTAGTAATCCAATTTTTCCTAGGTTTTGTGTTATCTCGTTTATTTCCCATTTTGTTTTCAGTAGCAAGAGATATATAGTTCTTTATGTTATTAATAGGAGCATTGGTAGTTTCGTTTGGATCATACATAGCCAATATTATGTTCCAGTTTATATCCTTTGCTCTTTTCTTTAATGTTTTGTAATTTATTATTGTTTCATTATCTTCAACCGTATTTGTTCTTAGTTTATTAAGTGATATAAGTAGTGGATAATGGTCAGTTAGCGTATTTATGAATGTGAAGGTCCTGATCGTAATTGAATTAGTTTTTATATATGCATTGTCTATGCATGTTCCCGTATTTTTAGAATCCGATGGTCTAGTTATACCTTGAAAACCTGGTTGGTAACCTTGTCTAGGTAACCCTGTCTAGGAAGTTGCATAACAACTCATTGCTATAATTATCTTGTGACAATATATGAACATTAAAGTCACCTATTATTAAATGATTATTTGCCTTTTTGTTTTCTATTAGTTCTTTTATATTCATAATAAATTCCGATTTCGGGAAATCATGAGATCGATATAGTGCTGATATCTCTATTTCATTCTTATTATTTATTTTTATACTAGAATTTAATATCTTAAGATTATTTAATTCTATCGTCTCAGTATTTTCCTCGATATTGTTTTCAATATATACACACACACACACACACACCATCAGATCTATTGATTTTGCTGCTGTTATAATACATTTTATAACCTTCTATAATAAAATAGTTCTTATACTCTAAGTTCCATGTTTCAGCACATACAATTGTACACGGTTCAATCTCTAGCCTCTCTATAAAAACTTGAAGTTCATTAAAATTTGCATTTAAGCTTCTTATATTTACATACAATATTTTTTCTTTATTCATTTTCATGTTTTTATTGAGAGAGTCTAGATTCAATATAGTTACTTCACTTTGTATCATCTCACTCTGTATATTTTCTACAACTTCATAGTTATGCTCCATGTTACTTGATTTCTTAGTTATTAGTTCGCTGACTATGCAGATTTTTCATACTGGAATGACGTGATATTAGTGTGCACGGAATCCGTTTTTCTTGGTCTACGCTCAGTCGCCACAGGGAGATCTATTTTACCGATATACCTCTGGATAACTTGGTTCATCGAGTAATCCGTTATTTCGATGTGCCTTTTAATTTTATTCATAAGTACATGGCATTGATGGCTATCATTTGCCACGTGTCTCACTTCATACTTTATTTTATATCTATTGTTGCAATTACAACTATTAATGCAGCATATTTTAGACTGTTTTGTACAATCAACTGTATTATGAAGCCCTGCACATCTTAGACATGACTTGTCATTTAAACACTTCTTACCACTGTGTCCGAATCTCCCACAGTTAATACATGGTTGTAGATTAATGTCGTCAAATACCTTGTAGTTCTGGTAGCCTACAAAAATTCTGCTGTTGTTTTCTTTATAATCTTGTACAGTGCTGGAGTTACCTCTATTATTATGCGTTCGAAATTGTTTTTTCTGGTTATAAATGTATGCACAGCTACACATTTTGATTCACAGCCTCTGAAGTTTCTTGTATTTATGTCATTTTCTAATTATTTTAGGTCCATTGCTTCATAATTATCTACTCCAACTATTTTTAATCTTAGTTTTTTGACTATTTCTTTTTCTATTGTGCATATGTTACATAATTTCTTGCTCATGTATATTACGGTTTCAGCTGCACTTGCATTATTCATACAAATGATTATCATCTCATTATCGTTTCTGGAATAAAATTTTTTTAGTTTGAATTGTCTTCTCTTTGCTTAAATAATGCTTTACACTTATACTTAGATTCATTTTTTCTTCTTTATTTTTCTTCCTTATTATGATGTTCGGTATTTTTTCGCTTTTTGGCTTTTCTCTTGATAAAACTTGTGCGTATGATTTTCTGATATTACTTTTTTCATTTTGTATATGTTTAATAAAGTCTTTCAATAATTCGTTCTTATCATTCATTTCTGTATTTATATGTTTTAGTAAGCTATTTTCTTTCTTTAAGTTACTCACTTCCGTACTATCATCTTTACTACTTTGGCTGTCGTGCTCTTCTTTATCGTTTTCAATTTCTTTCAATATTTATTCTCTTAAATTCTCTTTCATGTGGCATTTAATTTGTGCTACTATTCTGGCATCCACGTTTAGTGCCGATTCATCATAATTTGAGGTTAGTTTTATGTTCACGTGTTTAGGACAAATTACCAGCAAATCACTTATGTATTTTATATTGTTTAATTTATTAAAGTCACTTTTGTGGTACACATTTTCACATATCAAATAAATACTACACCAACTCTTGATCCGGGATGGCATTTTAAAGTTTTTTTCGAACCTTGTCAGGCGGTATATACGTATTATAAATTGTATACAATATTATAAAAATAGTTACAAAACTAAATTACCATTAGAAATTTTAATTAAATATGTTCTGTATATGCGTTTGCCTATGCAAGTAAATGTGCTTTATCAGTTATTGTATTAGTGAGTGCTTTATTCAGTAAATATTATTGTTAAATACTTAAGTAATAGAATACTAAAATCAAAGCTTGGTTTTTTCTCACTCTTTCTCTTTGTCTGATTTTTTAGCTCCTTCACCTCAGACTATTGAGAATTAGGCCATAGTGAATATTAAGAATATTGCAAATCAGGCTTCAGCTTCATCCTCAGTCAATTCTTCCAAAGGGAAGAAGAATAAAACTTATAATATTGCACCTCACATACGATGATAAAATCTGTCACTCCAATGTTATTTAATAACGTAAATCTCTCATATTAAATGGTGCCAATTGATATCAACTACATGCAAACAATATCAATCAATATCAATTGATATCAATTTATATCATTCAATATCTATTAAATCGTACTCATAAAATAGACTTTACTGATCAAATAACAATGCGTAAATTATTATTTTTATGAAAAATTTTCTAGGTTATTCCTTGAATTATACTTTACGTTGTAACGGGGTGAGACTGTCTTCGAGAGGAGACATGGATTTATCAGATGCCGCATATTATTTTATATAGAATAATTTATGTTTTGGCCGTTGTAATTCGGATTAAAATTATATGTTGGTGTAGAGGATTTATCCCTTTGTCCTATTATAGGAATATACATTGTGTGATCTTCGCATCGACCGAGTTAGTAATGCTTGTAAGTTAAGACGGATAGGACGAAAACAATACTCGCGCCTAATCGACATGTAAATTCGAAAGTCAATTGTAACTGCCTGCAGAGAGCTCTCAAAGTGTGTGAAGTGTAAATATAATAATAACGTACAAGCTTTATGATTATCTTAAACAACTGTGCTTTTATTCACTGAACCTTCTCACTCGAGATCGATTACTGCTACGTGTGTTAATCTTGAAATTCTGAAAAGGGTTTAACATAATTTTTTATCCTTCGAGCCGGATCTCGAGTCAGCAAAATATTGAACTGAACGTACGAACAATTTCAAGTTTCGAAGTGCGACGTAAAGAATGAAACGAAGGTGACCGCGGCGGCCCCTGCCCGGGGACTTGCCAACAATCTTTCTCCTCTTGCATTTGAGTCAGAGCTGCTCCACATTACGTGGTGTGCATTAGCACCGTAACCCACGATAAGGTCCGCTTCCTTTTCCTCGGAATCCTTAATCAGCGCTCCTACTTCCGTAGGTGGGCATTCCGTCGCCTCGAAAGGGAAGTATGCCGAAGCGACTAGAAGCTCCTTCATCGAGCCTTCCTTCTCCTTATACTTAATCCTTGCCGTGGTTGGATCTCTGCTAGAGTGTTTTGGTACCGTTTCCGCCAAGAGGCCCCGTACCGCAGCTGTTCAATTCTGTAATTTTACCTCTGCATAACCATGGTTCTTGGATTATGTATATGCCTGTATCTACCTTTGACATTCGCCTGGCTAAGCTGCCGAGGCACCTTTGCAATGGTGTAAGAAATGCGACGTAACTACGTCTCTAATTTCAAGGATAGAGTCGTAAAGACTGTAAAACATTCTGAACGTTTTCCACAAAATTCTGACAATACTGTGCAAAAACTAAAAATCATTGTTATTTCGTCAAGCAGGTGGATATAGTAGCGTCCTCATTTTCCTAGATATTAAGATAGCTGCGCTACGCACTGCCGCATAACGCTTCCTCATCGGCTCACGCAAGCAATCGCAAGTAAACAACACACACACGATATTCAAGCCTGCTCAGGAAATACGGAGTTCTCTGCATATTTACTCGTCGATTCCTATTGAAAAGTTTTACACGAATTTATATACATTGTGAGATTCACGCAGAGGTAAAGCTGCTCGCAAGCTACAAAACAAATTTTCTACGCGTTAGAAGCTTGAACGTTTTTACTTCGCCCGGCAGACCTGTGGAATATTGGGACGATATTTTCATACACTGTGCCGTAAGTAAACTACCCACGTTATTACGACTACATTGGGCCAGGCTCGTAAGCAAGGATTACAATGGAGGATTCCCGAAATTGAAAGACTTTCGCAATGCAAAGATCGCAAATTTTTAGAGGAACGAATTGAAATCTTACTTTCCGCCCGATTGTGAATGTCACCACGTTGATGGAGCAAATGCGTAAGCTCAAAAAAGCTCAGGAACTTCGGGAAGGAGCTATAAAGGTCAGATGTCTAGAAAGTCTAAAAGAGTAGCTGTTCACGCGGCGCATAGTAGAGACAACAACAACATAGCACGCTTGAAATGTTCCTTCTGTAGTGAAGACCGCTTGATTGGGTATTGTAATAATACCTGGGTTGATGAATACCCACTTGATTGGGTATTGTAATAATAAGCATATAGACAAGACCCTAAGCCAGCCACCTTGACCGCTCACGCGATCGTGCATGAGGCCACTACTTTAGTTGCGACGAACAAGCGCTGCAAGATATTAGACACAGCTTGCGTTATTCTCCAATCAGCTTCAGGGTAGTCAATCACAGCCCGAGCACTACTAGACTCGGGAGCAGAAGAATCGTTTATTTCAATTCGCATGGCGGAAACTCTCAACTTACAGAGAGAATCGGCGAAAGTAACTGTAACGGGAGTGGAAGGCGTCACTACCGTGGTGGCAAAAACGCGGGTATTCCTTAAGGTAAAATCGCCACATGAATCTAACTTTGAACTCGACTTTTCAGCCCTGATGATACCTATGGTGTCGACGATCGTTCTGCGTCAAGAGGTCAAGCTGCCGCTTGGGACGTCCTTTGAATCGTTGCTGCTTGCGGACCCACACTTCTACGCAGCATCTTTGAAAGACGGTTTTCAGCCAGGTCCACCGGGTCCGAGAGTCACGGCACTCAACACTGCTTTCGGCTGGATTATCAAAGGAGGTATGGTGTCAGATATGCCCGTCGGTGCCGACACTGCAAGCTCCTTTCATGCGACGACGAACGAAGAGTTGTCGAAAGCCGTGACGCAATTTTGGGAAGTGGAGGAGGTGCCGCGCTTTTCCGAATTCAGTCCACCAGAAGAAGAGGCCTACGATCATTTTAAGGGGTCTACCCTAATCTCAATTTTTAAAAAATCCATTTTTTTTATTTCATTTTTCGAAAGTATAGATATTTGAAAGTATCATATTAAATTTCCATAAAGATCCGAGCAGTATACTTGAGCGCGCTAATAGTGACCGTTCGTAGCGGTATCGTCAGCTGCCTTTGTTTACATGAGCAGCTGAAACCTTTCGTGTATCTACTGACCCTACTCAAATATATTCATTCGTGACACCTTATTTTTCGAAAGATACCTGTATATTTGGATTTCAAGTAAGTAGCGACCTATATTAGTCGTGCTGAAATCTGTAAGCGTAAATATCTGTGCTCGTGATTGCCGAGATGGACAAGAAAACTATCCATCAAAAAGAAAACTGGAGACGTCCAGGTTCGAACGCGAAAAAACGTAAATTTCATGGAGTTCTTCTAAATGCGCATTAGGCAAACACAAGTCATGCTAGTGCATCTGCAGAAAAGCTGAACCAATCGAAAGATACGAGTTTCGACGTGCCTGTAGATCAAACGTTAGGATACAGCATCATACATTTTTACCTAGTTTTTTCTTCGTTACAACAGTTTTTGAAATGTAAAGTGTGTAATAACGACGTTACATTTACGAAGTATGAACAGCGAGAACTCGGTTTTAAAATTTGTGTTATTTGTGAGTGTGAAGAAAAATATATTAATTCGTATCCGATGATTGAGACTGGATACGAAGTCAACCGTCGCTTTGTGTTTGTTATGCAATTGATTGGTATTGGATGGAGTGCTATAAACATTTTTATTGGCCTAATGGAACTTGGATCTGGAATGATATTGGATGTGATGGGTGACATAATCGGCAATATCACCGACGAGTTCGTAGCTGAATGAGATCTAACGCGCGTATGAGTTGCAAACCGCCGCAGTGGAGATGCCTCTCAGGAGGCCAGAATTAATCGAAGGAAGGCTATTTTGGATGAAACGGTACATTATGAAGAAACTGGCGGCATAATGTACGGTGCAGGCATCGCTAATTAAGCGTATTATTACGTAAGAAATTTTCACGTTTTTTCGTTAAAAAAATTTGATCGAGTTTTTCTCAAAATGACATTTTCGTACGAATTGTTTAAAAAATTTCGGAAACTACTGCATCAATCTTTACCAAATTTTTACCACATATTCTTTATAATAATAGCTATGTCGCATATCATACGATTTTTAAAATTTTGAATTTAACTTGGTTTAATAGGAAAGAAAACTCATGAAAAAAGGTGATTTATCGTTACTTTTCGAAATATGGCCGCCATTTTGCCAATTTTGAAAAAATCAAAAATTGTATGATATGCGACGTAGTCATTACCTTACTGAATCTAAAACCTTTTTTTTTGTTTCAGATAATCCACTCCGGAGATTTCATCAACAGGGCACACTCATCTTTTTTTTATATTTTTTTGGCCTTCATTTTTATACAATAAAAAACTAAAAAACCGCTGACAATTCATTGGCACGTAGCTTTCTCCAAACAAATCTATTGTTTCTTGTTCGTATGTATCGTTCAAGTATATTAATTTAATAATACATTCCTATTTTTCCGGATCTTCTTAATAAAATAAATTGCAATTAACATCACAAATAGACCTCATAACCTCTCAAAACCATGAAGTCGGACCGAAACTACAGGAAGTTCTAGCGTTAATCCTTCGATGGTCATTCTACCCGATCGTATTTTCTTGCGATGTTGTTAAAATGTTCAGGCAGTTTCTTGTGCACCCGAAGGTCCGCGACTGGCAACAAATTATATGGCGAAATAATCTTCAAGAGAATTTCGAGGTATATAGACTGACAACGTTAACGTATGGCAAAGATTGTACACCCATTTGGCAAATGCATACATGCTTCAGTTTGCAAATGACGAGCAGCAGAAATCTCCCGACGCAGCGGAGGTACTGCGCAGAGGGCGATATGCCGGCGACTGCTTCAAGAGTCGACTGAAAAGACACTTTCATTCGAGAACAGGAGGTAGTATCTACTTTAGGCCTTCGCTGGTTAGCGAACAAAGATGCCTTTTGTTTTAGCATATCAGTCTCAGAGGTTTCTTCATCGACACCTGTCACGAAACGCTCTATTTTGGCCACAATAGCAAAGCTTTTTGATCCGGTAGGATGGCTGACACCCATAATCGTACGTGCAAAAATTCTAATTCAGAATCTTTGACTACAAAAATTGGATTGAGATGATTCAGTTCCCGAGATGACGTCAAGAGCCAGGATAGAATTTATTGCCCACCTGAAAGAGTTGGAAGCAATTAAAATACCTCGTTGGATGGGCACATATCAAGCTTCAGAGTGGTTTCTTCATGGGTTTTGTGATACGTCGGAGCGGGCTTATGCATGTGCCATATACGCTGTAATTCCGAGTAGGAACGGACATTCCGTAAAATTGCGTGCCGCTAAGTCTAAGGTCACACCGATTCAAGTTATAAGTTTGCCAAGGTTAAAACTGTGTGGCGCAATTATTTTATCAAAACTGGCCGTTTATATTATGGCAAAAGAAGTCCTTTATTGCTAACAAGGTAAGCGCGGAGCGCCGACCAGATTCTGGGTTTTATGGCTCTTAGAGCAGCGGAACTGACTAACTGGACTGAGAAATTCTTTTCCGTTGACAGGATAATATATATCCTGGATTACATTCATCGATGGCGTTGTAATTCGAAGATACCAGCTGATCAGAGGAATATATCATTTCTCTCTGTTGGCGAGAGAGCGTTCGGCCGAAAAATCATGTTACAAATTTGCCAAGGAGAAATTTTCGCTAAGGAAATAAAAGCTCTCCAGAAGGAAGAAACCATTGGCAAGTCCAGTTTTGCTTATAGACTATCCCCGTTTCTTGACCAGGAGAGAATTCTTTGAATTGAATTATGCATGTGGGAGGTAGGTTGCAAAACTTTTCTCTATCTGAGAGTGAAAAGCACCCAGTCATTTTGCCGGCAAACAGTCACATCACCAAGCTAATCGTTTCCAAGGCTCACTTATAATTAGTGATAATGCATGGAGAATGATCGCTGGTTCAAAGTCACCTAAGTAGAGAGTACTGGATTCTGAGAAGAAGAAATTCGATCAAATAAATTGTACGGAAATGTGTCAGATGCACCCGACACAATGCTCATGCTGCTGAGCAGATGATGGGTCAATTATCTGCGCTAACAGTACGCCTTGCAAGACCGTTGACCTATACGGGAGTCGACTTTGCTGGACCATTTTATATACGAGCGTCTCCTGGAAGAGGACAAAAGACTATCAAAGGGTACGTCGGTCTTTTTGTTTATTTGGAGGTCCGTGCCATTCATATTGAAGTCGTCTCGGTCTTAACTTCGGGAGCGTTTCTCACTGCTTTGCGCCGTTTTGTTGCACGCCAAGGATTATGCAAAGTCAAAAACGGTACCAATTTCCAGGAGCGTCCGCAGAGTTACTTCATCTTTTCTCCGAAACATAAGCTGTAAGTCAAGAGATAGCTACCGCAGTCGCTCGAGACAACGTGGAGTGGTCATTCACTCCGCCTCGCGCCCTCAATTTCGGAGGTCTATGGGAGGCTAATATCAAGTCTTTTAAGCGGCATTTGATTAGAACGATCGGAGATAGAAAGCTGATCTTTGAAGTGTTTTATACGGTGGCAACTATGATCGAAAGTTGCCTAAACTCTCGGCCTCTATGTCCATTAAGCTCCGATGAAGAGGAAGAAGCATTATTATCGAACCATTTATTGAAACCACGAAGAATTTCTCGGCTCACAATAGGTGGCCCTTGCTTGTCGTGATGCGCAATCAGTTCTGGAAACGATGGATCGAGAATTTTTGAATACCTTGCAACGGCCATCAAAGTGGCTGCATCCAAACCGAGATTTGCAAGTTGAAGACGTTGTGCTGTTTAAGAACGAGCTTGTCCCGCCGTTGAAGTAGCCGCTTGCTCAAATCATGCAGCTTTATCACGGTCCGGACGGCCTGTGTCGTCTCATTAAAATTAAACCCGTAAATGAGACAGCTGTCACGCATTTTTGCAGTATTAAGACATAACGACGGGCGGTGATACGATTTCATTTGGGTATCATTAAAGAGACAAGAGAGAAGAGCTGGAGAATCGGTTTGTATATTTTCATTTTGTAAGGTTCCGGTCTTGTGTAATTTTATGTAAATTCGAAAGTGAATTGTAACTGCCTGCAGAGAGCTCCCAAAGTGTGTAAAGTGGAAATATAATAATAACGTACAAGGTTTATGATTATTTTAAACAACTGTTTTTTTATTCACTGAATCTCCTCACTCGAGATCGATCACTGCTACGTGTATTAAACCTTGAAATTCTGAAAAGTTTAACAATTTATTATTATTTATATGGAGTATACATGTATCTCATGTATATTTAAACAAAAATACTTATTTTCCAAGACACCATTATTTTACTTAAATCTAAATTTATATTTTATTAGTAAAAAAAATATCACTTGCTACAAATTGTACCATAATTTCCATCACGCTGATCATTCCAATGCTAAAAAACTCAATAGAAGAATATTAAGTGAATTTATACTTTTAACATTAAAATGTATGAACGTTTAATGTTCTTCTAAAGTCAATTAATATAAATTACAATTTTGTAGATATTTTCTCTATTAAAATAAATAAATAAGTTTGCCATACTATATATTTTTAAAGTCACTATGAATTACATTGTATTGACATTTCTTCTATTAAAATCAATTAAAATATTAATAACACTGTAAGTTTATAAAGTTAATTAATATGAATTACATTTTGTTGGTATTTTCTTCATTAAAATCAATCAGTAACAATTTAAGCAAATAAGCAAATTTTTTTATAAAAATCAATATAAAGTCGAAGAAATACCTATATATCTTTATTGATTTCTGTGAACATAATATACATTTTTTTATATTGAATTATAAACTTTGTATACACCTATTGCATTTGTTATGATTCAGATGTAGACTCACATTTCATAGAAATTATTTTTATTGTCTTTTATTGATTATTTTTAGCAGGAGATGTTTAACTAAATTATGTTCATTATCTCTGCTTCTTCAATTTCTCTAATGCCCTTCGGTAGACTGGGCATGTGTAGCTACCAGCTGCATGTTGACTGTTCTCTTTAGCGCCTCTTTCATGGCAAAGTACGCTGTTTGCTTGGCGGCTAGACTTTTTGGGGATATGACCAAACGCTAGACATTTATAGCATCTATGTGGTCGTGTCCCTCGTTGTGACGAATTCTGTTGACTACCCATCCTATCTTGATTTTCTGCTTTGCTATTATCTGTTTAGTAATTGATGCTGGTATTTGAATAACTGCGGTCTGCGTATCGTATGTCTTGCGCACCGACTTTTCCCTCCATTGAAATTACGCGGCTACCTTGGAACTCCCTCCGCACGGCTTCCAAAAAGGTCCTCCTTATTAATTAATACATCAAGATCCTTTATTTCCAAAACCTCTACATCTTGCAGGATTCTTATTGTGGTATCTTCCTCTAGTACTCCTTGCGCCGCTTGTCGAAGTTCCGTTGCCTTCCTTTCAGCTGTGCGTTGGAGATCCGAAAATAGGTCCCTAGCCGCCGTTTTGCATACCCCGTTCACGCTATCTCCTAGTATCTTCAGGCCCGGCCTTTATTGTTTTCACTGTCCCTCAAGGTTGGATTTTATCTGAGGTAGGCGGTGTTACTGAGTGAGAGGTGTTAGGGGTTGCTACCCCCGCCATATTATCAAGTTGCAGACTTGCGGGCTAGTGTCACCACTGCATTCATCTTCGCTAGATTCTCCTGAAGCTTATCAAGTAGGCCTTGTTCAATAGACTCTGCTGTCTGGATTTTAATCCAGACATCCTGCACCCTCCTGTTTTCATCGCCATCGCCATGCGCACTACTGCTTGCGGTGTTCTGCTGGCATGTGCGATCTTCTTTAGCCTCTTTATGGCTGGTGTGAGTTTTCAAGCCTGTGTTTTTTGCGCTTTACAGACTGATGGTAACATCTGATTCAACTCCTTGTTCGGTCAATGTCTCCATGCTAATAATAATAATTTTTATCTTGATATGTCCGGATCCTCTGGATCTCCCCGTCTATGGGAGCAGCTGGAGAATTTTCGGCAGACATCACACGAGTAGCACGCAGTCGGCAAGTCAATTGACCAGTACTGGCTAGGTAACCCGCCTCCCGTCTTGCCACTAGCAAGACTCAAAGATGGTTGAAGTCAATTCGGCGTGCAAACCTAGGTCATAAGATTTGACCAGTAGATCGCCTCCTGTGAGCCCCATCACCCAGCCGGCTGCGTACATAGAAATTCCCCCGGCCTTCCGCAAGGTTCCAAGATACTGTATATATACGTGAGTGTATGTGTGTGTATGAACACACACACGCACACAGACGCACATAAATTAATTTTATTTTAACGTGCCGTCAGAATTAGGATTCAGATCAAAGAATGTACACTACTTTAATTTATAATTTTGATTAAGCTAAAAATATATTTTATAACTGTATATATTCAGGACAAAGATAGCTCGTGACCGTTTCACTGTCAAACTTGCCTACTTGAATACATTACTTATGCAACGAAAACATTTTGATTTTTTATAAATCTGATTCTTCTTCTCTTAATTTTTAACCTTTATTCTGGCAGGAATACCAATACCACTGTGCGCGGTTGTTAGGAATATTGGTTCACAAGTAAAGTGTACAAAGAGTGAACTCAGATATTATAATGGCAAGAGAAAGATGTGCTTCATTAACTTAAGTTCAAGATTTCTTGAACTGAGTCCCGTTAGTTCTAACAATAAGTCACAGACGGCATGTACAAGCAATAATTGCAAGAGAAGAAGAACGAAAAGTCTTTCCTTTAGAGTGTATCAGTGTTAGGTGATTGTGAGTCACCTAGCAATATTTATTTAATTATTGTATGAGTTGATCTCGCGCACGCAACTATACAGCTACGGGAGAGACTCCACTCCTCGAACCTCTCCTGGCTGTCAGCTTGATCTTTCTCTAAATTGAAACGCGGACTTGTGTATAATAAAGTCTCTTACCTTTTACTCTTTTGTTGTTTCTCGATAATCTATCCTTCTCTCTATTCGCCCTGGACCAATGAAAATTCAATTTATCTATGGATGGTTTCAGCACAAGAATGAACACAAATATGGGTTCAAAAATAATTCTATCTTTATTTGGTCCTTTTTCGTAGACAATTATTATTTGTATTTATGTATATATCTCCGAAAGAAAAATGAATCGCCGCCGCAGATAAGTTTAATAAAATCAGTAATTTCACGAAGAATTGAAAAATAAGAAAGGGAAATATAACAACTAATTCAAACGAGAATAAAATAAAGAAAATCGGCAGCTCGGCTCGAGTCGGAGTGCTTGAGGTAGCGTGGCTTGGGGACGCTCGGAAGTGTTTCCGGACCTCCCACGCGTCTCCAAGCTCGACTTCCCCATGCTGATGTCAGTGCGTATGCATTCGTCGCACTCATTAGGCCTTACGGGACCTCTTCATGGTGCAAGAGTTCAAAACTGCAGCGGGGCTTCGCACGTGCGGTCTTGCGCAGTGGAGGGAAAGTTGTTTAGGTCAGCCAGATTCTTGGCTACCTGATACTTTTGTGGCCTTGAGCCTCGCTGTACCTTTTATGTGTAGAACTTTCTCGATTTTATATTCGAAATGATTGTTCGAATATAATTATCGTAAAGTTGTCACATAACAATCAGCACTATTATCAGTAAATTAGCTCAGGTAACTCATTAGCTTGAATAACGATCATCATAGATAGATATCGATATGTACATGTATTTCTCTCCGTATAACTCTGAGACGTTAAGATTGCACACCTTCTGCCTCTTGCTGATTTCCCGATAATTCATACCCTTATCGATTATTGATAATTGTCATTCATATTAAAATAATCATAATGAAGATTAATAAATACAAGATAAATATTGCTATGCGATATGGGCTGTTACATTGTTTATTTTTATTGTGTAGTAAATTGTCTGATTTTCGTATCTTAATTTGTAGTGTAATAAATCACACACTTCCCACGTTAAATATTGTCATTAGCAATATAACAAGTACCAATTGAAGAATAAACGATTTCTTTAATATCTATTAAGAAACAGTTTTATAATTAAATTGTCACTCGGTAATATTTTACTGCGAATTACAATGAGAAGAAATAGAATGTCAAAAATTACTTACAGAACTACTGTTACTGAGACCTCTAGATCTCGTCGGTAGTTGACAATTAGCAAGTCCACCTTTGCTTGCAAGTTCTGCTGTACCTTTTTCAGCCGAATTATCTAAAGAGCTGTGAGGGAATATAGCTTGATCTATTTCTTCTTCTAAAGGTATTGGTACTGGTATTTTTCTCTCAACTGTGTCTGTCTTATCTTTATCATCTGGACTGCCAAAATCAGATGAATCAGTATCTGAAAGTTGACTACTAACCGAAGAAGGTAAAGGTAATAATTGCTTTCGAGAAAGCTGTGGTGTTACTATTTTAGAAGTAGAACCATCATAAGGTAAACGAACTGGCATACCAAATTGCTTCTGTATTTTTGTCAACTCGACTTCTAACGTAATTACCTAAAAGAAAAGTGTTTATTACAAATATTTTTTATTAATTAAGAGAAAATGCAAGAGGAAATGTAAGACGTTTTAGAAAAGCCAGTCCTAAACGTTCTTCGCATTCAATCGACCCTTCTCACATGCATCAAACCATTAACGTTGCGGCAGAAACGTTATTTTATTTATATTAAGCTGGGGATAGGAGGAACTTCTTACAATTAGATACGATTTTATGTTTGCCTTACGATGGCAATATCAATATTTTTGTATACGTTAAGGGGACTTCATCATCTTAAATTATTGAAAAATGTAAAATTGATTTTCATTTTAAAAAATATTCTAAATTTTAGGGTAATATTTTGTGCATTTCGTATATATACTAGTACTTACAAAATCATAGTATATTCTCAATTGTTGCTCGAAATACAACATCTTTGCAAGCAACCATAACATCTATGAAATGTGAAATTTTTTCTTTCCTTACTTCTAAATTAGTGTTCTCAATTTTGTATAAACTTATATTAAAAGAATCCACGTCACTTTTTTGATTTCTTAATGAGGAGTGATTATGCCTTCAAAACGATGGGAAAATAAATTAGAAAGAATAGTCTAGTGCAAGCAAAACATTTTTTTTATTACATATTATTGTCGTATACTGAAGGCTTTGTAACATAAACCATATCTCGCCATCCAGAAGGTAATTTTGACACCTGCAAATCGTTTACAGAAAGAAAAATTTTCTTTTTGGTACATTTACTGTATACTCATGGCTTTGTATCATAGACTATGTAGTGCAATTCGGGATGTGAGAATTGCTCTATCTTCAGCTAAATATTTATTTTTTAAAAATTAATCATCATGACAAATATTTAACAAAATTCTGGGCAATTAGTACTTTCTGGGCAATCATTCTTTCAATATTAATGCGCGCAAGAGAAACCATTTTAGAAAAGTATCTAACGCAGTCTTAGCTAGGTATCGAAATATACATAAGTCATCGAATATTTTTTATAACTGTAGAAAAAAATGTATTCAAATACTTGCACTGAAGCATTGATCAGTCATTACTAGATAATGAAAATGACTCGGATATTGATTCAGACATTGATCATATAGCAAAAAGCCTTGCTATTCAAGTGAAGAACAAAGCGAGGAATAATTTCTAGATGGACTGAAAAATAAATTTGCATCCTTAGAAGTAAACAATCTATCACGGGTAGGCATATTAAAAATGCATGGTCATAGGACGTATAATCTTAAGCAACTACCATTAAGTGACGTCAAAGTTCTGCATACAGAATTCAAAACTACTCATCTTGGAAATTCAATTAGTTGTGCAAAATTTGCAGAACTCTGACCAACGAATTGTGTTTTTGCAGGTGCACAAGAGACACATAGCGTATGATTTTGTATAGTAACTAAACAAATTTTTTTGCTATTTTAACGATATATATGGATGGTTCTCTGTGAGATCGAGCATCAAACATTTTTTTCTATAAAATATTTACAATGCACCTGAATTTTTTCAAATTTGCAGTGCCGTTCTACAACACAGCACAGCACATGATACTGTAGAAGTATATATTATGCAACAAAATTTGATTCCATTGATAATAAAATATTGTCCAGATGCAAACTAAATTATATATTATACCGATGGAGCGATTTTTATTTGATAGCAGAGGCACTTTCAGGCGACTGCCCATGGAAAATGATCATGAAATAGTCTTGAAACCAAAAAATGTTAATTTAGATTTACAAGCCTTTAACAACTACAAACTATATATACAGGCTATGCAATGGGTCATTTAAGACACGGGTATCGTATATTATTTTATAGTACGTATGACATAAATTCGTCAGTTTAAGTGGGAGAAATTGGTAGCAAAGAAGTGACGGCTGCGGCGGTGGCGGAGCCCCCCCCCCAAAAAGTAAGAAAAAAAAAGAAGTAAAAAGAAAGTAAAAATTACATTTTACAAATCACAACATTTGAATAACCCGCTCAAAAAAATGTATCATGTATCTCGACATACAGGCATGACAACTTGAAAACGTTAAAATTAACCTCGAAATGTCAAAATGATTACAACACGTTTTCTTAATTTGGGATGTTTTTTGACGATATTAATAGAGATTTTCCACTTGTCTCTTATATATTATAATCATTAAAAGCATTTATTATGAATGATTTGAGTCTTTATTACTACGGGTCTGTAACTTAAGCATATTCATTATTTCTTGGTGCGATAATGAGCTACTTAGGTCACGCAGTGCTATAAAAGAATAATGTATACAAGTGATGAAATAAAGAAAATTTTAAACATGAAAAAAGTAGGAATAAGACAATGAAACTTACATAGGCTTTATAAAATATATACTTAGGAAGACAGTCTCAACCCTACAAAATGCAGAGCGCTTTCATAGGAACAAAAACAAAAATTGAATAATATCTGGATAACAGTAAGCAGCAAAATAAATATTCTCTTAGATTAGAAGCGTATAATTCGAGACGCACCTTTGCGCGGTTAATAAATTATATATGCGGTTAATAATGCGCGGTCTCACGATTAATAAAACCATGCGATTACAGTATTTTTTGTCAAGAAAGAACGCTCGGGGGTTCAATAAAAAATAGCTTTGTATTCGTGATGAGTGGCTCAAAATACATAAGAATAGGCTTTGTCAATAATTTTTCTTTAAATTTATAATTGTCAACCCCGTAAAACTGCCATTTGACGTATTTTGCTTCCTCCTAGTGGAAGCATTGTACTAGTGATTTTTGGATTCTTCAGAAAAACTGCCATTTGACGTATTTTGCTTCCTCCTAGTGGAAGCATTGTACTAGTGATTTTTGGATTCTTCAGAAAAACATATTAGAAGATACATAATTTTTGAAAATGTCCGTGCGGGTGTTTATATCTCAGCTTCACGCAACAAATTTCAATGCAACAAAGCTAATTATTAGGGTTTTGCGTATTGAAATTTTTTTTTTTTTTATATAGTTGATTTATTTTTCTGCCAATTTTTATTTTGGAAAATTGCATTTTTTGGACCCCATGCCACTAAATACCGACCAATGGTAACTCGTATTATTAGATCCCTGTTTTACCGATCGGGTTATTATTATCTGTTTTACGAGCATGTCGACACCTCAATGCTACTGACGGTGCCGTCCCCATGCCCATCTGCGTTACTGATTGACCTCCTGCATTACCAACAAGCTTGCAGCAGTATTGTTGGTTAATGGGCGTATATACAAGACTCTACCAACTTACCAACCACGACCGCATTTATCTATACTTTTTTACCCTCTGACTTCCCAGAGAACGTTGTTATTGGCAGGGCTGGTGCGTGAGCGCATTTATCGCTGTTATCGGCAGGACTGCTGCGTCCCACCCAGTCGACAAATGGGTTGCCCTCTGGTCGACCAATGATCGGCAGCCCTATGCCCCAATACAGTCCACACATACGAAGTTCGATGCTGGTACAGTCTTCCTCGACTTATGTAAGAAAAATGTAAGTCAGTATGGAGTAGAGCACAGCTTAAATATACTCGACCTTTCGATCAAAAGCTTTTTAAACTCAATTCATTCATACACATTGAAGCTGAGTCTCTCAATGTATCTTCTCGTACTTCTCTATACACTTACCACGTCCGCATTCCGGTTACCAAATACTGCCGCGAGCATCGTGCATAGTACCCTCTCTCCTCTACTTTTCTATACATTTTCCATACCCGACTCCGGCTGCCGAATACTGCCGCGAGTATCATACGTAGTGCCCTCTCACAGTCTTTTCTGATCGCCCCTCCACGACCCGCGGCTGACCTGAATATACATATATAGTAATACAAGTTTGTCGATAAGGTCATCCATATTGAAATTTAAATCAATCACTTTCAAGAATTCTGCGGATAGGCATTCAGGATTCTACTTCAGAATAGATAAATAAAAAGATTATAATTTAAAGTGAATTGAAATTATAATTTATTTAATTGTAATTGTATAAATATAGATTGATTATAGATATACATGCTTTATTTTAGAGCAGTGTCAGGAAATATGCTCGGACTTAATTCTAAACGCATGTTATATTGACAGAAGGAATACGATTTTCTGTGAGTAAAAATATAAATAATAAGTCAAATATTCATTATATTTTTATTATTTGAGTGACTCGTTTTATTTAGAAAAGTCGATAACTATGAATGGAGCATGTGTAATGAATTCTTTTCAACTTAATACGTATTCTAAAAATTAGCATACATATTGTAAAGCATAGCAAACTGATTGTTGGAAATATTAAGATTAAGATTTTCGTATGGCTAACTTTGAGAGTTAAGGAAAAGTTTTCCATTACAAATATTACAGTGATCAAAATAGGTAGAATTTGTCTCCATTCACTTTTCCTACCTGTCTGAAAGCCTAGAATGATAAAAAATGGTTTTTCCAACTGATTTGACGTTTTCAAAGTCCATACATGTTATTTGGTTGTTAGAAGTACTGTATACTCATATAACTCCCATGAACGAAAATATAATTAAATAGTTGTATTTTTCGTCACTCTGACAGTACGAGGTAGGGCATAAGCCACTCTATACGATTGATTTCAATTTTGAAGTATTCATATGTTGGTCTCCCATCTGCCATTGTAGGCTCTTGCAAAACAGCAATAAGTTTGTGCTTAAAGTTTACAATGATTTTGCGATAATCTTTAGCAAACACAAAAATCATTGATAGAGGAAGTGTCACATCAAAGTTTCTATTATTATCAGCTATATATCCCACGGCTGCAATAGGTATCCAGCCAAAATTTTCGAGATACTTTAGCTTATTAGGTGAGAAAGAAGTGTAACCTTTCATCAAAGTTATCACAGTAACGTTTTTGCATCGATTTTTGCATCCATTAATCTCTATGGCATTTATCTCATATCTAATTTCTTCAAAGAGATGACTAATGGCATTGATCACAAAAAGGGTGTGTGTTGTACTGCTTGTCCATCGTGTTTAGTAATCCTCCCACAAATATGTAGATACCTTTTTTATGGTAGTAAACACAAATCTTGATGTTGTATAGCTATTCGAATTTCATCACTATTGTTGAATATAAGTGCGGTGTAGATTTGATGCGTATGAACTTTATAATGCGAGACAGACTTATAAAAGATGACTGGCGTTGTACGTTAAGAATCACCTCTATCTTTCACGTTATGATGGCAGCAATAGCAGATAAATGTACAAATTATTTTTTTAATATTTTTCTCACTTGTCCTGTTCTTTTTCCCTGCGTACTTTGAGATCGAGACTCTGTAGAAACTAAATGTTCTGAGGTGTTAGTCTAATGACATACTGGACTGTTAATATAGCTTTCCTCAGCATTGTGACGAGGTTCGCTCGTCAGGCCAAGCACTGACTCCTTGCCTCGCTCTCGTTACTTGCGTCGCAACAAGAACGGAAAAATAATTCCTTTTTTGTTGTTTGTAAAGGTAACGAGAGGAGGACAGAGTCGCGGCCAGAGCCATAGCCGCCCGGTAATACCCAAAGCATGCAGCAGCGAGAGAGTCGTCGGAGCGGAGAGAGAGAAGCCTCCCTGCGAGCAGAAGTTGGAGCCAGCGAATGCGCAGCCACGCGCGGTCTGTTCTAGAGGCTAGCGCACGGTATCGCACACCTGTGTGATGCGTGTGCGAAAGGTGTGATTGGGTACCGGTGGAGGTCCACGTGCGATCTGAGTGTAAGATAGCGTGTAAGGAGGGACGGAAGAAGCATACTCCACACCGGCATCATTGTTGCGGCCGGACTTAATCTTAAGTTATTGTAATTGTGTATGAGTGAGTATCGAGGAATGATTGTATTCGCGGTTCGAAAGTCGCGCGCATTATTTGACTAATTAACGTCTGTCTATGACACGTCATTTAGCGGTACGCGGACAGGCCCTTCGCGGCAAGGAGGCTCGCGGCGCGCGACTCTTTCACTTTGTTTTAGACTAGCTCGCAAGCAACACCTCTCAAGGAGCCTGCCTTATTCAGTGAATATTAAGAGTACCACATGGTGTTAAGTAGCATAGGAGAGGACGACTACGAGAGGAGACCGCCAGGAGACGGAAAACCAAGAGTTTCAATAACAGGTTCATGTTAGCTACATATCGAGGAATCCGTGGTGTAGGTCGCGGTCGGTTACTTTCTTTGGGGTACAATGGTGTTATCGCGAGCAGTACGGTATGCGCGTGGACGAGACGTGCGAGAGTATGTAATTTGAGTGAGTGGGTGCGTGAGAGTATTCGGGATGACGCAGCAATTATTGTATTTTCTTCGTGGCCAGAACGATAATAAATTGTCTCATTTTGTACGATATAATTAAGTGTGTTACTTTGCTAATCTTGTATCCTCACCTTGAGTGCGCGAAGTGGAGTACGCTCGAGTACTCCATAGTTAGTGCCGACGACGGAATGTCCTCTGGGAGAAATTGTCTCAGTCGCGGCGCAGTTAAACGTTTTGAAGCATCAGATTACTATTCGGCCTGGCGCCCTTTTTCATAAATTCGGCCGGATCAGGGAATCTTTGTGTTAACGTTGGTGCTCGGGAGTTACTCCCTGGAAATCAATTCCATCGGGTAACCGCCACGTTACAGCATTGAACACGTAAGTATATTATTTGTTTAGGCACCTCGATTATCTTATAACCAGGTGGAAGTGCTGGAAAAAATTGATGTATTGTATGAACTTTTTGTTGATTTATGTATGCTTCCGCTGTAATATTACACTTGACACGTAAAGCGTTCACTTTGATAATGGCTACTGGTAAATAAGAGTCACGACTTATATAGGGTTTCAAGAGTCTCGGAGTGAAACCCAGTAGATGACCTATCGAGTCACTTGGTCGAAAATCTATTTTATGACTACACACAATAATACTGCGCAACGGATCATTATTTGGCTATTATCAATACTAACTTTTATACCTCGTGTATCGAGGATATCTTGCAGAGTTCGATCAATATCCTCAATCTCATTACTACCCGTGAGAAGTTCAAATATTTCTTGTTCAACGTAAAATTTATTACAGCTTGCATCGATGTTTGGTGTGGAATTAAAAGTTAGTAACTTTGCAACTCCAAGACTGTATTGCTTATCCCTATCTAGCTCCATGGGAGGAAAGTTGTGAGTATCGAGGATCAAGGAGGTGCCGGAAAGTCTGAGAGTCATTGATTCAACTACCATCTTGAGTAGACTAATTCAAATCATTCGTGTTGATTTCGTTTTATGTAGACAAAAATTATCCTTACGATTGAGCTGATTGCAAAGAAATTTGAGACAGAGATGACCATGAAAGATGAAATTTCTGATACCTCTGATAATTGAACTTAACTTGAGATAAATTCCAATAGTTCATAAGATCTTTTAGTGGTTGTAAATAATCAAAACTATCAAAATATGTAACTGTATCATCGATTTCTCGATAAACTATCCAATGCATGCCACGTCAACTTGCATCATCTAGATTAATGATTACCGATTTTTTAATTCGACAACGGTTTGAAGGCAGAGGATTCCATATAAAAACTCCGCGGAAATTTGTTATTTTCGAAAATTCTTCATATTTGAGCAGATCAAAGCCGGTGAGGCATGTTTTAACAGTATTGTTTCATCGAAGTTTATTTTTCTTCCTTTACACTTTTTATTTTTCAGAATGATGCCGAAACCTTTACGATAAAGTTTCAGAAACAGTCCTTTATCGAGTGTCAATTTTCCATTATATCATTATGTCTTTTTTGTTCTTCTATTTGTTACTTAGCAGCACTAGCTTTATTCATTGATTCAGACTGTTTAACTTTTTTTTTTAATTCTGTTAAGTATACGATTAACTTTGTCTTAATTCACTTCTGCAGGTTTCATGACTATTGTCCGATATCGACTATTACTATACTGCAAAGTTAAATCTTGTGAAATATCTGTAAAACTTTTATAGCTGCCACGTACACTAAATAAGTTTAACATCTTGCTTTTTAGAGTGTCATTAAAACGTTCACAAATCGATGCTTTGAGATTACTATAGGTGGAGTATAGATTAATTTTATAACTTTTCATCAGATTGTTAAAATCTTTATTGTAAAATTCTTTTCCATGATTTGTTCAGGAATTCTTAGGTACTCTTTTGTAATAGTATTGATTTCATAGTTAGAGCTGCATATTTTTCAAAAAATTCAGCCTCCGTATTTATAATTCTGTCACTCACCAGACTCTCCATTTCCTACCATTCCTAGTAGGCAATGTCGTGTTCTTTGCATGCAGCGTCTAGAGGATTTATTTCTAGATCACCACGAGCTAAGCGTTTCGCAAGCGTAGTACGTGGACCACAGTACTGATAATCAGGCACATGAAGTTCAATAGGTAATTTGTTAATCAATGTATTCACTAAACCTGAATCTTTCTTCTGGTATATGATGAACTATAAATGCTCATATTTATGATATAAGCATTTATAATTGAGTGAACTATAAATGCTCATATTTATAATATATCGAGTCAGTCATGATATGGAATTTTGAGAGGCATGATGGATCTTAAGAAGCAATCATCATAGTACTAATGATTAATTTTGATCTACTGTCTTAGCAGCAGCAGAAAAACCAACACAATCGTCATTGAAAATTATTCCCGAACAGTATACCAGCAATATTTTGTGGTCAATGCAATTGTGATAAAACAAGCGCCTTCTTATCTCTAATCATTCATCCTAATGGTTTAAATTTTGAAAATATTTACTTATACTCAAAATCTCTGAATCAGGATAAATATAAATTTTTAAAGCACCTTGTTGAACCTTTATAAGGTATGAAATACTTACATTTTGGTGAACACGATTTTGTTGTATCACCCGATGAAGCTCATCTTAATTGAATTTTTACTTTTTATTATATTGCCTGTGAAAAGCAGGATAAGTCAAAGCTTTCTATTGCATGGGCAGACATAAAAGTGTGAATTGCTTTTACTTGTATTAGTCGTATGCACAAGTACCCAAACACTTAGTACGTGACAACGTCAACTTGCTGGTAATTTTTCAACAAGATAATATGAACTTGAAACATGTTTACATCGATCACGTTAATACAGACATGACATATCGACGTTTCAAAGATATTAGTAAAATGTGCTGAAATTATGGTGATCGCAGTTTTCCCGTTAAAGACAAATACCGTGACATTGGTGATGGCCGCAATAGAAAAGGCTTTGTTCAGTTTGCAATAAATATGCATAATATAAAATAAATTTAGCCTTTAGTTGTGAGACTCTAAACTATCAAGATGACTAATTTTCAAACTGCAGTCCTATGTCACATTGAGAAAGCTCGAAATGCCGTGAAAAGGAAGTGTGATTTATTAAAATCGCATAAATTAAAAGTAGAAACAAATTTGAACGACTCGTTCAAGTCGATCGTGAAACCTCTAGAAATACTACTGATATAAGTGAACGTAGAAATAATCAAGAAAGAAGTATGTCATCAATAGTTAAGAAAGAAAAAAGAAAGAAGAGTAAAAAAGACAATGATGGTGATGATGATAGTGATGATGATGACGATGATGACTACAATGATGATATTGGAGAATCAACTTTTGAGTTAATTGTAGGCGATTCAGATATGTCAGATCAGAAAAAATAGTCAAGAAAGATAATGTTGATGATGATAATGATGATTCAGAACTTTCCGATCATAATCAAACAGTTACGAAGGATGATGTCGATGAAAACGTTCAATTGCTATTTAATAAACAAATGCAAAGCTTGGATACAGTATATGGGGTACAAAAATGCGTATCAAATCACTCACGATTGAAAATAGTCCTACAAATTTTAAGAAAGATAAAATTATCGATGGTCATAAAGTGTATGAAAAAAATTTAGGTCTAGTGGCGCTGTCGTTTAAGAAACATCATCATCAACATTAAGAAGAATTATGCTAAGATTTCAAAAGACACAAATGCAGTCAGAAAATACTATAATGCAGAAGAAGATATTTGTGAAAATGCAAGTAAGAAGTATACTGATTTTGTAAGTAAAATTCTCAAGATTAGTAAAAGTGGAAAGGGACTCATGTCATATAAGATTGCTCGTAGAAATACTCATACCGATTACATTTATTGGGATCATCCAAACCAGCTTGTCGATCGTTTAAGATTACTTTTATCTGAAACATCTGCTGGCAATAATATATATATATATATATATATATATATATATATATATATATATATATATCAATGAAATGCAATCGATCATTGAGGAGCTGCATCAAGCTGGAATTATTGATTAATTATCAAAATATGCATCGATTTCTTTGGACATCTACTGCTCCAGGCAGACGCATTTCGAGGACCGTCGCGGCGCGCCGGCACTCGGATTTAAGCTCACTAGTGACAGAAATTTTGATTTAGAGAACCAAAAAATGTGTCATGTTGGTGATGTCATGGATCAAGATGATGCTGTAAATTTAAAATCTGTAAAAAAGTTGATCAAATGAAGACCTGAAAAATTTGACAAAAATTTGTAGGCAATGGAGAGTCTGGTAAGTGACAATTATAAATATTGAGGCTGAAATTTTTAGAATAAATAGTGCTCTAACAGATTTGCAAGAGAAATTACAAATCTTGGATTCCGCAGTAAATAAACTTGTAAATAAGCATGAAAGCAGAACTAGTAGAGGAACATCATAAACCTGTTAGACGTAATGATGCACGTCGCTCTGCCTGTAGTATTTGCTTACAGACATCGATGTCTTCTTAAAGTATGCTTGGACTGTAGCAGTGAAACAAAAAACGGAAAAATATGCAGCTCTAACTATGAAATAAATTCTATTACAAAAGAGTACCTAAAAATTTCTGAACAGATCGTGGAATAGAATTTTACAATAAAGATTTCAACAATCTAATGAAAAGTTATAAAATTAATCTATACTCCACCTATAGTAATCTCAAAGCATCGATTTGTGAACGTTTTAATGGCACTCTAAAAAGCAAGACGTGAAAGGTATTTAGTGTACGTGGTAGCTACAAAAGTTTTACAGATATTTTACAAGATTTAACTTTGCACTATAGTAATAGTCGATATCGGACAATAGGCATGAAACCTGCAGAAGTGAATTATTACAAAGTTAATCGTATACTTAACTATATTAACAAAAAGTTAAACAGTCTGAATCGGTTTCAACCAGCTAAATTTAAAGTTGGAAATAAAGTACGTGTAAGCCGAAACAAGGTTTTAGATTGTTGAAATTTCAGAACTTTGTGAATTTAAAAAAATCGCAATCCATTTGAGAGAGCTTGTTATAGAGCTACATATTGAATAATGCAATTTCTTTATGGTTGAACTGCAGCAAAAAGTTTTTCTTGCTTAGAACCTGGAGATTGAGCGTTTTCTGGACAGAATGATAAATCATTATGAGCGTTATGTAGTTCGCTCGGATAATTTAAATCAACCTTTAACATATAACCGTGAAAAGCATCTGATGTAATGGAAAACAAATCAAAATTTTCATAATTTTCAACTCGAATTCATTGTAGGGAATATATTGTGAGAATCTATGCCTATATAAATTATTTGCATCTAAATAAATCAAATATTGATTTCCCTTATCATTATTATACTTTTCAAACATATTCTTATAATTGAAAATGAATAACAGAGAGAGAGAGAGAGAGAGAGAGAGAGAGAGAGAGAGAGAGAGAGAGACGGGGGGTTGTATCTGTTATGGTGCAAGTGCGAGTGTGTTGTCCTCGAGAGTGGGTATCTTTCGGTGGATTTATTTTTGAATGAGCCTAGTGGCAGGCTAAAATGACAGTGACTGTGGCAAAACACCTTTAAATTTTCCAAAAATCGTTTTTTCTTATTTCCTATTTTGATAGCAAATTTTCCGTAGAATACGCTCCCGAAACTCTTTTATATAAAAAAATATCTTTACAAAGTTATGAGTTAAATACGAAAAGAACTTTTTTACTACTTTTTGGTAAATTATGTATTTTTATAAATCGTTGTCTACTATATTATTTATGACTAAATATTTAATTAATTATTTTTTATAAGTTAAATACCGATAAAATATGTTTTAAAATAACTTAAAAATAAAAATTTTAATTTCGGATTAATGTATTCAAATCAAATATTTAAACTTTTATGTAATCTCTTTATGACAGTCAATTTTAGTTTCTTTATCCTCTATTCCAACCCAGGAGACTATTTTGAAACGAATTTGAAACTCCCAGAGCGACACCTATTGACGGATATGTCGGATATATATATATAACTAAACGTATATATATATAACTAAAATGTGTCAAATACACAGATCGATTTTCGACTAAATTCTCACGGCTTATTATTTATTGACTTCAATATCTTGCTGCTGATTCAAACTGCTTGTTAGTAAACACACTAAGCAGACAGTATCTAGAAAGCACAGCTGATATATATGTTGTTTAGGTCAATTAAAATTTTTTTTTATTGATTAGTGTTTCTGTGAGATAACTTGTGATTGTAGGGAGATTTATAAATATTCATCCTGATCACAAGTATTCTCGTGGTAGGCCTAAGAAGAGACCAAGAGAATTTTTGAAAAACAAAGAGAGCCCAAAAAAGGCCAGGATCGTCTACCATTTGAACAAATGCACAGAGAAATTTAGGCTACATTCTTTCACATACATTTAACTGATTGGAATCCACAACATCATTTTTGCCCAACAGGATCACAGAGTTGGTGCCGCTGGCGAAAATCCAAAGTCTCAGGAACAGATTTCGTGCATGAAAACATTATTCCGTCTATTCTAATGGAACAAGTGCGACCAATTTATGAGGACAAATTATTGACAAAGAAAGAACTTTTAGAAAATTGCCCCGGAAGTTTCACTCAAAACTCAAATGAAAGTTTTAATCAATCTGTGTGGAAGTTAGTTCCAAAGACATCGTTTAGTGGCTTGCTGGTACTAAAGATTGGCGTTTATGCATCTGTGACCTATTTGAATGATGGACGAAGTGGATTTCTCAAAATTATGAGAAAGTTCGACATCACTTCAGGATATACTGCACTTGATTGGATTAGACTCATGTTAGACGGACGATGTTAGACTCTTTCATGCAGGAAGAAAAACACTTGCTAGTACGAAAGAGGCCCAAACCACGAAAAGAAGAGCACGAAAAGGAATCCTAGAGGAGTCATATGCAGCAGGAATATGCTCTAAGGGTATATGTAAGTACTGTAATGATTAATTTAATTTACTTCATTCGCAAAATATCAATTTTTTAAATTATTTGATGACAGCAAATCCCACATAAATCGTACATTCCAAAAGGATGACTGTGTAGGTTATGGAAACATAGAAGAACAAACTGCTTTCAGATTTTGACGAAAAAAAGTTTAGTAATCGCATAAATAATTAAATTTAAATGAATATTTTTTAAAATTTCTGATATATGTGTTTTTTAATTTCAACTTATTTAAGCGTCTATGGGTTTGGTCATCTAATTCAAAAAGTATACACTGCAGGAGATGTTAATCTAGTTGTCTGGAATGAAGAAGAAAAAGACCCAGTGGAGTCCAATACTATTTGTAGTATTTGAATTTTATATGTCATGTTTTATAAACTCAAACTTAATTGTTAATTTTCTCACTAATTGAATTTCTTCAATTTTAGCTGGCTGTTGATAAGATTCCAGATGAACGCATGGATCAAATCGGCTGAAAATTTTTGCAAGCATTTTGTATAGTACTAGTTTCAGCATAAACGAAGGGGTAGCTTCGATCAGTAACAATCCTCAACCTCAGGACCGCTGGTATAACAATCAATATAAAGCTGTCAATGATAATCACAGCCAACATGGCGGGGCCACGTGTGGGGGCCACATGTTAAGGTCAGGAAATAAATCGTACGAGTGTCATACTAAAAAGGCAGGTGGAATTGTTGTGTGTATTTTTTGTGAAAATATATACCACGCGAGTTGTTTTGAGAGAACTGATAACGTAATAACTCTAAGTGATGTGTTTATTATCTGCCCAAACCACATGGATGTCGACCTAACCTCAAATGTAACTCAATATCTGCCAAGCAAAAAAGTGAAAACCGAAAAGAATCAAATACTAAATGAACTTAATGATAGTGAAGATAGTAATGAATCTGAACGTGAGGATGAAAAACTAAGAATGGAAAATGCATTACTAAAAAATCTGATCAGTGAATTGAAAGAGAATAACCAACGCTTAAGAGGAAAGATTAATACGGAGAAATCCATCATTCCAACGCTAAGAGCAAAAAGTTTTGCTGAAATAATAGCAGCCAATGAAAAAAGAGTTCAAAAACGTATACCAAAAATTATTGTGAAAAAAACGAAAAAAAGGACAAATTAGACAAAATTACGGATATAGTAAATCAGTATTTAATTAACGATAAATCAATTCAAACAAAAAGAGTAATACAAAAAATGAAGAAGAATTAATAATTAGCTGCAAAGACGAAGCTATCTAAAATAAGGAAAATAAATGAAATAACTGACTACTCCCTATGACTACTCCCTATACCTCGGCAAAATAGAACAACAACATTACCAGACCACGACATAACTATCAGTTGGATTATCGACTGCAAGTCTGCATAGCATTAACTCAGGAATAGTGAGCAAAAGAAACAACAAAGGGCATAATGGAAGATATTGACTTTATTGAAATAAGTAATAGTGAAATAGAATATAATAACATTGAAACCGTCAATAAAGGTTTCTATGATAATAACACTAAAATCTTAATATTATGTACAAATGTCTTTTATTGAGCGACTAGCTAGGAAGCCTGAGATAGTAGTGTGCACAGAGATCACATAGTGATAATGTGCATGGAATCTACAACATCCAAAGTACTTCCACCTAGGTGGTTATAAGAGTTATTACAATAATAGTGTAATCAATAAATCTGATCGGGTATATAAAGAATTACATATTTGGAAGTACTAGTATAGATGAGATAGACAGACTAAAGATAATAAGCACAAATATAAAACTAACAACTGGTGAAGCCTTTAAAGTCTCCGCGAATTTCAGATTACATGGCTTACCAAAAATAGAATTTACCTATAGCATTAAACAATTCATGTTAGACTAGAGGAAAATAAAAAACCTTTGTATTATGGGTGATTTTAATGTGGATATACTGAGCGGTAATTTTAGTACATAAGACATATGTGAAAAAACATTTAGCCAGGAATATATAAATAATTTTTTGATATTCAAATACAGTCCTTATTTCACAATGATAACTGGACCCTCCATTAGCAACGATGGGGATATATGCTTCTTTGTTATGTCTTGTATGTCAAATAATATTTCAATAGATTCATACAAGTTAACAAATCCTTTCAATGATCACTATCCTCCGATGATAAATATTGAAGTAGAAACTGGAAAAATGAATTTCTATACAGATTATAAATTTATTAGTCATAAAAAACTAAGGAAAGAGGCTAGTATAATTTATTGGAACTTTATCTTGAGCATTCATAACCCGGACTGTGCTTTACAATCTTTAATAGAAATAATACAAAACTGTGTTGATAAAGCTACTATTACAAACAAAGCAAGCAAAAACAAGAAGAAAGATTCTATACCACGCAAAAACTGAATAACAAGTGCAATAATAATCTCTTGCAAAACAAAACAAAATTTGTATTATTTAATGAATAGCAAACTAACGTGTCAAATCTTGAAAGATGACTATATTAATTATTCGAAAATATTAAATAAAGTTATCAAAGATGCTAAGATAAAATACTATGGCGAAACCATAGAGCAAAACGGCGATAACCCAAAAAAACTGTGGAAAACAATTAAGACTATGATAGGTAAATCAACTCTACAAAAAAAGGAACATATTGAATGTATATATGACAATAACGTAAAGCTTGAAAATAAGGCGGAAATAGCAAATACTTTGAGTATTACTGTACAATAGGAGAAACATTAAGTAATTAAATTGTCGTATCGGACGAAAATGAGGTAAAACTTCCAATCAGTAATAAAAAATCAATGTTCATCAAACCTATGAATGCGATAGGGATACATGAAAGAATATGTTCCATGAAAAAAAAGTAGGTGGAGTAGATGATATAAGTGTTGCTATCCTTCAAACTATAGCAGATTACATTCTTACACCATTACAATACATCTAAAACTTATGCATTGAGAAATCAGTATGGCCTTCAACCCTCAAGAGGGCTGAAGTTATGTCTATTTATAAAGCTGGGGTTAAGACTCTGATGTCTAACTACCGGCCGATATTCCTCATTTCAAACATTGCGAAAATCGTTGAAAAAATAACTTTTAATAGGCTCTACAATTTTATGGATAAACATAATATAATATTAGACAAACAATTTGGTTTTCTGAGTAAGAAAGGCATCACTAGCTACCTAAATTACATAACAAATTTAATTTACAACAATATATGATTTTCTAAAATATTTAAGACAACACCTACAAAGAATAGTTACTATGTAGCGATTAAAGTTTTTAACAATTTAACAATTTATCTTAGAGGATTAAATGGTAGTTATCTGCAAGTAAAAACAAAACTCAAAGAATACATCCAAGAAAAAGAATGCAATTTATTATGGAAAAACTCTTAATCCATTAAAGCCCATGCCTAAACCAGCAGGGTGACAATAAAACTAACTATTGGATCACCTGCTTTTTTGGAAAAAAAAGTACCCGTGGTTTTTTGTTTTTCGAAATTCATTGTTTAACTGTGGTAGAAGTGTCTGAGTATTACATACAGAGTTTCTCATCAAGGCGAACTTTGAAACGGCGATGTACAGAGAGTACATCACAATCATTTGATACTGCCGAAGATTCACCAGCTGAAAGCCATATAATAATTGATGGTATACTGCGAAAATGCTATAAAAGTGACTGTAAAACGACAACTTCTCGTTTGTGCCAAAAGTGCCATGTAAACGTATACAAACTATACGAAAATAACCATAAAAATCAGTAAAATATTTAAAAATATCTAAAAAATCTAGATAGCAAAAAAGATAACAAGCAAATCTGTAACTAAGCCTCGAATCAAAAAACCGTACTGTACGTTTTCTTCTTGTTTTTTCCTGTAGAATCGATTAACGTTGTTAGTTTGTGAATTTTGCAACTTAAATTTTTATTTGTTTAAACAATTATTGTTAAACTGTTACGTCCAGATTATAAATTTAAATTACCAAAATCTAACACATTAATACATTTACATGAATTCCTACCTGAATTAATAGTCGAACTTCACGATACGTGAAAGTTATAATAATTTAAATGATTAAATGAATGAATGATAGGAAATCCCTTTTGGCTACCGCGGACGCGGTCACTGCCTACCGGGGAAGGGAGCCGGATACGAAGTCACTTAAACTATACATTATTTCTTTTAAAATCGACACACGTTTATTTCTATGAAAAGAGAAAAGTACCTTAATGTGTGAGTGTGCGTGGCTGTTTGTATATATATGTGTGAAGAGATTCTTGAGTGTCTGCAGCTGTCAATCCTTGGCGCCTTCCAGCCTAGGCTCGGTGGTTCAGGTTACAGCGGTGGCTAGATGCACTAGAGGTGACGGCTCGTCCTTTTGATGTGCGTAGTGTAGATCGTAGGGAGTCAACTGCCTCTGTTGCTTCTTCTTTTCAGCAGGGGGTGGTCTTCGGAAAAGATGCCGATGGATGCACTCGCTCGACTGAGCGACTAAGTCCGATACTCTTATTTTCGCAACGCACGAGTAGCGTATACTGCGTGATGCTAATTTTTATATGAGTGGTCTGGCGACGAGCAGAGTAACGTTTTGCGAGAGATTACTGACTGATCTGACGACGATTACCCTTTGCTCCCGGGCTTTATATACTCGCATATCCCCTTGTTTTTCTCGGGCTAGGGATTTCCATATTGGGTCACCTTGCTATTTTCCTCTCTCAACATGAAGGGGATCGTGGCAGGTCAAGTCATAAACATCATAGTTTATGACTACCACTTGAGAATTTGTCTCTTTTAGAACTCTCCCGCGGTCTCTTTTTCCCTACTGGAGATCGCACACGTGTTTCCAATGGATTTCCAGATCGTCGAATATTGCGCTTCGGTTTCTCTCCTCGCTAGTTTTTTTCGCATAGTTATGCTTATCTTCCCGCGGTGGTTTGTCGTCGCATTACGTGGAAACGGCCACGTTGTTCTCGTGTTTAAAAATACGAATACGCGGTTGTTATGAAGCTCTCATTGAATTCTAAAATATCTCCTAGCGTTCTTTTGACCCCTTTGAATTTATTGCTTGGTTCGTTGGAATATAGCCTATTTTCGTGAAGGTGCCGCTCGTACGTATGAGTAGATTTTTCTCTCTCCTGGTTTTTGCACATCCACTTCTTATGTGCCGCTTGCTCTTATAAGTGAATCTCTCTCTCTTTCTCGTTCTTGTCTTCTTAGGTGCCGCTTGTACGTATGAGTAGATTTTGCACATCCACTTCTTATGTGCCGCTTGCTCTTATAAGTGAATCTCTTTCTCTTTCTCGTTCTTTTCTTCTTAGGTGCCGCTTGTACGTATGAGTAGATTTTTCTCTCTCCTGGTTTTTTGCACATCCACTTCTTGAGTGCTGCGATGACGTACTAGTAAGTAAGTAAGTGTGTGTGTGTGTGTGTGTGTAGATATGATATGTATAGTAATGGTAGGGTTTTGGATGCGTAATAGAATCGGTGATTACATTACAAAACAAAGAATTTCGAAAAACAAAAAAACACGGGAATTTTTTTTTCTAAAAAGCAGGTGATCCAATAGTTAGTTTTATTGTTACCTTGTTGGTTTAGGCATGGGCCTTAATGGGTTAAGTCATAATACTCTTAAATTTTAAATACTTAGAAAGTGAAAAATAACCAACGTAATATAAGTGATCTCAAATAGCCATTTAGGCAAATATAGTATTTTTGAAAGTTATAGAATAAATTATATAGAAATGTATTATTGATAAATATTCTGTTAACCATTAAACACTTTATCATCGTTATTTAGGTAATCAAATTTAAAAAATTCTATTCAATTGCGTGTATTTTGCAATGAATTTTAGTAGCTAGAAAAGGCAAATAAACATAATCATCAGTAACTACTTTTACAACAACAGTATGAAAAGGCTGGAAAAGTGAGGAGTATAACAAGTATGCAATGTACATACTTGTTTGTTTAGTTTTAGGTTATTTTTAAGCTTTTTTTTTTACCATTTCCTATGTACCAGTAATGTTATTTACCTCCATAGAATGCCTTCTAAAGGTATTTTAAGTGGTTTGATAAATAAATAAATAATACAGAAAATTTTCTGAACTGGAGAATTGTGGGAGGGGCGGATGTACAAGTACAGGCCGAATTCGGATATCGCAGGTGCGATCGGAGACGATGACGACGCTTGGATGCTCGTAGCAATACGTCCTGGGACGGGTAGAAACAGCGAATCAGAGAGCGAGGCGATTCCGTAACCTTCTCGCCGTCCGTGTGGGCGACCCCGAAAAGCTGTGACGGCGAGCCCGCCAGTGGATACTCAGCAGATTGTAAAGCGTAAGCTCGGACGACCTAAGGTCTCGACTAAATCGAAAAACCCGAGATAGTACGGTTATCACCTCGGAGAAACAGTTCCTGGTGAATGGCACTTAGCGTCGGTGTGCAGACCGGCACTACGACATCGAGGAAGAGGAGGGTAAGCCCCGCGAGCGCCTGGACCAACTGCGTAGGGTATGCGAACTCCTGCAGGAGGAGGTCCGCCAGGAAAGACAGGCTGTGCGACGAGCGCAGGTCTGCCTCGTCGGGGCGCGTTATAAAGGGGAATGTGCAAGGGAGAAGGGGCGGCATCGGGCAAAGTACCTTCGCAAGAAGAGAGAAGAGGAGTCATGGTATTTTGTGTACGGCCATCTGAACGTGAAGCGTTCGCATCACTGTCCGGACAGGGCAGCGCACATGGAGATTTTGAAGGCGACGCCACGTAACCATTGCAAGCATTTGTAAAGGGAATAGTAGACAGAAATATTTGGAGGCAATTAAATTACCTCGGTTCCCCAGCATATGGAGTGTTCTTTCATTATTTTTCGCCAATCCTTTCCCCTCACCATAATTATTCATTTGTTGGATCGCGCGACGTCGATGCAGAGCTGCTCCAACGAGTTACGCAAGGTATCACATATTCCGTCGTTGTGTTTGGCATATCACAGAGTTGGCAATCAATTACGTACTATTTATATCTTAATTATTCTATCACGCCACATTATAGCATACTTTTGGTCATAGCATTACAAAACAGAATTAATTGTTAGACGGTACAATGGTAGTTTATGATGTATCACAGAGGTACCACAATAGTCATCTCTAGATGTCAACATATTCTCTTTCACGCTCGTTATTATGCCTAAAGTTGCGCGGGAGAGAGTTCCAGAGGTGCGAGCTAGGAACTATAAGCTCTTGCGGATCCCTAGCAAAGGTTCTAGATCGATTTTTATCGGAAAGGGTAGCAAGGTACGGCGGTTGTCCCATGATAATTCCGTTGTAAACCATCACCGCCACAAAATGCGTCCTTCTCGCCTGCACTGAAATCCAGTCTATTTACTACGTAAATAGACTGGATTTAACAGATATATTGGCCAGCTGCTTACGCAGTACCTCAGTGGCGCGTGCAGGCCGGTACTGCACGCGCCACTGCCGACAGACGATTCACACCCTTACTCAGGTCGTCCCTTGTCACCTGAGTATAGGTTTGAAGGTTGTCAGCATAAAGCAAATGCTCGACACTATCTGATAATTTGCCCTCGTGGCTCTTGATTATAGCCAAAACATCTCGAAGGTAATCGATGTAAAGACCAAACAGAAGTGGCCTCAAAACTGAGCTATGTGGATCGCTGAGATTGGTTGTGAGCCAATCAGAGTTACCAAATGTAGTCTTAACCACTCGATGGTTTCGACCTGTAATATATGACTTGACCCACAGAACGACAGATCTAGAGAAACCCATTCCTATCAGCTTACGAAGAAGTTTGGAGGGCGAAATTGTGTCGAACGCCTGACTAAGATCAAACATTAGGACAATATTAAGCAGGTGCATGTTATTATCAATACCCGCCCAAATGTCTTCTGACAGACTCAGTAGTGCTGTTTGTTCACTACTTCACTGTCATCAGTACAGATTACATCAATCCATGTGTGAAACTCTCCAACGTGATGTATCGCACCTTGATCTACTGTTTGAAGCTCTAAGTCACATGCCAAATCTGCCCCTCTATTGAAGGGCGCATCTTGAGACGCCCACAATAAATTCGTATTTAAATCACCCATAATAATTCGGTGTTGATAATCTTCTGCAAATAATTTTATCAGCTAAATTAGAGCCACTCGTGATGAAATACGGGTGGTCTATAAATCACCGCTACAAAGATAGTAGGTGTGTGACTCTGTTGTGCCTTGCATATGAGATACTCTGGGATACCAGATTTACCAGCATCAATCGGCGTTGGCGATGAGCATAAAAGATTTGCCTTGTAGCTGTTGTAAATATCTAAGGCTACTCCTACTCCATGGATATTCCTGTCCTGCCGAAGAACAGAATAGCCCTTGACATAAGCAAATGCATCGTCAACGTTCGGCGCAAGACGTATCTTAGCCACACCAAAGAGTTGGTAGAAGTGACGAGCAGACGCCCAAAATTGGCTAAACATCTCTATGTGCCTATTTGGAGAAGTAGCATTAAGAAAACCTGCTCTCAAGCCTGCACACTCTGCTTTTCTTACCCTCTTTCCGTTTAGTTAATTTTTATTCTTATTTACATTTTCGGATTCTCTGCGCAACGCCGATGCAATGATCGCTTTTCCTTTGTGTGCCTCTGTCAACCTATTTATATTATTATTATTGGTATCGTTATCGATATTTGTCATACTGTTATAGGACCGGTACAGGCGTACAGGTCGGATGCAGATTATTCGACATCTCCCCATCCCGCATTTTGACCAGGAAGCGACCACATCTATGCTAAACGTATTTGAAACCAAGACCGCGAGCTATATTTCAAGACTTTTATATTGCAAAGATAATCCTTTACTTGACAATCCATTTATGAAAATTTTACTTTGAACTAAGCTATTACTCGTTTCCTGAGATAATTGCGAGATGTTGATATGTCTCATGTTACAGCCAGTTATTTCGTGTTTCGCTCGCATTATGTTGTTTAAAACGGTGTTACTCAAGAGACGGACTATCCACGGCGACGAGGAGTCACTGACGATCTTCTCGTGCGTTTTTGCACGCAGTAACTGCGTTGTTACAATATTGTCTCTAGTAACAAACGGTAAAACGGTCACGTCCCTACGCTCATTCTCTGAGCCATCAAAGATACTAGATATACCGAGTTCAGCAGTTGACGAATGTTTTTGAGTAGAGTTTCCATATTACTCATAAATTTTATAAGATCATTAAATTTGAATCGAAGATTTTTATTTTCTTCCAAGAGCAGAAGGCGATCGGTACGCAGTTCTTCAAGATGAAAGTTCTGCTTTTCAATTTTGTCTTTCAGTAAGGAAACTCGACGCACCAGTTCATCAATCTGTCTCGGTGCCATAGGAGCAGGGTCCGATCCACGACCGATGGCATCAAGCTTCCCCACCAGAAGTCTTCAAATTACCTAAATCTACTGCCGAATCTATTGGGGTGTTTTTTCTCTCAATTGCTTTAATGCTGAGGACGGCCGACGTCCCTGCAGAAAAATGTTTGTCAATAGGTATATTAGCGTTCGAGAGATTAGTATGGGACATGTTAGTCTTATCTTCTTTGGGATTACTTTCCGTATTCATATTACTACTATCAGTATTAAAATCTGTAATAATGCTAATATTGTTTCCATCAGTCTTGTTTACAGTCTTATTTACAATATTATTCTCAGTATTATTTGCAGTATTATTTTTAGTGTTATTTACAGTATTATTTTTAGTATTATTTTCAGTATTATTTACTTCGAACTTTCTATTCTTATTTTTATTTTTAATTATCTTTTTCTCCTGTCAAGGCAAACTTTTGTTTTATATATTGCACCCTTGACATATGTGATTATTCTTATCATCTAAATGCTAGCTTATACAGACATTGTAAAAAGTTACGGTGCCAATCTTACAATTATTAATTATAATTTTACACGAAAGACTTTCGTACATTTCTCATATAAGTCACGAGGCATGATAAGTATTTTAAAAAGTATAATGGTTAGCTTAAATAATTTTATTAATTGTCACGATAAGCAATAGCGGTAAAGCGCAGTACTAGTTTTGTGCTGAACAGGATTCGAATTACAGAATTATATAATTTGGTGCTCTAGAAAATTCAAAGTTTGCGCTCAAAACTGCACATACGCTTATGTTAAAAGAGTGTGGCCAACTGTTGCTCAAAGAAATTTGAGTTGTTATGGTCTTGCACTCTTGCGAGAAAAGGGTAGACAAAAATCACAACGATTATATATATATGTATATATTGTAACGGGTGAGACTGTCTTCAAGACGAGGAAAAATACAAAAGAAGATGCCGGGACCGAGAATCGATCCAGCGCTTCCGAAATCTCTAGGCGCACACTGTACCCACTGAGTCAGTGCCGCCCTACTCTGTCACTCCCGTTCCTGCTCCGATTACCGGCATAGCAAGGACTTGTACGTCGTTACAATATATATATATATATCCATTGGTATACATACACACCTCTCGCGTGCTTGAACCGAACGGTGCGAGTTAGTTGCATTATCTAAGTTGAGAAAAGCCCGATCTCACGCTCTAACGTTCGGATGCTACTTTCCTTAGATCGCTTAATTTGCTTTACTATAGACGTTATTGATTTCAATCACACACAATCACACATCACACACAATCCACACACCATATTGATATCACAATAGTGCCATAATTCCCTCAGTGCCAAATCTCCTGTCAGCTCAACAACATCAGAGCTGACAATATCATTTCTCTCCTTTTCTGGATATTTTTACTACTTGACATTGTTTTATTCTTTTACTGACATCGATAACTTTTATTATTTGACACATATAGCGTAAGTCTTAAAATCTAGTCTTTGTTATAACATCGGTGCTTTTTGTAAATTTATATATTTTACCAATAAATTTTAGTGGTCTTGGAGAGGGAGGTTTAAGCCTCCGAAACGTCGGCCGAATTAAAGAAAGAGATTATCGTGGTGATTATTTTTCCCACCTCAATAATAATCTATATTGTCTACTGGAAATGGAATTATCATATTTATCCCTTACATTTTGAACTCTATCACTTTTACATACAACATTCTTATATTTGTAATCACTTGTATAATTGTCTCGTACATCATAACTAGCCTCGCTCTCATCAACATAAAATTCATCACATATCTTATTCATTTTTCCATTAAAGGCATGATTTTTATCCTCCATATTTTCTATAATCCCTCGCACTTCAGTTTTCCCGCGCTCGTATTTATTTTAATTTCATAAATTATTTCACTAGTCTCATTTACTTCTTGAGAACCATTAACATATTCAATATTATTAGCCTGAAATTTATAAACATATACAGCTCCTTTTTCAATTAAGGACTTCTCACAAATACTTTCTATCTGGTTCTCTGTGCTCGAAGGAGTCTCAGCGCTTGCTGCGTATACTTGTTTAGTGTACATATAATCAGTTCCGCTTCCTGGAGAATCGCCTGTGTTGCTAGTCCCAATTACTTCCAGATGTTTTTCTCATTTAAAGGCCGTGTCTACATGGCGAGTGCAGACTTCGGTAGATATGCCACTTAACTTGGAAGACCTCTCCGACACGATCTTCTCTTTGATATTTTCCTTTAATTCTAACGCTTCACAATTATACTCGTCATTTTCGTAAAATAGCATATTACTGAGAAAAGGGATTTCTTCATTTGCTATTATAAGATAATTTTTCTCATAGCAGATCTTGGCACTGGTTTGTTGAAAAACATCGCTGCCTAGTATTCCAGCTTTTTTGATAAGAAATATATCGGACACAATATGAACTAGATATTTAAACCATTATAATTAACCACAATTGTCCCTACTGCTTTGATAGATGAAAGTGTTATCCCTCTTAAAATAATAATCTCATTTTCGTTTATAGGTAGATAAATCGGGACGTGAGATATTTTCAATAAATTCGGTGAAGATCCTGTATCTAGCATAAAAATCGCGGGGCGTGTTAATTCTTTCATACCAATCTCAACATATGGTGTACAATTTTTTTTATTTAAGTTAACTGAGGTCTTATAAACGGTGCATTATCCCCTTGAGTCCCCTGTATCAGGTGACCATTTGGAGCGGCAGCCTCTCCTCCCGTACGAGAATCGCCGCGATTGTTTCCGACAGCAAATTTCCCTTTCTAGTATCTCTCAAGGATTTAAAACAATATCGAATAGAGAGACAATAGAGAATTAGTCGGTGTTGGAATTATCGACCAAACTTAATTTTATTGTCGCAGTTCTCCACACTGATGTGATCCGTCTATACAAATAATTATAAGAACTAGCCAATTTGTGCCCGCTTCTAAATTTTTCGCTCGCATTGTCAACGTTTTCTTGTTTTTTTTTAAATTTTCGATTTCTCGCACAACTTCGTCCTCTTTCTGCAGATTAGTTTCTTCGACGGAGTTTTCTCTGCCTGAATTCGTACTTTCACCCTCAAAATTAATTAAATTTAGGTAGGCGGAGTTGAAGATCCTATCGACGCTATATTTGCTGTAAGGCTCATTTTCTGGACCTCCATGGTGTGTAGTACAGGATATCGTATACGTACGGGTTTTGTGGGAGGGGCTCTTGTGGAGTATATAGGAGCATCTTTTATTTCAAAAACAGAAATTTCTTCTATTCCGTCGTCCTCTTTTCGTCTCTATACGCACCGACAGAATTTTTATTAGGATTTTGAAATTGATTATAAAACGAGACTCGACTTTTGGGTCGAGAGTATGGCATCTACACGATAATTTGCTAGGCGTTTTTCTAATCTTTTATGACTTTGTCGCACACTTTTCTTCAAATTTGGATCAATAAGGTAACAATTTCCAAGTCTGGGTTCGTCTTTAAGAGACTGTCGTCTAAATCCATTTTCCGTTTTATTTCCGTTTTTATTTCATTTCGTTTATCGTTAATATTGCAATCATATACTTAAATATTATTTTTCTTTAGTTGTGCCATGAAGTTTTCTCTTTCTTCTCGTAATGTTACGTCTCATCGACGTATAGTTTTATAATTAATTTACCATTAAGAACTCTCTTGTATCACTTATAATTAATTTACTATTAAGAACTATGCATAGTTGATAAATAATTTTAACTGCGTGCACATTATCATATATTGATTACACCTATGTGTTGGCGACATTAATTCTAGCATTTTTGTACTGAATACCGTAGCTTAATAAATATATAAGTAGCAGCACCGTGGCTTTATAACATCCTCTATGGGTCTAAGACATTTACGACCGTATAGAACCGTTACCTTGATTGCCTGTACATCTGCCGCGCAGATATCGTCGCATGGGTTTTTCCCAAATGAGACCTGCAATAATGATCGATAGATGTACCCATGGCTCGAAAACTGAAACAATACTGTTAGTATGTATAATTAAGTACGACGCACTGATGATGACGACGCCTATGTTTTGAAATCTTTTATTGCTATAAGCCCAGGGACATCAATAGACGCACGCTCTCATTTATGGCACTACCCTGGCCTTCTTTGATGACTTCATTGTGGGCGGCTTTCGCTAGCCATACACGATTCAGATGATTGCCGTTTCGACTCCGGAGTGAAATGATGTATCTATGTTTCATCCATGGTTACGTATCGATGCAGGAAATCCTTTTTATTGCGAGTAAATAGCGATAAACAACTCTCTGAATCGTCGATTCGTTGATGTTTTTGTTCCACTGAAAGCAATCGCGACACCCACTTAATTTTTCCAAGTGGGTGTCGCGATTTTTTACCTTTTTCATGCCCAATTTTTCATGATGGATTGTAAATACGCTTTCAGATGATATCTGTGTCATTTCTGCAATGTCACAGACCTTCACTTTGCGATTTTTAACACTTCACTCGGCCTCCAATGGCCTACCCGAACGTTCCGCATCGTTTGTGTCCGTACGATCTCGTTTAAACTCAGCATACCAACGACAAATCGTTAATTTGGATGGAGAGGAGTCCGGGTAACTTTTCTCAAGCCATTGCTGGGCTTCTTCGGTGTTTTTACGCATTAAAAAACAATGTTTTATATATATATATATTATGTTATATATATATAGGCCATTCCACGGTGACCCGTGGCATAATTTTTTATATCTCGGCCAAAATTTTTTTCCTATATCACTATACTAAGTGCCTTCGTTGCCATGTTATAGCCATATCAAAATTAGAGATTAAAGATTTTTTTACTTTTCTCGCCAAACTAAACCAGTTTTTTAGGCATGTTTTTCGGAACCCAATTAATTCATTTTTGATCGGTTGACATAGAGATGGTACTATAGATATATACAACTCGTGTTAATGCGCTCATCCCAAGATCGGACTAGGCCCATTTTGAAAGTATTGTTAGAAAAGAATTTCGTGATTTTTTCCGAAGAAATCGAGATTGCTGAACTTTTGTTATAACAATACAAAGAAAATATATATATATATATATCTACAAAATTCTGCAGTAAAACCTACCTTCACCTATTGCAATCCATCACATTAAAACAAGTCATGATTTTGATTCTGCGGGCATTAATATTATCGATAAAGAACAGTCCAACTGTAACTAAAAAAGATTCTCTGGGATGTTACACATTCATTATTTTGACAGCATCATCAATTGATCCGAAAACACCAATTTCCTAAAAAACAGCAATAAATCATCAATCAACCATCTTAAAACACAACTCCACCCCAACTCTTCTAATAAAACTCCTCCTATTCTCTTAATTTCCGCACTACGACTCGTTCAATAGCGACAGGATAGTAGGACGATAAGAGAAGTGACAACCATCCGCGTCGAAGCATTATACGGATTTATCGCCTAAATGCTGTATCCTTCTTTCGACGCGTGCTTTCCGGATGCAGAACAAAGTTGTCGGTTCCAATCTATTTGTCTCTTGGCTTTCCCTTCCTCTGTTCCTCACACTCACACATACACACTGACACAGACACACTTCTTCGTACACGTAATACATACACACATAATCGGACATTCCTTAAATACCGGGAAATCTTGACAGAACGCCCAGTCCACAGACTCCTTACAGAAGGATAAGGTCGTCATATTACACCTGTACGATCGTCTCCTTCCACAAACATCCTGAGCCCTTCAACATGTGTACGTTTTCTAAATCTCAAACTTATATTTCTATCTTTTCTTAGTTTAAATTTTAATATTACTATTTTATTTAGATTATAGATTTTACACACTGACTAGCTATTTAGCTAAATGCTCTTGGTATTTGCAACATCATTATTGCATTTTGACCTCTTAAAAAGGGAGATTAAAACTTTCGAAACGTAGATAATAAACTTCAAATTTTAAATAACTGATTCGTTGGATGATTTTATTTACTACCTTATTTGAAATAATATTCTGTATCAAACGCTTCTAAGGAGACTTATTGCCTCTTAGACATTTTGATATAAAACAAAAATTGTTGTGATGTTATCCTTCAGAGAACTTATGTAAAGTCTCTTCATTTTCTCTTAATTTCCTCGAACCTAAAAACGTTGAATTATTACTTGAAGAAGGGATAAGTGTAAATTCGTATTCACGAAACAGAAGGTGCCCTGTAGTAGCTGCCATCATACATAATAATGATAAGGTTTTGAAATTATTAATCCAACACAAAGGTAATCTAAAAATCACATCAAGAGAAGGTGAAAACGCCTTGCATGTAGCTGTACGGTTAGGTATAGTACCAGCAGTAGAGATGATATTAGAAAGTAAAGAGTGCGACATCAACGAGAAGTCTCATTTAGGTGAAACGGATCTGACATGGGCTTTCAAAGTAAACGGTTCTAAAAAAATTGAAGCACTATTACAACAAGGGGCTTTACTCTACCTACCGGGAGCATTTATGAGTTATATATGTACAGAAATCATGCCCTCGTTCACCCCGACCATATTTATTCCTTTATTAGCAAGAGAAAAGATAGAGAACAGAGTTATGAACGAACAAGATGTGGTTTTATTGTAAACATGTTACCCGAACTTATTCATCGAGTACAAAAAAAGCGCAAATAGAGTGGCAACAAGTAACAGAAACTGAATTTGTCACTAGAATTACTTTTAACCAAATATTAGAGAAATCGACTAATTCAATGCTACAAAATTCCAGGTCTTTTGCATTTAAACAAACTGAAGGAAAATTCTATCACTCTGAGTTTCCGATATACGGGCCACAAATCATGCGAGCTCTCCAACCTATAATAAATAAGAGATAAGAATAGAAAGAAAATGAGGAGAACCTACAAGAAGTCATTTATGAATACATCCCTGATTTAATAACAGAACGCATAGCATATTATTTAATTTTAGAATAAATCGCATAAAAATTTATTATATCGATAAAATATGAATTTCATTAATGATAAAAGAAAATACAAGTTAAACTAAGTAAAGAAATCAGAATTCACGGTAAAAGTAGGATAGCAATTAGTCTATCGAATTATATATAACTAACAAATATGATACCCAGACCCTTTCTATCCCGTAGATGGCGAAAATTTGGGAAATGTTTATTCACATATGGAGTCCCTTCATCTTTGCAAGTCACTGGTAAAGATTAGCATTCATTAAGAATAAAATCCTTGACGGACAAGGCAAAGAAGTAAAAGTTCTTATTAGATTACTGGCCCCGACAATCATTCCCGAAGAAATGGCCGATTTAATAGAGAAATTCACATGCCCATCAGATGTAGGACTAGCAAAGTTCTGCTTAAACAGGTATCCCAGGAAGCAAATGACCAAAGCTTTAGTTGATGATATCACACTTGAGAATGAAGAAATTGTTCAATTATTATTGAGCTACGAAGTAGATTATACATCTCTAGGAAGACATCACATTCCTGCAATACACGTGGGACTTTTAGCGAAACGTATGGATATACTAAAAAAAATTATTCGATTTAGGAGCCACCCTCAATGCATACAGGATCTGGGGTCATATGACGATGCGGCAAGCAGTAAAGTATAGTGACAAGATTCCTATCATTATTAATAAAGAAGGGAATTTCAATAAACAGTACAAATCGTATGGGTCAAACCATTTCGGGATACGTTATAAAACAATCAAATTATGAGGCCGTAAAAATATTATTGGAATCAGGAGCAAATATAAAAAAATACTACCATCTTGGATTAGCTGCACGCAGGCATTCAGAGGTTTTTCAGATACTTCTAGAATATGCGAAAAAATGGAAATGCCAATTAAAAAACAATCTTGGTTGTTGGAAAAAGCTGCAAGTGCTCACTATATCGATTCTTCGCATAACGTATATTCATTATTAGAATTAGAAATACCCGTAGACTCGTGCTGTTGCGACGGTAGATACGCAATCGAGACAGATATCCTATGAGAAAATGACCACACCTTAGCTATATTCCTTGACGAAGGAGTCAAAATAGATATACCTAAAAAAAGTGGCGGCAGTTTATTGCACGTCGCTGTCGAATATGGAACTACCGGGGTTTTGAAATTACTGTTAGAAAAGCGAATAGTAAACCACGACAAAAGAGATTGTAAGGGATACATCGCCTTAAGACTTGCGTACAGTGGAAACGATTATATAAAATTAAAACTTTAGCAGAAGTAGTAACGAAATTATATGCAACCGGAAATTTAATGCGATATGTATATTTGGACTAACTATCGATTGCTAAATCCTTATGAAGAAGCATATAAAATCCAAATCCAATTCCCGATTTACGGATAACAAATTTCAAAAATATGGGTTAAAATGTATAACGAGAGCAAAATGGATAGGCCCCGAAAGAATGCTTTTACAAATTATTAAGAATGAAGTCCCTAGTTCAGTCGTAGAAAACATTGCGTATTTTTCATGGTAAAATTAAATTCTATAAATAAAATTTAAATCGAAAAACGAGACCTTTGATCGATTAATGAAATACCTTTCCACAGTACACGATGTCCACATATCAACAGAAATTAAGAATGGTAAGGATGACAAATCTCTATGGAGATTCATAAGAAAAACGCAAACTGATTCATAAGTTAACTCCGACGATGTTGCCCACCGAAATGGACATGATAAAATCTATCAAAGTATCCTAGTGAATAATGTCGAATTTATAAAATATTGTTTAGACTGTCTATATGAACCAAGATTATTACGGCATTGTTCTTGGGAAAGCACCTCATACATTTAGCTGTCGAAACAGGCTCTACCGAAGCGGTTGAAGTCATGTGAACAAGAAGTATAAATAATATAAATACCGTAGATGGAAGGGGACGAAACGCCCTGTTGATTGCATATAAAGCAAATATTTATGACAAAACCCATCTGTTGTTAAGATACGGAGCAGAATTCTACTCTTCTTGTAGATATATGCGTTATATACATGATCGGTATTTACCGGGAATAACTTCACCCTTTTTGATCTTTTGTCTGGTTACAGAAAGTTGTGAGAATAGTTTCGTGAACCCAGATCATATGCTAGCCTTGAAAACATATCATCCTGAAATATATAAAAGATTTTTTGATTCAAAGACAGAATGGCAAAGTTTAAGACAAACTAAACTCATAAATAATTTTATGTAGACGGATTTAGTAGAAAATCCAATTCAGAAATTTCTGCAATTTAGTCGAATTGTAAATTTTTGAAAACAAGAATGGAAAGATTTATCAACATTATTTCCCATCTACAGTGCAACTATTGAATTAGCATTAGATCAACTCCGGGAAAGGAGAGACGAAGGGAAGAGAAAGAAAAAGATCTGGACGACATCACTTATGAATGCCGAGGTCACAGAATATAACGCAGCATTTCATTTCGAAGAATTGAAAGGATTGAACATTATTTGAGACGAATGGACATATATCATCTATCTTGATCTATACACAGGTCAATTTAATGTGACGGTGTTATCCATATAGCTTTGAAACCTTGAAAATTCTTGCAAATCAAAGAAGACATGTATTTTAATTTATATATAGAATTATTCAACTGAGCACTAGACACATTACGAGGGCTTGCCAATAATCAAGTGTACCTTATATTTCTCAATTACAACGATCTAACCCACGTTGTAAAAAATAACGAACAGTTGAATCATCCATACAGATTTCCATTAGATGAAAATCTGGTACATATAGATTTATTAGGAGCCATTTCACAAATGAAATACGGGAAGGACAATGATAGATTGATGATCAGTTTAAGTTTTCCTTTAATCTCGGACATTCCATACATTGTATATTATAGTATACATAGTAAAGTCGTTACCAATACCAAAAAAATTAAATGATGGAAACATAGCCACTGTCTAAGTAAAACTCCGTTCCTCATTATTAGGGATATCAAAAAAGGCGACATATGATCTAATTCAAGAACAGTACGAGAAATGCACAAACGCGTTTGATAAGAAACTATGTCGACCGGATAAACCCATACGATCAGAGATCGAAAATAAAAGTTGTGAATATACTTTATTATATCACCTAGAGGAAATGAAATATAACAAGTGCGACATCGGGTATTTAGACATGAACCTACCCTTCTGGGAAAATATAGAAAAGAATCAAGGCTGGGTCTATTCACTATACAAACCCTTGGAATTGCAAATTAATTGCAAGAAGAGACAAGAATATCTCATAATAAATGGCACTGGTATTTTAAGGATAAAAGAAGGCAGCAAAGTCCATGTAGGTGAATATCAATTGTCATCAACTACTCATGCACGGTATAATCTTCAAACATTAATGTGCCCGCAAATAAATATAAAAATTGAAGGAAACGCTTCCATTGCGGATGTAATAACCGAATTAAAAGCTCGCAGAGAATAGGACTGTTACAATTGATTGGACTATAGCTCATTCTTTTTGGAAATTACGAGGAAAAATTATTTATCATAGTTTTGACCATAGTAGTAGTTTTAAGACTACTAACTGGAATAATAATAGCCATTCTATGTTACGAGAGTATAAAAGCTGGGGTAAACCGGAACATGGCAGAATTTCCGTTACATCTAGGTACGCGCACAGGCGAAGTTAAAGTCCCAATTGAAGAAGTATTTGATCGATTTTATTTGAATAGATGACCAATATCAGTGATAAACGCTTATCTTCCATCGATACCAGTATAATGGAATACTAATCAGACATCCAACATAATTAAACAAATCAGATACACGTACACTATACTCAACTCAAGACGAGGGGAGAGCAAGGAAAAATTTGTTTTATGTTTCAGATGGCCTTTACTAGATAGATGTTAATTTTTATTCAACTGATGGTTTGGGCCATCAGAATAAGTTCAGGACATCGCTTAGCAGGGTTCGATTATGGAGATCAACTAGCAAACCTTACAACAATATTACTATTAGAAGTGGGAGATGATATAGAAGGGTGATATAGAAGTTCAGGAATTGAACGTCACCAAGCAGGCTGTATAATTATTGCAAGTTAATGAATTTACTAAGACATGCGTAATTCAATGTTCCATTAAAATCGCTCGACACATAACTCATTGTGGCACGAATTCCCATGCGTTGCGAGTGATCGATGGGGAAATTAGTTACTATCAAGAGATACAAAGAGATGAATGTATGAAAATGTTTAAAGGCGGGTATGCAAATATTGCGGAAACAGCAATACAAAATTTACCAAGAAATAGTACATTCTCGAACCCGATCACTTTTGCAGGCAACGAGGCGCAAAATGTACGGAACGAAGTACTAGTACAGGGATTTGTTGAAATATATCTTTCTGACTATTACGCAACTGTCAACTTAAATTCTAATAATGTACAGATGAGATCCGGTATTAGTTGTCAATTAACAGATACCCAGTGTAGAGACGTGTTGGAAGGATATGGGAACCTTCTGGGAACCGTTACCAGCAGACACATGCGGCGGTCGAAAGTATACAATATTATACGAAGGATATGCCAACAAGACCAAGTAAAAGAAGTCTGATCATATTACATATAAGTTAGAAACGCAAGATATAACATTTGCATTAACAAGCATTGGAAAGATCAAAATATATAGGCACATCTTGATCCGCACTGAGCATCCTAAATTGTTTGTATTGGAGGAGACCGACGGGAAGACCTTTTTATCAAAGGAAGATACACTCCAATGTTTAATGTGGGAAATCATTGGCTGCAATTTCTTCCTGTCCCTTTAAACCTAATTGCACCAGAGAGCCTACATCCACAAACAAAAATCACTTAGCAATACGCTTCACCAAAAGCCATAGCCGTAAGCGGCATTTACACCGAAGCTGATTTACAAGATCTACGTGATCACATTATGTTTCCACTTGAAAAGTCTTCCGTATTAAATTACTTTGCTATGGGTATGACCGGAAGAAAAATCCAAGGAAAGGGATCAATATCAATTACTCAATTTTTAGACCTGAAAGTATTGGAATCACTCGCGAATAACACGTAGAATCATTTTCGGGAAAGATTTCTAACATTTGGAACGGCAAGTGCCGAAGTTCTTGGAATAATCTTAATAGCTAGATCAATCAAAATGCTGATCGATACCATATTACATGAATATGCCATCTATAGTGTATATCACTGGTCTATTCATCTTTTAGGATCGCTGTGGAACTCGATAATACAATTACTACTACATCTTGGAGAGAGAAAACCTGAAAAATCGCAACCGTATAAACGTCAGTCAACAAAAAGAAGACGAATAAAAATAATAGTCCAATTTATGATGACGTCGAAGGATAGTCAATAGATTCAGATGAAGAACAAGAGCGAGCAGCCCGTCGAACCATCATACGAAAAAGTTCTGAAGAAAAGAATAGACATACTCTGCAGTAAACAAATTGAGGGAGAAAGTATTCGAGCATTCTTCCGTCGAGCACGCGAAAATTCTAAAAAATTATTTGAATCCCATTTAAGCACCGAAGAATCTGCATTTATTGGATACACTTTACAGATAAGAATAGGAATTCGGAGGCATTTACGTGCACTATGTGAATGCAGGCATCTGATAGTAGCCGCAAAGCATGCTCGAAGAGTCGAATGAAGATTAGAAAAGTTTAAATTACCTAATATACAAGAAGAGGATGAATATTTAAAAACCGAAAAAAAAATAATAAATAAATAAATAAATAAAAAAATTTCAATCTAATTTAGTTAAACGCGATAGAGAAGGAGACAAAAAAAGAGAAAAATAAAGAAAGGAAATAACAACACTAACCTATTATTATTACAGATGCATTCAATCGAGGAGCACAGCTCTATATTCATATTGAACTTGTTTGTAAACAAGACAGGTCTCAAATTATGTCCAGATTGTTATAAAACGAAGCAAATATAGAATCAAGAAGGAATGCAAAATATAACACGATTCATTATAAAACTTCTACCACTCAATTGTAAATGCAAAATCTGCAAAATGAATTTAATAAAAATCGTAATATATGCAATCAATGCAATAGAATTATTAAAAATGTACGAGGTATTCTCAGAGGGTTTGCAAGCAGGAAAAAGAGTTGACTTCTACTATACATCCTGATTTGGATGGATAACAATTTGTAAAAAATGCTACGATCCAGATTACTTTCCACACATCGAAGCCATAATGACTAATCTGAATTGGCACTATCACAGAGACGACCGCTGGATCATAAACTACTATCAGTGCGAAGAATCATTATTTTCCATTCATTCCGTAATAAATTGTCCTACATATTTAGATGAATAAATAAGAGTAAATCTAGAGGTGGAAGACAATATCCATTATGTAAGAAGAGTTAGACACCGTGGACGGGCACATCGTAGAAATTATAGATCGGAATTAGAAGAACTCACCCAAGAAGAAGCCACGAGAACATTTGAACCGAATCCATCCTTCATTATGACCCCCTGATCAAGAATTCAACAATAATCCTCAATTCCATTACGCATTAACTAAGTATAAAAATATTATACATGCACACACGCACATACATGCACACACATAGCTACATCAAAAATGCCGCCATCGCACCTATCGCCCGCCGAGAAAAAGAGCAGTACTATTTCGAAATAGACAACAAGTCATAGTCATTGTGCATCTACGTCAACTTCCGCAAGAATAGTAACTTCTAGGAAACGACACCGACATTAGAACGGAAAAGCCAATCAATAAAACAAACCAGATACAAATCATGACACTTGTCAACGACGAGTGTTAATAAAAATGAAATACGTCGCAACATACTAAAAAGAGAAGATTAATGAGTCACGCGCAAATGACCGAACGAGAGCAAAGCGATGACAAAAATACACCAGCTATGCGACCTTTCCAAATCGAAGCAATCTGGAAAATCTCACGCGCATAACGAAAGAGCAAGCAAAGAAGAACAGCGGGAGAGCTAGTCACGAGGTCGATTCTCCGAATTTGGGGGTAATAAAACTAAGAGTTCATGATTTGACCTGTCATGACTCTATTAAAGCTAGATATTAAAAGAATATTTTAAATTATTCACTCCAAATATGGGAAGAGGAAGAATACATAAAACTAGTTTATAAAGCCTGGGAGGAAAGGGCATGCATTCAGTTTAATTCAGTTCAGTAAAACGAGCAGTACAGGAGCAGTAGTCAAAGCAGTTCAGTCAAATAAGCAGTTCTAGTTCACAAAATCAGTCTAGTTGACTACAGTTTATTTTCAAAGTGTAAAATCGAATTTAGTCGATACACCGGACTTCATTCACTGACACCCTGGAAGAAAACTAGTCGCACGCAGCGTCTAACTGTCTGCACCTCAGCCACGAGATGAAACGAGCTGCTGCTCTCCAACGCATCCACAGCCTGCTGCATTGAACCACCCACACACGGCTCAGAGGCTCTAAGGACCGACAGCTGTCATCAAGGAGAGGACCAACCGATATATACGCCTGTACACTCACACACCCTCACACATATACACACTACAAGGTACTTTTCTTTTTCTCCAGTGAGTGAAATACATTATAATAGTTGTTTTAAAACTTAACCCCGGCAAGTGATTTCGTTATCCGGATCCCTTTCCCCGAAGGCAGTGACCGCATCTGCGGTAGCCGAAAGGGATTTCCTTGTAAATCTAAATAAATAATAACAGAAGATAGGAACTCAAATAAAAGTATGTATATTGATGGGTTGCGCTCATCCGGACGTAACAGATGATTAGAGTAAAATAGAATGAGAAAATTGTCAATTATATACAAGTAAAGTATATTACTAAGTGAGTAACATCGTTGCATATGTATGTATTGCAAAATAAATTGTAGCTATTTCATTTACAAGCAATTAGAAATAAGGATACTGTATGCAATATGATAATAAAGAACAAATTATATACGCAAATAAATATAAACAAAACATTAATATGGAGAAAAAATATATATATTCTCCTAATTATGAAGCATGTTATATATTAAGGAACAATGTAAACATTCGCAAGATAGGGAAATATAATTAAGAAACGAAAATTTTAAGGATAAATTGTGAGCGTCAGAGGCTTACCTCAGAACACTCATCCTAGGGGGCAGGTGTTAAATCACTTTTTATCACATAGTTAAAACATTGAAATTTAGAAATTAATAAGATTAATTATTGTAAAATAAGTCAATGAACCTCTTTCTCGGTAGGATGCAGTATATAAAAAAATATATGTTACAAGTCGCGGAGCACTCTCAATGGTTTAGAGCATGATACTATACTTGTTATTGGGATGCGACCGCGTTAATTGAGAAATAGGCTCCAAACGGAGAACCGACAGCATTTGACAATCAATAGTTAATTAAATAGATAAGAGGTGGGACACGACAACGTAAGGAGAATAAAAATAAGAGTTTAATTAAATTCATCGATAGGTAAATTTCTTAAAACATTTAATATAAAAATAGTATAGTTGTATACATGAGTTATTCTATAAAAATTGACATAATTTGACAAGCATTTCCCAAAATTTTTTTTTTGCTTTTTCATGGATTCAATGAGTTAAATGGGTCTTAAATATGTTCAAAAAAGGCATCCTACGTTGCGCTAAATTTATCTTATTACTATCATTTTTTATGGACATTGTTTTACAAAATTGAAATTATAATTTTTAGTTTATTAAGTATTTTTAGTAAGATTAAGAGTAAACTATCTTGATTAAGAATAAATATGTTGTAAACAATACCAAATTAAATAAAATAGTGAGGGGTTAAAAAAATATACGAATTAAATAAGTAATAAGACATTATAGTAATATTTATTAATTGAGCAATAAAAAACTGAACATTTTTTTTCTGTGAGTTTTGTTATTTTTTATTGATCTCTTGCATTTTTTTTTGTTCTCGAAGTCTCGACGTTTTCGTTTTTTTTTCCACTCTTAGATGGTCTGTTTTGCTTTTTAGTCATTGTACTATTCCAAACGAGATTCTATAAGTGAAATAAAAATTCAATTCATTAAGTTAAACATTTCGAGTATGCTCGAGTATACCGAAATTATTGATTTATTAAAAGAAAGAAAATTAATTCTACAAGAAATTTACAAGTTACTCGTATGAATGAAGTTTAAACACTGACATCAACTACAAAGGGCAATTCAAATTTAATATGGCACAGTGTATTATGAAAACGCTTGTTTACATTCTGTGCGTCTTTCGGAGTAATGATGTGTTTCTTAAAAGTGACCTGCTTAATTATATATATATATATATATATATATATATATATATATATATATATATATATATATATATATATATTGTAACGCGGTTCAAGTCCTCGCTATGCCGGTAATCAGAGCAGGAATCAGAGTGATGGAATACGGCCGCATTCGCTCAATGGCTAGAGCGTGCGCCTAGAGATCTCGGGAGCGCCGCATGGATTCTCGGTCCCGGCGTCTCCTTTTGTATTTTCCTCCTCTCAAAGACAGTCTCACCCCGTTACATGGCGCCCAACTGATTCACCTACAGGAGTGAATAAAGCAGATTCTTCACTTGGTTGCACCTTCCAGAAGAACGTCTACGTCGCTGCGCCGGTACACGTTAAAAAGTAGGAAAAGAATAAAGAAACCCCCACCTAAGATCGAGAGACTCTTCCTGTGGCTCGCCTGCTGTGTGACGAAATACGCAGAGAAGGTATGGAGTGGATTCGCAAAGTACGACATGCTTCGGAAAAGCGTGCAGAGGTGCGGGGATGTACGAGGTTGAAGATATCGTCGAAGAGCTAGTCGGCGAAGAAGAGTTCCTGCATTACCGGACTTTCGAAAGTGTAGAGTCGAAATCGGGACGATAATCCGACTCTAGCGGGGGGCTGTAACGAGGTTCAAGTCCTCACTATGCCGGTTATTAGTGCAGGTATCAGAGTGATGGAATACGGCGGCATTGGCTCAATGGCTAGAGCGTGCGCCTAGAGATCTCGGGAGCGACGGATCGATTCTCGGTTCCGGCGTCTCCTTTTATATTTTCCTCCTCTCGAAGACAGTCTCACCACGTTGCAATATATATATATATTTATTTATTTACCTGAGTTACATAAACTTATATATTATAATAATACAAAATACAAAATTCAAGCACATTGACAAACTTCACATGTGTCAATTATGTAAAATAATTCACTGTGAAGCTGCCAATCCTGCAGAGGGAAATAAAATTCCCTGTTCGAAGGTCTGGATTACTAAAACTACCTTAACTAATTAACAGCCATTCAGAACACAATAGGTTAGCACAGTCCTCTGTCGGACTTACATACAGCGATCTGCACCACCCATCCCTTTCATTCTCTCGTTCACACTATCTGAATTGTAAGTACAATTTTCTCTTAATTCAGATTTAAACACTTTTCTAAACTTTGTATAATAAAATATAATATAACAATTATAACAAAAATTGGATTATATTTATTTCTTAATTACTTAATGTTAATTAATTAACCATTCTGTTCCTTGATTCTGCTAGTGTATAATTTTGTTACAGCCATTTTTCCATTGTGCTTAAGCATTTGCTTAAGCACTACATAATCAAATAATAAATAATTTTTATAGCCTAGCATTTTACTCATGCCTATTCTAGTCTTAATCTATTTATATTTATCTTAAATTAACTTATTCTACCAGTATCTAACTAACATAGATTTCGCTGAGGTTGGTTTGCCTGGTGCGGCATTCTCGTCTCTTGCGTAGATGTACCTTTCCATCCTATTGAGTCTGGCGGGGCATGTAAGTCCAATAGCACATCTAACCCTGTAGTGTGGAAATATTTCTCTATGCTGATGCGAAGAGTCACATTTACAGTTTGATGCAAAAACAATATCATCGATCACGACAATATCTTTATGTTTCGGTTGCATTTTTAGAGAATACATTGAATTCGTGAAGATCTGTTTTCCTTTTATTCCTCGATCGAAGTAAAAAATAGCCTTGTTTGCACCAAGATAATTTATGTCTACGTATGTCATTCTGTATTTGTTTATTTCCTGCAGTTTCTGTCCAGGTGCTGTGGGTGCATTATTGATTTTAGCTCTTGTGCTATTTGCCTCTGCTATTTTTTCTATTTTGCTGAAAATTGTATCAATCGGCTTGTATCTTTCTGTATTGACGCCAGTTTCGTATGTAGTTGTTGACTCTTTCACATAGTTTGTATACTTTACTGTCGTATTTTTTTATTTCCGTTTCTTGAAGCCATATATAGGTTATATCATTGGTTATATTCTCTAATTTTAGATCTATTTTCATATACATAGAGATCAGTTTGTTGTAATTATATTTAGTTATACGCTTATGTGTCCTATTATTATGCGATTTACATTTGCCATTTTCACAGATGAAAGTTCTTATGTCTAGTATTATTTTATCTTTAATCGGTGTGCCAACTGTTAAAGTAGCGTAATCATTTAGTGCTGTTATTCCTGTTTGTAGTAAATTTAAGACTATTTTCATATTTCTTGGAGCTTTTGACATATTTTCTAGATAACTCATTGATAATAACCATGTTTTAAGTTTATCACAATCTATATTAATTGTGTTATTTATTTCAGCCATTTCTTCTTACCCAATCTTTTAATTTTGAAATATTCGAGACTTTTGTAATGTCCAGTTGGTTAGTTCATTTGGTAAATAATTGAAAGTATTGATTGCCCTTAAATAGCTGCTTTTAGTACTGATAGTTTTGGAGTATTTTGGTATTACTAATGATTTCTTTCTCGTTTTACTCGTAGAGTTGATATAATGATCTTTTAAAGTGTTGTAATGGTATGTTCTATTATATATGAAAGATTTCTGTATGCTAAGTGGAATAAATTCTTGAAACATATTTTTATTTATTATTTTTAAAATTCTAGTCTGTACTGATTGTAGTAATTTTAGCCTATTTTGGTACGCTCCACCCCACGCAATTATTCCATAATTTATTAGACTATGGAAAAGTGCATAGTAAACCATGTTTAGAGTGTTAATATCCATAAATTGAGTTATTTTACTGAATACAAATATTAGGTATTTGGTCTTTTTTATTAGATACTCTATATGTTCGCTCCATCTCATGTTCGAATGGAAAATAATACCCTAGCACTTTGTTTCCGTAACTCTTTTAAGGAGCTCGTTATTAATTTTTATATCTATGACGCCCGGGATACTATTTATATAATTCCCAAAAGTAATATATACTGTTTTTTGTACGTTTAGTGTTAACTTATTTAGTCTAAGCCATACATAAACTTCTTCTAATTTGTTAAGTGGATGAAAATGTAACACACAGTTTAGTTATATTGTCAGTATATTTAACACTTCTTAAACTACTTCGCTTAACAATCATTAGTTAATTGTGCGCCAGCTCTAGTCGTAGCACGAATACAATTATTACTGGTGGACTCAAATTTGAACAAAGGTTTAACGCGCGCGGTCTCGCACAATAATTAAGTTTTACTTACAATTCGAGCGAAGCTCCGAGGTTGCAATTCATGTGCTCTAGCAGGATGCTCTCGTTTCTCCGAAACGCGACTTTGATGCACCAGGTGAGCCGTATACAATTGATGTAGCGAGATACACGAGATATAGTTGCGAGTACAAACTATCTTTACTATTGGCGATGCCGGAACACAGTGGCCGAGGCCACGGAGATTCGGTAGCGTCGAGGCTCGATTCCTAATTTCCCTTATCAGCCGTCGAGGCGCTGAGAGGGCCAGTCACGTGACGGAGAATGGGGTCTAGGTATGTGAGAGAGAGAGAGAGAGTAGAGTAGAGTAGAGTAGAGTATTTATTGATTAGGCAGCTAAGGACTCGAGGTCCGTGGTAGCCAACGGCAGTTACAAACGTTTGTCGGTCATTAAACATAAAAGAGTGTAGACGGGGCTCGCTGCCCACATGACAGAGTCGCACAATTATATAAAAAAATTAAAAAATAAAATAAAAATAAACAGATCAATAAAATATATGTATGTAAAAATAAGAATAAGAAATAAAAATAATAAATAAATAATAAAAAATAAACGCTTACATAAGATACAAAAACAATACTTATATAAAGTTCAAGAACGCCAAGTCCATGCAAACGCATATGCCTTAAAGGTTTAACGCTTAAGAAGGTAAGAATAAAGGCTGCTCTTGAATTTACGGTGCCTATATAGCTCCCGCACAGCGTGTGGAAGACTATTCCATAGGTAAGCTGCGCCAATGCGAAAAGAGTGTCTGAGACACTCCGTGTCAAACCCGTCAATGTCGAGATCCAGGAGAGAGCGTCTCTTGCTTCCCGGCCTATTCTGGGGAATAAATCTAAAATTTATGGCGAGATAACCCGGCGTTTTTGTGCGCAGAACCGCTGCCAAGAGACAAATGGTCAGGTAATCACGTCTTGCTGTGTATGTCAGAATCTCGTACCGTTTGTAGGTCGGCGATATGTGTTCAAAAGTCCTCACACCCGTAGCAAAGCGCAGAGCCGCATTTTTGAGAGAATCGCCTGGTACAATGACAGTTCCATCGAGAACTACATCAGGTACGGTGAGATCGCCCAACCGGCTTATGTACCCCCGAGAGCCAACCCACATAGCTTGCGTTTTTGCAGCATTGATAATGAGCCCGTTCTCAGACGCCCAGTGAGAGATGCTAGCAAGATCTTGATTGACCTTCTCAATGATATGGCTCACATCGTGAATACTGCCACTGAGATAAATCAGAAAGTCATCGGCGTATAGGTGATACGAGCAGTGCAGAAGGTCGTTAATAAACAAGGCAAAGAGCGATGGACCAAGTAGGCTTCCCTGCGGCACTCCGGCAACTCTATCGAGGGGTGTTGACGTTTCGCCACTGATAAAGGTCACCACCTGGGATCTGTCAGACAGGAAAGAACGGACCCAGTTGCCCGCTGAGTCAGAGAAGCCGAGCAGAAGAAGTTTTTCGACCAGTAGGTTGATATTGACTAAGTCAAATGCCTGCGAGAAATCAATGCCGATCATCAATGTCACGTAACCAGCGTCGATGCTTTCACGAATATCGTCAGTAATTTTGATGAGGGCAGTATGCGTGCTGTGGTCCTTCCGAAAACCAGACTGACAAGGGTCAAGCAAATTATTTACGACCAAAAAGTCTGATATCTGGTTATACGCAACACGCTCTAGAATCTTAGCCGGTGAGCATAAGATACTTATCGGACGGAAGTCGGTCAGGACCGAGGCAGAGGATTTTTTTGGCAAGGGTCGGACTATGGCCCGTTTCCAATCTGACGGGAAAATGCTGGACTGAAGAGACGTGTCGAAGATGTCTAATAGTGCGTGCATAATAGTTGGCAAGCAGTTGGTTAGATCTTTTAGGGAAATATCGTCGACACCCTTGGCGTTGGAGTGCGCAGCCGAGAACGCATCGAGCACATGCTTAACCTCGACATACCTAAAGAAAAACTGAGAGTCGAGCGGCGTTCTCGCAGGTGGGTTCGAGAGATGTAGGGAGGCCGAGCTGAAGGGCCCCATGAAGTGCCTGTTAAAGGTGTCGGGATCGACAGGCATTGGCGGTGTCTCGGTCGACCGCGTGGCGCCCAGCTCCTCGATGATGCTCCAGAGTTTTCGCGAATCCACGCAGCTACGCCATCTTTCCCTGTAATAATTGAATTTCGCATTCCTTACGGCCGTTTGTACCAAGTTGCGCAGTCGATTGTAATGACGGCGGGGCTTGCTGCGATGCCTGAAATCCCTCCACGCTTTATCACGAGAGGAGATAAGTTTTTTGATGTCAGATGTAAGCCACGGGGATGGATTGTTTTTAGGCGTAATAGCGCGGTATGGCGCGTGGGTATCATAAGACTCGGTCAAGGTTTTCGTTAAGAACCTAACCTTGACGTTAACGTCAGATGTGCCGTAGAAGGGGCTCCAATCACGCTGGGCGAGGTCACCAAGGAGCTTGTCAAGATTAAGCTTCTTGTAAGAGCATCGTTTTATGGTCGGAGGATCATGTCGCCGTACGATGAGAGACAATGTCGCGAAAAGTACGTCGTGCTTGGAAATACTCGGCAGATGCTGCTGTCTAGAAGATATGACCTTTGACCTATCTGAAACACAGATATAGTCGATAGTAGTGTGCGAATTGTCGGTGTGACGCCTTGGCTAAATTTTCTGACATACGCAAGGCAGCCAGGGTGCTGCCCTCGACACGCACGGAACTGTGTCACGGAGAGAGAGAGAGAGGGAGCGAGCAAGACCAAAAATACTGCTACAGCATAACCTGCAACGTACAGTGCCACGAGTGTGTATAGTGCGGTTTTCTCCTGGTGTTGTGTATATACGACCAGTCAGCTGATCCTGTGACTGGTGCTGGTGAGTAGGCCATTCCGTCTCCTTCACGAGGTTCCCGGACACGGGTGTTCGAAGATAGTAGTGCGGCTTACGGTTCGACAAGTGTGAGCATGAGGTTATGATACTTATGCATCATGAACCTCTGCGTGTTGGATGTAAACCTCTGCCAGTGTTTGTGTCAGTGTTTGTGACTTCGCTCGTTCCTGGCTGTTCCCGTGCCTGCTGCTCCTCTTCTCTGCCAGAGCATCCGGAGAAGCAGTGTTGATCAACGGTAGCTGCTTGCTGTATCAGGTATTTGCTAATTCCAATCTGTATTCTAATGACTTGAGACTAATCTTTTTGACTTTGTAGGAGCTGTCCCAGGATTCGCAGTAAGTAGCAGACTGTATCGTTTCCTCTTTATCGATTTATTGTTTCATTCTATTCTTACAAGATTTTAATAGCTTCTCTATTTACAGGGAACTAGTTGGGATGGTGACTGGCCTCCCAACGACTCAACGTCTGCTTGAGCAACCGGACTCGAGAAGGGAGGATTGCAGGACGGGTATTAGTATAGCTTAGGGTAGCATGTGAGGGGATAGGATAGCTTTAGGTAAATGTACTTAGTTAGGTAGGATTTAGCATGTGAGGGGTTAGGTGTTGGGGAGGTTCTCTCACATTGGCTGCATAGAGCCTTTCTTAAATCTATGCACTCTGTTCGCTATCTAGGTTTTTTTTCTATCAGCATGAGCAGAACTGGTGGTTGCACCATCGTATCCTACTCTGTTATGTTACACACACAAAGTGTGGCGTTACAATATATATATATATATATATATATATATTGCAACGGGCGGCGAGACGCGCACGTCGGCGCGGGTAACCAAAGCGCGGGAAGGCAAGTAGAGAACTCGCAATTAGAGCGAAATTCGAGTCAGTTAGCTTTTGTTCGCTCTCGCGAATAGTTGAGATCACGCGCGCCAAACGTTCAACGTGTTCAGCAGTAGCAACAGCAGCATCGAGAGCAACAATAACAGCAACAGCAGCAAGCGCAGCAACCACTGCAACCACTGCTCCTAATATATCACCGCAACAGCAACACGGCGAGATCGAGAAGGAGACTCCCTTGCCAGAGCACGACGTTGATCAACGCGATAAAAGAAAGTAGGATTTAATTTCAATTTATTTATGCGCGATCGACTGGTGAGGCATTTAACTCCAGACGTTGATCCGGTCGAAGAATAAATTTCTGCGAGTTCGAAAAGGCCTAGGCGTGATATACAGCATTATAGTAGCGCCGAGCCAATGAAAACAAACAGCGGTTCGTTGGTCGGCTGAGCAGCAGCGCGCGAGAGTAGGAGAGTCCGTGCGGGCTATAGTAGTGTGCGAGCGCCGAGTACGAAGCAGCCGGCGCGTGTGAGTACGCTGCGTAGCGGGAGTATACGTGAGCGCGCGGAGAGTATGTGCGCGAGCCGCTCGGTGGGAGAGTACGTGCGAGTGCTACAAGTGCGCGTGTCCGCTACAGTACGTAGCGCAGGCATAGTGCAAGCGCCGTATCGCAATAGAAGCGATATAGTACGCGTACCCGAGCGTGTGTGATAGGATAGCACAGCTGGCTGATGATAGAGCCTACCTGTGTATACGCAGCTTAACGCGAATTATACGACGGCGAATGAGTGCGAGAGCAGAAATTGGGTGCAACGAACGCCGTCTCGTACTTAGAGTTCGAGAGATAGAATCACGCCACAGTTATTAGAATAGAGGCGTTAGATTTTTTTCACTTTTGCAAAGCCCGCTGTTTTGCACTTGTAATTCGCGAGATAAAATCACGTCACAGCTATTAGAGTAGAGACGTTAGATTTTTATTATTTTTTTTTAGGCTAGCTTAATCCAGATAGGAAAGTGGAGGTTTTTCGTGTATTGCAAATACACAATAGCTCGCTAATAAATTATCAGATTAGGTAGCCGCTGCTACTGCGTGAACTAGCTTCATAGCGTCCGTAAATTTTAGCGAGAAATCTAGGCGTGAAAGATGGCTCAAGAAACCGAAAAGAGCGTAGAAGACTGGTGCTATGCACTAGATGACGTCGATTTACAAGAAGCACTGACCTCGTTGAAACTTCGAGCTGATGGCTTCAAGTTAGCCAATGTCGCAGGACTTCACCGATGGTTAATGGGTAACTACGCTGAAGAGGATTTTATGCCAATGGGAGAAGTGTTGCCATCGGAAGCTCACGTTGAAAGAGAGCTACTCCGGCAAACATTTGTAGATGAAACAAAGCTGGAAACGACAGGTGATACGATTGCGGATGAATCGTATGACCCTACGGCAACACACCCGCTAGAAAGATTGGCGCACGATCAGACCGTAGCAGAACGGTTAAGGTGGTCGAGTGAGACACGGGTCCTATGCGGGCAAGGCGCTATAAAGAAGGTAGCGCGAGCCTCAGCCAGTACACCGTTGGTACTCCCATCGATGCAACTTTCTGATGAGGAGGAGGATGCAAGAAATGTTGCAGACAGACGTAGGAAGAATGATGAGCAGCGGGATCCCAGGTCCTTTCCGACTCACGGTCGAGGAACGGCTGAAGTAAGTGTACAGCGAGTGCGAGGTCAGGCGGCGATACAGAGGGCAAACCGGAAAGAAACAGCGGAATCTGGGAAGGATGAGCCAGATGACGCTGTAAAAATTTTGACACGGCGAGTGAAGGCAACAGACGCCAAGATAGACCAGATAACGAAGAGCGTGGAAACGTTAATGGCGATGATGATGGGTAGCGCCGCGTCGAGCACAAGAGTAGAGGAAACTCCAGCCCCTCCGAAGCCAACGCGCAAGACGCAAGGTGGTTTACCCCCGCCAAGGGTCGACTTCCAAGATACGTACAGCATCTTTGGAAATGAGGACATGGCCAGCCCAGTAGCGCGGCCGCATAACATGACGACGTTGCCGGCAAGGGGCGTTAGACGTCAACCCCTGGCAGGTGCTGGGGGGAGCAGAAACACTACAGGCGAGACGAGTAGCATACCTGGTAGTAGAAGCACTACCAGTGGTATGACGTCCTCTCACAATTCGTCTAGAGCGGCCGGTAGTGTATTCGGAAAGTGGCCAGGCCGATTTAACAGCGATTCCAGCATGAGCATCGAGCACTTCATTCAGAAGATGGAGGGAGTGCAGAGGTTGAACGACCTCACAGAAGAACAGATGCTAGCTGCACTACAAGAGGTATTCACCGGTTATGCCTACGAGTGGTTGTTCAACCGTGTTGATGAAACGGGTGGGTGGAATAGCCGGAAAGAGTTTTGCACGTTTACAATTACTCTCATACGGGCGGCGTCCAAGGCGCTCCCTTTTATAAATAAATTTTACTTTGTTTATTTTTGCAGATGAGGAGTTGGTTATTTGGCGCCATCCTATCCCTATACGATAGTAGAACCAAACTCGAGGCGATGTTTTGGTTCTAGGGGAGGTTATAACGAGTGGCAAGACGCGCACGTCGGCGCTGGTAGCCAAAACGTGGGAAGGCCTATAGAGAGGGGGCTCGCGATTAAGGAAACTTGGATAGTTAGTTTTGATCCGCGCTCGTGAGCACTTACAGTTTTTCTGAAGTAATTACGCGAATCTGAGCATCTTAGCAGCAACAGCGACAGCAGCAGCTACCACAGCAAGAGCAGCAACTGCAGCACCACAGTAACAGCAGCATCCCCCGTGTCACCAGCACCAGCAGCGAGGACGGCAGTAGCGAGTTACACGGTGCAGGCTACTGCAGCAAAAGGGTCTACTTCCCAGCACCTACGATAAGTTAGAGGCAAGGACTCCCGGCCAGAGAAGGACAGCGTACATCGCAGCATAGCATAGTAGGAGACAATATCTATCTCATTGCACGCGATCGACTGAGGAGGCATTTGGCCCCAGTTGCATACACGGTCTCAATTTTGCGGCCTTCCTGTGACGCGAAATCGCGCAACACGGACGTCATTATATCAGAATCGGCCGTGTATTTATTTGATTAGCGTCCCGATTTCCTTCCCTATTTAAACCGTGGAATACCGCCGCCTCCGCAGGGCCTACACAGGAGTGTAGTGCATACTGAGCACTGGAGCATCGTCGCAAGTAAGCGACCACACGAGCGAGTTCAGTATCTCGCAGAAGCAAAGTGCAGGAATACTTTGCATTTGTACGGTAGCCATAGGCAGTTACCCGCCTAGGATCAGTTCCGTTACAATATATATATATATATATATATATATATATATATATATTTTTATAGTAATCCCACCTTTTGAGGACATGTTCTCCCTTCATTCAGAGTTCGAGATTGCTAAAAAATAACCAAACTAACCCAGTACCAAATTAGGATGTGTATAATCTCATTCTGTTAACCGCTTGGATAACCCAAGTGAGTTTTGGGGTGTTGAAGGGTGCTTCGCACCCTTCAACCCCCAAAACTCACGTGGGTTATCTGGTTAGCCGAAGTAACTCTGGGTTAATAGACTTTAGAAAATCCTCAAAAGATAGGATGTCTTTTGAGGATGCATCCTCAAAAGACGATATAATCCTCAAAAGATTGAAGCGTACGGAATATAATCTTCAAAAGATTGGATTTCTATATTTATATATATATATATATATAATACAAAATAATTTATTAATGGATTTTGAAAATAACAAGATTAAAGACAGAGAGATCAATTTAAATAAAAGATTAGTTTCCGAAATGTTACATATACACTTAAAAATTGAATACAGTATACACATATCTCATACACCAGCTGAGAGGAAATCAAATATGAAATGTCAATACGCGGATTCTCTTTCTCTAGCTACTCCGCACTGTATATATAAAGCCGGCGAAAATCTCGACTCGCGTTAAATTATAATCGAACCGCCGAGAGCGGCGCACTGTTCACCTACGTCCCCCCGCCGCCCGGCGGGGAAGCGATTCTTTGAATGCCGACCGAGGACTATTTACATAAATGTAAGCCTATTTCTCTTTTCTAATGTAAATAATGTAATATAACAAATTTTTTAATAAATATAACTTTTTACATCAGTTTCCTGATGAAGGCGACATTGATCGCCGAAATGTTGGAGAATAAGAAAAAAATGAAATAGTTTTTTTTCTCTCTTTCCATTTTCCTGCCTTGGGAAGACCGATAGAGCCAAACAAATGATATAATTTCGTGTTCGTATCGTTTTTATACACCTGGAATTTATTTTAATTTCTTCCAGACTTTTCTTTAGACTTCTGTCCAATAATTTGGAGCTCTACTTAGTTGGGACGCCATTGGGAAGGCTCCGAACTGTTCGAGCTCGCGAGAGAAAGTGATATGGAGCGCAAGATGCGCTGGCTTTTATTCAGTAGAGTGGGTCCGCACCGATGCTGATACTGCCGCAGTTCTTCTCTCTCCAGTCGTCTGCCCTTGAGCGCTTTGCGCTGAGTGGTTCGGCACTGTTTCGTCCCATAGAGATAGTCTTGATTAAAATTCTCTTTTCACGCGGGCTCTCCCCGATGTCCGCACTAGTGGGTGTTAACTCGTATGTCAGTTAAGACTCTAAGACACGCTCTTAAAGTGCGCTTTAGAGAACTTTCTCGATTTTGCAGGTGCATCTCCAATAGGAGTTTTTATAAGTATCCGGGTGTGGATTAGTGTTTAAAGTTACTCTTTGATAAATAAAAGTGATTGGATTAATGAAAAATATACAAGATAAGTATTTTTTAATTATTTATAATTATTACAAGTGAAATCTTTAATGCTGATTTTCTCCATATTATATTTTTCTCGATTACAGGTGCTTGACCGTAAGATTCTAAAGGAACAGGTCCACCAAATGAGTTCAAATTTAGGGGAATTACTTAAAAGTATATTATTTTTGGTATGAATACGGAAATTTGATTTTGAATACGTAGAAGAATAGTTATATACTAATTATGTTAAAATTAATAACAAATTAATTAAAAAATTAGTAATATGATTATAAAAATGTATCTACGTATGCAAAACTAAACCCCTGTATTCACACCAAAACTAATATACTTTCAAGCCATGTCTCCAAATTTGAAATCATTTGGTCTATCGGTTAACTTTAAATCTTACGGATATTGAATTATGGGTCCGAACAGACTTCCTACTATAAGTAGGTATTATAGGCGTATAGAGAGGCCTATATCCCTAAAAATGAAGGTAAATATGTATATTTAAGTCATACAAAATTTAGTTTATGTATATAATATATATTTGTAGTTCATAACCTCTCTGTCATGACCGAGGCGCACCGGTAGCTCCCCTGTTGCGACCTAGCGCGACGGAAGCTCTTTGCGATGGCTGAACGATCAGACACGCACAAACATATACGAGCACCATGCCAATAATCTGATGATCCCCTGATGAGAGCACCAGGAAACAGAGAGCAGCCGCGGTGAAAGAGATCGAGATGTTGGCATGACCGACACGAGGCAAGTTATGACGCCGCACACCCGATTCCCGCAGCCAGATGCGCGCGAGCGGATTGCGAGAGATACGGGAGAGGAAATGCGGCAATACGAGTGGAAAGCTACGCAAGCTGGGAGAGAGAGCTGTGCCGCGCCATATAATGAATTCGAGCGCGCGGCCATCCTAATTGACACAGCTCGCATTAAGGCGCGCCGACACTACGCGAACACGTAAATTGTAGCGCGTGGCTAACTAGCGGGAGGTATAGAGAACATTAGTACAGCGCTAGGGGGCGCCCAATATCGGAAACGACCACGAGAAAAATGTCAATTTATAATTGGCGCACTTAAATAGAGGGCGCGCCGACCGTTTTCCGGGAAAACTAGAATCTTGCGCTCCGAGGAGGCTTTCCCTTCGGCCATTCTATATGTGTGTGTGGTACTGGTAAGTGAGGAAGCACTAATTCATCGCTCTGCTTTCTTTGCGCATTACTAATATTCTGTTCACTCCTCGGAGTATTTTCGTACAGCGGAAAGGACCCCCCGATTGGCTCTCATGCTGACGCTAAAAAATCACACTGTTGGTGTTTTTTTTATGAGCCTGGAGGGAATTTTCCGCGATGTACCGACAACATAACCTATAATTTTCGCCGCATCTATCGAGAGTCCAACTACGGAGAGTCCAGCACATCGGGGGAGATCAACACTCGTCTTCCAGAGGGGACTTCTGGTCAGTGGCACATCGCAGTCAACGCAACTCCTCGTTCTGCGTTCATGGTTTTCTTTTTGTACTGCAACTTGAGGTCAGGCCTATGTCCATATATATATATATATCTACCTCGCCGATAAGCGCGCGAAATCCTCGCGCCGCTGGACTCGACGATTCATGCTTCGCTGCAAGGCGGCAACACCAGCGTCATTATACGCGCATGCATTGGGCCCGCGCAATACGCGCTGCGCGCGTGTTTTGAATATAGGAGCGCGCGAAATTTAAATTTTGAATTGATGAATTTTAAATTTTAAGTTAGTTAATTTTAAATTTTAATTATTTAAATATTTAATTTGATTGATTTTAAATTTTAAATTTTAAATTGATTAATTTTAAATTGATCTAGTCACACTCTTAGTACTGATTTGATTGCGCGTATATTATAGTATATTATTATTATTCTAGTCTAACCTACAGTATTATTTGCACTCGTTTTTGTATTATTATTTTTATATTTTTATATTATTATTTTTACCAAAGATGTCGCGCACGTCATGCAAAAAGTGCAATAAAATTCTTCGGCTGAATGCCAAGATGCGCAAATGTAAGGATTGTGACTTGCCCTATCATGATATTTGTCATGACTGGGTAACTCTGACAAGTGGCAAATTTGCGTGTCAGGAGTGTAGGACAAGAAAACTGCAAAAGAAGAAAAGCGATGCAGTTACTACTAGCATAGCTCCCATGTCGCAAAATAAGTCCACAAATACGATCAAAGTACGCAGTCCGCTCATGAGAGGTACTATAAATAGTACTGGTAATACTAGTAATAATAGTGCAAATGATACTGCTGGTGTTAGTAACATTGGTACCGTTGACCCGGATGTTATGGTTGTGAACACTCCCGATAGAGTGCCTGACATGGATACTGCAAGCTTCAATGTTTCCGCGCCGATTATTAATGTACATAGTGATGTATCTGCGAAGCTGACAACGTCAACACCATCCTTGAGCGCCATTTCTAGGAGTGGTTCAGTTGTGGATTCTGGTGGCATTCGGTATTGCTCACTGCCATCCTCCATGCTGGATCTCTTTGGTAATAGGTTTGACTTGCTGGAGAATGCGATCGACGGTCTGAAAGCTCTTCTCGTGGGAAGCTCAGGGCCGCTAGTGTAGATTCGGCACCCTCCACAGCATTGGAGGAGTCGATCAACTGTCTGGTCGCCAGGGTTTCCTCGCTGGAGGAAACGATTGCTGAGCAGTCGTCTATGCTGGAGGGACTGCGCGGTGACCGTCTCTTGCTTCTACAGGAAAACTCAATCCTTAAACAGGACATTAAAAGCCTTATGTCCAAAATAACATCTATCGTTGACAGCGCGGATAGTGGTGGCGCTGCCGAGAGTTGCCAGCGTGGCCTCAGTGTTGCGGAAGACTCGCAAATCTTTGTCTCTCTTAGAGATCATGATAGGACTGTATGCCCGAACACGGCAGATATTAGTGTTAATAGAAATAGTAGTGTTTGTTTAATTGACGGTAACAACAATACAGATGATGAGCAAATTTGCGATATTGCTTCTGACCTTGATGGGTCTCGACCCGCGAAAGTTGCCGCTCCGGATCTGAGTGGAGGCGTCTCCGTAGAGGGGACACTGGCTTGTGGTGGGGATTCAGCCGAAATAGTTATGACAAATATTAGTGATGGTTCCGATGCAATGTGTGCAGACATAGTGTTTGCTATCCTCACCACGGTCGTCCCTTCAATAGTGAGAGGAGATGTTATATCCACGCGACTGCTCAGACCTGGAGCGAGGCTGAAGGGCGGCGCGGGGGCGCCGGATTCGACGTATCGGCGTTCACCATGGGTAGTTTGTCTCTCTCATCGTGAGCTTGTGCATAAGATCATGCGTTCGAAGGGGAGATTCACAGCAATGAACACGAGGCACATCAACGTAACCTCTCTTAGTGAGGAAACGCGTGAAAGCCTTATTTAGAGTAGGATTTTTATTAATGAATATTTAAGCCAAGAGAATTTCAGTCGTTTTAACAATCTAAAACAGATTGCGCGTGGTTTGGAATTCAAATACACTTGGCATAGAGGCGGGCGATTCCTTACTAAGAGACAAGACGGTGGAAAAACGCACGAATTTACTTCGGCAGCAGACCTGCATGCGCTGGCGGCTTCCTATGGGGAGATTGTTAAGACTGACGGGACTGTCGAGTCTGCATCCAGAGAGGTTGCAAGGGCTACTGATGATGTACCCAAGCGGCCTACAGTACAAGGTCCGGCCTTGGTCCCAGCTGGTCAGGCGTGACTAGGTCAGGGTAAGAGAGAGACGAACAGGGAGGTGCTTCGAGCGGGGTTCATCAATGCAACCTCGCTGTATGCGCATATGGGCATGTTTCGACAGTTTCTGGAGGGCGCTCGCCCATCATATCACTTGTTTGGCGTGGCGGAGACGCGATTTGGTTCTGAGGTTGACGACGTGTTTGTCCAGGTTGATGGATACTCCATTATGAGACAGGATAGGAATAAGCGTGGGGGTGGAGTCGCCCTTTACATCCGTAACGACTACAAAGCCACTCAACTGTGTTCCTCGCCAACGGAGGTGGAAGGAAAGCCGGGAACTCCGGAGTACTTAATCTGCAATGTGCGACAGGGTACCATGCCACCTGTATTTGTTGCGCTAATTCACCGTCCACCGGGTATCCCAGTCTCGGATGACTCTGATCTTATTAATGATCTACGCAGATACTCAGTGGACTACGAATGCAGAATTGTAATGGGGGAAATCAACGCAAACATGCTGTCGAGCTCTCACGATGCAGAGTTTTTTCGGGAAATTGCACGAGAGTTGAATCTCAAATTTGTAGGTCATGGCGCGACGCATCATGTAGGAGATTCTCGCACCTGGATTGATGTGATCCTAACCGACGAAGACAATGTGGTGCTGAATGCGAGCAACTCGCTGGCGACCTTTCCAAGTAGGCATGATGTAATTGATGTTGAGATTGACTATCACACGATTAAACCTCCAACTCTTAACGGGTTTGAATATAGGGATTTCAAGGGTATTAAAACGGAGGAACTTCTGTCCCTATTAGCCGCTTGTGATTGGTCGCCAGTTGGTTGCACTGAAAGTGGAGTTGACACACGACTAGAAAATCTTAGTCACATTATCATGAATGTCATTGACCAACTTGCTCCACTCAAACAATTTAGACCCAGAGGAAAAATGCTTCCTCCGTGGGTAGACTCAGACTTACGAGACTTGTACAATCGACGAGACACAACACATAGACGGTTTAAACGTACGAAACGGACACACCTATGGACGGAATATCAGACGTTAGCACAGGAGGCTGAAGAACGTACTGCGCTCGCGCGTGAGGCTTTTATTCAGAGCAGAATCTTTGACGCGCTTGATAACAATAAAAATGTGTGGAATGAATTGCGTAATCTGGGTTTTGTGTCTAAAGCTAAGAACGACCTACACGGCTCCACACCAAACGAATTAAACAGTCATTTCGCTGGAGTGTCCATATCGAACTCTGAAGGCGAGGCAGAACTGGATGACATTGTGTCGATGGCTGGCGAGGGAGGATTCACTTTTGGTGACGTCACCCTTGCTGACGTCGTGCTTGCTGTCGCTCATTTCTCGTCTCAAGCAAAGGGGGAAGATAGTATTCCGCAGAACATCATTGCGAAATCGTTACCCATTATAGGCCAACATTTAGTGACACTGTTCAATACATCGCTATCAACGGAGACTTTTCCGACGGCTTGGAAGAGAGCACACCTTGTGCCGCTTAAGAAGACACCAACTCCATCAGCAGTCTCAGACTTTTTTCCAATAGCCCTGTTGTGCTTTCTCTCCAAGGTTCTGGAAAAGTTGGTACACGACCAGATTGTTGAATTCTTGGAAGCGCAAAAAGTTCTCGACCCTTACCAGACTGGTTTTCGACGCAATAATTCAACGCAAACTGCACTGCTTACGCTCACAGATGACATTAGGACGGGTATTGACAGTGATAAGCGCCTCCTGACAATCTTGCTACTGTTTGATTTCTGTAAAGCCTTTGACACTATTTCACCATCTAAAATCCTTCGCAAGCTGCTTGGAATGGGTTTCTCTAGGTTGACGGTCATGTGGGTTCGATCATTCATAACCGGACGTAATCAGAGAGTGGTTACCAGAACAGACGGGGAATCTGATTGTTTAACAACCAACCTTGGTGTCCCGCAGGGCTCGATACTGGGGCCTCTTCTTTTCAGCTTGTACATCAATGATTTAAAAGATGTTTTGTATAAATTTAAAAGCCCACGGGGGTATTTGGATGAGGGTGTCACGCACCTGCTATACGCGGATGACCTGCAGGTATATACTCAGGTCACGAGAGATGATCTAGTTAGGATGGGGGTGGGTCGCATGTCGGCTGTGGCGCGCTCTGTATCGGCATGGGCATCTGAGAATGCGCTGCACCTCAACACAAAGAAAACGCAGGCAATCGTTTTCGGTTCCGAGCATAACATTAACCAGCTTCAGAGGCTAAACCTGCAGGGTGTTGAGGTTCAGGAGAGTGTTTTCATGCCCTTCGTCGATGTAGTAAAGAACCTTGGTGTGATCATGGACTCTAAACTTACATGGAAGCCACAGGTGGATGCTGTTAGCCGCAAGGTTAACAGAGCCCTTCATGGGCTGAGATCTTTTAGGTCCTGCACCACTGAGGTTCTGCGCAAGTAGCTGGCCAGCGTCCTTGCCGTTTCTCACCTGCACTATTGCTCGGTGGTTTACCTAGATGTGTCGGAGGAGCTTCAGACGAGACTGCAGAGGTTACAGAATTCATGTGTGAGATATATTAGGGGTGTTGGACGGGGCGAGCGCATCACCCCTCACCGCAGCGAGCTGAACTGGTTGGACGTTAGTGATCGAAGAGCCTATTTTGCGGCGGTACTTGTATACAAGGCTTATTCTATGGGGCAGCCGCCATATCTTTCTGCCCTCTTCGAAAAAAACCAGTGCAGATCCTCGGCGAGGGTATCCAGGGAACTGGCCTTACCGAAGTCGCGCACAGAGGTGGGCCTAAAATCGTTTCGAGTTTTCGGGGCAAGGCTGTCGAATTCGCTGCCAGACAGCATAAGAACCTTGGCCTCGCTCTCGAGATTCAAAGTGGCTCTGCGTAGCCATCTAATGAATGTAAGCGAAAATCGAGCCTTACGACGAATTTGTATATAAGGCTGCATATTTGCTGCAATAGCTCTGTAAACATTGTATTAGATGAATTGACTGTGATATTGACTGTGATAATATATATAAATCACTGTGATTGACTAGAAAAGAATAAGGGTCTAACGCCCAACTTGTTCTCTACAAGTGCCGCTAAGAGCCAAAAAACTGTACTGAGTGAACTGTGCAATGACTTATATTTTTTGACTTGCTCAAATAAAATTTATTCTATTCTATTCTATTCTATTCTGATCCTGATTGCCCGAGGAGTAGCATCTTGCACAGTTCTCCTTCGCCAAACAGCCATATTAGAGTTATCGAGTCCCGAAAGTTGTGGCGGTTATCACCATAGGTAGTATGTCTTTCTAGCCGCAAGCTATTAGTAGATATTATGCGTGCGAAACATAAATTTACTGGATTCAACACAAAACATATTAACGTCTCGTCGTTGAACCCGGAAACGAGTAATAGCCTAATTCAAAGTAGAATTTTTATAGATGAATTATTAAGTAAAGAATTATTTCTCTAGTTAAAAATCTTAAGAGTTTAGCATGCGGTCTGGGTTTTAAGTATATTTAGCATAGAGGTGGTCGTTTCCTAGTCAAAAGGCGAGATGGGGATATGTCACATTCGTTTATGACTGCAGCAGATCTGCATGCGATTGCTGCATCTTATGACAGTGCTAATATTATTGTAAATAACACTAGCACCAGTACTGATGTAAATAAGCTGACAGTGGTACAAGACGGTGATGTCACGAATGACGCGAAATCATCGTGCAATGAAGCGCGAGCACCTCATAGTGAGGCTTGACTAGACGGGGAGAGGGCAAAAGAGACAGAACGCGAGAGGTTGAGAGCGGGATTTTTAAATGCAACATCCCTAAACAAACATATGGAGATGTGCCGCCAATTTCTGGTGACTGCTCGTCCCATTTACCATCTCTTCGGAGTGGCTGAGTCGCGTTTCGGGCCAAACGTCGACGGTGTATTTGTCCAGATTGATGGTTACTCGGTTCTTCAGCAGGATAGGAATACCCAGGGAGGAGGCGTTGCGCTTTTAATACATAATAGTTACAAGGCGACTTTGTTGTGCTCATCCGCAACAACGCAAGACGAAGGCAAACCAGGTATTCCTGAATACCTTATGTGTAGAGTGCAAAAGGGTAAAATGCCTCCTATTTTTGTTGCGGTTATTTACAGACCACCGGGTATCTCCTTTACGGGAAGTTCTGATTCAATGGATAAGCTAAGATCACCCACGGTAGATTATGACCATCGAATAATCATGGGGTATTTGAATGCGAATATGCTGTCGGCGTCTTAAGATGCGAATTTCATTAAAGACCTGGCCTGCGAGTTAAATCTCAAATTAGTTAATCATGGCGCGACTCACCACGTCGGGGAATCTCACACATGGATTGACGTAACCCTAATTCACGACAATGAAGTAGTGCTTAATGCGAACAATTAGGGCCCCAAAGTAAATAGCCCCGGTCCTGAGCCCTTTCTTTTATAGAGACTTCAAAGCCGTCAGACATGAGGAACTTCTGTCTCTTCTCGGGGCTTGTGACTGGTCGACCATCAGTTGCCCGGACAAGATTGTCGAAAGCAAGTTGGAATCTCTTAGCTACAACATCATGGCTGTTATCGACAGGCTTGCCCCTTTAAAGTAATTTAAACCTAAAAAGAGGGGATCTCCACCGTGGATTAACGCGGAACTTAACGAGCTCTACAACCAACGTGAAGCCGTTAGGCGGCGATATCAGCGGACCCGTGACGACAGGCTATGGTCGGAGTTTCAGTCCCTCGCTGCTCAAGCAGAACAACGCACAATTGAAGTACGAGAGGCTTTTATCCAAAATAGAATATCTGACGCGTTGGATAATAATAATAACATCTGGAGAGAGCTTCGAAAGCTTGGACTTTTGCCGGAGCCCGGAGAAGATCTACACGGTTTTTCGCCGGATGAACTTAATACTCATTTCGCTGGGATCTCTGTTTCTTAAACGGAGCGTGATATTGACTTACATGATATCTTAGCAACGGCCAGTGATGATGGTTTCACTTTTTATGAAGTCACTTTTTCTGACGTGGTCATGGCTGTTGCACACATTACGTCACAGGCTAAAGGGGAAGATAGCATTCCCCAAAGTATCATTGCTACGTCCCTTCCGGTTTTAGGTCAACATCTGGTCTCCATTTTTAACTCCTCTTTGTCTTGTGGGATCTTTCCTGAGGCCTGGAAAAGGGCACATCTGGTGCATCTCAAAAAAACGGCAATTCCATCAACTGCTTCGGACTTTCGTCGCATTTCCTTATTAAGTTTCCTTTCCAAGGTTCTCGAAAAGATTGTTCATGAGCAGATATCGGAGTATGTAGAGTCCAAAAAATTACTTGATCCCCGCCAAACGGGCTTCCGTATATATCATAGCACGCAGACAGCACTGCTGAGTCTGTCAGAAGACATTAGGGCTGGTATCAACAGCAGCAAGAACCTGCTCACCATCCTCCTGATGTTTGATTTCAGCAAGGCGTTATGTATGTATTGTTGACTAGTGCAAAATAAATCTATAATAATAATAATAATCCGGACATTAAATAAACTCACGATCTTAACTTTATTTATTCTGGTGTTACAATCCGTTGTGAGTGTTGCATGTTTCTTTGTGCTGTCCAGCAAAAGGGCGACGGCGCCGACCTTCTGTCGACGCCGTGAGATAGCTGCGCGCCGCGTAGCTTCCGCGGTTGATAACATGGGATATGAGTGAAAGCGCGAGGCAGCAGCTCTTGCGTATCTGTAGCAGGAGATTTCGTGCGGGCCGTTTACGGGTACATTGCACTAGCGAGTAAAGCCGAGACGTACCCGGCCACACCGAGGGAAGACGCAGGCGAACTGGCGCCCGCGTTAATTATTACAAAGTCGTATCGCAGCGTGCATGATATAATCACCGTTACAAACAATAAATAAATAAATTTTTTAACACTCTATCTTGCGGAGATTACTCAGTCAATTATAAAAATAAATATATTAATTTCGTAAAAGTTAAATTTTTGGCGATTACTCAGTCAGTCTTTATATGATATACATTTCGGTATCATTATAATTATTTAAATATCGATGAAGTATAATAATAAATGTAAAAATTTAATTCATTGAAAATTTTAGCAATTTTCTAGCTAACTTCTATAATATACATAATACTTTATTTTTTAATATCATAATAATGCTTTGGAATAGTATTTAAAGTTTTCACAACACAAATCACGGAAATTACACAGCAATTTTATATACTGTTTTTTTTATTTATATACTACTTATTACCTTTATATATCATTAAAATGATTTGAAATTTTATTGCATGTATATAATAATCAATATATATGTATATACATTATTTAACAATGTAATTTTTAACGATATTCATACTATATATATATTAAATAGTATCCAAGAGTCCAACCAGCACAAACAAGAAGGAAAACCAAAATGCCAAATCCTTGAGAAAACTACGAAAATCTGATAAAGAGCTGAAAAAATCAGAGTGAGTCCTCACGACGGCGCGCGCGGGCCTCGCGCGCAAGCGAGCCGGATGTGCGTGCATCGACCATTCCCTAGTGAACGGCGCGACAAGGAATGCACGACGACGCGAAATTCAAAAACTACCAAATCCGTTTGAAGAGTAAAATAGAAGTAAACACAATCACAAAGAAAAAAGTGAATGAATGTATTTTATAGTTATAGATCATTTCAAAGCTTGGTTAGAAAAAGTATTTTATTCAAATGTAGGCCCACAGTTTATATTATTACTAGATTCCTGGAGTGGACACTGTGATACATTCCGTTTTTACGTGTAAAAAATTAATTTTTCATCATTTACATGCGGTTAATTATTTTGAGGGGTAGTTTACGATATTTGAGGTGGCACGTCAATTGAAATATTCGATAAAGTAAATAAAAATGTTTTATTTTATTTTTGTTAAGCTTATGTATTGGTTTTTGTAGAAAAATAGCCTAACAAATCTAGTTTTTTTTAAATATAAATTAAGGGCTGCAACTCCTTGCATCATAAACGTGTCTTATATCTTAAGTTTATTATGACTACTATTTTACATTCGGTTTCACCAAGAAATATTAATTAGAAGCCGAGATATGATAAAAGAAAACGACTTTTGGGCTGATATTTAGGGGTGGCTTTTACCCCTTCAAAGTGGTTGTTGGCACATAAAAACAAATACGTGTCTCTTATTTTTCGGAGCACTACAACGTATCACGGTATGGTTGAAATTGGTAAGGTCGGATTGAGGGACCTTCCTTATGAGATACTATGCCTTGTAATTACATCCTAGAATTATTAATTGATTCCTATTTTAAAATATGATGGATAACCTTTATTTTGTATTTTAAAAATAATTTTAATTTTATCTTCAATCTTTAAATTGATAAAAATGTGATTAGCCCTAATTATATTAAGCCCAGCCAAGACAATTTTTTACTTATATAGTATTTAGTGTTTAATTGTAATTGGATTTTTATTAAAAATTTCCTGTTACAATTCTTGTTATAGTAAAATACTGAATCCCGACCATTTAATTATATACAGGATTCTATAAGTGATTCATCTATAATAAATCACGCTCAATCGCCACTTAAGGGGGCAAGCCACTCATATAGACGTAGAAAATTTAATTTAATCGTAAGGAAATCATTCAAACAATTTAAATGTTGTTAAGGTTAGTATCAGGAACATGTAAAAAAATTTTCAGCACTTTCGGTCCATGCTTTATCCAGGAATCGCGTGGACAGTAATTTATAAGTGTTTTATTATTTATCGGAGTAGCATAGGCCCAAAAGGACTTGCAATATGGAAACTGTAGAAATATAGATTTTTATTAAAATTATTAAAATATCATTACTTTTTCAGGTTTAAAAAGTGTCTTGCCCCTTTAATAAACCATTTAATAAATAATCGCATGATTTTTACTATGATGAATAGCATAATTAAACACATGATTTTTTATCGTTTAATATTACGATAGACATATATTATTTATAACAATATAATTTAAGTAATTATACAGGCAAGTTTCATATAATTTACAATCCGTCATATTTTATATAATTAAACCCAATTAATTTTGAAATATTTCAGAAAAAACCATATTTTTTGTGTAAATTTTACCGTCATTGTCTAATTATTTTTTATGTTCATTCTTTATTGTATTATTATTATTTTTAGGATAAATCGCTTTATTACTTATAAATATTTTTAAATTGTCTTTGGAGCTCGTCCTAGACAAAGCAACATACAGCTGGCCGTGACTAAATACGGGAGTACATAAATATAAACCTACTTTGTCAAATGATTGTCCTTGAGATTTATTTGTAAGGTTCGGATTTACTATGCTGAACCGCGCAGTAATTCTATATACGAATAATTGTTTATTTGAGTATAGGTGAACTAGCCTTGACTCGAGAGTCTTCTGTTACTATTAAGTAGGTTATGATTCTAATAAACTGTCTCTTTATGGTACTTCTTTGTTATGACTTTATTTAGACAAAGGCCCAATGCTTTGATACAGATGTGACACAGATGTTTTAATCTAATCTTTCGTTCGTTCTTAATGTTACGGATTTACTTATTTCTATATTGGTTCGACTTACAATCACGTTCGGACACTACTAGTAGATTGCACAGGTCGATGACTGGGCGGTGTTTAGTATTATCCTACACGGATAGTTCCGTGGCGTGTTAAGAGTAAGTTTCCTTAACTAAGCTGCCGAAGCTAACGCCAGATATGTTGACGGTCTTTAAGCCTCGTACTGTACCAACTCACGTCCAGAGTATGAAGAATTCCACCGGTTAGCTTCCACGGAGTTTGAGTGCTTTCTAAGCACCCAATAGACGACGCGAAGGACTAAACGGCACTCGTATTCACACGCCAGGTCCAGCAGTACAACACTCGTTGTCCTTGTAAAAAGAGACTTCACTAAAGGCTAAAGGCACTATGAGGACTGAGTGCGGGGCTTATAAGGCTTTGCGGACGATCTCCACGTTAGGGTAATAACCAATCACCGATCGCCACCGAAAGTGTCTTACAATATAGGTTGGTGATGGTGCATAATAAGTAGGTTTTGGGATTGCTGACTCGGGAGTCAGTTGGTTTGATTAGTGGGACACGTTTGATGTCGTAAACGCGGTTGCGGAAGTGCTTACATTGTGATTATCGTCGTATACCTGCGCCTGTACACATACACGCCGTCATACATCATTCTGTATACAGTATATCCATACATATAAATATCCTTTATGAACATGGGACGTTACATATTCATAGTCATGGCAAAACTAAATCTAACAGGAAATTGCCTTTTTATCAAATGAAATGGTATTTCATCCAACAATGGACTTAAATCAATTCGTGGTAATAATACTAATTTTCTGATGTTTTCATGATGATCATCCTGGTGCCGTTACAAAGACCACCATTAATATCTAAATTTCTTAAACAACTATACCACCTATTTTTAATATTAATTTATGTAAATGTAATCTATTAGATGTTAGTGAATTCAAAAATTCAGTTGGTATTGTTTCTGTTAATTTATCGCTGATATCGCTATCAATTCGATCATCACTATAGAATACATAACTTGCTCCATCTAACTTTTCGACTATGTCTTCATTTATTTTCAACATATCAGAATTTAATGGTGATAATTTTACTTTATTATTTAATGTAGGGTCATTGGGATCTATTTTCTGTCCAAAAATTGCTGTCATTATGAGGGTATTATTTTTAAATGAGTATCGTCCAGCTCCCCGATGATCATTGCTGGCTCCGGTATCGGTTGTTGACTCGGTGTAGGACTCGATTCTTGTTTTTCTTGCGAGTCATTTTTATTTATTTTTATGATGTTCTGCGCACTTGTTGGTCCTTTTTCATTGTATCGAACTTTGATGGTGAAGGTGTTTGACGACTTGTGCGATCTGAGGTCAGTCAAACATATCCCGTAAAGTTTTAATAGCTCTACTGCTTTGGCTGGGCTCTCTATGAATTCTAATAGGACCTGCTTCGGTCCACACCTCTCAACATTAGGGTCCTCAATTGCTTTATCAGCTCCGCGAGTTAGATCTCCATGTAAGAAAAATAAAAAATGGAAAAGATACTTTATTATATGGGTCCGGGTACGGGTACTTATTGTAGTCCTTATTCCATATCATGCTTGGCAAAATGTATTGGGTCAATAGTACAAGCAATTTGGGCTGCCTATTAATGGGATGTGAGAATTGTATGCTTCGCCCCTTTCTTTCCTTTTGTTATGTTGTGATTATGTAAGTGTGTTATATGTGTTGTTGTAAACGAGTTTCTAGATTTTATTTTATATAACGGGTATGTGTTTCGATTCTTGGTGGAGTAATACTATTAACGACAAGATAGGATATATTTTGGTTGTGATTTTTTACAGGGTTCGGGTTTTCATTCATCCACATTCATCTGTTCACATACGCTCTCAGCATTATTTCCGCTCTTTTTCTCAATTGTTGGTGCGAGTAGGATTTGAGAGTCCATTGGTGGGTTGACCTTTTCTTCTTATAGGCTTTCTAAGTGTTACGTCCAGATTATAAATTTAAATTACAAAATCTAACACATTAATACATTTACATGAATTCCTACCTGAATTAATAGTCGAACTCCACGATACGTGGAAGTGATAATAATTTAAATGATTATATGAATGAATGATAGGAAATCCCTTTTGGCTACCGCGGATGCGGTCACTGCCTACCGGGGAAGGGAGCCGGATACGAAGTCACTTAAACTATATATTATTTCTTTTTAAATCGACACACGTTTATTTCTAAAAGGAGAAAAGTACCTTAATGTATGAGTGTGCGTGGCTGTTTGTGTATGTGTGTAAAGATGTTCCTGGGTGGCTGCAGCTGTCAATCCTCGGCGCCTTCCAGCCTAGGCTCGGTGGTTCAGGTTACAGCGGTGCAGGGAGTCCACTGCCTCTGTTTCTTCAGCAGGGGGTGATATTCGGAAAAGATGCCGATGGATACACTTCCTCGACCGTGCGACTAAGTCCGATACTCTTTATTTCTAAACGCACAAGTAGCGTATACTGTGTGATGCTAATTTTTTTTAATGAATGGTCTGGCGACGAGCAGAGATACGTTCCGCGAGAGATTTCGGATATTACTGACTGTTCATTGCCCTTTGCTCCCGGGCTTTATATAGTCGCATATCCCCTTGTTTTTCTCGGGCTAGTGATTTCCATATTGGGTCACCTTACTATTTGTATTTTCCTCGCTCAATTTTAAGGGAATCGTGGCAGGTCAAGTCATAAACATCATAGTTTATGACTACCACTTAAGAATTTGTCTCTTTTAGAACTCTCCCGCGGTCTCTTTTTTTACTGGAGATCGCACACGTGTTTCCAATGGATTTCCAGATCGTCGAATATTGCGCTTTGGTTTCTTTCTCTCCTCGCTAGTTTTTTTCTCATAGTTGTGCTCATTTTTCCGCGGTCGTTTGTCGTCGCATTGCGTGGAAACAGCTCCGTTGTTCTCGTGTTTAAAAATACGAATACGCGGTTCTTATGAAGCTATCATTGAATCTAAAATATCTCCTAGCGTTTTTATGACATTTTGAATTTATTGCTTGGTTCGTTGGAATATAGCCTATTTTCGTGAAGGTGCCGCTCGCACGTATGAGCGAATCTCTCTCTCTCTCCCGTTTTTTTCTTCTTAGGTGCCGCATGTACGTATGAGTAAATTTTTCTCTCTCCTGGTTTTTCAGATCCACTTCTTATGTGCCGCTTGCACTTATAAGTGAATCTCTCTCTCTCTCCTGGTTTTTTTTTGTCAGCTCCACTTCTTGAGTGCTGCGATGACGTGCTAGTAAGTAAGTGTGTGCGTGTGTGTGTGTGTAGATATGATATGTATAGCAATAGTAGTGTTTTGGATGCGTAATGGAATCGGCGATTACATTACACTAAGTACACCAGCGTATTCTTTCGTTCATCCAGAGTTGGTATTCGACTGCTTTGTGGTGACTGTTCTGAGTCCCTCAAAGTGGTCCACATGTTTTGATTTTAACAAGTTACTTAATGCAAATTATAGAGATTTAGGTCTATCTCCTTCTTGCAAAATGGACGGAATTAGATCTCTATCTCAATATTGCTTCGCGTTTGTTTTCTTGCTTCGGCAAAGGTCGCTTTGTTGATGGGGTTACTTTTCTTTATCGCTTTTTCGGCATTTTGGTCCTTGAAGTATTGTACACTGCCATAGGATAGACGCCCACTTTTGTCTCGTACTATTTCGTAGTACATCATTAATCCAAATTGAGCAAAGTGTCTGATGAATGCTTCATCTTTCTCTTTGTCCTTGCCTTTCCAGAGTAACAGACAGAATAGTCTATCTGTGCTGGGTTCATTAATGTGCTGCGTGTAGGTTCCGACACGCACTTCAGATCTCACTGTGGGTGCTCTTTTCGTTGAAATCGTCATATTTTCTCTTGATGGTTCAGCCATTAACCTCGTGCGACGCTTGAGTTTGTTTTAGTTCATGAGTGTGACTTTCAGTACATTGGCTTGTGTTGCTTGTTTTTCAATGTCGAAGCATAGGGTAACTTTCTTGCTTTTTGGGTCCGTTCTGTGGTCCTCTACATGTACGGCGTATAGTGTGCCCATGTATTCAAATTCTGTTACTATGGTCCAAAGAGGTATATTGATGTCACAGAACATTGACGTGTTGTTTCGAGTGTTCATGGTGTCCTGATCTGTAAATAAACGTTATAGGGTACTAGTCTAAGGTTCTGTCACGTGTAAGAATTCGTGTACCTGTGTGATATTTTGCTCAATGGCCGCCTTCCGCGCGGTTTTAAAAATTGTTTCTGGGCATTTTCGGTGTCGAGGGTTTAGCGTTGTCTATGAGGATCATTTCTACGTCCACATTTGTTGGGACTTTATTGCTATTCCCAGCTGATTGCTCTATCAGATAAATGTTGCCTTTTGACTTTGGACGTGGTGTCATTATTTCATTTTCATCCCTATTATTACTGCTATTATTATTACTATCACTATTCATTGAGGTCGCAACTGGTCAGGATGTGTGATGGAAAATAAAAATTGGTCATTTTGTAGATACTTCCATTGCATCTTGGTACTGGTCTTGTATCTTATATCGCAGGTTTTTAACACTTGAGCACCATGATTTAACAGCATATAAAGGCTAGTCCGGTAGTCCCGTTGGTTTTGTGTTGGGGTACTGTTACATCATACAATTTGTATGTTTGGTATGGGTCCCTCTCGACTAATGAAATGTGTAGTAGATTTCCGATGCTTTTGTGATTTCCTCTATCCTTAGATGTTCTGTCGGTATTGCGAAATCCAAGTTACCGCTTGCCCTTTTTACGTCTGTCATTATTTGGTGTATCATGTTTGATGTTAAAAGTTCAGAATGTATTTTTCCTTCTTTTAAGCATCTCAATACTTTTAGCCCTTTTCATTACTTCTTATTAAGTGGTCTAGTGTTGATTCTAAAGGTATCACATATACTGTAATTTCCACTAGATATTTCAGCTCTTCATCTTGTTTGACTATATTATTGACTGTTTTGGTTACGACGGCTTCAAAACTTTGGCGTACCTTTTGATGGTTCTGGGTGATATTATGCAAATCTTCAAATTGTACTGAACTATGTGCGCATCTTTGTCTATAATTTGTACCATTTTGGTTTGGTATTGAAATAGGTTGTCTATGTTTTTGTTGATGTCATCTACGTCGTCTGTTGTGATAATCCAAATAAGCTTTTAGTTAGAATGCCTACTATGCCTAGTGGTGCTAACCTTTTCGTCCAAATACTTCTAGGGTTTCTTGTAATTGGATGGTTCCAATACCCCATGGTTTTGATTGTTTCATTTATTTCTCTTTGTATGTCGTATAAGGTTTGGTGTCTAATATATAGAGATTAGACACCAAATCTTACATGACATACAAAGAGAAATGAGATCCAATCCTAGAGCATGTTTACATTTGTTTACTGTTATTCTTGTTATGCAGTTCTTGTAGACGGCTTGATAGGATAAATTTGAATTTTCCAGTCGCTTTCTTAATTTTGATGGGGTCCGTTTTCTCAAAATATACGCCAGGGTTCGGGTTTAAAGGGTCCAACTGGTATAGTGGTCCACTTTGGGTTATCATATTTATACTTAAAATTATTAGAATGATCATGTTTGGGTACCTCATCCTGCAAAAATATAGTGATTAATTTACATTCATAAACGATATTGTACCTTTGAATTTTTTTTTTTTATTTATTTGATCTAATCAGAATTCGGATCAGAATCTGCTTTGACATCTTTTAATTCGTCAATGTGTTTTCTGACTCTTTTTTCGTTAGAGTATTCAAGAATTACATTCTTTCTACCGACGAATTCTATAATTTTTAACGGTTTATTCCTGTAGGAGTCAAATTTGTTGACATGGGGTTCTTTAATTAACCCAGCATATCCGCCGACTTTCCCTTTGAAAGTTTTAACATTTTTGTTAAAGCTTTCTTTGGTTTTAACTGTGTTGGCTATTTGGGTCTCGCCTGCTAAAAACTTCATTGCTTCTAGTCTTGGTACTAAGTCGAGCATGTAGATGTTATAGGTTTTTAATTTCTGATCAGATGGGATTCTCAAAGGAAAGCGTGCTCTTCTCTTATAAACTAGTTGAAAAGAATTTAGAATTTCTCCTTTTCGTGTTACTCTGAAGCTTTTGATGTTTCTATTAAATAGTATTTCTTTTATGTTCTTGAGTTCTTTATGCACATTCTTCATTCTAATTGTATTGAAGTATTTGTCCTTCACTATTACAGTGAATATTTTGTGCTTCTTGAATGGAGTGACTAAAACTTGTCCTAGTTTTGGTTTCTTGTTCTTTATTTTCATTAGGTCAATGGTTCCTATTTCTTCCAGTAGTTTGGTAACAGACCATGTGTTGTCACAATCTGCTGATAAGAAATGTTCAATATTGTCTCGCTTGTGTGAAACACGGTGATTAAGTATTAGGTTATGGGGAACTCGCGTGGTTTCTGCTGTGTTGTGAGTTAAATCGCTTTCAGATTTTGGCTTGTCTTGCTGTTTATCATGACCTTTATTTAGTGGTTCTAAACCTGGTAGTGTGGGTAGAAGAAAAGGCATTGTTAGTTCTGGTGGTTTCAAAAACCTTATATCTATTATCGATCCTTCTTCGGCTTCTACCTCATTCAACACTCCCAATTTCCTTTGGTTCTTTGACTTGTTTCTCTGCGTGCTGTTGGCCGTAGGGCTATCACTCTTTATTGTGGGCGTGACCGATGGTGTTCTTCTCACCGGTGGCAATATAATGTCAGTCACATTTTCGACATCTCACTCATTTCCTGTGTTTTCTTGACCAGATGCTTCTTGTAGGTTCGTCGTGCTCGTTTTATGAGAGTCTGAACACTTTTCCTTCAGACTTTGTCTACGTAAGTTTCTTTCTCAAACCATGGATCCAATGTGTAGATTGATTCACGAACATTGTCGTCGTCAGAGAAGTGTGAGGGTATATCTAGTTGTGTAACTATTTAGTTGTTGACTCATTAGTATCAGCTTGTTTGTCCATTTCATATTTTCTCATGCTTTCCTCAAATTTCCTGCTGGCTTCTTCTACTTCTTGTTTTGTTAGGATGGTTCTGACTGATAAATTGTTCTATTGATTGTTCATCCGCATTTTCTTCATTTTGGAAGTCTTCTGCTGTGCTCATGTCTATGGCGATGTTGCTTATAATTTTATTCTGACTGTCTTCTGAAGAAGATGGTTCGTCTTCTGGTACTTCTTGGGCTTCATCTTCTGCGGATTCTGAGTCTGGTTGCCGTAATCCGCTGTATCTGGGATCTGGTAATGGTGGTTTATCTAAGTCGCTGTCCTCATAAGCCGTTGACGACAGCCATGATCTTCTGGATGGATTGACCGTCATTTAAATGGCCGAATCTATATCAGATGAACTTCCTGGCATTTCTCTTGGGTTGATGGAAGTTGCTTCTATGACTCGTGTCTCAGTTTTTGTTGGTGTCTCGGTTTGTGCAGTCTTCTTTGCACCAATGGGTTTGGACGCCTTGCTTGGTCCTACTTGCTTGATGTATTATCCTACTGATCCTCTTGTTCTCTGCGCTACTCTTTTTGTTTGTTTTTGCTCCTATAGGTCTACCTCTGCCTCTGAGTACTGTGGTTTCCTCTGATCCTGAGTGTGCTCTGTTGCGAAAACTAGTCTTTTGTGATTGTGCTTGAGTTTTGGCCTTTTCTTGTTCTTGTTTTGCCTTTACTTCAATTATCATCACTTTGATCCTTGGTAGGTTTTTATTTATTTCCTCTTCGGTTGCTTCAGGACGGTTTCTTGAAAGAGCATCAGCATTTTTGTTCAGTTTTCCTGATTTGTATTTGAAGGTATATATATACGTAGCCTGTGAATCTAAATATCCATGTCATTAGTCTTTGCCCATAATCTTTTTTGCTATGCATCCAATTTAATGGTTCATGGTCAGACACTAATGTGAACTTGCGGCACAGTAAATATGGTCTAAACCTATGTAGAGCATATAGTACCGTCAAGCACTCCTTTTCAGTGGTGGAGTAATTCCATTCAGCTTTATTTAAAGCTCTAAACAAGTATTGGACTGGATAATCAAATCCATCCTTCTATTAACTCAGGACTGCTCCAATCACATAGTCCGATGCATCCGTAGCTAAAGTGGATTCTTTATCGAAGTCCGGGAATTGTAAGATGGGTTCTTCCATTAGGCGTTGCTTGAGTTTTTGAAAGCTTTCGTCGCATTGGGGAGGACATTCGAATTTTACATTTTCCTTTAGTAGGTCTTTCAATGGTTTCGCTATTTTAGCAAAGTCTTTGATATACTTTCGATAGTATCCAAATATTTCTAGTACTTCCCTTATATTCTTGGCGCTATTGGGTGTGGCTAATTTGGCTATTTCTGAAACTTTCTCTGGATTAAGTTCGACTTCATTTGCGCTAATTATATGTCCTAAAAATCCGATTTCTTTTCTAAATAATTCAATCTTATCGGGTTGTAAGAAGAACTTTGCATCTCTCAACCTCTCCATAAGATTTCGGATTCTTCTTTCATGGTTCTTCAAGTTTTTACTGTATACTATGACATCATCCAGGTATACTAACATTTCAATATTCTGGTGTCCTCTAAGGACCTTTTCCATGAGGCGCTGAAAAATCACCGTGGCGTTCTTTAATCCTTCAGGCATTCTTGTGTACTCATAGTGTCCATTTATTGTTGTGAATGATATCTTCTTATAGCAATCTTCAGAAGGCATCGGTATTTGCTGGAAACCACTGGCCAAGTCAAATATCGAAAAGTAGGTTGCTCCTCCCAACTGATCCATTATATACGCAATGGTTGGTAATTGATACGCATCTCTGATGGTTTTGTTATTCAGATTGGTGAATGATAGGGAGAATTAGCTTCTCTCATGATTTTTACATATGAATACAGCGACCCCACTTTTTAATTAACTCACCTGTAGAGGTGAGAATGTGCTAGAAGCTTCTAGAATATTTTAGAAGCCTCTAGATGTTCGGTGGTGGTGGTGGAAGGGTTACAGAACCGGCTTTATTTAAGTGAAAAAAATTCTCAGAGGGGTAGGGAAAATTCACGCGGCCCAGGGATGTGTATGCTCCCGACAGCATGAGGCCTGAGGTATACTCCCAGCAGTCTGAGGTATACTCCTGGAAGCGTGCTGTTCAATGTGAACTTCTGGCAGCGTGCTGTCTCCAGGAGGCTGTTCGAGGTCAGAGGGTCTACAGATTTTAGAAGCGTGTGATGCTTGCTTCAATGAAACGTCAATCGATGAGCATGTAGATGACTCGCGTGGTGAGATAAAGCGATCAAGTTGCATCCTTATACTCTAAACATCCTGTTATTGCTTTATTATTGACTGCTGTAACTTCAGTGCGTTCGAGATTTTTCTCTCATGCTCCCAAAACGTTGTGCGCTAGCCATGCAAATTAGAGAGAGAGAGAGAGAGAGAGGGGGAGAGGGAGAGAGGGAGAGAAGGAGAGAGGGAGAGAGGGAGAGAGGGAGAGAGAGAGGGAAGAAAGAACTCCCGGTAATACGTAGTAGCTTCGCATTGTAGTGAAAGAGAGAGCTCTCAATAATACGCAACCTGATCCACGCTATTTCACCGCGCGAGTCACCCGACTGCGAAAGATATACCTTCGACCATGCATACGTAGCATATAGATATAAATGATCGAAGGTTCAACTGCATGTTCGCTAGCCGCTGACGTCAGCATCGCGGCAGGCTTCCAGAACATTCAACTATGTAGAGATGCCGCCTCTGACCTTGAGCAGCCTTTTGATGATAGCTCGGTACCCGGAGTATGCTATCCGCAATGTACCGCCTGGAGTAGACTACCTGGAGTATACCAACCCTCGCCTTCGGCGAGTATAATTTTTATAAAATACATATATTTTATAAAAGGTTACATAATTGCGATATTACAAGAATAATACATAGTGATTACATTTTTATTCACGTAAAGTACAAAATATTTATTGGTTCACTTTTTCGTAACAGTAATTATTGTGTACTTTACGCAAGCGTGCTCGTACACCATGAATAAGCTGTACTTCATAATTATCGGACTCCATTGAAAAGCATGTAAAAGAGAGACAGAGTCTGCACCACGGTAAAATGATACAAGTTTAAATTTTTATTTTTTCTCTTTACGTCAAACAATTAATAAATTTGTTTTTTTCGGTCAAAGTCAAGAAATTAATAATATTTAGCATGAAAATTATTACAGTAGAAATGACATTTTTTTAAATTCTATCTCTCTCGTCAAAATTATTATATTACATAAATAAAAAATCGATACAGTGACTAGTAAATTTCAATATATAGTTTTCTCAATACACACCATAGTAAAATAAATAACACCACATGAATATAACCACAATGAGTGAGAGAGAGAGAGAGAGAGAGAGATCCAACATGGTGGCGCCCACACCTGTCACAGATTGCAGTGCATTGTCATGAAAGAAAGAATAAAAAATTAAATTTTTTCAAGGTTCCTAAAGAGCATACCTTGTATGATTTTACTATGATGTACATTGAGAAAACTGCATATTGAAATTTGTTAGTCACTGTATAAATTTTTTATTCATGTGTTATAATAATTTTGATGAGAGATAGAATTTTTAAAAATGTTATTTCTACTGTAATAATTTTTATGTTGTAGTTTTAATATTGGTAACTAGTATGTTTGAATATACAGTTTTCTCAGTATGCAAATGAAAAATAGAGAGAAGAATGCCATGTGAAAGAGAGATAGAGAGAGTGTACGAATAAAAGCTACTAATCTTACCTTTAATAGGAGAAAGATGTCCATTTGATTTTTTCACTTAACGAGCACTGGAGTGTTCGACTTGACAGTTTTGTAAAAAGTCTGAGGTCAGTAGATGTACTGTCGATCTTTTTAAAGGGTATTTATCAGAGAGAGGACAAGATGCGTAGCGTAACTTGATATTCAAAATACAAACTACCCAACACATGCTATTTGCTTCCAGATATTCTCTGTATTGTTCTGGAATACTCTTATGATATATATATATATATATATATATAGATATATTGTAACGGGCGGCGAGACGCGCACGTCGGCGCGGGTAACTGAAGCGCGGGAAGGCCAGTAGAGGGCTCGTAATTAGAGGGAAATTCGAGTCAGTTAGCTTTTGTCCGTACTCGTGAGAAGTCAGAGTTTACGCGCGCAAAAGATCCGAAGTGTTGAGCAGCAGCAACTGCAGCACAGCAGCAGCCGCAGTAACCACTGCCACTGGTGAATCCAGTCGTTGATCCGGTAGATTTTGCGGCCTTCTCGCAACGCGAACACGCGCAACACCGACGACGGATTTCTTACTGAATAAACGTCTTTTTAGTAGAATCGGTAGTGTATTCATTTGATTGTCGTCCCGATCCCTCTTCCTATTCAAACCGCCGAATACCGTCGCCTCCGCGGGCCCTACACAGGAGTGTAGTGCATACTGAGCACCGGAGCATCGTCGCAGGTAGGTGACCACACGAGCGAGTACAGCATCTCGCAAAAGCAAAGTGCAGGAGAACTTTGCATTTGTACGGGGTACATAGGCAGTTAGCCGCCTAGAAACCACCCCGTTACAACTGGCGCCCAAAAGGTGTGGATACGCGGGATAGGAAAAGAAAAAGTGTTGCGCGCGAACTCGAGATTGGGAATTCCCGACCCGGCGAAAAGTAAACGAATTTTGTAGAAAGACGGTTGAATTTCCGCGAGTTCGAAAAGGCCTAGGCGTGATATACAGCATTATATTTGCGCCGAGCCGATCAAAACAAATATTGGTTCGTTGACCTGCTGAGCAGCAGCGCGCGAGAGTAGGAGAATCCGTGCGCGCTATAGTAGTGTGCGAGCGCCGAGTACGAAGCAGCTGGCGCGTGTGAGTACGCTGCGTAGCGGGAGTATGCGTGAGCGGGCGGAGAGTGTGTGCGCCAGCCGCTCGGTGGGAGAGTACGTGCGAGTGCTACAAGTGCGTGTGTCTGCTACAGTACGTAGCGCAGGCATAGTGGAAGCGCTGTATCGCAATAGAAGCGATATAGTACGCGTACCCGAGCGTGTGTGATAGGATAGCACAGCTGGCTGATGATAGAGCCTACCTGTGTATACGCAGCATAACGCGTATTATACGACAGCAAAAGAGTGCGAGATCAGAAATTCAGTGCAACGCACGCCGCACAGTGTGACGGGATGAAAATATTGGTGACAAAATAAAATATCCCCTGCTAGGAGCGACCGATCGGGATGATTTTTTTTAAAAATGTAGCTTATACTATACAGATTTAGGGAAAAATATACAATTTTTATGAGCCAGCGTTGCTGACTAAGCCAAATTGCTGATATCAGCAATTTTTCGATAAATTCCATACTTTACACTTCTATTGCGGTTCGAAAAATTGCTGATATCAGCAATTTTGGCTTAGTCAGCAACGCTGGCTCATAAAAATTGTATATTTTTCCCTAAATCTGTATAGTATAAGCTACATTTTAAAAAAAAAATCATCCCGATCGGTCGCTCCTAGCAGGGCATATTTTATTTTGTCACCAATATTTTCATTCCGTCACACTGTGCGCCGTCTCGCAATTAGAATCCGCGAAATAAAATCACGCCACAATTATTAGAACAGAGGCGTTAGATTTTTTTTTATTCTTGCAAAGCACGCTGTTTTGCACTTGTAATTCGCGCGATAAAATCACGCCACAGATATTAGAGTAGAGGCGTTAGGTTTTTATTTTTTTTTAGGCTAGCTTAATCCTGATAGGAAAGCGGAGGTTTTTCGTGTATTGCAAATACACAATAGCTCGCTAATAAATTATCAGATTAGGTAGCCGCTGCTGCTGCGTGAACTAGTTTCATAGAGTCAGTAAATTTTAGCGTGAAATCTACGCGTGAAAGATGGCTCAAGAAACCGAAAAGAGCGTAGGAGACTGGTGCTGTGCACTAGATGACGCCGATTTACAAGAAGCACTGACCTCGTTGAAGCTTCGAGCTGATGGCTTCAAGTTAGCCAAAGTCGCCAGACTTCACTGATGGTTAATGGGCGACTACGCTTAAGAGTATTTTATGCCAATGGAAGAAGTGTTGCCACCGGAAACTCGCGTTGAAAGAGAGCTGCTCCGGCAAACAGTTATAGATGAAACAAAGCTGGAAACGACTGGTGATACGATTGTGGGTGAATCGTATGACCCTACGGCAACACACCCGCTAGAAAGATTGGCGCACGATCAGACCGTAGCAGAACGGTTAAGGTGGTCGAGTGATACACGGGTCCCATGCGGGCAAGGCTCTATAAAAAAGGTAGCGCGAGCAACAGCCAGTACACCGTGGGTAATCCCATCAATGCAACTTTCTGATGAGGAGGAGGATGCAAGAAATGTTGAAGACAGACGTAGGAAGGACGATGAGCAGCTGGATCCCAGGTCCCTTCCGACTCACGGTAGAGGAACGGCTGAAGTAATTATACAGCGAGTGCGAGGTCAGGCAGCGATACAGACGGCAAACAGGAAAGAAACAACGGAATCTGGGAAGGATGAGCCAGATGACGCTGTAAAGATTCTGACACGCCGTGTGGAGGCAACAGATGCCAGGATAGACCAGCTAACGAAGAGTGTGGAAACGTTAATGGCGATGATGATGGGTAGCGCCGCGTCGAGCACAAGAGTGGAGCAAACTCCAGCCCCTCCGAAGCCAACGCGCAAGACGCAAGGTGGTTTACCCCCGCCAAGGGTCGACTTCCAAGATACGTACAGGATCTTTGGAAATGAGGACATGGCCAGCCCAGTAGCGCGGCCGCGTAACATGACGACGTTGCCGGCAAGGGGCGTTAGACGTCAACCCCTGGCAGGTGCTGGGGGAAGCAGAAACACTACAGGCGAGACGAGTAGCGTACCTGGTAGTAGAAGCGCTACCAGTGGTATGTCGTCCTCTCACAATTCGTCTAGAGCGGCCGGTAGTGTATTCGGAAAGTGGCCAGTCCGATTCAACGGCGATGCCGAATTATTTCTACGCCAAATTAAACATTTATTTGTCGGCACTTTAAACAAGCTCTCTGCTTGTTCGAATTACATCTATTGCAGACGATACAACCGATAATAGTCAGGCCACATCAATACTTCTAGAGCACGAAAGTTAAGGCTCTATAATAGCGTGATAAGAGTGTTATATAATCGCCGCGCGCAAGCTATTAACTGCCGACGAAGCAAATCGGGAAGCGGCCTTACAACAGCACTGGACACTGCTACATGCTGTTCGATCTGTTCTTCATGTGAATTAGCCTCGAGAGCAGAGGCATCACTTTTAGCATCATCCGGGAGCATAATTGTTTTTATACGCGCACATGCACCAAAAAACCACGAAATTATTTTTTGTTTATACACGCACTTAACTGTTCATTTATTTATTTAATAGCTGCATGTTCTTGATACTACAACGCGGACACATCCAAACCTTAAACTTAATGCTGTACGACCAGCGTATACGCTGATATTTGCCCTGGCGATGATGGTGCACATGGCAGACGTAGCACTTGTCGCTTGTGTGATTTTTCTCATTGTACTGTACGCTCCTTTCCAAATGCTCCCGGTAAAATCACAGCTACAATCGCGTATTGATAATCACCTGGAGAGAGTTAAACCATCACTGATGGTTGCTCTCTTCTAGAGGTGTGATACTGCGACACTGTTAGCCCTGAACACGTGCGATCCCACGCTACAAGCACATCTTGCTCATCCTCTTTTTGCTGATGCTTCAAAATCCAGGAACAATATCTTTGACCAGCTCCCAATACACTTGCACGTGTACTAGAGCCTGTACTGTGCAGCTGCATTTTCCTACTCATGCTTTGCTCGCTATACCATCGCAGCTGCATTATCTTATTCATACTTTTTTGGCTGATTATCAAAAACAGAGAAAAAGAAATTCAGTAATGAGACTACTTGAGACTCAGGACATTCGCAGATATTATCTGCACATTGCAATTGTATCATCAAAAAAAAGTTAAATCATGTGTTTGCTTATTATAATGTCGATGAACACTGAACTAAAATTTTATAAACTCCTAAATTATATGTAGTATCAATGATTTTTGTTCTGTAAACTACGATTCTCCTTGCCCAAAAGAAAAATATTAATTTTTCTATAATAAAATATAGAAAAATTAATAAAAAAACTTCTAACGGTAAAAGTTAGGCAAATACCAGGTTATTGATTTATATTGATCAACTACTTTTTTTTAATTAAGTTATCACTTTAACGATATATTAAAGTATAATAAGGCATTGCGTTGCTCCCCCAAAGGCATCGCTGTTACTTACCTTCGTGGCATAAATTTGGATAAAAATATTCGAACAGCTAACGCCAGAAAGGTCAGAGTTCGGTCAATATATCTATGTTTGGATTATCTCTATATATATGTTTGGATTAGCCCGCGAGCTAAACATGGCCATAGATGAGCACGAGCTCCTAAAGAAAATAGCGGAGCATTTTGAAAGAGAAATTAGACGCAAGATCACTAACCATAAAATGAAAACCATCAATGACTTCCTAGAAACACTTGTCGATTTTTACAGTAATGACTCATCCAAAAGAAATGTCAATGCAGACAGAACCCAAAGACCAAATCACGAAACCAAACAAAACCCCACCCACCCTCCCACTGTTCACCTGGATCAGTATCAGTCAAACTTCCAGGATGAACGGACACGTAAAGCCGAAAAGTACCAAATCCCCGAGGGTGACCAGTACCCAAACAGAGCCGGTAGCTGTCTGCCACCAGGCCACCCAGGTGAGGCATCTGCTGATCGCAAAATGTTCAGCGCAATGCTGGTAAGCCCATAGCCACTCGCCTCCAGCTCTATCTTTCTCTTCTCCATCGACAACATAGCAACACAAAATATAAAAATGTAAACAACAGGACGACGCCAATCCACGTGCGATGCCAGCAAATAATTATCGCAAAAGCAGACCGCTTCCAAGGGAAACCGGCCTGTACGACAGGGGTTTGGCCACGCAAACCAAGAGGAGGACCGAAATAGCCAACAAGATGGTACAAACGGCACGGGAAGTGCCACCACCAGCTACCGCCACCCATACCATCCGGCCCACCAACCCGCTCCCCCCTGCCATCCAAAGGCAGCCGGACATCCTGAAACGCCTGCCACCAACGACAACACCATCGGGCAAGAGACCGCCACCACCACCACCGCTAGGCCCACCAAAACGCTAGCGCACGGCTCCAGCACCATCATCTCGCCAGGCTCCCTCTCTAACACCATCACCAGAGGAGGAGTACATTCCGCCAACCCTCGAGGAATCGCTAGCTGCTAGAGCTGTCTGGAAGGGAAAAATCAGGGCACACCGTTTACTACAAGAGGTAGTGACGGAGCTCAGACAAATACCCGACCAGGTACAATGACGGCTAGACGAGTTCGAGGGTTTTGCGAAGAAGCCGTGACACAGAACTTGCTCTCTCTCGGTTATAGTTGTTTGCTCTTTTCCAATTTTGTTCGATCAGTAAATTTTTTTTCCTTTTTTGCTTTTGCTTTTTAATCATTTTCCTGTTTCTTTTCTTTGTTTAATTAAAATACTGATTTGGCCTAAAAAAATTTTTTTTGTTTTTTTTTGCGCACGCACCTTTCTCTTATCCGTCTTTTGAAGGGGAAAATAAAATTTAGAACGAAATAAAAGAACGAGCGTCAAATTTTATTTTGGGGGGCACTGAAATGGCAGCATGGCAGGAGAGACCGCGCGCGCACCCAAACAACTCACACTGGAGCCGCAACAACAAGGAAGTATACAAGAAGCAACATAAACAAACTATCGATACGCACAGTATATGGAACTGCGAGAACTATATAAGGCCAGCGCGCACAATAGCCAACACTCAGATTTTCGCGAAAGCTAGTCTGCTCAGCTATCCGGACTGAACAAACTATCATCTTGCAGGGGCTTTCGCATACATGAGTCTTATGTATGCCGAGAACACCCCAACCTGCTGCATCTCGCACTGTTTCTCGAATAAAAGTCATAATCCGATATATACATACCTACATCATTTATTTCATTAACTGCGAAATCTCGTCATCATCAACGCGAATACATCGGTAACAATCGTGTTTAGAATACCATAGTAGCCAGTACACCAGGTCAGGCTGTCACGTTTGGGAATATACCACTACCACCAGGTGTTGCCACCGGTACCGTCCCACGCCAGAAATTATCACCAGTAGCTCTGACACCGGCGAAGGAGATGAAAGCAACGGAGACATAGCAGCGCGAGTACATAAAGGGAAAAAAGCAGCAGTAGGAACTGGTCAGAAAAGTTTTAGCTGAATACGCATTTTCACGAATGCTCGCGGATGAAACAGATGGAGATGAGCGAACACTCGTTATGATGACAGCCTGCTGCATGGTGAGCAAGATAATCTTTGAAAAATTTTTTTCATGAATCAAGAAAGTACTGAGGAGGAATAAGAAAAAAGTACAAAATAAATCAAAAGATAGTAGTAGTAGCAGCAAAGTTGGTGAATCTGTGAAAAAGGGGATTAGCAAACTACAAAGAGAACGTAAGGGGTCGAAAATAAATAAAAAAGTGAATAAACAATCGATGCATATTGAGTAGAGAAAGAAGAAGATTCGAGAACATTTATTACTCGCCTCCACATCCGTCAGCGTACGCTGGTATTGACAAACTTTTTCAAGCTACGCGTAAGAGAGGTGAAAACAGTAATAAAAAAGAAAATGTTAATTGTGAGAGTGTTGTAGAGTGGCTTAACAGTCAAGATGCGTATAATCTACATCGACCGATCAGACATCTATTTCCGCGACGTAGTTACAATGTGCGAAATTTGTATGATGTGTGGGAGGTTGATCTCATGGATTAGAGATCCTTCAAAACTAACAACGAGGGCTACAGTTATATTTTGACTGTCATCGATGTTGTCAGCAAATATAGCTGGATGGAACCGATCAAGCGAAAAACCTCCAGAAATGTCGCTGAAGTTTTCTCGCGTATACTGTCAAGAAACATTGGGCGTAAACCAAAGTGTCTCCAGACAGACATGGGTAAAGAATTCCTTGGTCGTGAGGCGTAGCAAGTTTTGCGTGACAATGACATCAATCACAGAGTGGCACGCAGTCCGGAAAGGCTGCCATCTCGGAGAGACTTATACGAACTATTAAGGAGCGAATTTGGCGATATTTCACTCACAAAAATACACGCAGGTACATCGATGTGTTGCAGAATATTATAGAGGCATACAGTCACAGTAAACACGTAGCGATAAAGATGACACCTACATCTGTGACCTTGTACAATGTTGGTAAAGTACGAGAAAATTTATAGCGTCGCTATAATAATAACAATGGTTGTAATTTACCCAAGTTCAAAGTCGGTAAGTTGATTCGTGTCAGTCGTGCACGATCCATCTTTAACAAAGGATACGCGGGCGGCTGGACACTAAAGTTATTTATAATTGTGCGGATTTCTCTGACACGACCACCACCTGCCTAACATTTGCAAGATCTGTCAAGTGAGGACATAAATGGTGATTTCTACGCGGTGGAATTGAGCAGATTCCAAGGCTAATCAACTTTCACAGATATGAGGGATCAATTTTACATTATTCTGCCTAGCAACAGCAGTATGAATTATTTCGCGGAAAATACTACAACGCATTACGTTACATAGTTGCCACTGCAGATCAGATTACAAGGTTCATGGCTGGTCGCGCTGACAGAAGTTCAAATTCCGCAAACGTTCCAACACGTGTCAGTCGACAAAGAAGAAGAATTTTCCCTGAAACGAATTCCCTCCACAAGACTCGAGACGAATGAGCTAAGAGTGGAAAATTTTACAATCGTAGAACCGCTGATTCGTCCAGGAAATTACAAAGCACTCACACTCACGTTGAAGAGATAAATAACTTAGAATGTATTAGTGGTTATTTGCGGCTGATAGTTGAACGTGGTGGTTATGTGATAGTCAGCAGAGTCTGTGGAAAGGATAGCTGCTCTCAATTCAGTCACGAGCTTTGCTTATCGGAAAAAATGCGAAAAATTCTTGGATTTGAGAAGGATAGGCAGATTCTCTTTGTTGCTGATCAATACACCATAGAGGCTGATAGACCTGCCCGAGTTTCCAATGGTCTACCAGCCATATTTATGATCTACAGCGACATTTGTGAACCGTATATGACAGGTGATGTTCAATCAAAGTTGCTACACGCTGTATCGATGAATACCGATAATTACGGATACGATACTACCCGAATCAAAAGTTTCTCTCCACCAATGTACGCACCATTGTTATTCAGCTTATTTCAGACCATTGAAATAGATATAGGAGACGAATGCGGACAATCGATACCATTCCATTATGGGACAGTGACCGTGACACTTCATTTCAAGAAAGTTGACAAGATGAATCGCTTCGAAGATTACTTCAGTTGCCAAGTTGGCAATGGCTACCTTGGGGTAGGAGGAGGGGGTAGGAATCCGTACACCAGAGGAATTGGTTATATTTACATTGGTTCTCTATACCAAAGAGGTCGCGGTGGTATCGGCTCCCTCCTAGCCGGTATATTTCGTCGAGTTCTCCCGCTTATTAGTCAGAGAGCCCAAGCTGTGGGTAAGGAGGCTGTACGTACGGGTTTCAACATTGTATCTGACGTTACGGCAAGGAACACACCAGTTAAGGTGTCCTTCCGCAACCGTTTAAGAGAATCTGGTGAAGTTCTGAAAAGAAAGGTGGAAGAAAAATGGACTGACTGATGGAGGGGTCAGAATATAAAATGACACGCTACAAGAATCCAGTTCAGTTGTAGTGGCTCGGTGAACCTGTCACAGTACGCAAGAGGAAGACGCAGCAGGAAGACTTCACGCTGATGTGTTTAATCAGGAGAAGCTGCTGATCAGTGGAGATGAAATGAGAGAACGCTTAGTGAAATCTCGGGATAACTTTTGCCTCATGGATCCTGCAGGGTCTTATTCCATACACATAGAGGAGGCGAATCTTCTAGTGAGACGTGTAAAAATTAGTCTATCACTCTCAAAAACAACGGCCAAATACCCTTTGACGAGGGTGGAAGTTAAAGCAATGACTATGCACAGTGGTGTACACGGTGAAACATTGGGCAATATCCTATTGGGTCAGCTGCCGAAGATAATTAACCTGGGTTTTGTCAATAATAAAGCTTTTAATGGCGATCGGCTGCTCGATCCCTTTAATTTCGAGCATTTTAATATAAACTTTCTATGTGTGTACGTTGACAGGGTACAAGTGCCTTCGAAACTACTGCAACGAGACTTTGGAGCGAGAAATCTATATGTGGACGCATATCACACACTATTCTCCGGTACAGGCATACACTTTCTCAACGAGGGCAAACAAATAGCGCGCGAATCGTACCCCCACGGATACTGTCTATTTGCCTTTGATTTGACTCCAGATTTATCAGCAAATGACTGCAGTCATTGGAATTTGATCAAACACAGTAGAGTTAGATTAGAAGTACGTTACAATGCGGCTCTAACAGAAACAGTCAATTGTATTATATACGCAGAGTATGATAATATGTTGGAAATTGATGCCTCACGTCAAGTCATCGTTGATTTTAGCAGTTTACCTCAGAAATGTCGCTACTCTCTACTATTGTACATATAGATCTAGCGAGTTACTTTGCAAATTCAGTCTCTCTAACACTGTTCTTATACACTTCATCCAAGCATGGACGTGATCATTGACATTCAAAGGCACGATGCATTAAAATATACCAAAAGAAGTAGCCGTAGTGGCTGTGAACAGTAATTTTAGTAGTCATTGGCTGGTAACACCGGCAATAACGCTTGGTCATCTGAGTGAAGATGTACGAAGTCACAACGATTGGCTGACACAGTACCATCACGGACTCGACTACTTTGACGGTGAAGTGTCTTTGAAGTCGGTGAACAAAATTTTAAGAGAACTTTCGAAAAGTGTGCAGGAAATATACGTTAGGGGTAATGATAAATGGCTAGTGCTACACAAAATAATATCTTGTCAAATTTGTAATCTCGAGTACGATTAGGATTGCCCGTCTTTCGATAAATTATCGTCCGATGTATACTGCATGCATCACGCTGTCAAACCTTGCTACAAAAATTGTCGTTGTGCACTAAATCAGGCTTGTAGGCTAAAATCGTGGCTACTCACAGATACGATTAAAAATTCGAGCAGTGCTTTTGAAAACATTCGTAATGATGTACAGCCTTCAAATATTGAAAAACCTGTCGAAAATCCGGTCGCATACTGTCGGTGTATTCCCAGACGATCAGATACCGAAGGTGTGAACGAGAACCGACAGCGTTCGTTGTAAACACGGATGGCGATACAAAATCGGGTATGCATTGGGTCGCCCTGAACGCTGACAAATCTTGCAGCGCTTTTTATTCTGATAGTTTTGGTTTCCCTCCATTCATACCCGATCATATAAATCGATTGCGAAAAAATTGTAAACAATTTCGCTGGAATAATTTTCGACTACAGAGCGACACTTCCGAAGTGTGCGGACAGTATAGTATTATGTTTCTGCATTATATGAACGCGGATCTGGGTCACAATAAATTTCTCGAGAATTTCTCTGATAATGTGCGAAAAAGGACGATATAGTCCGGCGGTATGTAGACTGTAAAAAAGAAAACGCTGACTGAAAAAATGCACTCTCTTTGTTCCCTCTCCGATGAGTGTAGCATACGTGGTGTTACCATCTCCACATCCACCATCTCCACCATTGCCTAACTACATACCAAGCGCTCGGAGTAGTTTAGTCGTATCAAAGTGGTGGCAGAGGTGACAGCAACGAAATGGCGCACCAAAAGGAAGACCAGCTTCAGCTGCTAAATGCCCTATACATTTTAGACAAGTCGTACGCAACGGAGATCATTGTCGGCCTGGAATACACCAGCTTCAGAGATGAGTACTACGAGCCTGTGGTGCGCCATTGGGTGACGACTCCAATGGAATCGCTTTTACCTACGATGGAAGGCTACAATTCAGAGACTGTTTCAACGAATTTTGTAAGTATCTTTGTGTACCCAGCAGCAGACGGGTCGACAGATTTGCGGTACAGGATGGATAGCAAAATCCACACACAGTGGGAAAGACAGGGTTATAGAAATTGAGGATAATACTCTTCCTAGGATACTTGGAGTTCTCAGCAAACGCAATTGTGCAACTATTATTATGAATAAAGTTAACTTTCTTCGTTTGAATGAGTATATTATGAAATATATTGATGCACGCCTAGAATATCGTAAACTTGTAGCGGGCTGTGTAAGTTGTGTTTCCAGAGAGACTGTAGAATGCATTAAGAGTGTTGATCTAGACAATATGCAACTAATGAATACAACGGTGGTGTGTATACAACGACTTTTATCAAACAAATTATTAATCTGATTGATAATAAATGGTTCGATATTATTACAGGCAGTATGCAAACGCGTGCGAGAGAATTGAAAGATCAAATTCCATTTAGCCGAAATGATATTGTCGACTTACTAAACAGTCACAACGAGTGACATAAAGTTTTTTTTTTAATTTTTGATATTTTTTTTTTTTATTTTTATTTTATTGACCATATACATATGCTTATCAAAGCATCCTATAGAGACAAACTTAGTTGCCTGTACATAGGTATGGTACAGATAATCTTAGAATCTAAAACTTAATCTAAAAAATAACAAAAAGATGATACAGCATCTTTTTGATAATCTTTTTAATAAATTCCTGTGTAAGTTAAGTAACGATGCATACAATTTTCAAATAACGCTATCTATAATTTTCTCTTATAAACTTTTTTAGTCTTTTCTTAATTGCGATTTTGTTACCTCTTAAAGTTTTAAGATCATTCGTTAAGTGTTGTACACTTTTACAGCTACGAAATAGCTGTTTTTTCTGTTCACAGCTTTCTTATTTTTTGGTAATTGTATACTCTTATTCCTAGTATTGCTAGAACTTATCCTATATTTTTCTCTTAAACTATGGTAATGATATGTAATAGCTTCCAATTGGAAAAGTTGCCTTACAGTAAGAGGAGGGTCTGGTATTTGAAACTGATCCCTGTTTATAATTTTTAATAGTTTCTTCTGTATTCCTTGTATCAAATTTAAACAATTATTGTACGCTCCTCCCCAGGCTATTATGCCGTAGTTAGTTAAACTTTGGAAAAAAGCATAATACATCATCATTAATGTTTTGTTATCCATTCTTTTTTTTATTTTCGCAAAAATAAAAATTAAATATTTTGTTTATCCCATTTCATGTTATAATCAAAAATTAATCCCAAATATTTATGGCTTTCTACTCTTTCTATTTTAGTATTTCCTATCTCTATATTTAGACTGTCCGGGACACTATCACAGTAGCTGCCATAGGCAATATAAACCGTTTTTTTAACATTTAGAGATAATTTATTTACAGTAAGCCACTTTGCTACATCGCTAAGATATTTGTTCATTTTGTCCTGGGCAGAAGACCACGTGCTATCACTAGCAATGATAACAGTGTCATCGGCATAAGACACAATTGTATCATTCTGCATATCCCTCAGTAGGTCGTTAACATAAAGTATGAAAAATAATGGTCCTAATATGGTCCCTTGCGAGACACCAATAGTTATATCTTTATATTCACTTTTACAGTCTTGGATTTTAACACATTGTTTTCTACCTGAGAGATAGCTATTTATTAAGTCAAAAGCACTACCTCTTATTCCATACCTATCTAATTTATCTAAAAGTTTCTTGTGATCTACTGTGTCAAAAGCTTTTGCTAAATCCAAGAATGTAGTTATTATCGGAGTACTTTTGTCTATATTATTATATATAATGTTTGAGATGTAATTTAAAGCATCCGTAGTTCCTCTATTTTTAACAAAGCCAAATTGTTTATCAGATATAATATTACATTCCGTTAGGAAATTAAACAATCTATTATATAATATTTTTTCAAAGATCTTGGCTATATTTGATATCAGCGATATCGGCCTGTAATTTGATACACAGGAACTATCACCAGCCTTGTATATAGGAACTATGTCCGCTTGTTTTAAAGCGTTTGGCCACGTGGCTTGTTGTATACACACATTAAAAATATGTGTCAATGGTTCCGCAATATAATTTGCAATTGTCTTAATTGTTTTAGCATTAATATTATCAACACCTCCAGTTTTATTTTTCAGCGAATTAATAGTTTTCATAATCTCAAAATTGTTAGTAGGGTAGATGAAAATTGATTTATTATTTTTATCTGGGGGTTTTAGTTCTGTATCTAAATTTTGAATCTTATTACTTAAATCAATACCTATTTTACAAAAATAATTATTCATGTGATTAGCTATAGTATATTTGTCTTCAACCTTTTGACCATTTACGATTAGGTAATCAAGTGACTTGTTTTTTTGAGATTTTTTGCCAATCTTTGTGTTGATAATACTCCACAACTGTCTTGGATTGCCAATATTTTTTTTTATTTCACTATTCTCAAATTTGTATTTCGCATCTTTTATAACTTTATTCAAAATTTTTTCGTAATTTTTGTATTCATTTTTTAAAACTAAGTTAGTTGGGTTCATTTTCCATAGATTATACATATTTTCTTTAGTACCGCATGGCACTTGGATAGCTTTAGTTATCCAGTTTTTTCTCGGCAGTGTACCTTTATTTTTTCTATTGTTTTTTTTGCAACATGTAGCATTTTCAAGACAGTTATGTGACATCTGTATCATAATATCCACTGCTTCATTGGGATCTTGTTTGGTCAGCAATGATTGCCAATCCAGTTTTTCAGCATACTTTTTTAGTTTCCTGTAATTTATGTATTTGTTATCCTTTTCGCCATCTTTCTGTAGTGTGTTCTCATTAACACTTATGACTAATGGATAGTGATCGTTAAACGGATTATTCAATTTAAAAGAATCAATATTGTTGGTTTTAGTTTTAGCGAAACAGTTGTCAATGCACGTGCCATTTTCATTATTTACGGAGGGTCGTGTAATTCCTCTAAAGTATGGTATATATTCAAGTTCTAGATAATTCATTAAAAATTCCTGACTAATTATTTTTTCACTCATTTCATTATTTACCATATTATTTTCTAATATATCTATATTAAAATCTCCAAAAATGCAGTGGTTATTAATATTTCTATTTTTTGCTAAAAACTTTTTGACACTATTTACAAATTCAGATTTTGGTATATCATGGCACCTATATATGGCAGATATTCTTATTGCCTCTCCGGACATAAGTTTAATGTCAGTACTTACAACACTCAATCTATCAACAACATCTATTCTAGTATTATAATAAATATTTTTTTTATATATATCATGACGCCGTCCGCCTTATTTATATAACTTTCATTGTAACAACTTTCATAACCTTGCAGTTGATAGTATTGAGAATGTTGCAATTTCCAAGTTTCCGTACATACAATTATACATGGTTTTCTTACTAAACATTCAATGAACACTTCCAGCTTTTCAAAATTTGCATTCAAACTCCTTATATTCACACACAACATTACGTTCTTTTTTTTCATTATTGCTTTATTAAGTTTTTTGATATCGTCTATTTCCAATTCAAACTTGCTTATCTCTTCAAAATTGATGTCTTGATCCATCACTATTGCTTCTTGCTTCTTAGTCTTGCTGCTATATTCACGTTGATTGATTGGAGTGACGTTGACGATATTCCCGAAGTTTTAGCCACGACACCTTTGTCCGATGTTCTCACTGCATTGCCGATATATCTTGGTAATGCAGGCTGCGTCGTATAATCGGTAAAGTCGATGAACTTTCTGATCTTAGATTGCAGAATTTTGCATTCGTGGCTATCTGTTGCCATATGTTCAACTCTGAAATTTGTTTTATATCGCTCATTGCTATAATCACAATTTGCACATTTTAATTTATTTACTTGACAATCTTTAGTTTTATGATCACCAGCACACCTTAGGCATATAGAATTATTTTTACATTTGCTGCCACTGTGTCCATACCTGACACAATTAAAGCATGGTTTAATGTTACAGTAATCATACACTCTGCAGCTTTGATAACCTACAAATATTCTATTACTGTTCTCTCTGATGTGTTGGTATGTTTCGGCTGGCATTTCTAGAATCACTGTTTGCAGATTCGTTTTGTTATTCTTGTAGGAAGTCAGAACAACACATTTCTTTTTAAAATTTCCAAAGTTCCTTTCATTGATGTCATTTTCCATATTTTTATCATCCATATTTTCCAAATTGTTTATTCCTACAACTTTTACTTTAGGATTATTAACCTGTTCCTTATTGACATCACATAATTTTGACAGCTTACTTTGTAGTAATTTATGAGCTTTGCCTACACTTTCCTCATTTAAACAGTTTATAATTATTTCATCTTTTTTCTTGACTACTTTTTTAGTTTGAATTGATTTGTCTTTTATCAAGTAGTGCGATACCAATTGATTTATATCGTCAATGGTTTCCTCTTCAGATTTATTATTTATTATAATACTAGGTATACGTTTAGGCTTACTATTATTTTTATTATTTGAGATAACATCAGCAAACGTTTTACTTTTAACCATTGGCAGTTCATTTCTTTCTTTGTCTAGTAATTGTTTCAATAAATCATTTTTTTCTTTTAATTCTTTATTCAATTCTCTCAGTAAAGCATTTTCACGTTTGATGTTGTCTCCTATTAGTTCTTGCTCACCTTCGTTAAGTAGATTATTATCGAATTCTTCTAGTATTTGCTTTCTTATTTTTTGTTTTTCAAAGGCCTTGACTCTTGCGATTATGAGCCTCGCATCATTACTTAGCGTTTTTGTATTATCTTTTGAGGTTAGGTCGAGTTCCTCATGTTCAGGACAGATTCCTAGCGCTGCATTTAATCTTATGGCTTTTTCTATTTTTTCAAAATCACTAGTTTGATACACCTTATCACACACTATACACACCACTGACTTAACTTTTTGTTTGTAATTAATTTTAAGCACTTTTTTCCTTTAGACTACGCTGCGAGCCACTGCTTGCCGCGGCCATCTTGTCTCATATTATAACCAATTTATTTATATATATACATTTTATATATACATAATGAATTTGTAGAAATATCAATGATTGAATAAATAATTGATTATTAGTGAATATAAAAATACTTACCTTCTTTTTATTTATATCCTTACCTTTTGTCTATTTCCATGGTACATTCTGCATATATTTCATACTCTTTTATTCAAACTTTAGCGTAATAAAAAAGAAAGAAAAGAATAAAGACAGAAAGAAACAAAAATAATAAAATGGTGGGAGAAGGGGAAGGGGGACTTTTACCCCCTCCCCACCATTGGAGCAGACACACCGTAGTTTCTCCGCTCGCCCGCTGAAGGCCCCCCCCCCCCCCAGTGGTGCGTCACCACAACTAGTGGCGGTGGCGGCTGGTTTGTTTTGACACGCCACTGTGGGGGATGACTACTGTCGAAGATTCTGGATTTTTGTTACTGCACGTGATTTATATTATTTTGTGTTACTTAATTTTGTAATCAAGCTACTTCGCCATTTAACAGTTATTGAATATTATTAAAACTATACACCACTTTAATTTTAAGTATTTTCATGGAGTAGATCAGTAGAAAAGTATCAAAAACTAAAAAAATCGATTTTCTACGGGACGGGATAACTAAAGTAAAAAGCCATATTCAATTTAAAATTTTGGATTTAGTTAGCATTATATGGCTCATTGATACCTTTCTTTACGCTGTTTATGAAAGCAGTTAGTTTATAAGATATTAAGCTTCAACATTTTTTTCTCATTCCATATACTCTCTATAACCGAAATCTGCTTCGTTTATATTAAGATTATATGCAATCTATACCTAGGCTCATTTCTTTTTCATTATAACTAGAAAACTAAACGTTAAACTTTTCTTAAAAGAATCTTTATTATTGAAGGATGAATAATATAACTATAGTAATTGTAGTATTATAATTATAACTATGCAAGATAGATAGAGAGAGAATTATAATCGATTATGTATTTATATATGATTCGAATTAATTTCGTCTATTAAATAAAAAAGTAAAACTTTATAGAATTATATATGAAGTAAAAATAATTATGAGATTAAAGCAATATATAATGTTGAAGGAAGCTACGTGCCAGAAAATTGATCCTATATCCCTTACCTAAATCATTTTCTATATCCTTATCTTCTATATTTATTTCCTTCACTGAAAGACATCTCTGGTGACGACATTTTTCAAACAGACACATTACTGGTTTTGCAATGGATTTACCGATTCTATTACGTATTCGAAACACTACGATTTCTGTATATCGCGCAATATGACTTACACATACGCACTTCACACACACACACTTACTCACTAAAACGTCATCACTGCATCCAAGAAGAAGATTTGAAATGAGAGACTGATATATACGTGTCAGCGGCACCTTTAGTAAAATGGACCATATTCTAATGGAACACCCAATAAATAAAAATACCTTAAAACGCAAATGGACGTATTAGTTTCAATAACAATTTCGACGTAAAGCCATAAATCAAGAGGCGCGAGAATGAGGGGAGCAGTGTCAACGGTGACCTTACATAATACAATTAGGTGACAAATCATCCCAGAAAACAATCATAAATATGAGACAAATTATAGAGCAGAGACAAAATATTCATCGCTCTGGAATTTCATAGGAACCTTAAGTGCGATATCCAGTGAACGAAAAGACTATGGGAGAGATTCTGAAATAGATACATTTTTAAGTTAAAAATAGATACACTTTTAGTCATAAAGTATGATGTTTACGACTCGACCTGCAACTCCCCTAATATTGAGAGAGGAAAATACAAAATAGTGAAGCCATCCTCTATGAAAAACGCTAGTCTGAGGAAAAACAAGGGGACATGCAAGTATATAAAATCCGGGAGCAAAGGGCTAGCATCGCTCAGTAATCTCCAAAATCGTTAGCAGAAGTTACTCTGCCAATTGCCAGACCACTTTTGAAGATCATTACATACAATGTAAGTATACATTTAAGAAGAGTATACCAGACTTACAATTATTCGCGTAATCGATAGTTTAGCATCAATCAAGTATGTCCAACGGCCTCATCTAATATCACACTTGCTAGAAAAGGAAGAAACAGAGACAATGGATTCCATACTGTCTACACTGCTCGCATTAAATGGATGAGCCGTTACACCCTAAGTGCATCTAGCCACCCGTGTACTGAACCACCGAGCCTGGGCTAGAAAGCGCCGAGGATTCACAGCTGCAACCTCTTAAGGATCTTCTTATACATATTTACATACAAACGCGCATACTTACACACTAAGGTACTTTTCTCTCTTTCTAGAAAAATAAACATCTTCCGAATTTAATGATATATGTTGTAGTTAAAATTAACCTCGTATACGGCTCCCATCCCCGGTAGGCAGTGACCGCGTTCGCGATAGCCAAAAGGGATATCCTTTCATCATTCATGTATTACGCTTGAATTATTAGAACTTTTATATGTAACCACGTTGATTAACTAACGGATAAATTCAGGTAGAGTTTCGTGTAATTATTTTGATGTGTTGCTATTTTTATAATTGAAAGTTGATAATCTGAACGTAACAGTTGAGCTAAACTTTTCTAGCACTAGAGAGCATCAAAACCGTCTCCCAGCGTAACGTTCTCGCAGAAGGTCCTATATTTCAGGGACCAGTTCCTCGCTAAAAAAGCCGGCCCTTTCTTCTGCAGCATTGGTTTGCCTACCCTTCTTTTCTATATATATATATATATAGACTCTCATACCTCAACTTTCTTGGATTTCGAAAATCTGACGACGGATCCTTGTTCAGCGAGCCCGAAAACCCCCGAGACGTTGAGCTAATTAGAAAGTTGATCGGGGTTAAGTGACCCGTACGGGGTCCGCGATCTTAGATTTAGAATATCTGAGATGAATTCTTGTTTAGCGTCCTCAAAAACTCCTGAGTATGCATTAGCGATCCGATCTGAGACGTTGTGTGGTAATTTCAAAGGTTAACCGGGGTCACGTGATCTATACCGGGTCTGCCATCATAAATTTCGAAACAGACCCATCTGATTTCGAAACAGACCCATCTGATTTCGAAAATATACGTTTATACGAACATTTTAAGCCATCGTTGGACCTATTTGGTAGCTCCTAATTTCGGCCAAGCTATATATATATATATTGTTAAGACCGGATTAGGTATGTTAAATAATGACTTTTTTATAAAAAAAACACACTTCTAGGCTCTTTATAGGAAAACGTCTGCTCATAGCAGCTGTCAGAACCAAAATGGAACATAAATAATAACATCCACGACTTCATTGATCTCGTTGTCTAGTACACCGAGCAATGCTTATAGGTGTAATAACAATCATCACTTACAAGAACAAGCCAAACCCATCTCTCGAGAATAAACTTCTTCTACTCTAATGATGACTCCCAGAATATCACCTACGTGCTCTACCTTGACCCCACCTAAGTATCAAGTTACCGAACGGCGCTTACAGGTACAGGCTTAATCATCATGACCAGTCATCCAAACTGGCTCATCAAAAATTCTCCAGCCATCCAAGCTTGTTCGAATTCAAACATTAAGCAGTTGAATTCATCATCAGTCTATTTCTGTCTTCCGACATTACACCTTCACACTCACGGGAAAAACCATTGCTCAAAAAAATTGTGAACAGAATAGACTTCACAAATAGGATCAATTACGTAAAATTTTGGTAGTGAAGCTAATTCAGATAGTGTCTTAATCTCGGTCTCTCGTCTGTGTTGATGTATGTCAGTATTGGCTCGTTTTCGCGTAGCCTCCTCCATCGAACGGCAAAAAAATGAGCGATGTCATAAAAAATTCAGACACCTCAGTTATCCAAGATCTCATTCCAAATCTTGTGGATCTGAAACAGAACGAATCCAACATCTGTATTATCACTTCCATTGACAAATTCGAAGTATCCAGACAATAACCTAAATCTGTGCCACATAGTGCCATCAACAGTGGCATTTGTTGATGACACATTCAGATTCCTAACCCTCTTACAATCATGTTTACGTAATTTACATCTAAATATCAATGATTTTTTGTTCTTTGTCTCGAAATATGTTTGTTTTATAAGTCCCCTTTATGAAATATCAGCAACCTCGACATTCGTTATTGGTATTTCTAATACTGAATGTAATGTATTACTACATTTGTCTATATTAAAGTTTTGGTTTAGAATAGTGTTAATAACTAACTGTTACGTCCTAAATATATTGGACGTATTGTATGAATGTTGAAAGACGAAAAGAATGCTGAGCGATAATTTTAAAAGGATGTTACATCCCGCATATATTGGACGTATTGTATGAATATTAAAAGACGAAAAGAATGCTGAGCTTTTAAGTAGTTCAAATGGAGTCAACAAGTATACGTTGACTACACTGAGCTTCAGTCGATTTGAATCACTCAAAATAGACTCTTGTACGTCGCTTCTATCCGTCGACAGAGCTACCAGTAATTAAGTTACCAGTAATTCGGTCTTATATTATAGTTTAAATTAAATCAATCTGTAGTTGAAATATTGCAAGAGTGTGTTATTATTTATACATGTTCCTGCACACTGCTCCAAGAACAGCAGCAGAGTACCTTGTCTACAATCAAGCAGCAATAATGTGAGTAGATAACCGTTAATATTAATAAGACCGGATAAAGACTTAACACTAATCAAAAAGAATTGACTTTTCTGTGTTTATGTCTGTGTCAGTGTCTCTATTGCGTTCAAAAGACTTAGCTGCTTAAATTGACATTGCAGATCCTTTTGATTTTCAAGCAATTTGATACAGTCGTTGATTAATAAAAAATTGTAATGATGTTGCTTTTCCAACTTCTCAGCATGCAACCATTCAACTTGTAGATCAAATCTCTCTTCATGAACATCGACCAATTATTGAACTTTCAACTCGGTTTGAAAGGGTCACAGTTATAGCTATATTAATTTTTTGAGTACTCGAGTACTAGTCACAAAGAACCACCCATATATGTAATGAATAAAAATATCCACATTTTTTGGTTTACAAAAAGCGGATTAATTAACCTTCAAACTTTTGTATCCGTCATTTTAAAAAGTGACATTCACCGCATAATAGAAAAAGATATTAATAATATAGCAATTTATATCGATACTTACTCTATCTTTCAGGTTTTTTACGAGTGTGTTGTATTCTGTATCTTTCTCTTGGAGTAACTGCTGATAAAATTCATCTCGCGAAATTATATCTGACCGCAATTCACGAGCTGCTCTTCTAGCACGTGCATATTTTTGTTGAAAAATAGCATTTTGATTTGTCAGCTGCAATAACATTTCACGTATATTGGCAAGATCTTGGCGAGTTGCGCTTAAAGCACGTTCCGATTCGTGTAATCGTATTCCAGATTCACGTAGTTTTAATGCATATTCTTCGCTACTAGCTCCATTATTTTCAAGTTCAACCAGCTAGAATATAAATACATATATAAAAATTGGACTAAATATAATCTTAATATATATACCTTAAGGGGATGTCGGAACCAAAAAAAAACGCCATAGTGTTGAGTTTAATAAATCATTCTACCGAAAGAAAATACCAATAGGACTTTTAGTTTTTGTACAAATTGTAAAATACGAGCAGGTGTTTACGCGTACTCACGCGATTACAGCGCCAACCTTAAAATCTAATTTTACTACTAACTTTTTATTATTTAGATTTTAATAAATATAATGAAAAGAGCGCCATAGTGGAAAATTTACTTAATCATTCTAACATAAGTAAATGTCGATCAGTCTTTTAGTTTTTTTTATCTGTAAAATACTAAATACTTAGCAGCGGAATTGCGAAACTGTTGTTCCGAGATCCTCTTAAGCCAGAATATTAAAGAAATCGTGGTCTATACACATAATAAGCATTGAGCTTGAAATGCCGTGCTGAAACACTTGGCATCTACAATCACATAAGAGTATATTACGATACATGTGACTTAAGAGGCACTTTATTATATGGCGCATAATCAGCGATAAAGCAAGGTGCAATAAAGGACTACTTAGCTCACGGATAAGCGAGACATAAGCGCGTAATTAGGTCACGCAGTGCTATAAAGCATTTTCGTAACAAAAGCACGATTTTAGTATCTTCCGTACCTATCAAGCGTAAATCAGCCGTCAAATAACGTCGGCTGCGGCCAAAAATAGTAGTAGCGAATAAATATAATTTTTTTTATAACGTATAAAGAAAATGTTTACTTCCTTCCAGAAGAAGCTTTGTAATAGTAAAATTTTCAGTTTCGTCAATACTTCTAGAAAATACGTTTTGGTGTATTAGAAGTTCGAGAAAAAGTGAGTTTATGTCCAAAGTTTACGGAAGTATAAAGGCAATTAATTAACTCGACATTTTCTTTATATACAGGGTGTCCCAGTACTAGCTATCACCGTTTATACCACACAGGGAATTTATAAAAACAAATCGAAAACCTCTATGACAAAATATTCATAGACTGTAAACAAAGTCACTATTAATGATTGAAAACTAACCAATCATTACAGTCGAAAATAGGATCAGTTGTTGAGAACCGAACGCCGAATGGGGTAAAAATCTGGTGACTTAAACACATACATTTTTGGAAAGTACACATATTGCCTCGCTTTATCATACTTTTTCTGTACGCATCCTTTTTTTGTTGGGGCTATATAGCTACTCTGGCGACTAAATTACCGGCCGAGCTGCAATCTGCGCATGGCATACCCAATGGTCTAGCTGGGCCATATATATATATATATATATATATATATATATATATATATATATATATATATATATATATATATATATATATATATACATTCGTGTATGTGTAGGTTATGTAGGCTAAGTTCTTTTTGCAGCGTATGAAATAGATTAGTTAAAAAAATATTTAATATGCATTTTTTCTCTCATCCTGTATAATTGAACATCATTATTTTAGTTAGAACTTCTAATTTGCTAACTTAAGCTCACAATGTATTCAGAAAACTCATAGTACTAGAAGTTATGAGATCTATTTGTCATATACATTTCAATTCATCTATGCCTGGAAGTAGTGTAGAAAATCATACATTTCAAGTCTATTTTTAAAAAGTTAGAGCTCAAACGGAGCATAAAATGTAAGAAATATAATATTAAGGAGCGCTGCAGCGTCCCGATCGTAAGTATAAGTCACATGTATACTGTACCGTCGGGAAACCCTGCGACCATATACATATACTTTAAAATTGCTTTTTAACCTATAAATGGTTTATTATTTCTACCTATTTTTTGTTTAATATATTGTTTATACTTATTTATGAGAATCGTACTTTGAAGATTTTAATAAGATCTTTCTAATAATCATAATATTTTGCTCAAAAAATTGCTCTTTTAGCAAAATAATTATGATTCAAAATTAATTCACGATAATTTCTTAAATTTTTGATTATGCGATTCTGGTTTTTTTCAAGTTTAAGATGTCATAATAATTATAACCTGTTGCAATAGGTAAAGAAGTTGCCTGTTAGTTTTTTTATGTATCTACATCTACATTATATTAAAATTTTTAAAATTGGAAAATGATTGTTCTGTAAAAAAACCTTATATTCTGTGGAAATTATTTTGTAAAAATTAAATTTTTTAATATAATTATGATCTCTACCGATTACTATATAGTGTCATGTCATTGACGATGTTTCTTATACTTCCATTTTTTGTATTTGAGTTTTTAAAGTTAGAAAAAAATCGTATGCATACTAATAACACACGAGATGTATCGGATGTGGTCTAAAATAAGTCTAAAATAGAGATGATTAGTCGTATATTAGATGATTTTATCTAATATGATACTCTGACATCATTTTTATGAAGGTGCGATTTTTTTTGATACATTTACCATTTATTTTAATACCTGGTGCTTCTCCTTGTAGACGATGTCACGTCGACCTGGGGGTCATTCTGACACCTGGATATCGTCTACAGGGAGACACAGGTGTTTTTCGGTATATTCGACGAATATCTGGTGATTAGTCGTATTTTCGATGATTTTATAGAATATGATACTCTGACATCATTTTTATGAAGTTGCGATTTTTTTTGGTACATTCCAAGTATACATGGTGCTTATCCTTGTAGACGATGTCATGTCGACCCGGAGGTCATCCTAACACCTGGACATCGTCTTCAGGGAGACACGGTTTTTTCGGTATATTCGACGAACACCTGGTGCTCTTCCTTGTAGACAATATCACCTGGGGTTCATCATGATAACTGGACATCGTCTACAGAAAGTCATGGGTTATATCGAGTATATCGATGCTCATCTGCTGTTTTGTTGAGTAGATGACGTGACGTCAAATTTGGCGTTATCCTGTCATCTGGATATCGTCTATACCATATCTACGAGATATAAATAATTGTATTTTTAGTATGAAGTAATCAATGTAGTTTGGTTAGATGAAGTAAATAGTAGTAGTAGTAGTATATTAATGGAAATATATTTATGTAATAATTGAAATAAAATTGTTCTCTGCGTTCAGCAGGGTTGAGACCTGTCATTATTATTAAACATTATATGCTAATAAAAATACCCGCATTACAATTCTATACGATAGTATGCATTTATCTATTATCTATACTATGTTATATTTTGAATAAATTATTAATTATACAAAAAAAAGAAAAATATATTTTTAGATAGTATAATATTAATAATAATTAATTTTTTATATATTTACAAATAGAATACTCTCCTATAGTACCCAATATTGATTTAACATATATCTTCCAATTAATTATCAGATGTAGTAAAATAGTGGCGATAACTCAGCCAATCAAATGTATATATATATATGTATATATATATATATATATATATATATATATATATATATATATATATATATATATATATATATATATATATATATATATTGTAACGGGCGGCGAGACGCGCACGTCGGCGCGGGTAGCCGAAGCGCGGGCAGGCCAGTAAGGAACTCGCAATTTGAGAGAAATTCGAGTTAGTTAGCTTTTGACCGCACTCGCAAACAGTTGTTAAGACGCGTGCCAAAAGTGTAACGTGAGCAGCAGCAAGACTTCAGCCCTAGCAGCAACAGCTGCATCGAGAGCAGCAATAGCAGCAACGATAGCAGTAACGGCAGCACAGCAGCAACCGCAGCCACCACAGCTACTACCGCATAGAAACGCGGCAAGGTCGAGAAGGAGACTCCCTTGCCAGAGGACGACGAAGATAACCGCGATAACAAAGTAGGACTTAGTTTCTATTTATTTATGCGCGATCGACTGGCGAGGCATTTGGCTCCAGTCGCTGATCCGGTCGTAGATTTTGTCCCTTCTCGCGACGCGAATACGCGCAACGCGGACGACGAATTTCTTATTGAATAAACGCCTTTTTATTAGAATCGGTAGTGTAATCATTTGATTGTCGTCCCGATCCCTCTTCCTATTCAAACCGCCGAATACCGCCGCCTCCGCGGGCACTACCCAGAGGTGTAGTGCATACTGAGCACCGGGGCATTGTTACAGGTAAGCGACCATACGAGCGAGATCAGCATCTCGCAGAAGCAAAGTGCAGGAGCACTTTGCACTTGTACGATGGCCATAGACATTTATCCGCCTAGAAACAGCCCCGTTACAACTGGCGCCCAATACGTGTGGATACGCGGGATAGGAAAATAAAAAGCAATCCCCGATCCGGCGAAAAATAAGTGAATTTCGAGGAAAGACTGTTCAATTTTCGCGAGTTCGAAGAGGCCTTGGTGTGATATAACATTATATTAGCACCGAGCCGATCAAAACAAGCATCGGTTCGTTGGTCGGCTGAGCAGCAGCGCGCAAGAGTACGAGAGTCCGTGCGCGCTATAGTATAGTATAGCTATAGTCCGTGCGAGCGCCGAGTACGAAGCAGCCAGCGCGTGTGAGTACGCTGCGTAGCGGGAGTATACGAGAGCGGGCGGAGAGTGTGTGCACGAGCCGCTCGGTGGGAGCGCCTGCGAGCGTGCGGAGAGTATGTGCGTGAGTTGCTCGGTGGGAGAGCACGTGCGAGTGCTACAAGTGCGTGTGGCCCCTACAATATGTAGCGCAGGCGTAGTGCAAGCGCCGTATCGCAATAGAAGCGATATAGTACGCGTATCCGAGCGTGTGTGAGTGTGCGTGCGTATAAGATAGCACAGCTGGATAGTAATAGAGCCTACCGGTGTATACACAGCATAACGCGAATTATACGACGGCGAAAGAGTGCGAGAGCAGAAATTCGGTGCGACGCACCCCGTCTCGCACTTGGAATCCGCGAAATAAAATCACGGCCCAATTATTGGAGTAGAGGCGTTAGATTTTTTTAGGCTAGCTTAATTCAGCTAGGAAAGCGGAGGTTTTTCGTGTATTGCAAATACACAATAGCTCGCTAATAAATTATCAGATTAGGTAGCCGCTGCTGCTGCGTGAACTAGTTTCATAGCGTCCGTAAAATTTAGCTACGCGTGAAAGATGGCTCAAGAAACCGAAAAGAGCGTAGGAGACTGGTGTTATGCACTAGATGACGCGGATTTAGTAAAAGCACTGACTTCGCTGAAGCTTCGAGCTGATGGCTTCAAATTAGCCAAAGTCGCCAGACTGCCCCCATGGTAAATGGGCGACTACGCTGAAGAGGATTTTATGCCAACGGGAGAGGGGTTGCCGTCGGAAGCTTGCGTCAAAAGAGAGCAACTCGGGCAGACATTTATCGACGAAACCAGGCTGGAAACGACAGGCGGTACGATTGCAGATGAATCGTATGACCGTACGGCAACACACCCGCTGGAAAGATTAGCGCACGACCAGACCATAGCCGTACGGTTAAGGTGGTCGAGTGAGACACGGGTCCCATGCGGGCAAGGCGCTATAAAGAAGGTAGCGCGAGCCTCAGCCAGTACACCGTGGGTAATCCCATCGATGCAACTTTCCGATGAGGAGGAAGATGCAAGAAATATTACAGACAGACAGAGGGAGGACGATGAGCAGCTGAATCTCATGTCTTTCCCGACTCACGGAAGAGGATCGGCTGAAGGGAGTCTACAGCGAGCGCGAGGTCAAGCTGCGATACAGATGGCAAAAAGGAAAGAGACAGCTGAATCTGGTAAGGATGTGTGGCCAGAGGATGCTGTACAAATTCTGGCACGTCGAGTGGAGGCAACAAACGCCCAGATACACCAGTTAACGAAGAATATGGAGACGTTAATGGCGATGATGATGGGTAACGCCGCTTCGGGTACAAGAGTGGAGCAAACTCCAGCTCTTCCGAAGCCAACACGCAAAGCGCGATGTGGTTTACCCCCGCCAAGGGTCGATTTTCAAGACACGTACAGTATCTTTGGAAACGAGGATATGGCCAGTCCAGTAGCGCCGCCGCATAACACGACGACGTTGCCGGCAAGGGGCGCTAGACGTCAACCCCTGGCAGGTGCTAGGGGGAGTAGAAACGCTACTGGTGAGATGAATAGCGTACCCGGTAGTAGAAGCACTACCAGTGGTATGTCGTCCTCTCACAATTCGTCTAGAGCGGCCGGTAGTGTATTCGGAAAGTGGCCAGTCCGGTTCAACGCTGATTCCAGCATGAGCATCGAGCACTTCATTCAGAAAATGGAGGGAGTGCAGAGGTTGAACGACCTTACAGAAGAACAGATGTTAGCTGCACTACAAGAGGTATTCACCGGTTACGCCTACGAGTGGTTGTTGAACCGGGTTGATGAGACTGGAGGGTGGACTAGCTGGCAAGAGTTTTGCGCGTGTGCCAAGGTATGGTTCGGCAAAACACAGGGATACCAGCAGAGGCTTCAAGCAGAGGCACAGGCACGCACACAAGGGCCAAATGAGTCTATACGCGTGTATATTACAAGTCTACAAGGGATCAAAGCAGTTGGATGTGATCTACCACAACATGCTGCCTGCAATAAAGAGAACGTTGCAGCGAAAGGACTACAGCATTGTGGAGCAGATTTTAGAAGCAGCTGCTGAGCTACAAGCCACCATCGAGAGCGAGTCGGTGTATAGATTCCCTCCACCTCCAGCAGACTCGTTGTTGCCAGAATTGGCGTACAAACCAGATCTCTGTCCTCCTAGCTCCTAGCTCCTAGCTCCTAGCTCAAAGGTAGCGGCTTTGGGACCAGAGCGCGGTAGCGGACTAACTTAGCAGCGGTAAATCGCCTGCTCGATGAGCGATTTAAAGAGGCTTTTCAAAATAAATCCCCGACGAGGTCGCCACAGCGGCGAAAGGCGTACCGCAGTACTAGCTGAGGGTGAGGAAAAAGTCCGAAGAAGAAGAATAAAGAGTCTAGCCCGCCACGAAACGAACGTCTTAAGACTGGGGATAAATTGGAAAGCCCCGGCTGGAAGAGAAACAATATCTACCGCGACGTGGAGTGTTTCAACTACGGTAAAAAGAGTCACATCGCCAGGAATTGTAGACACCAGGCGGGTAACGCCAAGATAGAGGCGTAGGTGAGGCCCCTACATCTCTGGGGAGGGCGCAGCATGCGATTGAAGTAAGTCCGGCGTGCCATGCCTCGCTTGATGATTTTGATCGGATGATCGAGATGCTAGCCAAGGTTAGCAAGGAGGCGCAATCCAGTTTGAATGGCGATGAGTCACGCTATTGGGTAAAAGTTGGAATTAGAGAATTCCAAATGCGAGCGCTCTATGACCCAGGAGCGGCGTTGATGGTCATGGGTACGCTAGGTTTACAAATAGCCAGCGCGTGTGGGCGCAAGATACGCCCGTGCCAAGGTCGACGAGCACAATGCGCCAATGATTCAACGATCGCGGGTACAGTAGACCTACCGTTTGAAGTCGAGGGTGTCCAGAGAGAAGTAACGGTAGCAATAATGCCAGATGCAGTCAAGAGCTGCCCAGTGGGAGCAAACTTCGACAGACTCTTCGATGCAGTACACGACCCAAACGAGTGAGTGTTATATTTGAAGCGCGAAAAGAAAATAGTGCAGCTTCAACTGGCCACGCTCGGAGTTACTGGAATGCTTAATATAGCCTCAGTAGGTTTAGCAGAGATTACGGAGAAAGAACGCGCAAGACTGAACAGACTTTTGGCCAGGGTGAAACCGGCCCAGCCGAACGCGCTAGGTCGCACTCAGCTGATAGGGCACGATATCGATATTGGTACTACTAGGACCATAAAGCAGAAGTACTACCCATTGTCGAGGGTGATGGAGGAAGAGATGCACCGCCAAGTACATGAGATGCTGGAGGCGGGCATTATCGAACCATCGACGAGTGGTTGGTCAAACCCAGTGGTTTTGGTGCGCAATGCGAACGGAAAATTTCGTTTCTGCGTTGACTTCCGGAAAGTCAATCCGCTATCAAAAGCTGATGCTTATCCTTTGCCGAATATGGACGATATACTGCGCAAACTGCAGAAAGCAAAGTATATTTCGACACTGGATTTCAGTAATGCGTATCATCAGATACCGCTCAAGAAGGAAGCGAGACCAATCACGGCGTTTACGGTGACAGGTTTGGGATTGTTCCGGTTTAAGCGCATGCCTTTTGGTTTAGTCTACGCAGGAGCGTCATTTCAGAGGCTAATCGATGAAGTAATAGGACCAGAGCTTTAACCGTACGCTTATTTGTACCTTGATGATATAATTATTGTCACAGAGACGTTTGAGGAACATCTCAAGTACCTAGAAAAAGTCTTGACTAGGGTGAAAGAGGCTGGACTTGTCATCAATCATGATAAAAGTGTCTTTTGCCAAAGTGAGGTCAAGTACCTAGGCGTTCTAGTTAACCAGGACGGGTTTCGGCCTGATCCAAGTAAGATAGCCCCAGTGGTGGACTTCCCGGCACCGCAAAACATTGAACAGCTAAGGGGATTCTTATGAATGGCGTCATGGTATCGCAAGTTTTTAAAAGACTTTGCGAGCATCGCCGAACCTCTTTTTGCATTGACCAAGAAGGGAAGAAAGTATGAGTGAAGTCAAGCACAACAAGATGCTTTTATGAAGATTAAAGCGCTGATGGTAACAGCGCCAGTCTTACTTCGACCAGACTTCGAAGCTCAGTTCGTCGTACAAACGGATGCAAGCGATACTGGCTTAGGAGCCGTATTGATGCAAATCATAGACGGCGAAGAAAGAGTGTTAGAGTTTGCCAGCCGTACCCTCTCACCGGCTGAGCGAAACTACTCAGTAACTGAGCATGAATGCCTAGCTGTAATATGGGCGATTAGGAAGTTTAGACCTTATATTGAAGGATATGAGTTTAAAGTTATAATAGCCCATAGTAGTCTGCGCTGGCTATGTAACCTGCGAAATCCTACGGGGAGATTAGCCCGGTGAGCTTTGGAAATGCAAGGACATAGTTATACAGTGGAGCATGGGAAGGGCTCACTGAACGCCGTACCAGATGCCTTATCAAGGATGTACGAAGACAGCGCGGCACCAATTTGTGTGGTCAAATGAGCCGATGAATCACAAGACAAATGGTATCAGGAAAGAGTCAAGAAGATACAATCGAGACAACAGGATGTACCTGGGCTCAAACTACATGGAGGACAATTGTACAGTTATCGCCCGGATAGAAACTTGCCTCCGTCAATTGAAGATGATGAGGCACGGAAAATTGTTGTCCCGCGCGAAAGCGCGAAGAGGTGTTATACCAGTGCCACGATGAACCATCAGCCGGCCATCAAGGACATCAGAAGACGTATGCTTGAGTAGCCATGTATTATTACTGGCCGAAAATGTATAGTGACGTCGAGCAGTATGTATGACATTGCATAGTCTGCCAGCACAGCAAGGTAGAGCAGCGTCCTCCAACTGGACTTATGGGACGTAGGATCATTACGAGGCCATGGCAATTAATGGCTAGTGATATGATGGGTCCGAAACCAAAAACGGTGCATGGAAACGAATATATTCTCGTGTTTGAAGACCTGTTTACTCACTGGATGGAGTGTATCCCCGTAAAACGAGCGAACGGTCCTACCATTGTAAAACACCTAGAGGAAAGGATAGTTTTGAGGTATGGCGCTCCCGAAGTGTTTCTCTCAGATATCGGCACGGAGTTTAAAAGCCGAACTGTAGACAAATATCTGGAGTCGATCGGTGTCAAATATGAAACAATGCATCCTCAGGCTAATCCAGTTGAGCGAGTCAATAAGACGATAACCAGTATGATACGAGCACTCATAGACGAGAACCATTCCAAATGGGATGACCACTTGAGCGAAATCATCTTTGGATATAACACTGTCCCACATTCTGCGACAGGGGTTAGTCCAGCGATGATGCTATACGGCAGACAACCGCCAAACCCAACATCTGCCAGGCGTAGCCAAGATATAGCGGCTGCAGAAGAATTGCAGAATATCGCATACGCCGACTGGTTAAACCGCATGAAAGGTCAAGAGCTTGGGTCCAGTTTGGAGCAAGAGCGCCAAGCTGGATATTATGACGCTCGACGCAGAGAGGCTGAGTTCAAAGTCAACGACTTAGTGTGGAAACGTAATTATGTGCTGTCTTCCGCAGCGGATAAACGGTCAGCCAAGTTCGCCCCACTATATGTTGGACCATACCGGATTACAGATGTCCTGGGCACTAACACGTATCGTTTGAAGGATGAAGAAGGTCACGTGGTAGAATTGGTCCATGCCAGTCAACTCAAACGATTTTATCCGGCGAGAACAATATCTCGAGAAGAGGAGACCGTAAGAGGAAATACAGACTGTCCTAGGGAAGCGGATACTAGAGCAAGTACGCGACATGAATGGCGAGCGAGCGAAGACCGCTCTGGAGACGATCAGAGTGGCAATGCGCGTAATGATAGATCGCAGCACAGTGGTGCTCGAAGTGTGAGTCCCCCTCAGCGTACCCCGGAGCGTCAAGGTGACGACGCAGGCGACTCGACTCCGTCCCCTCGCAGGTTGCGGGGGCAACGCAACACTGCGCAGCGGACGGACGAGTTAGTCTCAGGGCGGCCAGAGACCAAACTGCGCGGTAGGCCTTGGAAGACGCTATGCGCGACTCTACCGGTGCCCGAACAGCCGTCGACAGAGGCTCATGCGACAGACATGGTTAAGAGGAAACCTGGTCGGCCTAAGGGCTTACACAACCGTGCGAGGTAGGCAGAATAATCTGTATTTTTGTTTCAGGATGGATTCGGCTGACTGGGACGGTGTCCTCAGCAGGCTTTTTGAAGAGGCCCGCTTACCGGAGGATTCGGTCATAGATGAGGATGACCTCATGGACCATGACCGCCTTTCTGAGGACGAAACCCCACCGAGAAGGGATTGGGCAGAGGAGACTCGGGAGGATGAGCTCCTGATGACGCTCCCGAGTAGCACAGTCAGCCCACCGCCGGAAAAAGAAGGCGAGGCTACGCTGCGCCGCCTGCGCTTCGCAGGCTTGCCCAAACTGCCTCAGGCGAGGTAGAAAAGGAGTGGGCCGAATTATGACCAATAATCGAGGAGGCAATCGAGGTGAACCTAGAGGCTCGCAAGCTGGCGCGGGAGGCCTTTAGGTGCTACGACAAATGCCGTACGTCAGCACGGGACGGCCTTCCGACAGCGCTCAAAAGCCTGCGTGCGGCTGATGGAGGAGGAGAAGGCCGCGCTCAAGGCCATAGATCAGTCGCGCCGTCCTGGAAAACCGGAGGGCCAAAGAGTGGGCCTAAAGGTAGTGCCGCATCCAGGAGCAATCGCGCGGGCGCGCGAGGAAGCTTGACGGCGGCGTGCTCAATAGGAGCAGAGCCGCGCAACCCGGGCCCTTAAAGGAGCCGAGGCGGCTTTGGAGAAGGTCCGGGCGTGGAAAATGCTCGCCGACAAGAACGCGACCAGAGGCGAAGTTCGCCGAGGGGTCCGGCCAGGGGCGTGCAGGCGACCCCGGACCGATGTGCGTTCGGAGAGCACACCACAATCAGAGAAACCTATGCGCTCTGCAGGTGGTGGCTCTACACGGCGTGACCAGTCTGAAAACGGGAGCATGTCTCTCCCGTGAACCGGCGGACGACGACGGTCGAGTGGCGCAGCAGGTCCTGCATAGGGACGCGGGGACCATCGATAGACCAACGAGAGGAGCATCCCAGAGGGACGAAGAGGTGCCGATCCAGCCGTTCCAGTTTCAGGCCCAGGAGGAGGCGCCAAAGGTCCAGCAGCAGGGGGCCCGCTCCACCGTCGCCAGCTCGTCCGCATGGAGTACTCATAAATAAATTTTACTTTGTTTATTGTTGCAGATGAGGAGTTGGTTATTTGGCGCCACCCTATCCCTATATTATAGTAGAACCAAACTCGGGGCGATATTTTGGTTCTGGGGGGGCGGGGTCGTAATTATATATATATATATTATGATACGCTTTTTCCCGTACATGCATACGTGTGGTTTGATCTGTGGGATAAAAGAGATTCGAGGGCAAGAAATAATGCTCGATGATTAACGTAGTAATACTATACATTTATCTTATAACACTCATTAATTTATTATACAAATAAGGGTGCCAGTCGCTCTTCGGAGCGACGATCACAACAGATCTAATATAAGCGCGAGACTCTAACAGAAGCGGATTCTATTAATTATACAGAGCCTATTCTTCAATCTGTACTTCCATATTTTATCTAGTTTTCTAAATTAGGCAGGAGCAGGTACGCCAGCTGCTCTGACTACATACATGTCAGCTACTGGCATGTTACAATATATATATTTATATATGTATATATATATTGTAACGGGCGGCGAGACGCGCACGTCGGCGCGGGTAGCTGAAGCGCAGGAAGGCCAATAGAGAACTCGCAATTAGAGGGAAATTCGAGTCAGATAGCTTTTGTCCGCACTCGCGAATAGTAGAGATTACGCGCACAAAAGATTCAAAGTGTTCAGCAGCAGCAACAGCAGCATCGAAGCAGCAACAGCAACCAGGAGAGGCAGCAACAGCAGCAGCCGCAGTAACCACTGCCACTGGTAGATCACCGCAACCGGAACACGGCAAGGTCGAGCAGGAGACTCCCTGGCCAGAGGACGACGTGGATCAACGCGATAAGACAAAGTAGGATTTAATCTCTATTTTATTTATGCGCGATCGACTGGCGAGGCATTTGGCCCCAGGCGTTGATCCCGTCGTAGATTTTGCGGCCTTCTCACGACGCGAATACGCGCAACACGGACGACGGATTTCTTGCCGAATAAACGCCTTTTTAGTAGAATCGGTAGTGTGTTCATTTGATTGTCGTCCCGATCCCTCTTCCTATTCAAACCGCCGAATACCGCCGCCTCCGCGGGCACTACACAGGAGTGGAGTGCACACTGAGCACCGGAGCATCGTCGCAGGTAGGCAACCACACGAGCGAGTACAGCATCTCATATATATATATATATATATATATATATATATATGTTGACATGTATTTATAAATATGTAAATAAAATCATAATGTCTATAAAATGTGAGACATCTCCTATATTTTTAAAAATATTAAATAAATATTATTAATTATGAAATATTTCTGAATTTGAACATTTTTGCGTCATTGTTTAATTTCCATTTTTTGGGGTTTTTCTTAGGCAACACATTATTATGATTGTAAATAGACTCATTATTTAAAAATAATTTCAAGTTATTCTTTGATGTTGTTCTAGACAAAGCGACGTATAATTAACCATGACTAAATACCGGAGTACGCAAATATAATCCAACTTTATCAAAAGATTGACCTTGTGATTCATTTATGGTCAAGGTAAAACTCAATCGTATTGTCTTCTTATCATATGAAAAGGTATTTCTTCTAATGACGGTTGCAAATCAATACGTGGTAAATTGAATTTATAATTGAATTTCTGACGGATAAAAATAATTAAATCTATATATTCTGACCTTGATCTTGACATTTTTATACACTTGTCGCATTCTCTGCGATATGCCGATGTATTCACATTCATGATTGCTTGCGATTGTTCATGTTGGAAACATGACAACTCTTATCATAATTGTTTGAAATTGAAAAAACATAATTGTTAAGTACATAAAACATTATGTAATATCATTATATAATAAGTCATGAATTTGCTTTACTACGAATCGTGAAATTAAATTATAATCATTATTATATCAATTCATCCAATATTATATTTGTCATCATATGTTGTACAATCATATTTATTCGGTTTATTATGGATGATTTATTGGTATTAAAAAAAGTTGAATATAATAAATTAGATGTTAATTATAATTGGTGAAATTAATTATATATTTATTCATCTATTACTAAATCTTCAATCACAAAATATGACACCACATATTCTGTTAACTTATGTCATATACACCATAAAATTATCTAAAATTAACTATATTATGATATGATTTGCAAAAAAAATGTAATTTATTGTTTTTGAAATTATACTACAAATATGTGTATTTAGTTTATTATCATTTTTATATTTTTATAAATTTTCTAAAACAATTCAAATTTAAATTTTATATAATACAATAATCAACAACATATGTATTTGTTAACACATTTATTTATTATTTATCAACTGTAATGTATATATATATATATATATTATAACGGGTTGCTACCCGTACCCACGCGGTAATCGAGGCAGGTTGAGCGAGCGACGACACAGGCAGCATTGGCTATAAGGATAGCATGCTTGCTTAAAGATCTCGGGGACGCCGGATCGATTCTCGGTCCCGGCGCTCCTATTGTGTTTTTCGTCGCTCACCTAAGGTCCCACCCCGTTACAATATATATATAGAGCGTTTTTAGCTAGTAAGTTAAATAATATTTTTGGCATCATATCGTTAAGATATTTATATTTTCCGAATAACCGATAGTCGGTAATTTTTAATCATTTTACATAATCTTAGTCATTAGAAGCAGTATTTATTTATTTTATTTATTTATTTACCAGAGTTACATAAACTTATATATTATAATAATACAAAATTCATGCACATTGACAAACTCCACATGTGTCAATTATGTAAAATAATTCACTGTGAAGCTGCCAATCCTGCAGAGGGAAGTAAAATTCCCTGTTCGCAGGCCTGTTAACAGCCATTCAAAACACAATAAGTTAGCACAGCCCTCTGTCGGACTTCCATACAGCGGTCTGCACCACCCATCCCTTATATTCTCTCATTCACACTATCTGAATTATGAGTACAATTTTCTCTTAATTCAGATTCAAACACTTTTTCAAACTTTGTATAATAAAATATAATATAACAGTTATAACAATAATTGGATTATATTTAATCCTTAATTACTTAATGTTAATTAATTAACCATTCTGTTTCTTGATTCTGCTAGTGTATAATTTTGTTACAGCCATTTTCCCGTTGTGCTTAAGCATTTGCTTAAGCACTACATAATCAAATAATAAATAATTTTTATAGCCTAGCATTTTACTCAAGCCTATTCTAGTCTTAATCTATTTATATTTAGCTTAATTTAACTTATTCTACCAATATCTAACTAACATAGATTTCGCTGAGGTTGGTTTGCCTGGTGCGGCATTCTTGTCTCTTGCGTACATGTACCTTTCCAACCTATTGAGTCTAGCGGGGCATGTAAGCCCAATAGCACATATAACCCTGTAGTGTGGAAACATTTCTCTATGCTGATGCGAAGAGTCACATTTACAGTTTGATGTAAAAACAATATCATCGATCACGACAATGTCTTTATGTTTCGGTTGCATTTTTAGAGAATACATTGAATTCGTGAAGATCTGCTTTTCTCTTATTCCTCGATCGAAGTAAAAAATAGCCTGTGCTGTGGGTGCATTATTGTTTTTAGCTCTGGTGCTATTTGCCTCTGCTATTTTTTCTATTTTGCTGAAAATTGTCTCAATCGGCTTGTATTTTTCTGTATTGACACCAGTTTCATATGTAGTTGTTGACTCTTTCACATAGTTTGTATACTTTACTTTCGTATTTTTTATTCTCGATTCTTGAAACCATACATAGATTATATCATTGGTTATATTTTCAAATTTTAGATCTATTTTCATATACATAGAGATCATTTTGTTGTAATTATATCAAGTGGCGCGGTAGCGCCACGAAGGCGAGTTTGAGAAGCAGACGAAGCCGCGGCTCCCCTGTTTACACACTATTTACTTCTATATTGGGGTTCGGATTTTTTCACAATACACAAAAAAATGCTTATCGTTACTGATCGTGAGTTTTTTGGTTTATTAGTGTCTTTTCTGAGTTGAACTATGATTTCCTACAAAAATATTTGTAAATAAGCCGTTTTGTTAAATAATAAACTAGTGTATATATCACGAATGCTCGGAACAGTTTCTTTAACTTTTTCTCCAGTGTGGTAGGACCGTGAAGTTGGCTTTTTATCCGAAAAGTGGTAGGACCGTGAAATTGGCCGCACAAGCTATATTATGTGTAATACAGTTGGGTATCGCTTTCCCACAAATTTTATACATCGCATCAGTGCATGCAGGCCGTCGTGTCAGATCATAAAACTTTGCTCAACATACTTATAACATCGTGACGTTCAACAAGAAGATTCCTCTACTAAAATAAATAAACAAAAGTGATGAAATTAAATTAAATCATATTAGTGATAACAATGTTACTAAGAAGCAATGGCCTAAAGGTCCTGAAAATGTTTATATTTTATTTTTAGAACAAATTTAAGGTGCTCAATAAGTTCGCTCAAAAAGAAATGAAATCTCTAAAAAAAAACTTTTAACAAAAGTAAAAGGTTAGGCGAGTTTCATCTATTCCGCACATTATTATGCATCTCAATAATATGGTTGGTTGACCCATTTATATGTTATAATCATCACAAAATCATTGTTACCAAATAAAAATTTAATAACCGTAGATATAATTTCATTACAAATAATTATATTAACAATAAATAAAAATTTGACAACGAAATTACGGATAAAAAAGAAATGAGATCAATAAAAAAGTCAAGTTTATTACCAAATCATTATTTCAACAATAAGGCAGTTCGAATATATTCAAATAACAAATTTCAGAGTAAATTTGTGATTATATGCACTTACTTTTTATATACGCTGAAAGTTACTGCTACATAACACCATGAATAAAATGAAACGGGCCTGGCAAGTTACCTAGTAAGTTTATCATAACAGTTGTTTGTGATTGATCAATTTATTACTTAAGTTTTTATTTACTAATCTTTGATCAATCTTTAGTTTTGTAATCAACTATTCCACTCAGCCCAGAATTGAATACAACACTTTTTGTTTGCAATAGTATTGTTGAAATAATAATTTTGTAATAAACTTGACTTTTTTATTGATCTCATTTCTCTTTTATCCGTAATTTCGTTGTCAAATTTTTATTTATTGTTAACATAATTATTTGTAATGAAATTATATCTACGGTTATTACATTTTTATTTGGTAACAATGATTTTGTGATGATTATAACATATAAATGGGTCAGCCAACCATATTATTGAGATGCATAATAATGTGCGGAATAGATGAAACTCGCCTAACCTTTTACTTTTGTTAAAAGTTTTTTTTTAGAGATTTAGTTATACGCCTATGTGTCCAATTATTATGCGATTTGCATTTGCCATTTTCACAGATGTAAGTTCTTATGGATAGTATTATTTTATCTTTAATCGGTGTGCCAACTGTTAAAGTAGTGTAATTATTTAGTACTGTTATTCCTGTTTGTAGTAAATTTAAAACTATTTTCATGTTTCTTGAAGCTTTTGACATATTTTCTAGATAACTCATTGATAATAACCATGTTTTAAGTTTATCATAATCTATATTAATTTCGTTATTTATTTCAGCCATTTCTTCTTACCCAATCTTTTAATTTTGAAATATTCGAGACTTTTGTAGTGTCCAGTACCTTTAGTTCATTTGGTAAATAATTGAAAGTATTGATTGCCCTTAAATAGCTGCTTTTAGTACTGATAGTTTTGGAGTATTTCGGTATTACTAATGATTTCTTTCTCGTTTTACTCGTGGAGTTGATATAATGATCTTTTAAAGTGTTGTAATGGTATGTTATACTATTATACAGGGTGATTCAAAAAGACCGGGATACCAGCGTAACTTCAAATAAAAGTTGTAGGGTTTAAAAAGATGTACCTAACGGTGACCTCGCGTTTGACCTTGAGGTCAAATTTCAAGGTCATTTGAAGGTCAACTTAGTTTTTTTAAATGGAAACCCTATTTTTTGACAGCGGGATTAGAAAGAGCATAAAATTCTACGTCCAAATATACCCCTATATTGTGGGGGCAGAGTGACCCCAAAGGTCATACGATTGTTTTCAACATTATCTTGCGGTGTGAATGCGTATCTGCGCCCTCACATCATTACGTCGCAACTTATTTTTCAATGTGTACTTTAAGTTTTGAAATAATAAAACAAAATACAGTTCGAACTTTTAAAGAATTTTATTAATTTTTTAACAAAAAAATTTTTACAATCGCATATTGTCGAACGTAGAACTAATTTAATTGTAACATTAAATATAAATTTGCAAAATAAGTAAGTTTCGTAAGTCCAACACAAAAAAATCATTATTACAACAAGTGCTCGAAGTGTGCACCATTAACTGTTTGACAGTGAGCTAGTCTATCATAAAAACTATCTACGGCATTTTGAACATATCTGCTGGAATCGATGCAGCTGCATCTAAAATTCTCTGCCGAAGTTCTTCGATAGTTTGTGGGTTTGTCCTATAAACAATGCTTTTCAGGTAACCCCATAAAAAAAAGTCTAGTGGCGTAAGATCGGGTGATCTGGCTGGCCACTCAATCTCTCCTCTTCTACCGACCATCTACGAAGAAAAACACCATCTAAATAGGCTCTCACATTTCTTTCAAAATGCGGAGGAGCTCCATCTTGCTGGAACCACGTTTCATCGAAACCTTCACCAGCTTGCATAATTATTGCTGGAATGATCTCATTTCTCAACATGTTTTCGTACTTGTCAGCGGTTAAATTTCCATCAATAAAGAATGGACCAATCAAGGTGTTATTGATAACGCCTGCCCAAACATTAACTTTTTGAGGATACTGTGTATATGCCTCCATCATTCCATGCTGGAACGCAATGTAAGTTGATTTTGAAATCAAATGTATCACTTTTCAAGTAATTTTGACCCTACAACATGGAAGTATATCCGAACATAGAACTTCATGCTTTTTCTACTCGTATCATCAAAAAATGGGGGTTTCATTCGAAAAAATTATTCATTGACTTACTAATGACCCTGAAATTCGATCTCAAGGTCAAACGCAAGGTCACCGTTAGGTGCATCTTTTTAAACCCTACAACTTTTGTCTGATAATTATTATTGAATAGGCGTTCCGTGAAAGGTATTAGGTCATAGTGCAAGTTAATGTTGAAAACAATCGTATGACCTTTGGGGTCACTCTGACCCTGCAACATAGGGGTATATTTGAACGTAGAATTTTATGCTCTTTCTAATCCTGCTGTCAAAAAATAGGTTTTCCATATAAAAAAAACTAAGTTGACCTTCAAATGACCTTGAAATTCGACCTCGAGGTCAAACGCAAGGTCACCTTGAGGTGCGTCTTTTTAAACCCTATAACTTTTATTTGAAGCATTTTTTTTGTAAAAGACGTTTTTTTGGAGATAAGCAGGTGTCCCGGTCTTTTTGAATCACCCTATATATGAAAGATTGCTGTATGCTAAGTGGAATAATTTCTTGAAACATATTTTTATTTATTATTTTTAAAATTCTAGTCTGTACTGATTGTAGTAAATTTAGCCTATTTTGGTACGCTCCACCTCACGCAATTATTCCATAATTCATTAGACTATGGAAATGTGCAGAGTAAACCATGTTTAGAGTGTTAATATCCATAAATTGAGTTATTTTACTGAATACAAATATTAGGTATTTGGTCTTTTTTATTAGATACTCTATATGTTCGCTTCATCTCATGTTTGAATCGAAAATAATACCCAAGTACTTTGTTTCCGTAACTCTTTTAAGGAGCTCGTTATTAATTTTTATATCTATGACTCCCGGGACACTATTTATATAATTTCCAAAAGTAAGATATACTGTTTTTTGTACGTTTAGTGTTAACTTATTTAGTCTAAGCCATACATATACTTCTTTTAAGTGTTTGTTCATGATTTTTTCTACTTCCCTCCAGTTTCTTCCTTTGGCCATGATAGCTGTGTCATCAGCGTAGGATAATATTGAGTTTTCCGGCATTCTGTTTAGCAAGTCATTCACGTATAGTATGGAAAGTAGGGGTCCAAGAATTGTCCCTTGAGGAACCCCAATGCTTATTACTTTATAGTCGCTTTCACTTGTTTCTAATCTTACTTTTTACTGGCGGTTATTCAGGTAGCTTGAGATTAGTTTATGGCCCTTTCCTCTAACATCATACGAGTAGAGTTTGTCCAACAATATCTTGTGATTAACAGTATCAAATGCTTTAGCTAAGTCAAGGAAGGTAACTGCAATTGGAATGCTTTGGTCTAGACTTTCATATATTATTTTGGAAATAGCACTTAATGCATCTTTTGTACCTATGTTCTTGATAAATCCATATTGTCTTTTGCTCAGTATTTTGTTCTTATTTATAAAATCTAATAGTCTCTTATGTATAATCTTTTCAAATATTTTGGCAATATTAGATATGTATGATATAGGTCTATAGTTGCCCATATCATCCTTCTATCCAGATTTGAATATTGGAATTACTTCAGCTGTTTTTAATACATCCGGCCTTATAGATTTTTATATACACTGGTTAAAAATAAATGCCAGCGGTTTCGAAATTAGTGTATCCGTTGTTTTTTGTGTCTTTGCGTGAATCTTGTCTACCCCTCCATTTTACAATTTCAAATCTTTTATTATTATGCTTATTTCATTTTTATTTGTAGGCTGTATAAACATAGTTTTTTCATTGCTCATTGGTAATTTCTATATTTCTGTTCGAAGGTGTAGAAATTTTATCACTCAGTTTTTTCCCTAGGTTACAGTAGTATTCATTTAGCTTATTAGCTATTGCATTTTTATTTTCTATTATTACACCATTTTCCATTTTCAGTTGTTTAATGTTATTGCCAGTTTTATTACTATTTCTCCCAATTTTGCTGTTAACGTATGCCCATAGCTTCTTCGGGTCATTTTTGTTCTCTTCGATGCATCTCGTACTGAATTTTATTTTTGCTTCTTTAAAACTTTGTCTAATGTTTTAACAAAATTTTTGTATTGGCCCTTGAGAATCTCATTGTTTGGATCCTTTTTAAGTCTATTATACATTACACCTTTCGTATTGCACGATTTAATTATTGCTTTCGTTATCCAATCTTTTATTGGGGTATTATTATGTTTTTGTTTGTTATGTATACTATATTTTGCTTTTTCCATACAGAGATTTAAATCTTTAATCAAACCATTAATCGCTTCATTTGGATCCTTATCAGTATAATATTTACCCCAGTCTATCCGTGTGGCCGCACGGTATAGTTTGTGTAATTATAGTAATATTCCTTTCGGTTTCTATCCAAATTATTGTTCTGTATTTTTCCGTTTTTGATTTCCAGGAACAGTGGGTAATGATCCGTTATAGGTATTTTCAGAGTTATTGCACGTGTATTCAGGAAATCTGATGTCCAACAAAAATTAGATTTTTGTTCTCTTAGATGTTTATAAATCTCTGGAGCTACCTCCATAAACACTGTGCACGTTTAATTCCTTTTATTGTTATACATGTGCAACACTTTTTCTCCATTATTAAATTGGCTAAAGTTTCTGCTGTTGATATCGTCTTCTATGTCTTGTTCACTCATATTTGTATCGTTTGTGATGCCCACTGTTATTACTTTTGTGTTATATTGTTGTTCAACTTCAACCTCGCAGCTTTGTACCTTTCCTGGTAGTGCTGCTTCCAAAGTTTCAATACTCCCCGCGTTCATACAGCTGATCTCTATTTCGTTTACATTTGTTTTTTTCTTATGTATTTTGTTTCAACATTCTTTTCTTTTACTAAATACTTTGTAACTACTTCCAGAATATTTTTTTGATCTTCATCTTTGTTCGTGATTTTAATTTTTGGTACACGTTTTGGTTTAGGTTTTAATTCATATGTCGCTTGAGCATATGTTTTCTTGCTAATGGGTTTTTCTACAGTATTTTTTTTTGTGAAATTCAATTAATTCTTTTTGTATTTGATTATTGTACTGTAGGTCTTTCACATACTGCTTTAATGGTGTGTTTTCAGTTACTAAAGCATCTATATCAGAACCATCTTCTTTATACGTATCATTTAACTTTTCTTTCGTTTTATTGTGTAGGTCTTGCAATATTTCTTCTCTAATGTCCTCAGATGATTTTAGTTTAATTTGCGCTATCACGCTTTTTGCCACATCATTGAGCATATGCTCATAATTGTTTTGGAGGTTATGTCTTTCAGTCTATGTTCGGGACAAAAGCGCTCCAGGACTTGCTAGACTGCGATACCAGAACAATACCGAAGTGTGATCCTAGGCCACGCTTTTTTTACTTGTGTTCGATAACGACCCTATCCATTGCACGGACAACCCCCATGACTGTTCGTTCGATTTATATAACGAAGACTTCTTCCGTTACAACATTTCAACCTTGGTATGAGTGCGGCTGCGCTGCCACCTCCATTGTTAGAAATAGGATGGTGGGGCGACAAAATAAATACTGGTGATTAATCGAGATAAAAAGAGTTTCTTTATTAGAACAAAGAACGTTCGCTCACGTAGTTTACGCGTGTAGCGTCTCTCTCTGACCTCCTCACGTCGCGTCGTCTACTCGCTCATACGCTTGAGCGCCCTCTTCCGTCGATAAGTGAAACCAATCGAAATTTTACTATATTCTAGCCGCGCTCGCACTCATACTTTACTGAGTATATGAATATAAATACTACAGTTCTTACATCAATCATGGTCGACTCTTCGAGTTTGATCAGACGAATAAGTTGTCACATATCATCGGTACAGTAGAATTTTCTGCAGCTGGTGTGAGCCGCAACGATCGATAAGCGACACTTTTCGCTTAAGGTCAAACCGACGGAGAAGCCCATGCTTGTGCAAAAGCTGCTGAACGGTACGTCAGACAAGAAGAGGTCGAGAACGAGTTTAAGTCATAACGCGTCTATGGCAATAATTTCATTAAGTTCGAGGACGAGAAGGAGGTGGTAGACGCCAACGACCCGACACGCCTCGGAGATCCACAGTAACAGAAGCCCGACCAGCATCAAGCTTACCATATTCGTGACAACCGACAAAAAGTTCAAGCTTATTATATTGCTACTGCTCGCCCGATATACAACAATAATATTTAGCTGTATGATAATATTAGGTAGCAGTATCTCATGAGATCGTTTGTTTAGAAAACATTTCTTTAGAAGTTTAATTAAGTTTATTGAAAGGTTATGAAATCGGTTCAAAAGGCACTTTTTACAAAGGTAAATGTTGGCAACTGTAAGTTATGAATTGATTCGCACAAATCTGCATCTTTATATTATAATTCTAACTACTCCTTTAAAACATTATGAATCCTTGAAGAAATATATGTTAATGAGTATACGCTAATGAGAGTAATGAAACCAACTTTAAAAATGTCAAGTGTTGAAGGTCAACAGGTAATAATTTTTAAATCTGCAACCATGTCGCAGATTTGAAAATTATTATTTTAATGCACACTTGCCGTCCCGTCGTCTTATAGTTTATCGATAAAAGCCTCAAATTATTAGTTTTGAGGTGTGAATTTGTAAAATGGTTTTTCTCAGATCTGCACACGGAAATTACTCCCAGGCGAATAGAGAAATATATGTATTTTTTGTTGTGATGTGAGGAAAAATAGTGCATATGAATTACGGAAAGAAACTTAAACATATCATAACTCATTTGCCATCGTCGTTATTGACTGTAGTGGTAAATTACACGAGTTATGGACTTTCAAAGTTTTTCCCTCGTTATACTGAGAAAAATACTTAATAAATGTAACTATTGTTATAGCAAAAATTTGCTATATAACATAGTAATAGTGGGATATGCACGACTTGTATTCGATTTCAATATATTACATACCAATTTTTACTATGTTATATATGCTTACAAGTACAAGCAATGCGTAAATTAGTAAGATATCATTTTTAAAGTTTTATATATATAGATTTTATAATTTGCCATATATTCGTGTAGTTTGCCATTAGTTTCCAATTATTATGTTCAGACAACCAATTTTAATGTCTATGATTGACCAAGATGCTAATACAAGAAGGTCGAAGAATTAGCATTAATAAAAGGATTATCCTCTAATAATAAAAGCATTCCATTAGCGTTATACAGGGTGTCCCATTTTAATTTACCACCCCCTAAAACTGGTTAATAATTTGCTCTGAGAAAAAAATGTTTGAAATAAAATTTGTTGGGTTCGAAGGGGGGCATCTTTTGGCTATTTTAGCTACGACCTTGAACATGACCTTCAAGGTCATTTGAATAAGATTTATCAGAGATTCGGGTTCTACTAAAAAAGTAACACTTTTTGTCTTAACCATTTTTTTATCATCAATAGGTAGCTCTCCCTTTAACTGAAAAGAGAATTTGTCCTAGAAATAAGCTGTTTTAGATGAATGTTACTAGCTTCAAACAAAGACAGAGGTATCCTTTGGATCACTTAAAGCAAGACCTTCACGCCCAGCCACTTAAGGCAAGACCCCGTCCAGCCACTTAAGGCAAGACCCCGTCCAACCACTTAAGGCAAGACCCTATCCAGCCACTTAAGGCAAGACCTTCACGTCCAGCCAAGGCAAGACCCCTTCGTTCAGCTAGTCACGGAAATTTCAACGTCTCAAGTGCTCTATCAATTGCCCATTTTGTTGAATGCACATTTGTATTCTCTGCCGAAAACTTCTTTAGACATCTATTAATGTTTGTGGGGTGAACGCCCGGAATGCTGCAACAATTCTCTCCATCATATTTTGTGCCGTCGTCGGGGCTTCCGCGTAAACTCTCTGCTTCACGGCCCCCCACAGAAAGAAGTCCAATGGGGTCAAATCTGGCGATCGCGCAGGGAATTCACAGATTGGACTACCAATTCCAATCCAACTATTTGGGTATGTCGCGTTGAGAAATCTCCTGACAAGTAGTCTACGATGAGCGGGAGCACCATCTTGCTGGAACCACATGTCTCGCCTTATTTCTAGCGGAATGTTTTCTAGAAGAGGTGGAATTTGGTTCTCGAGAATATCTAAATAAAGCTCGCCGTTTAAATTACGCTCATAAAAAATTGGACCCACAACGTATTCCCCAACTATGCCCGCCCAAACATTAATTGACCACCGTCTTTGTGTACGGTGATCTCGCTGCCAATATGGATTTTCTTCTGCATAATAATGCGCGTTATGAAGATTAACTCCTCCCATATTGTCGAACTTTGCCTCGTCTGTAAAGAGAGTCCCATCAAAGAAAAATGGATCTATGCGCATTCGTGTTTCCGCCCATTGACAGAATCTAAGTCGCCTGGCAGGATCACCAGGCTCAATGGCATGTGTAAGGTGCAAGTGATATGGATGAAATCTAAAATGACGCCATACACGGGAAACTGTTGATCTGGGTACTCCATGCATTCGCTGAATTTGTCGCGTCGAAATATGAGGATCCTCGGCAATTACAGCACGAACCCCAAGCGCAATATGCTCTCTTGGGCCCGTCCGTCGCCTCTAACCAGTTTTAGGGGGTGGTAAATTAAAATGGGACACCCTGTATAGTATTCTTTGCCTTGTTTTTTATCTGTCTTAATACCGTATAATATTGTTTAAGAAATTATATTTAATTTTGGCTTAGTTTGTTTTTCGATTTTAATATTTTGCTCCCTCCTAGAGGAAGCTTAGTAATATTAATATTTTCAGTTTCATCAATTCTTCTAGAAAATACGTTTTGGTGTGTTAGAAGTTCGAGTCAAGTGTTTTTAGAAAATCGCTGCCGATTCATTGGCGCATAGCTTCCTCGAACTAAATGTATTGTTCTAATAAATAAAATATTGTTTTAATATTTTAATACATGAAGTATTTTATAAATATTATATATGGAGTATACATGCAGACTATGTATAAAATAATTAGATATAGATTATGTGTAGATTTCATACAGTTGATTGGATACCGTTCATACACAATTTGTATATAGTCTGTACATAAGATAGATTTTTAATATTTATTGCAGTAAGATAACAGATTTATAACAAATATCTTGGTAATTACAGGTTTTTCATTTTACTTGGTTTTATATGCAGACTACATACAAATTTTGTATGCTCAATCGTGTATACAAATTGTGTATTAAGTGTATCCAATCGACAGTAAACCATCTACATAATCTATATCTAATTTTTGTATCCATGCCTGGGTTAAATCCTGTACAAAGGACTCAAAATATTACTTACTAAACTTTTTTCTTTTAATGAAAATATATAATAAAGACTATTTTTACCAAAAAATGTCGTATATTTACTATTGTTACGAGTGCAGAGAGCAACGAAAAAGTGACGGATCTAAGGCTTGAACCAAGGATTGCTGGCTTGGAAGGCAGATGCTCAGTAGTCACTCCAAAGCCGCCACCCACACTCTTTTACTCATCTTCTTATAGTAATTAAGACCCTGTGAAGTGTGTACACATGTGACATTATACAAAATGACTGACCAAAAATCATGATATTTCACTACATAAATCAGCAATTTTAGTCACTTGCCACAGCTTTCTGAAGGGCCCATACCATCTTTTTAGCTCTACCTGGACTTAAAAAGTTTCTTAAACGTTTCTTTTTAGTATAAGTGGTCAACGTTTCCAAAAATAATTAATTTTATATTGTTTCCTTTCAAGGGATTATATCAATTACGTTTGGAGATATGATGATTTTGCGAAAAAAGAAGTTTTATTAATTATCAAAATAACTATGAAAGCAAAATTAATAATTTTTTTGTTTTAAATGTAGCTATTTTTATATGCTATCAGTTACATTTAATCGCCTTTTAAAAAATTCATATTATTATAGAAAAAAAAATAATAAAATGAAATTCAAATTCAAAAATTTACCATAAAGCCAAACCACATTAATCGATCGAATATAGTTGCTTTTCCTGAATTCAGAATAAAAAATGAAACTTCATGCCAAATTTTAGTAACAATACCTATATCACGGTACACATAGACATCCACACCATCAGCGGTACGTGGACGCGGTCGCCCAAATGCTAGTATAAGATGCTCAACGGATGATAACAAGACACAAAATCAAAATAGGTGGGTCAGTCTACAGAATTCGAGAGTTACAACAAGGGATGTGGCCACTTAGATGCTATAAATGCTTTTGATTTGGTCATATTGCCAAAAAGTGCACAACAATACAGTACCGAAGTAACTGTTGATATAATTATGGAAGTAAAGAGCATACAGTAAGAGATTGCGAAGATGCTTAGCCTTGCTACCGGCCGTGCCAGAGAGTTGCATTTCCTGCAGTGCCAACAGAAATATCTCCTTATTATACTCCGTGATTATCCAATCGATTCTATTGATCCTTATACTTGCGCAGGCACCATGCTTTGATTTGCTATCTCCATTATTATGGACTGGTGATCACTATTGGTGTAATGTTCACTCACGATCACGTGTCGACTGAGTCAATTAAACAGCTGTTAACATACGTCCAATCTATTGTAGATCCCGTGTCACCTCTTCTGAAAGTGCTGGTATAACCCTGATTAACTGGTTACAAATCCAGGAGAGCGAATGCTTCCAGTAGCACTGAGTCTCTTTGGTTAGTTCTTTAGCTGCCCCACTCTATGGCGCATGCATTGAAATCTCCTGTGATAATTACTAGTTTCCGATCAACAACATCTTGCACAAGTCGATCTAACAGTTGCTCGAACTGTTCGATTAGTGCATTACATGCTACCTTCGCCCGAATAAATCCTTCTATTTTTGCTAGAAAGCAAAGTCGCCGCATGCTCAGATCGTCTCAGCCAAACGCTAAAAATAGCAAGGATCGGGAAAACCAAACTTCCCACTCCTTTGTCCACAGCAAATGTGGCAAACTCCCCTTCAAGGGCCGGAGAACATCGTCACCACAGGAGGATACGACGATCAAAAAGAAGGTAAGGAGGTCAGAAACGTCTCAATCCTCACTGACCACTACACACATTAAACCACCTTGGCAGGTGATAGAAACAAAGAAGACGAAGATGAAGGAAAATGTAGAGAACACTGAGGGTGGCGCTGGTGTCTTTAACCAAAAAAGCACTAAATAAGCCGAAGATCACTATGGACAAGACCGACTTGGCCGGATGTCCTAATTATAAAGTTTTCTGAGGGTAAGCCCTACGCTGATATCTTGAAAGAGATGAAGATGGACCCAAAACTGCAATTATCGAGAAGAAATGTCAATAGATTACGGAAGACCGTGACGGGAGACCTTCTCCTGGAACTTTAGCGCACGGCGGAATTGAAGGCCGTAAAACTTCGACAATTCGTGGAAATTATGCGAGAAGCAGGTGCCGAAATAAGGACTCTGCAGTTCAAAGTATTCTTCGAAATAAAGTACCTTGACCTCCTAACTACAAAGGTAGATATTGCAAAAGCACTACGGAGTGAGTTCCAGATAGTGATACATTTGCAGTAGAAGAGACGGCAGTAAAGTCGGTACGCAACGCATGCGGCGGTACGCAGACAGCGTTCGTTCAAATGCCAGTATCAGATGCTAAACGGATGATAACAAGGCAGGAAATCAAAATAGGTTGGTCAGTCTGCAGAACTCGAGAGTTACAACAAGGGACACGGCCAGTTAGATGCTATAAATGCCTAGGTTTTGGTCATACTGCCAAAAAATGTACAGCAATACAGGACCGAAGTAACTGTTGCTATATTTGTAAGAGCAAAGAACATACAGTGACAGATTGTAAAAGCCAAGCAAATTGCGTACTCTTCAATGAAAGAGGTGCATAAGGGGAAAGGGTTCATGAAGCTGGTAGCCATACAAGCCTAGATTATCGAGCATAAAGTTAATGAAGAAACCAAAACAATGAAGATAGTGCAGTTAAATCTAAACTCCTGCGAGAGTTCGTAGGACCTACTCAACCAGTACGTCCATGAGACAGAGGTTGACGTAGCCATTATATGTAAACAATATAGGAATTCGGATATATGTGATTGGATATATGGGATATTGCACATATTCAGTTGCTATGCTTCGCCAAACGCACCAATCAAACAGTTCGAGAGTAAGATTGATTTGTGCAAGATGTTGCTGAAAGGACATAAGTAATTATTGTAAATTATTTCAACGCATGGGCCGTAGAAGGATGACTGAAGGACTAACGAAAGAGGCCGAGTGCTACCGGAAACATTCGCACTCCTACTCTTAGTAAACCAGGGTTGCACCAACATAGTGAGCGTGACCGGACTAGAATACTATAAAACTGGAAAAGGCCAGAAAGTAGTAAATGCCTGCCAGCAAAAATGAAGGGTGCTAAACGAAAGCTTAAAAAACAATCCGCATCAACAAGCGAAGGTGCTTTAATGAATCGCAGGATGAAGTTATCAAAAATCCCTGGCGTAGACCCTAGAAGGTGGTAATAAAGAAAATAAAGGGAAGGTACGTACCTTCTCCAAAATGTCCGATTACGTTGTTACCTCTACAACTGGACAAACATGTGTGATAGGAGCAGAGGTGTATTGCATTGAAATGATATCTACACCCAATCAAAAGTATTGTTAGGCTTGTACAACTCACGTCTAGAAGAAGGAATATGTCCCACCGGAAAAAGGAAAAAGGAAAGAAGTCGCGTGAAGACTCATTCTCATACAGACCGCTCTGCATGTTGGATACTTCAGGCAGAATTCTGGAACGCATAGTCTGCGTTAGAATAAATCAGACCATAGAAAAGAAAAGTGGACTTGCAGAACACCAATAAGGCTTCCTGAATAACAGATCAACACTAGACGCAGTGGGTCTACTGGCATTGCGCGAGTTGCGAGAGAGGGAGAAAGGTGGAATGGAGTGAAGAAGGAGTACTGCGCTGTTGTGTTGCAGCGAAACATACAGAAGAAAAAAAGGAAAGTCCAGGCGAGGATATTCGTACAGTACACGAATGGATGACAGAGACAGGGCTGGAATTGGCCAGCCATAAGATGGAAATTCTTCTCATTTCTAGTAGAAAGACGATGAAAATAATTACACGTGATAAAGCGATAAAGTGATTTATCCTGATTAATGCCAAATTTCGAAGGGCCAACACGAGGTTGAATATTACTCTAAACCAGCGTAGTCACAATGATTATCTTATATGGGGCCCCAATACGGGCAGATGCCATGTTGGTGAAAACTTACGCGAGGAAGATGTCTACTATATACAGATAAAGCGCATACAGGTTCGGACTAGGCTGCCAATGTTATAGCAGGTATGCCGCCTATTGACCTTCTAGCAATCAAGAGAAAGAATGTCATCGAGGTAAGCGACAGGAAAATGACAACAATCAGAAGGAAATTGGGGACTCCGCGAGAAAATAGATATTGATTGAGTAGCAAAAAAGATGGGACGCCAGGGGCGAGAGGCGATGGACACATCTCCTCATACCAAGCATAGAGGGCTCGATAGAAGGAAGACACGGGAAAGTCAATGACTACCTCACGCTGCTTTTTACCGGACATGGATGTTTCCGGCTTTACCATCACCACATTGGTTTAAACTAAATGACAATCTGAACTGCCCAGTATGTTCGCGTGTAACGGAGGATGCGGAGCCTGTTTTTTGCGACTACTCAAGGTATCAACAGGAGTGAGAAGAACTCGAGGGATACCTTTAAACGAGAATAATCACTTAGTCGATGATTACGGCTATGCTGACCTCGGAAGATGAATGGTGCACAGACAGCAACTATGCAGCAGACATTTTTAAGAAGGTATTGGTATCCCTTAAGTTTCCCTTTTACTTCTGTTGCCTGATCCATTCTAACGCAAATTATGTGTTCTAAAATCTTGCCGGAGGTATCCAGCATGCAGAGCTGTCTGTACGATGAAGCTACCTCAGGTAGCTTCCCTCTCTTTGGTAGTAGTTTGATTGTGACTGGAGAAATAGCTTCTTCGTTTATCTCTTATTCTATAATACACGGTTCGGCCTGTTGTATGGGGACTATTTTAGTCACTACTCAAACTAATGATTTCAGGTAATTGGGAGTAGATTGCTAGCTTCTATTGATCTTCTTCATTACTATTTTATAAGATTTACCCGCTTATTGGTACGGATTGTCTTCTTAAGCTTTCTTTTAGGGTATTTCAATTAATTTTATTGTTTTACGTGAAACAATGTGAGGTTTTTTTTTAATATTTGTAGCCATCTCGCTGAAGCTTTAAACCACGGAGTATTTAGTTCTGCTTCCTTTAGGAGAACCCATCTTTTTATATCAATATCGTGCAGCATCATTTATAATTCTATCGCTTCTTTAACTTTTTGAAGTACATACATTGATATTCGATATAAAATAATTTTTGATACAGTGTACGTAAAATGCGATTTTAAGTACTTTGCAACTTTTTAAAATCGCATTTGCGCTCCCTGTATCAAAAAATATCGTTCGATACATGTGCGCAAAAGTTGATTCTACACGAGTGAGAGGTTTGTCGCCCGAGCGAAGCGAGGGTGATAAACTCACTTTTGCACACTTGTATCGAAATATACTATTTTCTGTCAGCTCCTGCTTCAATTTGTGATTTTCACCGTCGTAACGGACGATCGTTAGTAACTTTTCTATATTTCGACTGTACACTTTCCAAGGATAATTTTCTTTTCCACTTTGCCAATACTACACTATCTTTTTTATATTCAAAGTCTACATCTTCTTTATTCGGTAAACAAACAGGAACCTTTGTATAATCTTTACATAATTCATCGTTTTCTTGAATATTTTGTAGAAGTGTATCACTGTATTCATGCTTAAAAAGTAATGTATATTATTCTTTTGCATGAAAGTTGCATTTTACACTATCCTGTATTATATTTTCTATAACATGACTTAAAGTTATGTCTTGTTTGTTAGCTTGTGATTGATAAATTCTAACAATGTTAAGATTAAAGATGCTTGATAATAAAGATATTACAACAAGTGGGTTAACAACCATTTTTTAATTTTGAGGCAATGCAGTTCACTTAATAGCCGTAGATTATTTATTCTATAATTATTATTTTACTTGAAATAACTTCATTGTATTTTCATAAACATCAATTTTATCTTATTTTTAAAATAAAGTTATGTTTCAGTGAAATAAAAATATTATAATTACTACAATATTGTGAGGCACGCAAATTAATTTTTTTGTTTATTACATGGCGGAAGCATAATGATATAATAAATAAATAAAATAAATACAATTGTAAATCCTTACATCATTACACAAACTGAGGGCCTGACTGGGAGGGGACTGAAGCGGAGAGTGGATTGGCAGTCCTATAGACGAGTTTTTGCTCTTAAATGCGGGGACTTTAAGAACGGGTTTCTCTCATGTGTGCATAGAATCGCTGAAATTCTCTTTCGGAAGGGCCTCCAATGTAGCATCGCTCCTTGAGTATAGGCATACGGTGTTCAAGAGGGGACTTCCTCACTAGTAAGAGTGGCTACATTCTGAAGGGTGCTACCGTTAAAGCCAGAGCACTCCTAGACCACCAATAGTTTAGGGGCCAAACCCAGCCTAAAAAAAAATCGGAAAAATACTATAAACTAACTTACGCGAGCGTTGCCAACCAATAAATCATTCGCACTAGCAAGACTTTCACATTTATACTGCACTCTTCAGTGTTCATATACATGCATGTAGGCCACTTTCGTCAAATGTACCTCTTCCAGATACAACGCATCTGTGGCTCTCTAAGCACAAGAAAAATACTTCACTTTTCTTGCCTTAGCGCTACATGGCCAGTGTAGCCTCTCCTTAATAAGTCAAATTTCACACTGACTAATAGAGAGAAAAGCGGCACTCACTCGATTCCTATAAATCGAATGAGCCGCGAGCCTACACTGTGGCTTCTATAGATCCACAGTGCCGATGCGTCTACCTGCGGAAGTGTGCATGTCGGGAACAGAGAGAGAGAGATGGAGAGGGAGAGGGAGAGGGAGAGAGAGATGGAGAGGGAGAGGGAGAGGGAGAGAGAGAGAGGGAGAGAGAGAGCGAGAGAGAAAGAGAGAGAGAGAGAGAGAGAGAGAAGATTCTCGCTGGCTAGTAGCAGCGTATATAATTGGCGCCTACCTTTTGTACAGTCTGCTGATTTGCTACTCTGCTACCTGGTCATCCTCACGGCGGGTGATTGAAGTCACTGGATTAGTAGTCGACGCGAGATATAAGTTATTTAGTTATGAGATGCAATTATGCAAGGACTTGATTGTAGGACCTCGATTGAAGAGTCGTAATTTAAAAACAATACTTCCTCGTTTATTTACTTGAATAATGACAATCACCCGAACTTTGTCGACGCTCAGTGTAACTATTACGCTATTATAAGTTAATACGGCGTTATTAAAAAAGATTGCTTGAAGAGTTAATCGGCGACCTTGAACCATACGCGTACAATTATCTAGATGACATTATACTCGCGACAAAATCATTCGAGGAGCATTTGTTATGCTTCAAAAATTAATGAATCGTATAAACGGCGCCGGATTAAAGATAAATCGCGACAAGAGTACATTTTGTCGGAAAGAAGTAACGTTTTTAGGTTTTCTAGTAAATGAGAGGGAATTAATGATAGATCTGAAAAAAATCGAAGAAGTTATAAATTACCTGAGACCTAGAACCTTGCGACAGCTGCGCAGATTCTTGGGAATGGCCTCGTGGTATAGAAAATTTATTAAAAATTACGCGTCAATAGCGGATCCGCTCACGAAGCTTACCCGAAAAGACATTAAATTCATGTGGAAAGAGGAGCACGATAAAGCTTTTGAGATTATTAAGAAAATTCTTAGCGAATCCCCTCTTTTGTACAGACCGGATCCCGACGCGGAATACATTGTGCACTGCGATGCATCGAACACAGGATTGGCAAGCGTGATAACGCAAGTAGTTGATAGAGTAGAAAGAGTACTAGCATACGCTAGCAGAGAATTTGGAAAAAATGAATTAAATTATAGCACGACGGAACGAGAGTGCTTAGCGATAAAGTTCGCAATAGAGAAATTCAGAACGTATGTATATCGAAAGCGGTACTTTTACAGTGATATCAGATCGGTACTTTTACAGTGATTGCTTTGCAATGGTTATTTAGAACGAAAGACCCAGTAGACCGACGAGTTATTATTGCGGTATTCAAGGGCATACGCGTAATGCCTGTTTTAAACTGCACCGGGACATGCGCTGGTAACGTCACGCAGGGACACGCCGAGTCTCTTTCTCAGGAGGGCACACGGAGAGTGATGACATCTGGTAAGCGCCCGAACGATTCCAACGAGAGGAATACTCCCACGTCCGTACCGAAACAATAAATTTGAGTCGCGCGAGCACGGTGCCTACCATAAGAGTAGACATCGGAGAGTTCATCAAGCCATTAGAATTTATGCTTGACACCGGTGCATCTGTTGGTTTAGTGCGTAAATCGGAGGTATCGCCTTATACTAAAATAAAAGCAAACGAGATTATAAGATTAGAAGGCATAACGACGCAATATATTTCAACTCTTAGCAAGGTGACGGTAGATTTTAAAAATGTGCCAACAGACTTTCATTTCGTTGACGATGATTTTCCAATAGCGGAACCCGGCATATTAGGCAATGATTTCTTTTGTAAAAATAAAACAACAATTATTTTTAAAATTATATTGAAGTTAATGGACAAATAATTCCTTTTAAAAAGTATCCTAAGGAAAGCGAACCGATAGATACGTAACCAGAAAAGAGAGTAAAAGGTGGATCTAAAAATACTCGAATAAGAAGCGATCTGAGTGAGGGAGGGGAGGCAGACCGCGGTTATGATGATTCTTATGTAGATGATAAACCCGATACATTTGATCAAGGAAATCATAAATTAATTAAAGAAAATAATGAATTAATTGAACAAAATTGTAAATTTATTAATGAAAAAGATAATCAAAATTTTTGTGTACGGGAAGAAAGTATTTATGTTATCCAAAATCCGGAAAATATTTATGTGCACTTCGACACTAATGATCGTGACGTTATAAAAAATGACGAGTTTAATATTTCAGAAATAAATGACGAATCAAGTGAAAATACATATACAATTGAATATGTCGAGAATTTATTTAAAGAAATTGAGCGTTTAAAGAAATGTTTACAAGCCAACACTTCTCAAGGCGACGAGTGTGAGCATACAAATTATCTGAATATTAAGAAAAATGTCGTTATGAATAAAATTAAATCCAGTATAGAAGACACTGAGATGAAAAATAAAGTTAATGTTGTTGAAATTATTGATGATGAAATGATTAATGATGATATTGATACGAACATTATATTTGTTGATGAGGTTAAGAAGGATGTATTTGAGGAAAATAAGAATAACGATAATGTTGTGATAATTGCTAATAATACTACTGATTGTGAACTCAACGAAGAACTTGAGAATTGTTTGCTAAAAGAAGGATCTGTAAATGCTGAAACTTTTGAAAATTTATACGCAGATAAACAAGAACGTAGATCAAATAATTGTCATTTTGTTAAAAATTATATTGAGAATGGTCAAATGGATGACTTATGTTGCAATTATATGGAAATTTCAGATAAAGATTATTTTGTCAACGAAATGCCAGATAACGCGATGACAATTCCCATCTTCAAGTCACGGAAGCTGAAAATGTCGAAACGCCAAGAATAGACCGTTTGAAACCATTACTAAGATATGTTCATTCAGGGACCGAACTGCGACAGCCAATCGAGAGCCTTATAGAGAAATATGCTGATTACTTTCATTTAAAAGGGGAAAATTTGGGCCCTACTAATTTTATTAAACATAGGATATTAACCGTTGGCTATGTGACTGTCTGTACTAAACTTTACAAATTTCCTCACGCTCTTAAGCAAGAACTCGATGGCCAGATACAAGAGATGCTTGACGAAGGCGTAATTTAGCCCTCAAACTCTAATTATTATTCTTCACCCGTAATTTTCGTAGCATAATCTCCGGACAGTCAAGAAAACAAGCGATACCGAGTAGTAGTTGATTTTTGCAAATTAAATGATGTAACTATAAAAGATAAATATCCATTGCCAAATATATTAGATATAATGAATCAAGTAGGCGGAGCTGAATATTTTTCCGTATTTGATTTTTGCTCAAGGATTCTTTCAAAATCCCTTACACGAAGCCGATAGACATAAAACGGCTTTTTGTTCTTCGAACGGTTTATACGAATTCACTAAAATGCTAATAGGTCTTACAAACTCACCTGCTACCTTTCAACGTTGTGTTGATAAGATTTTTAAAGATATGCAAGGCAAAGAAATATTTCTATTTTTGGATGGTGCGGTTATTTGTGGAAAAACTATTGAGAAACATAATATTAAATTCCAGAAATTTCTGAAACGATAATGTGAATTTTTAAAGAAAGAAGTTATTTATTTGGAGCATTTGTTAAGTAAAGAAGGAGTTAAACCGTATCTAAAAAAAAGAAGGAGTTAAATTGTATCCAAAAAAATTAGAAGCCGTACAAAATTTTCTATTTCTCGAACTCAGAAAAATATTCGTGAATTTTTGGGATTAGCCGGATATTATCGTCGATTTGTACAAAAATTTTCCCCCATTAAGGGGACAAAACAGTTCTATTACCTAAAAATAAAACAAAATAAAATTAATATATAAATTAAATTTTATGAAAAGATGTTCTCTATGATAATATTAGGTCAAATTACCTACAATTTGAGCCCTCATAGGCTTCATATTCACCTACCTGATAGTGGTGACAGTACGTATATGTATAAAGTATTTTGGCACTGTCCGTAAGATTCCAAGTGAAACGAAGGATGAAATAGGTTCAAATGTTATTTACAAGTTTTATACACCTGTCATTCTCATATTAATATTATGATTTTAATTTGAATGCGTAGAAATTGTTTTACAACCAAAATACTATATTTTTTATTCTTTGTCGACAAATTTTACTACTAATTATTTTATGAAACAACTTCTACACATTCAAATTAAAATCACAATATTCATATAAGAATGACAGGTGTATAGAACTTGTAAAAAAAATTTGAGCCTATTTCATTCATCGGTTCACTTGGAATCTTACGGACAGTGCCAAAATACTTTGATAGGTTTACGTACTGTCACCATTATCAGGTAGGTGAATATGAAGCCTATGAGGGCTCAAATTGTAGGTAATTTGTCCTACTATTACTATAAAAAACATTTTTTCATACGTTTTAATTTGTATATTAATTATCCTTTTTTTATTTTTCAGGTAATAGGACTGTTTTGTCACCTTAAGTAACTTATTAAAGAAATATGTGCAACTTATATGGAATGAGAAAACACAACAAGCGTTCGACGTATTAAAAGAAAAACTTTGTAGCAAACCGGTTTTACAAATTGCAGATTTTTCTAAGCCGTTCATAGTGACTTGCGATGCTAGTTTATATGCGATTGGAGGTATTTTGAGTCAAGGGGAGATAGGTAAAGACAGACCAATAGGGTACGTATCACGAGTACTTTCCGACACTGAAAGCCGATATGATTCATACTGGCGAGAAGCTTTGGCAATATTATATTCCGTATCACAATTCAGACCATATTTACTTGGCAGACATTTCTACAGTAAGTAGATTGAGGACACGTGCCAGAACCGGAAAAATACAAATTCCCAATTATCGACAAAAAAGACTAAAACGCGCTAATAATCTACGTAATAAAAACCAAAACGGCAATCGACTTAAAAATGATAACGCGAAAAATGTCGAAATTACCGAAGAACGGAACGATGATTTAATAAATTTGCATACTAATCAATTAGAAATACCAGTAGAGTGAAATGAGGAAAACAATGTTGAGCCTTTTATAAATAAAGAAAGAAAATTTGGAAAATTATTTGTTGAATGTAAAAAACAATTATTTATACGAAAAGATAATTATATATATTTTATAACTTCGGACGGTATGCCATGTGACGAAGGGGCTTGACAGCTATATACATGCAACAAATTGCCTAGATTCTCTGGATTAGAAGCAGGAGAAATTAAAATCACGAACAGAAGTAATAAATTACACTTTGCCATTGTTACAAGAGGGACATAATTCTTAAGTACTACTGAAATTCTAAATAATATGATTGTCGCTTTTAAAGTTTTGAAATCACTCATCATAAAAGAAAATATACGCTATATTAGCATGGCTACGGGCAAAGATACTGAACACGTATTTTGGAAGGTCATAATTTGTTTGGGTTTAATAAAGCATATCGCTGAAAAAGATAGAGTTCAAATTTTGGAAGATTTATATAATACAGCTATAGGAGGTCATAAAGGAGTAAATGAAACTTATAAACGGATTAAACAAAGGTATTATTGGGAAAACATTAAAGAAGACGTACAGAATTTTATACGTAAATGTCTCACATGTCAATTAAAAAAATTAGTTTGAGTCAAGACCAAATAACCTATGCAAATTACTGAAACATCTCAATCACCCATGGAAAAGATTAGTCTCGATATAGTTGGACCCTTTCCTGTATCTAAAAACGGTTATAATAATATACTAACAATTCAATGTAATTTTTCAATTCTCACAGAGCAAGGTAGCAATTTTATGTCAAGTTTAATGAGAAGAATGGCCAAGAAATTTTGCATCAACAAGTGAAAACTACTGCTTATCATACGCAATCTAACGGTTCTATAGAAAGATCACATCATTCGCTAACCGAATATATTAAAACGGCTTTAGATAATAAACTTGATCTGATACCGACATATAACGATTCTGTCATTAATCTTAGTAAGCGATTAAACGAGCACCAGAAAATTGCACGCAAAAAGCTGATTGAATCAAAAATTCGATCGAAGTATTATTATGATAAAAAAATTAATCCGAAAGAATATGAGGCGGTAAGCAATATAAATTGGCAGACCAAAACAAAGACCGTATTCTGTTGTCGATGTTTTTAATGATCAACGAAACGTTAAAATCACCTTTCAGGGCAAGATGGTAAACAAGGAAAATGGCTTCGTAAGAGCGAAAATAAGCGGCATACACGTATACAATTGCTATGTCCCCCCTAGCGCGTCAATACAGCAGTTTCAGCAGCTACTAGATCGGCTGGTACAAAACGCTAGGAATAAGAAACCAGCTATAATAGCCGGAGATTTTAACGCATGGGTGATTGAGTGGGGTAGTAGCCGAACCAACAAACGGGGATGAGTGCTACTGGAGGCATTCATGCTACTAGACGTGGTGTTGCTGAATCAAGGCGACACCCCCACATTCAAAAAAGGAGATGCAGAGTCATTCATAGACTTGACATTTGTCAGTAACTGCCTCGTAAGGCAGGTAGACAAATGGATCGTGAGTGATCACTACACAAATAGTGATCACCTAGCTATAATAATAGAGCTAGGCAGACCAAATAAGAAATTCTGTACAAATTTCAGTAGTACAAGAATTAAATGGAAAACCAAAGAGTATGACAAGGAGTTATTCTTGACGATGTTTGACAATATAAAGATGTCTAAGAGAGCTGCAAGATGAGGTCAATGCGATTATCAAAGCGATTAAACGAGCTGCAGAAAATTGCACGCAAAAAGCTAATTGAATCAAAAATTCGATCGAAGTATTATAATGATAAAAAAATTAATCCGAAAGAATTTAAAATCGGAGATACGGTTTGGTTATTAAAAGGCGCTGAGCAATATAAATTGGCAGACCAAAACAACACACATACACTGTAAGAAAAACGAAGTAATATATTAAACAATCTCATATATGTAAAATACTTAAATATACATTGTTGTTAAATAAAGAAAAAGAATATGTATATACGACTTAATTACGAAAGAAAAATTGTATCCTAGAAACTAAGAAACAATGAAAAAAACGATTATGTTTAACAAATAAGAGGAAAATATTGAACAAATCTATGTACCACCAAAAGTACCTTACAAACTATGTAAATAGATAATGATGTACGGAGAATGAAATGCCCATCATTATTTATAAAGAATATACATATACACATACAGTACACAAACATACAAATATTTTACGAACATCGAGTTTCACTTGTCCGTTCTTTTTCGGGTGGGGAGGTGTAATGGAATCCTTAATTCCATTACGCATTAACTAAATATAAAAATATTATACATACATACACGCGCATACATACATACACATAGCTATATCAATAATGTCGCCATCGCAGCTGTTGACCGCCGAGAAAAAGGAGCAGTACTATTTTGAAATAGACAATAAATCATAGTCAGTGCGTATCTACGCCAACTTCCGCAAGAATAGTAACTTCTGGGAAACGACACCGACATTAGAACGGAAAAGCCAATCAATAAAACAAACCACATACAAATCACGACATTTTTCAACGACCACAATTAATAAAAATGAAATACGCCGCAATACACTAAAAAGAGAAGATTAATGATTATGGATTCACGCGCAAATAACCGAACGAGAGCAAAGCGATGATAAAAATACACCGGCTATGCGATCTTTCTAAATCGAAACAAGCTGGAAAATCTCATGCGCACACTCCCAACAAGAGAGCAAGAAAAGAAGAACAGCGGGAGAGCTAGTTACGAGCTCGATTCCCAAAATTTGGGGGTAATAAAACTAAGACTTTATGATTTGACCTGTCATGACTATTAAAGCTAGATATTAAAAGAATATTTTAAATTATACATTCTAAATATGGGATGAGGAAGAGTACGCGAAACTAGTATATAAAGCCCGGGAACAAAAAGCTAGGCGTTCAATAGTCAGAGCAGTCAGTCGTCAGCAGTCAGTTCAGTAGTCAGTTGGAGTCAATTCAGTCAGTCGCCAATTTTCTTGAAGTCGCCAGACCAGAGTAACAAAAACACCAAGAGAACGTTACTCTGTCCGTTATCAGACCAGTCTAGTTGTCTAAAGTATATTTTCAAAGTATTAAAATCGGGCTTAGTCGATACTTATACACCGGACTACACTTGCTGCCTCTCTTGAAGAAAACCAGCCGCACGCAGCGTCTAACTGTTTGCACCTGATCAACGAGATGAAAAGAGCCGCTACTCCCCAACGCATTCACAGCCTACCTGCACTGGGCCACCGACACACGGCTTGGAGGCCCTAATGATCGACAGCTGTCATCAAGGAGAGGACCGACGGATATCTACGCGCCTACACACACACACACACACATCACGAGGGGGAGCTGTACATGTGGCGCGTCCTCGGGTGGAGGATAGAGGAACGCTCGCTGTAAGCGGATAGTACTACGCACGTAGTGCTGCAAACAGAGGTTTGGAGAGAAATAAAATATCTTCCGCGGACCAAACAGCTTATTGAAGATCTGTCACTACCGAAAACAAGGTTTGATCTTCGGGTTATGTCTGAGCAGGCGCTCGCCGATTGTCGCAGTCCGACTCGACTTCGACTGCTGAAGGGAAAGGGTACGAGATAAACTGGGTTTTGACACTCCCAGGCTGCTGGAAAGTACAGGGGCCCGGGGATGTTTCGCCGACACGCCCTAGCTGCCCTATAATCCGGCGAAAATCCCAATGATCGCAGTAGTGCCGGGTGGCGCCCGGAACGGGCTCTATTGTTGTCAGGGGAGGGGGGGCTCGTTACCCTTTTCTGGAGACTTTTTGAGGAAGACTTGCGCTGGGGCAAGAGGCCAGAATTCACGTCCGTGAAGCATAACTTCGAGGAGAGAGCTCGTTGTAGGTGACTTAAGGTGGAAGAGGAGAATAATAATAAAAATGCTTAGTACAACAAACGAAGCAAACTTGGAGACTCCGGATACCCCAAAAAGTGTCTTAACAACTGGGTTCCCTACCCAGAGATTGGACGAAAACAGCAGTCGGAGTAGAAAAACGAATGCCATGGAGTGTAGTCCAATAAAGACTATTTCTGAAATGGCAATACAGACAGAACAAGAGCAGGTGAATCAAGGAGGCAGTCACTCAAACTGGGACTACAACCTTGAAAGAAGAAATGACCAGCTGGAGCATCTTGGAGAAAAGATCCAGGAACTCAGAGAGTTTGTAAAGGACAAACATAATGTCCATAAAACTATCAAGGACATGGCACGAAGCATTAATATCATGTATAAAAGTTTGTGCAGCGCAGAGGATGACCTGCTAGAGTGCCAACGTCCAGGAACGATAGGCAAGGAAACATAGACAACACTAAGTCTGAGACCTAAAAAGGTTACAAGAAAGGCAAAAAAAAGGAAACACAGTCAAGTAAGGAGAACAACATGATCCCTGGCATTAACAACCAGAATAGGACCAGCAAAGATAAAACAAAGCGGCCAAGACCGATCAGACCGGACGCTCTTATCATTAAGGCGCCGGAAGGAAGGAGCTACGTGGAAATTTTTTCAGCATTGAGAACTGCTCCTTCACTGAAGGCGATAGGAAATAGCGTAAATAAAATACTCAAAACGGTGGCGGGAGATCTCCTCATAGAGCTCAAATGCACAAAAGAAGTTAAAACCGCAGAGTTCTAAGAAGTGGTCAAAGCAGGAAGGAACCACAATAAAAACACTGCAGCAAGAGGAGACCGTTGAAATGAGGGATCTCGACATACTTACCTCAAAAAAGGAGGTACTGGAGGCCTTACAAAGGGAAATAGGAGAAAGAGATGCGATTGAGATCACTGCCGTAAAATCGCTGAGAAAAGCATACGGAGACACGCAGATAGCTGTTGTGCAATTGTCGAAACAAATAGTGACAAAGTTCACAAAGCTAGAGAAAATTAAAATTGGATGGGTCAATTGTAGGATCCGTTCGTCAAACCGCAGTAAGGGGCCGCTTAGGTGTTATAAATGGCTTGGTTTTGGCCACGTCGCTATCAAGTGTACTTATCCGCAGGAGAGAAGCAAATCCGACTATAAATGCGGTAAGACGGGGTATAAAGCAAATAGCTGCCGTAATGAACCGTGTTGTTTACTGTGCCGTAAAAAAGGCGACAATATATCGACGAACCATGTCACTGGTAGCTACTAGTGCCCAACCTACCAAGCAACGGTTAAAAAAATCAGGAAAAGGTAATGAGAACAGTTCAGCTGAATCTCAACCATTGTGAGACTGCGCAAGACCTTCTCTGTCAGTTTGTACAAGAACACAAGGTCGATGTCGCTCTTGTCAGTGAGCAGTACAAAGATCTGAATGAGCCATCCTGGGAATCTGACGCCGCAGGTAAAGCCGCAATCTGGGCATGCAAAGACTTTACCTTTCAGGGCAAGATGGTAAACAAGGAAAATGGCTTCGTAAGAGCGAAAATAAGCGGCATACACGTATACAATTGCTATGTCCCCCCTAGCGCGTCAATACAGCAGTTTCAGCAGCTACTAGATCGGCTGGTACAAAACGCTAGGAATAAGAAACCAGCTATAATAGCCGGAGATTTTAACGCATGGGTGATTGAGTGGGGTAGTAGCCGAACCAACAAACGGGGATGAGTGCTACTGGAGGCATTCATGCTACTAGACGTGGTGTTGCTGAATCAAGGCGACACCCCCACATTCAAAAAAGGAGATGCAGAGTCATTCACAGACTTGACATTTGTCAGTAACTGCCTCGTAAGGCAGGTAGACAAATGGATCGTGAGTGATCACTACACAAATAGTGATCACCTAGCTATAATAATGGAGCTAGGCAGACCAAATAAGAAATTCTGTACAAATTTCAGTAGTACAAGAATTGAATGGAAAACCAAAGAGTTTTTCTTGACGATGTTTGACAATATTCAATTGATGGGATCAGCAGACGACAAAGCTGTACAAATGACGGGCCCCCTCACCAAATCGTGTGACACGTTAAGGCCGAGAAAAGTGTCCAGTCAAAGATGGTCATATTGGTGGAACGACAAGATCAAACAAGTGCACAGCATTTGCCATCGAGCAAGAAGATTGGAACAACGTGCAAGAAGGAAATTCTACCGAACCGGCAGAGGAATGGATGCAGGGGAGAACTGTAGCGAAAAATGAACGAAGCTAAGCGCAACCTTAAAAGGTGTATAAGAGAGCTGCAAGATGAGGGCAATTAAGACACTTGGGGCCGACCTTATACAATTGTTATGAAGAAGATCAAGGGAAGTTACATACCCACACCAAGGTGCCTAGAGGTATTAAGCAGGGTGGTAACAACACTCTTCCCAAATCAGCCGGACATTCCATGTGCTAGAAGAAATAGATGTAGATAATATACCCTTAATCACAGAGGAGGAGCTACTATCAGCCTGCCAGAGGGTTGGAAACAACAAGGCTCCAGGGCTTGATGGCATACCCGATATTGCATTAAAACATGCCATCCAGGCTCACCCAGCAAAGTTTATAGACTTTTACAACACTTGCCTCGAAGAAGGAACGTTTCCATTAAACTGGAAAAAGCAAAGGCTACCAAAGGGTAGTAAGCCACCTGGAGAAGGGTCGTCATACAGACCGCTCTGTATGCTCGATACGCAGGACAAAGTATTAGAGCGCATAATCTTCGTTAAGATGGAACGAGGGGACAGAGGGGCTTGCGGAACACCAGTATGGTTTCCATAAGTGCCGCTCAACATTAGACGCTATCGGCTTACTGGTGAATACAGCACGGACACCCATAAGCGGAAAAAGGTGGAAAGGCGGTGGGAAAAAGTACTGTGCAGTGGTTACACTTGACGTTAAAAATGCATTTAACTGTGCAAATTGGTGAAAAATATACGAAGCACTAGTGAGACTAGGAGTTCTTGCGTATATAAGAAGAATAATGTCCGACTACCTCAAGGACAGAACTCTCTTGTACGAGACCGAAAAGGGCACGGTGAATTATAAGGTTACCGGGAGAGTTCCACAGGGGTCAGTACTGGGCCCATCGTTGTGGAACATTATGTACGATGGCGTACTCAAGCTAGAATTACCAGAAGGAGCAATGATAGTAGGATTCGCAGACGACATAGCTTTGGTAGTGGTTGCAAAAGAGTGAAGCTATCGTTAAAATACAGAACTGGCTAAATAATGCGAATCGAGAGCTTGCAGGCCATAAAACAGAAGCAATCTTAATATCCAGCAAAAAAAAAGACGGAGACGACTACCTTGACAATAGGCGGTCATGAAATTACTTCTAAACCGACTATTAAATATTTAGGTATAAGGTTAGATGCACAGCTGACCTTTAAATAGCACTTGGAAGCAGCAGGAGAGAAAGTCACAAAAACTACCGCAGTGCTAGCGCGGCTGATGCCAAATGTGGGTGGTCCCACACAGAATCACAGAACCCTACTGGCAAGCGTTAGTACATCAATCATGTTGTACGGAGCCCCGGTATGGGCAGACGCTATGCTGGTGAATATGGACGAAAGCTCTCCTCAGTGCAGAGGCGAAATGCACTTAGGGTCGCCTCTGCTTACCGTACGGTATCGGACGAGGCGGTCTGCGTTATTGCATGTCTCCCGCCACTAGACCTATTAGCAAGGGAGTGAAAATCAATCGAAGAAGAAAAAAGACAAGACAGCGGCAAAGCCAAGATAGAAATTTGGGATGCAGCTAGGAAAGTAACAATGACGGAGTGGCAAAAGCGATGGGACTCTAGTAGTGAGGGACGGTGGACACACCGCCTCATACCAAGTGTAGAAGACTGGACAAAAAGAAGACATGGGGAAGTAAACTTCTACCTAACACAGTTTCTGAGTGGACATGGATGCTACCGGGCGTATCTGCAGCGATCTGCATGTATTCAGTGAATGACCACGCTATGAACAAGAACGAGAAGAACTAGAGTGCTACCTGCAGACCAGAGTAACGCCAGAGTCTATTATGGTAGCTATGATGACTTTGGTCGACTAATGGAGCGCAATAAATAATTTTGCTGCAGATACCCTTAAGAATGTCCGAAAGGACGAAGAGAAAAAAAAGAAGACGTGAGATGCTGGAAGAAACAGACGACCGGACGATGCGGTAAGAAGTAGACGGCAGACGCCAAAGAAGATTTATGACGTACGGCTCTTCAAGTGACAGAAAGAGAGAAAAACGTGATGACGACCACATCAACAGACGAGGGCGGTAGCCCAAAGTCGCCCTGCGAAGCAATACTCAAACGGTGTTACCGCGGGGGTGACTTATTGGAGAAAGAGCCAGGTCCAACTTACTTAGGGTCGGTAAGGAGGACGGAGAGGATTCTGTTGCCGTTGAAATTCAATAGCCAACGGTAGCGAAGGGTATAGTGGGTGAGAGTCCCACACAGGTGGTACCAGTCGGTGCCATATCTTCCATAATGGATTTGCCCTTAACCTCTCACTCTATAAAGCAAAAAAAACGCACACACAATCACACATATAAACACTTAAGGTACTTATCTCTTATAAGCTTGTAGAAATAAACAAGTGTTCTTTCAATTTAAAACTTCAAGAGTGATTTTGTATCCGGCTCCCTTCTCCGGTAGGCAGTGACCGCGCTTGCGGTAGCCAAAAGATTTTCTTTATTGAGATTGATTTATTAATTCAGTAATCACACACACACACTCACAAAGAAAAATGATAGGAATTAATCTTAGTTACATTGTAATACATGAATGTTTTGCATAGTTGAATTTTAGTCTGGACGTAACAGTCTCTCCTGACTGCCAATACTGATTGCATTTCTCTCTTTCTCTCTCTCTCTCTCTCTCTCACTCACTCTCACATAAAATATGAAATTTTCTTTACGTTGTCGTAGGTGTTGTAAGCGAACGAAAAAGGTGACTTCTTTTTTTCCTCTTACAGTTGCTTTTCTCGTCCTCTGGTGAACGTGACTTTTAGGACCCGCTTTGACTTTTTGGAACTTAATGTCTTAGAACCAATTTAAAGCTACTAGGATACTTTGTATTACAAGGATTTTATTCTCAAATTATTCAATTCAAAACAATGAAACTAAATTTATATTACAACTGAATGAACAAACAAAATTAGAAAAAGAAAATGAAATTAGAATTACTGAACTAAAAATAGTCGACCGAACTGGAACTTGGCTCGAGTGGGAATGCCGTGAGGTAGCGTGGCTTGAGCACGCTCGGAAGTGTTTCCGGACCTCCCACGCTTTCGCAAGTTTTTCCTCCCTTTAACTACGTCACTATTTCGGTACTTGTTGCACTCATTAGGCCTTACGAAGCCTAGCAACTGTACAAGCGCCCAAACTGCAGTATGTCTGTGCACGCGCGGTCTCGAGCAGGAGGGGAAATTGTTTGGATCAGCGAGATTCTTGGCTACCTGGTACTTTTGTGGACTTGAGTCTCGCTGCACCTTTTATGTGTGGAACTTTCCCGAGTTTATATTCGAAGTAATTTCTTGAATATAATCATGGGGAAGTTGTGACATAACAATATAGTTAGCTCGAAAGAAGAACGCTACCAAAATTATTGCGTTCGAATTTCAAATCGAAAACTTTACGCATATCCTAATTGTAAATGTAATATAAATAATTGTAAGTTGTGACCACATCAGGGAAACATTCTGACCACAACAAAAGCAAAATAATAAACAAAATATGCAATTATTTATATTTACTAAAATTTATGGAAAATATCTGTATAACGAATGTCTCTTAGTATATCGAATCGTCAGCAAATATTGTTCGTTTTTGTGATTGATATATAGAATGCATAATAAAATAAGTAATAGATTACCTCTTGTAGAAGCATTCGTAAGGTATCCATATCGTTTTGCTTAGAAGAAATATCATCTGTCGAAGAACTAACAACAGGTGATCTACTATTATTTAAAAATGATGTGTAAGTATTTACTGGACTTCGAGATCTTTCAATTTCTGAACAAGATGGTATCGTCGGTGAATCCGATTTAAGCATATCTTGCTTCATATTTCTAGAATCATTTTCTATATTGTCATTTCTGATGTGCGGCTTATACAATACTGAATCCTTAATAATTTCATTCCTAAATTAAAAAACAAACACTTAAAATTCTTCTTTAAAAACATATGTAAGGTTAAGAAATTATAGAACATGGTATGTATACTCTATAACTCATTAGATTATGCATCTGAATCATTAGATCAGTTTTTATAAAAAATTGTTTTGCAAAGTTAAAGAACTTATCCACAAACATACTTGCACTTTCAAGTCTAATAAAAACGCTGCAGTTACGTTGTTTCAAAATTCTCAAAAAAATAGACAATAGCTAGAGTAGGTGATTATGTAATAAAGAAATATATGTAAAATTCTGAAACTTTAAATATTTTATATATTAAATTGAAGTTTGTTTAACAATAAAAATTTTTTTTTCTTTCGTCAAAACCTACAAAGGATAAATATGAATAAACTATCAAATGGAGTATTTAAATGAATCATTTAAAATGCAGGATAGTTATAAGTGCAATATATGATACTCGAAATACTCTTATCTCCGAAGTAAACAAAGGAGAAGGAAAAGTAACCTAACAGTGTTTACGGTTAGAAACAGCAATCCTCTCGTTCAGTGGTTTAATGAGTCACAATAAAGAAAGTGGGGTCTCATGTGCCCGGCGTCGGCAGCCTTCATTCTGGCACCTTGACATAATTTACTGGCGGAGGTGGTATGAGTTGCACAGCCAGGGTGGCTCGGAAAAAGACCTCTTTTAGGCTAAAATTTGTTGGTGGCTGTAGGGAAGCCGACGGTGATTCTCACTACTTTTTTGATATTAATCAATGTTTATTGTGAGATAATTTGTGATTGCAGTGAAGTGCAGTGAAGACGACGTTTATTCATGTGCATAATGGCTTCATGCAGGGATAAAAAAAGGACATTTCAAAATGTTCATCCTGATCACAAGTATTCGCGTGGTGGGCCTAAGAAGAGACCAAGAGAAATTTTGACAAATAAAGGAAGCCCAGAAAAATTGCCAAGACCCTCTACTAGTTCTAGAAAACTCGTTCTAGAAAGTACGAGGATCACAAACTCTAGTGACACAAGAAATAGAATTATCGACATAAGTATTCTATTTCCTGCTCTTGAGAACATTTTCAGATGTAATCAGTATAACAACAATGCGAAATTTAATGAATCTGGTATGCACGACTTCGGTTTTAAGATTGACATATGTGTAAAAAGTGCAGGCAGATAGCAGCTATTAATTTAACTGAAAACGTTGGAGCAAAATGGAATGCATGGGCAGTAAACAGAAGATCGCTTCTTGCTGCTCGTGCAGTTGGCCATGGACACGCTGGCCTTTCAACTATTACTAGTATTATGGATTTTCTAAAATCAGTTGCTCAATCAGCGTTTGATTATATCAATAACCAAATGAGCGAAGTTTTCCAGGCGGTATCACAAGAGTCAGTGATGACATCAGTACTTGAAGAGAAGGAAGCAATTCCACCAAATATTGCTGGACTTGATGATTCCGATGGTGGATGGTGCAGGAAGAAAGGCTTCTCATCACGACAGAGACTTGCCAGCGTCATAAAAAATAGAACAGGCAAGGTTTTAGATGTATCTACAAAAAATTGCTTCTGTCATGTTTGCGCAAAATGGGAAAATAAAAAAGATTAAACATTTCTCGAGTACCAACCAAATTATACTGCCAACCACCAAGGTAGTGCAGAAGAAATGGAAGTTGACGAAATCTGTGAGATTTTTCAACGTTCAGAAGAGCTGCACGATGTCAAATACCACCACTATATTGGCGATAATGACTCAAAAGTGTTTGAAGTTTAACAGTGAGTGAATTCATTTTTAATAAATGAAGTAAAGCCATATGATGAAGAATTTGTGGTTGAAAATGAAAGTGTATTGCTCATGTTCAAAAGAGGATGGGCACGCGTCTTAGAAACCTCGAAAATCTCTCTCTGGACAAAAGCTTGCTGATGTATTATCAATCGGAGTCAGGTGAAGACTCACACCTCAAGTGAGTGATAAGTAATCTTAAATATCCAGATTCCGTTGAACAAATGCACAGAGAAATTTGGGCAACATTCTTCTACATGCAGTCATCTGATGTAAATCCACAACATCATTTTTGCTCAGCAGGTGCACAGAGTTGGTTCCACTAACAAAAATCAAAAGTCTCAGGAACGAATTTCACCCATAAAAACATCATTCCCTCTACTGTAAAACGACAAGTGCGACTAATCTACAAGGATTCGACAAAGAAAGAACTTTTAGAAAAGTGCCTGGCAGCTTTCACTTAAAATTCTACTGAAATTTTTAACAACTTTATGTAGAATTTAGTTACAAAGACATTATTTAGTAACTTGCTGAAGATTGGTATTTATACAGCTGTGACCTGTTTTAAATGACGAAGTTGATTTCGCAAAATTATGAGAAAGTTCGTCATCACTCCAGGACATGCTGCACTGGATTAGGTTAACATCAGCGATGATGCTAGTCTCTTTTATGCAGAAAGAAAAACACTTGCCAGCACGCAAGAGGCCCACCCCATGAGAAGAAGAGCAGGAAGAAGTATGGGAGTATATATGTAAGTACTGTCATAATTAATTTAATTTACTGCATTTGTAAAATATTATTTTTTTTAATTATTTGACTGCAGCAAATTACAGATAACGCAACCATTCCAAAAGGATGACTGTAGAGGTTATGCAGGTGAAGAAGAATACTGCTTTCAGATTGTTATGAAAAAAAGATCAGCAATTCTATTCATAATTTTATTTAATTTTATTTTTTTTTTAATTTTATATTTTTTAATTTTATATTATTGAAATTCCTTAAATATTTGTGTTTCCTTAAAGTATATGTGTTTTTTTATTTCAGTTTATTCAAGCATCTATGAGCTTGTTTATCAAATTCAAATACGCATATAAACTGCAGGCGATGTTTGTCCCACCCCGAACGCTCAATCTTTCCAGCTCCGAGAGTATCGAGCCGCCGAAATCTAAGGCTCACTAAAACAAAACTCTTTCCCAAAAATTATTTAAAGGGACTTAAAAGAGTCCGAGCGCTCTTTTCCACTACAGCTACAAACACATGCAATTAAACAAGTGCCTCTCATCAGTCGATCTTCTAGCCATAACGTCACGGATCATCGAACAACAGAATATGCCAGGATTTTATTTTGATATTCTATAATTACTTGATACGTGCGAAGAGAAAATAGTCCCCATAGGTAAGATGAGTATAAGAATTTTTTATGTAATGTTTTATTAACTCAAACTCAATTGTTGATTTTCTCACTAATTAGTTTTATATGAAAACGGATGTGAAAAAAATTGAGATTGGTCAATATCGATGTAAAATTATCTGATCTTTCGATTCATGAGATAAGAATTTTAAAATAATGCATATTAAAAAAATTTATTTTAAAAAAACTCGATATTTTGAATTAAGGGGTAACATCACTCGAGAATTTTCAAAAAGTCGATTTTTTTTGTTTACAGTATACTTAAGGCCTTTAAAAAATATATCCAATTGATTTTATATTGAAATTCAATGTAGAAGGGGTCTGATTCTTAAATCTGAGGCAACGCCTTGGAGCGCGCGCCGACAGCTGAATCAGCCGCCACGGCGCGCTCTGATTTATCAACCCTACCTGTCCGAATTCTATTGCTTATGGGCATAGTGGTTTATGAGAAGTCCACCAGGGTGTACTAATACCCTCTAGAAGTGCGTCTGTATGTGCGTGCGCGGATGGGCTCTCGTCTCCGTAATTTGAAGAAGCATACAAAAGGACTTGGAGGAAAAGGCAAGTTTACTGGTAAGCTCATAGACGAGTTGGCAATTTACTACGGATTAGCAATTCGTCGGAATCACGATTCTGTACAAAATATGCGAAATGAAATCTACGCAACGCTGGACCATAAATTATCGACCGACGATTAACCAAGGCACGAAAGATGCCCGCTCGGAGAGAATTCATGGTGCCCTTGGCTAGAAGCTCAAGCGACTGGGCAGGACTTCACGCATAAGCCGGCTCTTTCTCAAGAGGTTTATAGAGCGATTTTGCCATTGTACGAAGAATTCAGCCGAGATGAATTGCCTATTCGTTGCTTAGGAGGCTTCACGCAAAATAGCAACGAAAGTTTTAATGCAACGGTCTGGCTCATGGCTCCAAAAACATTTTCCAGTGCCAAACATGTGCTTGATACTGCAGTATATATTGCTGCAAGTATCTACAACGATAGATTGTCCAGTGTATTGAAGCTGATGGAACACCTGGGCTTAACGATCGGACCGAATTGCTACAATGTTTGCATGGAGGCGGACGCTCGTCGCATTAAATTTTTGGAGCGATCGTTGGCGAACGATGCCAGAGAGGCCCGGATGTCCATAAAATTTGCAAGGAAGGAAGAGGAAGAGTCCGGCATCAATAGAGACGGCCAGATGTACGGCGCAGACTAGAGATAAATTAAAATTTTAACGGTTTCAAACTTATGAAAACTTTAAACGCGTTTTTCTCGGAACTGTTTTGAAGTGTCTGAAGTACGTAGCCGTTTTTTAAGATATTTTGAAAATTACTTGTTTTATTAACAATCTATTGCTCTTTTTTTAGTAAAAAATTCATACTTTTTGTTTAGATATGCACAGTTTCTACAAAAATTGAAAAAAATAATCCTACGTACCTCGATAGCTATTAGCATGTAGTTTTAAAAAATTATTGGATTTTTGTTCCAGCTCTCACAGTTGACAAGGAACGGGTACGGCCGCGGAGCGTCTTCAAAAAAACCTTGTATAGGTGATCCACTGTAGCGCTGCCATTTTGCACGAATCGATAATAAAAATTTTTTTATACTTCAATATATGTTAAATAAACCTTGTAAATTTTAATACAATCCCTTTTACCATAATCCCATGAAAAATCCGCAAAATTACACCTTTTTTCGGCCTCTAGAGTGGTGTTACCCCTTAAAAAACATTTTGGTTTAATACTTTCGCATCGAAGCTGCTGCCATATTTTTAAAATTAAACATGGCAGTATCCAATATGGCGACTTAAAGCTACAATTTTTATGCTTATTTCAGTATTTTTGAATAAAAAACTTGTTTATGATGAATGTTTGTCAAAATTACTATAATAAAGGTTTTTTTGGGTCGCTGATCATGAGTCTACTAACAGATTTCAAAAATTCAAGATGGTGGATAGAATATAGCGGATAAAAATATTCGAAATTCTTTAAATTCTATGAAACTAGGTCTATAGTGGTTATTTGGGTTGATTATTATAAATCTGCAAATATTTTTTCCAAATTTAAAATGGTGGAAAATTTTTTTAAATCTTTCTTGAAAAACATTTTATTTGATTCTTTTTTTGAAAAGCTGAATTCTTGAGCCACGAGCCAAAATATTTTTCCTAACACCAGTATATTTTGATTATTATATTATTTATTACCAAAACTGTCACAAATTAAAAATTTTGCTTGTAATATTTTATGAGAATTATAAAAATTTTTTCGAAAATGTTAACGGATAACAAAAGTAGTTTGGTTATAACATTGTTTCTTAGGGAGTATAGAATAAAATTGTTCAGTGTGTTATCAAAAATCAAAACAGCAAACGTGATCTCACATCGGAAATTTTGTAATGTAAGAAATGAAAAATGGGGAGCTTAATGCCATTTATATTCCGAATATCAATGATTCTGGATATTCAAGTTCTGATTCATAATCTGATTCTGAATCTCATGAAATATATAAGGTTTTATACCGCCAAGTATTAGATAGTTAGACAGAAGTCAAACAAAATTAGAACCAGAGCATATTTATGAATGGCTTGATGAAGAAAGAAAGTATAATGAATATCTCAAAAGTGAGATTTTATTTTCTGATCATACGACAAAAATAATGCACAAATTATCTGTAGTAGAATTGTTTGAACTTTTTTTCCAAGGAAATAAAGAATTATGTTATTGAATATACTAATTTGAATGGTTACCACTTATTGGAGTTAACAATATTTAATCGTAGGAAGTTACAAAAAGATTATTGGTATACAGATCCACTTCTTTAATTTATTTATGAGACTATAATCAAAATTTAAAAATAAACGAGATGATAAAAATGATAATGAGAAAGGTTGTAAAGTTTGTAAAGTCCTTCAAATTTTCAGAAAAAACTTACAGCATTTCAGTTTTTTTTTCTACCGCCCTCTCCATAGATGAAATAATGGTGAAATTTCACGGTCGTACAAATTTACAACAATTTATTCAAAACAAACTTGAACATTGGGGAATAAAAGAATGGGAAATTGCAACTCCTTAAGGATATCATTCGCGATAAATATTATGGTAAAGGTTCAAATATATATTCTTCTGGTGAAAAATCTAAGCTTACAAAATGTGCCTTGGGTACCCGTGTAGTACTTTTAATGACTCAAAATTAACTAACCACGGTTTTACCTAGAAAGTTGATTCAATATTATTTATATTTTGATCATTATTTTACTAATGCTGACTTGTTGGTTCAATTAAGAAAAGTGGGATTGAAAGCTATGGATACGCTCCGGATCAATAGAGTAAATGTGAATAACTCAATTGATACAAAAGCAGAAAATGGTACTTATTCTGTATAACGTGATAAAAATAGTGTACTCGATTTTATTACAGTGACGGATTTGAAGCCTGCATCAGTTGCAGTATGAGTTATTCGTTTATTTGAAGTAAATCGATTTTCTTTTGCTGAAATGTAAAAACTTACTATATTAATGCCTTATGCTTTCAAAACTTACAATGAGTTTATGGGTGGTGTTGATTTACACGATTTGCATTGTAATAATTTATAGTAGCAGACTGCTCGTCGAACTCGTAATATCGCATGGCGCGTATTCAGGTTCGAGACTGCACGTCGAACTCGTAGCATCCGATATCGCCTATGCAGGTACGAGCCTGCTTGTCGAAATGGTAGCATTCGATATCACGTATGCAGGTACGAGACTGCTCGTCCAACTCGTAGTATCCAGGATATTTGCCGTACACGTAGCATTCGATAGCTCTATGCAAGTTCTAGACTGCCTCGGCTACTCATTCTATAAAAGAATTCGCTCGTAGTATACTCTACCAACTATGCAGTTACCAGACAAAAATAAAAAACTAAGGATCACCTTGAACCCGAAACCATAATTTTGTTACTCAGGTATACTGCGAATTCGTTAAATTTTTTTTTCAAAGTATCGAGTCTATATACTGGTATGCGATCTTGCAAACTTTTTTAATCTTTTTTAAGAAAATGATTGAAGCTTTGTAAATAATTATATCTTAAAACCACAACAAAAATATCTGGCACATCTATAACATTTTGGCCCTTAATAACTAAAGTGACACCACTCGGCTCATAAATTCACGATTCGAGTTAGCAGCGGCCGTGTTACTTAAAAAACATCTGTTGGATAATTCAAGTTATTAATCATCTCTGGCATTATACGAATGGTAGATCTCACATGGATATCCAATGAGAAGGGATAGATCTCATTCTAACTGCTCCGTGGACACACGTCGCTGATTCGGAAAATCCATCTGAGTGTTCTTTACGGAAACGTCTGAACTGGGATCCCACATTCACGAGTGGCATGGATCAGATTAATTGAAAGAGGATTATTTGAAATGGCTGTCTCTCAGATAGACTCACATGAGGAGAAGGACCATCAGACGAGGTCAGATGTTACACTTACAACAACAGCCAGAGCTAATTTATACACTAGAGGTAGTACTCATTACTCACTCTATTATTTAGAATTAAAGGTTGGGTTACTAATCGATTCAAGGTCAAGCTTAAAACTCATTCCGCTGGAAAATTATTTTCAGCAATAAGGAAACTCAGACAGTTCATTGTCACTTTGAACTTAATATGCTGATAATCTCAACTGTCCTTACAATTTATGTACCCAATACATTAACTGCATACATCGATTCAATGGGAATTATTCGAGTAGGAGGTCGCCTAGATAAACATCTTAAATGGACTATCACTCTAAACCGATTGACCGAATGAGTTCGAATTTAGAGATATGGCTTAAAAGTACCTTAGTTTTGGTGTAAATATAAAGATTCATTTTGAATACTGTAACATGGCGAAATTTCGCCATGTGACAGGTGCTCCGGGGGAAGCCGAGTACTAACATTTTAAGCGTTTGTCTGCCCCGAGCACGCAACGCCAGAGTAGGGGAGACGTGCAAGAAGGTCATCCAGCCATATTCATGTAAGAAATCGCCAAGGCGGGCAAGGGTGAATGTGAGCGAGAGTATGGACCTCGGGGCGCGCGAGAATCGGCTGGAAAACACGGATAATGTAGGTATACGACAGTGGTCCTTTCGGTAGTCGTATTAAGTTATAAAAGGTTATCTTACGTATTGCCATTAATAGTTAAATTTGAATCATTGCGGCGGGATATCTATATATCTACGGCTATCGGGCTGCCTCTGTGTGTGTGAGTGGAACGCGAGCAAGAGACCATGGTACTAGCTCTTGCCTTGTGATTTGAAGAGTGTAAAATTAGTTGTGAGAGAATATAATACTTGCAATAAAGATAATCACACAAACTGTAATAGTCAGACTGTCTAAAACCCACCCCGCTCCTCGAACCCCTACGTAACATCCGACAGAGCTAGTCCAGCACTCCTCTACCCTCCTTGTGCCGAGAAAATGAGTCGCGAGACTCGAGCGATTGGCGGTGATCGCTTAGCTAGCGCCCTATTCCTTTTTAGCTGGAAAGGACAACGAGGCAAGAGGCCATATAACGTTCTACCGGGCTCATTCCCACCTCTAGCCGAGCACAGCAAAAACAAACGTTATAATACTTAGAAATAAAGTTCCAATAATAATTATGTTATATTTAGTAACACATTTAAAAAACAGTAATATGCTTATACCAATTTTTCTACAGATTCAAAATTAAATCCCTGTATTTACACCAAAACTAACGTACTTTCAAGCTATATCTCCAAATTAGAACTCATTTGGCCCATCAGTTAACTTTAAATTATACGGTCAGAGAATAGAATAGAATAGAATAAAATTTATTTTGCACAAGTCAAAAACATTTTGTACATATCATAGTCATATCGTAGTCAATATACATTTCGTCGATATAACTTTACAATGCGCAACTTTTATTCGTCGTCAACTCGGTACATGTAACGGCATATTGCTGTCCTAAAACTACTAAGCGACGGAAGACTTCTCAATTCGCGCGGTAGCGAATTCCAGAGTCGTGCACCCTGGAAACTGAAAGACTTCATCCCAGCATCAATACGCGAATTCGGGACTACGAGCTCTTTGGGGTCCCTGCTCGAGGTCCTAGACTGGTTTCTCTCAAAAAGAGGCAGAGACCGCGGCAAAATACCCTCTCCTCTCTCGAACCGTTATCCATCCCAATTTCTTTCTGTATAAGGAAATATGCTCGTCCTTCCTAACACCACAGATATATCTTATAGAAAGAATTCGGCAGCCTCTGAAGTCGAGACTCAAGCTCCCCTGAAATATTCATGTAAACAAAAGAGCAATAATCCAGATGAGAGATTGCAAGGGCACTAGCTAACCTTACGAAGCGCCTCAGTTATGCAGGATCTGAAAGATCTGAGACCATATAAAGCCCTATTTACTTTACGACTAACTGCATCAACCTGCGGCTTCCACGTCATTCTCGAGTCCATCACAACACCAAGGTTAGTCACGACGTCAACAAATGGAACGAAAACGCCACTTGAAACTCAGTCTACAGACGATTGTCACGCGTACGACGAAACCGACGTCTAACAGCATCAGCTTCCTCTTTGGTTTAAACTGCTTTAAGGGCACAAGTTCATCAATAGCAGCTGCGATATTTCAGCTCAGAGATTCAAATTTTTTGTCTAATGTCTCAGCAGGACAGAGGACAGTTGACCAGTCAAGTGTCTCAAGGAGAGAAAGAAGCTCACCCTGCCTAACAGATTTGAAATCCCTGAAATAAAAGGAGCTCAAAGTAGGAGGTGACGACCTAGGAGCAGGGATGGTTAGGTCTATGATGTTGTGCCTGCTCGGAAAGGTTGCCATCAAATTATTCCTATCCAGGACTGTCTCACCCTCATCAACAAACATCACATCAATCCAGGTGTGAGAATCCGCAACATGGTGAGTCGGGCCATGATCAACAAGCTGAAGATTCAGCTCACAAGATAGCTCTCTCATGAAATTTGCATCCTGGGACGCCGACAACATATTTGCGTTCAGATCTCCCATTATTATGCGATGATCAAAGTCAACCGCATGTAGTCTCAAATTATCGAGAAGGTCTGAATTCTCAATGAAAGAGATAGTCGGTGGTCTGTAAATTACAGCAACAAAAACAGGCCCCTCTGTACTGTACACATGAGATATTCAGGAATTCCCGGTTTACCAACATCTGTCATTGCTGAGGATGAACATAACAGAGTAGCCTTGTAACTATTATGGATATAAAGAGCCACTCCACCTCCCTGGGTATTCCTATCCTGTCGAAGAACCGAGTATCCATCAACCTGCGCAAACACATCATCAACATTTTGCCCGAAACGCGATTCAGCTACACCGAACGAGTGATAGAAGGGACGAGCACCTACAATGAATAATGGGTCCCCGAACTGACTCCCTACTATAAGTAGGTATTATAGGCGTATAGTGAGGCCTATACCCCTCAAAATGAAGGTTCTATTTGAGTCACAATAATTTAGTTTGTATTTATATATTTATTAATATATCTTATATAATTATACTGACGTTGCCAATAGGTTTAGTTTTTCGACTAATAATCCAGGATTATAGTTGATAGCTTTTATGTCGATTCCCTCGTTGATCTTCCCGGATATGATACACCTGTAAGAGAGTTTCCTATAATCTTATTTCATTAAGAGGTATGGTAGGGCCTCGATGGCAGCTATGTTTATTATTTCTGTATTTTTATTTTAATGTTTTTAGTATTATTTATATTTATTTATTTATTTATCTATTTATTTGTTTATTTATTTATTATCAGATGGATTTTTATCGTGACTATGGCTCTTCGCTAGGATCAGGCAAGCGGCTTTTGTAGGGTTAGATCTATAAGGACGATAATCTCGCTGTGATTTTTCAATACATTATTCGCGCGTTAGCCTTTAAAATCTTTCGTCGCTTTATTCGACGTCTTTTGCGGCTTTCGATTCGCTATCTCCCGAGCGTTCAGATTTTACAAGACACGATCTCTACGCTTTTCGTTCGTTGACTCTTGGTTGGGTGGGATTTACTGCGAGCGTTGCGTCTTTTTCTGAGAGCTTCCTGGGTTTGTCGGTTATTTCCAATCTACCTACAAGTGTTGCCGATATACCCTGCTTTATTCCCCTTGATCTCCTGTTCATTTGTCTTATAACTCCTTCTTTTTTCTTATTTTCTCCTTTTCTCTTCTTCCTCCCGTCCCTTTCCTATTATTATTACTTTTTGTCTTCCATTATGGCTGGTGGATTGTCCTGGAGTTTCTGGAAAATCGGCGAGGAACCTTTAGACGCGCTAGAGAAAGTTAAGTCTGGCTCTATAGTTTAGTCATTTTTCTTCCTTTTTCTTTCTAATCCATGTTGTCTCTTTCTTTCTTTTTTTTATTTCGATTCCGTCCGATGATGACAGGTTTGAGGAACTCCTTAGGCCTGTAGGGGGTTTCTTTCCCTGCCACGGGGTGGAAGGCTTTACCTTGTTCTTCGGATGGCAGTGCGTCTTCTGCCAGCAGCCTACGGGGTTTCCCTCTTACATGAGGGCCCAGCAATGGACGTATAGGGTCGTAGTGAGTTGCTTTCTCCCTTTTGTCTGTATGTATATATAGATATTCCCTTTATTTTATAATTGTTTTGTATTTGTAGGTTTTTCATTCTCTCCTTAGTAGCGCCATGTCGGTGCTGATGCCCTTTGTTCCTGAGGGCACTTGGTTCCCGTATTATAGCTTTTTTAGAATTATCTGGAAATATCTATAGATATACAAAATATGCAGAGATTTTCTTTATATTGCTATAACAGAAGATCGGCAGTCTCGATTTCTTTGAAAAAAATCACAAAATTCTTTTGTAACAATACCTTTAAAATGGGTCTAGTCCGATATTGGGATGAGCGTATTAACAAGAGTTATATATATATATAGTACTACCTCTATGTCAACCGATCAAAAATGAGTTCATTGGGTTACGAAAAAAATCTTACAGTATTCTATAAATAATTTGCAAACCAAAATGTATATATGTATGTATAGATAAATTGCCTCTAACATGCCTTAAAAAAATCATTTAGTTTGGTGAGACAAGTGAAAAAATCTTAAAACTCAAATTTTAATATGGCTATAACTTTGCAACCAAGGCATCTTGAGGTCTGAAATTAATTTACGTTCTTTTGGGATTATACTTAACAAGGATAATAATTTGGCAGAGATTTAAAAAATTTCGCCACGGGTTAACGTGAAATGACCCATATATATATATATATATATATATATATATATATATATACTAGGGGGTTCCCCCTGCTCGCTCCGCTCGCCAACCCCCACTTTAACTTTTAATTTTCAAATGACAAAAAACATAAAAACAGGGGTATATATATATATCTCAGATTCAGTTCACCAGCTGTGATACTTTTTTAATGAGTGCAAATACAAGATTTTTATTTATTACTTGTTTTACGATTACTAGTGTTTTACAACTTTGATGCCAAGATCTCTATGAGAGAATAGGTAGTACATGTGTACCCATGATAGCCAGCGATAAACTCTGAAAGTGAAGGTGCTCGTGTATATTAGTCGCATGAGATCTAATGTGAGAGATCTTGGAATATACTTGATATTATGGATGTTATATGCACTATATTGAAGTTATACAACTAATTACTGCACATTAACTTTAAAAATTATTTAGAAACAGACTACAATGTCAGTTTTTACTTATCTGCCTTGGTTGGACAGTTCGCATCGAACCCCAGGGCTGGAGCGTGGAATTTTACCCATAGGTGTTTATGTGAAAATCAAAACTATATCAGTTAAGGAAAAACCAATTTAACATATTGTTTCAACATATCAACACAAATGTTCATGTAAAATTTCAGCTCACTAGCTATAAAAGTTTTTTAACAAGAGCCAAATCAAAGTTGTGAAACATCAGTAATCGTAAAAAAATAAAACTTTACGTTATAAAAAATAAAACTTTTGGAGAAGTACTCGATTATGTATATACTATAAAATTTCAAAAAAAGAGGATTACCACATGCTCATATCGTTGTGACATTACATCCTAATAACAAGATCATGACACCTGAATCAATAAATAAATTAATTTCTGCTGAGATTCCAAATAATTCTAATAAAGATTTACATAAATTAGTAATTAAACACATGTTACATGGACCACACACAAATACATCTCCTTGTGCAAAAAAAAAAATAGTAAAACCAAAACTACTTGCGATAACAATTTTTGCAAAAAAATTTGCATCAGCACAACTTGTCAGAAAAATTTTCCGAAAGAATTTTGCGAAAATACAACTTTTGAAAAAAACGGTTATCCATTATATAGTAGACGAGATAATACATCTGAAAATCATACGTATTCCACAAAAAAAGTATAAAGAAATTATTCCAGTTGATAACCGTATGGTGGTTCCTTACAATAGCTTTCTACTGCAAAAGTATAGATGTCACATAAATGTAGAATATTGTGCATCAATTCTTAGTATTAAATATATATTGTAACGGGGCGTTTTTATGCCGATGCGACGGCTCCAACGCTGCGCCGGAGGCTCGACTCCGGCGAGAAGATTCACCTTTTCCCGTTCAACGGAGAGATACTCTCCTTGATGCGACGGCGATTGCCTGCGCCGTCGCTTGTGCAGCCTACCGCTGCTGTGTCGCCGTGACACGCTGCTCGGCTAGCCAGCTACTCTGTAAATCGCGAAGCACGCGATTTACCCGCGGAGGCTGTCGGGGTACTCGGGAATGAGAGGACGTTGGGAGCGAACGAAAAGTAAACACTTGGATACAAGAGAAAGTCTGTTTATTCGAGTTCGAATTACACGAGCTAACAACCGTGATATCTGTAGCATACGCGCGACGCGAGAAGGCAGATACGCACGCTGAAAATAACTCGCTCGCGGCGAGTTCGATCGCAATAATAATTGACGCGTGACAAAGGATAATCGTACTTACAATTTCGCTAAGCGCCGCTCCTGCGTGGTGCGGCGCGCGCAAAAATGGCGGGAGCGTCCTCCCTCAGTTACGCTGCGTGGACGGCGAGTCGGTGGCGTACCGACAGGTTCGTCGATGCTCGCTGGATCACTCCACTCGCACGCTCGCCTTCACTTGCTACTCCACAGGTACACACGCGCACAGCGGAGGCACAGTAGGTCGCGTTCGCGCAGTATCGCAAGGTCGATAAAATCCGAGCACGTGTTGCTGCTCTCGAGGCCGGAAGCTATCTGTCAATCGCGCACGCGTCGCGTCGCGAGCGCCACGCACGGCGTCTGCGCGCTGAACCGCGGCGACTCTGCGCATGACCTTGCGCGCGCGATTCAAATCGCTGGATCGCTTACAACCCCCCCCTAGAATCGGCTAATCGTCCCGATGTCGATTCTACTCATGGCGTCGCCGCGTGTCGTTCGTGGGGATGGGTGTGGGCTTCGGGTCTGTTATCGAATACGCGTGGGTATTTTTCTTTACCTTTTTATTACCAAAATAAACTATTTCCTAAGGGTAACAAAAGAAAACGGCTACTTCCTGTAGCGCCAGTGTTCCTGCGCGCGGGGGCACTTGTTTGACCTGGAGACCCCCGGCAGTCCGCAGAGGAAACAACTCCTCTGCGACTCTCCGTGCGGGCTGTGAGGGTTCTCCTGTCCCTTCTTGATCGCCCCTGTGGCGGTGCGCGGGCGTGACGCGCTTCCCGCGCGTGGTGGCCTAGCTGTCTCGCCAGGGATTGCGCCGCGCATCCGTGCGCGCGCCTTGGCGCGTTCGAGCGCTTCCTGTGCCCGACGTACTTCCAGGAGGGCCTCCTCCCTCTTCCTTTCTTCTTCGGCGGCCTTTTGTTCGGCGCGCTGCCGCCGGGTCCTCTCGTCCTGGCGTGCGCGCTCTGCCGCGCGGAGTGCTGCACGCTCCTCCGAAAGCAGTCTCTCCCATTCTCCCGCGCGCCGGCGGTATTCCTCGCCGTGCGCCTTGATCCCGGCGCTGTAGCGTTTACACGCCTCGCGCACGGCGCTTGTCGCGTGGAGCGATATCTCGATCGCGTCCATGATGAAGGCGCGATCTCGCTTCCACGCGGTGTCAGCGTTCTCTTCAGGCGTCTGGGTTTCAGCTTTCGACGCGGTGCCCGACGTATCCGACCAGGAAACTGTGTGTGCCGCCTTGGCACTCTTCTCGGCGTTTTCCTGGGCGTGTTGTGGGTTGTCCCCTGTCACCTCTTCTTGCGGCGCCTGCACCGTTGCAGGCGGCGCGTGGGGGCGTCTTAGCGCGATGGTACTTCGCGCCTCGCCTCGACCGGTTTCGGGTGTTGGGGTTGTCCGGGGGACCAGGGCCTCCGCACCCTCGGCGCTCGGCGGCGCCAGATCTTCGGGCTCGTCCGCCCACGGGTCTTCTCCCTCGATGACCTCGCGGATCAGCGCCGAGGAGGTTCCCTCCTCTTGGCGCAGCCGCGCGATACACGCGAGGATCATTGCCTCGAATGTCTGCGGATCCATCTGTAGGGGAGACATAAGAATAGGCATTACTCCGCGTTCGCTTTTTTCGTTCCGCGCGTTCGCAACGGGGATGTCGAAGTCGGCGCGGGGTTCGTTTTCGGCCTATTCTTCGAGCCTTTCGGGCGACCGCGTTTTCTTTTTTCGGGACACGCCTGAGCGGGCGTCGGTGCATTGCTCGCTGCCCTTGTACGCCTAACCGTGTACACCGCTTTTCGTGGGCGTCCTCGCTTCTTCGCGGGTTTGGGGTCGGGAGGGATTACGCGGCTCGCGTTACGCGTGTCTACGCCGGCGTCTATCGTCGACGCATGCTGTCCGCTGACAGTGTTTCGCTCGCGTGGAGTAGTGTCGCGTACTACTCCGCCGTCGCTCGCATCCCTCGGTGGTTGAGCGCTGTCGTCTTCTTCTTCGCCTTCTTCGCCTTCCTGCCGCGACGTGTGGAAGGGCTTCAGTTGCGTGGCGGAGACCAGGTCTACTTCTTGCCCCAGTTCGTCGACTAAGCGGTAGGTGTTGGTCCCTCGCTCCTCTATAATCTTATATGGGCCAACATAAGGCGGCGCTAGCTTTGCAGATCGTTGCTCAGCGCCGGAGGACAACACGTGGTTCCTCTTCATCACGAGGTCTCCTACCTTATACGACGCAGGCCTATGGCGCTTGTCGTAGCGCAGCGCTTGGGCCTTCTGCGCCTCCCTACTGCTCTCGTATGCTCCGTCACGCAGGCGTTGCAGGTCGGTCATTCGATCCTGCCAGTCGCTCAGCGCCTGCTCTTGTAGCGCCTCCTCGGCGGCGAGCTCTTGCTCGCGTCGCGCTGCGAGGGGCGGCCTTGGCTGATTCCCATACATCAGCAAGGCTGGACTTCGACCCGTGGACGCGTGTGGCACGGTGTTGTATCCAAACACGATCTCATTCAGCTTATCATCCCATTCTATGTGCTTCTCCTCGATAAGCGAACGGATCATCACCGTGAGCGTACGGTTCACCCTCTCGACGGGGTTGGCCTGAGGGTGATATGGCGGCGTGACTTCGTGCCGTACACCGCGCCTCGCGAGGTATTCGTCAACGGCCTGATTCTTGAATTCAGTCCCGTTGTCGGAGAGGAATACCTCTGGCGCGCCATAGCGCAAGAATATGCGCTCCTGCAGGTACTTGAGGATCGTCTTGGCGTTCGCTTTCTTGATAGCGACACACTCTATCCACCGAGTGAAGAGATCCTCGAATACTAGGATGTATTCGTTGCCGTGGCCGCTCTTGGGCTTCGGGCCCATTATGTCAGCGGCGACGACTTGCCACGGGCGCGTGATGATGCGCCGCCCCATCAGTCCAGTCGGAGGGCGTTGTTCGACTTTGCATTGCTGACAGACGAAGCATTGTCGAACGTACCTCTCGACGTCGGCGTACATTCCGGGCCAATAATATAGCGCAGCGACGCGGGCGTAGGTCTTTTCACGCCCTAAATGACCGGCTGTGGAGGCGTCGTGACACTCCTGCAGTATTCCCTCTTTCTTCTCGCGAGGAACTACCAGCTTCCAGGCGTCGTCATGTTGCATCGCCGGCGGCAGTTCCTCGTCTGGGCGATAATAGTACAGATTACCCCCAACGTACTTAAATGAGGGATGGTTGGCGGGGTTTTTCTGTACTTCTCGGACCTTCTTCATGTACCACTCGTCGTTAGTGTCCTCTGTCCACCCCAGGGCACTGACTGGCGCTTCCTCGTCCTCGTACATGCGAGAAAGCGCATCGGGAACGGCGTTTAGCGCGCCTTTCCGGTGCTCGACGGTGTACTGGTGGCCTTGCATTTCTAACGCCCATCTTGCTAGGCGTCCGGTCGGGTTATGCAAGTTGCAAAGCCACCGCAGGCTACTGTGGTCCGTGACTACTTTAAATTCGTAGCCTTCGATGTACGGAGGGAACTTCCGTATCGCCCAGATAACAGCTAAGCACTCGCGTTCGGTGACACTATAATTCCGCTCAGCCTGCGTCATCGTCCGGCTGGCGAACTCGAGCACGCGTTCCTCGCCGTTCACTATTTGATAAAGAACGGCGCCGAGCCCTGTGTCACTGGCGTCAGTTTGTAGCACGAACTGCGCCTCGCGATCTGGGCGATGGAGGATTGGCGCCGACGCCATAAGCGCTTTGACCTGTTCAAAGGCCAGCTGCTGCTCCTCCTTCCACTCATATTTGCGACCCTTCTTGGTCAGCTGGTGGAGTGGTTCGGCGATCGTGGCGAATTCTTGGAGGAATTTACGATACCACGATGCCATGCCCAGGAATCGTCGTAGCTGTTTTAAATTCTTCGGCGCTGGATACGCCATAATAGGCGCTATCTTCGCCGGGTCTGGCCTAAATCCGTCGTGATTAACCAGGACGCCGAGATATTTAACCTCTTCGCTACAGAAGACGCTTTTCTCCCGGTTAATCGTCAACCCTGCCTCGTTGATGCGCGCCAGCACGCGGCCCAAGTACTCGACGTGCTCATCAAACGTCTCCGTTGCGACGATAACGTCGTCTAGGTAGGAGTAGGCGCATAGGGTTGCAGTTCGGGGCCGATGACTTCATCAATCATGCGCTGGAACGTAGCGCCTGCGTATGCCAACCCAAATGGCATACGCTTGAACTGAAACAGTCCAAGTCCCGGCACCGTGAACGCTGTCAGCGGCCTGGCTTCAGGCTTCAGCGGGATTTGGTGATAGACGCTGCTGAGATCTAGCGTAGAGATATACTTCGCCTTCCGGAGTTTGCGAAGGATATCGTCCATGTTGGGCAGTGGATACGCGTCTGATCTCGACAGCGCGTTAACTCGTCGGAAGTCGACGCAAAAGCGGTATTGGCCGTTCGCTTTGCGCACCATCACCACTGGGCTTGACCAGCCACTGTGTGAGTACTCGATCACACCGGCCTCGAGTAACTCACGCACCTGTCGGTGCATCTCCTCTTCTATCTTCTGGGAAACCGGAAAATACTTCTGCTTGACCGGCCTCGCGGATCCTACGTCGATCCCGTGCTCGATCAAGTGGGTGCAGCCGATCTTCTTGTTGGATTTCGGGATCATCTGATCGAGGAGTTGCCGAATGCGCGCGTGTTCTGCCTCGCCGACACGCGCTAATCCAACTGCGGCTATATCCAAGACTCCTGAAGCGCTGATCGATGCGACTTGCAAAGGCACTATCTTGCGCTCCTTCTTGAGATATAGCAAATTTTCGTTAGGGTCGTGGATCGCGTTGAACAACCGACCGAAATTCGTGCCCACTAGGCACTCGTTCAACGCGTCGGGCATAATAGCCACGGTGACTTCGCGTCGCACTCCCGCAACGTCGACCGGGAGATCCACGTACCCGACGATCGGCGACGTCTGGCCGTTGGCGCATTGGGCCTTTCGCCCGTTGCACGGCCGCATCGAGCGACCACAAGCGCTGGCAATCTGTAGCCCTAGTGAACCCATCACTGTCAGGGCCGCGCCTGGGTCGTAGAGTGCTCGCACTCTAAATCCCCCGATGCCTAATTGCACCCACCACCGCGACTCGTCGTCGTTAGGTGGTGTCTCTGGAGGTTTTGGGGGCGTCTCTAAAATGGCGATCATCTGATCGAAGTCATTGGGTGAGGTCGCGCGCGGTATAGGGTCTTCGCGCGCCGCTTCTAGAGGGGTAGCGACCTCACCTACGCCCCGGTCCTCCCGTTTCCCTGGCCATTAGGGCAATTAGCAGCGAAATGCCCTAGCTGCTGGCAATTAAAGCATTGCGCCTCCGGATACCCGACCGGAGGGTTGCTTGGTCTCGGCTGTTGCTGCTGCTGCGGCGGCTGATACTGCTGCCGCTGCTGTCGTGGGTATCGCTGCTGTTGTGGCGGACGCTGTGATTGCTGTTGCAGCTGCTGTTGCTGCTGTGGCGGCTGATTACCTCCACTCTGTTGGGGGTAGCCGCGATTCTGGCCGCCGCCGCGTCCGCCGCGCCGTCCCCGGAAGGCCTGACCGCCTCCTCGGTTCGACGCTTGACCTTGCTGGCCGTCCCCTTGGCGTCCTCCTCCATTCTGTGCGGGGTTGCTTTTCTTCCCCGCGCCGAAGTCTTTTGTGACGTAGGCCAGTTTGCTGTCTATCAGCTTCCCTATCGCAGCCAGAGATAGGGGTTCTTCGGCTGGCGCCGTCTCTACTGCGGCGATCTTCGCTGCTGGCGCCGAACTCTTCCCCTTATACGCCAGTTCGGGGAGCATGGAGGATGCGGGCGCTGGGGGTGCCCGATACGAGGCTTCGCACTCGATGGCGGCCTCGATACCTGCGGCGGCGTCAAGGAGTTCCTCGACCGTTTTAAACTCCGGCCGCTTCAGGACTCGCTTGATTGATGGGAGCATGTTATGATATAACATGTCCAACTGCTGGCTTATGTCGAGCCTAGGAGTCATACGCCGCAGGATTCCCTGCAGGCTGTTAATGTACTCCCGCACTGGCTCGTCTGGGCCTTGTGTACGGGCGTGGGCCTCCGCCTGGAGCCGCTGCTGGTAACCCTGCGTCTTGCCGTACCAGCGTTTCAAGCACTCCTTGAAATCGGTCCAGCTGTTCCAGTCGCCTTGGTCTGTAAGGCGATTCTGCAGCCATTCATAGGCGTTTCCCTCGAGCACTTCTTGCAGCGCGGCTAACATCTCTTCATCGGTGAGATTATCGAGTCTGCGCCTGCCTTCCATCCTCTGGATGAAGTGCTCGACACTTACGGAGCCATCGCCCTTGAACTTCATGCCCCATTTGTTGACCGTACTCCCGACGGACCGATTGGCCCGACGGTTCATCGAACCATCGCTGGCGCTCACGCCACTGGGCTCGAGGTTGCGAGGGCCGCTACCCCCCCCAGCGCCAGCGTATGGTGGAAACGATTGCGCCGTGTGATTGGGCATCACTTGCTCACTGCGGCGTGCGTTCGAGGCGACATCCTCTGCGAAGCTGCTGTGCGTCATCATGACACCTGAATCAATAAATAAATTAATTTCTGCTGAGATTCCAAATAATTCTAATAAAGATTTACATAAATTAGTAATTAAACACATGTTACATGGACCACACACAAATACATCTCCTTGTGCAAAAAAAAAAATAGTAAAACCAAAACTACTTGCGATAACAATTTTTGCAAAAAAATTTGCATCAGCACAACTTGTCAGAAAAATTTTCCGAAAGAATTTTGCGAAAATACAACTTTTGAAAAAAACGGTTATCCATTATATAGTAGACGAGATAATACATCTGAAAATCATACGTATTCCACAAAAAAAGTATAAAGAAATTATTCCAGTTGATAACCGTATGGTGGTTCCTTACAATAGCTTTCTACTGCAAAAGTATAGATGTCACATAAATGTAGAATATTGTGCATCAATTCTTAGTATTAAATATATATTGTAACGGGGCGTTTTTATGCCGATGCGACGGCTCCAACGCTGCGCCGGAGGCTCGACTCCGGCGAGAAGATTCACCTTTTCCCGTTCAACGGAGAGATACTCTCCTTGATGCGACGGCGATTGCCTGCGCCGTCGCTTGTGCAGCCTACCGCTGCTGTGTCGCCGTGACACGCTGCTCGGCTAGCCAGCTACTCTGTAAATCGCGAAGCACGCGATTTACCCGCGGAGGCTGTCGGGGTACTCGGGAATGAGAGGACGTTGGGAGCGAACGAAAAGTAAACACTTGGATACAAGAGAAAGTCTGTTTATTCGAGTTCGAATTACACGAGCTAACAACCGTGATATCTGTAGCATACGCGCGACGCGAGAAGGCAGATACGCACGCTGAAAATAACTCGCTCGCGGCGAGTTCGATCGCAATAATAATTGACGCGTGACAAAGGATAATCGTACTTACAATTTCGCTAAGCGCCGCTCCTGCGTGGTGCGGCGCGCGCAAAAATGGCGGGAGCGTCCTCCCTCAGTTACGCTGCGTGGACGGCGAGTCGGTGGCGTACCGACAGGTTCGTCGATGCTCGCTGGATCACTCCACTCGCACGCTCGCCTTCACTTGCTACTCCACAGGTACACACGCGCACAGCGGAGGCACAGTAGGTCGCGTTCGCGCAGTATCGCAAGGTCGATAAAATCCGAGCACGTGTTGCTGCTCTCGAGGCCGGAAGCTATCTGTCAATCGCGCACGCGTCGCGTCGCGAGCGCCACGCACGGCGTCTGCGCGCTGAACCGCGGCGACTCTGCGCATGACCTTGCGCGCGCGATTCAAATCGCTGGATCGCTTACAATATTTAATTACATACATAAGGGTAGAGATAGAGCATTATGCAAAATTAAAAAAATAGAGAATAAAGAAAATGATGAAACAGGTGCTATAATTCATGATGAAATTACTCATTTTATTGATGGAAGGTATTTGAGCGGAATGGAAGCAGCTTGGCGACTACAAGAATTTCCATTATGTGGTAGAAGCCATACTGTTACACGTTTACATTACGCAACACGGAAAAAACTTTAACAGCATGGTTTAAATTAAATAAAATGGATGATTTTGCAAAAAATATTAAATATGTTCAAATTCCGCAATATTACAGATTTGATCAAAAAACAGAATCTTGGATAAAACGATCGCGTAATTATAAATATAGCGCCATCGTACAATTAAATGTTGTATGTCCAAAAGATAGTGAAAGGTTTTGTCTAAAGTTGATTCTAAACCGAATGAAAGATGCTACTTCTTTTGAAGATTTACGAGCTTATGATAATACACTGTATCAAACTTATAAAGAAGCAGCACTTGCTACGGGTTTATTAGCTGATGACTCTTGTGTTTATAATATTTTTCAAGAGGCCTGCCAAATAATGTTGCCTTTTCAATTACGTAAATTTTTCGCTTGGTTTATATTAGCAGAAAACATTCAAGGAAATACAATTTGGAATACGTTTAAACATTTTTTCACTGAAGATTTTATAGAAAATGTTACGTTTGAATGAGCGCAACCCACCAATATACTTATTCTTATTCGAGTTCCTATCTTCTGTTATTATTTATTTAAATTTACAAGGAAATCCCTTTTGGTTACCGCAGATGCGTTCACTGCCTTCCGGGACAGGAAGCCGGATAACGAAATCACTTAGACGGGGTTAAGTTTTAAAACAGCTACTATAATGTATTTCACTATAATATATTTCACTCACTAGAGAAACATAAAAGTACCTTGTAGTGTGTATCTGTGTGAGGGTATATGCGTGTACAGGCGTATATATCCGTCGATCCTCTTCTGATGACAGCTGTCGGTTCGTAGCGCCTCCAAGCCGTGTGTCGGTGGTTAGTGCAGCAGGCTGTGGATGCGTTGGGGAGCAGCGGCTTGTCGATTCTTGTGGGTCAGGTGCAGACAGTCAGACGCTGTATGCGACTGGTTTTCTTCCAGGGTGTCAGCGAGCGGAGTCCGGTGTATCGACTAAATTCGTTTTTACACTTTGAAAAATAGACTGTAGTCAACTAGACTGGTATTGTGAACTAGCAGAGTAGCGTTCTCTTGGTCTGATCTGGCGACTTGACGACTGACTGTATACTGAACTGAACTGCTTATTTTACTGAACTGCTTTGGCTACTGCTCCTATACTGCTCGTTTTACTGAACTCAACGGTACTGAACTGAACTGACTGTATGCTCTTTGCTCCCGGGCTTTATATACTAGTTTCACGTACTCTTCCTCATTCCATATTTGGAGTGGATAATTTAAAATATTCTTTTAATATCTAGCTTTCATAGAGTCATGACAGGTCAAATCATAAACTCTTAGTTTTATTACTCCCAAATTTGGAGAATCGACCTCGTGACTAGCTCTCCTGCTGTTCTTCTTTGCTTGCTCTCTCGTTGTGCGCTTGAGATTGTTTAAATAGTTTTGATTTGGAAAGGTAGCGTAGCTGGAATATTTTTGTCATCGCTTTGCTCTCGTTCGGACATTTTCGTGTGAATCACTAATCTTCTCTTTTTAGTATGGTGCAGCGTATTTCATTTTTATTAACACTCGTCGTTGACAAGTGTCGTTATTTGTATCTGGTTTGTTTTATTGATTGGCTTTTCTGTTCTGATGTCAGTGTCGTTTCCTAGAAGTTACTATTCTTGCGGAGGTTGGCGTACATACGCAGTGACTATGACTTATTGTCTATTTCGAAATAGTACTGCTCTTTTTCTCGGCGGGCGACAGCTGCGATGTTATGTTTAGTTAATGCGTAATGGAATTGAGGATTCCATTACAAAAATAAAGAAAATAATGTTTTATCTCACATTTAAAGTATATTAGAAACAGAAGAAACAAGTTGTAAGGATTTTAGTTTACCAGAACCTGCTAATCTTATTGTTAATGATGACATGTCTTCTGAAAATCTATTGCATAGTGCCACTATTTTTCAACAAATGGTAAATCAATTAAATGAAGATCAACACTCTATTTTCACAGAACTCATTAACACCAAAACTAAAATTTATTTTTTTGATGGTCCTGGAGGCTCAGGAAAAACTTTCTTATATAAAACTTGAATAACCTATTATATTTCATTAAACAAACAAATCTTATCAATGGCTTGGACTGGTATTGCTTCTATATTATTACCAAAAGGAATGACAAGTCATAGAACGTTTAGATTACCTTTGGATTTAGATAATGTAGCTACTGCTTTTTTTAAATTAGAATCAGATAAAAAAAATTAAGGTTGTCTGATTTAATTATTTGGGATGAATCATCTTTGATTACGAAGAAAGCTTCAGAAATTATAGATCAAACCTTGCAAGATGTATGCTGCAATAAAATACCTTTTGGAGGAAAACTAATTGTATTAGAAGGTAATTTTAGACAAATTCTTCCAGTAATTAAACATGGTTATAGAAATTCTATTGTTGAGGAAAAAATTAAATATTCCAAATTATGGCCTCTTTTTAAAGTTTTAAAATTAAAAAAAAAATTCGTTCTAATGATAAAGAATTCTCATCATTATTATTATAATTAGGAGAAGGTAAAATTAATCCTTTCAAAATACCTCAACTTTGAAAAACTGATAATGTTTGTGACGAAATTTATAGCAATATTAATCAAAACATTTCCATAAATTCTGTAATTCTAGCTCCTCATAATGAAGATGTTAAAATCATTAATGATAAATACTAAAAATGTTATATGGTGATTCATGGACATATTATAGCATAGATTACGCAACACATAAGGGTGTAGATCAAACAGACGAAAATATACATCTAAATTAACCAATTGAAATGTTAAATGAAATCAGAGGACTTCCACCTCATAAATTGGACTTAAAAATAAATGCAACAGTTATGTTAATTCGAAATTTGAGTACAATAGATGGTCTATGCGATGGAACTCGTTTAAAAATTAGTAAATTATATCAATACAATATTGAAGCAGAAATAATTACAGGAGAGAATATTGGAAATAAATGAATCTCAACGACAAAGTTTTGATTCTTTAGACATTTTTCTCAGACGGCCATTATTTTCCCATGGTCAATTGTATGTAGCTTTATCTAGATGCAGAAATCCTAATAAAATATTTATTCAAAATGAATTAGAAGATTCTTGAAAAATCCATAATATTGTGTGGAGTGAGATTTTTAAAGATCAAATTTAAAATATATGCGAATTTATTATAACTATATTTTTTTAGACATTTATTATTTCATCATATTATTTCAATTTATTAATTAAAATTATAAAAAATTGTATTATTATTTATTATTTTTTATTTAATAAAATTTAAGTTACTAAAATTTTTCTTTTTGAATTTTTTAAAGAAATTTATTGGACACAATAAAAACAGAAAGAGACAGAACAAGCATACAAATAATCATGGAGTTATAAAACAAATTAATTTGATATTTTTATAGGCCATGATGTAATAATACTTATTGATAATTAATGATTATTTGTATACTTTTACATGAAAAAAGTTCAATTCAGATATTATCGCGTTTAAAAATTATATTTTGAACAGGTTAATAATTCATAAATATATATGTATATTTGTAAATTAATATCGGAACACCTGAAAACTATTTTCAATTAAAGTGTTTCTGTCCGGATAAAGGATAGTATAAGGTGTAGTTTTACGGAAGGAGGATATGGTATTAATTCATTAAATTACTGTGGTTATATGGCTCTACGCGATGATTCCACATTTTTTTTAGATTATTGTATAAAAATTTTAATGAATAAAAACAAATCTGTTTTAATAATTTCATTTTTAATTGCATTACAAAAAACATTAGAAAAATTAATTTTTTACGATATTTAACATAATTTTATATAATTTCATCATGTTAAGAAATTATATGAAATTATGGGTAATTTTTATACAATAAAATAAAATAGAAAAATCAACGCACCTGAAGTACATAGCAACGAAATAGCCGTCTCGTGCAAATACACATAGAAACTTAGCCACACGCACATCGATACGGGGCCGAACACAAGAAACAGAAAGGCGGACCCGCACGAACAGAAAGGCGAGTTCGCACGAAGCGGAGCAAGCGCGCGCACACACAGCGACACACAGACGACAGCCCCGTATGCACAACGGCTGGCTATATAACACCAGCCGCCGGACTAGGTGCGCAGTTCAGCTCGAGCGTTCAGTCTGGGCAGAGCCGTGCGCACACAACACTGCACAGAAAGGACCAGCAAGAACAATCTGTAGACCTGCTGTCTCGTGAGCACCCATGACGGTGATTCTGCGCCGACCGACCACACTCCTGATTACCACCGTGTGCACACAGGGTAACCAGGAGACCCAGGAGACAGCGAGACGACCTCCTCGTGAGCACACGTGGGCGCCGTCTCTAGGTCTCACCGACCGTACACCACACCAGACCGTAGTCTGCCTTACCTCTGTGAGCACACAGGGTAAGGGAAACTCCGAGTCAAAGGAGCTAGGAGCCACACCAAGTCGTGCGCACACGTCTTGGTGAGACACCGCCACTCGCATTACACCGTAAGCACTATAGTCCCTTTTTCACTGTGCGCACAGAGGACAAAGGGAATACGGAGCCCACGAAAACGACGGGTTGTGCAGTCGTGAGCACACGTCTCCACACCACCCGGCGATACACAGCCACCGCCTACCGTACCAGACACCGCTGTACACACACAGGGTGGTCAGGAACCGTAGTACCGAAAGCATCTAGAACCAGCCGTACACGCACGTCTCCGCTGCCGACAGATGAACCGCTAATCAATACACACACGCCCACACCTGCACCGCTTCGTACCGTACCGACGATATTGTAAAGCTATTCCGTACCAAGACTTTGTAACCGTATTGTAAAGTATTGTTAACGAAATCTTTCTAAACCACTCGCGTTGGTTTCTCTATTTCAGATCGGAGAGAACATCTAAACTCCACATGTAGAATAAGTCGTATAAATATATGATAAATTGGCTGCAGATAAGCCTTATTATTTTCCATTTCTCCATTCCGAATCCTGGTTTCGACTGAGACATTCGGCATAGGGGGAACGCAACCGTTACAACATTATTATTATTACATAATTCTAATGATGTGCTTCTGACAGTACCCCTTGGGTGGTGTGGAAAACTTTTAGAATTCATTAATTCACTCTTTCGCCTTTAACTTAATACATATCATCAATCATCTTATAAAGTTCTTTTTTGTCTCGATTAAGTGCACTTTAATTTCCATTAAAGTATTATTACAATCGATTACTGAAATATCCTCACAACTTTTGACTTTTTTCAAACCATATTATTTCAATTTATTAATTAAAATTATAAAAAATCGTATTATTATTTATTATTTTTGGTGGAGGGGGTAGAGAGGGGGTGGAGGGAAGTGGAGGAGAGGTGGAGGAAAGTGGAGGGAAAGTGGAGGGGAAGTGGAGGGGGTGGATGGGATTTCAAGTTAGAATCACGCTTACAACGATATATATAATAAGAAGATATATATATATATATATATATATATATATATATATATATATATATATTGTAACGCCACACTTTGTGTGTGTTACATAGCAGAGCAGGATGCGATGGTGCAACCACCAGTCCTGCTCATGCTGATAGAGAAAAACTTAACTAGCGAACAGTGTGCATAGATTTAGGAAAGGCTCTATGCAGCCAATGCGACAAAACCTCCCCAACACCTAACCCCTCACATGCTAAATCCTACCTAACTAAAATATATCTACCTAAGCTACCCTATCCCCTCACATGCTACCCTACGCTATACCCATATTCCCCTTTAAACGTTGTTGGGAGGCCAGTCACCATCCCAACTAGTCTCCTGTAAATAGAAAAGATATTAATAACATATCAGAAGAGAGAGAAATAGTTAGTGCAGTGCAACGATACAGACTGACTTACCACGACTCCTAGGCAGCTCCTATAAAGAAGAAAAGATTAGTACAGGATAACCACGATGAACTATAGGAATGAAATGTAACTGCTACTGCTCAAGGAGTCACCATCGAATTACGCTGCTTCACTGGACGTCCTGACAGAAGAAGGGAACAGCAGGCACCAGATATCCTAGAAGCAAACAGTCACTACACAATAAACTGGCAGAGGCGTACAGTCAACACACATAGGTATCATAACCCTATGTATGCACTTGCCAGACCATAAGTTCCACTGGAATCTTCGAACACTGTGTTCAGGAACGTCGAGAAGGAGACGGGACGGCCAACTCACAGCACTAGTAACAGGAACAGCTGACAGGTCGTAGTTCCACTGCATCAGATGGAAGCCGCACCGGTACACACTCGCCGCACTGTACGTCGTAGGTCATGCTGTAGCAGCATTCCCGCTCTCGGTCGCTCTCTCTCACGCACATACCTAAAGTCCCTTCCCCGTCACGTGACTGGCCCTCTCAGCGCCTCGATGGCTGATAAGGGAACTATGCAATCGAGCCTCGCCGCTGCCGAATCCCCATAGCCTCGTTCATTCTGTTCCGGCACTTGGTAGAACTGACTTGAAATCGCACTGGACTCACTCGATCACTCTGTTCCGGGATAGCATTCAGATTACTTCGCTTTGACATCGCACTCGACATACTTTTTCGGAATCAGCTCGCTAGAGATACAGCATCGCCATTAGCAATCATCCGTGTACTTAGCTATTATCGAAACCTTGTATCGCACACCGAGAGCAACCAAGCTACGTTTGGAAAAGGGAGAGCATCCTGTTGGAACATCGAGACTGCGAATTGTAAGTCATACTTAATCATTGTGCGATACCACGCGCGTAGTAAAACTTGTTCGAATTCGAATCTCCGGGTTATTCAATTGTATTCGTGCTACAACTGTAGCTGGCGCCCAACTAGAGTTAATATAATTATGTATATAGACTCAATGGATGAAAATATATTATGCACATAAGTAATTAGTGTTCTAAATTTATATATCATATTTATACCCAATTAATTGCTCGACATTACAACAAATTATGTTAAAGTCTGCCAGAATGCAGCGCGCATATTCCACTGCATTGACGGAATATGCGTCATAAAATATAGATATATATTGAAACACTCTCGTCTTTTTTATGTATTTTTGTTGGTCCGGGATGCCTGGTATTGAATTAAAACTATTTGATTTTTTAAGATTTTTGTTTGTTAAAAATTATATGTGTTTCGTAATTTATTGCCATAATATATTAAATACTACTCCATACCTGGAATAGAACTATGTTTTCATTTCTATTTTAATTAGAATTTCTTTGAAATAAACAGCAAAGTTCGAAATAATATTCTTTATCCAAAGTTTCTAAGAAGACTTACTGCCTCCCAGACATTTTGATATTAAATAAAAATGATTGTGCAGTTATCCTTCAAAAAGAACTTATGTAAAGCCTCTTCAGACATATTACACTGGCTGTACAAGAAAATACAAGAAAAATAATATATAAATACTAGTCTAAAGCGCTCGCTTCGCTCGCGATCTGCATACATAGTCAATAGAATATTTTAGTATTCAACGAATTATAAAATATTAAAATACCTTGCTAATATATTATTTTGAAATACACTAATAATAAGATGATAACCATGTTATATAAAGAGTTGATGTAAGTCGATAAACAAATTATTGACATAAATAGTGCGATAATCTTAATTGCATTCTTTGCATTATGATTTATTAAAAGTTTATATAGTTCGATAAAGATCTATATAGTTCGATATTTATTGATAAATCTCTAAAATTAATGCTGAAATGGATAAATTTTAGAATAATTTAATTATTAGAGATTTATAGTAAAACCGCTGCCAATTCATTGGCACGTAGCTTCCTCGAAACTAATCTATTGTTCCTTGTTCGTATGTATCGTTCAAGTATATTAATTTAATAATGCATTTCTTTTTCTCCGGATCTTCTTAATAAAATGAATTACAATTTGTATCGCAAATAGACCTCATAACCTCATAAAACCATGAATTTTGTCAAAATATTCTGAGTTTTCGTTAGCGAGTTATAAGATTTAACAAAAATAATAATTTTCAGTTACACAGGGTATACAGGGTGAGAGACAAAGAATTTGTATTTTAATATTTTTTCAACTAATCGTTTTCATAAGCTGCGAAAAGAACTTAGCCGAGGTAATCAACAGATCTATCTTTTCCCAAAATTTCAACTGCAATAAGGCCTTTCCACGCCCGTAATTGAGACTCAAAAAAACTCATTTTTATCAGTTTTCGATTTATTACTATAAAAATAAGTAGTCAAATCACTTGAAATTTTAATGGAATATAGTTTGACACGTAACCCTCTTAAGTGACGTCCAGTCACTTATATAAAATAAGTTTGTAAGTTCTTCGCACGCACACAGCTATACACCTGTGGGAGAACTCAACTTACTAAATTGCTCCTGATTGTCGTGGCGTTTTATTTTTCTCTCTCTTCCTTTTAAAAACAATGGAACGAAGATTTCCCTTACCTTGTCTTGGTGGCAGATAATAAAGCTTCTTTTCTCTCGCAAATATATTTCTCGTTCTCTGGTCAGGGTCCCCTTTTTGGACTTTAGAATTTGGACGTGAAATTTGAATTAAATTTAAAAGCACTTAAATATTCTAATTTGAGAGCTCGTTTATTGATGACTCAATTAAATATGACAAAACTAAGTTTCAATTTGTAATTGATAAATTAATAAGTGAAATAAAAACAACAAATCAAATTAACAAAATTAAATTAAAAAATTGTATGTCCGCTCGGCAGCTTTGCTCTAGTCCGAGTGCTGCAAGGTAGCGTGGCTTGGGGACGCTCGGAAGTGTTTCCGGACCTCCCACGCTTTGGTGAGTTTTTCCTCCCCTTAACTACGTCGCTGTTTCGGCACTTGTTGCACTCATTAGGTCTTACGGGGCCTAGCAACTGCACAAGCCCCCAAACTGCAGCGTAACTTTGCACACGCGGTCTCGAGCAGCGGAGGGGAAATTGTTTAGGTCAGCGAGATTCTTAGCTACCTGATACTTTTGTGGCCTTGAGTCTCGCTGTACCTTTTATGTGTAAAACTTTCCCAATTTTATATTCGAAATAATATATATTCTTCGAATATAATTACAGGAAAGTTGTCACATAACAAACCCATTAACATATTTTTTTTTCGTGAGGTTATGATGTTTAGTTTCAAAGAGACCGGTCAATCTCAAGGACCAAACGAGAAAAAATAGATAATTTTATTATCTTTTAAATGCATTTTAATTGAATTGCTTATAACAATGAAATGATTGAAAAGAAGGAGAATGATGTTTTTCAAAATTCAAAAAATGGCCATAAAAAGAAAGTATCCGTACCCGAATTCAGAATCCAAAAATAGATATGCATGTCAAATTTGATTGATATTGACTGAGTAGTTTCAGAAATATCACGGTATACATACACACACACACATACATCCGTACGGATATCCATACGAACATTTCCTAAAAACACGTAATTCGAACTTCTAAGATCTAAAAACATATTTCTATAAAGTTTAGCGAAACCTAAAATTTTACTGTTACAAAGCTTCCTCTAGGAGGAAGCAATATACTATAACATTTTATTTTTGTTTGGCGTGCGTGGTTGCATGGATCGCGGGATCACTATTATCATTATTTTCTATATTTCTCTTCTTTTTCTCTCTTTTCTTTTTCTCCCCTTCTTTTCTTATATTTCTATTTTTCAATGTTTCAAGTGCCTTATAGTTTCGCCCGCGTAAAATGTGTGAGATGCGATATCTCACGCAATTGAATGTTGTTTTAAAATGAGAGCACAATTTGTTCGATTTTATGTATTTTTACGTGTATTTCTAATAAAAATTTTGGTGTTACACGATTATCTCTGAGAATTTTTAGTCAATCAGGCTAAAAATTTTTGTGGAAACTCCCCTTATCACTAGCACCTCATGGTTCTATTTTTAGCCTGATCTCGAATATATATGCAGAATGCGGGCACCTTCAAAAATCGTCAAAAACGGGTTTTTGACTGTAACTCGAATTCTAAGCATTCTACAAAAAAAAGTTAAATGGAAAAGTTGTAGATCTTTGGAAAATACAACTTTTTTCGATTGACACCTAAACATGAAAATGCTTTCGACTCGAGTTAACAGCCCAAAATCGTTTTTTTAAAGGAATAAATCAGTTATTTATCATAAAACTTTTATCATATACATTTTACATTAAAACTTTAAATGTAAAAGTTGTAGATATTTTGGAAACACAACTTTTTACCGTGACAAGAATTTTTTCAAAACACTTTTAGACAAACAACAACCCTAAAAGCGATTTTTTGATACATAAATTCAATAACAACTTCGGTACAACATGCTCCATTTAACCCGAAATTTTTTTAGGAATTTTCCCATATTTTTACAAGCTTAGACTTATATTTTGGCCTTCATTCCGTACATAAATACAAGATTAAGCTGTGACCAACGCAACACATTTATAACCAGAAATATACAAACATTGCCATCATAAAATTGTATTTATTTTATTATATTTATATTTGATTTTATTTTTATTAAAATTAAAGCACTTATCAATTTAAATTCTAACTTTGTGTTTTCAATTGTCTCATTATGAACATAAAATATAAACGTTAAATAACGAGCAAGAAGCGCGAGTGTCAGCAGTCGTGCATTAGACACAAAACGCGTTGCAAGGCGGCAAGCCACCACGGACGCCAGGCCGCGCGTGGCGCGCTAGTTTCAAACATAAATTGCAGAAGAATGCATAATTTTAATATTGCGAATATACTATGGTATAATTATATATTTTATTATACAATATAAAAATAACAAATTTTAAAATATAATTTTTCAAATCTTATTATGTACGGTGATTAAACAAAATAACTTTGAATTACGCGCCATAATACGATCATAGGTCCAACGTTAGGATGCCTTTATTACATCTTTAGATTACTTTCAAGTAATTTTAATCATGAAACCGCCACCATATTGTGACGCATGATTCAAAATTATTTTGTCTGATCATTGTACATTGTGCGAAGATATGGCGAGGAACTCATTGACCAAATTCCTCATGGCTGTCAGAAAACCGATATCTGACAGAGGGCCCTTACATGATAGAAGGAACAGGAACAGATATAAGATTTAACATGGATTAGTATATCTATATATATGAAGAACAGCGCGCTGTTCTCTGTATCTGTTCCTGTTCCTCATATGTATAGTTAGGGCCCCCGCACGCTAAAAACTGTACTTTGAGGGAATAAAAAACAATGAGAAATAAGGAGGATAAGGCGGAATAAGTTACTTGTTCCCCTTGTTCCCGCTTATTTCCAAGCTCGGTGTAAGCTAACCTGCAGGAAATTGTTTATAAAGAAACTAATTAAAATTGAATTAAGTAAATTAAACATAATTTTTTTAATAAATTAAACAAAATCTATATGATAAGTAACTTTATAATTAATTTAATTGATTTTATCAAACAACAGGATAAATACTACTGCTTTCCATATTTATTTATTTTTTAATTGAAAAATATAAACCAATACAGTTTACAATCAGAGTTTAGAGAAATTGTCTATGCTTGAAAATATTAATAAAATAAATATTAAAAGTGTACGATATACTCAAGGGTACACGTATCCTCTTATTTGAAGAAATCAATTAAATTAGTTATAAAATTACTCATCATATCACGAGACATGTATATTTTATTCAATTAAAAAAAAATGAAGTTTAATTTACTTAAGTTAATTTCAATTAATTTCTTGATAAATAATCTCCTACAGGTTAGGTTTCGTCAAGCTTGGAAATAAGCGGGAACAAAAGGGAAATAAATAACTTGTTCCGCCTTATTTCCTCTTATTCCTCCTTATTTCTTATTCCTCTGAAGTTAAGATTTTAGTGTGCGGGCGCCCTTATAAGAAACCATATTAAATCAACGAGGAATACGGAAGAACAGCAGCGTGTCTGTTCCTTCATATGCTTCCGTGTTCCTCCGTGTATCTCGTTATGTTTATTGACATGCATATTGCGGTTGCTCAGACTGTCAAAAATTATTTAAATTCACTAAATTTTTAAACAAATTATGACACAATTGTCATTTGTGCGTTTACAAAATTAGAAAGTTAAACAGAATTTGCCATTAAGCATATATATTAACTCCTAGTTATGGAGGTTAATTTATTACTTGCATTGCACTTTCCGATTATTGTAAGCACAAACGACAATTATTTAATAATTTCTTTTGAAAATTATGGATTTTTCGTATATTTTAATGGGCTGAGCGACCGTGACATGCATGTAAATAAACACAACGAGACACACGGAGGAACACAGAGGCACATGAAGAAACAGAAACGCTGTTTCTTCCTTCATATTCCTGGCTCTGCCTTCATTCCTTTTTACGTGTGATAGCCCTAACGGTCCATAACCGCTTTAACCTTGTTTTGGAAGCGCAATTAATATAAAACTTACTGCCATATTATGACGCGAGATTCAAAGTTATTTTGTTTTGGCAGTGTACTTTATTATTAGTTACTTTGAACACATAGACATCGTTTTTGTAATATTTATACTTACTAGAAAATATTCGCGCGCCGCACATTTTTTTTCGTATTTTCTCAATTATTAATTTTTAAGATTAGTCAAAGAACGAATAGAAAATGATAACCATATCTTGATAGTAGCATATTATTAATATGAAATAAATTTATTACAAGTGCAAACGAACGATATACAAAGAACATCTTACTCAATTAATTTATGAATTTTATATAAACTGTTGTAGGAGTCCGACAGGGCCATTGGCAGTGTCAGACGCGTAGTAAGGGGGTGTGCATGATACGCAGTTTTTCTCGTTAATAGGAAGGGTAAAAATAGAAAGAGGAATATAGAGTGAAAGAGGAGAGAAAGGTGAGCAAAATAGGATAATAGGAAAGGAAAGGGCGAGAAAGGGAGAAGGGAGAGAAGGGAGAGAAGGAGAAAGTGCAAGGAGGAGATAAGGAAAGGTGGAAAAGGACGGAGATAGAGGAGAGAGCGGCAAAGCCGCTGGCCATGAACTACAGAGAAGAAGAGACAGCAGAGGTGACTATAGGGGAATCAGGAACAGAGGAACGAAGAGGAACAGGAATTTAAGACTGTTTTTGTGTATCGTTAAATAAATTCAACTAGACGCCGTGTTGTTAGTACTGATGTTGTTTATTGAATGTAACAGATTATAAATGAGGATGAATAAGAGCTGGTGAACAACTATTTTAACTTTGTTAATACAGAGATGTCGGTGACGCGAATAAAAATTACGTGAGACTAACAGACCCGAAACGCGCCAGTACAATTATCGGCTCGGTACTCGTTCGGATCTTTCTCGCTTGGTTGCACGAGTAGTTCTGATTTCTGCTGTGTCTCTCAGGAATCAAGTTAACTTGGGAGAACAGCACCTCCCTCTGGTGGAGGGTATCTTTCTCTCCTTCTATCAAAAAATTGGCGTGGCCAATTTTTGTAAGGAGATATTCTATTGGTTGAAACCCCCTCCCGTCGGTCAAGGCGGAGCCTCCAGCGAGGGTCAGGTTTATGGCCCTAGCGGCGGACAAGCCCAAATGGGTCTGGCGCTGAGCACGAGAGCTCTACCGGGGACGGGATTATCGACCCTCGATCGGCACCTAATGTTTTTTACCTGCGCGAGGTTACAACCGGAGGATAATGATTCTTTATTGTGCCGAGACGGGTTCCGGGTTTCCCCATTCCTTTACAGTTATTGGTCTGAGACGACGGCGGGATTTTCCAGTTCTTTTATATTTATTGGTCCGCGCCGACGGCGGGGTTTTCCAATCCTTGAGAGCTAAATTTGGACACGCTCGCCCTAATGAATGCAGCGTAAAAATATATGAGCTTAAACATTCCGTCCGCCTTGAAAGAATATCTTTCAACCCGGGTAATAATCCATCTAGCATATAACTACATCTATAACTAAATACATGAGATTGAAGATGTTTCATAGCCTAATACAAAATGATTAACGCATGGTAAAATGCTGTTACAATTATTAGTATCCTAAAATTTACAGAGTATTCTTATCATAAAGTATTTAACTTAGTTCTACACTTAAATTTACTAGTTTACTAAATTTAGACTGAATCGCTAGAGTCTTCTTTTGATGCAGGGCCTCCTTGTTCTTCGTATTCTTGAAGTGGCAATTTGCAAATTTTCGATATGGGCCGCTTCAATATATCTTTCGCCGTTTGTACCGACACGACCCTGACGTGCCCATCCTTGCCCGGGTGCGTATCTGTAATATGTCCAAGTGGCCACTGCATTGGAGATGTGTTATCCTCTCTGACGATCACCATGGTGCCCTTTGCGATATTCGGAAGCTTATTGTGAATCCATTTAACCCTTTTTTGAAGCTGAGGCAGGTACTCTTGCTGCCACCTCTTCCAAAAATGTTGAACCATTAGCTGTAAATGCTGATAGCGATTAAGTCTGTTCGGATTGATGTCAGTGAGATCCGCTTGAGGCAAAGCCTTTAAGGTGTCTCCAATTAGGAAATGAGCAGGAGTGAGAGGGGTAAGATCATTGGGATCGTTGGATAGCGGTGACAAAGGTCTGGAATTCAAACATGCTTTGATCTGTGTTAGTATCGTATACAATTCCTCGTACGTAAGTCGCGTTTCCCCTATAACCCTTTTAAGGTGGTATTTTGCCGATTTCACTGCACTTTCCCACAACCCGCCGAAATGAGGGGCGCGAGGAGGAATAAAGTGCCAGTTAATCTGTTCATGCGAGGCAAAATTAGTTATTGATTCGCGAAATCTCTCATCGTTCAAAAATTTTGATAATTCATTAAGATCATTATTTGCTCCTACAAAATTTGTGCCGTTGTCGGAAAAAATGTTAATGCATAGTCCACGACGCGATATGAATCTTTTTAAACAATTTAGGAACGCCTCTGTAGACAAATCCGTTGCCAACTCTATGTGGACCGCTTTGGTCACAAAGCACACAAAAATGCAAATATAGGTTTTTATTGACACTCGTGAGCGAGTTTTTTCTTTTCTCAAAAAAGGCCCAGCATAGTCGACGCCGCAGTTCAGGAACGGCCGAGCGGGTGTTATTCTAGAGGCGGGCAGGTTACCCATTATGCAATTCAAATCTATAGGCTTAGCCCTGAAACAAGCCACGCATTCCCGTATAACTTTTTTAACAACACTTTTTCCGTTTAATATCCAGTAATGATTGCGCGTGGAAGCACGTACCGATTGACAACCCGCGTGCATAAGCTTAACGTGTTCATGCTTAATTATTAGGTACGTGAATCTATGATTAGACGCGAGGACGATTTGATGCCTATTATCATAAGGTAAGTCGGCATTTGTCAATCGGCCACCTACTCTTAACAGCCCTTCGCCGTCTAAGAATGGCGTCAATTGTAGCAGCTTGCTATTTTTTGGCAGAGGCTTGCCTTCTTTGAGACAAGACAATTCTGCTCGGAAACATTCTAACTGCGCGCATTTTGCTAACTTTCGAGCCGCAATTTGAAGCTCCGCGCCTGATAAATGTACTAACGGTGCCTCGACAATGCCAATCGCACCGGCCCTGCGTTTTTGCACTCTGTTCGAGATATCCTTTACATATCGAAGGACATGAGCCATTGTTCGAATTAACCGCACAAGAGAAGAGAATCTGTCGAAGTTTATTAATTTTGCAGTTTGCGTTGTTTTAGCTGCCGCTATTTTCTCTGCTCGCTCTTCATTTATGCGCGATAAAAAAGTCAGGACTGTTTGTTTTTGTTCCGGTAAAGTATCAGTACACATTTCTTTAGCCCTCGGCCAGCTAGATTGTTCGTTGACAAGCCAATAAGGCTTGTCGCCACAGGATAGAATCACGGAGCTCCTGCGCGTTTATGCCGCGCGAGATTAAGTCTGCTGGATTTTGGCCCGATATAACGTGACCCCAATTCTCGTTGGTCAATTCTTGTATTTCCGCGACTCGATTAGCGACAAATGTCTTCCAATTGCTAGACGGCGCTTTGATCCATGACAGCGCGACCATTGAGTCTGACCAGAAGTACCACTGATCGACGCTTGCGCTGCACGCCACTGACACCTTATGCGCTAGCTGAGCTAATAGCACGGCACCGAGTAATTCTAGTCGTGGTATTGAAGTCGCCTTGAGCGGCGCTACTCGCGATTTTGCGAACAGTAGGTGAGAAGTACGCTCACCCTTGTTGTTGGTCGAACAGGCGTAAATACATGCCCCGTATGCCGCCTCGGAGGCGTCGCAAAACCCATGAAATTCAACCGATTTCGCGTTTCTGACTGACACATGTCTATTTATTTTAATTTGATTTATGTCCCCCAATTGAGCATAAATTCTTTTCCAGGCGTCATGTACGTCTTGAGGCAGTGATTCGTCCCAGTCAAGTTTGAGCGTCCAAAGTCTCTGCATAATTATTTTTGCTTGGATGACGGCCGGCCCGACTAGTCCCAACGGATCGAAAATTTGAGCAATCATTGACAATATTGTTCGTTTGGTAATTCTGCGCGTGTCCGTGAATCTAACTCGATATTTGAGCGTGTCACTTGAAGGGTCCCACAGCAGCCCTAAGGTTTTAGGATCTTTATCCGCTTGTATTGATACATATGAGCTCGTCAAGTTCTGCTGTCCTTCAAGTATACGCGTGTCGTTAGAAGCCCATTTACGAAGATTCATGCAAGCCGACTGTAAAATCTCATCAAGCTCGCGCTTCAAACGTATACCTTCAGCAATAGAGTTGACGCCCGTTAGCAAGTCGTCTACGTAAAAATCCTTCTCTATTACTTTGCTAGCTAAAGGATATTTATCGCGATTTTCAATTCCAAGTTGCACAAGACAGCGAGTTGCCAAGAATGCTCCGGACGCGGTTCCGTAGGTGACTGTGTTGAGTTCGTACTCTTTAATTGGAGAGTTAACGTCGGTGCGCCACAAAATTTTTTGCATTTTTCGTTGCTCTTTTTTAACAAGAATTTGTCTATACATCTTCGCGATGTCCGCGGAGATCACGTACGCGTGCTGCCTAAATCGTATGACGATCGCGAAAAGTTCGTCTTGTACGGTCGGTCCAGCGTATTGTACGTCATTTAGGGATGTCCCTTTTGTGCCGTCTGGTCTTTCAGTATTTTTTGAGCCGTGAAAAACGACGCGTTTTTTAGTAGTGGTGCTCTCTTCTTTTGACACCAAGAGGTAAAGTAGGTAACAACATGGCTCGTTATCGTCCGTATCTTTTGCCGATACTTCGCTCATGTGTCCTAGCGACTCATAATCTCCCATGAAGTCAGTATAGTCTTTTTTAAGTTCTGGCCTTCTGGCCCAAGTCTTTTCAGTAGAGAGAAATTGTTTTAGCGCTAAGTTTTTAGAGTTGCCTATCTCACTCATATTATCCTTAAAGGGTATGCTTACTACAAAACGTCCGTTTTCGTCACGTTTCGTAGTTTTAATAAAATGTCTCTCGCAAAAGTCATTTGAGTTATCTTTTGTGTCTAAAAAACAGTGCTCTATTTCCCAGAATTTTTTCAGCTGTTCGTTCAGCTGATCATTTTTGACCAAGTTGCATACGACTTTGTAGTTGCTCAAATGGGGCAGCTGAACCGTTCCTGCGACTACCCACCCTAGCAGCGTTTTTTTGAAAAATGGCTGATCCTTTTCTAGCCTTATCATGCCGTTGCATTCCAATTCGTAATATAACCCGGCGCCAATTAAGAGATCTACCGGTCGCGAGCGATCGAAATGCGGATCGGCTAACTCAATGCCACTCGGAATCTTTATCTTAGACGATGTCATTTCTCGCGAGGGTAGATTGTCACTTATCTTGTCCATCACCAGACAAGATATGGTGGCGGAAAACCCATTGACGCGTGATTTGATTTTTAGAGGTGCATAGTTTCCGATTGAACGGCCAACGCCTTCTATCCCCGTGACTTCGATTGACGTTTTTTGTAGAGGCAAACCTAACAGGGCGCGAAGATCGGCTGTGATTATATGAGCTTGTGAACCCGGGTCAAGCAGCGCGCGGCATTCCCGCAATTGCCCTTGCTTGTCGCATACTTTTACGACGGCAGTCGCGAGTAATACGTAATCAGATGCTCTAGGCACGCTCACCTGAGCACTCATTATCTTTTGAGGAGATCCGGAGGTTTCGACCTCAGGTGGATTTGTCGGCATTGAAGCTGCGCTCGATGCACTCGGTTTTGCAGTCGTGTTTCCTTGCGTGGGGGCCTGATCTATGTGAAGCAAATTATTGTGCTTTTTTCCACATCTCTTGCAAGGCCCAAAATTACATTGGCTGTTTCTATGCGAGTCCGACAGACAGTTAAAACATATGTTTAAGGCCTGCGCCTTTCGTACGCGCTCTATTGGCGAGAGTCGTTTAAAAACGTCACATGCATAAATAGCATGCGTGCCATTGCAAAGAGTGCATATTTTTGTGGTTACCGCGTAAGATTTAACGTGGCTATTATTTCTTTGATTTGATTTATTATATTTATTTTCATTAATCGGTTTCTCTGTTTGAACCTTTTGTAAATACTTGCAGTACATTTCTAGAAAGTCGGTCATAGCTTTTAACCTGATTTTCGATTCTTTCTGCGACATTCGGGATTTTTCCCATTCGCGTTTTACTGCGTTGTTTAGTTTTGAGGTTAGGATATAGACGAGGAGAGTGTCCCATTGCTCAGTTGGCTCGTCTAATGCCTTCAAAGCCATTAAGTGGCTATTCGCGCTATCTAGCAGATTGCGTAGTTCAGTATATGATTCCTTTGTGAGTATCGGAAGTTCAAAGATTCCGTGCACGTGGTGGTGGATGAGCGAGCTCGTATCCTCGTATCGTGCACAGAGAGCTTTCCACGCCAAATCATAATTGGCTTCTGAGATACCTAACTTATCAATGGCATGCACCGCCTCGCCCTTGAGTACTGAGTTTAAATAATGAAACTTTTGAATTTTGTTCAATCTACCATTCTCATGGATCAAGGATTTGAACGTATCGCGGAATTTAATCCAATCTCCGTACGCACCATCGAATTTAGGCAAATCTATTTTCGGCAGATTTATGCCGATTTTATCAACGCTTTGGCGCTCTATTTGCGACGATACCGAACCGAAACTAGACGCGCGGCTTCTGCCTGTCTCTTGAAATCGGCTGAGGATTCTCTTTGATTTCGCGGTCGCGGCGTAATAGTCCCTTTCGAATTGAACCCGTTCCTGGTTTTCCCCGGTACTCAACTCTGCATCATCGGCCACTAAAATATCTATACGATCTTGAGTCTCCTCATATTTATTTAACAAGGACTAAAACCTAGATAGTCTGTCTCGCAATTCAAATTCGTCTACATCGGCTCCTGAATCATTTAGGTAATTAGAAAACCGTGTTATGGTTCCTTTTTGAGCAGCGCGGGTTCTTTTTAAACCTTCCATTTCGCTAACCCAACGAACTAGTACAGATCGAAGCTATCTTTGATTTTAGGATGTAGGAATAATTGGAGACTCACCAGTTTGGAAGATCTTCTTTTAAACTTCAGATCACCACCCGCCTTGACCAGATACTGTTGCCGTGGCAGTGAAGCCCAGGTGCTCCTTTTTAGATTCGCTTCGTTATTGTCGACGAATCGTAATGAGAATTTACACGCCGTCTCCGTGTAAATGGTTTTTTAAGTTGCTAGGATTTTTTTTCTTTCAAATCCAAAATATTCTTCTTCTTATTTTCACGTCACTTTTGTTCACAAATTCAGAGTCCGCTGAATTTAGTTTTCACTTGTGTTTGTCGATCCACTTTCACGTGTTCATCCGGCTCGAAGGACCATGTTTTTGCGTGTCGTTAAATAAATTCAACTAGACGCCGTGTTGTTAGTACTGATGTTGTTTATTGAATGTAACAGATTATAAATGAGGATGAATAAGAGCTAGTGAACAACTATTTTAACTTTGTTAATACAGAGATGTCGGTGACGCGAATAAAAATTACGTGAGACTAACAGACCCGAAACGCGCCAGTACAATTATCGGCTCGGTACTCGTTCGGATCTTTCTCGCTTGGTTGCACGACTAGTTCTGATTTCTGCTGTGTCTCTCAGGAATCAAGTTAACTTGGGAGAACAGCACCTCCCTCTGGTGGAGGGTATCATTCTCTCCTTCTATCAAAAAATTGGCGTGGCCAATTTTTGTAAGGAGATATTCTATTGGTTGAAACCCCCTCCCGTCAGTCAAGGCGGAGCCTCCAGCGAGGGTTAGGTTTATGACCCTAGCGGCGGACAAGCCCAAATGGGTCTGGCGCTGAGCACGAGAGCTCTACCGGGGACGGGATTATCGACCCTCGATCGGCACCTAATGTTTTTTACCTGCGCGAGGTTACAACCGGAGGATAATGATTCTTTATTGTGCCGAGACGGGTTCCGGGTTTCCCCATTCCTTTACAGTTATTGGTCTGAGACGACGGCGGGATTTTCCAGTTCTTCTATATTTATTGGTCCGCGCCGACGGCGGGGTTTTCCAATCCTTGAGAGCTAAATTTGGACACGCTCGCCCTAATGAGTGCAGCGTAAAAATATATGAGTTTAAACAAAGACCCCGCGCGGATTGGAACGGGAGCCGGAGAGAGAGATACAAACGGGCAGGTGGGAAAGCACGCCGAAGACAGGGAAAGGAAGAAGAAAGGGAAGCGGAGGGAAGGGGGGAGCGCAAAGGCAGCTGGTGCTCCCAGAGAGCTTCAAAATAGACAAAACGGAGAGGGGAAAAAGGAAAGAAAGGTCACCGGAGGAGAAAGAGGACAAGAAGAGAGAAAGAAAAGAAGACAAGAGGGAGAGAGACCCGTTAGAAAGGAGCGGATTGACGGGGAGAATCCCGCCAAAGAAGGAGGAGGGAAAGGAAGGTGAGGACGAGGGGGAGATGGAGAAATTCCAAGGAACGCTGGAAAAGATCCTGAAGACCCTGGAGGAGGAGAAGGAGGAAAGGAGAAAGGACAGGGCAGAATGGGAAAGAAAACGGCTAGAAACGGAAGAAAGGATGAATAAGAAACTAGAGGAGGTGAGAAGCCTAGTGCAGGAGGAGAAGAGGGAGAGGACAAGGGCGGAGGAGGAGATGAAGAGGGCAGCTGAGGAGGAATGGAGAAAGAGGGAAGAGCGAGAAAGGGAAATGGAGGATAAGATAAAGAAAATGGAGGAAGAGGCAAAACTTAGGCAGACAGAAAGAGGAGATCAGAGAGGGGAAAAGGGGACAGAGGAAATGGAGAAAGAGAAGAAGCAGCTGAAGGAGTTAGAGTGGAGAATTGAGGAAGGGGAGAGAGAAATGATAAGGAACAATGTGGTGGTATCAGGGCTAAAAGAAGGAAAATGGGACAAAGCTAAGGTGGAAGAATGGTTAGGTGAGAAGCTGGGGATTTCGGTAAAGGTGAAAAGGACGTGGGTCATCAGAGGAAAAGCCAAGAGCAAAATAGGAGTGGAATGTGAAAATAGAGAGATGAAAGAGAAGATTATGGAGGAAAAGAGCAAGCTGAAAGGGACGGACTGCTTCATCGACCATGATTTGACGTGGCGGGAGAGGAGAAATAAAGAAAGGTTGAACAGTCTCGCAAGAAAATGGAGAAGCGAAGGAAAGCCAGTGAAAGTAGGAAGAAACAAGTTAACGGTAGGAGACACAACGTATTTCTGGAACGAAAGAGAGGATAGGCTTTTTCGAGAAAGGGAGGCAAGATGGCGGTGAGAAGGAGAAAAGGGAAGAAAGGGGCAAAGGGAAAAGAAAGGAGAGTCTGAAGGTATTGTGCTGGAATGTGGCAGGACTAAAAGGAATAGAAGAAAAAGGATGGAGATATATATTAGGATTTGACGTTATATGCCGACAGGAGACGTGGGCAGAGAGCGGTGAGGAGGAAAAAATAAGGAAGAGACTAAAGGGCTTCGAGACAGAGGTAAGAGAGGCGAAAAAGGGGGAGAGTAGAAGGAGATTAAAGGGAGGAATGATAACGGCAGTTAGGAAAGATAGGAAAGAGGACAAAGTTGAATGGTTGAGAGGAAGATCAGGAGAAGTCTTAGGTAGCAAATGTAGTATAAAGGGGGAAAAGTGGTGGATAGGTTCAACATATATGAGGGAGGAGAAGGACAAGAACTACGAGGAAATAGAAGAGATGGTAGAAAGAGCGGAAGGGGAAAAAATACTTTGGTGTGGAGATTTAAACGCAAGAACAGGGTATGAGAGGGGTATTTTAGATGAAGGGAGAGTGGAGGAAAAGAGGGAGTCAAAGGATAGAGTAGTGAACAAAGAAGGGAAAGAGCTGCTAGATAGGCTAAAAGAGTGGGGGCTATGAATCCTAAATGGAAGTACAGAAGGGGATGAGGAAGGGGAACTCACGTACGTGGGGGGAATGGGATGTTCGGTAGTAGACTACGGGATAGTAAATGAGGAAGGCAGGAGAAAGGTAAAGTGACTGAAGGTAGAAGATAGAATGGAGTCTGACCATGGAGCATTAGAATTGGAATTAGAGAAAGGGGGAAGTTCAGAAGGGTTTGAAGAGGAAATGAAAAGAACGGTGTGGACAGGGGAGGCCACCAGGGAGTATAGAGGCTGGCTAGCTAAAGGGGGAGAAGCAAAAACATGGAGGGAATTAAAGATTAAAATAAGAAACGCGATCCAAACAAAGAGGGGGAGAAGAAAAAGGAGAGATGACAGCAGATGGTGGGATGAGGATTGCAGGAAGAAGAGGGCAGAAATGAAAAGGGCAAAAGAAGGGATAAAGAGGTGGGGAAAAGACAGGTTCACGCAGGCGAAAAGAGAGTTAAGGAGCATGTATAGGAAAAAAAGGAGGAAGGGTTGAAGAAAGAGCTAAGGGAGGCAAAGGAGGACAGGTCAGGAAAAAAATTCTGGAGAATGGTGAAAAGGAGAAGGAAAGGCAAAAGGGAGCAGGTAGATAAAGGGATAGAAGATAAGAGTTGGATAGAGTTTTTTAAAGGGCAACTGGGAGAGAGAGAAACGCAGGAGAGAGGGCGAGATATGGTGGAAGAGTCATGGAGTGAAGAGGAAGCAGAGGAGGGAGAGATAGAAGTAGAGTAAGTAAGGGAAATAATCAAGAAGCTAAAGGAAAAGAAAGCACCAGGAGAAGATGAAATCCAGAATGAGGCTTGGAAGCAGGGCGGAGAAAGGATTGCGGAGGAATTAGCGGAGATACTGGGAAAGATATGGAAAGGAGGAGAATTGCCAGAAGAGTGGAGGAAGGGGAAGGTCACGCCAATCTACAAAAAAGGAGATAAGGGGGAGTGTAAGAACTATAGAGGAGTCACACTAATGGACACAGGATACAAAATATATGCGGAACTGATAAAGGGAAGATTGGAGAAGAAACTGGAAGAAGAGGAAAAGTTAAGTGATACACAGATGGGATTTAGAAGAGGGAGAGGTACAACGGATGCTATATATGTGGTGAGCAAGGCGGTAGAGCAGGAGCTAAGGAAGAAAGGAGGAAAAGTATACGCGTGCTTCGCGGACATGAAAGCAGCCTTTGACAAAGTAAACAGGGAAGAAGTGTGGAGAATGATGAGGAAGCTGGGTGTGACCAGAAGGATAAGGGGAAGGGTAAAGGAAATTTACGAGAAGACGGAATGTGAAGTAAGGATAGGGGAAAGGAATGTAGGCAGTTTTGAGACACAGAAGGGAGTGAGAGAGGGATGCCCGCTAAGTCCACTGCTGTTCAACGTGGCAATGGCAGACTTGGAAGGAGAGATGGGAAAGGTGCAAGAAGGAGGAATAATACTAGGGAGAAGGAAACTATGGTCAATCTCATATGCAGATGATGTAGTACTGCTCGCAACAAACGCGAGTGGGTTGAAACAAATATTAAGAAGATTTAGAGGATACATCAAGAGAAAGGGATTGGAGCTGAACACAGAGAAAACGAAGATTATGAGTTTCAGAAACGGAGGAAGAAGGAAGAGGGAAGAGAAATTTGAATGGGATGGAAAGGAAATAGAGGTGGTGAAAACATTTGAATACTTGGGATACACGATGAAAGAAAACGAGAAAGAGGAAGAACAGATGAAGAAAGTGAAAGGGAGGGAAAATGCGCTGATAAGTACTCTGTGGGGCTTAGGAGAGGCAGCGTTCAAGGACAGGTGGAAGATGAGGATGAAGCTTTTCGACGCTCTAGTGCAGAGTGTAATAGAATATGGGGCGGAGATATGGAGTTGGAAAGGGCAGGAGGAACTAGAGAAGATACAGAGAAGGTATATCAAATGGGTGCTGCACCTAGAGAGGACTACGCCGGCACATGTGATTCAATGGGAGACGAAAAGGTTTAAACTAGAGACAAGGACAAGGAAAAGGGCAGTTAGGTTTGAAAGGAAACTGAGGAGGGCAAAAGAAAACACGTTACTAGGAGAATGCTGGATGCTGCTGAAGAAAGAGGGAGAAAGGGGTGAATAGAAGGGAAGAGGGAAGGACGTGAGGAGAATGGAACTGGAGAAGTGCGGGATATCTGTGGCGGAATATACAAGAAGAATGGAGGAGGAAGAGGGAGTGGAGGAAGAAATAGAAAGGATAAACAAGGACACACAATGGCAGAAGTGGAGAGAGGAAATAAATGAGTCAAAGTATGCGGGTGAGTTAAGGGAGGTAATGATGGAGCAGGGAGAAATACCAGAGTTCCTGATGGAAGTGGGAGAACACAAAAGAGGGGCGCTCAGCGTTATGGCAAGGTTCAGACTAGGGTGTGAGACAAGAGGGAACAAATACTGGAAGAAGGAAGAAGAACGGGGTATGCAGGCTGTGCGGGAGAGAGGAGGAGACGCTTAAACACGTGTTCGAAGAATGTGTGAAGATGAAGATAGAGGGGAAAAAGTGGCAGGAAGTAGGCGGAGGGAGAAGAACGCAAGTGGGGAAGCTTTATAGCACTATATGGAAGAGGAAAAATAAAGAAAGGTCGCAAGAATAAAGGAGAGGAAGGCAAGGAAGGAAGGAAACAAAAGGATAAAGCAGAAAAGAGATTTGAAAAGCGCGCGCAAAGCATGCGGGGAATTCTGGGAAAAGTCCCTAGGAGGAGAGAGAGAAAGAAACTAGGAGGGTCGGTAAGGAAGGTAGGAGTAATCAGACGGAGGGAACAGGGAGAAGAAAGAGTAATGAGAGGAATAGAAAGGAAAGCACATGGTGAGGAGAGCAGAGAGGTTATAATAAGGAGAGAGAGAGCGTGCAAAGCTAACAAAGATAAAGCAAAGATAAAAAAGCTAAAGGCGATAAAAAGCAGGAGGGAGAAATGTCGCAGCATGAGAGAAGAGTGCAGAGAGAGATGCGGGACATGAAAGAGGAGATGAAGGAGTGGAGGGTAAAGTTACAATTGGAGAGAGGGAGAAGAAAAAAAAAGAAAAAAAAAACAAAATCGTGTATTATGCACATGTACATGTATATATGTAGAAATTATTGTAAATACGCATGTATAAAGCAATAAAGAAATTATTATTATTATAAATTGTTGTATGAAACCTACATACTCTCAAAAGTGAGTAAAAGTTCCTTTACAAAAGTAGTAGAATTTCAAAATGTAAGTATCAAGTAATTGTTTTTATCTTATCGGTATATATATTTTAGAAGAATATATTACTTTAGAAAACAAAAATTATTATAAAAGGATGAGTTTAATTGTTTATTAACTTTTGGCATTTGTAGAAATATATATTATGACCTACATTTTTAATGTATAATCCAGAAGCTATTAAAAATTTTTAAACTACATAATATATTATGAAATTTAATAATTTATAAGTACATATAGTATCTACCATTATGCATTCATAAATTAAAAGTTTAAAAAATAATTAATATTTTGACAAATAATCATTCGCAGCATCCATTGTATCTGGACCAAATCTCACGTACATTAAGCTAGCAGACCATGATCACAACGCACACTTCTAACCTGCTGGGTATTTAGTTGCTAATTAGTTTCTAATTAGTTACACTATTCCTCATTTACTTGCTCAATACCTGCAAAAGGTACCTGTGATCTGCTAGATTAAATCTTGATCTTAACACTTTGGTTCTCGTTAAGATATCGAAGTTCTTTAAACGTCATCTTTAATTGCTAATTAGTTGCTGAAGGATAGCATTATTCATATTATCCCCATATCATCCCCTAGTTGCCACATCGACTCCCAAACTACCCCCGAAATACGATAAATTCAAAAAGGGATTATTAGAGTAAATAAACTACGGCGTATTTTGTTGCTAATTAGTTGTGCTAATTAGTAGAAGTGTGCGTCATGACCATGGTCTGCTAGGTTAATATACGTCTAAATCTCCGATGCACATTTTGTGACATGCGTGAATATATATAGCATCGATCATTATACATTTATTAATTAATGATTTTGGAAAAAAAACAATATTTAATATTTTTACAAATAATCACTCGCAATATCCTTTTCATCATGACCAAATCTGCAGATCAAATTTTATAACATACATATATGCATACATATATAAACATGTATATGCTACATATTATTTATAACATTTTTATAAATTAATAATTTTATATTATTAGTAAAATCTTGTTAGTGCAAATGTTTATTCACAGCATCCAATACATCTGGACCAATCTATATTTTTTATACGATATATGTATAAATTAAATAACTTAGATATGTGCAACTGTAATTTATAAGCGTAACGGACAGACGGACGGACGGATGATCACTTTTGAATGTCTTTTTTATTATTACAACTATTATAATCTAACAATTTTTTGTTTATCGGCAGCATCAAATATTGAACTGTTTTCCAAATATTCAACATAAAAATGATCATAGAATGATTCACTACTTTTAAGGGATTTTTACAGTTTACTCACATATAGAGTTTTAATATAATGTAGATATCTCTATATATATACAGGGTGGACCATTTTAATCTATAATAGGAAATATCTCAGAATCATGGCTGGATACAGAAAAATGTTTTAGACATAAGTTGTAAAAGTCAGAGGGGGTCAACTGTTGGTACCATCGAACTTGACCTAGAACTTGTTTTTGAAGATCATTTCAAGGTCAAGGTCATTTTTTTAAACAGGAAGATCTATTTTTTATTCCGGATTCGAAAAGAGCAGAAAATTTTACGTTCAAAATGATATTTTCATCAAGGTCATGGAAGGTCATATGAAAGTCAAATTTACGAAAATTGGTAAATAATGGGTGTTAGCTCGGAATAACGGTTGAAAACATTAAAATGTTTTTTCAAAAAAGTCGTCAAGGTCATGGAAGATCATATAAAGGTCAAATTTACGAAAATTGGTAAATAATGGGTGTTAGCCCGGAATAACGGTTGGAAACATTAAAATGTTTTCAAAAACAGTTATCAAGGATGTAGAGTATCACCTTCTGGTTGCTATAACCTTGACCTTGAATTTGGTTCTGACGGTTATGTCAAGGTCAAAGTGAATTTCCAAGCGGGAACCCTTGTTTTTGATCTCCGATTTGGTAAAAATAAGAGAATGCACGTTGAAAATGTTAATCAAGGTCATGGTAAGGTAGTGTCAAGGCCATTTTACTATGCACTTCAAAAGTTAAAAATAAATATTTGAAGGTCAAAAGACATCAAAGACCTTAAGCATTTGTCTAATTTTAAGATAAAATTACGCCTGCTTTCTTAATCAACATAAACACCTTGGCACTCTCCTAAAATCATAATCATGTCTACAATTTCATTTGGGGGGTAAGGAATGCACGTTGCGATTCGTTAACAAATCTATTGCTGCGGCAACATATATTAAATCAAGGACTTGTAAATGAAAGGAAGAAAAAATTTTCTACATTCACCAATATAAAACAATATTCGAATATTTTCTCTCGATATTCTATGAGAGAGTTGCTACTTTCATTGTTGCGCATCTAAGTACCACCTGTGCAAATATTACTATCCGTGTTAGAGATCGTGCTTGAGCGACGGGCTAACGGATAAGTATCCGAAATAGCGAGAACACCATTTATCTTTATACAGTAGTTAATTTTGTAAAAATATAAGATGGCTGATTACCCCCCAAATGAAATTGTAGACATGATTATGATTTTAGGAGAGTGCCAAGGTGTTTATATTCGTGCAGCTGCACTTTACTCTGAATGTTATCCAAACAAGCGACATCCAACTAACATTACCATTCGAGATCTAACCACTAGAGCACGAGAAGGTCGATTACATCGTGAACGTCGTCGCCACGAGTATGGAGAAAATGACAATCGTGTTTTAACAGTTCTTGCAGTCATTCACCTCAATCCCCACATTAGTTCTCGAGAAATAGAGAGACAACATGGAATACCAAAATCAACATTTTTTAGGATTTTGGAAGCCCAAAGGTATCATGCTTACCACATTACTTTAACTCAAGAACTAACGCTTCAGCATTTTGCACGACGTCTTCAGTTTTGTCAATGGGCATTACAGCATCCAGAGTTGTTCACATTTGTTATGTTTTCAGATGAAGCAACTTTTAAAAACACTGGGGAAGTAAACAGACATAACTGCCATTACTGGTCAGATCAACATCGTTGGAGTTTAAACGTTTGGTGTGGTATTGTAAATGGATATGTGATTGGTCCTTATTTTTTTAACGGTGATGTCAAACAACACAATTTTTTAGAATTCTTAAGAGACCATTTACCTGGCTTGCTTGAAGATGTTGATTTAGAGACCAGGCGAAGAATGTGGGTGCAATTGGATGGTGCACCACTACATTTTGCACGGATTCTAAGAACATTTCTCAACGAACGGTGTCCAAACCAATGGATTGGACGCGCAGGTCCAGCTGCATGGCCTCCTGACTCGGCTGACCTGACTTCACCTGACTTTTACCTATGGGGATATGATGGAACACATACGAACAACTTGTGCAGCAATTCCAAGAAATATCTTGCTTTCCACGGTATTTATCTGGACGTTTCGCGTATACTGAAGCTCACCCAGAGGACGGGTAGAGTGACAGTGTAAATCTCGTGAGGTGGGGAGAACCCGGCCTCTTCAAGGTATGATTATGTATATCTAGGGAAGATTTCGCACGTATTGCTGAGGTGTTGTCTCGCCTCATTCGACGTTTGTGAAAGCTTGGTAAGGACGAAGTCTTTTTTTGGGGTGTCCGGCCATGCACTTTGACAAAAACTTGATGTTATCTGTCAAGTTTCTCCGGTCCAAGGGATTACTTTACCAGCATGTTGTCCAGTGTCCCGGAGATTTAGTGTATGTGGGGCCAGAAATCGTCCACCTGGTACTGAACTTCGGAGTTTCTTTGGCTGATACTGTAAATGTCCGAGTGTCGTTTAATTTCTTGTGGATGTCGGAACATCTTCATATATTTCCTGCGGACGTACATTCGGTCGCAAGGGGTGGTTCGCAATTATGCACGGCGTGTATATGAGTGTGAGATCCCTCGGTATCCATTCGTGACCTTGTCACTTCTAGAATATCAGGCGCATACGGAGTCTCACCAACGTCCCGACCAGTCGTTCTCCAAGGATTTGTGTCTGTTCTGTTATAAACGTATGGTGCCTCAAAATATCAACAGATATATGCGAGAGGTACACACCAAGAAGGACTTATTATTAGTCCCCTGTTCATTTTGCGGATGACAGTTTGCTTGATCCAATATCGGTAAACATGAGGCGACATGTGCAGTCTCTAGTGCTAAGCAAGGCATGGGAAATTCTTTGCCAAAGGACCTCCCGCTCGGCTCGCCCTGTACGAAAGCGTGTGCCCGAGAATATTTTTACTGCAGGGCCTCGAAACGTCGTCCTCGATGATTATGATTAATTACTCGTTAGTTGAAGTATGTTATTGTTCCTATTATTGATGTTATCATTACTATTATTTGTGCGTTTTACATATATTATTAATATTAATTTGTTACCATTAATATTATCATTTTCCGCGTAGACTGCTACATTTGTGATCCTGATTGTAAGTGATGCGATTGGTCCTATGTGGCCAAAGAGGGTTTTTTCATACATTTTATATTGCATATGAATTATATGTATATAATCCGAGTTACCTGGTTAGATCTTTATTGTCTTCATTCTTTCCTTTTCATTTCTTGCCTAGGGTCCTAGAATGACCCGTTAAGATTCGAACTTCTAGCAGACATTAGTGTTTGAATTGATAATTTATTTAAATTATTAATAATTTTTCTTTCAGCAAAAGGGTTTATGTATTATCTAATTATATTTTGTGTATCGAGAATAGTTTCAGTAATATATTTTTATATACGACTCTTGAGGTAAGTATCGGCTTTCCTTTGCCTGTAGGATATTTGTGTCTCTTTTTTCTTTATTCTTTTTCCTCGATTTTCGTTCTCGTCTTATTTCCTGATTAGGTATTAAGGTATATGCATAGTAATATCTTCCATTCATGGATGTTTGCTGGTTCAGTCGCTGCCCCCTTCTCGCATTTTGTTGTAGATATATCGTTACATTTGCCCGTTCGCCTGGTTGATGAGGATTTCTGCTGATATTATTATTTCCTTACTTGTGGCTTCTCTAAACAAGACTAACCTTCGTACATGTCGTATTCCAATTTAATTACCGTATTTTTTCTATCATTGAATATGTGTTTATTATTGCTATATTTTCACCTTTATTCTTGGTATCTCCCATTCATTTCCTTCGCGGTCCGCATCGCGAATGATTATTTTCTGTTTATTACTAATTATTATGGTTATCTCCCATTCTACTTTTATATGTATCTTTGCAAGGTTCCGAGTTACAAATTTGGTTACAAATATTATCGCGCAGTTAAATAATCGTTCCGTTATTTAGTTTGATTTTTTTGTTTACGTTACAACTTTTGTCCATGACATTCGACGCAAATTCCCTTCCCGTCTACCATCGCACCTTTCCTTCGAGACCCAGTACTGACGCTACCTCGACGATTTTTAGACTATCCCTACTAACCGAGTTTTATGCCAAAAAAATAGAAATAGGGAAACCTTCCTCGTGTGTATACATTGATCGAGATTAACCCTCTCTGTATTACTATTAGCTAAACCGCTGTGCGTTTCATCAATTGGTCGTTTTTTTTCTTTTGAAGTGCTTGTTTTGATAGACATATTGGATAGATATGTTTATTGATAAATACTCTTCTTCGTAAGAAGCTATACTGCTTCATTGTGTCTTTTTTGATATGCTCAGAAAACTGATTAGAGGATGGCTTCATTTGGATCTTGTGAGGCTCGATCCCGTGACTACGCACTTAATTGAACTGAACGCTTATCCCGGGCTGATGAGTCCGCTCCTTCTGCCTTGCCGCTACGTCGTCCTACGGATAGTCTCAGAAGCACCATTGATAGCATCGTGTCTCGTATTGAGAGCCCCGACGTCTCTCTAGATCAGATGATTGAGGACATAATGTTCCTTCGTTCCGTCCGGAATGTCATGGGACGCACTTCATCAGGGGCGCATAACGATGCCTTCGTTAGAGGTGTCGGTTCTTCTGGAAATCGACCGCGTGCTGCTGTAAAGACCGTACATGGGTAAGGACAGGCTGCGCAAGTCGCGATACAAATAATTATGTATTTGAGGACTAGCATAGGCTCGAGTGCCTTATTATTACTGAGAGAACGATTTTTGTTACTGATACTGAGCGGTCAGTAATCTGTCCGCGTTTATGATGTTGGTGGACGGTGGATCTACATTCGATATCTTAGCGGACGGTGCTCTGTCCGCACGGATTGATTTAGCGGACGGTAATCTGTCAGCTCATATAATATTTTCACTCTTACCTCTCTTTGGTGTCTGTTGTACTCTTACCTCTCTTCTCTGTCTGTGTTTATTCGATGTGTCAGGGCAGATTTGGGTTGTTTATCGGTTATTTATTTATAAAAATAACAAATCACTGAAGTGCATTTCTTTCTTCTTTGTTATTTATTTTTATGATGCAGAAGCCGAGTCCTCAGTTGATGTTAAGATGTTACAGTTTTTATTTACTATTTACCGTTTATATTATTATTATTTATGTTGTTTTACTATATCGACTTACTATTACAGTCGTTTTACAATCGAACTTATCTAAGCTGTGTTTCCACGAACGCCTGATGTATTGGCGGACCTTTTCCTACAAGGCACAGGACTCGCGACTGGCTAGTGAAGTTTTACTCTCGTATCGTACATAGAGTTTAAGTGGTTTCTGCGCACTCAATAAACGTTGCGTACTGATAGATAGCCCTCATATTCTCTAACCAGGAATTTATTCTCTGGTGTTCCGTGCAACTTGTGAACAGTGAGGGCTGTGGTATAGATAGCTATCGGGTAGTTGTTATTTCTATTCTTTTTCAAGGGACGCTTGCTCTTGACTTTAGGGCCTCTTCCTCAGTTTCTTGCGCTGCTATCGTTTTCTTATTCTGTCTCTTTCCCTCCTTTTTGCCGTCTCTTCCTCTGTTTCCATGTTTTTGCATGACTTCTCGCTTTTTATTACTTATTTATTGATTTTGTTGGTGATTTGTTTTTAATATACGCCTACTCGTCGGACTTTTCCAGAACCAGGTTATCCAATATAGTAAAATTTCCGCTGTTAAAAAAAAGTGGCTGGTTGTTTACTAGGACGAACCGGTTCTCGATTTTAGACTTCTTCTTCGCGGGTTCTTTCTCCAGGCGCGTAAGTTGTAAAATACAATCTTTTCTCCTTTTTTTATTGTTTTCAAAATGTTTTGTATTCGTATTTGATTTTTCATTAGATGTTGTCCCTAAGCTCTTATTTTCTCGCACTTCGTCCCTATCCGCGGACGCGCATGTTGGTATGTATACACTTGGATTCAGTGGACATAGCGTACTCGTATCTTCGTCCCACACTCCATTGTCTCTACTTGCACCTCGGACGCGCTCGACATCATGTCGTCGCCCTGGCTTTTCGCGTCTTCACTCACTTGCAAATTTTGCTGGCTAGACTCGGTACATTTGTCGAAGTATTGTCGCGTGATGCAGACTCACTAGCGGCCGAAGTATTGTCGCTTAGCGCGCTAGATCTTTATGCACGTGCATTCCTCCTTTTTAGCAATGGTATGGACCATCGATCAACGTTCAGTTGACACTACACGAATTTATTTCGATTTACTTTCAATGGTACTAATATTTGCACATCGGGACTAATATTAGGACTATGTGCAACCTCATATTGATTGCGCGTTTACCAATATCGCACTTCATTAAAGGAGTCGTCACTCTTCATGATGCTATTGGTTGAAAATGTGAAGTTAATTGTAAGTCCTGGATTATACAGGTAGGTTTCATTTGTTTGTTAAATGTTTATGCCGTACAGTATGTTTCGGCTGGTGTGATCGTAACCCTGTCAACGCAACGTAATTATACCTGTCCCACTTATTGTCAATTCGGCTTTGCATTCGTCATTACTCATGATACGCGTTTGGATCAGTTTAATAACCGAATACAGCCATTCGTCGGTACTATTGAGCTTGCTCCAGTAGGGAGTGTACTTGGAAGATATAGCTAGCTTACACGTTCTCAGCGTAGACAGCTTTGGTCTTGCTAGTAGTACGAATTCAGACAGACTATTCTTGTTGTCGATGTTGAACATTAGATTTTTTTCACTTCTCTGTGCCCTCCAAATAAGCTATTGTGATAGTCTTCTAATATTGCCAAGCATCATTCTGGTGGTAGTGTCCTGCATGTCCTATATTAAACGTTATAGCCATGTTAACTTTATTGAAGATTTCCTTAAATTTTTGCACCAAGATATTTCTAGGCAACGTGTCCATCGGCTGACCCGTTCTAGCTATTGGAAAAGAATGTAATTTCTTTTCTGAGAGGAGTTACTTTAACGTATCTAGACACTTGTTTAGGTCGCTTGGTTTCACTTCGTCTCCAGCCTTGTTAGTTATTACTAGGCTAAATATGTAACGTTTACGATTAATTGTTATAATTACGTCCCCTATTTTGGCTCCTGTTTTCACTAGATTTTCTCGATAGATAGCCTCTATGTCAGCAATTAGTTTATTTGTGCCTATGGACAAGTTCAGGTCCTTGGAGACAAAGTGGACTATATAATCTTTTAAGTAAGTCGAGCAGTCCCTTGTACTCAGAAACTTTAACTGTCCTTTTGCATTCATTGGTTCTACTAAGTGTGGCAAAGGTGCAGTCACTGGAACATTTACGTAGTTGGTAACATCTATAACTAAGGTAGGTGGTAGGGCAGGCTTTTCGTCTACAAGTTGATTGACCCTTTCTCTTGATTCATCCAAGTCACTTTGATTATTGGTGCGTAACTTATCCTCTACAGCAGTTATATTTTCTGTAACTTGATCTGTACGTTTAGCTTTTAGCGGTTGACTCTCATCTTATGTCTCCTCTTCGCTATCTTCTTGTTCTATAGTTGATAAATTGTGTCAATTGATTGTATGCAATGTCCCATGGTTCCAGGCAGTGGAGTTTGCTTTTGTGGTTTTTAGCGGAGACTTCGAACGTATAGAACTGGCTTGACTTTCAGCGGGACAGCGATTTAGTTTTACTGGCGGGAATCCAGCATTTTGTACATCCCACTCTTCGTCGACCGCGTGCCCACTTTCTGGTCCTTGGTAATAATACGTGGTCTCGGGATGTTGTTCCATATACTTATCCCAAAATAGTGATGATTGATGGTTAAGCGTACTTTCTTCAGCTCTCTTACTCTCTTGGTTAGCTATGTCATTGCCGATAGTAGTGCCATCTTTATCTATTCGAGATAATTCGTGCAACTCACTGTTGTTCATCACTTGCCTGGGCATTAACCTTCTCAGTATTGACTGCAATTGAGGCTCTACTAATTCTCCCTCGTTATTTGACGAGGGCGAATCTTTTAAGGGTGATCTTATCATACTCTTCGTTGGATATGCTCTAGGTTTAGGACGCTGTCTGTTTACTTGTTCACTAATTCTCTGCTTTACTTCTTCCACCTCGCTTTCGCTCGGGCTTTCATCGTTGTTCTCGGCATCTGTAGCCGTTCCGACTTCCGGCATGAAGTCGTTGCCTACCAGACTAGGGAAGATGGATTTGTTACACAGTGGTATAGCTGGTAGGTCCGACTATTCAGTACAGTTGTCTTCTGCGAGTGTGATGACTGAGGATTCGACAAGGCTTCTGAACGAGACTTCCGATGAAGTTACTAGCGCTTCTGAAAAAGCTACTACCTTAGGTGTGTCCACCTTCCTTCGCTTTAATCGCTTCGCTATGGTGCTGGCGTTTAAATTCGCTTGGCCTCCCTCCAGTGTACTGTAGGTTCTGCGTTCTTGGAACCTGACTTTATTCCTGGTTTCTTTTTGTGGACCTCGGGAGTGTTTGATTTGTCTCCACTTTGTACCTTACTAAGATTTTCTCTAGCTAAGGAAGTTTTTGTTGGTTTTGGGACTATTGGTAATACACTAACCCCCCCCCCCTCCCATTACTTCACTTGGGATAGGCTTATTCGGGTTTTCGTAATTCTCCGAAGCCCTCTTGTCTATTGGATTTCGGGACAACGCGTCCGCATTCGTATTTAATTTCCCAAGGTTATATCGGAACATATAGTAGTATCCTCTCAGTCGCAGTCTCTATCAATTCGATCTGCTCATGGGATCCGTCAGGGAATCTATCTACGTTAATGGTTTGTGATCTCCATAGATGGTGAAATATCTACCGTATAGGTAATGTCTGAAGTAATCCACTGCGTCGATCACAGCTAGACATTTCTGCTCAGTAGTGGAGTAGTTGTTTTCCAACTTGTTAAGGAACCTGGACATATATGCTACTGGGTGATCGTTTCCCGGTTCCCCTAGGCTCAGGAATGCTCCAATTGCTCCAACACTAGCGTCCGTAGTCAAAATGAAAAGTTTATTGAGATCAACGGAGGCCAACACCAGTGCTTCGCAGAAAACCTGTTTTAAGGTTTCGAAACTTTATTTTTGCGCATCAGCCCATTTCCACTTCTAATTCTTCTGCAGCAGGGGATTGAGTGGCTGAGCCTTTTCTGCAAAATTAAGAATGAATGGTTTATAATATCCTGCCAATCCAAGAAATTGACGGATTTCAGTTTGTGTTGTTAGCGCTGGAAATTACATAACTGCAGACATTTTTGCTGGGTCTAGTCTCTTATAATTCTTACTCCATTTTTATAAATAATGTGGCTTACGTAAATGATTCCGGACGTCAGAAATTGGCACTTATCGATTTGTAAACGTAGGCCACAATATTGTCATAGATCACAATATTGTCGAGGAAAACGTGAATCCGATAAAACAGTCTATCAAACGTTGAAATATCGAAGGTGCGTTGGAAAGACCAAATGGCATGCATAAATACTCAAAATGGCCTTACTTTGTGTTAAAAGCTGTCTTCTCTGTATCTTCCGGTTATAGCTCAATCTGCTGGAAACCCATTGCTAAATCAAAAACTGAAAAGTACTGGGCACTATCCATTTGCTTGAATATATCAAAAATATTTGGTAAAGGGTGGGCATTTTTAATAGTCTTGACATTCAGTTTTCGTTAATCTATAACTAAGCAAAATTTTCTTTTGCCGTCAGGTCCCGGTTTCTTGGATACAATTCAACATGAACTGCAAAACGAACTGTTAGAACGTCGGAAAATGTTGGCGTTCAGGACCTTCTGTAGTTGGTTGAACAGTTCTTCGTTTTGTCCTGTCGGTCCTCTCTTATACTTGGCACGGCCTGGTTTACCATCTGTTATCTGTATCTTATGTCTTACGCAGGATGTCCTGGGAGCTGGATCTCCAGGCAAGTAAAACAAATGGGAGTACTTCCTCACTATTCGCTGTATTTCCCGTAGTCCTTGGTGTGAGTGATAGAATTTTTGTAGTTTTCCCATGATGAAATTTATCCTCTCTTCCTGGTTCGCGATAGGCTCATCCTCCAACAGAAACTCTAGGAAGTCGTCGTCTTCACCCAGATTCGAATGGTTCGAGATATTGAAAAGTGATTGCGATCTCAATGGGATCTTCTATCGTATTTATTGCTATGGCGTAGCATTAGTCATTCTCATTGGTAACTGCTGGTTCTCCTAGGTACAAGGTACTCCTTGGACAGTGGTTATTCGCCGCGGATATGCTTCGCCAGTTGCTAAATCTTTCGTAGCTGGAATTCTTATGGGCACGGTTTTACGGTTCCTTGAAAGACTCTGCCTTGAGGAGAAATTCCCATAACGTGCATGAAGTCATTATATTCTATCACAGTTTCTGGTTTTAATGAAATATGCTTGACGGCGTTTATCTGAGAGCGAGTGTCTATTATACATATGGTCTCCGGGGCTACTAACTGCTCTACTCGTAGTTTTATGGATGGAGTTGTTCGATCTGCGGACATGATTCGAATTATTTGTGTTGGATATCCTCTTGGATTGTCGTTCTTGGACTCATTGAACACTGCTGAGATGATGAGCTCATCGCCGTATCCTTCCGATGAGTCGCTTTCCAGTTTATAACGGTTGCGTTCCCCTCGCACCGGATTTTTTCAGTCGGGATTCAGGATTCGGAGAGGGGAGTGAGGTTAAAAACAACTCTGTTTGGTTAAATTTAAATAGTTTGTATATTTAGTGTCTATCAAGGCGCGTCGTCATTCGCCACCTGCAACCAAACAAAAGTACGCCTTTAAAAAGACTTATCTCTTACAACTACTTCTTAGTGTCTAGACGGTGCTTAATATCTACGCGGTGTGATTACGGCACTTATTAACTATCGGCGCGATCCTTAACATCTAAACGGTGTGATGCTTAACATTCAGTCGTCGCTTAACATTTGTTTCTGTTTACGGTACGTATCGTTTATTCGGTACGGTCGCAGGTACGCTTTCGCTTACATCTACTTATGCATACTACGCCTAGAGCACGGCGGTTTGGCTATTCCCCGGTGAAACACCCAGGCGTGTAATTGCTATCGCGGAGTCCTCACGAGAACGTGTGCGCACGATCTTGTGCGCACTCCGCGGTGGTTCCCGGTTTCCTCCTACCCTGTGTGCGCACAGTGGCAGGTGGAACGGAGGAACGTCGGCGTGATGTTAGTGTGTCGATGGGAGTCCCACAGAACCTGATTGAGACGTGTGCGCACGACTCAATCCGGTACAGTAGGTGTCTCCCGCGGCTTCCTTTGCCCTGTGTGCGCACAGCGGCAAGTGAAACGGCGGAGCGGTGAGTGAGTGTGTGTGTGCAGTGTTGTAGACCTCAGGATCCGATTGAGACGTGTGCGCACCTGATGCTGGAATCGCCCTCCGCAGTTCCTCTTACCCTGTGTGCGCACAGCGGCAAATGGAACGGCGGAACGGTGGGGCTGTGCGTGTGCGTGCAGATTCTGACAGAGACGTGTGTGCACGACTGTGCCAGTATTTGCAGTCAGTTTCGGGTTCCGATTACCCTGTGTGCGCAAAGTGGTAACAGGAACGGTGTGACGGTGGAGTGGTGTATGTTCGGGGTGTGTGCAGATTCTGACAGAGACGTGTGCGCACGACTCTGCCAGTATTTGCAGTCAGTTTCGGGTTCCGATTACCCTGTGTGCGCACAGTGGTAACAGGAACGGTGGAAACGGTGTGACGGTGAAGCTGTGTATGTACGGGGTGTGTGCAGATTCTGACAGAGACGTGTGCGCACGACTCTGCCAGTATTTGCAGTCAGTTTTGGGTTCCGATTACCCTGTGTGCGCACAGTGGTAACAGGAACGGTGGAAACGGTGTGACGGTGAAGCTGTGTATGTACGGAGTGTGTGCAGATTCTGACAGAGACGTGTGCGCACGACTCTGCCAGTATTTGCAGTCAGTTTCGGGTTCCGATTACCCTGTGTGCGCACAGTGGTAACAGGAACGGTGGAAACGGTGTGACGGTGGTTGGCGGTTTAGTGCCTGTAGTTGCGCTACGTGTGCTCACGAGAGCGCTCCTCCAGGTACCCGGTGGGTCTGAATTACCCTGTGTGCGCACAGTGGTAATTCAGATGACAGTGCGGTAATTTTGGTATCTGCGCCGTTACGTGTGCGCACAAAAACGGTCAGATATCGACAGTTCCTCTAGTGCCCTCCTAGCGGTGTTGTGTGCTCACGGCAACGCTCGGATCGGGAGCTCTGATTGAACTGCCGCCGTGTTGTCGCGGCTGGGCTTATATAGCCCCAGTCGCTGGCGCCAACGCCCTCTGGTTGTGAATGGGTCGAGTATTGTTTCAACAACATGAGCACTCGGCTTGTGCTCATGTTGTTGACGTGCGGGTCTGCCTTTCGCTCGCTTTATTTGTGTGACCGCTTGTGCGTATTCTGCACGAGACTGATGTCTCGTTGCAAGTTTAAATGCTTCTTGTTTCCGTGGTATGTCGATCCTGTTCTAGGTCTGTCCATTTTAGGACCATACAATCGATTCTCTAGTTTTGACTAAGGTTGATGATAGTCCGTGCCGGGCATAGGCGGTTGCATAGGATATTACCTGTAAGGATTCATATACAGGCAAGGAATTGTAGGATTTCCCGGTGGATAATAACAGTAAGGATTAGGTGGCATGAACAGATACGAGCCTAACATTGGTGGTGCACTATAGGGTGCACATAATCTTGGCCAAACATTTTGATTTTGGTCTTCTTGTACTTCCTGAGGACAGCAGTCCCCTTCGTTGATGGCTCCTTGATCTCTAGAAGGTAAGTCTTGCTGTAATGCTTTGTCCTAGTAACTTTGTACTGATCTCTTCTTTTTTATAGTAGCTGCTCCAGGAGTCATGGTGAGTATTAAGCCTGTATCATTCCATTGTATTTTCTCACTTGTTTTCTCTCTATTGACTAAGTACTAATGGCTTCTTTGTTTACAGGGAACTAGGTAGGACGGTGACTGGTTTCCCAACGACTCACCGCCTGTCTGGGCCACCGGACTCATCCTAGAAGATTCTGAATGGGATATGGGTGTAGATGAGGGTGTGAGTGAGTGTGAGTCTGTGAGGGGATAGTGTAGTTTAGGTAGAAGTACTAGCTAGGTAGGGTTTAGTGTATGAGGGGTTATAGAGCCTTCCTTAAATCTATGCAATGTGTTCGGTTTTTAGATTTTCTAATTGCATCAGCAGGACTGGTGGTTGCACTATCGGATCTTCTGCTTTGCTACATAACGTACACAAAGTGTGGCGTTACAAAGTGCCATCAGCCCTAAAATATTGGTAAAGATAGGGCTGAAAGACTATATATCACGAGACCAATCTGACATATAGTCATATAAAGCAAAAATTAATAGCAGCACCTGATATCAAATCCTTCTAGAATGGGATTTTATAGGTACAGATATATCTCTACACCAAATGTCATCAATGTGACCGCGGCCCGGCTGAACAATTAAATTAATACTCATGAATAAATCAATAATTAATGCATGCACATGATGAAAAACTCATACCTATCTAAATGAAAATTCCACAGAAAGATCCGAGGGAAAAATTTCTTTCGCAAAAAGTTACACTTGGTCCTCACAAACCTTTTAAGCCCACTAGCACATTTCTAAGTGCCATCGACCATAAGACATAGGGAAAACAAGAGCTACTAGCCTATAGATCACAAGACAATTCTGACATATAGTCATACAAGAGAAAACCTTAATAGCAATACCTAGCATTAGAATCCTTTCAAAAATCGGGTTTCATAGGTACAAATATACCTCTATATCAAATCACAGTCCAGCTAAACAATTAAATTAATATTAATATAATTGATGCATGCGCATGATGAAAAACTCATACCCATCGAGATAAAAACTCCGCAGCAAAATCCGAGAACAAAAAATTCCTTCGCAAAAAGTTACAGTAGGTCCCTACAAACCTTTTAAGGGGACAAAACACCTTTAAATTTCGAAAAAATCGATTTTTTATTGCTTATTTTTATAGGAAATGTTCCATAGAATACGCTCCTGAAACCGGTTTATCGAAAAAAAATGTTCCCACAAAGTTACAAGCAAAATACTACAACAAAATTTTTATTGTTTTTTCGTAAAATTACATATTTTTCATTTTTTGTGTAATACGACTGATAATTTTAATTTTAAGTTTTATAAACTCAATCTGAATAAACTTTTTATTGTATATGTTGAAAATACTATTTTTTACCGTAGTATATACGTTTATTATGCTCCGCATACATATTTAAGTAAATAAATTAGTGTGTATTGATAATATTTTTTTGAATTATTTTATAAATAAATTTCTAGTTTCGCTTCTTATATGAGGCTCCGATGGATACGTAGTGACATTTATTTGAATTCAAATATCGCGCGCTTGCGCGCCACCTGTAGGCAAGTTAGAATCAATGTGTCGGAGAAGGACAGAACGAACGTTCCGCGGTTTCTCTATAGTAGACTGAAAATATTTGAACACAGCTGATAAAGTACTGAGATGTGATTTACACTATGTAAATACAGCTGATATCTAAGTAAATAAATAAAGCTGATATTTTTCAAAAGCGTTTTAGAACTAATCTAAGTAGTGTTTATAGTGTTTTTGAGATTGTAGCTTATAGCTTATAACCCTAAAAAGAAAAAAAAGTTAAGTGTTAGTGTAAAAGCAGAGCAGTGAAGTTTTTTTAATAAAGCGTGAAGTGATAGTGATTTTAAAAATGTGTGATAGTCAAGATGCCAAGAGAAGGTTTGCGAGTACCCATGCTGAGAAGAACTCTTGAGGAAGAGAGCGACGATGAACCTGCCAACAAGATAAGACCTTCAAGTTCAGCAAGAAAGGATCAAACTCCAGCAGCGAAAGGAAACTCCGAGGTCAGGAATAGATTGATTGTAATCAACATTCTATTTCCTGCTCTCGGGGAACTTTTGATTTGCAAACAATGCCATGGTCAAATTAAACTTGGCGAATCTGAAGCTCAAGAATTAGGATTCAACATTGAAGTAGAATGCATTGAATGTGGTGGCAGATACGAGTATCAAGTCATACAGAAAATTTGGTGTCAAGAACCAAGCTTGGGAGAACAACAGAAGAGCAGTGGTTACTTTTCGTACTCTTGGACTTCGGCACGCTGGTCTATCAACATTTTGTGAGAAAGTTGCCAAAGACTCTATGAAGACTGTAGTGATAGAAGAAAAAGCAGCTACAGAGACTGGAGCACCTGGACTGAATGTTTCTGGAGATGGTTCCTGGAGAAAAAGATCTTTTCATCGTTGCAAGGATTTGCAAGCATCGTGACACCTGGATACGCTGCTGCAGAGTGGGCGAACTCTGCTGATGTTTAGAGGATTTTTTATACTTAGCGACAAGTCCAGCCCAGCACCAAGTAAGCAAGAACCCTCAGAAGTCGAGCCAGGGAGCTACAAGAGGAGGATTGCTACGCTGCAGGAGCACACTAGGTAGTGTGCACTGAAGTATTTTGAAGTAAAGTGCCTTGTGATGACTACGAAAAAAGATAAGTATACTTCTCTCTATTTTTTCATTTCATTTTTAAGAAATTGAAATATTTATTTATTTTATCTTTTTTAGCTGACCCTGGTACCACTAATCTGCTTGGTGACATTTGGAGGTTAGGCTGATAATTTTCTACCAGTTTCAACTTAAAGGTTAAACACACAAACTAAAAAAAAGATAAGTATTAAGTGTTATTATTATCAAGGATAAAATATCGCTTTTATCAAAAATTCATAAAATGCCAGTACTAGGGGAGGTTTCTCTCTCGGATCACAACCTAATCACCTTCCGGTTGGGGGAGCGAGCATGGTTGAGCAGTTGAGAAGAAATCCTAGGAAAACAAATTGGGAAGGTTATAGGGAGGAACTGAAGGCAAAAATCCGGGCCTTTCCCAGATCCTACGGGACCGTGGAGGACCTAGAGCATTGCTGTGAAATACTAACAGGTATAATAATCAGCTCGTACGAAAGTAACTGCCAGCTGAGTAAAATAAAAGTATCAAAAGGAGCCCCATGGTGGAATACTCACCCGGAGAGGCTGCGCAAGAAGGCGAGGAGGCTCTGGAATAGAGCCAAGCACACGAAAGGGACGCAAGACAAGAAGAAATATAGGAAAGCGAGGGACGAATATAAAGAGAAAATCGTCAAGGCCAGGACCAAAGGGTGGAGGGGTGAATGTGGTAGCCTGTAAGGCTAAAGCATACGGCCAGGCTGTGCCGAATTCTGCGAAAAGGTATGGAAAAAAGAGGGCTAGTGCTAGTGGCCTTCTTGGATGTAGAGCGAGCATTTAACCACACAGCCGGGGAGGCAATAGTGCAAGGTATGAGAGAGCATGGAGTACCAGGGACCATCTATAGATGGATTTGGAACATGCTGTGCAACAGGAAAATAAAAGCAGAATGGAGTACGAGCTCATGGACGGGCATGGTCAACAAAGGCTACCCGCAGGGCGGAGTACTCTCCCCGACAATGTGGTGTTTGGTAGTCGACGGCCTCATAAAGGTTCTAAATGAAGTAGGTATTTACACACAGGCATATGCGGATGACATCGTCTTAATGGTAAGAGGGGACGATGTCGGTGTACTGGAGGGCATGATGCAGTATGCACTCGAAATAGTAGAGTCTTGGTGCAAGTCGGTAAAGCTGGGCGTCAACCCGCAAAAGGCCAACGTTATGCTTTTCACGACTAGGTATAAGACAAAACAAGTTGAGGGACTCTGTTTAAACGGAGAACCCATAGAAATGGTCAAACAGGTGAAATACTTGGGGGTCATCATGGACTCAAAGCTAAATTGGGGACCGCACATCAGGGAGAGATGCGCAAAAGCCATCAACATCTTCTGGGCCTGTAGAAGAGCATTCGGCAAGACCTGGGGGCTCGGACCAGATAAGGTGTGGTGGATATACGAGTCCATTATCTAGCCAACGTTACTGCATGGGGCACTGATCTGGGGACACAAGTGTGAACTCAAGACACATGTTAGATCCCTAGACAAGGTGCAGATAATGGTAATGGTAGGACTAGCAATGAGGACTACTCCGACGGCTGCTATGGAGCTCCTTCTGGGTCTGCCCCCTTGAACAAGGTTGCAAAAATTGGAACACTTAGGGCGAGTGTAAGTATAATGGTTCGGGATGTGGTAAGCACTTCATGGACAAGAAATTGACGGAAGAGGTGCTACCCAACATCATAAGGGTAGGAAGTGACAGAATAATGGAACACATCCGGTTCGACAAACCTTACAAGGTGGTTATACCGCGAAGACAGGACTGGATAGGAGGAACGCACCCCCTAGCTGAACATGGGGTGGTGTGGTTCACGGACGGTTCGAATACAGAAACCGGAGTGGGAGCAGGAGCGTGTATGAAGAGTAGCTTATTGGAATTAGTGTGCTTCCTTAATCCGCATGCAACTGTTTTTCAGACTGTCAGGGCCATTAAGGAATGCGCGTGCTGGGTGGTGGACAAGAGGATCTCACAGGGGTCCATAACGGTCTGCTCGGATAGCAGAGCCGCGCTACTAGCCCTGGACGGGATAAAAGTAGGGTCAAGAAATCATGTAAAACTACTCTGGATGCCGGGACACTCAGGTATTACAGGTAACGAGAAGGCTGGTTGGTTGGCTGTTAGAGGATCTCGTAAGCTGAGGGCGAAGGAGAGCGAGGTCGCGATCCCCGCCTGTGAAGTGCACACAACAGCTAAAGGGTGGCTCTAAAGGGCACTCGACAATACCGAACCTGAACAGGGGTAGACTGAGGCTGGAAATGGGTTGGCTCACTGGACATTGGGGCGTGCGAAACCACCTCTCAAAGATGAATATTTGTGAGGTGGCTATTTGCAGATGGCGTGGGACGGCAGAAGAGACTATGCAGCATCTCTTGTGCGGCTGCCCCGCGTTCGTGGGAACTAGGAGCAGGGTGTGGGGCACTCCGTTTATTAGTAGGGAGGACTTAAGGCTATGTAGTTTTCAGTCCTTGTACAAAGTAGCCAGGGCAATCGACAGGAGATTGTAGCGGGTGGAGATGGTGTACGACAGATATAAAGGAGGGTAGAAGGCATAGCACAATGGGATTCCCAAGTGCTCGACCGCAAAGTCTTCGGGCAGGGGCCGCCGCGGTCACCTTCGATTCATTCATTAGTCATGACTGACCGTTCCGCGTGAACACGTTCAGATAACGTTTTAAATTTATCCGATTTATCGATCAGCCTTGAGGCATCCGTGCGTCCTTCGCCCGCGTCAATAGTTTCGACCGTGATGGATCCCGTTCTAGTGCCTTGCCCGATATGTTGTGAGTATTTGTTTAGACCAATATATCAATGCTTAAATGGTCATTGGGTATGCGATTTCTGTCGGGAAAGTATTACGCGGTGCGCCATTTGTCGAGAACGTGATAATGTACGAAACTTATTACTAGATTGGTTGGCTGGAGTCCAGTCGCTATCCTGCTGATAATATATCTTCTATTCGTGTCCGCCGTTTGTTTTTACATCCTCTGAGTCGGGCGAGTTCGACTTGTAATCGGACTTGCGTGTTCAGATACTCTACTTGCTGTCTTTAGCTATGCCATTTCGGTCCTATTCAACGCTGCAACTTCCAATTCCTTATTTCAGGTTTGACCCAGCCTCCGTATCATTTACGAGCCCAGTCGCTCGTTGGTTCCTGCGCGACCTAGTCCAGACCCGGTGGACACTTGGGTCGGCATTCGACCGGGGGATGCGCCATTTTCGGACAATGAAGAGGTGTCGAGTGAATTGACTTGGGACTCGTAAGGCATTCCTCGCTCGTTGGCTTCGGCCTCGCCTATAGTCCTGCAGCCTCTGTTCTCGATGATATACTGGGGAACTTGTTTTTGGATTTGGAAGATGAGGATGCAGGTATCTGTGGCAGCTACGATACCTGACCATGGTGAAACTACCGCACTTGCGTCCACCTCGCCATGACCTTCTTGGGCCAATCTGGTCAGTCCTCAGCAGGAGGTTTCACTACTGCGCGAGCTATTTACCTGCCTTATCTGCAAGGACTTTATATATCCATCTTACCAGCAATGTGACAACGAGCACGCTAACTGCTCTTCCTGCCTGGTGCACTGCGCCCGCTGCCCTATATGCCGTGGTCCGTCTGCGGTTTGAGAGAATCGGGTCCTCGAGGACATTGGGCACCAAATGTTTTTCCCTTGCCGCCATGATGATTTAGGGTGCCCTGTGGTGCTCGTGGATCATGATTGGCATAAACATAGTGATCCGCGACCTACGTCGCCTAGTACTAGCCGTTATATTGATATGCGTGCTTCAGATTATTCATGGCGAAGTATTTTATGCAGCGTTTGTTTTTATTCTTCTATTTGTAGCTCTCTTTGTACGTTTTATTAGTGCTATAATACATGGTTTTATTTGGGGACTTCGATGCCTGTTTATTTACTGATCTCGCTCTGTTCTAATAGTTATCTTTATATGTTTTGCCCTGTTTGTCTCGAATGTGTCTCCTGCCCTGATCATTTTATCTGATTATTTTGTTATTTATGCGGCATCCGAATAAATCCAAATGTTGTTATTGCCTATTTTTCAACCACTATCTGCAGAGTCGTCATACACGTTGTTATATCCCGTCTTATGGGTTTATCGTGCATGTACTTTTTCAAAATTATTCCGAACATATACATATCTCCTTGTCGGGTTACTATTATTTCTCCTATTGCACAATGTGTCTCTAGCAGTTGCTTTTCGTTTATATATCGTCGTTCTATCAAAGCATTTAAAACCTCCGTCTTTAAAACCATATCTTCCGATAGCATATAGGCGAGATTGCACTTATGAGAAAACGGATACTCGCTAAACTTTGTACGCTAGTAAATAAGTCGTTATTGTCAGGACCCTCTTTCCAATTCATTGCTTCTCGTATGCGTGGGTTTCGTTGAAAGCTCCGTGGTAACAGGTTAATTTCTAACTCTGTATCTGCTTCTTCTTCTGATTCCTCCCCTGCTATGATGTATAGAGTAAAATGATCGCCCGCGAGGGGTAAATGTATGAATTAATTCCCTTCATTTATTTCCCTTCATTAAAAAGGCCAGCTTGTGATGAACCCTGTAAAAAATATGTAATTATATATTAAATAGAATCATTATCAGAGTTTTTATGCAAAACAATAATATTTTTTCTTTAAATATATACATAACATGATATCTTCACATACATCAGTTACCCCTAGAATCACTTAATCTGTTAGCGCAGTGTGATGTATTAATTCCTAAAGTTTTAACTTCTTAGGTCACTTACAGTAGGATTGTCAGTCACCCGGATGATCAATTCGAGCTGGATCTGTCTCAAAATCTTCGATTTACCATCACCCTTAGAATGGTTCGTTTACTTTTCTAAACAAATTTTTTTTAGATAATTAAATTGTGTTATGTGGAAAATATTAATGATTATTTGTTTAAACTTATCTTTCAAAAATCTAATCCAGGGAATCCATAAATGAAGTTGTTGTAAATGCCTCTGACAAATTTCAGCCCAATTGGTTGGTTGGATCCTGAAAAAAGCTACGGAGACCAAGTAAAAATCTCTAAAATACAAACATTGAGAAAAATGCATTTTAAATTTCATTATTATCATTATAATAATAATATGTATCAATATTACTTTAAAAGTAAATTATTTCCTGAAGATTTTCTAAAAATTTGAAGTTCCCACGATAAAAATTGACCTTTGTAGCAAGCCAATTATCACCTAAAACAAATAAGCAAAATAAATCTATTTTTAGTAAATTATCCTTAAATAAAGTTCTATTTTATAGTTTTATACATAAAACTTTTTTGGACGTTTACAATATATATATATATATATATATATATATATATATATGAGACAAATCCATACATAAATACATAAATATATATGTGTGTATGTATGCATGGATAGGAGCATTTATATTGTTTTTATATAAATATTCCTATTTAATTATTGTATACTTACAAAAAGTTTGTTGTGATGATGTCCATAAACTAGGAGAATAGGAGCAAACACTGCAATTTTAGACTGCTACTGTCGTCTGCTTATTGCTGATAGGTCAGGTTATAGTACAAGCATGTTTTCCAGAAAATGTGCAGTTGTTAGCTCTCAGTAGCTGCAATAATATTTTAATAAAATTAACTTAATTTGTAGAAAATTAAGAAAGATACTGCTCAAAAAAACCCTCGAGTAGTATTGTGAATGTAGATAATTTAGAAAAAATTGAAAATTGAATGCATTTTTATGTGCTTACTCATTTATAGTGAAGGTTATAAATTTTCAATAAGCACCGGCCAAGTAGGAATTATCCTCTGGAAACTTTCGCTTTCTTCTTGTTTGGCGGGCTTCAAGTGCTGCTGCCTGTGCTTTTCTTTCAGTAAAGAAAACTCGCTCTTCATCTCGCAGTCTTAGCCCATTGCAGAGCGGATTTTCAGGAGCAAAGTTAAAACTCTTCATGATTTGAAGAAGAGTCTCTTTTCCATCATTCTAACAGATCTTAGCAATGTAAATACCTATTTCCAACACGGATAAACCACTGAAGAAAGATTTAGGTATTATTTTCCATACCGACTGATTAAAACTTTCATTGCTGTTTGTCTGAATCCACCAACACATTTTTCAAGCAAGTTCTTATCAGTCAAATCAACGTAAATTGATTTGAGAACCTCTTGGTTTCCTTTTGCGAATTGCTTTCTTGGGCGTGTCCTTAGGTTTTTGACATTTACACCTTCTCTTAGGTCCTGCTGGACAAAGATGATGTTGTGGTTTGTCGTCAGTGGATATTTTGTGGTAGTAAGTTGTCCATATGGCTTTAAACATATCATCCGTGGAATCACTATTGGCCCGGATAGCATTACCATAGTATTTGGTAAGCATATCAATGACTTGTGCTATTAGACAGCCTCTTCCCTCATATGCTCTTGCCATCTAAACTAGTTTTTAGATTTCTAAACCCAGTGCCCATTATTTTTTGAACATGTTCCATACACTCTTTTTTTGACATTTGAAAATCTTCTCCATGAGGCTGGACTTTGTAAACAATCTTGAACTCTTTTGAATACTCATTACCTATATAATTTTTGTAACGAACTCCATAAAGAAATTCTGATCTTTTGATCATTTCAATGATACCATCTACGTCCATTTTACCTAAACTACTAGCATGATTAGCTGAGCAATTAGGTTCATGTTTGTCCCACCTTTCTCTATAAGCTTTAAAATTCTCTTCAGGGCTACGAATACAGGCGTGACAGAAACTTTGTTTCGGTGCAACATCGATTACTTTATCAAATTCATATCTGATTAAACTCGAAAATCCTTGCAACGATGAATGTCCTCTCTTTGCCCATGATCCGTCTCCGGATACATTCAACTCATTTTGATCTAAATTATCAAACTTTTCCTCGATTGCTGCTTTCATTGATGTATGCGCTATTTGTTTACTTGCTTCTTGAAGTTCTTTATTGACTGAATCATAGCTGCTGTGAGAAATTGGTTGAGGCAGATGCATCATACCACAAAAGATTTTCAAACCATTCAATCCGTATCCAAGAGCTGTAAGCACACTCCGTCGATTAATTTCATAGGCATTGGATGTATTTTCCTCTTTCTCACTTAAGTTTACAAAAGCAATCTTATGACAAGCACTACATGTAATTGAAATTTGAAATCCAAGTCCTCGGATGTCCTTTTCAGAAAAGATTACTGATCCATGGCGGGATTTACAAACTAAAAATTGCTTTGAAATAAAATGGAAATGTCAATTATTCTATTCTTTATATTACTAGAAATCAGAAAAACAGATGTTGCTTTAATGTTCTTGCTAGATTTTGAAAGTCCAGATGTAGAAGCTTTAGTTGTAGCTGTTTCAGTTTGTTTTGATAAAACTCCAGCTACTATTCTTACATTTAGTTTTTGTTTTTTTGGTCTTCCAAATCTTTGCTTCTTGCCAGTAGCATATCCAGGTAATCTATTTCTTGAATCTGGAAATGGTTTATCTATATCTTGTTTTTACATATCTTATTATATAGTTTTCACTATTCTATAACACTAACGTAAAAAAGTAGTTGAATATAATACTAGCACAATTTTTCAATATTTATGGCAAAATGTGCAATTGGTTGGCGGTTATTTTCGTTATTGAAATAGAAGTTTTTTGAAAAGAGCGATTTTCTGTGTAAGTAAAACAGATGAGCGCAACTTGCGTTGCCACAATACTGTAACAGCGCTGCAAGCAATTTATAGGCACAAACGTGTAGGTGCTGAGCAGACTTGCTGTTGACAGCCACACGTGTTTTCTGCTGTTATCGGACAAAGTTTGTGCGTAGAATACACGTATATAATATTTAAATAAATAAAAAAGGGAAAGCATATAATATTTCAATAAAAACGTAGAAGAAAAAAACGTATTACATGTTACGCTATAACTACAACCAATTTTTTTTTAGTAAAACGGCACTCAGGAACTGATTTTACAAGAAATTTCCTATCAAACAAGTCAATAAAAAATATCAATTTTTTTATTGTTTTGAATCAGTGTGGCTACCTTAAGTAGCAATATTTATATCCGTTGTTGGTTTTGAAATATACGCATACGTTGTATTCAAACATTTTCGAGAAGATGTATTATGTGACGTCGGCCAATGTGCAGACCAATTATTTTAAAAACAAAAATATAAAATTAGCAAATCAAATCAATGTTACACCTGCTGAACGGAGAAAACCATATATCACATTTGGACCAATTACGACCACCAGTCTCGGTAACTTATCAACATCCGCCAATAACTTATTAGCCAGTCCACTACCAGAGCTCGGAACTCAAAGTAAGCAGTCGCTTCTCCAATTTTGAATAAATCCAAAGTCTTATATATATATATATATATATATATATATATATATATATATATATATATATATATATATATATATGGGTGGTTCTATGACAAATTGAACACGAAAAAATAAATATCGTTATAACTCTGGAAATATGTTCCTCAGGTATCGATGAGTTTCCCTGAATTTTTTTATATTTATTTTTCATCATTATTCTTCAAGTTACGGGTCAAAATAGGTCATCTAAGCATTTTTTGCCTATCTTCATTAATTTATAACTCTTGAGGGAAGCATCTTTTACAAAAATGTATACGTACATTTTTTGTAAAATTTTCTCTAGTTTGCATTAAAAATACTTCCAGTCATATATATATATATATATATACGAATATATGTTATAACTATCTTATATGCCAATTAAACCTTAAAATGCTGATTCTGAGAGTTCGATTCAAGCTTTGACCACCAAAAAATTCACACAAAGCTAACGTAGTTACAAGTTGTTAATATATATATATACATATACATACATATATATTGTAACGCCACACTTTGTGTGTGTTACATAGCAGAGCAGGATGCGATGGTGCAAGCACCAGTCCTGCTCATGCTGAGATAGAAAACAGGACTAGCGAACAAAGTGCATAGATTGAGGAAAGGCTCTATGCAGCCAATGCGTCACAACCCCCCCCCCCAACACCTAACCCCTCACATGCTAAATCCTACCTGACTAAGTTATATCTGCCTAAGCTACCCTATCCCCTCACATACTACCCTACGCTCTACCCATATCCCTTTTATACCTTCCTTCTTCAACGCCCTGGCAGGCGTTGAGCTGTTGGGAGGTCAGTCGTACTCCAACCTAGTCCCCTGTAAATAGGAAGAGATATTAGTAAATCATCAGGAGAGAGAGAAATACTTAGCACAGTGCAACGATACCGAATGTCCTACCTCGACTCCTAGGCAGCTCCTGCAAAGAAGACAACATTAGTACAGACTCACTACGATGCACAGAAGGAATTAAACGTACCTGCTATCGCTCAAGGAGTCACCATCGAAGAATGTTGCTGCACTGGATGTCCTGACAGGAGAAGGAAACAGCAGGCACCAGACAGCCTAGAGCAAAATCGACTACATAGAAACTGTCAGAAGCATACAGTCAACATACATAGGTATCATAACCTATGTATGTACTTATCCTGTCACAAGTTCCATCAGCATTCTTGCACACTGTGTCCAGGATCGTCGAGGAGAAGATGGGACGGCCAACTCACGGCACTCGCAGCAGGAACAGCTGACTTGTCGTATTTCCACGGCACCAGGAGGAAGCTACACCGGTACACGCGCACCGCACTACGTGTCGTAGGTCATGCTGTAGCAGCATGCCCGCTCTCGTTCGCTCTCTCTCACTCCCATACCTACAGTCCCTTCCCCGTCACGTGACTGGCCCTCTCAGCGTCTCAACGGCTGTTATGGGAACTACGCAGTCGGACCATACCGCTGCCGAATCCCCATAGTCTCGATCACTTTGTCCTCGGATAGCTTCGTGACCACTTGCTAGTTAACATTCGCCTTCGAACTCGACACTTTGTTCCCGGATATCGTTGTGACCACTTGTTTAGTAATATTCGCCTTCGTACTCGACTCTTTGTCCGGATAACAGGGAGGAAGCTTGTACTCTAGAATCGGCTAGGAAATACCACTCAAAGCGCGCGCCTACTCGCCGTTCTCGACATCCTCGTCAGGATAGTGTTTTTAGTTATATCGAAACCTAGTGCGACGTACAAGAGCCAACGAGCCACGCTAGGAAGGAGACAGCGTTATATCCTATATGTAAGTTGCACTTAAGTATTGTGTGATACCGCGCGCGAAACTAAACTTATATTTACTTGATTGTATTCGTGCTACAAAGTAGCTGGCGCCCAACAAATATAATTATCATATACTGTCAAATCATTTTACCTTATATTATTAAAGCATTTTACTTTTAATCTCTTAGTTGATTTCTTTCTCGCCACCTATAAAACCTATGTTAAAGTCTGCCAGAATGCAGCGCGCATATTCTGGGGCATTGACAGAATATGCGTCATAATATATACAGGGTGTCCCATTTTAAAACCACCAACTGAAAATCTCTCAACCAAAGCATTTTAGAGAAAAATTTGTTAAACAAAAGTTGTCAAAAAAAGTTTTAAGGGGGACACACAACGACAACCTTGACCTTGACTTCGACCTTAACCTTCATCGTTATTTGAAGGTCAAATTGATCTTTTTAAATGGAAACCCACATTTTTTATAAATTGAAAGAGCGGTAAATTTTACGTCCGACTATGATCTTGACCTCAACCCTGACCTTGACCTTCAGGGTCAATATGAGGTCAAATCGATTTTTTTATGTTAACCTTTAGTTTCATTTCCTATTACGATAGTGCAAAAAAATCTAAGTATCAAATGATATTTAACAATTTCTACTCACTGACTTTTCTAAGGTTGAATAAAAGGGCTTACACCTTCGTGGAAGCTTCCCTGTGAGCATACATCTTGCAGGAAGCTTCCAGAAAGCTTCCATGCTATGTGAGCACCATACTTTTTGCACCATCCAGAGATAACGACGTGGACGTAGTAAGTTCTGCTTTCATTGGCATGCTGAATTATCATGAGTCACCTTGCCTCTTACCTTCGAGATGCTAGATTAACGTGAATCTCTTTGCCGCTCACTATTGTAACTATTAAGATTTTTAATCTCGTAGCGAATGTCTAAAGTGGCTGTCATTTATTGGAAGGCAAAAATTTACTCCACTTTGAGAATGTCTTGTGACCAATAAAATAAGGGTTTCCATTTCAAAAGATAATAAAAGATAATAAATTTTATTTTACAATACTTTATTAAATAAACCCTACCTATATCATACATTGCTTTGTCTTCTCCTTATATTTATATTTTTACCATTCTACAAAACTATTTAAATTTATATTTACATAATTTACACTTTATTAAACATATCGACTCGTTTTACTTTATCAAAGTAACTTTTCTGAAACTTACTCCTACATTTTCTTTTACATTTTCCTTAATACTTATTTCGTAAGTTACACTCCTCCTTTCTATATAAGAAACTTATTCTTCTTTACGCTATCCACGCATTTATTCACTCACACACTCCTTTCCATACATTTTGCCTTCTCTGCATAGTCTCGTGGATTTATTTTAACTACAATATTTACCACGTTTTCGCTTTTTTCTTATTTTTCTTATTTAACTTTACATTTTGTTTTTCTTCTTCCTCTTTCATACCTGTTTTCCTATCTATTTCTTTTATCGCCTATAAGAGTTCGAAGTTTTTTATCACATCCCTAAATTCTCTAATTATGTCTAACTTATCTACGACTAGCTCCTTTGTACAATCTTTAGTTTTCTCACATACACATAGTAAATGCTCCCACGTACATAATTCTTTTCCACACAGTATACACATTCTTTCTTTTTCCTTAAGCCAGTATTTGTTTGCCCTTTCTATATTACCGCATCTAATTCTCGCAATGCTTTTAATATCTAAATTTTTTACTCTTGAATTTAAATACACATGTAACTTATCTATACATAATTCTTTATATTTTCTGTTATATTTTGCCTCACTAATTTTGTTCTGTCCTACCTGTTTCTCTATATCTGTGCCCACTTTCTTATTTCTACAATTACATTCTTTTTTAATACTCTCATTATTTCTATCTCTGTTTGGCTAAACCCTAACCTATTTAAAAATTTCTCATTTCTATTTAAATCGTAACCCGACCCCTCTGTTGCTTTTTTTTCCATCTAACACTGTTTGGTTAACCTCTGTTCTCCATGCTTCTAAATCCTTTCATCATAGTTAAAGGTCCTGATATTCCAATCAATTTTCTATCTAAAGTTTTCCGTCTCCTTATCGATAATGTACCTTGGTGTGCAGAAATCTAGTCCTAGATCCCATCTAAAGTAATCCACTTTTATCCTCTCTAGCTCTTTGACTTCGTCAAACCCCCAAATCTCAACTCCATACTCCATTGCGCTTCTTACTAGGTATTCAAATAGCATCTTTCTTCTTTTGTAGTCATTTTTGCATTTTCTTTCACCTAACCCCTACGTTTTCCTTCCTGCTCAAATTCCTTTCGTTTTGATGTCTTTTATGTGGTCTTTGTAGTCTCCATTAGAATTAAATATAAATCCCAGATACTTGAACTTACTAACTTTCTATATCCTCTTCCCCTCCCATATCCATTCTTCTTTTCTCTCCTTTTACCCTTTATAGAAAATCAGCATTTTTGTTTTCTCCACACTTAAGATTAGGTTTTTCCCCCTCAAAAAATTCTTCAGAGTACTCATCATATCCTTTATCGCTTCCCTATTGTTACCTATCAATACAATGTCGTCCGCATAAGCCAACGACCATATCCTACCTCGGCCTATTTTAACACCTCCTACCTTTCTATTTTGTAACTCTGATTCCAGTCCTGCAATATACGGACAAAAAAGTAAAGGACTAAGTACACATCCTTGCCTTAGACCCTTTGTTGTCCGAACTCTTCCGTTAATCCCATGCTTGTTCTTATTTTATGTTATGTTTCTTCGTATATACCTTTTAATCTTTCTACTATATAATTACTAATTCCTATCTCTGTCAAAACTTTCCATAAATTCTCCCTACTTACTGTATCAAAGGTGCTTTTAAGTCCACAAACAGCGCGTATATCTTTTTCTTCCTAATTTTTGCCATTCTTGCTATGTGATCTAGAATATAGATATTATCTATCGTCGATCTATTTTTTCTGAAACCTGATTGTCTCTCTAGTAGTAACTTCTTTTTTCCAACTTCTTCTTCTAACCTATTCCTTATCACATCCGTATATAGCTTATATGCTGTAGGGAGTAACGAAACTCCTCTATAATTCTTAGGGTATTCTTTGTTACCTTTCTTGTATATTGGTACTATTACTGCTGTCTTCCATTGTTCTGGTATTTCCTCCCCATCCTCAATGATTGATATTAATTTATTTTCTAACGCTTCCCCTCCGTGTATCCAGACTTCATTCGAAATTCCATCAAACCCTGCAGCTTTTTTTTCTTCAAGTTTCTCCACGCTGCTCAATTTCCAATGCACTGATCTTTTCTTCACTAGATTTTTCAGTTGGTACTGTCCTTTTTTCTTCTACCTTTTTTTCATCTGAACCATCCAGCAAAGACCTGAAATGTTCTTTCCATTCATCCTCCTTGATAGAATTTCCTACTATCTCTCTTTTTTTTTCTTTCTTTATTTAGATATTCCCATACTTGATTTTCATTTTTAATTGCTCTTAATTCTGCACCCCCTCTTCCCTTTTCAATTTTTTCTTACTTTCGCACAGCTCTTTGCAATCTTTCGTATTTTTTATGTACTGTAACGCCACACTTTGTGTGTGTTACATAGCAGAGCAGGATGCGATGGTGCAACCACCAGTCCTGCTCATGCTGATAGAAAAAACCTAAATAGTGAATAGAGTGCATAGATTTAAGAAACGCTCTATGCAGCCAATGCGAGGGAACCTCCCCAACACCTAACCCCTCACATACTAAATCCTACCTAATTAATATATATCTACCTAAGATACCCTATCCCCTCACATGCTACCCTACGCTATACCCATATCCCCCTTTAAACCTTTCCTTCTTCAATGCCCTGGCAGGCTTTGAGTCGTTGGGAGGCCAGCCACCGTCCCAACTAGTCCCCTGTAAAGAAAAGAGATATTAAAACCTTGTCAGCAGAGAGAGAAGCAATAGATAGTGCAGTGCAACGACACAAACTAACTTACCACGACTCCTAGGCAGCTCCTATAAAGAGGAAGAGATTAGTACAGGGTCGCCACGATGAACTATGGAAATGAAACGTACCTTCTACTGTTCAAGGAGTCACCATTAAATTACGCTGCTTCCCTGGACGTCCTGACAGAGAAAAGGAACACTCTGTTCCGGGATCGTATAGTAACCACTACATCGCTCTGTTTCGACATCGTATAGTAACCACGACATCGCTCACTCATAATAATTTTACACTTCGAATCATAGTATAGTTAGCTAAGTTCGATTGCGAATCCATTATGAATCGGTTGTAAATCTATTGTACACTTATTGTAAATTTATTGCGGACCTACCAAGTGTTCTTCGACGTCTATCAATCGGGGACCAGGGAGAGATCTACCTCGAGTGAGTAAAACCTGAATATTGTGCGCGACCGCGTGCGTTCGCTTACTATAGAATGATTTATCAAGCAAAAATTGTATTTCTGCTACAAAATTAGCTGGCGCCCAACTATTGGAATTGTAGTATATAGTAACAAATGTAAAAGTATCAAAGACGCCATTTATTAAATCATTTTACTTTTAATCACTTAATTGATTTCTTTTCTCGTCACCTATAAAAGATATGTTAAAGTCTGCCAGAATGCAGCGCGCATATTCCGCTACATTGACGGAATATGCGTCATAGTACTCTTCTTTCTTTATTTTACCAATTCTCCACAAACCCAAGCATCTTTTAGTTTGTCTCTTTGCCTTTGTACATTCCTTGTTGCACCATTTTTTCATTCCTAATTTAGAAACGTTTATTTTAATCTCCTTATTTGGTATATATCTATAAATCATTTCTGTTGTATCCTCCCATCTTTTTTCTACAGTATCTTCCTCATTATCTATACCTTCCAAGTCCTTCGTATTTTCTTTGAAAATCACAATATTTTCTTCATTCCACAATTCCACCGTCCTTTTTATGTTTTCTTCTTCTTCTACCTGCTCTTCATTTTTCTCCTGTTTCATCTCAACCTAAATTGGTAGATGATCTGATTCTACCCTTTCTTCTATTCTAAAAAATCCCACCTTATTCCATGCTTCTTCATTAACAATTGCATAATCTATTACTAAATTTCCCCTGCTGCTTACGAACGTGTATTCTGCTTCCTCTTCTCCACCCAAAGTTCCATTCAAGATTGTCCATCCTTTATTTTCTATTTTGGCCATTAAAAATTTACTCTTTTTTCCAACAACCTTATCTCTACTTTTCCGGTCCCTCTTCTTGCCAATCTTATCGTAATTCATGCATTTTCCTTCCTCTCCTATTTTTATATTAAAATCCCCCATTATAATTGTTCCTTCTGTAACGTTGTAATAAATAGTCCATATGTTCAAATATAAATTGTCTTTTTTAACTATGATCTTCGATTTCACCAGTCCTTCACAATATTCTACTCCTATTACCCCTTCTTCATCACTCCATCCTTTTCTTATACCTATTATAAAGCCCCCCTTCGCCCTACCCTTCCTATGCTCTCTTCTCGCTTCTATTATTTCCCAATCAAAATTTTTCGGTAAGTATTTGTTCAACTGTTGTATGTCCTTCCTTTCTACGCACGTCTCTGCCAAACTAACAAAATCTGCCTCTTTTACTTATTCCCAAAACTCTTTATCTTTGTTCAAAATTCCCGCCACGTTCCAAAAAATTACCTTTTTTCCCTGTCTGCTAAGTATTTTTTCTCCCCTATCCAAACCCTGACTTCTTGCGTCACACCATTCCTGTCTTGGGTAAAAATCTTATCATCCTCTGCTTTTCTATATTTTTTTCCTCGATTTCTCTTTGTTTCCTTTCTGCTTCCCTTTTCATTTCTTCTATTTTCTCTTGATTCTCCCAGTACATCCAAACATTATTAATAAATACTTTTTTACTACCCGTTTTTACATTCAATCCTTTTTCTCTTATCGTCTTTAGTCATATTCAATATACACCTTCGATCTAACATTTACCTCCACTCCTAGCTTATCCTTCACAAAGTTCTGCGTCCATTCCTTCATATTATCCCTATCTTCTTCTGACCATATCAACCCTTTAATTATGAAATTTTCCTATCTACTTTTCCTATCTTTCTCTTGTAACAATCTCTTCATGTCCACTACTTCTTTTTCCGATAGGCACACACTGCCTGCCGCACTGTACAATGATCTTTCGCTAGCTACGCGCCTACCTGACCTACCGCTTCTTCTGCTTATCCCGCTAATCATACTCCGCACATCTCCTTCCGAACCCGTGTCGCAATCTCTTGTATACTCGAGAACCCGCACTTCCAGCGCGTCTAGTCTCGCGTTCCTTCCCCTTTCCCTCTCCTCCAATTCTCGGAAACGTACGTCAAAATTTTCTGATTTCTCTCCTATTTCTACTTCTCTCGCTTGCAAGTCTAATTTCAATTTTTCGATTACTACTCTCTCATTTCTTACCTTCACCAATTCATCTGCAACTTTCAACCTCAAATCCTTGAATCTCTCTTCATCCTCGAAAACCACCTTCTTGAACGCTCCATCCAGGGTATCCTGCTCCCTGCAGTCCGTCCTGACCTTTGTCGCCGCATCCTTCTTGGCCTTCGTATCCGTGTTCGTCGCATTCCCTCCTGCCTTTGCCTCCTTCTCTTCCGATGCCCGTCTTCCTCCTGCTATCCCTGTACGCCTCATTTCCATCTTCTGTAACCTAGAAAAACCTATCTACTTTTCTTTCGCTTTTTCGAACTCACTCCTCCTTTTCCCTTTTACACTTTTTTACTCCACACACTCAACACACTTTCCTCCAACCTTTTCTACACTTTTTTTTACAATAATCGTAGATTATTCACACTAAATCGCCAAAACTATGCAGAGAGGCTCGCGCTTGCATGTGCTCACTCTCCCGCCCTCTAGCCAAGTCTTACAAGTTGTTAATAAAGGTGCTCTTTATATCACTAAAAATGCAAATTGTTCGAAGGAATGATTATAAATTGATGAAGATCATAACATTTCTGGCAAAAAATAACAAAATTGTTCATATGTCCTAATATAATATACTTCTATATTCTTATATTAACGTTTATCAATTTTGCCTATCAAAAACTAAAACTTTATCTACAACATAAATAATTGAAACTATATTTTATTTTAATACAGAAAACACATGTGCAGTAATATTGTATATAGAACAAATTATTAAAATATGGTATATTCCTGTTATATACATTTAATTCGCCCTGATAGAAAATGCACAATAATTTATGGTTGAGTCACTAACTAGTGCCCATATTTTCTGGGCATAATTATTTGCAGTAATTATGCTACTATTATGAATAATAATTGTTTTTCTCACTCGGGTTATGACTAAAATAGTACATAGAGCATAATAAGCTAGCTTTTCTTATCGCAACCATATTTAAATAACTTGGAAAATATCATACAAGTGCCATTTCTGGCAAAAAAATAACATAAGATATTGAATTTACATTAATTAAAGTATAATGTTTTAACACATTAATATATGCAATTTATTGCAAGCTCGCACATATTTGTTATGTTTTACCACAGTTATTATTTCACTACTTTACGTATTCTCTGCTCCGTTTCTGTGATTACCATCATTCTAAACAAATACATTTAGAGATACTCCATATAAAACTGGAGAAAAGAAAACTACAAATAATTATTTTTTGTTTTCAAACAGTCTACTGGATTATATCTGTTTTAGCTTAAAACATATTTTTATAATTAGTTTTTATAATTATTAAAGTTCCTCAATCCTCAATGCTTTGTTTAGGTTATTTATTTTATTGTTGATTGTTTTGATTTAATATTTATTTTTAATTAGGTTATCGTCTGAGATTTTTATCCTGAAGATTAATATTAATTACGATTTTCCATTTAATCAAGTAACTGATAATACATAAACACAATATTTGTTCGAAAATGAAGAAAATCTACAAGAAATCTTTTATGAATATGCCCCTGATTTAATCACAGAACGAATAGCATATTACTTAATTTTAGAATAAATTACAGAAAATTTTATCGATAATATATGAATTCATTAATGATAAAAGAAAATATAAGTTAAATTAAATACAGAAATGAGAATTCGCAGTAAAAGTAGGACAACAACTAGTCTGTCGAATTATAAATAATTAACAAATCTGATACCCAAACCGTTTCTATCCCGTAGATGGCGAAAATTTGGGAAAAGTTTATTCACATATTGAGTCCCTTCATCTTTGCAAAGCGCCAGCAAAGATTAGCACTCATTAAGAATAAAATCCTTGACGGACAAGGGAAATAAATAAGAGTTCTCATTAGATTACTGGCCCCGACAATCATTCCCGAAGAAATGACTGATTTAATCGAGAAAATCATATCTACATCAGATGTAGGACTAGCAAAGTTCTGCTTAGATATAACCCAGGAAGCAAGTGCTGTGTTTGACCAAAGCTTTAGCCAATGGTATCACACTTGAGAATGAAGAAACGGTTCAATTATTATTGAGTTACAGAGTAGATTAGACGTCCTTAGGAAGACATCACATTCTTGCAATTCACATCACACTTTTAGCAAAAGGTATGGATATACTAGAAAGATTATTCGATTTAGGAGTCACTCTCAATGCACATCTGGGGTCATATGACAATGCGGCAAGCAGTAAAGTATAGTGAAAGAAAGGAATTTTAATAAACAGTACAAATCGTATGGGTCAAACCATTTTAGGATATGCTATAGAACAATCAAATTATGGAATCAGGAGCAAATATAAAAAAATACTACCATCTTGGATTTGCTGCAGGTGGGTATTCAGAATATGCAAAAATGGAAATGCCAACTGAAAAATAATCCTGGTTATTGGAAAAATCTGCGGGTGCTCACTATACTGATTCTTCGCATAACGTATATTTACTATTAGAATTGGGAATACCCGTAGACTCCTGCTGTCTCGACGGTAGATACGCAATCGAAACAGCTATACTACAAGAAAATTACCACACTTTAGCCATATTCCTTGAGAAAGGAGCCAGGATAGATATACCTACAAAAAGTGACGGCAGTGTATTGCACGTTGCGGTGAATCCAGAGGATCTTATAACTCTTAGCAAATATTATCCAAAATATATATCTATTTATTTAAATGCATGTAGAGAACGGAAACAAATGCAAATCACTTATATTATTATAGGGATAACTTACGCAGATTTATTTGAGAAATCATTGATAACGTTACTTAAATACGCTAAATATCGATTGCTAAATCGTCATGAAGGAGAATATGAAATCGAAACCCAATTCCCGATTTACGGATTACAAATTTCGAACATATGGGTTAAAATATTACGTACGAGAGCAGAATGGATAGGCCATGAAAGAAGGCTTTTACAAATTATTAAGAATCGAGTCCCTAGTTTAGCCATAGAAAACATTGCGCATTTTTCATGGTATAATTAAGTTCTTAAATAAAATTTAGATTGGAAAGCAAATCTCTTGATCTCAGACTGATTCATAGTTTAGCTCCGACGATGTTGCCTACCGAAGTGGCCATGATAATCTACCAAAGTATCGTAGTGAATAATGTAGAACTTACAAAATATTGTTTAGACTGTCTATATGAACCAAGATTATTACAGCGTTGTTGTTGGGAAGGTACTAAGTTCATATACTTAGCTGTCAAAACAGGCTCTACCGAAGCGGTTGAAGTCATGTTAACAAGAGGTATAAATAAAATAAATACCGTAGATGGAACGAGACGAATCGCCCTGTTAATTACATATAAAGCAAAAGTTATGACAAAATACATCTGTTATTAAGATACGGAGCAGAATTATATTCTTCTTGCGGACATATGCGTTATATACATGATCGGTATTTACCGAGAATAACTTCACCCTTTTTGATCTTCTGTCTGGCTAGAGAAAAATCTGAGAAAAGGTTCGTGAACCCAGATGATAACCTAGCCTTGAAAACACATCATCCTGAAATGTATAAAAGATTTTTAGATTCAAAGACAGAATGGCAACGTTTAAGCCGAACTAAACTTATAAACAATGTTACGTACAAGGATTTAGTAGAAAATCCATTTCAGAAATTTCTTTAATTTAGTCGATCTGTAAATTTTCGAAAACAAGAATGCAAAGATCCATCAACATTATTTCCTATCTACAGTGCAACTATTGAATTAGCATTAGATCAACTTAGGGAAAGGAGTGACGAATGGGAAGAGAAAAAAAATGTCTTACTATCTATGTATAGAATAAGAGTGTATTACCTTAAAATAAAAAAAAGTGAAACAAATTTTTTTTGTTTGGATCATTTATTAAGAAGTGAACTAAGACAATATTTAACATTACAACAAGAAGAGTCAATGTCATTGACCAAATTGCATTTTTCTTTATGTCTTCTTTTGCCACAGTCACACGAAGCTACCTTATGAAAACCATCAGAAAATAACCTCGATCAAATATGAAGGTCGGCTATCCCCAGGGCGATAATATGATCCTCCGCTTGCACAGAGTCTAAACCAGGCGCAATCATTCGGAAGTTTGGAAAAAAACAGCATTGGATAAACCCGAAGGCTTTGAGAATAATATCGAGCAGACGATAAAGAAGGATTTTGTCGATAAATTTGTATGTCTATTAGTAGGACAAATACCGTCTCAAACACTAGAATTGAACGCTATACTATGGAAGTCAGATACAGAAGTAATTTGGCATCGCATGTACCAACTATTTCAACGATTATCCGGAACGAAGTTAATAGGATTCCTAAATCTGATGGTAAATTATGCAGAACGTTGGAATGAGAAAAATATTGAAGAAGAAACATTAATATTTCAAGCTATAAAAGCAGGTATCGAGCAAGCTACGAAGTTTATCTTAAAAAGGAGCACTGGCACTTCAGTAATCACTAAAGGAGGATTAGACATATTTTGTCAAGTAATAATACAGGGTAATGAAAAAATATTGCAACTGCTCATTAATTCAGGAATAAAACCAATAAATCTCTGTCCTTTTGTCATTGCTACGGAAAATAAAGCAACGCATCTAGTTCCTGTATTGTGGCTAAATAACTACCGGCCCATTAATCCAGTAAAAAGTCTTTGGAGTTGCCCTAAAGATAGGAAATTTATCAATAATACGGAGGCTTCACAACAGACACGATACAGGAAGTTCACTAAATTATGTCCACGAAGCTGTTAGACAAGGATGATGATACACAAATTATTAATCAATTGTTAGAGTTCGGTTATGAAATAGACCTCCCGACTCAGGATGGCCGATCGCCACTACAGATCACCGTAATCTCTGGACACAACCATCTAGTAAAATATTTAATTGAAAAAGGATCAAAAGTCAATCCTTTAGAGTAATTTATATTTAGCTATACGTATCCGTAACATTTTTGCGGCTGTAACAAGATAACGACGAAGAAATGTTAGCCTTGATGTGGGGATTGGGAGCTCCATTATATAGATTCAAGGAAGAAGCATTATTCAATTCTCAAATAAGCTCAATTGGAAAACGAGCTCTAGTACGAAGAATGGCTTTAATGGGTCATTTAAAGAAAGGATTAAGTGCCAAGGATCATAATTTTTTGAACAACCCTTACTCGCGCTATATCATACCTGCAGAGCTGTATTAGTAGAAATGCAAGTACAAGAAAATCAGTTAAATGCTGAGCGTGGTCTGTATAGTTTACTTGTTGGACGTCAAGTCATATATGAACAAGCAGTGAGAGGAAATTTTGAAGAATTTATAAAAGATATAAAGCGCACAAGAAATTCCTACAAAGTAGAATTAATCACGAAGCTCCAAATCACGATAGAAGAAGTCCAATTTCGAAAGACAAAATTTGAAAATAAAGCGCAGATATTTCCTAGAATGACTACTAAAAACATTATAAGATTTTTAGAAGAAGAATGCATAATTAAACAAAATTTGTCGAAATAGAATAAAATCCTGCTGGTTGAACTTATAAAATATTAAGCAATCAAATTCTATTCATTCTATCAATTTCAATCATTTTTCATCCTTTCAAGAAAGAAATACTATTAGAATAAAGATTAACAGGGAATTCTGGTGATTAAAACTTCGCAATAATTTTATGCATATAGCTTAACTAATGATTACTAATTCTGGAAATTTTAATAGTAATCATAATGGAGGGACAAATTGAAAAAAAGAGGAAGGATGAAACGGGCCAAGCTATACCAAGGCGAGGCCGTAGAGAGAGTTCTAAACTCGATATGGGAAGAGGCAGGAATGCACTCGAGGAAGCGAAGATCAAACTTACAATCACCCCGCACTAACGGTTGAGTGAGTGTAAGCCGTCCCTACCCTCTGCAGTGGAGGATCCACCAGAGGGAAGCTGCTCGTGTGCAACGGGAGTAGTGGGGGGAGATCTACTCCACGAGCTCCGCACACTTAGGATCACCACGCAGCTTTGGATTAGTACGTGAGGATCCACCCTCTCACAACCGATCCGTACTCGAAATCACCCACTTGAGAACAGGGAACCACCCTCCTGACCCCTAGGGATATTCGAGAGGTGAAGGGTAAACAAAAGAATAATCACAATTGATAAATAAAATATAAATATATATATTGCTTTAAATATAACAATCTGGCCTTACACTAAATGGAAAGGGGGGAGAGCCCCCTTAGTACCGTTCGAGAGCACAATGCTCATTTGCATAATAAGTACTAAGGAGACAGAACACTTGGAGAGGACGACAATTCTTATGTTCTCCGCGCTAAGGCCAGATCGTGAGTGCTCGATGCTGGCTGCGGGTCTCCTTTTATATCTGTGGCCGTCCCTCTCTCTAATGCTTTATGCGCGCACGCCCTCTACCTGCGCTTAGGTAGGCTATTACATGTGCATACTATCGCTCACTTAGTCGGTAACTTATCTCTTACTTATCGGCAAGTTATCCGTTGGTGGTCTCTTACCTACCACGTGGGGCAGCCGTCTCAAGGAAGTACAATATATTTAAATACACACACACACACACACATACCGTATGCACATCACACAACTAAGGGATTTATCCTCTTTCAGTAACGAGCAGTGGACACAGGACACTGTTTTCTTATACTGATATGAGGCAGTATTATCCACGGCCAAGAAGCTCTACCTTCAACCGAGTCGGAAGTCATAGAATATAACGCAGGATTCATGCAGTAGCAGTCTCGACGGTTTCGAAGAAAGACGCAGGGAATTGAGAGACGAGAATTTAATGGAAATAATAGAGCAAGAAATTATATTACTCAAAAAGAGCAAAAATTCCAGAACCAGTATGACTATAATAGTAAGAACAATAGAAATAATGACTATTTACTTTAATTTATATATATAATTATTCAACGGAGCACTAGAAACCTTATGAGAGCTTGCCAATAATCAAGTGTACCCCGGATTTCTTAATTACAACGATCTAACCCAAATTGTGAAAGATACCGAACAGTTGAATCATCCATATAGATTTCCGTTAAATAAAACTTTGGTACATATAGATTTATTAGGGGCCATTTCCCAAATAAAATACGAAAAGGTTAGATTGATGATCAGTTTAAGTTTCCCTTCAATAACGGACATTCCACACATTGTATATAGAGTAAAGTCGTTACCTATGCCAAAGAAATTAAAAGATGGAAAGATAGCCACTGTCTATGTAAAACCTCGCTCCTCATTATTAGGGATATCACAAAAAGCGACATATGCTCTAACTCAAGAATAGTACGAAAAATGCACAAACGCGTTTGATAAGAAATTATGTCGATCGGATCAACCCATCCGCTCCGAGATCGAAAATAAAAGTTGTGAATATACTTTATTATATTACACAGAGGAAACGAACTATAGCAAGTGCGACGTCACGTATTTAGACATGAACTTACCCTTCTAGGAAAATACAGAAAAGAATCAAGGGTGGGTCTATTCATTATAGTAACCTATGGAATTGTAAATTAATTTTAAGAAGAAACAAGAATACCTCTTGATAAACGCCACTGGAATTTTAAGGATAAAACAAGGCTGCAAGGTCCTTGCAGGCGAATTTTAATTGTCATCAAGCACTCATACATGGTACAATCTTCAGACCTCAATATTCCCGGAAATTGATCTAAAAATTGAAGGAAATGTTTCAAATGAGGATGTAGTAACCGAATTAAAAGCTCGCAGAGATAATAAAACTGCAAAAATCGATTAGACCATAGCTCATTCTTCTTGATAATTACAAGGAAAGATAATAGGGACTGATGTCTCAGAAGAATTCAAGGAAGAATTTAGACCAAATTATTTATCATAGTTTTGACCATAGTAGTAGTTATAGGACTACTATCTGGAATAATAATAGCCATTGTATGTTACGAGAGTATAAAAGCTGGGGTAAATCGAATCATGACAGAATTTCCATTACTTCTAGGTACACGAACAAGAGAAGTTGAAGTCCCGATTGAAGAAGTATTTGATGGAATTTATTTAAATAGACGACCAACATCAGTAATAAACACTAATTTTCCATCGACACCAGTATAAGGGAGTACTAATCAAACATACAACATAATTAAACAAAGCAGATACACGTACACTATACTCAACTCAAACCGAGGGGAGAGCAAGAAAAAATTTGTTTCCTTGCTCTCCCCTAAAAATGTCAACAAAAATGTCTCAGATAGCCTTTACTTGCAAGATGTTAATTTTTATTCAACTGATGGTTCGGGCTATCAGATTAAATCCAGGACATCGTTTAGCAGGGTTCGATTGTGGAGATTAACTAACAAATCTCACAACAATATCACTATTAGAGGTGGAAGATTGTGATACAGAAGTTCCAGAATTGAACGTCACCAAGCAGCATGTATAATTATTGCAAGTAAATGAATTTACTAAGACACACGTAATTCAAAGTTCCATTAAAATCACTCGACACATAACTCATTGCGGCATGCATTCCCACGCGTCGCGAATAATCGATACAGAAATTAGTTATTATCAAGAGATTCAAAGAGTTGAATGTATGCGAATGTATAAAGGCGAGTATGCAAACATCGCGGGAACAGCGATACAAAATTAACCAAGAAATAGTACATTCTCGACCCCTGTCACATTTGCAGGCAGCGTGGATTCAGATGCAAAATGTAAAGATACATCGTACTCCGATCCTTATGGACATTGGAACGAAGTATTAGTACAGGGATTTGTTGAAATATATCTTTCTGACTGCAACTGTCAACCGAAATTCCAATAAAATACAGTTAAGATCCGGCACAAGTTGACAATTAACAGATACCCAGTGTAGAGATATGTTGCAAGGATATGCCTTCTGGGAACCGTTACAAGCAGACACATGCGGCGGTCGAAAGTATACAATATTATACGAAGGATATGCCAACAAAACAAAGGAAAATAAGTCTGATTGTGTTACATATATGTTAGAAACCCAAGATATAACAGCTGCATTCACAAGCATTGGAGAGGTTAAAATATGTGGGTACATCTTGATCCGCACTGAGCATCCTAAATATTTTGTATTAGAGAAAACTAACAAGAAGACCTTTTTATCAAAGGAAGATTCACCTGTAGAAAATTTAGACATATTCACATTGGTAAACTCAAAATTCGTGCATGTAGAGAGATACTTCAAAAACCAAATTAATCAGATGTATTACTATCTGCTAAAACATAAATGCGAACTCGAGAGACAAGTGTCAACCAATGCTTTATCAATAGCCGTTCAAGCCTTGGATGAATTTGCGTTCCAATTAATGAAAGAATCAGGACACATGGCAGTAGTAGGGGGAGAAGTTATCCATTTAGTCAAATGTTTGCAAGTAGAAGTTAAAAGAAGAGACGCAAAAGAATGCTATAATCAATTACCTGTATCAAGAGGAGAAGAAAAATTCTTTCTCTCCCCTAGAACTCGGATATTAACTCGAGCAGGGATACAAATAAGCTGCAACGGTGCTATGCCTCCGATGTTTAATATAATCATTGGCTGCAATTTCTTTCCGCCCCTTCAAATGTAATTGCACCAGAGAGCCTACATCCACAAACAAAAACCACTTGGGAATACGCTTTACCAAAGCCATAGCCGTAAGCCGCATTTACACCGAAGCTGATCTACAAGATCTACGTAATACATTATGTTTCCACTCGAAAAATCTTCTGTATTAAATAACTTTGCTATGGGTATGACCGGGAGAAACATCCAAGGAAAGGGGATATCAATTACTCAATTTTTAGACCCGGGAGTATTGGAAACACTCGCGAATAATACATGGAATTATTTCTGAGGTAAATTTCTAACATTTAAAACGGCAAGTGCCGGAGTTCTTGGAATAATCTTAATAGCTAGATTATCCAAAATGTTGATCAATACCATATTACATGGATATGCCATCTATAGTGTATACGGCTGGTCTATTCATCTTCTAGGATCGCTGTGGAGCTCTGTAACACAACTACTACTACATCTTGGAGAGAGAAAACCTGAAAAATCGCAACCGTATAAAGCTCAAGTCCACGAAAAGAAGACAAATAAAAATAATAGTCCAATTTATGACGACGTCGAAGGACAGTCAATAGATTCAGAGGAAGAACGAGGGCGAGCAACCCATAGAATCATCTAGAAATGTCATATGAAGAAGTCCTGAAGAAAAGAATAGACAAACTCTGCAGTAAACAAATGGAAGGAGAAAGTATTCAAGTATTCTTCCGTCGAGTAAGAAATCTTCGCGACGACCATAGGACTGCATTAATCAGAGCACGCGAAAATTATAAAGAATTATTTGAAACTCATTTAAGCACCGATGAATCTGCTATCATTGGATATACTTTAGGGATAAGAATAGCAATTCGGAAATATTTACGTGCAACATGTAAATACAAAAATCTGATAAAAGCCGCGAAGCATGCTCAAGGAGTTGAACGGAGATTACAAAAGTTGAAATTACCTAATATACTAGAAAAGGATGAATATTTGAGGGCCGAAACATGAAAAAAAAAGAAAACAAATAATAATTCAATCTAAATTAGTTAGATTCGAAAGAGATGGAGCGAAAAAAGAGAGAAAAAATAATAATAAAGAAGGGAAATAACAAAATTATACTGTTATTATTGCAGATGCATTTAACCGAGGAACACAACTCTATATTCATATTGAACTATTTTGTGGACAAGACAGGTCTCAAATCATGTCCAAATTGTTATAAAACGAAGCAAATAGAGAATCAAGAAGGAATGAAAAAAGTAGCAAAATCTGCAAAACAAATTCAATAAAAACTGTAAGGTGTACAATCAATGCAATAGAATTGTTAAAAATATACGACGTATTGTTACAGGGGCTGCATGCAGGAAAAAGAGTTGATTTAAAATCAATTCAGGACCCCCCCAAATGCAAGATCGAAAAGGAATCAGAATCATCAATCGATTTATATTTTAGAAATAGGCCCCTTCTTTTTCAATGAAGCATAGATATAACAAACTTAATCAGAGAGAAAAAAATGTATTTATGTATATATATATATATATATATATATATATATATATATATATATATATATATATATATATATATATATGGTGACCCAATTGTTACAGATATCGGACGTACAAGGAGTTCGAGGTGAAATATATCGACCGTTTATTCATAAAAGACTCAGACCCTGTCAACATTATGATACAAAAGGAAAAATTGATAACACGAAATATCTATGACAAATAACATATCAATTCAACATCCATGGTTCTGACGTATTTATGTGCTCAGAATGTGGCAAACAAATCATCCCAAAAGTAAAAACATTTGTAGATATCATCAAATTACTACCAATATTGAAAATAGCTAGAATTCCAGAAATCCAAGAACCGATAAGTATAACAATTATCGAGAAAACTGATTTTGTGTCACTAATAGATTTGAAAAAAAGGAAAACTGATTCCAGTACCGATTTACCGATTATAATAGATCAAGAAGAATATTTCGATGCTTCCTCAGAAAAACTCGAGAAGTCAGAGGAGAATATTGATAACCAGTTAGAATCGAAAGCAAAAACCAAGGAAAGAGGAGCGAATCAGAGATAAAAAAACGAAAAGGGGAACACCCTGAAATTGAAGGAAAAAGGGTTAAAACGAAATCACAAAAGAATATATAGAACTCTCAGGGAATTAAAAGTAGCATTAATCAAAAAAAAAAACGGAACTGGAAAAAAAAGAAAAAAAAGAAATTTGAATTAAGCGGAAAACCAAGGAATTAAGAGAAAGAGGAAACGGTAATAAGCAAATTGATAACTATAACATTTAAATGTTTTAGAAAACAACGGACACTATCGTAAAACCAGTAAAAGATGCACATCTATTAGAAGATGATATTGACGAATTAATAAATGAAGATTATTGATGAATTGTTATTGACCATAATCCATAATGATATAAAAGATCTCCAAATCATAGACTTTGACATTGACGAATATATTAATGAACTGATATTTCCTTCAATTATAACCAATGACCAAAAGGAATCAGATTTCATTCCACGCCGATTTCGGCGAAATTCAGACAAAGCATTATCAAAACAACTTTTGAGAGACAAGAGAGAAGAATTGAACATTATATAGAGAAGACATTAGACCAAGATCCCTATGGATTAGAAAACCTCTTTAGGGAACCAAAAAGAACGAGCATAAAACGAAGTCACTCTTCAAGACTTATCACAAATAGGGATCAGGAAGATGTCACTATTTCTAAAAAGAAAAAGAGGGAGTAATCACTGGGAACATTTTGAAATAATAATTAATGTTTATTGATTGATGTTTCTAAAGCGTTTTTCGGCGACCTTCAAGAAATTATTTATATGAAGCAGTCGGAAGGTTACGACGATGGTTCTAGTTTCTGTTTTAGTTTCAACCGATGTTTAGACTTTCTCCTAATCTTTATAGTCTTCCAGAATCAGCTTATATCGAAAGCGTAAAGATAATGAGTTGGGATTCGGATTTTTTGACAATTAATGAGCACCTTTTTATCGATAGTTAGTAGTCATGACGGGATAGGGATTGAATTGGCGAATTTAACAAGCAAGAATTGACTTATGTTTTCTGACGTTATTGGCTACGGATGCAATGCTTCTAGTGGCTGTTTTTCCGGCTTCGTTACTACGAGCTGCGACGTTTCTCTCGGTGACAGGGTCGGGCTAGACTGTATGGGCCGCCATGCTTCCTTGGTCTTGGCATTTAGCTACGTTAGTGTGTGGGCCACGACGCGTCCTCAGTCACGGTATCCAACTAGGTTAATATTAAGTGACGGTGAATCTTGCGCTGATCACGAAAGGACTAAAATATTGTGAGAAATTGAATTTGCACGGAGACATGCAAAATACACTCCCGATGAGAACAAAGATGTATGAGAGCAAGAGTAGTATATATCTGAGATAACTATACTTGCGTGAGGGACGCTAATGGACGAGGGCGTAGTAGATTTCCAGCTACCCGAGTATCTTCTAGCGTATTCCTTTGGAGCTAGGCTGAGCAACGCAATTATAATATTACAAGGTACAAGAACAAGCTATTTAAGCACAGACGGAACTTGGATTTTCCAATTATTACGAGAACTTTATATATGCGAGAACGGATAGCATTTTAAAATACGCTTGAATAAATACAAAGATCAGTAAGAAGATCGTCAAACCGCTGTAAACTTTCAAGCATTGATTATATGACTATACATGATCGATAGCAAAGATTACAACTAATAATTTATGATTTTCTATGCGTAAATATGAATAAATAAATCAAGATATATAAGATGCGTAGCAACAGAAATATTAATCAACATATATCTATTAATTATGTAATTATAGCTCATCAATGAAGTCATTAGTGGAAGAATTTTGAAATTATTATATGGTGAACCAAAGATATATTAGAGCATAGATTATGCAATGCAGAAACATATAGATCAGTCCGATGAAAACATACGTCTAAATTATCCAGTTGAAATGTTAAATGTTATTAGAGAAGGTTTCTCATCTCATAAATTGAAATTAATAATAAATGCAATAATAATGTTAATTAGAAATTTAAGTAATTATTACAGGCAAATTTTCTTCATTTCAAATACTGGCAAATTTTCTTCATTTGTATTCATACTTTACAGAAAACACTAACGAGTTCTAATAGATTTTGATATAACAATAAACAAATCACAAAGACAAAGTTTTGATTCTTTAGAAATATTCCTCAGATGCCCATTACTTTCAAATGCTCAGTTATATGTCGTTCTGTCTAGATATATAAATCTCAGTAATATATTGATTTAAAATGAATTGGAAGCTTGCTAAAAAATTGATAATATTATATGAAGTGAAATTTTCAATAATAAAATAGATATATATTATGATTTACGTAAAAAAATATAATCTACTTTTTTCATTTTTATTACAGATCTTGTTTTATCATTTATTATATGTATTATTTTTATATTCATATAGATATCTACCTAAAAATGGAGTTAGATGCATTTTATACTTATTGAGTTCGAATTTAAAACAAAGTACACAGGTATTTTCAACAAGCTGTAAATGATCAAATCGATCAATACAAATTAGAACAATTAAATTATAAGCGTTATTTAATTTAGCAAAACACATAATTTTTTACCTAACTCTTGTCAATGACAGTGCCGCTTTTGTTAATTCTAAAATCAATAAAAACGGTGCATGGGCGTAACTTTGAATCCAAGAATTCTCCAACACAAAGTTAAATAGAAAAGTTGTAGATATTTAAAAAATACAACTTTTTCGATTGGCACTTATTTGTGAGAATGCTTTAAACTCAAGTTAACGGCCAAATAAACGACTTTTGATGCAAATAAGTAGATTAAATAATTTCGGATTTGGGCGTTAAATACGCGATCCCTATACTGGGCTTGAGCGAAACGTACATTTTCGTTGATTGAAGCTGAACGCTTCTTTTGGTCTCATAGAAAAAGTAAGGTAACGTTAATTACGAATCTTTTGAGCCCTCATAAAAAATTATTCGGCGTACACTAGCATTGGTGGCGTATACGTTTGAGTCTCTCGTTCACCGACGCGGCACATTCAACGATGTATGCGTACGTCGGGTAGATACGTTTGAAACTCTATACTGCGGACTGGGAAAAGCCATGCACAAATAGCGTAACATCGCAACTAAACATTTGGCAGTGACGATCACTGGTGAACCACCTTACTCATATAAAATCAATTTTTACCTCAATTTTGAAAAAGAAATAAGAACTTGCTTGACCCGACCGGCTCAAATTGTAAGTTTCGTGTAAGAAACGGGTATGATCCTACCGATATTACTCAAGAAATTTTTTTTCTATACTCATGGTCATACTTGTTGCGTAGGTTCAGAAGGATGATGCTACCAAATTGGTCATGGAATTATTTGTACAATGTATTTGGGAGTTAAGTTCTATCGAAGGGAGAAATCGCTGGTCCAATGTTTGAATCTTTGACTGTATTAAATTATTATATACAAAATAGCTTTGATTATATAAACAATTTGTGTATGTTTTATATTTTCTTACACTGTAATAAGTACTGTTTGTCAGGCCCGTTGAATTAAAAGAATAAATAAATATATGTATCATACAATTTTGCAAACCTGCTACTCTTTGAAATTTCGTCTTCTTTACGTTCTTTATCTGCTTGCAAACTCTGTTTAATTAATATAGCTACTTCAGAATTTTTCGGATCACGTTCTCGACCGATTAGAAAACGTACAAGTCCTGATGTATTACGAAGTACACTAGCTGCGTAGGCTTGAGTAACACCAACTAATGATTTTCCATCTACCTCAACTATTTGATCATTAACCTGTATATTTCCTTCTTGTGCAGCTGCTCCACTTTCTGTAATAGTTTTAACAAATATACCGAGTTTTTCTAAACCAGCGTCAGCTCCAACACCCATGCCTATAATGCTTAACCCAAGGCCATCTGGTCCTTTTAGTAATTCTACAGGGAAAACCTATTTTGTTAACATAACTCAAATCAATGATAAAAATACATTTAGATTTATTATACAAATTTAAACATATTCCTTTATACCTCCATCTTTTCCACACGCTTTTCTAATTCATATTCTGCGCTGGCTGCCACTGGGTCAACATCATCATTACGTCGATCATATTCATTTATGGAATGAGTTGAGTAAACACGTATCGGACCTCTATCAAAAGTTACAGCAGTTTTTTTTAATGTTGATTCACAACAACCTTCTTTATCGTCTTCTGATTCTGGAATACCTGCTATCTCCATCCAAAAATGCCCATCGTCGAAATAGTGTACCCCGTTTTCAACTAATATCTGTAATTGAAAATATTTAATTTCCTGAGTTATAATTATAGAAATATATTCTACGTTATGGATAAACTAGTAAATAAAATCATTTTATTTACTATACGTGGAGATTTTTATAGACTGCATAATTTTACGTATTGGAGGATATGAACTGTACCGACCACCGTCTCGAAGATTTGATCAAGTGGCTGTTTCAATTGAGACGCATAGTTTACATAGCGTAGTACGTAAACACGTAGTACATTACGTAGCGTAGACCACTCAATTATCATAAAATTTTCATATTTTGGGGATAATATTATGTTATGTAATGTTGATAAATAAATGAAAAATAGTATAATCATTCTCAAAAAGTATATTTGACCTTGAAAAAGTGATTTAGTCATTATCAGGCTAAAATAGAAGAAGCAATGAATTTGACCTTGAAATGCAATTTTCAAGGTTAAAAAAGTGTCCTGGACATTTTTCATTATTTTTTTTGTATTCAGCGCTTCAAATTACGTGAGAAAGCACTATTAAATCACCAAATGAAATTTTTAACATTGGACTTTACGTTCAGACGGGACTAGTCGATATTTCGACCACCTATTTTGTCGGTCACTCCACGCAACGAAATCTTCAATTTTATGTCGAAATTTCGTGTAAAAAAAGGCAAATTTCAACGTAAAAATCCCCGTCCTGAAAAGGTTAAATAGTTATGTTAATAGTGTTTTAAAAAAAATTCCTAATTTTTATATAACTGCTAATAAAAATTGTTTTAGTGATTATTCATTGTAATTGAATAAAAAGTTCTTATTATTTAATATTCTAAAAAAAAATATATTGTTTGTACAATAATTTGCCTACTTTATTTATACGAAGATTAGACGAGGACAATTATGTACATTTAAGTACTCGATGCAGACAACGTACGTCTGCGGACATTTGATAGTACTTACAGGTTTTTCCCTAGCTTATGTTGACATTTTGGTGTGGATAAATCGTATGGATGACGATGCGGACTATATTATGGTTCCTTGAATGAGCTTCAAGCTTGAATGAGTTCCTTGACTCTAGCCGCTCTATTTGGACTTCCAAGAAATACACTAGGTATGGTTTCTTGTCCTCGGTATAATGTCACTTCTCGAATAGTTGAATTAATCTCTGGATTCAATTGCAGTATTGTTTCTGCATTTGCTGTCGTGTGGATGGTAATTCCATAATTTCCTCTGTTTGTCTAATCACGTGATTGGATTTGGTCTTGTTAGATGGTCTCTTTTGTCTCCTTGGAATATTGCACCTAAAGTTTGGACAACAATATTTATAAATAACGATTATGTAACGAGGTACAAGTCCTCGCTATGCCTACAATCGGAGCAGGAACAAGAGTGACGGAATAAGGCGGCACTAGCTCAGTGGATGTATCAATCGATTATCGGTCCCGGCGTGTCTCTCGAAAACAGTCTCACCCCGTCACAATTAATACTATGATCATTATTATAGGACTTATGATGGCAGGGAAAGCGTAAGTTACAAATAAGTATATCTCTCTCCTTTGGGCGGCAACTTCTGAAAACTTGTCTTCTAATTGCTGGAGGGTGATGGCATCCTCGCTTTCCGCCCACCTTTTGACTTGTTGTTTATCTAGGTCGGAGAGATCTGGCATCTTAGTCTATACTTCATAACCCTTCATTCCCTCTGAGACTGCAAATGTCAAATTAAAGGATAATTCTGGATTATAAATGTAAGTCTGATTAGTCTTCTAAATGTTGACACCATATAAGATATTTTGTTTCGTATATCCGTAATATTGCCCTTTAATAGTAAGGATACCTGTCCCTTTTATCGTAAACTCTGTTTTATGTTCATCGTTACATATGACTCTCATTTGAATTGGATTCATTACAGAATACAACCATTCATCTGAGCTTCCCAGTTTATTCCAGTGTAAAGTAGATTCAGAAGACATAGACAGCTTACAGGCTCGTAACAATGCTACGCTAGGTCTAGCTAAAAGTATAAATTCACAAGGACTGCTTTCTTGATCTGTATGGAAAGGCAAGGTCGGATGACACATAAGGACATTTTGGTACTTGGTACAGGTTATAATATATTCTTCTGATGCTAATAGATAATATTGCATATCGTGCGATACAATGATGTAAAAATATTGCGGAATTAGTTTGACGTAAGAAGTATAATTAAACATTACTTCTTGAAGAATTGGTAAAGAATGAATTTTGTAATACGATTATTTGCTTTTATTTGATAGTGGAAATTCTAGCAAAACTATTAATTTGCCTCCAATCGTACTTACACTAGCCTTAGACATGGCATGTAACATTTCTACTGTGATGGTTTTGTGGTCTAATAAAAGAGTGTGTTCATTAATAGTTTTTAGAATTTCTTGAAGTTATTCATGAGTAAATAATAATGGATGTAGCTGACCTTGAGTTGCTGTTTCTATCGTGTTCACTAATGTTTTATAGGAATTGATACAATGTTCTAATAACTGATCAAATTGATAAACCCATCTGACTAATGTCTGGCAGTAGTGGTTCGATTTGCCAATGCATTGAACTCATCTGGTCTATTTATTAGGCTTAGAAGTTGAAGATGTTGTTCATTTAAAAATCTCAGGTGCTTATCCAATTCGTCACGCAAAGACTCTAGGTTTGATTTAATAATATGTGTCTGAGTTGCTGCTAAAGATAATAAATTAGCGAATTGGCTATATAATTTGTTAATATCGTGGTCCAATCTCTATCGCCAGCATCCATGGTACCAAAGAGTTGCCGTCAGATCCAGCCTACAAATTCTAATGGAGCTCCTCTCTTGACTAAAGTGCGCATATAAGATGTGAAGGGCCACTCTTGGAAGATTTGAGTTGGTAAAAAGAAGATGTGTAAATCCTCATGTAAGGACTGAAGTGTTTTTAAATTTTGACTAAATTTTGTAGTTGGAATTAAGTCAGTACAAGTTGGTTTTCCTAATTTTTCTATATATGCGGTAACAGTTTAGAAAATTTGTTTTTCTCTCCAGGTTATAGGATCTACCCAGTTTGATAAGTCTAAAGTCACAGGAATCATCCATTGGGTCCTCTCGATCATTACTTCGCCCATATACTCATAGTATATACCTGAGATCTTGTTTATCTCCTTAATTTGATAGAATGGTCGATCCTCGTATTTCCGTCATATGACAACGGATAACTTGCAGGTTATAGCTACAGCGATAATTACAGCGATCCATCTCATTTTTCTGAAAATAGAGACGAAAAGGAACAAATGTTACTATATTATTATCTATAAAAGTTTTCTAATTTATCTTTATATTTCAGTATTAATTTTCCATTAGCTGATTCTACTATAACATCATTATTATTTTTAGTTTCTTTACAATGAATTTTCCATTGTAACATTTATCTAATTTTCCATATTTGGGCTCTTTTACTACTCGGACTTTTTCTCCTACCTCAAGTTGTAATGGTCTAGCTTTTCTATCGTAGTACTCTTTACTTTTGTGTTTAGAAGCAATCAAATTTTTTCTTGCTATTAATTGTATTTGTTTTAAACATTCTGTCAACTCTTGTACATGATTATTATACGTTTCTAATTCGTACTCATCTGGTAATTTATTGGGAGTTCTAGCTTGTTTTCCGAATACTAACTTAAACGAGGTAAATCCTGTTGATGAATGTACGGAAGTCTTATACTCGTGCATAGCAAAAGGAATTACTTGGTCCCAGTCTTGTTTGGTAGATGCTTTATTCTTAAGAAAATCTACTAATACGACGTTACTCCTTTCTAATGAACTATTAGACTACGGATGATATGCAGTAGTAGTATTATGTTTGAACTGATATATTTCTGATAATTCGAACAAAAGGTTATCTTGGAAGCTTCGCCCTCTGTCGCTCAAAATTATTTTGGGGGCACCATACTGAACAAATGGATGTCGGCAAAGCGCATTGGCTTTACTATTTGATATAGATACGGCTATACAGAATTTCGAAAATTCACATTACATGGTTAATATGTGTCGATTACCTTGTGTAGTTTTGCATAACGGTGCAACGGTGTCTATTGCCACTTTATAGAAAACCGCACTTGGAGTATTAGTGATTACCATTGGTTCTCTAGTTTTTATTCCGACTAGTTTCTGCTCTTGACAAATTTCACATTTTCTTACATAATTATGTATGTCTTCTTTCATACCTTTCCACTGATATCTTTCTCAGATTCTTCTGTATGTCTTACCCATACCTCTATGACCTCCAAAAAATCTATTGTGATAATAGGCAATCTATACTCTGGTGACAGAGGTTTACATGTCCCATAACAAATTGTCAGTGCTATTTCTAGGTCTTGGAATATGTCTTTAATTCTCTGAACTAGACTTCTTCTAGGTAATAATCTAGGTAATAATCTGTAAGTTCTCCATTGCGATCTATTCAAAATGAACGTAATTTGTTTTCCTTCAGTGTTAATAGACAACTATCTAAATTACTAGGTCTTATCCCATCTCTTTCATTTTAGCAGACTACTACACTAAAAATATAACTTTTTCTATTGATATTTATTATCACGTCCCCTACATTAGCCTTTGCTTTAGATGAATCTTCTTTAAATATGGCATCTATGTCTATAAGTAATTTATTTGTACCATTAGACAATTCTATAGTTTTTGAAATAAAATGTACTATATTATCTTTAAGTAAGTAACGCACTCTCTTGTATGTAATAATTTTAATCTATTATGGCGATTAATAGTTCCATAGGTCTAGATACAGACTCTTCCCTTTCAGCCTCTAAGTCCGTTTCCTCTTCACTGTCTTCCTGCTCTACAGTAGATAATTGGTGCTAGGAATGTGTGGATATTAATTCATCAAGCTTAACAATGGAACTGGCTCTTTGTGGTAGAGATTTAGCTCTCGTATGCGTGATTTTTCTAAAATTTCTTCTTCTATTGTTGCCTCAGAGTTCTCGGCAATTACTATAGATGTTGGTAAAAAGAACTTGGCTCGCCTTGGAGTCGTCTTCGATGACTTCTGTTTCCAAGTCTGTCTCTAGATGTCTCTCTAGATAATTGTCCCAACACAAGGACGACTTTTGTTCTAGTAAAAATTTTTGTAATTTATTTTTATTTATAGATTTCTATGGAATTTTTGTGTCTCCTAGTTCAATGTCCGATATGTCACTAATACCAACTTTGTACCATAGGTATCCTGCAACCGACCATCTCATAGTTGATTGTAATGGTGGTTTTGACAATTCACCTTCGCTACTGGGGAATGAGGAGTCTTTTAACGGAGTTTTTAGGATACTTTTAATAAGACTTTCTATTTTCTTAGGATTTTTTTTTAATTTTAGGTGGTATGTCATTTACTATTTCATCAATTGCGCTCTCTTCAGTCGTATGATAAGAACCCTCCTCCTCTATAGGAGCGTCACTTTCTTCCTATGAATTATTATTGATTAAACTTGGGAGTATGGATCTGTGACTGATCGGAATTGGGGTGCATCTGAGTTACTACTAACTTCTTGAACATTAGTATTAGTGGTTTCTGAAGCATCCCCTTCGCTTGTAGATAAAAGCTCAGACCCTCTTACTTCAGGTTCTACAAATATGACATTTTTCCTAGTCCTTAGTCTTTTGGCGGTAGTACTTGCATTAAACTCAGCTTGACGTCCTTCCATTCCTTTGAGTTATTGGGTTATTGGGAACTTCAGGTAAGTACAATTTTGAACCCTCTTTCCGTCAAGGCTTCTTTCTCACAACTCCTACTGGGCTTAAGGGGATACAACACCTTTAAAACTCGAAAAAATAATTATTTTTCACTCAGATAAGTTGGATTGATTTGAAATTTTGTATGCATACGTAACACAAATTTATCTTTATTTGAGAATTTTTTTCGCCTATTTAGTCGTAATGTACCCTAACGAAAAATCAAACACCGAAAAGCACTGTCCACACGATTCCCGGAGAATGTACGGCCCGATCGGGCTGAACATTTTTTCACATACTTTTAAAAGCACTAGTTTTGGTATAAATAAAGGAAATTTAATTTAAATGAATAGAAAACTTCTTAAAAATAAAATAAGTAAAAAATTTCGTTGTTTTAGCTTATTTTTTATTATTTTTGACTTATTTTATTTTTAAGAAGTTTTCTATTCATTTAAATTAAATTTCCTCCATTTATACCAAAACTAGTGCTTTTAAAAGTATGTAAAAAAATGTTCAGCCGATCGGGCCGTATATTCTCCCGGAATCGTGTGGACAGTGCTTTTCGGTGTTTGATTTTTCGTTAGGGTACATTACGACTAAATAGGCGAAAAAAATTTTCAAATAAAGATAAACTTGTGTTACGTATGCATACAAAATTTCAAATCAATCCAACTTATCTGAGTGAAAAATAATTATTTTTTCGAGTTTTAAAGGTGGTGTGTCCCCTTAGGGACCTGTCCTGACTTGGTGTCTTACTTAGATTTTGTCTAGTTAATGATGTTTATGTAGGACGCGGGACAATAGGTTAAGTTCTTGCTATACCCATCTCATCCATTTCGCTTTGTGAATTGATTTTGACTCCTTCGTCCACTCAGCGTTATTAGGGAGATTTCGAGACAGAACATCTGCATTAATGTTATGTTTTCCTGGCTTATACCAGAAGGTATAATAATATCCTCTCATTCTCAATTACCGATTAAGTCGACTCATAGGATCTTTTATAGAATTTATCAAGGTAAGAGGTTGGTGATCTCTATAAATAGTAAAATGTTTCCCGTAAAGATAATGTCTAAAATAATCTACTGCATCTACTATAGCTAGACATTCCTTTTCAGTAGTAGAGTAGTTTCTCTGACTCTTGTTGAGGAATCATGTCATACTAGCAAATTATACCTCACTCGCTAACGCTCGTTCGGTTGAGTTGATTTCTTCATTAAGTCTTTTATTGGGGATATAAGAATAATATAATAATATATAGTTATTTTTGAGGGTTATTTTTGTGCAGTTTATTTAGTGTCATTATAAGCCGTGAAATAATATTATATTGTTATACTCTCACTTAGTTGACAAAGCAAAAATTTTAATAAATTGCGAAAATTTGTTAAATTAATAAATAAATAAATTCGGCTTTTATACTTACAAGGGGGGGGGGTCAGGTTGGTGTCCGTCGCCGATTTTGATGAAAGTTTGCTAATAGATAGATTATCGAAAAATAATGGAAACGTATTTTTTTATTTGTGCCAAAGCTCAAATGAAAGGAGTGAGAACCACCCTCGAAATGATAAAAATAGGTATTTTTGGTATTATGCATGCATCAATCTTAAATACAAGGAGACAATTAATAATTTTTTTGATTACACAATCTGAAAGAGGGTGGAAAAGATGGTACAGGCCCGTTTATGAAAATGAATATTTATATAAATGAAGATTGTAATGTTTTTCTATCAAATGTTACGTATTAATTACAAAAGGGATAAAATCAAAGTCTATACCTGGAACTAACAATAAGCCTGGGTCAAAGTAAGTTAGGCGCCTCTTTTAAGTCCCTTGTTATTTTTCAATAAATCATTCAATAAATTTTTATGTAAGCTTATATAAAATACTAATTTGATACAGGAATTTAGAAATTAGAAGAGCAGTTTTTTTATTTTTTTATTGTAATTAAATCTATGAATGCTCCTTATGCATTCCGAATATGGGATACTTCGACGTTTAAATTCGACTACAAGAAACGAGCGGTAGAATTTTTGTAGAGCGGAAAAACAAAGCCAGTATCAATTGAAAGTGTAAAAAGAAATTTTAGAAAAGTAACTTCGGATAAACAGTTACGTCGGTGGAAAGCTCAAGTTGAAGCAGGAGGAGACAGAAACGAAAAATTACACCAAGTTTCGAAGTACACTCTTGATAAATTCAAAGAATCTATGGCTTTTGAAATAGCTGTTCATGATATAGATTTGAAGAGATGGGCTCTGCAAAAAAAATTGACTTGAAGATGTCGTGATTTAAAGCATCTCATTGGTGGGTAAAAGAATTTAAAAGGAAACATAAGATTGTTTCACGCAAAATAACTAAATTTGTTACCCATTCAGCTGTTGAAAACATGAACAATCTATTGGCACAATGTGAAACCTTTTGAGAAGACGTTAATGAATTAATTTCTCAATATGGCCCAGAAAATATTTTTAATTCCGACCAAAGTGAATTCAATTTGGAAATGCTTAGTGGTAGAACATTATGTTACGAAGGAGCAAAGAAAGTAGAATGTGTCGCTCAATCAGTATCCTTTACAACACATAGCTACACAATTCAACCATTTATATCTGCTGAAGGAAAGTTGCAATCGCCGCTATTTATAATATTGAAAGAAACAGGTGGAAATTTTGGACCACGCGTTATCCAAAATCTATTCAAACCAACAAATGTATACTTTGAAGCATCTAGCACTGGGAAGTTATCTAAAAAACTATTCCAAATTTGGCTACAAGAAATATTTTTACCGCGTAGCGGCAACTCTCCAGTTCTTTTATTGGATTCTTGGAGTGGGTAATGTGAAAGTACAGTAAGAGAAGTTACACCTCCACACTTTAATCTGAAGTTGAAAACAATACCACAAGGTACAACTGCGATGATTCAGCCTTTAGATATATACGGCTTCCATATTTGGAAGAATTTCGTTAGAAAATTTACAGATATAGTAATTTTACTCGGGTATAATGTAAATTTATACGAAAGAAATAATATTATACGAAGGCAATCCCTGACGGATGACCAGCTTTCTGCGCCAAGATTTTAAGATGCATTTAAGTATGGATGGTACAAAAGTGGTTATGCAGTGACAAAACCTATAAATTTTGAGAATCCAGTTGCATTCTATTTTAAAGTCGAAGAAGAACCGATTTGTGACATGTATGGAGACGTAGCAACAATAAGATGTGCATGGTGTAAAAAACAATTATGTCTTAAACATTTTTTCATAGATTATCATTATTGTAATAAATATATACCCTGAAATAATTGTATCATTCATGGGATAAACGCTTACATAAAATATGAAATTATTTTAATAAAAATAAAAAAATAATAAAATATAAATTTTAATTATCTGCACACTGTCTAGAATACAATACATACTATACAGTTTCAAATACGTGATATTTCTTTATCATATAGAATAGATTTTTTTAAATATATTGGTACATAAGTAAAATTTAAATCTGCCTCTTCGAATGTCTAAATATCAGGCAATTATGCTTTTTATGCGATTAAAAAAAATTGCAAGGCATTTATTATTACAAACTTTACGCAATATATCTCATTTATGAAATAATTTTGATTGTTAGAATAGCTGACAATCAGCAATTCTAGAAACTTCAGCGACTGCCACGATCTTCTTGAATAGCCGTTGTCAGTCGTTAAAAAAATGCATTGAATAGATCTTGGGTTTTCGATGTAAAACATTGGAATCTTCATTTACATAAAAAATGAGAGATTCTATTTAAAAAATGAATATTGGCATTGCAATGACCTTCAAATTTGATCTCAAGGTCAAAGTGCCGTGCACCACTCAATAACTACTTCTAAACTCGACAAGCTTGATAAAAAATATTTTTATAATACGATTGAAACCAGAGGTATGAATACATTCAAATGGGACCAAATACATAGTAATGTTTGGAAGGGTGGTGTCTACTAATTAGGTGAGTTTTAAAGTAAAAGCAAAAACTCGTATCGAGTACTTTTTCAGCCTCTTTCAGATTGTGTAATCAAAAAAATTATTAATTGTCTCTTTGTATTTAAGATTGATGCATGCATAATACCAAAAATACCTATTATCATTTCGAGGGTGCTTTTCACCCCTTTCATTTAAGCTTTGGCACAAATAAAAAAACAAGTTTCAAATATTTTTCGATACTCTATCTATTAGCATACTTTCATCAAAATCAGCGACGGACAGCAACCTGCCCCCTCCCCCCTTGTTAGACAATTATCTTAGTTCCATAGACCTCCGTTTAGCGCTAATGACCTTTGTCTTTTAAATACGGACCTTCGTCTTAAATATAAGCTAAGTTTGAGTATATGATTTTCAGAGAATTATTAAAAAATTAGAATTATACATTTTAATATTAAGGTAGTATTGAAAATAAATTTTACACTTTATATATAAATACAAAATATATTCATATATTTTTTTTAAAGGATATAATTACTGAAAGATTTTAAGAAAATTTGATTGTGAATGATAAAGAGATTAAAAAAAAAAGTAATTCTAGCTCCAAAAAATGTTGACGTACATAATATTAATGATGAAATATTACTAAAACTTAAAGGCGAAGTAAAAGAGTATATTAGTATTGATTCATGCAGATAAAAATGAGAAAAATTTCAAATGGAATTTCATCCTTAGATGAGGTTAGATCAATACGTAGTATTCAAACAACATCTCCAGCCTTACTACCACTAATAATTTCAGCACTAATACAATAATTCATTAATTTTCGTACAATTAATCTTATACCATTACAAAGACCATTATTCAAATTAATATTACAAAGAAGAATTACAATAGCTCCCACTTTTAATTGTAGTTTATGAAACGGTAAGCCATTTGGCGTTAAAGAGTTTAAAAATTCTACTGGAAGTACATCTTTCAAATTATTCTCATTTTCATCTGCATGAATCTATACTAATATACTCTTTCACTTTGCCTTCAAGTTTTAGTAATATTTCATCGTTAATATTATGTACGTCGATATTTTCTGGAGCTAGAATTACTTTTTTTTAAATTTCCTTATCATTCACTAAAATTTTTTCAAATACTTTAGTAATTATATCCTGGCTTGACAAAATATCTTGTGGAATTTCTATTGCTTCAAAGTCTTCTTCAAAATTACTAAAACGTTTTCCTTCGCCAATTTAAAAGCCATTATTTATATTCCATTTTATTAGTACATACTCCTAAATTATCTTTTAAAAATATGTTTTTATATAAATTTATTTAGGAAATAACTAATAATTACATAACTTTTATTTTACAGTCCTACAAAAGTATCTCCAGAAGAAATGTAAAGATGATGATAATCAATGATGGTTCTAAAAAAAACATATGAATATATTTTGTAATTATATTTAAAGTATAATATTCAAAAAGAAATATATTAATGTATTTTGTATTTATATTTAAAGTGCAAAATTTATTTACAATACTACCTTTATATTAAAATACATAAACATATCTGAGACGAAACGCTTTAATTGTCCAACAGGGTGCAATTGACTAACCAATACTGTGTTTTGAAGATCAGTTTTCGATAGTAATGAATATTATAAGCACGTAATATCAAAGTCTTCAGTATCTTGGAAACCAATACGGCAAAATTGACTAACCAGATGCTACTTATTTTCGATAGTAGTAGACATAAAAGAATCAAAATCTGTTTTCTATAGTTTTGAAGATTATAGCAAGTGATACCCAAATGTTTAAGATAGATTGACTTCAGATTGATCGAACAAATATTCCATACATTTAAAATCTCAAAAATGGCCCAAAAATTCTTATAAGTTCCAAAAAATATAGGGGTCACAATCAACAAAGTGCCAAAATAATTTAAGGCCTAAATTATATATATATATATATATATTTTCTTTATTAAGGCCCAAAATTTTAACTCCCAATGCAGGGGCCTTAGGTTAATTTACATAAGTCACATGGCACACGGCACACTGTTAGCTCCATATAACAAATAATAAATAAGCTACTGGATGGTCGTCTCCAGGCTCACCTTGACTCAATACTGCTCCTATAGCTCGGTCGCTGGCATCCGTGGTTAAAATAAAGGGTTTATCTATGTCCACAGTGGCTAACACTGGGGCTTCACAAAATGCCTTTTCGAAGTCTCGAAGCTGGACTCTTGTTCTTTTGTCCACTCCCATTTTCTACCCTTTTCTAATAGTTGGTTCATTGGACGTGCCTTTTCCAAGAAAAATTTTGAATAAAACGTCGATAATAGCTTGCTAAGCCTAGGAACTGCCGTATTTCTGACTGGTTAGTAGGTGTAGAAAAAATTATCACGGCGGAAATTTGTTATGGATCCGGTCGCCCGCCGTGACAATCTATTATACCTCCTAGATAATTTAGTTCGGGTGTCAGGAACTGACATTTATCAATTTGTAGGCCTAAACCTGCATCTGATAACCTTTTAAATTATTTTGAAAGTTTTTCTTCGTGTTCATCGAGTGTATCTGTATAAATTACAATATCATCCAAAAAACATATAATTTCACGCCTTGTACTTGTCCCCTTTATGCTTTGTAAACTTCCTAGTTAAATTAAGGGTTTATGGTTGATAATCTCCAATTTGAAATGAAAATTCTGGTTCTTCTGTCTCTATATTATCTCCTTTATTTATTAGTTGTCTTGAACTTTGATTTATTTGACCTTTTTGTCTATTATTATTGTCTGGATTTTGAGATCCTTTTAGTATACTAATTGTATCCGTGGGTTTGGGTGGAGTTTTGCTGTAGCTAAACTGCGGTAGAGCTTCATCATTCCATCTTCTGTCCTTCATTTCAGAAAATAAGTATCATTAGAATCGTACGTATAAGGTTCTTCTTTATAATTAAATGATGTTCGTGAAAATTTACTCTTTTATATTTATCCACCTCTTCCTGATGTCGTTTAAGTGGATTTACTGCTGTATATCCATGGTCTGTAATGACTCTCCTCCGACTGTGCTCCATCCATCTGTATGTCCGTTGACAAATGCTTCCAAAGCTATTAATTTTAAATGAGGTCTTTAATCTACTTGAGCTTATGCCGCTGTTAATCCTTCTTGGACAGCTGCTATGGCTGAATTTATACGTGAATTTATACGTCCATAATATTAGCGGACATTCCTACCTTGTATTATTATTGCTGCTTACATTGCATTCAAATAATATCCATATGATCTTGGCGGTGTAAAATAGTCTTTTAAATGCTTTTTGAGATCTGCTATAGTGTTAAATATATTTCCTTTTAAATCTAGACCTTCTTGATCTACTGGGATTAATGTGAAACCATTATCTATGTCCTATAAAAATTCTTTTAATAGAGGAGTCTTTCCATCATACTTTGTTATATGCATGACTGCCCTTGATATGCATTGAGTCTGGCTTGCTTCGAGGATACTTCTGGACACGTCCAAAAGTTGTCTATCTCTTTCTGCTTGATGGATGATACAATTGGTCCAATGCTTGTATCCTCTTATTTACATCTTGAATATTGAAAATATTTTCTCTGGTCGCGTTTAGTGACATTTTGAAGCTATTTTTGTGAAGTAAAGATTATAATATAATAATGGGTAGCTCCCCATCAGGGATGCCAATTTGTAAAGCCCGTTCTTGTTTGGATGAGCTGCGCGAATTTAACAAATAATTATTTTTTTTATTAGTGAAGCTAGCCTCGGATCGAGAACATTATGTTATATTTTATCTTTGTCTGTGTATTTCGATGGAAAGTGCGGATAAATTTAGATACCACGTCTTACCTTTTGATATTATAAGCACTTTCTTTGATATTATTTTACTTTAATTTAAATATGTAAATTTAACTGTTTTTGAAGTGTTATTTTATTTTAGCTGGCCGGTTCACCATGGCATTACATTTCAGTTTTGCAAAGTTTAGATACGTAGATATTCTGTACGGAAGTATTTCTGTTAGTTACGTTTTCTAGGTCTTTATCTCTCTAATAATACTTTTAGATTTATATATTTAAATACTACACTTAGTTGTGGTTATTTACGATTCCTTAACTCTACACGTATATACTTAATTCGTGGCAATAATTTAATTTAAATCTAAGATCGTCAACTACACTTGCACAATGCAATGCTATCACCGGAGATTGTACTCGGCGGTCCTTATGATACTTTAAGCAGATCGGTAAACCTGCTGTATCAAAGGGATTTACAGGTCGAACGTATATGAAGCGGAGTGAATGCGCCTCAACGTGTATGACTGAGTGAGCAATTCTAACACTTACACGTTAACTCTGGTGACTTCTCCAGTGACACAGTTTTCTTCCGTTCCGTAACTCGTTCTGATAGAAAAGTCAAAGTAATGTAATTATAACCAATCATAATTAGCCTCGATTAATGAGTAAATGTTACAAAAGTTGGTCAAAGCGCGTCGGCAGTGCTGACTTGGTAGGTCGATGTACTATTTCAATAATCGGCGCTCGGTTTTGCAACTCGCTCTTGCACTAAAACTATCGCTACATGCATTCTTTTATTCTTGAATATACCTACACACACATGGACGCTTGTTCGCACACATACACACACACACAACTCCGCTATGCTGGTCCCAAGCCCGGGGCCCTGCTGTACAAGTGGCAGGGAAGGAGGAGGGGGGGGAGTATCAACGTCGTAAAAAATCCAAGGTACGAGTACATCTGTCCCCAAGGTTGGCACCTTGTTAAAGGGCTTCTTCCTAGGACACAGGATAGGGGAAGAAACCCCGAAGCTAAACCAAAAATGAATAGTGAGGGTAAAACATTACTACCCCAAGCCGTCATAGTTTCACAACCTAATCCCGCCGCTGGTTACAATCGGGTTAAAGCCCGGGTAGCCAGCGCCGGCTCCAAGGATTTGGGGGGGGGGGGGGCAAACTCACGCAGAAAGCACAGAGGTTGCTCACTTGGCCTCTGTCGCAGAGGAAGCTTCAAGTGAAATAGAAGTTGATGTGCAGGTAGAGGCAAGCAGCGGCAGCAGGGCTGCTTGCGATTTGCGCAGGAGCTCGCACCTTGATCGCCTCGGCAACAAGATCGACGAACTGATCGAGTACGTCAAGGACAGACACAAAGTGCACAAGCAAATCAAGGACCTTGCGCGAAGTATCAGGGCTAGCTACATGGATCTCTGCTCTGCAGATGATGACCTACAGCAATGCCAGCGGCCGGGAACTAGGGGGAACGAAACCCAGACGACCCCGAGTCTTCATAAGCAGAACGCGACAAAAAACCAAGCCGTAACTCTCCAATCAGCCGCGAAGAAGAAATCTCAACAAGCGGATCGGAGGGAAAAGGCTACGTGGCAAGAGGTCGTCACAAGAAAGGCTAAAAAGAAGCAAAAAGCGGCAAACGGAAAAGAAGGAGCAGACCCGGGTGTAAATAACCAGATCAGATGTGGAAAGCCGCCACGAGCAAGACCTCCTAGGCCTGATGCATTAGTTATTAAGGCTGACAAGGGGAAGAACTACGTCGACATTCTGAGGAAAATGAAGGCGGAACCTAGCCCACAAAAGCTAGGTAACAGCGTACATAGAATACGCAAGACAATGACGGGTGATCTTCTTTTGGAACTACGACGCACCAAGGAGATCGGAACAGACGAGCTTAAAGAAGCAGCAAAAGCAGTACTGGCTGAAACTGCCACAATTCGGGCACTATAGCACGAGGAGGTCTTTGAAATTAAAGACCTAGATATGTTGACTACCAAGCAGGATATCTTCCTGTCACTCTCAGTTCCGAATATGGGATACTTCGAAACTGGAAGGACACTAAACGGAAGAAATACTGATATCCAGTAGGAAAAAGATTGAGAAAATCGCTCTTAATATAGACGGCCACGAGATAATCTCCAAACCGACTATCAAATATTTAGAGGTCACCATAGATGAAAAACTGTTGTTTCGGCAGCACGTGAAGACAGCAGGTGATAAAGCGGCCAAAACTATCGCAATTCTATATCGGCTCATGCCTAACGTGGGAGGAGCCACGCAAAAAAGAAGAATGCTGCTGGCAAGTGTTAGTACATCAATAATGCTGTATGGGGCCCCAATATGGGCCGATGCTATGTCAGTGAAAGCATACGCACGGAACTTAACAGCTGTGCACAGAAGAAGCGCGTTAAGAGTGGCGTCCGCTTACCGTACGATTTCAGATGAGGCGGCGTGCGTTGTAGCAAACTTACTGATGAAGAAGCAAGAAGCTGATGACCGGACGATGCGGTAAGAAGCAGACGGTAGCTAATAAAGAAGATGTAGACTTCACTAGATATATGGAGGATTGATGAATGGCAATCACACCAATCACACCAATCGGGTTGGGATTGGATGCCATATCTAGTCGCAAAACAAAGGGCTTTTAGTTAGTGAGAATCCAACACACGGCGGCTCGGGGCTAGGATTGTCTCGATGGTCCTATCAACGAGCCGTGTCATGGTCTATTAAGATTTTTCCCTTTAACCGCTCTCTCAAAAAAAAAATAATAAAATACTCACACACGCACACACACATTACTATTATACGAGAATCATGATACTTTACACACATTACGTGGTTTTGCCGTCGCCTGCATTTTGCGCAGGATAAATATCGGTATATTGTCGTCGCTTATGCACGCCATTCTTGGTACATTTGTAAATATGTTGTTAAATAGTTATAATCCAAATAGTATAGTTATACTATGTTATTCTCATTGCATTAAACGTTTTTAACCCAAAAAACTTGTATTTAGCTGTTAAAACATGTTTTTTAATGCGTTTGACGAGGTTAAGTTAAGAATATAAGAACTGTAGCTTTGGCAGTCATTTCGTGATCGGAGTTTGATCCAGCAATAACAAAGTGTGCAATAACCATTTTTCTTAATTGAAAGGGTTATTGTATAGTATGCGCAGTGATTGACTCTAGGTGCAGCATCATTTTCGAGGAGTACTGACATTATCAACTTTGTAAATTTTGCATTATTAAAGTTGATAAGTATAAAAATACCATTTTAAGATTAATGTCGTAATTATACAATCAGTATAATTCTATTAATTATTAAAAAAAGTTTGAAACTTTATTTATCGCGTTACTATATATGCGACTTCAAATTATTTATTTATTCAGTTATTTATTTATTTATTTATTTATTTACCAGTAAAAAGTACAGAAGTTGCAATCCGCAGGAGCAGGGTTGGTCCCTCCACAGTGGGCGAATACAATGAGGGCGGACGACTCGAAGGACGGAGGTGGAGTCTCAGTCCACGTACACATCCACATCCGCTTTTTTAAACCTAATGACAATGGATATAAATTGAAGGAAGGTTGCAAATGGGCCAGCAACAATCGAGCATCCTAGTTCTGAGGTGGCCCGTATGGGCGGAGAAGAGGTCAGACGGGCAGCTGTCGATAAGACGGCTAATACCGGCGTAGACTCGAGGGTAGGTGACCGGACGTCTGCGGAGCTTGCCCCAGCGGACAATACCGGGAACCCCCTGGCGAGGAGAGGGAGATCGATGACGCACCAGACGGAAGCTATTTTCTAAGCTTCTTGGATAATTGATTCCAGAGGGACGCGCAGATATTGAACTGCAGGGACCAGACGGACAAGGCCTGGCTCAGGGATAACGCCAGTAGATGGACGAGTGGAAAGGGCACCCAGCTCAAGGCCATTGAGATAGAGGCCTCTAGATGCTGACCAAAACTTCGATCTATGTCCCGGGGGTGCACGCTGCCGAGGTCATAGTGAAGAGACTGAGGAGGCAGAACGCTACACTGAGGACAGACTTCTGAGTGGTTACAGGTTATCAGGAAGGAGGAGACTGCGCTCAGATTACTTATGGAGGGGTCGGAACTTGAGGCGCTGAAGGCTCCGACTTCCGACCCTTCTGCGAGGGCGAAAGAGCGCATGTGGATCCCTTACAAGGAGAAAGATACAGGAGGAAAGGGACTCAAGGAATCAGCAAGAATGGAAGTTGATGCTGATTGACTGCCAGGTTGACTGCCAGGGTCAACGAAGGGGAGAAAAGGGAAAGGGCCAACCAAGATGCATAATCTCGGAACGCATAACGGCGTGAATGTCATTAACGGGACTGGCTCTATACTAGGCACCACTAAATTGTTTGAATTTTTCAAATATCTTGAAAAATAACAGAATTTTAAGTCGAATTCTACAGGATATTAGGTGTCGGCTATAAACTCAAGCTTGTAACTGACACCTGATAACCCGCAGAATTCGACTTTTAAAAATCTTTCACCTTTTAAGATATATAACTAATTTGAATGCTAATCGACAGAGCATATTAAAATATGCTAAGAGTCCAAATATCAGCCTTCTATCATAAAGATTGGCAGATTTTTAAACTCGTATGTTGTGTGACAACTTTCCCGTAATTATATTCGAAGAATTATTTCAAATATAAAATCGAGAAAGTTTTACACATAAAAGGTACAACGAGAATCAAGGCCACAAAAGTATCAGGTTGCCATGAATCTCCTTGACCTAAACAATTTTCCCTCCGATGCGTAAGACCGCGCATGCAAAGCCACGCTGCAGTCTAGACACTTACGCACTCTTGGCAACTTACACAGTTGCCAGGTCCCGTAAAGCCTAATGAGTGCAACAGTTGAGCTTCAGTCGAGCTCCAGTTCGGTCGACCGTTTTTAGTTCAATTTTCTAATTTCAATTCATTTCATTCAGTTGTAATATAAATTTAGTTTTATTGTTTTAAATTCAATAATTTGAGAATAAAATCTTTATAAAAAAAAAGTATCCTAGTATTTTAAATTAGTTCTAAAACATTAAGTTCCAAAAAGTCAAAGCGGGTCCTAAACGACACGTTAACCAGAGGACGAGAAAAGCATCTGTGAGAGGAAAAGAAAGAAGTCACCCTTTTTCGTTCACCGACACCACCTACGATAGAGTAAAAGAAACTTTATATTTTATGTGAGAGTGCGTAAGAGAGAAAGAGAGAAAAGCAATTGATATTGGCAGTCAGGAGAGATTAAGTGAGTTCAGACTCTCCCGCATCTGTACAGCTGTGTGCAGGTAAATGAACTCACAAACTAAGTCATTTAAGTGACATCCCGTCACTTAACATCGTAATTGTTCATTTTTTTCTAAAATTCAATTCTCAAGTTAGAAATCTGATTTTTGGACTGTAAGCAGATTTTGATATGTTCTGTCGATTGGCGTTTGAATTTTTCAAATATCTTAAAAATTGACAGATATTTAAAAGCCGATTTCTGCAGAATATCATGTGTCGGCTATAAGCTCGAGCACAGCGCCTGAGACCTTAAGCTCGAATTTTCTTCTCTCTCTCTCTCTCTCTCTCTCTCTCTCGTGATGTCAATGTCGTCTTCGTCGACAATTACGACGAAGACGACGACTACGACGACGACTACGACGACGACGTCGTCATTCCAAGAAGTCTGTAGCTGAAACTCTGGAAAATATATGTATGAGTAATAACGTCTCATTGTCGTCCTCTCAGTCAGCAGTATCAGCAAAAACTGAACGTGGGACTATTTGGTATCTCTCAAGTCTCATCGGTATTAGTGTCATTGTTGTCATCCTGCTCATATTGTCGTCAACAAAAAACAACGTTGATATAAGCAGGCCTGATGGGAGGAGGAAAAGACGCTCGATGGCGCGGAGAAGTCGGCTGAGGGCCGGTTGGACCAGCTTAATCCTTCCTGCTCCTTGGCAGGGAAAGGGGTAGGCGAAGCGAAGTGATCCCTTCGTGTTGGTTCAGTAAGCAGGGAGCGCCCGTTGAGGCGCCCTTGATGAGTCCTTCGTCGGCTGCTGCTGTGCTCGTTTCTAGTTGGGCAGTAAGCGCCCGCTGAGGTGCCCTCGGCGCAGTCGCTGCTGGACTGAATCCCTCGTCGGTACTTTCAGTTGCATAGAGAGCGGACACGGCTCGGACCTCTCTAGGTCGGCTCTGGGGGAGAGCCTGGACGAGGGAGGGCCGCCCAACCCGGTGAGAACTCACCACAGCTAATGGGGCAAAGGGAAAAGAGAGGCTTATCTTTCTTCTATTACGGGCCAGCCCCAATGAAGGAACCAGCCACACAAAAATGACTAGAGGACGCGAAGCGCCTTAGTCGTCGAGCGTCAGGTCGACTTGCTCGTCAGCCGCTGGCTTCAGAGCCGTCTTCCGTACCGCCAGGAGGAGGAGAGGTACCACGGGAGCGATGCGAATTAGCTTAGGCTTGCCTCGTGGCGGAGGAGCGGTGGACTTTCGCTTGAGTAGGTGCTCTGGCCACTCTGCGTAGAGCGCTCCGTCATCCAGCGAAGGCGAGCCCGCAGAGTCGGTGAGAGCGAGCGGTGAAGTTTGCTGGTCGTCGGTCTGACTGCTGTTGTCCTGCTGAAGGCGCTCAGTCTGGGTGGCAGCGTCGATTGGGCTGGCCCGGTGTTGTAGACGCTCCAGAATGGTGATCCGCCGGTTGGCTATGGCCAGGTAGCCGTGAATCAGTTCCAATTCGGCTCGGTAGGCCGCCCTCTCGCTCTCTTTCATGGACGTGGGAGTGGAGGAGGGGGAGGTGAGAAAGGTTTAAATAATTACAACAGTAATTATTTTAGAACAAAAAGAACGGTTTATTCCTTAATTGAATAATACTCGCACATGCCTACGCTCGGCTTTCATTGGTCTAAGGACCGTTGGGGGAGAGATAATTGGGCCGTCTCGGCCGGCCTCTTTATATGCCCCTCGCTGTGCTGCTTTGCTAGCCGGCAGCGCACCGGAGGAGCGTAGCCGCCTAGCGTCGGCGCGCGGTACTAGCGGCGCGGTGTTCGGGGCTGGAGAGGATGCCGGCGCGTGACGGGTCGCGCGCGTTTAAGGGTCTTGTCGCGAGAGAGCTTGTGGGTGGGTTATTACAACATTATCATTCTCAGAAGTCTATGTAATACAAATTCTGGAAAAGTATAGGCTGGTGAAACTCTGCTGTGTCTTTCTTTCCTGTATCAGCAAGAACTTAGCGTAAGACTTTGTACTTGAATCCACTACATAGACTGCACGAAGACAGTATTTATAATAAATTGATTTTTGTTTATAACTTTTAATAATTTCCTTTGTATTCCCTGAACTAAGTATAAACAATTATTGTACGCTCCACCCCGAGCAATTAAACCATAATTAACTAAACTTTGGAAAAATGCATAGTATATCATAGTTAGTGTTTTGTTGTTCATTCTATTCCTAATTCTTGCAAAAATAAAAACTAGATATTTCGTTTTTTTAACTATGTAATTTACATGTTTATCCCATTTCATGTTGTAGTAAAAAATTAATCCTAGATATTTGTAGCGTTCTACTCTCTTTATTGTATTAGTGCCTATCTCGATATGTAGCGAGGCAGGAACACTATCACAGTAGCTGCCATAGGTAATGTAAACTGTTTTATTAACGTTTAAAGATAAGTTATTTCCAGTAAGGCACTTTGCGACTTCACTAAGATATTTGTTCATTTTATCTTGACCTGACGCCCACATGTCATCACTTGCAATGATAATGGTGTCGTCAGTATAAGAAACAACAGTATCATCTTGCATACCTCTCAGTAGGTCATTAACGTATAAAATAAAAATAACGGTCCTAATATAGTCCCTTGGGGGACACCAATGGATATTTCTTTATATTCACTTTTTAGATTCTGTATTCTAACGCATTGTTTCCTACCTGAGAGATAGCTGTTTATTAAATTAAAAGCACTGCCTCATTCTATATCTCTCTAGTTTATCAAGAAGTCTTGTGTGGTCTACCGTATCAAACGCTTTTGCTAAATCTAGGAAAGTAGTTATGATTGGTTTAGATTTATCGATTTTTTTATAATGTCTGAAATGTAATTCAAAGCATCTGTTGTTCCTCTATTTTTTACAAAACCAAATTGTTTTTCCGATATGATATTACATTCCATAAGGAATAAATACAACCTATTATACATGATTTTCTCTAATATTTTTGCTATATTCGATATTAGTGATATCGGTCTATAGTTTGTCATACAAGACTTGTCTCCAGCTTTGTAAATAGGAACAATGTCAGCTTGTTTCAATGCAGATGGCCATGAAGCTTGTTGTATACACATATTAAATATATGTTCCAACGGTTTATCTATGTAGTTTAGTAGTACTTTAATAATTTTTGCATTGGTATTATCAACACCTCCAGTCTTATTTTTCAGTGAATTTATAGTTTACGGATCTCAAAACATTACTAGGATATATAAAAATTAATTTGCTATTTCTTTCTGGTAGTTTCTGATAATCTGTATCTAAATTTGGAATTTGATTACTTAAGTCTATTCCTATCTTGCAAAAATATAATCATTCGTGTAATTAGCTATGGCCACTTTATCTTCAATTTTTTGGGTATTTACAGCTAAATAATCAGGTGACTTGTTTTAATGCGCATTTTTACCAAGCTAAATATTAATAATATTTCACAGCTGTCTTGGATTTTTATCAATTATTTTTATTTTATTATTCCCAAATTTATATTTTGCATCTTTAATGGCTCTATCTAAGATTTCGTCGTAATTTTTATATTCATTTTTTAATTCCAAATTAGTTCATTTTCAACAGTTTATACAAATTTTGTTTAGTTTGACATGAGACTTGGATTGCTTTAATCATTCAGTTTTTTCTTGGCAGTGATACATTTTTTTTCATACATTTATTAGAATATGTAGCTATCTCAAGACAGTTGTACATAATTTGTATGAGTTTATTTAATGCTGCATTTGGATCCTATCAGAACTGTATTCCAATCAAAATTTTCCGCTGTATATTTTAATTTTCTATAGTTTATGCGTTTGTTAACTGTTTCGCTTGGTTTCTGTATATTAATCTGGTCTATATTTATGAATAACGGTAAGTGATCGTTAACAGGAGTATTTAATTTAATAGATTCAATTTCTATGCTTTTAGTTTAGCGAAACAGTTATCAATGCAAGTTCCCTTTTCATTATTTAATGAAGGCCGTGTAATTCCTCTGAAGTTACGGAACATATTCACGTTCAAGATAGTTTATTACAAATTCCTGACTAATTATTCTATCACTAGTTTCTAGATTTACTACATTACTTTCTAGTATATCAATATTGAAATCACCAAAAATACAGTAATTTTTAACATTCCTATGTCTTGCCAAAAATTTTTTTACACTATTAACAAATTCAGACTTTAGTATGTCATGGCACCTGTACATAGCAGATATTCTGATCGATTCACCTGACATAAGTTTTATGTGAGTACTTACCACACTCACTCTATTAACTACCTCAATTATAGTGTTACTACATATATTATTATTTGTTAAAGTGACGGCACACCACTATCATCTTTCGCCCTCTGGTGGCCCTTTATGTATGTGTGCGAGTGAGCGCTCGCACTCACTGGTTTTTGGTAGCCCGAACCGCAAGGACGTGTTGCTGATAGAATATAATAAAAACGATCAAAAGTGTTTTATTAATATTAGAAGTACTGGTGTTAATATTTATTCTCCTCATCGTCATCCTGTGCCTCCCATCAACTTTAATAGGTTATGGAGCCCCAGCAAGCCACCGCAGGATGCTGCTGAAGGAGGTTTGAACGAGGAGACGACGAACGTGATCTCGAATGTGACCGGAAGAGGGAGTAAGTGGAAAACCGTCTAAGTGAAAAATCGAAAGAAGTGCGTAAATTCGGGAGTGCGCGTATATAAAGGTTTTCGAAAGAAAAACAATCGAAAGATATAGCACGCGAGAAAAACGATCGAAAGATATAGCACGTGTTTCTTGTTTTGCACGCGACGGTTTTCTGACAATGAGCACTGAAAGCTCATCGTAAAATAAATTCGATGTTAATAAATTTATCAATATTCGACGCTGGTAGAAAGATTAAAATCGAAAGTAAAACGTATTAATTGTCATGACAACGAAAGAAAGAAAAGAAAATTGCGCGGAACGAAAGATCGAAAAATGAACAAATCCTAGAATGGCGTCGCAAAAAGAAAAATCGAACGTTGAAATAATGAGAAAGCTGAAAAATTCGTGTAGAAAGATATCGAAAGATCATAAAGTGTAGACATTGAAAAATCGGACGTCAAAAACAAAGTCTAGCGTGCTTTGTTCTCGAAAATCGGGCACCGGTCGGAACAGGCTTGAGCGAGCGCGTGCGCTTGAAGCATGCGGCCGTGCGAGAGGAAGAGAGATAGAACGAAAACAAACGCGCAGCACGGCCGGTAGATGCGAGCGCGTGCATATATATATATATATATGCATGTATATGTATATGGAGTTGCGCGCTGTTGGCAGCAACGAAACTCATGAGCGCGAGTATACGTTGCGTGTGTGTATATATATATATGGATATGTACATACTATAATTTCGAAAGGCTAAGAAAGTAATGAATGTTAAATCCGAACGAAATCTATTGGAAAGAAAAGATCAGTATGCCGAGCATACGTATGCGTATGCATGTGTGCGGTTAAACGCAAATCACTGTACGGCAATATGTCTGCGCACGTATATGGACGCATATACGATTGCGGATATATATATATATATATATATATATATGTGTGTGTGTGTTTTTTTTTTTTTTTTTTTTTTTTTTTATTGGAGAAAGAGGTTGGAGGGAAAAATCTTAATAGACCATGACATGGCCTAAGCCACCGTGTGTTGGATTCTCACCAACTAAAACCCTTCGTTTTGCGACCGAATATAAAATCCAATTGCAACCCGAATCCTCCTCGCTCTCCTTACCGACTTGTCGGTGAGGAGGGCCAAGCTCCGTCTTCAGTGCCTTTTTCCCCGCGGTACCACGGTCAAGTATTACTTCGCGGGGGGGCATAGGGACATTGCCCTTGTCTCCTTGATGTGATTGTCATTCCTTATGCGTCCATATCTAGTAGATCTACTATCGTACCTTCTTCATTATAGGCTGCCGTCTACTTCTTACCGCATCGTCCGGTCGTCAGCTTCTTGCAGCATCTCTCGTCTTCTTCTCTCTTCGTCGCCCCTCACTTTCTTGAGGATGACCGCGGCGTAGTTACTAACCACGTGCCAGCCCTCAGCGGTGGCGAACATAGCTACCATAATAGACTCAGGAGTTGCTCTGGTCTGGAGGTAGCGTTCAAACTCTTCACGCTCCTGCTGGTAACGCGAGCAGTAGCAAAAATATGTGTGTGTGTGTGTGTGTGTGTGTGTGTGTGTGTGTGTGTGTGTGTGTGTGTTTACTTGAAAATGCATACATGCCTAATTAGTTTAAATTGAAATCAATTAAACAACTGAATAAACAAAATTGAAAATTTTAAAAATTGAACAGAAAGAAAAATCGATAGGTTAATTTTTGAACGGAAAGTTAAATTTAAAAGTTGAACGAATTTTTGAACGGAAAGTTAAATTTGAAAGTTGAACGAATTTTTAAACGGGAAGTTAAACTTAAAAGTTGAACAAATATTTGAACGGAAGTAAAATTTTTAAGAAAGAATTTCGAATGAAGAAAGAGTGTTGAAAGACGAAATTTAAGAAAGGCAAGTTGAAAAAGACTTAAATTAATATACATCTTACTCATTCAGGATCAATCCACTCTCTTACTCTTCCTAAAAATCCAGGAAGAGATGCTGGGATTCAGGGAATATTTCCCAAATGAGAAGGTGAAGGTGCACCTGAAGGATAATAACATCTGTTTCACCACTGAAAGTGGTTTTAAGAAGGAAATTGGTATTATTTCTTTTACTATTATTTCTTTCTCAAAATATACAGCAAGTACTCGCTGTTGCTCTTTTGACTTGTGTTCGGTTAAGAGGGTAATCAGCTACATGAGTCTGAAGGAGTATTGTGGTTATCTTGTGTTCGGATGCCATGGTACTAACTCGTTTTATTTAATTGACTTGTGTTCGGTCAAAAGAATAAAACAATAGCTGTCTCGAAATAATTTTTGAATGATAAATTTTGTTTGAAAGATACTGATTCAATTGTTTAAATCTAGTGTTGAATTTGTATTTTCTGAGATAGAATTTGTAAATTATTTGAGCTCAGAATTCTGACGGAAGAATTGGCCGAATGTGAAGTATTAGAAAAGGATTTGCTTCTTCCATACTGCCAGGAGGAGGAGGCATTGGCAAGTAGTGATGACGAAAGTAAAAAGGAAGACTCCACAAAGCTAGAAAATCCGAAAGAAAAAAAAATAGTTTTTACAGATACGTTGAAAGATCTAATGAAAGGTACTCCTAAAGTTACCAACATAACGACCATAAAACCTCAAAAATTTTATGTTAATAGAGATTTTCTGAATAGTACTAGGAAAAATGATATTTTTGATACTCTACATCAAAATAATGAATATTTAAACTCCACAGAATTTGAAGATAAAATGAAAGTGATAGCCGAAAGTTATGAGGAAAGATTGAAAGAGAATGAAATCTTTGCCTGATGTGTCCGAAAAATCAAAACTTGTAAGTAAGACAAACTCGAAAGAAACTAATAATGAAAGAAAGTCTGAATGTCCAATGGAAGTCGATAATGTAAACTCTTTGATTTTGAAAGAAATTCATAAACGGTTTAAAGAACGCGAAAGTACGGCGAAAGATCTTCTAGAGTCGAGAAATACCAAATTGCATAGAGACTACAAATTAAATGCTCACACGCGATTTGAATATTTCTTAGACTTTTTCAAATCAGAATTACGTACACTAAACTTGTTGCACATTATCTATGAAAACGAAGAAAACAAAATTTCGGGTTTAAATGTTAACGAAAATGTACTACAGCAACAAAAATATGATGTTCGCGAAAGATTAATCGGACGTTTGGATATGAATTCTTATTCGAAAGTTTGTGAGATTCAAAATCCGAAAGAAATACTAGAAAAGCTTAAAACAATAAAAGCAAGTGAAGCAAATTTGACTACTATGAATTTGCGGGAAAAAATTATATAGTACAAAATATAATCCATCGAAAGAAAAATCTTCGGTATTCTGGAATAGATTCGAAGATATAGTTCGAACGTACAATGGTCTGCCGGAAGTAAAATCTTTAACTGAAGACGAAATACGAGACGCGTTTTATAATGCAATTTCGAAAGCCTTGCCAGATATTAAACGTCTGAATTTTCTAAACATGTCTCAATCAGGCAGGAATACAGGAGGAAAGTGAGTCCGGAAGAACACCTACATCTGGAAGTGCCATGTCCGCCACCATCAAGTGCTTCAACTGTGATGAGTTCGGGCACTTGGGACGTGATTGCCCACGGCAAGGCACAAATCTTAAGATGTGCTATGAATGCAGGAAATTCGTGACACATCGAGCTGCTCAATGTCCACAGCGATTGGCAAGTTCGAAAGACAAAAGGTATGATAACAAAAAATATAGTTATAGAGGTGGTCGTGGTAATAAACGGGGTAGGGGCGGTAATAACTATCGCGGAAATAACAAAAGACCGAACGAAAGTCAAAATTATTCGAACGTGAAAAGAGGCAAATTTGGCAATAAACGAGGAAGAGGATATACGAATCAAAACAATCGTGGAGGAAAGCAACCTAACAGCAGTAATCAGCAAGACAAAACTGCATTGAACGTGAACGGTGAGTGCGCAGAAATAGATACTATTCATAACGAAAGAACGAACGTGATCAGTGGAAAGGGTAAATTGTTAACCAGATGTTTGGCTGATTCTGGCGCAACCGAACATCTCACAAATTCTCGAATTATTTTTAGAACTTTAAACGAAAGAATTGATGAAATTAAATGTGCTAATAACTCGAAAGAAGGAATATTAAGAACGGAGGGAGTTGGCGATATTATTTGTAGCGAACGAAAATGTGGTTGGTGGTAGATCATTGCCATGGTCCGAGTTTTCAGGATTTAGGGATGGGTACATATTTTGTATTTTTAGGTCAATCTCGGGTTTGACAGGTATGTCATTTGGCTTGATTTGATTTCTTGGCCAATTATTAAGGTATCTGCCTACGCACGCTGGTAAGATACGTATGATGTCGGCTCCTTTTAAGGTTATCTTCACGTTTTCTTGATTTGACATGAGAGTAGCAACTGGTCAGGATTTGTCGTGGAGAATAACCACGATTGGTCATTCTCTAGATATTTCCATTGCGTTTTGGTACCGGTCTTGTATTGGTACCGGTCTTGTATTTTATGTCACAGTTTCTCAATGCTTGAGCATTAGGATGTGCGCTGTAGAGGTCCTAGAACTGGGCAAATTGATACATAATGGGTTCTAATGCATTTGGTTGCAAGGTTATCATCAAATTTTATATATTTCTCTTCATTTGAACTTATCGCAATTTACTTGTGTGAGGGCTCTATGAAGGCTAGTCCAGTAGTTCCGTTGGTTTTGTGTTGGGGTACTGTTGCCGCATGCAATCTGTATGTTTGATAGGGGTCCCTCTCAACCAATGAGATGTGTAGTACAGCTATGGTCCTACCATTTTCGTGAATGGCATCGATTTCTGATACTTCAATGATTTCTTCTATCCTTAGATGTTCCGTTGGCATTGCAAAATCTAAACTACCGCTTGTCCTACTCACGTCCGTCATTATTTGGTGTATCATGTTAGTAGTAATCCCCCTGCAGCGGCGAGTCAAAACAAACCAGCCGCCGCCGCCGCAGGTTGTGCTGACGCACCACTGTGGGGGGAAGAGGGGGGCCTTCAGCGCGCGGGAGGAGAGACTGCTCCGGCGGCGGGGAGGGGATAACAGACCCCCTTCCCCTTCTTCCACCTTTTATATTATTTTTTTCTTTCTGTTTTTCTTTATTCTTTTCGTTCTTTTTTTTACGCTTAAGTTTGAATAAAAGATTGTATGAAATGTATACAGAATGCACCATGGAAATGGATAAATGGTAAGGATATAAATAAAAAGAAGGTAAGTATTTTTATATTCACTAATAATCAATTATTTATTCAATTATCGATATTTCTACAAATTCATGGCGATATACGGTATTAAGATATATATATATATATATATATATATATATATATATATATATATATATATATATATGTATATATATACACACTAGTATTCATGAGTGGTATATTGTCTAGATCAACACTCTTAATGTATTCTACAGTCTCTCTGGCAACACAACTTACACTGCCCGCTACAAGCTTAAGATATTCTAGGCGTGCATCAATACATTTCACAATATACTCATTCAAACGAAGAAACTTAACTTTATTCATAATAATAGTTGCACAATAGCGTTTGCTGAGAACTCCAAGTGTCCTGGGAGGAGTATTATCCTCAATTTCGATACCCCTGTCTTTCCCACTGTGTGTGAATTTTGCTATCCATCCTGTACCGCAAATCTGTTGACCCGTCAAGAAAAAAAACGCTGTCTCTCGCAGTATCATCTTGCGCTACAACAATGACATCTTAGAACTGCAGCATTGCAAGCATCTGACAATGCAACCACCGCTTCTGATAAAATTTTTATCAGCGTTTTTTCTTTCTTTACAGCCTACATACTGCCGGACGACATCATCGTTTTTTCGCAGATTATCAGAGAAACTCACGAGAAATTTATTGTAACCCAGACCCGCGCTCATATAATGCAGAAACATAATACAATACTGACCGCACACTTTGGAAAAGTCGCTTTGTAGTCGAATATTATTCCAGCGAAATTATTTACAATTTTTTCGCAACCGATTTATATGATCGGGTATGAGTGGAGGGATATCAAAACTATCAAAATAAAATGCGCTGCAAGATTTGTCAGCGTACAGGGCAACCCAGTGCGTACACGATTTCGTATGATCATCCATGTTTACAACGAACGCTGTCGGTTTCGTCCACACCTTCGATATCTGATCGGCTGGGAATACACCGACAGTGTGCGAGCGGATTTTCGACAGGTTCTTCAATATTTGAAGACTGTCCATCATTACAAATGTCTTCAAAAGCACTGCTCGAATTTTTAATCGTATCTGTGAGAAGCCACGATTTTAGCCTACAAGCCTGATTTAGTGCACAACGATAATTTTTGTAGCAAGGTTTGACAGCGTGATGCATGCAGTATACATCGGACGATAATTTATCGAAAGACGGGCAATCCTAATCGTACTCGAGATTACAAATTTGACGAGGTATTATTTTATGTAACACTAGCCATTTATCATTACCCCTAACGTATATTTTCCGCACACTTTTCGAAAGTTCTCTTAAAATTTTTTTCACCGCCTTTAAAGACACCTCACCGCCAAAGTAGTCGAGCCCGTGATGGTACTGGGTGAGCCAATCGTTCTGACTCCGTATATCTTCATTCAGATGACCAAGCGCTTTTGCCGGTGTTACCAGCCAATGACTACTAAAATTACTGTTCACAGCCACTACGGCTACCTGTTTTGGTAGATTTCGATGCCTGGTACCTTTGAAGAACTGAATGTCAATGATCACGTCCATGCTTGGATGAAGTATATAAGAACAGTGTTAGAGAGAGACTGAATTTGCAAAGTAACTCGCTAGATGTATATATGTACAGTAGTAGAGAGTAGCGACATCTTTGAGGTGACCGTTTTAACTGCAAAAATCGACAATGACTTGACGTGATGCATCAATTTCCAAAATATTATCATACTCTGCGTATATAATACAATTGACTGTTTCTGTTAGAGCCGCACTGAAACGTACTTCTAATCTAACGCTACCGTGTTTGATAAAATTCCAATGACTGCAGTCAGTTGCCGATAAATCTGGAGTCAAATCAAAGGCAAATAGACAGTATCCGTGGGGGTATGATTCGCGCGCTATTTGGTTGTCCTCGCTGAGAAAGTGTATGCCTGTACCGGAGAATAGTGTGTGATATGCGTCCACATATAGATTTCTCGCTCCAAAGTCTGGTTGCAGTGGTTTCGAAGGCGCCTGTACCCCGTCAACGTAAAAACATAGAAAGTTTATATTAAAATGCTCGAAATTAAAGGGATTGAGCAGCCGATCGCCATTAAAAGCTTTATTATTGACAAAACCCAGGATAATTTTCTTCGGCAGCTGACCCAATATGATATTGTCCAATGTTTCACCGTGTATACTACTGTGCATAGTCATTGCTTTGACTTTCACCCTCGTTAAAGGGTATTTAGCAGTTGTTTTCGAGAGTGATTGAGCGTGTGCTAGTAATATGCCCGGACGAATTTTTACACGTCTGACTAGAAGGTTCGCCTCCTTGATGGTGTATTGAATAAGAGCCGGCAGGATCCATCAGGCAAAAGTTATCGCGAGATTTCACTCAGCGTACTCTCACTTCAACTCCATTGATCAGCAGCTACTCCTGATTAAACACATCAGCGTGAAGGTAGCCAATAAGATCAACAGATTTATCTGCACTAAGCAATTTTCGTCTCTCAACTAATCCCTGGTTCTGATTTTCTGTGTCGTTCATTTTTCCAGCCGTATCCTCACACCACAAGACAGTCAACAAGTGGGAGGATTTTGCGGCAGATCCGTAATTCAGCAATGTTTCGATGTACGATCTGTAAGCATAGGCGTTGGTAGGTGGTGACACGGGCTTCTGATTGAAAGACACATCTACTTGATTGAACAGTGAATGCATCAAATTATTGATTGGTCCTACTCGGGCTTATAAAAGTCTAAAAGTTGGTCGATTTGCCTCAGATATATCTTCGTCGGATGTGGTAGATCTCAAATTTACACGAAGACTGAGAATTGTATGAGCCAGATCGAGGTATTCATTACTATTACTAGGGATCACAAATTCTATAGGTGAGTCATCGGTCAAAGATGATATCGGTTTGTATTGAACCCAATGCGATCCCTCGATTGTGGTTTGGGTTGGTGGAATATCGAACAATAGCAGCTCGGACTTCAAACACTCGCACGAATGAGTGTGTAGGAATTCCATTTTTTTTGTTTTATTTACTTTTTTTGTTCAACTGTCAAAAATATCTCTAGCCGTTCTGCTTCTTGTCACCCTCCTCTTGGAGCTCTTCTTTCGAGCTGTCTGCTTCTTCTTCTTCTTCTTTTTCATCTTTTTCACACCACTTCTCGACTTGCGTTTTATACTACTGTCAGTTTTACGTTTTTTTCTACCGACACCCCTCTTTCTCTTGCGCACTGTGACGGGTTCACCGAGCAACTGCAACTGAGCTGGATTTCCGTAGCGTGCCATTTTATATCCCGACCCCTTCATCAGTCCGTCCAATTTAGCTTCCGCCTTTCTTTTCAGAACTTCACCAGATTCTCTCACACGGTTGGGAAAGGACTCCTTAACTGGTGTGTTGCGTGCCGTAACGTCGGACAAAATGTTGAAACCCGTACGTACAGCCTCCTTACCCACAGCTTTGGCCCCCCGACTAATAAGCGGGAGAACTCGACGAAATATATAGGCTAGGAAGGAGCCGATACCACCGTGACCTCTTTGGTATGGAGAACCGATGTAAATATGGCCAATTCCTCCGGGGTACGGATTCCTACCTCCTCCTCCTCCTACCACACGGTAGCCATTGCCAACTTGGCAACTGAAGTAATCTTCGTAGCGATTCATCTTGTCGACTTTCTTGAAATAAAGTGTCACGGTCACTGTCCAATAATCGAATGGTATCGATTGTCCGCATTCGTCTCTTATATCTATTTCAATGGTCTGAAATGAGCTGAATAACAATGGTGCGTACATTGGCGGGGAGGTTATCGGTATCCATCGATACAGCGCGTGATTGAACCTTGATTGAACATCACCCGTCATATACGGTTCACAGATGTCGTTGTAGATCATAAACATGGCTGGTAGACCATTGAAAACTCGAGCAGATCTATCAGCCTCTATGGTGTATTGATCGTCAACAAAGAGAATCTGCCTATCCTTCTCGAATCCGAGAATTTTTCGCATTTTCTCCGATAAGCAAAGCTCGGGACTGAACTGAGAGCAGCTATCCTTTCCGCAGACTCTGCTGACTGTCACATAACCACCAAGTTCAACTATAAGCCGCAAATAACCACTAACACATTCGAAGTAATTATCTCTTCAACGAGAGTGTGAGTGCTTTGTAATTTCCGCATCAGCGATTCTGCGTCTGTAAAATTTTCCACTCTTAGCTCATTCGTCTCGAGTCTTGTGGGGGGAGTTCGTTTCAGGGAAAATTTTCTTTCTTCTTTGTCGACTGACACGTGTTGGAACGTGTAACGGAGGAGCTCTAGGCTTCTCCGGTGGCGGCAGCCGACGATGCTCCTGCATCGTCAGCAGGGAACGCCGTCGCCTGCGTTTCTCACGCTCAGAAGTGCAGCGTATGCACTTCTGAATGTGGGACCGCTCACCGTTGCTCGAGTCGCGACAGCGGTGCAGCGGGCAGTCCACCGGCGACCACGACTAAGAGAGGAGCTCAAACTTCGAATAAACCTCGAGCAGGATCTCTTGGCCTATTCTTTCTCCGTGTCCAGAGAGTACCCTCGACCACTCGCTGTCCGTAACATTCTGGCATCCCTCGCGGGTCTCCGACACATTATAAGCGAAGTGCGGAGAACACGAATGAGAATAGTGTAAATAAGCTTTGTATAAAAAAAAAAAATTCTGTTCGGTCGCCGAGGCTCGGAACTAAATCGTTTCCGGGCTAAAAGCCTTCTAGGCCAACGAGCCAGCCGCAGGACCCCGTCTAATAAATAGACGACGGCAGAGTAAATTCTTGTGCACCGATGAGAAGCCCGCAGATCCAGCAGGCAGTTGCCCAGGAAGTTAATAAAATCCTGCAAAGCAACGGGGCAACTATATCCTCTTCGGCCTAAAGTTCGCCGATCGCATTGACACCGAGAGAGCCAGAAAACGCGGCGAGCCATCACCGCCGCTTCGCAATCGGCTTCAGGTGCATCGGTGAATCAGCTGTGGCAGCAGCATAAAAACAAGCGCTGCTACACACACACAAAAAAAATCGACGCACGTCGTGCGCCTCAAAGCCGACCTTCGGCCAACTAAGTCCGCCTGGGCCAACGATAGCCGTCAGCGCGGACCAGACGCTGACGTGCGAAGCAGCCGCGGGAGGCAGACAGCACGCGCAGCCAGACACCGGCGCGGAACAGCCGTCGGTGCGCGCGAGCAGCAGCTCAGCTCTGCAAGCCAGCCCTGCCAGCACAGCTCTCCGTCCAGCAGCAGCACATCGCAGCGGGAATTCCACAATAAAGGCGAGCGTCATCCTCCTGTAAGTTTTTCCTGCCATTATTTAAATAAGTGAGCAGCTTGGCTAAACGGGAGTACGCGACGCGATTTTCTCTTCGTCTTCCGTCGGGTAGCATACAATCTCTCGCAACTGCCGTAACTCGCAGCCGCGATCAAAAAAAAAAAAGTCAAAATGTTGACCAAAAGGAAAACATTTAAGACGAGATCTCGCCCAGCGAGCCGCGAAAGCCTGGACCGCGAGAATACTAAAATCATAAAGCGGCTAAACAAAATTATCGATCTACACACGGGTAATCCGCGGGCGGCGCGTAAAGCTCTCGCACGCACACTCAGCCGCGACGCTCTCTCGTCCAACGAGGCGATCGCGCCCGCCCTAAACCAACCAGCGGACTTGCTGGCCGGGGAATACCGGGAACCGCAAGAGTGCGTTTTTACCAGTCGCACAGAGGGCAACAGCGGCGAATTCGAGCGTCAATTCGCGCCCAGTCGCGCAGACTCAGTGGACGGAGCACATACGTTCCCGACGGTACAAAGAAACCCAACCGGCGGTGTGGCTAACTCAGGTCTCGATTGGACCGAGTTGAATCAAAAGTTGTCGGCATGGAATCTAGAAACCGATGCGCGCCCCATGAGCGCCCCATGAGCGCCCCTTACGCGGGCACGCCGCTCCCCATCGCGCCAAGTGACGGATTTAAGCGGAAATCGCAAAGAAGTTTGTTGCCTATGCCGGGCAATCCGAACGGCGGAAAATTCGAGCGCAGTAAGCTAGGAGCTTTTGCGCGATTCCCGCGGACCGGCGCTAACCAGCATAACCTTGCCAGCACAATAAACCCGATTCCCCCGTTCACGTTTCCGGTCGCAACAGTCCCAAATACGATGGGACAGTTAAATATAGACACAAATAGGTTCGCGAGCGGATGGCAAAGGGACGCGCCGGCGCAACCAGTGAAGAGCACCGGAGCAAACGGCTCGGCTCCCGCCGCAGAGCAGGCATGGGTACCTGCCAGCGCATTCGAGCGCCCAAATTCGCGGGCCGCTAGCGTGGCGAATACGGCAATCGGAAATTTGAGTGCCACCAGAAGCAGCCAGTGCGATACGGATTTCGCGGCATTGTCAGCAAAATTTGACAGGCTGGCGTCAAGGATCGACGACAGATATGGGCGCAACCATGCGAAAAATCCCGACGTGCGCGATATGATAAGCGAGGAAGTCAGAAAGAGCGTCGGGGACATCGTTCGCGAAATTCGCGAATCAAGCTTAGCGAGCACCATGCCGATTCAAACGCCGCCAAGTCGAAAGCCGACGAGTCAGGCGCCACGGCGCCGTGAGCCAACGAGCCAGGAGCCGCTGCGCCAAGAGCCCGTACACCTGAATTCCTCGGGCAAAACACCGGCGCGCAAAGAATCGGCAGGTCTCGACAGGCGGCCGACGAAAAATCGAGTCCCCAAAACCGCGCAGCTCATTGAACTCGCAGAATCCTCGAGTAGCGACAGCGCGGCAGACACCGAGTCTGAGATCGAAGCGGTCACGAAAATCCGGAAAAACGGCGGTACGCGCGCCAAGAAGCTCGCAAATAAAAAACCAGCACAGCGAGTGCTGGCTAAAGCCGAAGCGGCAGGCCGAGCCGCAAGGCACGAGGTATTAAGCGGCGCAGCTGGACAAAACAGAAAAACAAATCCCGCCTTCGCCGGCGGCTTCAACCCGTCGGACGATAGCGACGAGAGCGACGGCGATGACGATGACCAGTATCCCGTGCCCCCGCGCTTCGAAAAAATTAAAAAGAAAACCGGCAGCGGTACTAGGAGGGGCGAGAAAAACGCGCACCCTCCAAAAGTGTCGTTTAACAAGGCGATTGGAAGTCTGCCCGATTTTGACGGCGACCCAGACAATCTCAGCCGGTTTAGCCGAGCAGTACGGAATGTGCTAAAATCACACCCGGCGCACGAGGATTACATATTACTGCTCGATTTGACCCTACACTTCGCAAATGTGAGTGTAGCGGACAAGATCATGGCAGAGATTCGCGCGGTGAAGCAAGGTAGTGCCGAGCCGGCCGGCGACTACGGGCTGCGCGTCGAGAGACTTATTAACAGGTATTCGACGATCATCGAATCGGCGCCAGACCTGTCTAAAGCAGAAAGACGGCTGCGCGAGCGATTAGCTCAAGAAGACGCCTTAGAGCAATTTTTGCTCGGTCTCAAAGCACCACTAGACCACCTGGTGCGCGGTAAAAATCCAACCAGCCTGAAGGCCGCGACAACCACGGCAATCGGCTTCAAGGCCAAGCAAAGCGGTCGAGGCGCAGGCTGCACCTCGCCGGGCCTCGAAAAAGGGCAGGCGCAGGTGCGACGAGCGACGGTTGAACAAACCCAGCCAAGCAATGATGCGCGAGGCGCTGCAAATAGCTCGCCGAACCCGCGACCAGCTACGGGTGATAATCCCGAAAATTATTGCGCTTATTGCAACCGGAATAACCATTCGCTCAGCGAATGCAGAACTCTGGTCCGGCACATCGAGTTGCAATTAATCAAAAACCCGAATTATAGCAACGATTATAACCAAGGCGGCGACAATAATCGCAATAACGGCGCGAATAATCGTGGTAATAACAACAATAATAAGGGAGGCGGAAATAACCGCAATTATAATAAAAAAGACTCCCAAAATAACAAAAAAGGCAAGTGTGTCCGCTCTAGCGACAGCAATGGTCGTAACCAAGAGAGCGGAGAGCAAGCCGACAAAAATAGCAAAAATAATTTAAACTAAAAACACGTTCGCTACGATCCTCAAGTGGCGAGCGTAAAAACGCCGAGCAAGTGAAGGGCGAACATCAGCTGACAGCGGCTGCTAGCATAAAATTTATCGTCACGGGTACGCAACCGCCGATCGTAGCTGTAGATTGCCCGCAAATGTTAAAACGCAGAGGCAAATTCTACGCCGATTCGGGAGCGGATATCTCAGTTATAAAAAGCGAGGCTATCCTATCGACACTGATAAGATAGTGAAAATTCAGGGAGTGACCGAAGGCACAGCCTTCACACTTGGTCAAGCAGAAATCCAAATAAATGGATTACCCTGCAGTGTACAAGTGGTAAAAAATGATTTCCCGATAGAAAACGCAGGAATCATCGGCTGGGACGTAATCGACAAGCACAACGGATGCGTCGATGCGCTAAGCAAAAGCCTCAAGCTAGGTGCGACCCACCTACCTTTCGAGGCTGGCGAAAAAATCACAATCCCTCTGCGTGTCAAAATGGCCATCAGCGCACCTCTAAAAAATCACGACGTAAAAGTCGGGTGGGTCCCACTGTACGGCCTTCACCCCGACCTACTATCCGGCAATTCCGTTTCCGAAAATCGGAACGGCCGTGTGCACGGTGAGTGCATAAACGTCAGCGACGCTGAAATAACGATATCCGCCCCGATGGTCGAGTTACTGGAATGCGAAGAAATCGCTAACCCGCTGTACCAGGCCGATGAGGACGGCTCAGCCGAAAAGGTCGCCACATTCACTGCCAGCTTAAGACGCCTATTCGGCACAGAAAAACCAGATGGAAAATATCGCGAGGTATTTAACCTCAACTGCGAGATGCAGTCGAACGCCGAAAAAAGGCGCGCCAGAGTCGACAAAATTATGAGTTTAGTAGACCTCGAGGGATGCAGCGAAGCGGAGAAAAACGTAATCCGCGAAATCGTTGACGAATTCGCAGGCGTGTTCGGACTCGAAGGGGAACCTCTTCCCGCGACCCACCTGTTACAGCACAAAATAGTGCTCGAAGCAAATATGACTGTCGAGCCAAAGAAATGCCAGTTTCTGAAGAAAGAGGCTCAAGTGCTCGGGCATATAGTCGGAGGCGGTCTGATCAAAACAGACCTGGCGAAAACTCACGCCATGGCCGATTACCCGACGCCCACCGACGCCAAAAAGCTAAAGCAAGCTCTTGGCTTGTTTAGCTACTACAGGCGATTCATACCCGGTTTTTCAAAAATCGCATACCCCCTATTCAAACTCTTACAAAAGGATATAAGATTCGAATGGGGGAAAGCAGAAAAAAATTCATTCGAAAATCTCCGACAATTAATGGCGGAGGAGCCGGTTTTGAAAGTACCAGTCTTATCAGAACCTTTTATCGTTACGACGGATGCGAGCGACTACGCCCTTGGCGCAATTTTAAGCCAAGGAAAAATAGGCGCGGACCACCCGTGCGCGTACGCATCGCACTGCTTAAAGGGCAGCGAGCTACGATATCCGACCTACGACAAAGAGCTGCTCGCCGTTCTTTTTGCTAAAGAACAGTTTAAGCCTTATTTATATGGCAGAAGATGAACCTTGGTAACGGATCACGAACCATTGAAGCATTTTCATACGTCCAAAAAGCCAGACTTACGCTTTAATAGGCTCAAGGCTGCACTAAACGGCTATGACTTCGACGTCATGTATCGGCCGGGCATTAAAAATTCGAACGCCTACGCGCTCTCTCGCAATCCGGTACTGGCAGAAGGCGAAGTAAATCTGGATTTGCCGCGCTACGAGCTTTACGAGCTCGCTGACCAGCAGGTAAAGGAAAACCCTGACGAAGAAGCAGGTGCCCCCCCCCCCCCCCCCCCGGAAAGAGTCTTCCGTGCGCGCGCCGTAAAGAAGCAAAAGCAAAAGGCGGGAGAGAAAGAGCGCGTGTCTGAATCAAGCTCTAGCGACGCATCAAATCGCGGTTTAAGCAAAAAACCTCGGCAAGATAACGCACTAATTTAGAATAGAATAGAATAGAATAGAATAAATTTTATTTGAGCAAGTCAGAAAATATAAGTCATTACACAGTTCACTCAGTACAGTTTTTTGGCTCTTAGCGGCACTTGTAGAGAACAAGTTGCGCGCTAGGCCCTTATTCTTTTCTAGTCAATCACAGTGATTTACATTATCGCAGTCAATATCACAGTCAATTCATCTAATACAATGCTTACAGAGCTATTGGAGCAAATATGCAGCCTTATATACAGATTCGTCGTAAGGCTCGATTTTCGCTTACATTCATTAGATGGTTACGCAGAGCCACTTTGAATCTCAAGAGCGAGGCCAAGGTTCTTATGCTGTCTGGCAGCGAATTCCACAGCCTCGCCCCAAAAACTCGAAACGATTTTAGGCCCACCTCTGTGCGCGACTTCGGTAAGGTCAGTTCCCTGGATACCCTCGCCGAGGATCTGCACTGGTTTTTTTTGAAGAGGGCAGAAAGATATGGCGGCTGCCCCATAGAATAAGCCTTGTATACAAGTACCGCCGCGAAATAGGCTCTTCGATCACTAACGTCCAACCAGTTCAGCTCGCTGCGGTGAGGGGTGATGCGCTCGCCCCGTCCAACACCCCTAATATATCTCACACATGAATTCTGTAACCTCTGCAGTCTCGTCTGAAGCTCCTCTGACACATCTAGGTAAACCACCGAGCAATAGTCCAGGTGAGAAACGGCAAGGGCGCTGGCCAGCTGCTTGCGCAGAACCTCAGTGGTGCAGGACCTAAAAGATCTCAGCCCATAAAGGGCTCTGTTAACCTTGCGGCTAACAGCATCCACCTGTGGCTTCCATGTAAGTTTAGAGTCCATGAACACACCAAGGTTCTTTACTACATCGACAAAGGGCACGAAAACACCCTCCTGAACCTCAACACCCTGCAGGTTTAGCCTCTGAAGCTAATTAATGTTATGCTCGGAACCGAAAACGATTGCCTGCGTTTTCTTTGTGTTGAGGTGCAGCGCATTCTCAGATGCCCATGCCGATACAGAGCGCGCCACAGCCGACATGCGACCCACCCCCATCCCAACTAGATCATCCCTCGTGACCTGAGTATATACCTGCAGGTCATCCGCGTATAGCAGGTGCGTGACACCCTCATCCAAATACCCCCGTGGGCTTTTAAATTTATACAAAACATCTTTTAAATCATTGATGTACAAGCTGAAAAGAAGAGGCCCCAGTATCGAGCCCTGCGGGACACCAAGGTTGGTTGTTAACCAATCAGATTCCCCGTCTGTTCTGGTAACCACTCTCTGATTACGTCCGGTTATGAATGATCGAACCCACATGACCGTCAACCTAGAGAAACCCATTCCAAGCAGCTTGCGAAGGAGTTTACTCAAAGGCTTTACTGAAATCAAACGGTAGCAAGATTGTCAGGAGGCGCTTATCACTGTCAATACCCGTCCTAATGTCTTCTGTGAGTTTAAGCAGTGCTGTTTGCGTTGAATTATTGCGTCGAAAACTAGTCTGGTGAGGGTCAAGAACTTTTGGCGCTTCCAAGAATTCAACAATCTGGTCGTGTACCAACTTTTCCAGAACCTTGGAGAGAAAGCACAACAGGGCTATTGGACGAAAGTCCGAGACTGCTGATGGAGTTGGTGTCTTCTTAAGCGGCACAAGGTGTGCTCTCTTCCAAGCCGTCGGAAAAGTCCCCGTTGATAGCGATGTATTAAACAGTGTCACTAAATGTTGGCCTATAATGGGTAACGATTTCGCAATGATGTTCTGCGGAATACCATCTTCCCCCTTTGCTTGAGACGAGAAATGAGCGACAGCAAGCACGACGTCAGCAAGGGTGACGTCACGAAAAGTGAATCCTCCCTCGCCAGCCATCGACACAATGTCATCCAGTTCTGCCTCGCCTTCAGAGTTCGATATGGACACTCCGACGAAATGACTGTTTAACTCGTCTGGTGTGAAGCCGTGTAGGTCGTTCTTAGCTTTAGACACCAAACCCAGATTACGCAATTCATTCCACACATTTTTATTGTTATCAAGCGCGTCAAAGATTCTGCTCTGAATAAAAGCCTCACGCGCGAGCGCAGTACGTTCTTCAGCCTCCTGTGCTAACGTCTGATATTCCGTCCATAGGTGTGTCCGTTTCGTACGTTTATACCGTCTATGTGTTGCATCTCGTCGATTGTACAAGTCTCGTAAGTCTGAGTCTACCCACGGAGAAAGCATTTTTCCTCTGGGTCTAAATTGTTTGAGTGGAGCAAGTTGGTCAATGACATTCATGATAATGTGACTAAGATTTTCTAGTCGTGTGTCAACTCCACTTTCAGTGCAACCAACTGGCGACCAATCACAAGCGGCTAATAGGGACAGAAGTTCCTCCGTTTTAATACCCTTGAAATCCCTATATTCAAACCCGTTGAGAGTTGGAGGTTTAACCGTGTGATAGTCAATGTCAACATCAATTACATCATGCCTACTTGGAAAGGTCGCCAGCGAGTTGCTCGCATTCAGCACCACATTGTCTTCGTCGGTTAGGATCACATCAATCCAGGTGTGAGAATCTCCTACATGATGCGTCGCGCCATGATCTACAAATTTGAGATTCAACTCTCGCGCAATTTCCCGAAAAAACTCTGCATCGTGAGAGCTCGACAGCATGTTTGCGTTGATGTCCCCCATTACAATTCTGCATTCGTAGTCCACTGAGTATCTGCGTAGATCATTAATAAGATCAGAGTCATCCGAGACTGGGATACCCGGTGGACGGTAAATTAGCGCAACAAATACAGGTGTCATGGTACCCTGTCGCACATTGCAGATTAAGTACTCCGGAGTTCCCGGCTTTCCTTCCGCCTCCGTTGGCGAGGAACACAGTAGAGTGGCTTTGTAGTCGTTACGGATGTAAAGGGCGACTCCACCCCCACGCTTATTCCTATCCTGTCTTATAATGGAGTACCCATCAACCTGGATAAACACGTCGTCAACCTCAGAACCAAATCGCGTCTCCGCCACGCCAAACAAGTGATATGATGGGCGAGCGCCCTCCAGAAACTGTCGAAACATGCCCATATGCGCATACAGCGAGGTTGCATTGAGGAACCCCGCTCGAAGCACCTCCCTGTTCGTCTCTCTCTTACCCTTACCTAGTCACGCCTGACCAGCTGGTACCAAGGCCGGACCTTGTACTGTAGGCCGCTTGGGTACATCATCAGCAGCCCTTGCAACCTCTCTGGGCGCAGACTCGACAGTCCCGTCAGTCTTAACAATCTCCCCATAGGAAGCCGCCAGCGCATGCAGGTCTGCTGCCGAAGTAAACTCGTGCGTTTTTCCACCGTCTTGTCTCTTAGTAAGGAATCGCCCGCCTCTATGCCAAGTGTATTTGAATTCCAAACCGCGCGCAATCTGTTTTAGATTGTTAAAACGACTGAAATTCTCTTTGCTTAAATATTCATTAATAAAAATCCTACTCTGAATAAGGCTTTCACGCGCTTCCTCACTAAGAGAGGTTACGTTGATGTGCCTCGTGTTCATTGCTGTGAATCTCCCCTTTGAACGCATGATCTTATCCACAAGCTCACGATGAGAGAGACAAACTACCCATGGTGAACGCCGATACGTCGGATCCGGCGCCCCCGCGCCGCCCTTCAGCCTCGCTCCAGGTCTGAGCAGACGCGTGGATACAACATCTCCTCTCACTATTGAAGGGACGACCGTGGTGAGGACAGCAAACACTATGTCTGCACACATTGCATCGGAACCATCACTAATATTTGTCATAACTATTTCGGCTGAATCCCCACCACAAGCCAGTGTCCCCTCCACGGAGACGCCTCCACTCAGCTCCGGAGCGGCAACTTTCGCGGGTCGAGGACCCCGAATCCGACGCCGTTTGTCGTGTCGCAATCGAGACCCATCAAGGTCAGAAGCAATATCGCAGATTTGCTCAGCATCTGTATTGTTGTTGCCGTCAATTAAACAAACACTACTATTTCTATTAACACTAATATCTGCCGTGTTCGGGCATACGGTCCTATCATGATCTCTAAGAGAGACAAAGATTTGCGAGTCTTCCGCAACACTGAGGCCACGCTGGCAACTCTCGGCAGCGCCACCACCATCCGCGCTGTCAACGATAGATGTTATTTTGGACATAAGGCTTTTAATGTCCTGTTTAAGGATTGAGTTTTCCTGTAGAAGCAACAGACGGTCACCGCGCAGTCCCTCCAGCATAGACGACTGCTCAGCAATCGTTTCCTCCAGCGAGGAAACCCTGGCGACCAGACAGTTGATCGACTCCTCCAATGCTGTGGAGGGTGCCGAATCTACACTAGCGTCCCTGAGCTTACCCACGAGAAGAGCTTTCAGACCGTCGATCGCATTCTCCAGCAAGTCAAACCTATTACCAAAGAGGTCCAGCATGGAGGATGGCAGTGAGCAATACCGAATGCCACCAGAATCCACAACTGAACCACCCCTAGAAATGGCGCTCAAGGATGGTGTTGACGCTGTCAGCTTCGCAGATACATCACTATGTACACTAATAATCGGCGCGGAAACATTGAAGCTCGCAGTATTCATGTCGGGCACTCTATCGGGAGTGTTCACAACCATGACATCCGGGTCAACGGTACCAATGTTACTAACACCAGCAGTATCATTTGCACTATTATTACTAGTATTACTAGTACTATTTATAGTACCTCCTATGAGCGGACTGCGTACTTTGATCATATTTGTGAACTTATTTTGCGACATGGGAGCTATGCTAGTAGTAACTGCATCGCTTTTCTTCTTTTGCAGTTTTCTTGTCCTACACTCCTGACACGCAAATTTGCAACTTGTCAGAGTTACCCAGTCATGACAAATATCATGATAGGGCAAGTCACAATCCTTACATCTTCGCATCTTGGCATTCAGCCGAAGAATTTTATTGCACTTTTTGCATGACGTGCGCGACATCTTTGGTAAAAATAATAATATAAAAATATAAAAATAATAATACAAAAACGAGTGCAAATAATACTGTAGGTTAGACTAGAATAATAATAATATAATATAATATATATATATACGCGCAATCACATCACTACTAAGAGTGTGACTAGATCAATTCAAAATTAATCAATTCAAAATTCAAAATTTAAAATCAACCAAATTAAATAATTAAATAATTAAAATCCAAAATTAACTAATCCAAAATTCAAAATTCATTCATTCAAAATTCAAATTTCGCGCGCTCCTATATTCAAAACACGCGCGCAGCGCGTATTGCGCGGGCCCAACGCATGCGCGTATAACGACGCTGGTGTTGCCGCCTTGCAGCGCAGCATGAAACGTCGAGTCCAGCGGCGCGAGAATTTCGCGCGCTTATCGGCGAGGTAGATATATATATATGTACATAGGCCTGACCTCAAGTTGCAGTACAAAAAAAACCATGAACGCAGAACGAGGAGTTGCGTTGACTGCGATGTGCCACTGACCAGAAGTCCCCTCTGGAAGACGAGGGTTGATCTTCCCCGATGTGCTGGACTCTCCGTAGTTGGACTCTCGATAGATGCGGCGAAAATTATAGGTTATGTTGTCGGTACATCGCGGAAAATTCCCTCCAGGCTCATAAAAAAAACACCAACAGTGTGATTTTTTAGCGTCAGCATGAGAGCCAATCGGGGGGTCCTTTCCGCTGTAAGAAAAAACTCCGAGGAGTGAACAGAGTATTAGTAATGCGCAAAGAAAGCAGAGCGATGAATTAGTGCTTCCTTACTTACCAGTACCACACACACAATCTCAACGCAATTTACAAGCGCAACGAGTGCTTGGCGGTTAGAAACGAGTTTAACGGATATTACATCTGTCGCGCGTTACACGATGTTCACCAAGGCGACGAAAAAATCGCGGTTCAATGGTTCACGGAAACCAAAAATCAAAAACACGTGTACGCACCGGATTACCGCGACGCGGTTTGGTTTGAGTGCATATTAACCAGCGCATCCTTGAAACGTCTGGACAAAAATCATTATCTGCTGGGCGCCGCGGAACGTACGCGCATAGACGCAATCTTGCGCGAAGCCATTGAATTTATCGCTAGCGCACCAGCTCCGACGCCTCCGAAAATTTCGGCAGCTGCAGCCGATCATATTTTGTTTTCGGATTCCGACCAATCAATGAGGTCGGTAGCGTCAGCGATTTCCAGCTTTTCGGGATTTTCGTTACTCCCTCCGGAAATGCGCCCGGTTGCAAGATATGTGTGGCCCTCCGAGCAAAAAACTCGCGTGTCGGGAAAAACGAAAATGACAGCATCGCGAAAATCGCGCGAATCAGGCAATTCAAGCAGCAAGGAAAGCATACGGATCTCGCCGTCGGGAAAAATCGCAAACGTGATCGACGAGCCGCAGACCTTCCCTTTCCCTCAAAGGGCTTTTTCGCAAAGCCCGAGCCTTCCGCAGGGCCCACAGACGCGCGTCACGCCTGAACCACCCGTAGTGACTAAAAGCCCTTTGCGTCCTACGGCTGCCGAGTTTCAAATGCCGGCGTTCACTCAAGCCAGCCAATCGCCCGTTAGCAGCAACGCGCCGCGTGTTGAGAGTGCACTAGCTGAGCCGCCGGGACCTAAGTCAGGCTCAAAGTGGCCATGGTCAGGTAATAAAACCAAGAGAAAACTGAGGGTAAACATCGAAGGGAAAGACTTCGATGGAAAAGACGGCGTGCGCATCGAATGTTGGGAAGTAAGCTCAACCGTCGCGCCACAGGATAATATAACACCTTCGCGAGTGGAAAACTCCCAGCAGCGTACACGCGCGCGCGAGCTGCCCGCAAAGAAAGAAAACGCCATGGTGATGAACAAAAGCCCAGTCAGCTCAGAAAAAGAGACTGCGGCGTGTAACCCGAGTGCGCCTAGCGTAAAAAACAGCTCCAAGAACGGTTACAATGGGAATGGCGGTAAAGCACCCGAGATGGGCAATCTTACGCCAGCCGTCATATCACTGCGGGAATCAGCCGCGTGCATCACACACCCGGCAATGATTCCGTCTTCTCCCTCATCAGTGGGTCCACACGAGGATTTTGCGGGAATACGGCGGAATTACGAGCGCGACCCGCAGCCGTCAGACGAAAATTCGTCAGCAAGTTCGGGCAACGCGTGCATATGCGTATATATTCGCAAAAAGCGCTGCGCCGAGCCTCTCGCGCAACTGCGACACTCAGACAAAATTCCTAGTGCTCCGCCAGGAAATTGTTTGTTTTACTCGCTCATAAAAATTATGAAGCTGAGTATATCGGCTACGGAGCTGAGGCGCATGCTGCTAGACTCCCCATGGCTCGGATCATGCGGAGAGCCGTCTTTGGCACACGAAATCCTGAACTCTCGCTCTGAATACGGCAATATAAATTGCGTATTCATATTCGCGAACGAATTCAAAGTGAATGCTTGCATACACTACAACCTCCTTGGGGGCAAGCGAATATTTTGTTACGTCCTAGTGCCAGGCGCAACCGACACTATCCATTTAAATCTCTTAGGGCAGCATTTCACGCCCTATATTCGCCAAAAAAACCCCGAGGCGCAAAGGAAATACCTAAGTCCAAGGCGAAGCCGATCGCCGTCTAGCGAAAGCGAGGATGGGCGAGCAAAATCGCCAGTTTTCGGGTTGAAAAAGCGCTCGAAGAAGGAAAATCGGCGTGCCACTTCACCACCGGCAGGCGAGCATAGTAACACCGGTAAGTTCGGCGGCCAGCAGGTCGCAAGCTCGGCAATTACGTCGCCCGCAGCGGTGCCCCCGGTCGTTCCGGACCAAGCAGCATCAACCGCGGAGCTCGCTGCGCAGGAAAATCGTGCAGCACAGTCGAAAGCAGACCAAATGTCGTACGGGTACCCGGATTTTCCATCGGCAGCTGCACCGTTCGGAAACAGCCCGCCACTGCACGAGCCGGCAGCGCCAGACGGCACCCAGCTGAGCGCCACCGAAGGTCAGAGCAGGGCAAGCGCCGATGGCAATGAGTCGCTGCATGCCACACCGCGAACACATAGCAGGGCAGCATCAGCGATAAATAGCTGCAGCGCCAGCAGCAATAATGCAGCATCGTCCGACGTCGAGCGCACTGCAGCTGCTAGAGAAGCTGCTGTTAAAAATGACAAATTAAAGAGCTACACAGTAGCAAAAGCGAGACCTCCTTGCGAAAAGCCGCCGTGGGCATGCCCGGACGGTCAAGAGCCCCCAGCTTTCGTCCACTTGCAGAGTTACAACGAACATCCCTTTCGCTTCAAGAAAAACCTAGTTTACCTGATTTCGGCCGACGGAGTTTTGTCCACCGAAATTCAGGAAGCTTTATGCGAAAGAGGATATATAAACCCACTCGATTTGACTGAAAACGAGTTCAAATTGGGCGAGGTAAATGTTACGGCCTGCAGGAATTTTAAGCTGTTCGGGGTATATATCAAGAATCACTTCGAAGATCGGCCGCTTCGCACCGACTTGCGAAAATGTCTAAAAACCTTAAAAAACGTTATATTAAAGGAAAATATCCGCAGCATAGCTCTGATTAGAGATCTGGCGATGCTCACGGTATCCGAGTGGACAAACTTCGTCGAGTTATTCGACAGTATTTTTGCCGGAGTTGCATTAATTGCAATTCTGTACAAAAATAATCTGCCAGTCCCCCCAGTCTCTGAGCGCTTTAAGCTCATTAAAGAGTATCACGAGGCAACAATGGGAGGGCATCGGGGCAAAAATAAAACATACAGCAAAATCGCCAATGATTTTTATTGGCGAAATATGCGCCCCGATGTAAGGCAATTTGTCGCTCGCTGCCCAACGTGCCAGAGCAATAAACTGATCCGAATAAAAACTCGGCTACCCATGCCTATCAGCAACACGCCATCGATGCCGTTTGCTCATATCGCCATAGATTTCTATGGGCCGTTGGAACGTTCTAAACACGGGAACAGATATATTTTGTCGGGGCAGGATATGCTCACAAAATACATAATTCTAACGCCGGCAAGGCACGCGAATGCAGACGAAGTCGCGCGGATTCTCACTGAAAAAATCATCTGCGTTTTTAGACCACCGGCTGCTTTGCTCTCGGATCAGGGCAGCCACTTCCAAAATAAAGTCCTTGAAGAGTTCGCCAGAATCTTCAAAATAAACAAGTTTTGCACTACGGCATATCACCCGCAGGCAAACGGATCGATCGAGCGCATGCACCATACGCTGACCGAATATCTGCGTAAGTATGTTAAACGGGCTGATACTTGGGATGAATGGACGGCCGTATGCCAGCACGCATACAACTGCACCGAGCACGAGAGTACTCGATACTCGCCGCACGAACTGCTCTTCGGCTTCAAGCCAAGGACGCCTTCCAGCTTCCCTCAAATCAGCGACGATATGTCGTATAACAATTATTTAACCGAGATGACAAACAATCTCACGGCCCTGCAAACGACAGCGGCCATGAACTTGGTGCAATCCAAGTATCGGTCAAAACACTACTATGATCGTAAACTAAACTCAAAGCATTTCCGGGAAGGCGAAATAGTCTTCTTGGTCAACGAGCCCAAGAAAAATAAATACTCCAAAGAATACCGCGGGCCCTTCGAGATAATTGCGATCAATCGCGAAACCAACAACGTGACGTTGCAAAACGACGAAATTACTAAAGTCGTGCACGTCAACAAAATAGAACGGCCGAGCGAGCTAGCAAGAAACGCGGACTCCTCGGATTCCGACCATGCGAGTTAGGACGTTTTTTTTCCCTGTTTTTTTTGCGCGCCCCCGGGCGTAGCGCAAAAAAAAACAACGTCCTAACCTCAAAATATAAAACAATCCGAGCACTTAATAGCCAGCTGCTCATTTTATCGACGGAGAATCGCAATCTATAACTCACCTCTCCTCCTCATTATAATTCGAGGCTTTGCGCAGTGTGCGCGCTAGGTAGCGAGGAAGTGCTTCAGGTTCACAACCCAGGCCAATTCATTCAGCAATTGAAGCAAAACCTAGGGCTGATCACGGAAAAAATTGCGCCTCTCGCGACGTCCAGTACTAGCTGGAAACTAATCGAAAAAATTGATCTAAACGCCTTCTTCCAGGCAAGCAAAGTGTTAGTCAATCGCGTTTCAACCGCCGCCCGAGCTTGCCATCCGCGTTGCGATGTCACCGGGCTGATCGAAGAAGCCGAATCCGCTGCCGCGCAAGCCGAACGCGTTATAAGGTTAATCCAAACTGGTAGTAGCGGGCACCGGGGCCCTCGTGAGCGCCGTGCCGTGTTACCCTTCATTGGCTCGCTGCACAAATGGCTGTAAGGCACACTGACAGAAGCCGACGAAGCCGAAATTCAGGCAGCAGTAAAAGCCATCGCGAGGGATACTCGTTTAACAGCTGCGCTATTGGCAAATCAGACTGAGTTAGTCGAACACGAGCTATCTCACTTGAAAGAGCGGATGCGCAAGCTACATTTTGATACATTTTCCATTTTGATTGTATTGAAGTACTTGTCTTTCATTATTACAGTAAATATTTGATGCTTCTTGAAAGGACTGACTAAAACTTGTCCTGGTTTTGGTTTCTTGTTATTTACCTTCATTAAATCAATAGCTCCTATTTCTTCTAGTAGTCTTGTAACGGACCATGTGGTTCTTCGACTTGTTTCTCGGCGTACTGTTGGCTGTACGGCTGTCACTTTTTATTGTGGGTGTGACTGATAATGTTTTTCTGACTGGTGGCAATATGATGTCAGTTACACTTTTAACGTCTGACTCATTTCCTGTGTCCTCTTGACCAGATGCTTCTTGTAGCTTCTGTCGTGCTCATTTTATGAGCGTCTGAATACTTTTCCACCAGACTTTGTCTACGTCAGTTTCTTTCTCAAACCGTGGATCCGATGTGTAGATTGCTTCACGCACATCGTCGGGTACGTTGCCATCGTCAGAGAAGTGCGAGAGTAAATGTAATTGTGTAGCTATTTCAGTTGTTGACTCATTGATATCAGCTTCTTCGTCCATTTCACATGTTCTCATGCTTTCTTCAAATTTCCTGCTAGCTTCTTCTACTTCTTGTTTTGTTAAGGTGGTTCTGACTGATAAGAATGAATGACGAAATAATCATTTCGGCCATTGTACGACAAAAACCGAGCCGCGAGCTCATAAATATTTGTAAAGAAATCGAAAAAAATCAAAGACGCGATCCTGACACGCGAGAAATAGTTTGTAAGTTAGAAAATAAGGATGAAAAAATGTGTAAAAGATACGAATTAATCAACAAAGTACTCTACAAAAAATCGGAAAACAGATCGAAAATCGTCATACCAGACAGCGTACTCAAGAGCTTTGTCAGTGAAACCCACGAAGCATACGGCCACATAGGGGGGCGAAAATTAAACAAAATCTTAAGCGAACATTTTTATGTAAATGGCTTACGCAGAAAGATAGCGCGAATTTTAAAGTCCTGCGACAATTGTCAATGTACAAAACATTTAACTACAAAATATAGAGAAATAGCACAGACTATCTTGACGCGAAAGCCACATGAATTACTATCAATAGACTTCTACGGCCCATTGCCGACATCTGCAGGAGGAGTAAAATACCTGTTAACAATAGACGTTTTTAGTAAATTTGTGGTATTTTACCCCTTGCTCAGAGCAACAACTCAAGTAGTAATAAAGAAATTATTGGAAGATTACATACACATCTACGGCAAGCCAAAAGAGATCATATGTGACCACGGCACGCAGTTCACTTCCAGTAAATTCGTAAAGGCGTTCGAAAACGAAAACATAAAAATAATGTACTCATCCATTCGACACCCGTAAAGTAATATTGTAGAACGGATACACCGAGAACTGGGTAGATTTTTTAGAACGTTCATTAGAGATAAACATAAAGGGTGGGCGCGATATGTCAAACTTATTCAAAATATTATAAACGAGACACATCACGAAACCACGAATTGCACGCCACTAGAGTTACATTTTAACCGAAAACCCATACGAATATGGGAGAAACACTTGTACATACCGCCAGAAAATAACATAATATCACGAGAAAAAAGAATATCGCTAGCATGCGAGCAAGCGCACCGTATTGCGCTAAGTCGCGCGGCAAAAAAGAATGCGCACGCGGAACATTTCGAACTGAAAATAGGCGATAGGGCGATGATTAAGGCTCTCAATGTATCCGATGCCGAAAACGGTAAAATAGCAAAAATTTGCGATATCTTCGAAGGACCCTTTGAGGTCAAATAAAAAATAGGCATCGATACATACTTATTAGTAGAAATAAATACGAAAATAGAGCGTGCAAAATGTCACATAAACAACCTAAAACCGTATTTTGAGGATTGAATGCACAATTTATAAATGAGAAAAATAACGATAAAAGAAAAAAAAATATCTACGGGAAAGTAATGACAAAATAAAAATATTATCGAAAAACGAATAAAAAATATAATAAAAAAATAAATAAGTTTTGCATTCAACTCAGAAGTCGGTCAGAACAAAATTGACAAACATAAACAACTCAAACTAGTAAAGTCACGAAAGCCGAGAGAGAGAGAAGAAGAACAAAAATTGCGTGTACGTGACAAAAATCATAACAAGGTCGCGACCGAACGACCTAAGACAGTCAAGCCAGCGGCAACAACAAGTCCCAAAAAAATTCCTAAGGCTAAGCTCGAAAAAAAGCGAAGCCGCAGGCTCATTAGTAGCCAAACCATCGACATGGACGGATCGGCAGAGCAGCCCCAGCTAGTAGCAGTCGAGAGGACCTCCGGGAGCCAGACGGAACCTATCGCCGTCTGCCACCAGGATACCCACGTCACGGAGGCGCTACTGGCAATGGGTTTCGCGGAATGCTAGTAAGCACACATATAAAATACGATTCCTCTCTCTCGCGCTCGCGCATCAAAAAAGCAAAATAAAAAACGTCAGGTATTTTTTATTCTAAAAGGACTGTACGACATAACGTGCAGTGCCAGAGCATCCGCTCAGTCGACGGTAGCCGCTTCCAGGGCGGGAACAAGCGATTCGCCAAGGACTGGTTTTACCAGACCCCGCACCACTGGGGAAAAACCACGCAGGGGACGATAACGCAAGGCACGCCGCCGGACCCATCAACAGCCAGGCGAACCATCGTCCCCCGGCGACAAACCCCAGCACCGCTACCCGTCCCAACGCCAACGACAAAACCACGTGTGGTATCCGTGGTAAATCTCCCATTCATCGACGCTGCCAGCTGGGATAAGGTGGGCTTGCCAAAATCACTACCCATGGAGTAAGAGAGAAGGAGAAGCAACTCCATAGGCCGCGGCAAGCAAAAGCAGGTCGCAGTTTCCGCTAGAGATCGAGCTGTATCCTCACTGGTTATAGCGCCATCAGACGGGGGCGAGATGGAAGCTTCCGTATTTTTCTGTTATCGACTGTACGACTATCCCTTGGTGGTAATAGTTTTACATGTGGCTATTGCTATCAATGTTAGAAAGAATTAATTCTAATAAGTGATTAAATTTAAATTAGAAATAAACAAATTATAAGTACACCTGATACAGTGAAACTTTACTTATTTTAATGGAATTATAAACTATGACTGTTGAAAAAGCGACAAGGGGTTGTAGGTATTAGTAAGAACAATATTTATGTTTTTTTTTATGTTCGAGTACTCTATGCTTACATAAAAAATAACAATATTACGTAATTATTTAACATTTAAAAAAAAATCTACCCAGTTGATCCAAAAGTCGCTTATTTTGACGGTATTTTTTTGTTTCCTGATTTTCTTGAAGTGGATGTAGCAGTTTTATTGCTCTTTGATTTTCTTGGCTTTTTTTGTTTGATTCGCTCATCTTGATTTTCAAGCACAATTTCATCTCCCTTCCGTTTATTCGATACATTGACTAGCTTCGATAGTTTACGATTTTCTATACATTTTTCTTTTTCAATATTGTCATTTCTGTTCGCTTGTTTTGTTATAAAAAACATTCGCGTGGTTACAAAAAATGACACTATTTTATGAGTGAAACTCATTCTATGTTCTTCGCAACCAAGCAAGGGGAGAGGAGTTTCCAAGCTCTCCAGAGCATCAGTAATTTTAAAAATTGTATCCACGTTAACTTCTCCCCTATTCATCACTTGCAACGTCGCTCGCTCTAAAATTGATATTAATTTAAACAATTTTTCCGACGATTTAATTAAGTAACCACGACTGCGCATTTCGATCAGCTTATTATATTCTGGAGAAGTGTCATTTGCGCCCAAACGTAGTGATGACAAACAATCTTCGCAACTAACGGATACATTTTTTTTATTTTTCATTGCAGCAAATCGACTTGCTTTTCTAGCGACAAATCCAGCGATATATGCCAATACATAGTCTGATGTTGTACAATCAAAATAATCGTGATCATCTAGATGAAGAGATGCATTGCTAATTTGATCTACGTTTAAACCCTTATCCAAAATAGTATCGAGCTGATCGTTCCACTGCTGTTTTCGTTCGTCAATCTTTGGAATGTCTTTGATACTTACAAGTACTCCAATGAGATCACTGCCGGTAACATTCGATCCTTTTGGAGGTTTAATTAATGAGTATGTTGACACGAGCTTGTACATTTGAAGAAAGATTGCTGAATCGGGATGATCATTGCACCCACAGCAGTGGCGCATCATTCCGAAAAATCTCTGGAAATGTGCATATTACTTATTAATGTTTGTTTGCATTAAAATTTAATTAGAGTAAAAAAATTAAGGTATACAATCCATACTTCTAAGTTGCCCTGGTTAAGTCTCGCTGTCATTAAGTACTCAAAATTACATTCGCTTACAAGATAATTTCAAATTTCGAGAGCACCTTTCAATGAAACTTTCAATCCATAGCACGTTTGGTTAGTGATGAATTCGAAATTATTTTTTTCATCGTTGGCTTCTGTTTTCCATTGTTCTAAAAATTGCAGGAAACTTTCTATGCTCCGTAAAGTAAAAGTAATAATATTAATGTCTACGTGTGTACACGTGCTTGTCTATGTACAAGCGTGTGTGACAATTACGAAAGCTCTACCTCGTAAGCTCTAACTTATAAACTTGCGAGCTTACGAGCCAATGCTGTCGAAAAGAAGCGCGAGCGTGCATAATATATACAAAACACAAATTGAAATATCGCTTCGAAAGCTCGCAAGCTTTTTGCAATGGGAGCTGGATCTTATACTCCGAGATTACGTTAAAAAATCATGTTAATCGAGCTTGCAAGCTTACAAGCGTGTATAATGATGCAAAAATAAATACATAAACGATATGAAAAGCACATACTTTCCACATGGCGTTTCCGGGCTTTAAGGCATTTTCTGGTGTTCTACAATCCATAGCTGTAATTAAGGATTTCACTCTGCTGCAGAACTTTATAGTTCCGTCGCAATCGCGTAAACTCTGATGCTCGCTCCTCAAGATAGTCATTGCCTCAGCAACACCAAAAAACTAAAAAAAAGAATAGGATAGTTAAGAATTGCAATGGTTCCAAACAATGAAAATTTTTTTATATTACCTGAAAAGCTAATGCAACGTTCATTTTTTTATAGAACTGTGGTTTGATGTGCTGTTCAGTTAACTTATAATTTACTGACATACTATATGCTGATGGATTCTCAATTTCTAGTAGAGCATACCAATGATTCAGTGAGACGAATCCATCTGGTGTCTACGGAACATCCATAATAGAAGTTATAAATATACGTAGAGTTAGATATTAATTATTAGATTTATACATACATTTTTTATTTATTTATACTATACCCAAATGCAATCATATCTTCCATGTTTCGAAAAAGCATTTCGCAAACACTTGATTAAATGCGGAAAATTCGAAAAAAACCACAATCGTCGATTTGGATCTACAATGTGCTCGACACTAACGTTTTCTTCATTTACTCCAAACTTCCACATATTCCTGTTCCACGAAGCGCCGTCGTTTGCGATGCCGTCTACTCTCAATCCAGCCCTTTCAGCGAGAATTATTGCCTCTGTCATGATTTGATGCAGCACTGTGCCATTTGCGCTCCCTTTACTCCGAAAACATCCTAAGGCTTGCACCCATTTACCTTTGAAAGGTTGAAACATTACAACTAGAGCATGATCACCTTTCACATTTTTTTGGTGCTCCGGTGTGTATTGTCCAAGATCCGTAAAACCTTCAACTTTCAGGTTTTGACGATTAAATGCAACTGTTTTTGACAGCTTCATTTCATCGACAAGAAGTAAACCTATAAAAAAACATGAAATATAATGAAGTAAATAAGTCAATCGACATATCAATCGGAAAAACTACAATATTATAGCTTACCGTGAACATCGCTATCTTTCATACTGGATGTTTTGGCTTTTAGTAATTTAAATGTGCTTTCATTAAATCCATAAGCTCCTTTAATATGTTTTAGATAGCGGTTCAAGGTTTCGCAACTGGGCAAACATAAAATGTTATGCGTTCGAAGATTGTTGTATGTTTTGCGGCTCTTTATTCGAAGAAGGAGACATTCATAAATCCACTGTGTGGTGTATTTTATACCTCTCTGATCTTCAACTTTCGATGCATTAAAGCACGCCCTCACAGCTAACTGCTGATTTTCAGGCAGTTCTACGCAAGCTCGTTCAAGGGCTTCGACATTGGCCTCGGCACATTGCTTCTTAACGTCTTTCAACTCCCTTTTCAAACGTTCAACCTAAAATATACATAAAATTATATATTTATACCGTCCAATGTTATTTATTATTTAGTATAAAAAAAGCACAAATTACCTTTTTTTTTAATCTAGCCGCCTTTTGCTCTATATTCTTCACTCGAACCACAACCATTCTTTTCTTTTCTCGCGCTTCTCGTAACTTCTGAATGTCACATTTTCTTTTTTTCATTCGTAATCGCATTGCTCTGCATTCAGGACATCTCTGTGTTTTGGGACCTGGTGAACATTTTGAGTCAGTTTCAAAGCTTTTTGTCAATACAAATCCACGACAATCAGGTGCCCTTTATAAAAACAAAATAACTAATTACGATTATTACAATTTTAATTGATTAAATCGAAGATGAGTGTGGTATTTATACTTGTTGGTTTCATCAATTTTCTGACAAGGAAGCACATATTTTAAGACGTATAAAAGAATTTTGTTTATATCATCAATCGACTCGATGTTTTTTATGCCGGCTACTTCGACCAAGATTTCCTCAACGTAAATCTAAAAAACATTTATTTATTATGAATTAAAATTATTAGTATTATATTAACATTTTTTATACCATGCCGTACGTGTAATATTCTTACATTTACACTCATGTTTGAGAAAATCACAATGCGTTTAGCTATGCTTGAGTAATTTTTTTTACATTCGGCAAACATAATGCACTTTACCTTGGTACAAATAACTTGTGGAATACAATTACCAGGTAATGTGATCGATTGAGAGTTGTGCATTAACGTATTGCATATTTCTAAAAACTGAGATTCTCGCAAAGAAACTGATGTAGATTCCGTCTCTTCGTTCTCAGCATTTGCCTCTGTCAGGCTTTCTCGTGTAGAAACTGTTGCACATTGAATTTCTTCAATCTCATGACCATTACGTGATGTACATATACTGCGCTTTGCAATTAATACCTTTGTATTTGTTTCGCCGATACTCCGTGCATTTTCCGACGAATGCTCGCAAGGTGCTTTAAAATAAATTTAATAACAATAATAATACATAAATCGTATCGGGTTTAAAAGTTATAACAAGACGGATAAGTGTACGACGCGGTAATCGAAACAAGATTTGCATGTCGTTTAATATATGGATTCTTTTTTTGTACAACGAGAAAAATTTTTTAAGCGTTATTGTATTTTGTTAAAAAATATAACAATAAGATAAATACCGATTTCTTGTTGTAATTTACACTGTACGTGATCTGCAATTATATCTGCAACCTCCTCAAGTTGTAGCTTTTCAGGAAAAATACAAGGCCCAGCTCCTTTTCTCAGTGCTGCTTTTTCTCTCTGGAGAGTTTGTTCCGTGCCATCCGGAAAGATCTGCACAAAATCCTTAACAACATCTTCATGTTTAAAGTGCTTTTCACAAATGAGATTATTCTCTTTCAGTTTGTCGCCTCCAGGAATCGCACTTTTCCATAAATTCAATACGCTCTGTTAAAAAAAATACCAATGAAGAATAATAGCAATTACACTGGTATATTATTACTCGTTGCGTTCATGATTGCTTCATGATAATATAAAGTTATACGATTAATTACTTTAGTTGCTTTATAAAAGGTGAGATTTGATTCATCCTTGCCTTCATTCGATTTACAATTTCGTTTTTTTTCGCTTTACATCCTTCAATAAAATACGACATTTTCACAACACTTATTGCACAACACGAAATTAAATGTGCTTACGACGTTTTTCAACAAATTGAATTTTTGAGATGCGTTCTCTAGAGAGAGTGCTAAACAACTGAGCTTACGATGTTATGATTTTTAAGCCCTTATACGTACTTCGCAGAAGTCGAAAAAAGAGAATTTCGTCAGGAAATACAGGGACTTCCTATTTTACTTATTATTTATTGTAACTTACCTTTATGCATGAAAATTATTAACGCTGATGATTTCATTTATTAGTAATTAATGGGCTTAAAACTCTACAAGGAAGTGATATGAATATTTGTATCTTACAACTATAAATAATTGAATGTGCAATAAAATTAAGTCTTAAAGTTATTATTTCATTATTACAAAGTCATTTAGAAATCTATACAACAAAAATTAAAAAAAAAAAATCATAGCACTGCAGGATTTGAACCTCGGCTAAAAGATTTGTAGGCCAACACCATAGCTCCACAGCTATCGACTTCAACACTTAAAGAAGATTGTATGTCGCATATAATTATCGCCTTCCCCACGGGGGCTTGAGTTTTGATTTAGTTTGAGTTTAAGCTTAAGTTTAAGCTTAAGTTGATATTTAAGTTTGAATTATAGTTTATAATTTATAAAATGTACAATCATCCAGTTGTGCGATTAATCGCGCAACCTGTCGCATTGCGTAGTCCATTCATTTGGGTTTTGAACAAGGGGAAAGGGATTGGAATTAAACAAATTTTATTGTGTTTCCCACGTTAAAATTTATTCATTATTATTTGTTAATCGTTTTTTCAGTCATGAGATAATTGCTGCATATAAATATGACCAGCGAGCAGTCGATAACGTCGATAACGTGTGAAGTTGTTAGGCTTCCAATGGATGGCGCTGAAACCAGCGAGGGTTCGCCGATCTCGCTATCTTTGGCGAAAAAGTCGTCCCAGTTTCTAGGTACATAGTTGCTTCTCCTTCTCTCTTACTCCATGTCACTACCACAGGCAAAGAAGAGGAGGGGTTAGCTGGCGCCAGGTCCACCTCCCCGCCAGCGAACGAGACCCGAGCGGCTGGCGACGAATGCCCCCACCCAACCGCCACCCGAGCCATACGAGCCGCAAGCGCCGAGCGGGAACTGGAGGGAGGACGGCGCACGGATGCTGAAAGAGAGGAGGGAGCAATGCGCTCTCACCTCAACGCTCACCCCACCACCAACACCATCACCGACGACACGGCACACAATAGCCGAGATATTGGATGCCGTGTACGCCGCGGCGGAGGAGGTGGAAAAGGCAGAGGCCGAATTCAGAGCCTTCGTCGAAGCCGAGCTATTCGGCGACTTAAATTAGGCCTTATGATTTTTTTGATTTTTATTTTGTTTATATTTTTATATTTTTTTATTAGTTTATATTTTTTATACAAAAAACTGTTTTTTTAGTTTTTATTAATTTTCAAGAAAAAGAGTTTTGTATATTTGTTTTTTTTTAATATTTAGAATTAATGTTAAGTAGTGACAAAAGCGTATTATCCGTTGTTGCCCTCTTACCCGCCTTTCCTCTATAAATAAAAAATGGTTTCTCATCACAGGCCGACTCCAACAATTTTCTATTGGGGGGCATTGAGACGGCGGCCCCACGTGGTAGGTAAGAGACCACCAACGGATAACTTGCCGATAAGTAAGAGATAAGTTACCGACTAAGTGAGCGATATTATGCACATGTAATAGCCTACCTAAGCGCAGGTAGAAGGCGTGCGCGCATAAAGCATTGGAGAGAGGGATGGCCACGGATATAAAAGGAGACCCGCAGCCAGCAGCGAGCACTCACAATCTGGGCCTAACGCGGAGAGCATAAGGAGAATTGTCGTCCTCTCCAAGTGCTCTGTCTACTTAGTACTCAGTATGTACTAAGGGGACCCTCCCCCTTTCCATTTAGTATAAGGCCAGATTTGTATCGTTAAAACAATATATATTTATAGTTTATCCAATTAATTGTTATTATTGTTTTGTTTACCCCTCACCTCTCGAATATCCCTTGGGATCAGGAAGGTACTTCCCTGTTCTCAAGTGGATATCTTTCGAGTACGGATTGGTTGTGAGAAGGTGGATCCTCACGTACTGATCCGAAACTGCGTGGATATCCTAAGTGTGCGGAGCTCGTGAAGTAGATCTCCCTCCACCACTCCCGGTGCACACGAGCAGCTTCCCTCTGGTGGGTCCACCACTGCAGAGGGTAGGGAAAGCTTACATTCACTCAACCGATAGTGCGGGGTGATTGTAAGTTTAATCTTTGCTTCCTTGAGTGCATTCTTGCCTCTTCCCACATCGAGTCTCGAACTTTATCTACAACCTCGCCTCGGTATTGCGTGGCCCGTTTCACCTTTTTCTAAATCTTTTGTACTATCGTTCCTTTGAACATTTATTAACTTTCTTCGCATCTTTATTTATTCGCGCACTTTTTATTATATTACCCTCGTTTTTATTTAATTTTTAATATATATATATTGTCCTTCTTATTCACGCGTATATCTCCGTGTGACCTCCAATTTCGTTAAGTGACGCTTTGTCTCTTATATAAAATAAATTTGTAAGTTCTTTGCACGCGCACAACTATGCAGCTGTGGGAGAAACTCAACTTACTAAATTGCTCCTGATTGTCGCGGTGTTTTATTTTTCTTTCTCTTCTTTAGAAAAAAAAACAATAAAATGAAGATCTTACTTACCTTCTCTCGGTGGCAGATAAAAAAAAAACAAAGGTCACTTCTGTTGCTTCGTAAATACTCCTCTCATCCTCTGGTCAGGATCCCCGTTTGGACTTGTTTGGGACTTTGGATTTTAAAATTTGAATCAATCTTAAATGCAATCTTAAGTGTTTAAACTGCAGCGTGGCTTTGCACGCGCGGTCTTGCGCAGTGGGAAATTGTTTAGGTCAGCGAGATTCTTGGTTACCTGATACTTTTGTGGCCTTGAGTCTCGCTGTATCTTTTATGTATAGAATTTTTCCGATTTTATATTCGAACTAATTTTTCGAATATAATTACAGGAAAGTTGTCACATATTAATTATATATATTTGTCGTCATACATACATAAGAATTTCAAATTATAATACTATTAAATATAAATAGTATAAATATCGTTAGAAATTACATTGTTAAATAATGTATATACATATATTGATTATTATATACATAACTTATTATTTCAAATCATTTTATTGATATTTAAATATAATAAATAGTATAAATAATAGAAATAAACAGTATACACAATTGCTGTGTAATTTCCATAAATTGTGTTATAAAAAATGTTAATACTTGTTGTTATATATACATGACTATTTCAAACTATTATGATGATATTATAATATAAAATAATGTAAATATTATACAAATTGGCTGGAAAATTGCCAAAATTCACAATGCCATCAAACTTTTATATTTGTTGTTATACTTCATCAATATTTAAATTATCATAATGATACTAAAATTGATATCGTATAAAGACTAACTGAGTACTCGCTACAAAGTAGATTGTTGGAAATTGATATACTTTTCCTTATATATGCAAAGATATACCAAATCTTAGTAACATTATCCTGGTAGAAATAATCCTATTAAAAATGGCCAAAAAACTAAAAACAAGGTAGTTAAATTGAAATCCAATGTTCACATTTTAAACGGCTAAAATTTCTGTTAACTGTCCATTTTTAATGGGTTCGTCAATTCAACTTTTAAAAATCTTTTAATTTTCAAGATATTTGAAAAATTCAAACGCCAATCGACAGAGCATATTTAAATATGCTTACAGTCCAAAAATTAGTCTTCTAACTCGAAAATTGAATTTTTATTGTAACTGACACGTGATATCCCGCAGAATGCAGCTTTTAAAAATCTTTCCGTTTTCAAGATATTCAATGCTAATCGACCGAGCATATTAAAATATGCTTCGAACATAATGCATGTCTACGTGTATTCGCGCCTTAGAAGCTGATACTCTACTACTTTCTTGTTCTTCTTCTTATCAAGATACGTAATTAATACCTCTACAGATGTACCATGCTAATGAAATTGGGAGAATAATGTAGCTACGAACAGACATCAGTCCTTGCTTGTTCGTCAACCGGTGACCAGCTCTCCGTCTCTTGTTATTTGTCGCCACGATATACTAAGTTTTTTTCCAATGTCATTCTTACTGATTGATATGGAAATGGTCAGCGATGTGGAGCGCGAGTTCCTGCATCTGATGGCAACTTCGCCGCCACTGCCACAGCTGTCGTCGTCATCACCGGCACCGACACCTGTGTATTTTGGGCACTACGACGATATAATCATAAAGGAGGAAGAATCATCGCCACCACCACCATCACCACCAGCCACAGCAGCAGCACCATCACCAGCAGCAGCAGCAGCAGCAGCACCACCACCACCACCACCATCACCACCAGCCGCAGCAGCAGCAGCAGCACCACCACCAGCATCACAGATACTGCCAGTGAGGGCTAGTGTTATTGTAAGAAATTGGTCAGTAGTTCAGTCGGATGTACAGACCGAACCACTCGATTTCTTATTGAGCGGCTTCATCGAGAAACTTAAAGTTGAACACAAAATAATAAGAGCAGTGCCAAAAAGAAACATGGACATATGTGTTCTATGCTAAAAAGTTTTTTATATGCAAAGGAAAAAAAACCGTGGCGTCATTGTCATACCTGCGATTACTGGGTATGCTGGCGGTGCCAGCACTTGCAGTAGCAATGCATTTGTGCGAATTGAAATATAAAACAATAAATTAATTAGTGTTGGTTAGTATAAGTTAGTGTTATAGTGTTTAAATATAAGTAGGAGAAAAAAGAAGAAAAAGGAGAAGAAGGAGAATAAAAGTAGTTTTTTTTTGTTTAAATGTAATATTTTCAAAATTTATAAAAGAGTTGAGTTATAAATTATTATAAAAGGTTATAAATTGTTGTATAAATGTGGTGCGTGCATGTGTGTGTGTGTGTTTTTTTTTACGGGCGTAGGCAAGCTTTGCCCAAGTGACCCTACGACATCGTAATCCTACCGGTACCATCGCTAGACATTGCTTCGGTAGGACCGTGCAATGCCTGTTGGCTTTTCTGCTAGATTAACTTTCCTGTACATCCCCCTTCCACTACTGTGATAAAGGGTTCCGAATGAAGTTCGTCTTCTTCTCTCTCTGCATCGTTTGGCCGTCTTCTTCTCACAGCATCGTCTGGTTGGCCTCTGGCAGTCTCACCCCACCCTACGTTCCTCTGCATCAGGCAGGGGAGCTGAGCTCAACCCCATTACCTACGTTCGCCGAGGACTTCCCCTACCACTGCCTCGCTGGCGCCGGTACTCCCTTCCCCTCGCTTTGGGTCATCCTCAGTCTGCGACACTCTGGGACTGTTTGGGTGCCCCAGAGCGAGGGGTATACTACTCACGTTGCAGCTTCATGATGGCTCCGGCCAGAGTGCTCGGAGCAGCCAAAGCCGCGCTCGACCTTGACATGCGAAAGAAAGAGTATACAAGAGCGCTCGAAAGTGATCCAGAGCATTCCGGAGAGCAGGAAAGAGCTTGCGTATCAAGGTATCGAGCACTTCGGTAGAATGATGACGCTTACGGGCAGACCGTTCGTGATAACAGCCAGACAATTAGTGCTTGACTCCGATGGTTCAGTTAGCGTTCGACGCGCGCGATGAGAATGACCGGTAGCTGGTAGGTGGACCAAAGGCGATTTCTATCCGGTAATGCAGAAACGTCGCAACCACGCCCGATCAAAAAAGTTTCCGGGGATGAAAGCCGCGATCGTTCGGAGGATAAAGCTGCGAGCCCGGCCACTTCGATCGCGGAAGAGCGAGCGTTATCCGAGGCAGAAAGGGAATCGCTGCTTCAGCAAGAATTAGACAATTTGGGCGACAAAATGGGTGAACTTAACTTAGGCGTGGGTACGCGCAATGGGGACGAGGCATTCAGTCCGTGCGGAATATCCCTCGCCGCGAAGCAGCGCCTAAATAACGACACCAAATGCGTAGAAGGGAATAAAACGTATCACGAAATTGAAAGAGCAGTCTGGGAAAATAGCGTGTTTAGGAAAGAGCGATACGAAGAGAAATACGTTGGCGCGAACTCGCATAACCAGGTACTAAACTTAATGGCGAGGAAGCGTCGGTCACCTGACGACCTGGCGAATCGCATGCAAAGGTAAGCAACACAGCTAGGGGCTCCAGAGTTGGCCAATTACGGCGTCTCGCGTTCTAGAAGCGTCCAGGTCACGCAGCCGCAGGTATCGACATCAGCACGACAGTCTGACGTATGCGCCACCGAAATAGTCACATCGAGAGCGAATTATCCGAAAAGTAACCCGCGCATAAGTTCAAGCGCAGGCCAGCAGTGCACATACGCGTAGCGCTGTCTGAAGGGCAGGGAGCTTAAATACCCGACATACGACAAGGAGCTTCCCGTCATCGTATTCGCGAAAGAGCAATTTCGATACTACTTCTTTGGAAGAAAATTCACAATTTATACAGATTACGAAACCTTAAAGCACTTTGATACTACTAAGAAACCGGATCTGCGTTTTAACCGTCTAAAAGCAACGCTTGCGGGGTACAAATTCTATGTCATATATCGTCCCGGCATTAAGAACGCAAACACAGACGCTGTTTTGTGGAACTCGGTGATTGGAGAAAGCGAGGTGAACCCACATTTATCGCGCTTATAGCTCTACGAACTAGCCGATAAACAAATGAGGGAAAATCAGGACGAGGAAGCCAGCGCGCCGCCGGACAGAATTTCCTATGTCCGCGCGATCAAAACGCAGGGCACTGACGGTAACCAGAAAAGCGTCGGAAAAAATCTATCTCAGGAAGTTCGTAAGTTGCGAAGGAGCGAAAAAGCAATGCGGCATAAACTCATTAGCTTACACGCGGAAGGAATTCCTAGTCGCGAGAAATGAATTTAACGACTTCTACATATGCTGATTGTTAGACGATGTTTATCTCGGTGTCGAGAAAGTAAAAATTCAACGATTTTCAGTCAGAGTTCAATTTGTTATCTTTATGTAGAAATAAACTATTGACAAATAAGTGTTTTTATTCTCTTGCATGGTATGTGGAATCATATCAGTATTTTTTACTGATAAATTTTGAGATCTTATACTGTAATTGGATAAGTTTATTTCATTTCGCAAATCCTTCCGTGTTAGAGATCACGTTTGAGTGGCGGGCTAACGGTTGAAAACATTCATACATTGAATCTATTCTTTGAAATAATAATTTCGGAAAACTTTTAGATTTTTTTGTTCTAAATTGGTAACGTCACTGATAATGCCGAGACGGAGAATTAGAAAATTGCGCTGGAACTCAGGATCGCACTGGCTTATGCTACAAATATGGTACCGGGAGACACAAAGCAAAAGAATGTAACACGAACCGAACTGCGTAATCTGCAAGGAGCGAGATGCAGAAGGGAAAAGAGATCATGCAACTGGTAGTTATACATGCCCAATCTACCGAGCTGCAGTAGGAGCGCTTGATAGATCAAGAAAATAGAGATAGTGCAGTTGAACTTGAACCACTGTGACACAGCACAGGACCTACTAAACCAGTACGTCCGTGAGATAGAAGTTGACGTAGCCATTGTGTGCGAACAGTACAGGTATCTGGATGAACCATAGTGGAATATTGATGTTACTGGTAAAGCGGCCATCTAGGCATGGGGTGACGTTGCTTTCCAGGAAAAAAAGATGTCTTGTGAAGAAGGCTTTATAGGTGCTAAGGTAGCAGGTGTACATATTTACAGCTGTTACGCTCCCCCCAACGCGCCAATCGAGCAGTTCGAACAACTCTTAAATCGCTGCTGATCGCAGGCGATTTTAATACCTGGGCTGTAGAGTGGGATAGCATAAGGACAAACCAAATCAGTCGAATACTCCTGGAAGCATTTACTCTTTTAGACTTGGTGTTGATCAATCAGGGTTGCGCCAACACCTTTAGAAGAGGAGACACAGGATCAATTGTAGATCTGACATGTGTAAGCGGTTGTCTAATTGACTCAGTTGACACGTGGATCGTGAGTGAACACTACACCAATAGTCATCACCAGGCGATAATAATGGAGTTAGGTAAATCGAAACAAGGAACTACTGTAAGTACAAGGATCAATGGAGTCAGTTGGAAAACGAAGGACTACGATAAGGAGTTGTTTCTGTTGGCACTGGAGGAACTGTTTGGGACTGCGGACAGTAAGGCTAAACAAGTGATGGATAATATCACCCGAGCCTGTGATGGTGCTATGCCAAGAAGAGTGCCCAATCAAAGACGACGACCAGTATACTGATGGGATAAGGAGGCGGAGAGTTCTCGTAGAGAGTGCCACCGTACTAGGAGACAGGAGCAGCGGGCAAGGAAGAAATACTATAAAACCGGAAGAGGCTAGAAAGTAATAGATTCCTACCAGCAAGAAATGAAGGACGAGAAGAGGAAACTTAAGAAGACAATCGGCATAAGTAAACGACGGTGCCTCAAAGAATTACATGACGAGGTTGACCAAGATCCCTGGGGTCGAGCGTATAAAATAGTAATGAACCACACCGGGTCGTGGTCACGCTGTTACCCAGACAACTGGAAGAGCCGTGTGTTATTGAAGTAGGGATGAATGAGGAAGTCATTCCTCAAATCACGTCGGAGGAGCTTCTAGCTGCCTGCAAAAGGGTAGGATGCAAGAAAGCTCCGAGCCCGGATGGAATACCCAATATGGCATTGAAGGATGCTATCTACGCCCAGCCAGAGGTATTCTTAGATTTGTACAACTCATGTCTCGAGGAAGGGATATTCCCTTCCAACTGGAAGAAACAGCGCTTGGTGCTGTGGCCGAAAGGAAAGAAGCCACGCTTCTTTAAAAGATTTGCGTTAATACCTCCTTCTCCAAGAGAAGAAAAACCATACACAAACGCCTACACCCACAAAATCAAAATACACTACACTACCACATCATAAATGTACTACAACATATTACACACTACGCTACACAGTAACCATGGTAAACGGGGGTGGACTCTTTGAATCCTAGCCAAACAGACACTCGTCGATTGCCGCAGTGAGACTCGTTTTGAAAACTGGTTGCTGACACTCCTGGACTGCCGCTAAGTACAGGGGCCCGGGGCGGTTTAGTCACTAAAAAGGGCTGAAATCTCTTAAAAAATTAGCTTTTAAAAAAGTAAAAGGTTAGGCGAGTTTGATATATTTTGCAACGAAATTACAGATGAAAAAGAACTGAGGGCAATTAAACAAAATTAAGTTTATTATACTCGTATTTAATCATAATAATGAAACAATTTTTCATTGTAGGGCATGCTTAACTTAAAGTCAAGTTATATTATGATCAATCAAAAAAAACTCTCAAGATACTTACTAAATAACTTGCCATACTCGTTTCATTTGTTTATTGATGAACAATTAGAATTTTCTTTTTATGTATTAGAACATCATAAAACACCATAAGTACACAATGTAACGGGCATGGCAAGTCACGTAGTAAGTATCTTGAGATATTATATACGTGTATTCTACGCACAAATTTTGTCCGATAACAGCAGAAATCACGTGTGCCTGTCAACAGCAAGTCTACTCAGCAACTACACATTTGTTCCTATAAACTGTTTGCAGCGCTGTTGCAGTATGGTGGCAAACGCAAGTTGCACACATCTGCTCTGTTTAACTACACAGAAGGTTGGGTTCTTGCTGCTGGCAAGAAGCGAAGATTTGAAAGATCAATAAAGTAAAAACTCAATGTAAGAAATGAAGCTGGAATTTTTTCAAAACAAACTGCGACGGCTACAACTAAGCCTTATACATCTGGACTTTTGCTCCCGTTGCCTGCCGACAAATGTCCCTTCTGCGTATCTTTCATTCCATTTAAAACAATTTCTTTTCGAATGCCCGGGCTTTTGACAATAATAGCAGATGAAATTTGGAGGTAAATTAAAATTCGAGCCGCCTGGAGTCTGATTATTAACTCTCGAATTATTATAAGAATTACTCGCATTTGATTAGTTGTAGCGATTACTAAGGTTGTAATTAAAGCTATTGCCATCGTTAAAATTATTAACGCGATATGAGAGTCGTTTATTCGCGTTACGATCATTTCAATTGTTTTGCCGTACTCCGTTGTCTGGATCATGCTGCTGAAAATTATTTCCTTCGCACTGCCTGTTGAAACGCAAATTATTCGAAAAATCTTGACCCGAGTTTCGAAGTGCGTTGTTATATCTCTGATTTACTCCGAAGCCGCTAGAATTACCCGGTCTATTGTACAACTACTGAATGTTGCCTCGACCATTATTCGAATTCCAATTAGTTTGTACGGATCGGTTATTGTTTAACTGCAAACAAAATTTCAAACAGCTCATCGCGGCGTATCCTATTTCGTTACAAAAATTACATGTTAATTCGGGCGTTGTCTCTATAATATTTACTCGGCGAGTTTCTTTCGGTTCACTACGTATCTGTTCTTGTCTCGAGTTTTCTTCATTTTCTCCCGTATAAGCAAAATCTCTCTTAATTTCTATGGTCTTTTCACGCGCGGCCTTAAGTGTCTCCGGCTCGCCCATTCTTGTCTTAATTTCCCACCTTAAACCGCGTATAAAAAATCTAATGCAATCTTTCTCGAGTGCTTTTTTAAAATTTGTATCACCTCCTATCGTTCTCTTCTCGCGAATCGCTGCTTTCTTTATTTGTTTTTCGACTTCACGTAGTCAATTCAAGCAGACCACTATACTTTCCGTCGGCCGTTGTTTTATTTTAGCTAACTCACTGGATATCTCATGATACGATTTAGATGATTCGAAATTTTTCTTAAAAAAGTTAATTATTTCATCAATAGTTTCAAAGATGTGACCGTTTGCTCGCAATAACGTATTACCAACGCATACGAATTGAGTGCGTGCAGTCCTCTTCAACCTCCGCTGGGAGGACTGCTCGGGATTTGCTGTAACTGTCAGTAAAGTGTGCCAACGGGATGTTAAAGCCATTGAATCGAGAGATCAGATCAAATGTATCCTTAAGGAAAATAACCTGTATTTGTGGCGTAATGCTTTTAATTTTGCTTTCGCTGTCTGTTTGGATATCAGACTCGCGTTTATTTAGGTCAAATCGCGGCTTTGTACTATTTTGAGCCAATAAGTTTCCTATAGGAGTAGCGTATTCTTCGAAGGGTTCAGTGGGTTTTTTCGTATTAAATGAACTAAATTTTATGGTAAGATTTCCGCCCGCAAATGTGATTCGTCTATATAAATATTCGTAGAGTCTCGTAAATGTTTCTCCAGTTTCAAATTGTACTCTCGCGTCGTCGACATTTTCCGTCTGCTCAAAATAACTATCTAGTGATTCTTGTTTTATGTAAGGACTTAATGTAAACTTTAATTTTTCTACGAAATTGTGGTTTACTCGATCAATTTCTTACGCACTTTCGCGATTCGCGGGAGTTTCTAAGCCAGAAGCGGCTGATGCAGCAAGATCTTCGATTTCTGTGTGTATGGGACTCCTCATGACTGTAATTAAATCTTTCTTCGCCCGTGACACTAGTAATTTGGTAGAATTTTGCTCTGCCTCTCTCTAATATTGCCGTGAGATTACACTGCTGCGTGGCAGTGGAGATAAGAAATATGGGCGGGGTTAGAAGGATCTCAACTTTGTTATAGGACGCGCTTGTTTCAGGGACTGCCTCTGACTTCCTTGGCATCAAATATCGATACTCGTATGCCTTTTGTGTTAGGAGGCGGAATGTTCTTTTGAAATTCTGAACTGTTAGTTATTTGAAAAATGGGGATAGCTTCAATGCCGTCGTCGTTTTCCCTACTTTTATATGCTTTAAACAAAATTTTGCCGTAATTTTTAAATTGTTTCCTAGGAGAATATTGGGGTTTCAGATATATTTAAGCAAATTTCTCTTTAGTATTTTATAACTGCGCAATGCGCTTTTCTCTATTCTGGGTTCACAATAGAATTTATTCTTGTTCTTTAGTGTATTCTTTAATGGTTTGCAAAATTTTTGTCTAAAAGGCTGTCGTCAAGATCGAAAGATAAGATGCCTCGGTTTTCATTACGTTTGCTTTCTCATTTATTATTTTTTTTCGTTTTTATCCTCGCTGGACATAGTTAATTTAACAAAATTTTTCTCATTTTTAAAACATATTTCTCGATCGATGCACCAAAAAGTTAATAAATAAATAACCTGTTATGTCCTGAACCACGATGTCATTGCCTAACAGTTAGGTTATTTGGTTATTTTAATTCATAAGAAGCACGAAAAGCGACGAGCGTTATAGTAAAACTTACACGCGACGGTGCTTAGCCATACGAGCGATCCTGAAGAACAGTCTCGTATGACTAACCGGAAAATAGTTTTATAGTGACAAAAATTACAATTATTTTATATACGCGATATACTTCACAAACCTTGCTATTTAAATCTTAATACTCCAGAGTGATCAAAGTTTTCAAATTTTAGATTTTGTAGAGAGATGTAACTTTCATTTTGTAAAGAGATGTACAAATAAGGCGTATGACTAAGATCGCCAGATTAAAGAGATAGAATGAGAGAGAGAAAGAGTAATCTTCGGATTTTACAGTGCAGGTAGTAAATACGTTTTACTTAATTTTCGATGTTCTGGTTGTCCTTCTGCTCAGCTACTTGCTCGTCCTCTCAGATAATTTGACTCGTTCGTATACTAATAATGTTGTATACTAATAATAATGTTGGAAATTCAGATTGGATTATAACAATTTAAATCGAAATTAAAATATAATAGATACTGATAATAATTCTATACTGACGTTAGACTTATGTACGACGCTCGCTGTGCTTCACGTTTCTGTCAAATATAATTTCTAGTATAGATATGAAAAATAGGGACAAGAGAGATGTCGAGAGACGATAAATAAATGCGACTTCCGCAGAGCTTCTTCGTGAGTGAAAATTTTGTAAAGCTAATGGCTTTTTGGGCCTGATCGGCCTTCCTTTATATATATATATATATACACCCTCCTTATATTTTCCTTTTTATATATATTGAGCCTTCCTTTATAGATATATATCCTCGAACTTGTTAACAGTAACCTACTGTATATTAGTATGTGTGTTAGTAGACCTTTGAGGGACGTTGGGCCAATAGAAAGACTTAGACGCTGAATATTTCCTTATACGGAATTCAATTGTCTCTCTTTATCTCTTTTCTATTTTGTGAGTTAGTGCATATGTCTATGTTTTTTACTTTTTCGACGGCTCTTCTGTGGTGTAGATGTTATCTCGTTCTATAGTCGTTGCAGGCGGGCCTAAAATAACCTAGATCTTTTCTACGGTCAGGAGTTCACAAAAAATGCACCATTGGTTGTTGATGCGTTCTATGCACCATGCGTATAGTGCCTGTACGCATTCAAGGGCCATTGCGCTGAGTCCCTGAACACTAAAAAGGTAGGTGTCTCCCCTCTAGCGACTGATCTCGAGAGTGGTCTGATTCTTCGCTCTTGGTCGACTGGTACTTTCACTTTTCGATCTGTGATATGTATATGCCTGGCGTTTGATAGTGTTGGGCCTTCTGTGTAGCTTTGTTTTGCTCCGAAATTTTCCTGCGAATGAATAGCTAGTTCTCTCGTTTTTCACTCTGATGTGTAACGACCCGTGCCGAAAGTCTGATCTCGCACGTATTATAATTGTACGTTGATTTTAATTAATTGACTCGCATTCTTTAAATCGCGGATAATTGTACTTCCAATATTTAGTATAATTGTTGTTATGTCTCTCTTGCCGTCGGTGCTCGTCTCTTTCGTTTCTTAATATTCGTAACTGTCGTTAAATACATAATATACTATATCGGTGCTTCGACAGATGCTTTCTTATGGCTATTGTTCAGGTTCGATTACCTGTTTTTTTTTCTCTGGCACTTACTCTCTTGCCGCATCATACAGGGAAGGGTCAATATTTGTATAATTCTACAACGTGTCTTACTGACTTACTTTTCAGGATAATAAGAAATGCAAATTTCATCAAAATCACAATTTCATCAATTTTATAAATATTTTACTCACTACGGAACTTAGATAAAATTAAGGAATTATCGTATAACGATAAAATACAAATTTTTATCGATACCGGGGTAGGTGGTGCTAGAGAGCACTCGCGTGGGAATTAGCTCCGAAAGAAATTAAAGATTTATAGGAGAAAAAGAAAGTGGAAAATTGGAAAAAGATAAGAAAGCGACAGGAAGGCGTGAGGAAGAGAAGGTGGAAAAAGTTTTTGAGAAAGAAGCAGGTGAAAAGAAAGAAAAGCGAAAGGGAAGAAGACCAAAAAAAGTGTGGTTAGAAAGACGAAAAATGGCGGATGAGACACATGAGATAGGCGCGGACGGGCAGGTACCAGAGGTAATAGTAGCGAAACAGAAAAGGGGGAGACCGAGAAAGAAAAATAAAGAACAAGTGATCCAGATGAGAAGCTATTTGGAAACTGGAAGCTGCGGATTTGATGTGGTTTTCGGAAAGAATAGAGGATTACAGCACTCCCCGGTGAATGCAAGGAAAGAGAAAAAGATGGAGGAAAAGGATGCTAGTAAAGAAAAGGAAAGAAGGGAGAAGGATGAAGAAGAAGACGAGACAACGGAAGAAGAGACAGGGGAGGACGAAGATGACAGCAAGGCAAACAAGGACAACGGGCAGAGGGAGGCAACGGAAACAGCGGATTCGACGGCAAGCACAAAGGAAAAGGAAGGGAGAGCGGACTTATCGACAAAGGGGCATGAAGAGGACAAGGAAGCAGAGGTAAGCGGGGAGAAGGAAGGAGGCATAGAAGAGACGACAGAGGGAGGCACAGGACCGGCAACAGGTACGTCGAGAGAAGATTTGGCGTTAGAGTTAAGGTTAGATAAGTTACTAGAAAGTAAGATAGGTAGGTTAAGTGATGATAGGAAAAGAATGGAAAGCGAGATGCGCAAGCTCAAAGAGCAACTAGATAGGGAAATAGCGGGGAAAAGGGAAATATGTAGGGAAATAGAAATACTAAAAGAGAGGAGAGAAGAGGACAGGAGAAGGTTAGAAAAACTGGAAGAAGAGATAGAGCGAATAAAAGAGGATAGAAATGTAACTACATCGGTAGACAACACGGAAAGAAATGCAAACAACGAGGTAGGAAGTAGCAGTAGAGACACAAATGGAAATGAAGGGGAGGGAAGTGAAGAAGGGGAAATAGTGGTGGATGAGATAGAGGATAGACAAGTTGAGGGGGATAATTATGATAGGAATAATAATGTGGGAAATGAAAAAAGAAAGTACTTAGAAGTGATACCGGATAGATTAGGGGAAGAACAGTTAGAGTGGGAGATGGCGGAAAGGAGAAGTAGAAAGAAAAGTATAGTTATTAGGGAAATTAGAACGACCGGGGCGAAACTTAAAGAGGAAATTAAGGGGATTATGAAAGAAAAGTTAGATGTAGCAATATATATTAAAAGGATTAGGGCAATAGGGGGGTGTCTGGTGGTAGATTTAGGGAGAGTCGTAGAGGCAGGAGAAAAGAATTTTCGAGAATAAAGAAGGAGAGGAAAACGGAATTAGGATGGTTTCATGGAATATAGCAGGGGTTAACAAAATGAGAGAGGTAAAAGAATATCTGAATAAATTTGAAATTATAGCGATACAGGAAACATGGATGGAAAAAGAAAGAGAAAAAGACTGGATAAATAGGCTAAGTAGAAACTACACGTGGAAAGCGAAAGCGGCAACAAGAGTAAATAAGAAAGGAAGGGGAAGGGGGGAGTGCTAGTAGGAGTAAAGAAAACAATAGAGACAGACAGTATTGTAGAGTGGGGGCATGGGTTAATAATAAAGGGAATTAGGGTAAATGAAGAGAGGAAACTAAATATAATCATAGTGTACATAAATGTAAAAATAGATATAGTGTTGAAAGATATCAAAGAAATAGCCGAAGAATTTATAGATAGGGGAGAGCAGGTAATAATTATGGGGGATTGTAACGCAAGGATAGGTGACTGGCAGATAGGGGAAGAAGGGGAAAGAGAGAGAAGCAGGAAATCGAGCGACGAAAAGGTGAATATGGAGGAAAAGAAACTACTGAACTGCTGCGAGGAGCTAGGATGCGTTATAAGGAATGGATGCACAAAGGGAGATTGGGAAGGTAAACAGACGTTTGTGGGAAGCGACAACTACTCAGTGCTAGACCTGGTGATAGAAAGAGAGAATGAAGAAGGAAGCATAATTAAGGAATTAATAGTTAGAGAAAGAATAGAGTCGGATCACCTACCGATAGAAATAACATTAGAAGGGATAGAAAATAAATTAGGAGGAGAGGATAAAGAGGGAAGAAAGGGAGCAAAGGAAGAAAAGCTAAGATGGATAGCAAAAAGGGGAAGGGAATACAGGAATAAAATGGAGGAGCAGACAGAAAAAATCATACAGGGAAGGAAGGGAATACAAGATAGATGGGACAGATTCATAGGAGTAGTTTGGGAAGTAAGCAAAGAGCTGAAAATGATAAGGAAAGGTAACAATAGGGAGGATAGAAGGGAGGAGGATATAGAAATCTATGAATAGAAAAAGAAAATGTGGAGGGCGCTCAAGCAGTGGGTGCGCTCGAAAGTAGCAGAAGATAGAAGGATTTTTAAAGAAGAGAAAGAAAAATTAAAGAAAGTTAGGATCAGAAAAAAGGAGGAGGAAAAAGAAAGAAAATGGAGGAGGGTTGAAGAGAGCAGAGGGATGAGTGAATTCTGGAAAGCAATAGGACAATTTAGAGCAACAAGAAAGAAAAAAGGGATAGGGATAAAAGAAAAGGAATGGATAGTACACTTTAAGAAGCTACTAGCAGCAGAGGAAGAGGTAGGAGGAAAAAGAGGAGGGGAAGGAAGGGAGAATATCTGGATAAGAGGAAGTGAGGGGGGGATTGAGGAACTAAATAATGAAATAAGTGTAGGGGAAGTTGAGATAGCATGGAGCAAAATGAAAAATAACAAGGCTGCGGAAGAGGACGGAGTAGTTTTAGAGTTTATAAAAGAACTACCTAAGGGGTGGAAGGAAGAAGTAGCGGGAATCATTAATGCTGAAGGGATGGGAAACGGCAAGGATATATTCAATACATAAAGGGGGGGACGAGGAAGATGTTAAAAACTACAGGGGGGTGTCACTTCTAGACGTAGGGTAAAAGATATTGACGAATATCATGACAAGTAGACTAAGAAGATGGTTAGAATCAAATAAAGGGCTAAAGGAAAGTCAAGCAGGATTCAGAAAGGATAGGGGAACAAGTGACCATATTTTTGTTTTAAATTGCCTAATAAATAATAAACTGAAGAAGAAAGGAGGGAAATTATATCTTGGGTTTGTAGATTTTAGAACAGCTTTTGACATGGTTGATAGGGAAATTCTATTCAATAAATTAGAAAGAAGGGGAATAAAAGGAAAATTTTTAGAGGCAATCAAGGGAATCTATAGGAATACAGAGAATGAGGTAATTGCAGAAGAGGGAATTTCAGAGCGATTCGAAACAGAGAGAGGGGTCAGGCAAGGATGTCCGATGAGTCCAACGTTATTTAACATTTACATAGATGATTTGGAGGAGGAGTGGGAAAGGAAAAACGAGGGAGGAAGTGTAATAGGTGGGATCAAAATATTTTGCTTGAAATTCGCGGATGATGTGGCAATGGTTGCAGATACGAGAGAGGGATTGCAGGAAATGTTAGACGGGTTAGAGAAATTTAGTGGTAGAAACGGAATGAAAGTCAATACTCAAAAAACGAAAATAATGGTGTTCCAAAAGGGGGGCAAAAGAAAGAAATCAGAAAAATGGAAATATAAGGGAGAGGAAATAGAGATAGTAAGGGAGTACAAATATCTGGGTTTTTGGTTTAATTCAAGGAACAAGCATGGAAATCAAGTTAAAAAGATGACGGGGAAAGTGAAAAAAGCGATTAACACGGTGTGGGGAATATGGAAAAGGGCGAAACTAGATGAGCTTGAGGGGAGATTATATCTAATGAATGCGATAGTCAAATCAGCGTGCTTATACGGGGCGGAGATATGGGGATGGGAAAGATGGGAAGAGATAGAGAGGGTACAAGGTAAATACGTAAAAATGGCACTAGGGGTGAATGGAAACACCCCGGAGTACATTTGGAGGATGGAAGCAGGAAGATGTAGCTTAGAGTTAGAAACGAGAAAGAGAGCGGAAATTACTTGCTAGAAATAAGAAAAATGGGAGAGGAAAGGTGGCCGAAAATATGCCTAAGGGAGGAGCTAAGGAATATAGGGAATAAATACTCGTCGGAGTGGGGGGAAAACTGGTAAAGGCTTTCAGAGAGGTTGGGGATGGAGAGGGATTAAGGTGGCTACAGGAAGAGAGAGAGATAGAGGATATCAAAAATAAACTAGAGGAGGACAGAAAAATCAAAAGAGACCAGGAGATACAGGGGGATTGGGGCAGAATAGAGAAGTCAAATTATTGCAGAGAATATGGGAATTAGAAAATGACTATAGGAAGAGAGGGTTAATGGCAGGATAAAAGATGGGGAGGAGATATAAAAGAGCAATGGGCAAGGATAAGGTGTGGAAGTATAGGGAGGACAGGGGGGAAGGGGTATGAAAATGACAGGTGCAGGATATGTAGGAAAGAAAGGGAGAGTCTAGAGCATGTATGGGTATGTTCAAAAGCAAGGGAGGGAATACAGGAAGGACTGATAAAAACAATAGAGGACTTAGGGTTGTCTGGGGAAGAGGATAGAATAAAGGAAAGATTGAGGCAATTAATGAGGGGAGAACCAAGTGAGGAAATGTGTAGGTATAGTAGAAAATTCGAGGAAATAGCCAGGGCGAGCACTGAGTTGGGAAAGGGATAAAAGTAAAAAGCGAAAAGAAATGTAAACAGCAAGCGTGTAGATTTAAGGTAAAAAATGTAAATAAAAGAGGAAAGGAAATGTAAATAATAAAGATGATGTAAAATATAAATATAAAACCTAGTAGATTAAGCAAAATGTATTTATTTTAAGAAAAACGGATGTAAGGAAAGAGACATGGGAGAACTGTAAAAGGACGCAAGTCTTACATGGCAAATAAACATAACATAACATACAAATTTTTATCGCAATTAGGACAACAGGAAAATATTCTACGGAATTTATTATATTAAAGTGACATATCCAAATTTTCTCCGGTTCTCCGGTTCTCCGGTTCTCCGGTGCATTTTTTTGAAATTCATATTTTTTTATAACTATAACGACTATTCTAATAGGTTTTTGGATTTGTAAAGCATATAGTTTTTGAGTAACGATTTTGGAAACATCTGACCGAACGCCGAAGCGAACTGCGAACCTCCACTGAAACTCATCAGACCAACCTTACAAATCATATTTAATTAAATTCTAATCTAATATTATTTTATTCTGTCTAAACAATTTTATTAAACCTAAGTATCAATTACACGCTAAGTATCAAATCAGTGTATTTTAAGCAGAGCTGTCGAACTAAGGAGCTCCGACTTGCCCAAGACTCCGCTGTCGACTGAGGCCTGCCGCGTTGCGCTGCCGCTTATATACGGCACAACTGCAGAGTCATCTTCAGAGCCGCACATCCACCTTCAATTATTTGATGATCCTGAAGAGCTCCGACTCGCCCAAGACTCCGCTGTCGACTGAGGCCTGCCGCATTGCGCTGCCGCTTATATACGGCAAAACTGCAGAGTAATCTTCAGAGCCGCACATCCACCTTCAATTATTTGATGATCCTGAAGAGCTCCGACTCGCCCAAGACTCCGCTGTCGACTGAGGCCTGCCGCGTTGCGCTGCCGCTTATATACGGCAAAAATGCAGAGTCATCTTCAGAGCCGCACATCCACCGCAAAGTTTTTGATGATCTTGAGGAACCGCTCAAGACTCCGCTGTCGACTATGATTACTACAAAGATTGAAGTTATTACAAACAAATATTTAAATATATTAAATAATTAATTTAAAGTTTAACGTTTTTTACTTTATACTACTTGTAGAAAAAGTTTCATTATATACGGCAAAACGGCAGAGTCATCTTCAGAGCCGCTCATCCACCTTGAATTTTTTGTTGGTCCTGAGGAGCTCCGACTCGCCCAAGACTCCGCTGTCGACTGAGGCCTGCCGCGTTGCGCTGCCGCTTATATACGGCAAAAATGCAGAGTCATCTTCAGAGCCGCACATCCACCGCAAAGTTTTTGATGATCTTGAGGAACCGCTCAAGACTCCGCTGTCGACTATGATTACTACAAAGATTGAAGTTATTACAAACAAATATTTAAATATATTAAATAATTAATTTAAAGTTTAACGTTTTTTACTTTATACTACTTGTAGAAAAAGTTTCATTATATACGGCAAAACGGCAGAGTCATCTTCAGAGCCGCTCATCCACCTTGAATTTTTTGTTGGTCCTAAGGAGCTCCGACTCGCCCAAGACTCTGCTGTCGACTGAGGCCTGCTGCGTTGCGCTGCCGCTTATATACGGCAAAACGGCAGAGTCATCTTCAGAGCCGCTCATCCACCTTGAATTTTTTGATAATCTTGAGGTGCTCCGAACCGTCCAAGACACTGCTGTCGACAATGATTACTACAAAATTTACCGACAGCGCATTTAAAATTTTGCGAATCTCTGTGAATCTGGAAGAATCAAAATATAAATAAAACGTGTGGAATATTACCTTCCTGCGTTTGCCAACTTATTTACGTTGCCCGACTCTCACGACGGGGACGTACTGGTAAGTTAAATTTTCGAGATTTATGTGTTTCTTTCAGCGCTGCATTTTCATATATCTATAATTTTCATATATCTCTGCTGCCGATTTTACTTTGTGTACCAGCGCTGCACTATAAAAAGGCTGCTGCCGATAGTTTCGATTTCAGCGCTGCACTACAAAAATGCTGCTGCCGATAATTTTGGTTCCAGCGCTGCACTACAAAAATGCTGCTGCCGACAATTTTGAATCCAGCGCTGCACTATAAAGATGCTGCAGCCGATTTTTTGTTTAGCACTAAATTGTAAAATACTGCTGACGTTTTATACTTTTTTATAATTTTTTATCGATTTTTTATAATTTTTATAAATTTTTATAATTTTTATAATTTTTATAATTTTTTATAATTTTTTATCGATTTACCTCAGTGTCGTCTCATCATCGTCATTTATCTATTTATACTAATATTTGACAATACTTCTTGTTTTAATTTAAAATTTTTAAGTATTTTCTATCTCTTGTTCTTGATAAAGCAACATACAATTGACCGTGACTAAAAACAGGCGATGGCAAATAAATACCAACTTGATCATAAGATTGTCCTTGAGATTTATTAATTGTCATAGCAAAACCTAATCGAATAGGAAATTGTTTTCTGCGCATATTAAATGGTATTTCTTCTTTGGATGGTGACAACGTTATTCTTGGTATCATAACTAATTTTCCTATATTTTTTCCACTTAAAACTTCGGCTTGAACTGAATACTGAAATAATTTTTTTATTGCTAATCTTGTTCCATTGCATAAACCTTCATTTAAATTCAAATTTCTTAAAAGTATAACCATTGCACCTATCTTCAAATGTAATTTATGTGGTGGTAAACCATTTGGACTTAATGAATTTAAAAATTCTGTTGGTAACATAACATCCAAATTCTCACCATTATCATCTTCTGCCGTATCTATACTCAAATATTCATACGATTCTCCTTCCATTATCTTCATAATTTCATTGTTAATGTTCGTTACATCGCTGTTTTTGGGAGACAAAATAACTTTATCTTTTAATTTTTTATCACTTATTTTTATAACATTTCCAAAAATTTCTTTAATGATATCTTCTTCTTTCGTTATTAAATCATTAGGAATTTCAATTAGATACTCGTAAATTTTCGTTTAATGTCATACGTGTAAAGTTAGTCCATAAATTACTTTGTTTAACTGAATTCTCAATAACTTGTATTCGATTTCCGTGCCGAACAACTGGTAATGTTTGTCTAAAATCTCCTGACACAAGCATAACTTTACCACCGAATGCATCTTTGTCACTACATAAATCCTGAAGTAGACGATCTACTGCTTCAAATGCAAATTTTGATGTCATTGATATTTCATCCCAAATAATAATTCGTACTTTTTTCAATTTTTTACTGTACTCAGAGTTGTGTTTTATGTTACATGTGGTAGCGTCTGTAATATTAAGTGGTAATTTAAATGTCGTATGAACTGTTCTCCCATTACTCAATAAATTTGCCGCAATACCTGTCCAAGCAACACACAAAAATAGTATATTTGACAGTTTTAAATAGTCGATTAAAACATTAAGTAAATAACTCTTTCCACTTCCTCCAGGTCCATCAATAAAAATGCAATTATTCTTTTTGTTATTTAAACATTTCAAAACAGTATCGTAAATTTTTTTTTGATTTGATTTTAGTGACGCAACTTTTGATTGCAAATCATCTAATACGTTTTTTTTTATCAAAAATTGCTGCTGAATCATCATATTCTTCTATGTATGAAGTCAAAACTGGTAAATTGAAATCAGATAATTTATACCCATTAATTTGTAAATTTTTATCAATTGTATTTAGAGCAATGTTTTTTCCAATGCTTTTTTCGTACTTAGGGTGATAAAAAAACTCTTTGTATTTTTCATACAACTGCCTTGCATTAATAGGGTTATGATAAATACATATGAAAGCAAATAGTTCGCAAAGTGCAACAGGAAATTGTATTTGTTTTGCTTCATCTAAACATCTATCCCATTCTTGGTCTTCGTCAACTAACTTTTTAGCTACAGCAGCTTCATAAAAAGTATTATGCACGACATCATTTACAGTACGCAAATGTTCAAAAGAAGTTGCTCCTTTAATATGTAAAAGTAATAACCTTATAAAATACCGTTCTCGTTCTTTAGGATTGACTAAATACATTCTGCTTAACACGGGCTTTTTAGTTTTTTTTCGCTTACTCCACATTTTTTATTTATTATCAAAATCATAAAATACTGGTATTTCAGAATATAAGTATTTTGAAGCTTCTGAATCTATTTGATTCAATTTAAAATAAGCAGTTAATTCTGTTTTGACATTTTTATTTACTATCGTTTCTTCTTTACCTTTTTCAAAAAAAACATTTTGTCCATCTTCTTCATGTACAGGTAATTTTTTTATTGTATGTGATATTTCATTTAAAGTATATTCTAATAATCTAAACATAGCTTCCGGTGCACATAAATATCTTGTATTAAGATATTGCCTTATTTCATCGTATTCTTATTCATCAGTATTATCAATATTTCTCACATGCAAACATTTTTATTTACTTTTGCCCCATTGGTTGATTTTAAGAAATCATATGCTACTTTTACCTCATTTTTCAGGCAAAAGTCAAACTTTTTGGTCGAGGATGAAACATACTTTATTTTCTTTTAATTAATTTATAAATAATGGTAAAAGATAGTGTAAAAATATTGTATCAAAGTATATTCAATTTGCTTTAATAATAAAAAAATGTAATATTTCATTCAAAATTTGAGCCTTTTTGTATTTTTGTAACTCAAGCTTTAATTTTTTACCGAAGGATATATAAATGTAAGTGTATATAACACATATGCATATACATTATTATTAAAATTTATACGCAATGACATTATAATACTAACTTCTATAGATTTGTTTATAAAATAACTAATCTTATGACGATAATGTAAGAATGCATCATTGTCAAAAAATTTTTACATGCTTACAACTCCGTTTTTATATTACATTTATTAATGACGCGAAATCGTTAATATTGCACGAAGGTTAAGTGTTTGATATTACTCCTGTAAACGATTTATATTGCAAGTATAAACTGTTGCAGTAAAAATATATTTATAAAATGTTTATTTCAGAAAATTCAACACAAAAACAACAGCATTCATCCTCCGATCAGCAAAAAACATTCCTGCACAAAACATGGAAAAATAGAAAATGTAAATAAAATTTATTTTTTAACACATTGACATCAAATATATAGCTGTTTAAACATTTTGCTATGCTTCAGATCGAGGAAAGAAAGGAGGGAGAAGACATGAAATAACCACAGTTATTTCAATAAGATGAATAAAGTTGGACGAAATCTTGCTACTCTGATGTCAGCTATGATTAAAGCTGCTAAAACAATGTAATTCTATATAGATAACAACCTGTTTAAAAATAAAACTTTGTAAATCATTCGAAACATTTTTTTCTTTTAATTTTTGCCATTTCACATATACATGCATGTATATCATGTATCTGAGCAAAATTTGTATGTCCGTTAGTAACAATCATTAAAAAAAATTAAAAATGTAATTATTTTCTTCTTTTACAATAGACAATTAACTTTAGTTTTTGTCATTGAATTCTACTTATTTTAATAGTTTATATAGTGAATAATATCACTACTGTGGTCCATTAGTATGTAAGGATCCTAAGTAATGATGTATAAAAATAGTTATTTTAAATTATATTCAGGTGGAAGAAAAAGAAATTGGATTCCTAATATCTTTTGAACTAATCTGTTTTATAAGCTGAAAAAATAACTCAGCCAAAGTAACCGATGTATTTATATTTTTCCACAATTTCAACCTAATTTAAGACATTTTACTTTCGTAAACGGTAAACATAGAAAACTAACTTTTTTGATTTTTTACTCAATAACTATTAACATATTAAGTATCACAATAACTATAAATGCAAAATTAATAATATTTGATTAAATGAAGGTATTTTTATACGTTAGCAGCTATTTTTTAGTGCATTTGGTAACTTCTATTTTAATACAGATGGAAATTAAAAACAAAATTTTCGAAATTACACAATTCACCAAAAAACAAAATCACGTTAGTCGATCAAATTAGGTTACTTCACCTGAATTCAGTATTAAAAAACAAAACTTCATGCCAAATTTCAATAATAACCCAATAACCCAATAATACTGCCGATATAGTTTCCGAGATATCACGAAATATATAAACACATTCATACACCCCCGCCCACTGTTTACCTGCGTTGACGAAGGGTGTGAATACGTTCCCTACGATGTGGAACACTTCCCGGCAGGGCTTGAGGCTGGACCAGGCATTGGCCAATACGAAAATGGAAAGGTGACTACATTTTTGCATTAGCAGTTATGCGCAATGTAATTCATAGTAAATTATCAACTAGAACTTATAGTATATCGAAAAACAGTTTCTAGGAGTGGTTTTCCTATTTTGAGGGTGTTTTGAAAGATAATTTCAAACAGGTAAACTTTATTGTAGTATTCAATGCACAAAAATAGTTTTGCCAACTTTTTGGCTTATTTAAAATTCTTGTTCATAAAAATATTCAGAAAAAGGGTTTTTAATAAAAAAAATAAGGGTTTTATCCCATATGGTAGGAACTGCATGCATAAGTGCCGTATTTACATGAGCAGTGAAATGAATTTTGTTTCACTGTAAAACATCAATTAAAACCTGAGATATATTGAAAAATCCACCTTGGGGGGGGGGGGGGTGGAGATTGAAAGTGGATTTTACCCCGGCACAAAGTATTTTTTTTGCCCGTAAAAAAACACGTTTTATTTACTTATTTATTTAAGCATTACGCGAGTAAACTGCTGTTCTTACAAGGTCATGAAGTCAATTGTAACATTACTATAGTTGCCAAAAAACGCAAATAAGTAAACCGCTTTATTTATTTTTGTATGAACTACAATATATCAAACGAGTATAGAAATCGGTGAGATCGAGTTGGGAGGGAGGGATAAGTCATTTTTGCAGCTTATTAAACCGATTAGTTCAAAGGATATTAGGGATCAAATTTTTTCCTTTTACCCGGTATACCCTATTGTTAGCAGACTATGCAACTATTCTATATGCATTTGAGTTCCAATTACAAGCAAAGCATATCCCTATTGCCCCCTGAAATCACTGGTATTACGGGTTAGATTTTACTTGTTTGTTTGTACATTATCATAATTTTAAGAAAAGTACCTTATGTATGTTTCTTTTTTCCTTATAGAGTGAGAGGTTAAGGGCAAATCCATTATGGACGATATGGCACCGACTAGTAATGCCTGTGTGGGACTCTCACCCACTAAACCCTTCGTTTACCGTTAGCTTTTGAGTTTCAACAGCAACCGAATCCTCTCCGTCCTCCTTACCGACCCTAAAGAAGTTGGACCTGGCTCTTTCTCCAATAAGCCCCCCCGCGGTAACACTGTTTGAGTATTGCTTCGCGGAGGAACTTTGGGCTATCGCCCTCGTCTGTTGATGTGGTCGTCATCACGTTTTTCGCTGCCGTCTACTTCTTACCGCATCGTCCGGTCGTCTGTTTCTTGCTGCATCTCACGTCTTCTTCTTCTTTTTTCTTCGTCCTTTCGGACCTTCTTAAGGATGTCTGCAACAAAATTGTTTATTGCGCTCCATCCGTCGGCCGAAGTCATCATGGCTACCATAATAGACTCAGGCGTTACTCTGGTCTGTAGGTAGCACTCAAGTTCTTCTCGTTCCTGTTCATAGCGTGGACATTCACTGAACACATGCTCAGCGTCCTCGATTACATTCAAGCACGTCGGGCAATCCGGGCAATCCTCCAATTTAAATCGGTGCAGATACGCCCGGTAGCATCCATGTCCACTCAGAAACTGCGTTAGGTAGAAATTTACTTCCCCATGTCTTCTTTTTGTCCAGTCTTCTACACTTGGTATGAGGCGGTGTGTCCACCGACCCTTACTACTAGAGTCCCATCGCTTTTGCCACTCCGTCATTGTTACTTTCCTAGCGGCATCCCGAATTTCTATCTTGGTTTTGCCGCTGTCTCGTCTTTTTCCTTCGTCGATTGATTTTCTCTCCCTTGCTAATAGGTCTATTGGCGGGAGACCGGCAATAACGCAGACCGCCTCGTCCGATACCGTACGGTAAGCAGACGCGACCCTAAGTGCATTTCGCCTGTGCACTGAGGAGAGCTTTCGTCCATATACCTTCACCAGTACAGTGTCTGCCCATATCGGGGCTCCATACAACATGATTGATGTACTAACGCTTGCCAGTAGCGTTCTGCGATTCTGTGTGGGACCACCCACATTTGGCATCAGCAGCGCCAACACTGCGGTAGTTTTTGCGGCTTTCTCTCCTGCTGCTTCCAAGTGTTGTTTAAAGGTCAGCTTTGCGTCTAACGTTATACCTAAATATTTAATAGTCGGTTTAGAAGTAATTTCATGACCGCCTATTCTCAAGGTGATTGTCTCCGTCTTCTTTCTGCTAGATATTAGGATTGCCTCCGTTTTATGGCTTGCAAGCTCCAGATTCGCATTATTTAGCCACTTCTGTATTTTAATGATAGCTTCACTAGCAATTTTATCTACCTCTTCTTTCTCTTTTGCTACCAACACCAAAGCTATGTCGTCTGCAAATCCTACGATCATTGCTCCTTCTGGTAATTTTAGCTTGAGTACGCCATCGTACATAATGTTCCACAACGATGGGCCCAGTACAGACCCCTGTGGAACACCCCCGGTAACCTTATAATTCACCGTGCCCTCCTCGGTCTCATATAAGAGAGTTCTGTCCTTGAGGTAGTCAGACATTATTCTTCTTATATACGGAGGGACTCCTAGTCTCACTAGTGATTCGGGAATTTTGCACCAATTTGCAGAGTTAAATGCATTTTTAACGTCAAGTGTAATCACCGCGCAGTAATTTTTCGCACCGCCTTTCCATCTTTTCCCGCTTATGGCTGTCCGTGCTGTATTCACCACTAAGCCGATAGCGTCTAATGTTGAGCGGCACTTACGGAAACCATACTGGTGTTCCGCAAGCCCCTCTGGCTTCTCGGTTTTGTCTTCCATCCTAACGAAGATTATGCGCTCTAATACTTTGCCCTGTGTATCGAGCATGCAGAGCGGTCTGTATGACGACCCTTCTCCAGGTGGTTTGCTACCCTTTGGTAGCAACACAAGCTTTTGCTTTTTCCAGTTTCGTGGAAACGTTCCTTCTTTGAGACAAGTGTTGTACAAGTCTATAAACTCTGCTGGGTGAGCCTGGAGGGCATGTTTCAATGCAATATTGGGTATGCCATCAAGTCCTGGAGCCTTATTGTTTCCAACCCTCCTGCAGGCTGATAGTAGCTCCTCCTCCGTAATTAAGGGTATATTATCTACATCTATTTCTTCTACCATAGCACATGGAATGTCCGGCTGATTTGGGAAGAGTGTTGTTACCACCCTGCTTAGTACCTCTGGGCACTTTGGTGGGGGTATGTAACTTCCCTTGATCTTCTTCATGACAATTTTATAAGGTCGACCCCAAGGGTCTTCATTGACCTCATCTTGCAGCTCTCTTAAACATCTTTGTTTACTCTCTCTTATACACCTTTTAAGGTTGCGCTTTGCTTCTTTCATTTTTTCGTTGCAGTTCTCCACCGTATCCATTCCTCTACCGGTTCGGTAGAATTTCTTCCTTGCCCGTTGTTCCAATCTTCTAGCTCGATGGCAAACGCTGCGCGCTTGTTTGATCTTGTCATTCCACCAATATGCTGGTAGCCATCTTTGACTGGACACTTTTCTCGGCATTACCGCGTCGCACGCTTTGGTGAGCTGGCCCGTCATTTGTACAGCCTTGTCGTCTGCTGATCCCGTCAATTGAATATTGTCAAACATCGTCAAGAATAACTCTTTGTCATTCTCTTTGGTTTTCCATTCAGTTCTTGTACTACTGGAATTTGTACAGAATTTCCTATTTGGTCCGCTTAGCTCCATTATTATAGCTAGGTGATCACTATTTGTGTAGTGATCACTCACGATCCATTTGCTTACCTGCCTTACGAGGCAGTTACTGACAAATGTCAAGTCTATGAATGACTCTGCATCACGTTTTTTGAACGTGGGGGTGTCGCCTTGATTCAGCAACACCAAGTCTAGTAGCGTGAATGCCTCCAGTAGCACTCGTCCCCGTTTATTGGTTCTGCTACTACCCCACTCGATCGCCCATGCGTTAAAATCTCCTGCTATTATAGCTAGTTTTTTATTCGTAGCGTCTTGCACCAGCCGGTCCAGTAATTGTTGAAACTGCTCTATTGATGCGCTAAGCGGGACGTAACAACTGTATACATGTATGCCGCCTATTTTCGCTCTTACGAAGCCATTTTCCTTGTTTACCATCTTGCCCTGGAAGGTAAAGTCTTTGCAAGCCCAGATTGCGGCTTTACCTAAGGCGTCAGATTCCCAGGATGGTTCATTCAAATCTTTGTACTGCTCACTGACGAGAGCGACATCGAACTTGTGTTCTCGTACAAACTGACAGAGAAGGTCTTGCGCAGTCTCACAATGGTTGAGATTTAGCTGGACTATTCTCATTACCCTTTCCTGATTTTTTTAACAGCTGCTTGGTAAACTACCTTATGTATGTGTGTTTTTTTTTTTTTTTTTTTTTTTTTATTGGAGAAAGAGGTTGGAGGGAAAAATCTTAATAGACCATGACATGGCCTCAGCCACCGTGTGTTGGATTCTCACCAACTAAAATCCTTCCCCCGCGGTACCACGGTCAAGTATTACTTCGCGGGGGGGCATAGGGACATTGCTCTTGTCTCCTTGATGTGATTGTCATTCCTTATGCGTCCATATCTAGTAAATCTACTATCGTACCTTCTTCATTATAGGCTGCCGTCTACTTCTTACCGCATCGTCCGGTCGTCAGCTTCTTGCAGCATCTCTCGTCTTCTTCTCTCTTCGTCGCCCCTCACTTTCTTGAGGATGACCGCGGCGTAGTTACTAACCACGTGCCAGCCCTCAGCGGTGGCGAACATAGCTACCATAATAGACTCAGGAGTTGCTTTGGTCTGGAGGTAGCGTTCAAACTCTTCACGCTCCTGCTGGTAACGCGAGCAGTAGCAAAAAACGTGCTCAGCGTCCTCGCACATGTCCAAACATGCTGGGCAGTCTGGACAGTCTTCTAAATTAAATCTATACAGGTATGCTCGATAGCATCCATGTCCCGTCAAAAATTGCGTGAGGTAGTAGTTTACTTCCCCGTGTCGTCTCCATTTTCTTCCTGCTAGATATCAGGATCGCCTCGGTCTTGTGTCCAGCGAGTTCAAGTCCCGTTTCTCTCAGCCACCTGTGGATGGTGGTGATCGCTTCATTGGTGATTTCAGCGACGTCTTCTTTTTCCTTCCCTACTACTACAAGAGCTATGTCGTCTGCGAATCCTACTACCATAGCCTCCCGCGGGAGTTGTAGTCTCAGCACTCCGTCATACATAATGTTCCACAATGGCGGGCCCAGTACTGATCCCTGTGGAACACCTGCCGTGACCTTGTAGGTTTCAATGCCGCAATCCGTTTCGTACAGTAAAGTTCTGTTCTTCAGATAGTCGGCCATCATCCTCCTGATGTAGGTGGGCACCTCAAGCTTTTCAAGCGCTTCATGTATCTTCGTCCAATTTGCAGAGTTGAATGCGTTTTTGACATCCAAAGTAATAACTGCACAGTACTTCTTTGTTCCGCCCTTCCACCGTTTTCCACTGATGGCTGCTCGGGCTGTGTTTACCACTAGGCCGATCGCGTCCAAAGTAGATCGGCACTTCCGAAAGCCATATTGGTGCTCGGCAAGCCCCTTGGTCTCTTCTATTATGCACTCCATCCTGCTGCTGATAATGCGCTCCAGTATTTTTCCTTGAGTGTCCATCATACATAATGGTCTGTACGATGTCTCCCCTCCGGGCGCTTTGTTACCCTTAGGTAACAACACAAGTCGCTGCTTTTTCCAGTTCGTCGAAAATCTCCCTTCTGCTAGGCATGCATTGTAGAGGCCAACAAATTCTTCAGGTTTAGCCTCGATGGCATGCTTCAGCGCCACATTTGATATGCCGTCAGGACCGGGAGCCTTATTGTTTCCTACCCTCTTGCTTGCTACGAGTAGCTCCTCAACTGTAATTGGAGGTATATCTTCTTCCCGCACTTCCTCTGCTATAGCATATGGTGCGTCCGGCTGACTTGGAAAAAGTGTTGTCACTACCCTCTTTAGTACCTCTGGGCACTTTGGTGGGGGTATATAGCTTCCTTTGAGTGTCTTCACAACTGTTTTGTAGGGCCTGCCCCATGGATCTTTATTGACCTCTTCTAGCAGCTCCTTATGACATCTCTGCTTGCTTTCACTGATGCACTTCTTGAGGGTGCACTTGGCTTCTTTCATTCTTCTGCTGCATTCTTCTACAGCTTCGCTTCCAATACCGGTTCGGTAAAACTTTTTCCTTGCCCGTTGCTCCAGCCTTCGTGCTCGGTGGCAGGCGGAACGCGCTGATCTAATCTTCTCGTTCCACCAATATACTGGTGCCGATCTTTAATTGGACACTTTTCTTGGCATAACTGCGTCACAGGCTCGGGTGAGCCATTTTGTCATTTGTTCAGCCTTGTGTTCTGCTGATCCCGTCAATTGGATATTTCCTAACATCATCAGAAATAGTTCCTTGTCGTACTCTTTGGCTTTCCATTCCATTTTCGTACTTATAGGGTTAGTACAGTGTACCATGTTTTGTGTGCCCAGCTCCATTATAAAGGCGTGGTGATCACTATTAGTGAAGTGATCGCTTACGCTCCATTTACTCACCTCTTTTACCAGACATCTACTAACAAATGTTAAGTCGTTCACTGATTCAGCGTCCACCTTTTTATAGGTTGGTACGTTGCCTTCGTTCACCAGCACCAAGTCCAGAAGTGTGAATGCCTCTAGTAGGGCCTGACCTCTTCTATTGGTTTTTCGGCTGCCCCATTCAACCGCCCATGAGTTAAAGTCCCCAGCTATAATAGCTGGTTTTTTAGCCCCGACATCTCGTACTAGCCGGTCCAAGAACTGCTGAAACTGATCTATTGGCGCACTGGGTGGGGCATAACAGCTGTATACCTGTATACTCTCAATCTTTGCGCTGGCAAAACTTGCTTCTTTGACTTTCATCCTACTTTGAAAGGTAAGGTCTCTGCACGCCCAAATAGCTGCTTTACCGGAGCCATCGGATTCCCACCTTGGCTGTTCAAGATCTCTGCACTGCTCACTGATTATAGCAACATCAATCTTCTGCTCACGGACGTACTGACAGAGAAGGTCCTGTGCTATCTCACAGTGTTTCAGGTTTAACTGTACTATTCTCATCTTCTTTGTTTTGTGGCTTTCACTATCGCTTGGTACGCTGGGCAATCATAGCTACCTGCGGCATGGTCGCTTTTCTCTACGTCGTCCTTTCCTCTGCAGAGAATGCAGCTGGGCTGGTTTGTGCAGTCTTTCGCTACATGTCCCGCTGAGCCACATTTGTAGCAGCAGCGGCTTCTGTCGTGCTGCTCAATGCAGCTTGCAGCAGTATGGCCGAAGCCCAAGCATTTATAGCACGTGAGCGGGCGGGTGTCTCGCTTTATTGCTCTTATTCGGCAGATAACCCACCCTATCTTTATCTTCTCACCCTTGATAAACTTCTGGGCTATCTGGGCAGGTAGCTGTACTATTGCTTTCTGCGTATCTCCATAGGCTTTACGAAGCGACTTAACCGCCGTAGGTTCGAAATTATGTCCTTCCTCGTTATTTTTGCGTAGTGCGTCCACTATGTCCTCCTTAGTGGTCAGCATGTCAAGATCTTTAATCTCGAAGGCCTCTTCATGATGCAGCGCCCTGATTGTAGCAGTTTCCACTAGTACTGCTTTCACCGCTTCCTGGAGCTCAGCTGTTTCCACCTCCTTGGAACGTCGTAGTTCGAGTAGCAGATCTCCTGCTGTTGTTTTGCGTATTCTATATACGCTGTTTCCTAACTTTTCTAGGCTAGGCTCTGCCTTCATTTTCTTTAGGATTTCGGCGTAGCTTTTTCCACCCTCGGTCTTGATGACTAAGGCGTCAGGTCTAGGAGGTCTTGCTCTTGCCGTCCTACTTTTTCTGGTGCCTTTTTGGTCTTGGCAACGAGCACCAGTGTTATCCTTCCTGTTTACGCTTTTTTCTTTTTTCTTCTTTGCCTTCCTTGTCACCACCTCTTGCCACGAGTCTTTCTCCCTCTGGTGGACATTGTCGTCGGTTACTCTTCTTGCAGAGCTCGCCCCACTAACGCGGCTAGCCTGCTGTGGTTTCCCCTTGCCGACCGGCTTAGGGGTCACTTCGTTCGCCTCTGCTAGGCTAATTGCCCTTTCCAGAAGGCCAGGGGTTGTTTGGGTCACCTTGCCCTTAGTCCCTGGCCGTTGGCACTGCATAAGGTTATCGTCTGCAGAGCAGAGAGCCCTGTAGCTGGCCTTTATGCTCCGGGCGAGATCCTTAATTTGTTTGTGCACATTGTGTCTGTCCCTGACATAATCGATCAGTTCATCGATTTTGCTGCCAAGGCGATCTAGGTGCACGTTTTTGGAGGTCGCGCTTTCTGCTCGCTTGTCGCCATCTGCGTCTACCTCCATAGTCTCTGCCTTCTTTCCTGTAGCATTACCATTGCCTTCCCGTGCCAGGTTACCTACAACGGGGCTGGTTGTGTTGTGCATCGAAAGCGTACTTTCGCCTCTCCCAGATCCAAGGGGTTTATCCCCAAGGAGGCGAGCGTCGACCACCGGGGCTGATACCCGATCGGAATCGACGGTAGGATTAGTAATGCCTGCCTGGGTACTCATATGTTTGAGAACGCTTCTTGATTGATTGTCCTTGCCACCCTAAATACCTGATGTTTCGGTAATTCTAAACAGTGCTGGGGTGCCGAGGACTTTCGTGGCAGCACCGTTAGCTCCTGTACCCTAGGAAGGAGCCCTTTAACAAAGTGCTAGCATCCGGGCCAGATGCACCTTGGTTTTTAAAGCGAGGTTGTTACTCCTCCCCCTCCTCCTTCCCCACCTCTTGGGTAGTGGGGACCCGGGCTTGGGACCGGTGTAGCGGAGCGTGTGTGTGTGTGTGTGTGTGTGGGTGTATGTCTAGATCGTTGCTGGCAGCAGGATGCAGCTGTGGGCCCTCCAAATGGTGGTTAATAGCTTACGTCGGTGGTTCAGTGCTTTCAGGCTGTGTGCACTTCGATCCTGTGGCTCTCCTCGCTTTCCTTGCAGGTGCTGACAGTAGGGCGCCTTGATGCGCTTTGTCACTCTCTTCTCTCGACTAAGTCCGAGCTAGAGTTGTCACTTCCCGACTAATCTGTTTTGGCGTATTCAAATACTTGGTCTGGTAAGTGGTAGAGTAACGTGCTGCTCTGTTACTTTTTAAAAACTGGCCTCCTCACCCCTTTTTTCAGGGCTTTATATACTGACTTGTTTGTATTCTTCCTTATTCCATATTGAGAGTGGCTAATATGAGATATTCTTTAAACTGTAGCTCTAATAGAGCCGTGACAGGTAAACTCGAAAACATCTCATTTTATTACCTCTAGTTTTAGAAGGTTGACCTTTTAATTAGTTCTCCTACTCCTAGTTGCGCTTGTGCGCTCGCTGAGAGTGCGCACGTGTGACTTTTCCGATTTTGTTTTCAATTAGAAAAGTCGTAAAACTAATGATCTTCTCGCTGTTGCTTAGTCGTGAACCCGAAATCGTCCGCCAGGATTTTTGTATTTCATTTTTATGTATATCATCGCGTTGTTGGTTTATTGACTTGTTTGTTTCATGTTCCGTTTTTAATATCTATGTTAATTTCCCGGAAACTGCCATTCTTGCGGTAGTCGGCGTAAACGCGCACTGGCTAGTGCTTCTTAGTCTATTTTAACATAATATATGACCTCTTCACTCGGCGGGTGGCTGCTGCGATGGCGGCGCGTCGTGAGTGTAAGTTTGTGTGTGTGTGCGTATGATACTTTCGCATTTTATTATGTCGTGCTTAGGTGTGTGATGGAATTGAGGATTCCATTACACTATATAACTAAAAATCATTATTTTTGTTAAAACTTATGACTTGTTAACTAAAGTTCAGAATGTTTTGAGAAAATTTATAGTATTAGGAGGTTATGTGGTTTACTTAGGAAATGTTTTCGTGAAAAACGAAAAAAAATTTCATCCCATACATGTGTGTTCCACCTTATCACTCTCTACCTAGGAGTGAAAAATATTTTTCTTTTGAACTTAGAATACGTTCTTCGTTTATTATTACATAGCTCTGTGAATAAAATTTATTATTTAGCATAGATAAGAATCACTTGGATTAGCCAAGATAAGAACTACTTTCGGGTCTACATCAAGAACTACTCATCTACGGCCGGTAATCTGGATTATCGACTTATAACCCCCTGTCGGTAAAATAGAGACCCATCTTACCGACGGTGGCTAAGTGGTCTAAAACCACCCTAGTTTATTTACTGGTGTGTGCACTTATTCTCTGGTAGCCGGATTTCTTTCACATTTTCTCTGGTAGCCGAAATTTCCTTTACCCGGTGTGCTCATCATTGTAAGAAAACTAATGGTGTAGAGACGGCTTAAATGGTGCAGGTGGTATAGTTACTAGAATGTCATCGCCGTGTGCTCACGAAGATGACTTTCTGAGTAACCCTGATTTCTGATTAGCTTATATGCTAGTATTCTATGTTCTAAATCGCGCGTCACCAGTCGAATCCTCAATTAGTGTGCCCCTCAAGACGAATAGCACGTTGTACTGTGTACACATATGATTGGACCCCCCAAATTAACGTCTTTTTTTGCTCGTTTCTGTTTTGGCTTCTTGATGTCAATATGTATGCGAGAGATTTAAAAATGTATTATGGAGAGAAAGAACAACAAAAGTAACTTAATAATAGTAAGCCAAACAATTTGGCAAAACTATTTTTATGCATTGAATACTACAATAAAGTTTACCTGTTTGAGATTATCTTTCAAAACACCCTCAATAATGGGAAAACCACCCCTAGAAACTGTTTTTCGATATACTACAAGTTCTAGTTGATAATATTTACTGTGAATTGCACACAACTACTAATGTAAAAATACAACTTGTATGTAGTTTCGACAATGAGGGTTACAACTCCTATTTTTTCAAGTGAGCTAAATAATTGGAAGTATTTCAGTTGATTGAATACAAAAATAAAGTTGGTCTCTTCGAATTTATTCTTCAATCAACTCTTATAATGGAAAAGCCAACCCCAAAAATCAAAAATGTTATTCTCTGGAGATATTTATCTATATCATGATAAATATGGAAAAATGAAACAAAATAATAGTTCTTTATAAAAATCTGATTATTTATTCAAACTAAACAAAACTTTACATCCTTATAGCATATAACTTATAACTGCTAATATCATCTGTGCAACATATGATATTATAGCACTATTATATGGTCCTTAAACTGATCTGAGTCACCGGTACTATCTATCCATGTAAATTTACAATTGTTATTTTACCGTTGACTTGCCCCAGAATTTCTCAGTTTTGAACCCATTGAATTACTTTGAAATTTTAGAAGAACTTGTTTTAAGTATCCTTTAACCCACGATGCTATATCATCGAAGTCATCAGGATTTTTGCCGGTTAATAGGGCAGTCAGAGCGCGTTGACTAAACCGCCCCAAGCGCCTGTATTTACCGAGAGTGTCCAAATCCAGTTTTCTCACAACCTCCTCTTTTAACAGTCGAAGACGAGTCGGGCTGCAACAATCAGTGAGTGCCCGATCGGCCAAGATTCCAGGAGTCGAACCTTCATGAAAATTGATTTAAATTTTACATGCAATTTTTTACGTAAAGAAAGTGCATTTTCAAGGATATTTTCAAATTCGTTTTATAGTAATATATAAGATTGAAGGAAGCTACGTATTAAAGATTTGGCAGCGGTTTTTAAATTGCTGTGACGTTAATTATTAATATTAAAAGAGGAAACTTGAAGAGAGTATACATTAAGAGTTATACTTTCATGTACTGCATTAACATAAATATGAGTTCGACTATTTAATTACGACAAGGAAGAAAGCGGCGACTATTACTCTGACTAGTGAAGGGGTCGGAGAGCGAGAAGGCGCATGTGCGCAGAAAACAGATCGAGAGGCTTTAAAATCGATGGAGCTGGAAAAATTGGCCATATCGGGGATAATAGTTTACGTATCGACTTGATTAATCTTTAATTTAGAGTAGCGTAAAAATTAATGAGCATTAAAGCTACTGTATTATCGAAATAAATATTATTTTAACCCAAACCAAAATTTATGTACACCTGGTTGCAGTGTCACGACTCACCTGTCCGACCTGAAAGCTTCAAGAACATTCGAAAAGTAGACGTAGCCTATACATAACTGCAAAGGTATTATAAGAATGGAGTGGTGAGGCCGCAGGATTTCGAATTGTTTAGACGTTTAGCCATTATAACAATAGTTTGTCTTTACCTTCTCATCCACACATCTCTGCGCGTAAAATGAACTCTCGCAAATAGGTGGAAAGTATAGGGTATCACACTTATAAATACACTACCAATTGTTCTGTTAGGTTTAAGAATTTAATTTATTGTAGGAGATTATGTATGTATGCAGTACCAAATTATTTTTTAAAATATGATTAAGGAATAAATAACTTTATAATTACAATTTTTCTTCCAAATGGAGTGTAATCTTGCGATTCTGTTCCTGTATCAACTTGAGTATCATTCAGACTACCAACTGATCCCAAAATATCGCTTTCACTGCTAGTCACAGAGCCTTTCCAACTTCCAGACAATGTATCTACTGTAAAATCACTGCGAGACCTGTGAAAGAAACTATGGATATTATTAATAATAACCGTAATAATATACGTAATGTATAAATATATAGTAGATAGGTGTAGCGTTTTGGTGGTCAAAAGCCCTTTCACATCCCCTCCACCGTCCCTTCACTAAATAACGTTAAATTTTGTCAAAAATTGGGTTAATTTTTACCTTACCCCCCCCCCCCTCCAACCACTCCCCAGGACTCCCCGCCACCACTTTTCACAATCTCCTTCACTTAGTGAGTGTATCGTCAATAAATGTCGATGCCTGAGGGAAAGAATGCTGTATTTCAGTTGTCGTTTAAAGAAGGCGTTCTCTCAGCAGTTTATATGTAACCGTGTTCATATTTTCTATTTTTTCCACACCAAGAGGTTAATAAAATGGCTTGTTTTTTTTACTTAGTTGATTAAATAAAAGTATCAATCAGTAATTTTAGAAATCCTTTGTATTTAACACTTATTAATGTGCTTTTTATGTTTAAGTATGTAAAAGTGCAATTATTAATATTTAATTAACTAAGAATTGGTATCCCCGATAGGTCTAATCTTCTACATCTGTCTACATTATATTAAAATTTTTAAATCACGGCAATTAGTTGTCTGTAAATATCCCTTTATTCTGTGAAAGAACTAAGTAAAATTAAAATTTTTTACGATAATTGATCACTGTGTATCAGTGTATCCTGCTATTTTATTAATTTATTTTGCGTGAATCAATTTCTTTTAATTGAGTTTTTAAAAATGTTAGAGTTGTACGTACGCACGTTCGCATTCTATATGCGAACGCCTGTATATAGAAATATATGTTTTTTATAAAATCCCTTTAAGAAATTTTTTTTTTTGGAAATTGGTATCAATAATTCTTATGCGTAAAAAACATATGTCAGATTCATCTCATGTGGTCCGAAAGTGATGCTGGGGATGTTTGATGGTAATTTTAAGAATTTTTAGACATGTGAGAATTAGATATTATTTCGAATCATTTTAACATATGTATGAATTTTTTAGAAATACATATGATCATTTGAGGTGATCTTGAGATTTGGCCCAGATGAGAAGGATGCTGTGACCAACGATTTTTGCAAATATCATATTTTTTTGAATTTTTATACATATGAGAATTCGACATTATTTTGAATCATTTTGACATATGTGTAAGGTTCTGATTTACTATGCTGAACCGCGCAGTAATTCTATATACAAATAATTATTTATTTGAGTATAGGTGAACTAGCCTTGACTCGAGAGTCTTCTGTTACTATTAAGTAGGTTATGATTCTAATAAACTGTCTCTTTATGGTACTTCTTTGTTATGACTTTATTTAGACGAAGGCCCAATGCTTTGATACAGATGCTACACAGATGTTTTAATCTAATCTTTATGTTTGTTCTTAATGTTACGTATTTACTTATTTCTATATTGGTTCGACTTACAATCCCGTTCGGACACTACTAGTAGATTGCACGGTCGATGACTGGGCGGTGTTTAGTATTATCCTACACGGATGGTTCCGTGGCGTGTTGAGAGTAAGTTCCTTAACTAAGCTGCCGAAGCTAACGCCAGATAGGTTGACGGTCCTTAAGCCTCGTACTGTACCAACTCACGTCCAGAGTATGAAGAATTCCACCGGTTAGCTTCCACGGAGTTTGAGTGGTTTCTAAGCACCCAATAGACGACGCGAAGGACTAAACGGCACTCGTATTCACACACCAGGTCCAGCAGGTACAACACTCGTTGTCCTTGTAAAAAGAGACTTCACTAAAGGCAATATGAGGACTGAGTGCGGGGCTTATAAGGCTTGGCGGATGATCTCAATGTTAGGGTAATAACCAATCACTGATCGCCATCGAAAGTGTCTTACAATATAGGTTGGTGATGGTGCAGAATAAGTAGGTTTTGGGATTGCTGACTCGGGGGTCAGTTGGTTTAATTAGTGGGACGCGTTTGATGTCGTAAACGCGGTTGCGGAAATGCTTACATTGTGATTATCGTCGTATACCTGCGCCTGTACACATACACGCCGTCATAGATCATTCTGTATACAGTATATCCATACATATAATTATCTTTTATGAACATGGGACGTTACACCTCCCCCCCCCAGAGTATTGCTGTCCCCAGCAATGGGTGCTGGTGCAAAAAGAAAAAAAAAACGTGGGATGTTCATTCACAATATGTTGTTACATAAGTATGTTGTTTAAGAACTTTTCATAAAGTTAATAATATAATGCTGACATATGCATTAACTCGGAAGATTAATAAGTGATTAAAAAGAAATTTTCGGTATTTTGATCTCTAATCCTAGTTGTAAAAATTTTTGTTCTGATCCGATCATAATTGCGATTTTTCGTATTTTATTTACAGAATAACAATGTAAATATAAACAATTTGGCTAACTTTTATTACATTATTAGTTCGGGGACTCTTAATTGCTAAATTACAAAAAGGTTTGGTTCGAATCCGACCATAATTTTTATTTATTTATTTATTATTTTTTTTTTTTTCGTAGGTCGATAGAGTATCCTTAACTAACAATTTAGGTACGAAAATAACAATTTTCGTACTGTAATTTTTCGAGTTACAGGCCTATAAACATTTGATTGTTGCTACTTATTTTTGGGTGTATTTTGACTTCCTAATGTGCGGTCGAGTGCTAAAAGTCCGAAATTATTATTATTTTGTTAGATAATGCCAATTGTTGCTAAATTGTTTATTCCGCATGTTTAGTATTTGTATAATATGAACCCCTATGTGGTCTTATTGTAAGTCCGCTAGATTGGAAAGTGCATGTGTGTAGGTATAAGCCTGTATGCAAGTATAACTGGTCTTATGTATACTTATATATACTCTTACCCGTCTTTATGTACACTGATATATATACTCGCATGTCCATACGTTATGTTCATTTATATATATATACTCGCTGCATATATATAAGTATAGTATTGACTGCGAGTGTGACGTACTGCATTCCTGGGTGGGTCGCATTCCTGGATAGGTCTTTTTGATTCTTCAAGTATCCGCTCGGTCGCTTTGGCGCGAACTCGTGCTTTCGTCACGCCTACATATACGCGCGTGCTGTGTAAGTTTCGGCGCGAGCTGACAACACGTGAGCGCGAGTGCATTGGCTTCGGATGGTAGTAGCCGCAATGCTAAGTTCGCTGACAATAGATAGAGATAGACAATAGGCCGAAAATGAACTGCTTATTTTCTTGTTTTGTTTGCCTAATCTTAAGTATTTGTTGTTACGTTTTCTAAGATAATAAATTTTATTTAAAATTAATCCTTAAGTGAAAAAAAAATTTCTTTCAAAAATAGAGTTTTATCCCAGTAATTACATTGAACCTACGATCCTATGCTGCTTCCTTTTGCGTAAAAATTAATTACTACCAAAATCATTTAGTCGAAAGAAGGAGAATAATTTGGACATCGGTAAGTTTAAAATACCGTGTCTTGAATTTGTAGTGGTCTTGTCTGGTCTACTCAGCGATAAAATTTCTCTAACTTATCTTTATGCTTTACTATAAGTTTTCCATTAGATGATTCTACTATGACATTACTAATTCTTTAATTTCTTTTACAAAAAATTTTCCATTATAAAATTTATCTAATTTCCCATATCTGGGTTCCTTTAATACTCTCACTTCGTCTCCGACAGAAATCTGTAAAGGTCTTGCCTTTTTATCATAGTACTCCTTGTTCTTATGTTTTGATTGTATGAGATTATTCCTGGCTACTGTTTGTGCATCTCTCAAACATTCAGTTAGTTCTTGTATGTAATCGTTGTAAGTTTCTAATTCGAATTCGTTCGGCAAACGATTGGGTGTACGGGCTGGTTTGCCGTATACTAATTCATGAGGAGTGTAACCCGTTGATGTATGTACGGATGTATTATACTCATGAATAGCAAAGGGAATTACTTTATCCCAATCTTGTTTGCTTGATGATTTATTTCTTAGAAAGTCTGCTAAGACAGCGTGACTTCTTTCTACGGATCCATTAGACTGTGGATGGTATGCAGTCGTAGTATTTAATTTAAAATTATAAATTTCGGATAACTGTGACAATAGATTGTTTTGAAAACTGCGTCCTCGGTCGCTTAGAATTATTCTAGGTACTCCAAAATGTACAAAAAGGTGTCGGGTCAAAGCGTCTGCGATTGTAACTGCTTTGATGTTGGGCACTGGTACTGCTATACAAAATTTTGAAAACTGACACTGCATAGTTAGTATATGCACGTTACCTTGCGTAGATTTGCATAAAGGTCCAACTGTATCTATGGCTACTTTATAGAAAACTTCACTTGGTGTATCCGTTATTACCATTGGTTCTCTTGTCTTTACTCTAACCAGCTTTTGTTCTTGGCAGATTTCACATTTGCGTACGAAATCATGTATATCTTCTTTCATTCCTTTCCAATAGTATCGTTCTCTTATTCTTCTATAGGTTTTTCCCATACCACGATGTCCTCCAAACAAACTATTATGGTAATCGTTCAGAACTATTAACTTGTATTCAGGGGCTAGTATCTTACACTCACCGTAACATATCGTTACTGCTATTTGTAAATTTTTCAGTTTTTCCTTAATTTTATTTAATAATACCCCTCGTGGAAGAGTGTCAGTTAGCTCTCCGCTTCTAGCTAATCTAAAAGACTTTAACTTTTTATTCTTAATTTCGTTTGCTAATGTACTTAAACATTTCGATAAATTATCTGGTGTAATTTCGTCTTTTTCTTTATCCGAAATAACTAAACTGAAAATGAATCTTTTTCTATTTTGGGTAACTATTACATCACCGATGGTTATCTTAGCCTTTGATAATTCATCGCGATAAATAGCTTCTATGTCAATTAGTAATTTGTTAGTTCCATATGATAATCTTTTGAAATAAAATGTACTATATTATCTTTTAGATATGTTATACATTCTCTAGTTTTTAAAAGTTTTAATGATTCACTCGAGTTCACATCTGAATCTACATAGTCGAAAAATACAGATGTTGGTGTGTTTCCAAATCTTGGAGCTGTACTGTCTTCCTTCGGTTTACTATTTATATAAGAAGTATTATCGTTGTTGGTAAGTGTTCCGCTTGTGGGTGTTATTATTGTTTTTGTCGTTTTAGGTGGATTATTTTGTTTTTTGGGTTTAGATAATTTTTTTCTTAATTCTTCGTTAATCTCATCCTCCGATTCTTCTTCACTATCCTCTTGTTCTATTGTGGAGAGGTGATGCCAATTGGTGTTTTCGGCCATCTCTTCAGTCCAAGCAGTAGAAGATGCTCTAGGTTGTTTTATGGGTGACTTGAAACGAATCGGATTAGACTGACTATCTGCGTATTCTAGCATCCATTCTCTCACAGTGCTGCTGGGGACTACTGCCTGTGAAGCTTCTCCTAGTAACGTAGGTGGTTCTGAACTCGCTTTCTCTCCTTGTTGTAAGGGTGATGAGCTTTCAATATCTTTCATGAGGTCCCAGTTCTCAGTTGGAGTTTCATGATACAGCTCTAAGAAATTATCCCAGCACATCGAGAGTGGTTGGTTATTTGTAGTCTCGCTTGGGTTTCCATTAGGATTAATCTCTTTTTCCCTTGCACTTTTGTTTAATTCAATGCTAGATAATTCTTGTAGTTCTGAATTATCCATGAGTTGACCTGGCATTGATCGTCTCATAGTAGATTGTAAATTTGGGTTTATTAACTCTTTGTCATCACTTGATGATGAAGAATCTCTAAATTTTGTTTCAATTTCCGGACTAGTTTGTCTAGAACTAGTAGGAGTTTTATTCTTTTTGTTGTTAGGATTTTTACTCTTGATCTTATTGGGTTTATTCAATATTATCTCATCAAATTCACTTTCACCTGGATCCTCGTTTGACTTGACCATAGTAGAATCAGTTTCCTCTTCTGACTCTGTATCTTGATTCAACAGGCTAGGAAGCAAAGATTTGTTGCTTAGTGGTATTGGTGGAGCATCGGAAGATTCTGCAATACTACTCTCGATTGAGTTGGTTATTTCTGAGTTATCTGTTTCACTCATTGATGGTGGTTTGGAAACTATGGGTTCTGCAAAAACTACTGTTTTCTTTTCTGTAGTGGCTGGTTCGTTCTTCCTCATTCTAAGTCTCTTCGCGATTGTACTTGCTTCTAGGTCGGCTTGCCCTCCCTCCATACCTAAAGGGATAGTGGGGTTATCAAGCTTGATTCCTTCCTTACGACCCGGTTTCTTACGATGTTTAACTCCTTCTTTAGAAGTTTCGTTTTCGCTTTGTAGTTGAGTACGATTCTGTCTGGCTAAAGAAGTTTTAGTCGGCTTAGGTAGGATAGGCAGTACTCGTACCTCCCCCCCCCTGTTCTTGTTCATCTTCTTTAATTAGTTGGTCTCTATCAACTGGATTGCGGGAAAGGGCGTCTGCGTTAAGATTTAGACGACCAGGTTTATACTTGAAAGTATAGTAATAACCTCGAAATCTCATTCTCCAACGGTTTAACCTACTGACTGGATCTTTTAATGATTCAATCCATGTCAATGATTCGTGATCTCCGTAGACGGTGAAATGCTTACCGTAAAGGTAGTGGCTAAAATACTCTATGGCATTTACTACGGCTAAACATTCTTTTTCTGTGGTAGAATAATTTCGTTCGCATTTGTTGAGAGATCTGGACATATAGGCGATTGGATGTTCTTGACCTGATTCACCTTGACTTAGGACTGCACCTATAGCTCCATCACTTGCATCCGTAGTTAGAATGAAAGGCTTACTCTCATCCACTGTTGTTAGTACAGGGGCGTCACAAAGTGCTTCTTTTAAGATCTTAAAACTTTGTTCTTGTTCTAATTCCCACTTCCATTTTACGTTTTTGGCTAATAGGGCATTGATGGGCCCTGCTTTCTCTGAGAAGTTTTCAATAAACCTTCTGTAATAACCAGCTAATCCTAAGAACTGTCGAATTTCAGTTTGGTTAGTCGGCCGTGGGTAGTTTTTAACGGCTTCTAACTTCTTAGGGTCCGGTCTTACTCCATTACTGTCGATGATATGACCTAAATAATTAATTTCTGGTACAAGGAATTGGCATTTATCCATTTGTAGTCTTAAGCCTACCGCTGACAACCTTTCAAACAATTTAGCGATTTTCTCCTCATGTTCTTCGAGAGAATTTGCATAAATCACTATATCATCTAAAAAGACATACATTTCTGATCCTTGTAGACCTGTTAGGACGCAATCCATGAGCCTTTGGAAGGTTGCAGGCGCGTTGGTAAGGCCGAAGGGCATACATAGGTACTCAAAATGGCCGTATCTGGTGTTAAAGGCAGTTTTCTCAACATCCCCAGGGTCAATCTCTATTTGATGAAAGCCCATGGCGAGGTCAAAAACTGAGAAATATTTTGCTCTTCCAATCTGCTGAAGGATTTCCATGATGTTAGGTAGTGGATATGCGTCCTTGATGGTTTTCGCGTTTAACTTTCGGTAGTCAATTACCAACCTGTACTTTTTCTTTCCGTCTGGTCCTGGTTTCTTAGGTACGATTCGAATAGGACTGCAAGATGGGCTCTTTGAATGCCTGATTATACCGGCTTCCAAAAGTTTTTGTATTTGGTTAAAAAGCTCATCATCTAGTCCTGTTGGTCCTCTCTTGTACTTAACTTTGACGGGTTCTTCATCGGTTGTCCTAATCTTATGCTTAACACATGATGTTCTTGGTGGCGGATCTCCTGGCAAATAAAACAGATGAGAATATTCTTTTACCATTTTCTTAATCTGCGTTCTTTCTGGTCTTGTGTGATAGTTGGTTAAAACTTTTTCCAGGATTGTTTTTACGCGGTCTTCTTCGTCTTTTGGTGGTTCCCCTTCTAACGGAAACTCGTAGTCATCCTCCAAGTCATCGTAAAAGTCAAATGCTTCCAATGGCTGTGGAGTAATTTCTATTTCAACTGGGTCAGGTAGAGTATTAGTGGCCATTACATAACAGTAGCCTTTGTTATTTTTAACGGCGGCTTCTCCTATAAAAACTCCTGGGACGGTATTTATTCGTCTTAAGTAGGCTTGGCCCTTAGCTGAATGTTTAGTTGCGGGAATTCTTATAGGAACTTTTGCTCTGGCCGGTAACTTAAATACAGTTTTACCATTGGATTTAAAACCTTTAGAATTAAAATTCCAATTTACTGTATCTATAGATTCCGGTTCTATCTCGCGTTCGGCATATGGAAATTCAAACTCAGGTTCAATCTGAACTCTTTTTACTTCCGTGTTTCGATATGCTTCCTCTGGATGTTTATCTTCACTAGTTTCTGGTATTAGTTTATGAACGAAGGGAACGGGTGTTATCGCATGACTTTCCGTTACTAGTACTCCCTCTCCAAACATGATGTTTACTTTTTCTACAAGTAGAAAAGGGTTACCCAATATAAGTTCCTCTGATAGTGGCGTGCTAGATGGTAACACGTGGAATAAATGGTCCTTTCCTAAGATTTTTAATTTTACAGTTCCTAGAGTCCTTACCTCCTGTGGAGAAATACCTAGTATAGAGATCACGTCATTTTGGTCTACTATAGCATTAGGACCCAATGCATTTTCTTTTACTGCATTGATTTGGGCTCCGGTATCCACTACACATAAGGCTTCTGGAACTGCCAGTTGTTCTATTTTTAATTTTATTGTGGGCGAGGATTCGACTCTTGACGTGAGTCGAATAACTTGGGCTGGTTTCCCGACTTGGCTGTGGGGCCGGGACTGGTTGAACGCTGTGGAGTCGTCCCGCTCACTGATGCGTTCTTCCAGTGAGCGTTGTCCCAGTTTAAATGATTTTTATTTCCACTGCAAAACGGGATTGGCGACTTCGGCTTTTCTCCGTAATAGTCTTGATTTCTGTTAATTGCGGATTCTTGATGGTGACATGGTTCCTGCATTGGGACTGGTCTGTGCGTACACGTTGGTGGATTTTGATGTTGGTAGCCTCCATTTTGAGGTGGGTACCAATATCCGGCTCTCTGTTGATTTTGAAAGTATATATAACATGCAGCACAGTTACAGGGTCTGTAATCCAGATATAATGGTGCCTCTGGTGGTATAACATGTCTTTGTACTGGTGGTCTTACTGGTACCATAGTATTCTCAGTATATTCCCTCTGGAGTATACTTGGATGTTTGATAGGCTCGGGTACTGGCTTTTTGTAACTCAGCTGTGGTGGTGCGTGTATCTTGCCTCCTTCAAAAGTCATTTTTGGGAAATAGGTGTCATCCCGGTCTATTGAATAAGAAATCTCATCTCTATTATGCGTAGAATCATGAAAATTCACTCTTCTTTGCCCTCCTCTATCTCCTTCCTCATTATTCAATGTTCTTAGTTGATGTATACTTTCATATATTTCTCCTGAACCATGGGGTGAATCCCGTGAACCATGTGGACTTCGATCTTGTGTATGACTTACTTGATGAATACGTGGATTGGAGTAATGATTATTATACATGGTTACTTTACCCCGTTCATATTTCGATGCTAACGCGAACGCGTCATCCAGTTTTTCTGGTGCTAACTCGATAATACGGGTTCTCCAACCATCTGGTAATCCATTAATAAATGATTCTAAGGCGATGATTTCGATCTGAGGTTTTAAATGATCTCGCTGTACGTTATTTCCCAGCGTTAATTGCGGCATTAACTAGCGCGTTTATTCGACCGTAAAACTGTCGAATATTCTCTCCCTGCCTCATGGAAGATGATTGAATTTCGTGTAAGTAATAACTTTATGTGCGGGGCAGTGCAAAGCAGTCTTTTAAATGCGATTTTAAATCATTCCAAGTTTTAAATGTGCTACCTTCCAAGGCTTGTCTGGCTTTACCCCTTAATTTTGATATAACGATTCTTAAAAAGTGTGCTTCTGAATCTGTAGAAATCATGGTAAAGCAGTTATCAACATCTTGTAAGAATTCTTTTAGATTCATGTTCGTTCCATCGTAATCTGCAAGATGTTGAGTTGCTCTTTCCACTGCCCGAAAATTATTTCACTCTAATATACTACGTGAAAATTCTAATAATTGTTCTTCTCTTTCTGCCTCTTTAAATCTATAAAATTGATCTAAAGCATTGATTCTTTGTTCTAAGTTGGGTAATCTTAAGATTTCTTCTCTAGTCTGATTAAACGCCATTATGATTTATTTCGTCTAAAAGTTTCCTAAATTTCTTCTTAATAATAAAAATTCTAAACGAGACAGTTGGTACTTTAGTAACAATGGCTTAGTTCCCCACAAGGGATGCCATTTGTAAGGTTCTGATTTACTATGCTGAACCGCGCAGTAATTCTATATACAAATAATTATTTATTTGAGTATAGGTGAACTAGCCTTGACTCGAGAGTCTTCTGTTACTATTAAGTAGGTTATGATTCTAATAAACTGTCTCTTTATGGTACTTCTTTGTTATGACATTATTTAGACGAAGGCCCAATGCTTTGATACAGATGCTACACAGATGTTTTAATCTAATCTTTATGTTTGTTCTTAATGTTACGTATTTACTTATTTCTATATTGGTTCGACTTACAATCCCGTTCGGACACTACTAGTAGATTGCACGGTCGATGACTGGGCGGTGTTTACTATTATCCTACACGGATGGTTCCGTGGCGTGTTGAGAGTAAGTTCCTTAACTAAGCTGCCGAAGCTAACGCCAGATAGGTTGACGGTCCTTAAGCCTCGTACTGTACCAACTCACGTCCAGAGTATGAAGAATTCCACCGGTTAGCTTCCACGGAGTTTGAGTGGTTTCTAAGCACCCAATAGACGACACGAAGGACTAAACGGCACTCGTATTCACACACCAGGTCCAGCAGGTACAACACTCGTTGTCCTTGTAAAAAGATACTTCACTAAAGGCAATATGAGGACTGAGTGCGGGGCTTATAAGGCTTGGCGGATGATCTCAATGTTAGGGTAATAACCAATCACTGATCGCCATCGAAAGTGTCTTACAATATAGGTTGGTGATGGTGCAGAATAAGTAGGTTTTGGGATTGCTGACTCGGGGGTCAGTTGGTTTAATTAGTGGGACGCGTTTGATGTCGTAAACGCGGTTGCGGAAATGCTTACATTGTGATTATCGTCGTATACCTGCGCCTGTACACATACACGCCGTCATACATCATTCTGTATACAGTATATCCATACATATAATTATCTTTTATGAACATGGGACGTTACATATGTATGAATGTTTTAGAAATACATATGATCATTAGAGGTGATCTTGAGATTCGGTTCAGATGAGAAAGATGCTGCGACCAATGATTTTTGCATATATCATATTTTTTCGAATGATTTTGTATGTATGCAACATAGATACATATTTATGTTTTAGGAATGCATGTAACCATTCGAGGTGATCTCGGGATTTGGCCCAAATGAGACGGATGCTGCGACCAATGATTTTTGCAAATATCATATTTTTCAAATGGTTTTGTATGTATGCAACATAGATACATATTTATGTTTTAAAAATATATGTAACCATTCGAGTTGATCTCGAGATTTGGTCCAGATTAGACGGATGCTGCGACCAATGATATTTGCAAATAATTTTTTTTTAAAGGATTTTGGGATTTGATTATGAAATGATGAATGGTATATGTATTTATGCATATGATATGATGCGATTTGTAGATTTTGTTTAGGTGATATTGGAAAGCAATATTGGAATACTATACAGGAAATTATTACTATAGTATTTAATAATCACGATAGTTTGAACCCTAATATAAAATTTTGTAATTGATGCCATGTAATATTATTACATGGCATCAATTACAATATTACTCATAGAATAATAATTTTATTCAGCTTCAGATTATGATTAGGTATTGTATATTTTACTATCGGGAAGTTTACAAAATGGTCGATAACCATCAATAACAAAATTACGAGGCTTCTATTGATATGTTTATTTAAATATCATGTTTAATGAATAAGTATTTAATTGGATGATCAATTCTTACATTTATGTACATTTTATAACCAAATTGTCATATTAAAATAATTTATTACGTTTTTATTATTATTGAATCTATGTTATATACACAGAGAAAAAAAAACCGTTCAATCTATTGAAGCGACTTCAGTAGAATTTACTTAAGTAAAAAATATGCGAGAATAGACTCGTACAGCACAAAATTTCTGAGGCCAAAGCGGTGGGGGAAGCGTGACAGTGGCGGTAGGCGGGGCAGGACCAGTTTGGGCCCTTATGCGCATTCGATAAGCGTCTACCGCGCAGCATTTTCTTTACCTAAAAAGTTAAGTAGATTCTACTGAAGTCTCGAGTAGCCCCAACACTTTTTTTTTCTCCATGTACAAGTATAGCAATAAATCTAATGTTTCAATATATATTTTATTATAACGTCAAAATATATATTACACGATAATCCATAATGTCATATAAAATCCTCCAAACCGTACTACTACGCACAAAATACTAATGTAATTTTCAAAATTATTATATCTTTAGAATATATAGTACATAAAATAGCATATTTTAATTAGTAAAATTCGTTACGAGGATATCTCACATGTTGATCAAATATGTAATACGCGAGCGAAGCGAGCGTTTTTTGCTAGTGTCAGTATTATTTTTCTTTGTATTATTTTTCTCACTATTATTACCATTATTATCATTGCTACCACTATCACCATTATTCTCATTACTATTGTTACCACCGTTGCTATTTTTCTTTTTAGAAAGAGCAGTACCACTACGCCTTGTTATTTCCCTCTTCGTATCGCCGCTCTTGTCTAACTTTTTAGCGCGCCAGTCCTGGCAAGCATATCTGCTGCTCGCTAACAGTACCCATTCATGACAATTATCATGATAGGGCATGTCACAATCTTTGTATCTTCGGATGCTAGCATTCGCGCGGAAGACCTTGTTACACTTTTTGCACGAGGAGCGCGACATTCTTTTATGTAACAGTTACAATAACAACAGCAACAATACACTACCACAGCCTGAATAAATAATAAATAAATAAGTAATAAATAACAGTACAAAATTTAGTCCAAAAAAAATTGTCAAAATTGCCAAAATTGTCAAATTTAATAAATAAATAAAATAAATAAATACTTAGTCAAGCCGAATCAGTGAAGTGAAACAATAACAAATACATTAAAGCGCATATAAATATATATATAGAAGCGCTCTGCGTATGTACAACTTAATACTATTTGCGCTTCCAGAATTTCAAATATGGCGTCAAAGGTTCGAAAACTCCGACTTCAAAATTCAAAATTAGCGCTATGTTATCTGACAAACTCGCTGTACCTTCAGGCCGATGCCGATGGTGGAGCACCCTAATGGCGAAACTTGATATTTCTTTCGCAGCGTCAATTCTAACATTCACGCGTTTTTGAAGTGATACAGAGTTATATATATATATATATATATATATATATATATATATATATATGTATGTATAGTCTGACCTAAAGAATTTATTTATTGCAGAACCTCAATTACATCGATGTGAAATGCTACTTACGGTCCACACACACATTATGCAGAATATTTACTGGTGTACAAAGTCTGAACGAGCATCCGTTTTCAATAAAGAAGTTTTTATCCTAGAATTCACCGAGTAAGTTTTTCCTTCACCGCCATCCGATCCCCAAAGTGGTGACTCTGACGTGATTAACGTGACACAAACTTCTCATCTTTGTGAGTGATCAAGTATAGTGCTACGAGATGCCGCTTACTGAAACCCTTAACCAAACCAGGGACGACACAACAGACGAAGTGCACCGTGTGGCGGTACGTCTGCCGCCGTTCGACCTCAGCGAGCCGGCATTATCGCTCGCGATGGTCGAGCGTAGCTTCGACGCTTCTAATATTACTTTAGAAGCGACGAAATTGAGCTACGTCCTCGGCGTCCTGGTCATGCGTCATGCCCCGAAAGTGAAGGACATGATCATGTCTCCGCCAGCAGACCAGCACTTTACACGGCTCAAGACGGAGCTTATCAATCGCTTGGGAACATCGCAAGAGGCGAACACGCGACAACTACTCAAGAGAGAGGAGATAGGCGACCGCAAGCATCTCAGTTCCTGCGTCGACACCGCGATCTCGCAAACGGCACGGTTAGTGACTCGGTGTTGCATACCTTATGGATCGGCCGCCTGCCGCTCGCCGCGCAAGCGATACTTTCTACGCAGAAGGACCAGGAGCTGAGCAAGGTCGCAGATCTCGCGGATACCGTTATTGAAGCCACACGCCCGGGAATACACGTGAGTGAAGTGCGAAGTGACGCGGCCAACGGAGCAGACAGTTCGTGCAACTCCCGCTGGACCTGCAGGACGAGCTTCGTTCGATCCGGCAGGAAACCAACACGATTTGCAACCGCCAGCAGGATGACAGCCCACACCGAGACCACTCAAGATGTCGCTCCCACGCTCGCACGCGATCTGGACTGCAGCGAGCCACCGGTTAGAGGCTGGTACCATCATATGGCACAGCCGAACTCTGTCTGAACTTCGAACTACGCCGACGCCTTCTCTGGCGATTCATCGTCGCCGACGTCACTCGACCGATCATCAGAGCCGACTTCCTCGTCCACTATGGTCTACTCGTGAACCTGAACAACGGGCAGCTCATTGACAAGGGAACCAAGTGCCCGACATGCGGGCGCGTCTCTACTTGCGACGTGCCAAGCGTAAGGGTTATCAATTTGGGTGACTCAGTTTATCACAAGTTGTTAGCTGAATGCCCGAGATCACTCGACCCGACGGGTGCGCACCGGTGATCAAGCACAGTACGCAGCACCACATCAAGACAACATCCGGACCGCCCGTTTCCTGTAAACCTCGGAGACTCGCGCCTGACCGCTTTGTAGTCGCGCGAAAGCAGTTCGGGATCATGGTGCAGAGCGGCGCGATGCGTCCATCGTCCAGCAGCTGGTCGGCGCCGCTGCATATGGTGCCCAACGATGACGGGGATTAGTGACCGTGCGGAGATTATCGCGGAATCAACGCACGCACTGTACCCGACCGTTTCCCCGTACGACACATCGCCGACTTAACCCAGATGCTCCGCGGCAAAAAAATCTTCTCAAAGGTTGACTTGGTAAAGGAGTTTCACCAGATACCAGTAACTGAGGAAGACATCAAGAAGACGGCCATCACGACACCGTTTGGCCTATTCGAGTCACTGTTTATGGCGTTTGGCCTCAGCAACGCTGCTCAGACGTGCTAACAATGGATCGACGAGGTCACTCGAGGACTCGACTTCTGTCACCCCTACATGGACGACATCCTCATCGCTTCGAGTGACGAGACAGAGCACCCGGCGCATCTACGCGCCCTGTTCCAACGTCTCAACGAATACGGGATCGTCATCAATCCCGCGAAGTGCATCTTCAGCGTTCTAGATGTGCTGTTCCTTGGCCACTGGGTCAGCACCAATAGATTACGTTCACCCTCGGAGAAGGTCGCAGCCGTTAGCAGCTACCCTCGTCCGAACATCACTAAGGGGCTGCGGCAGTTCCTTGGGATGATCAACTTCTACGGAACTGCATGCCGAACTGTGCCAAGACATAGGCGCCGCTCAACGGTCTTCTCGTCGTCAAAACAAAGGACAAAGAGACCGCTTCGCCCAACGCTATCAAGCGGGCTTTAACTAAGATTTCCTTATATGTAGTATTTTATATGTACATACACTTTTTTATCGTGACTTTATCACTGGCAAGGGGTTACTGTAGCGGCCGAGCTACACTCTCTCTCGTCAAATACACATACACATATTTCCATACAACACTGTACACACGAGACACATCTGCTCTTTACACATTTACTACACTCAAACACAAACCCTAGAGCCGGATTTCCCGAAACGTTTTGCCGCCATCTTTCTCTCTCGAAAGAGTCACATCTCGTAAACGCTTGAGTGCCGGGGTTTCCCCAAAACTCTTTACGACCCTCATTCTCTTTCGAAAGCGCGGCCGAGAACGTTGACCTAGGACGATAAAATACTTCTTCTGGGTACTCAACCCAAGCAACTACACGACTACGCTACATCCGCGGAACAAGTTCAATCTGTTGAATAAAGAAGTTATTATCCTAGAATTCACCGAGTAAGTTTTTTCTCGACCTACACCCGATCCCCAAAGGAGAAATAATAGTAACACGACACGGGGACATGTATATGTTCGCAATAATTTTGAAAACACACGTGCATGAAAAACCCTTAAGATCAGATATAACAACTTGTATGAAGACGCTGCAGTTATTGGTTGAAAAATACGAAATAACAATATTCGGATTTATTAGAGATCTAGGCTTAAAAACACTCGGAGATTGGGAACGAGTAATCGAGTAATGCAACAAAATATTCAAAGGAAAAGCACTATCCATTGTGTTATTCAAAAACAATCTACCGGTACCGAAAGTGGAAGATAGATACCGGCTCATCCATGAATATCATGAATCATAAATCGGTGGTCATAAGGGGACAAGTAAGACATATAACAGAGTTGCAGGCGAGTATTACTGCCAAAACATGCGAGCAGACGTGAGGCAGTTTGTTCGATGCTGCGCGGGATGTCAAGAAAAGAAACTAGTTCGCGTAAAAATAAAACTACCAATGTTAATAACAGATACACCATCGTATACATTTGACATAATATCAATCGATTTCTGCAGACCGATGCCTCCAACCGGAAGAGGGAACCGCTACATTTTAACAATACAAGATAATTTTACCAAATATTCCATACTAGTCCCAGTTGAACATGTAAACACAAGAGAAGTAACCTGAGCACTCACTGACAAATTGATCTGCTATTTTGGATCATCGGTAACATTCATCTCTGATCAGGGAGCACATTTTATGAACCGAGTAATGGTAGAGAATTTTCGCGAGTATTCAGAGTCAATAAATATTCAAGAACAGTATATTACCCTCAGTCAAATGGAGTAATAGAGCAAATGCATCACACGCTAAAAGAATATATTAAAATGTACATTGAAGACAACAGTAACTAGGGTTAACTAGCACCGCTAGCGCAGGAAGCATCTAATTCGACGGAGCACGACGGATTGGGATACTTACCGCACGAATAAGTTTTCGGCCGACGCGCGCGAACACCATCAAGCTTCCCGCCACGCGAGCAGCTACAGACATACGACGATTATCTTACCGGCACGACAGAAGCCTACCCGCAATGAATTTAGTACAGTCAAAACATCGATCAAAATATTACTACGATAGAAAACTGAATGTAAAATATTTCAGAGAAAAAGAACCCGAATATAAGAACCCATGCGAAATCTCAGGTATAAATTACGCTAGGGACAATGCGAAAATCCAAAGAGGTATCAAAATAAACTGAAACGGTATATAAAGGGAATAGAACCAGAAAACATAAATAATGATAGCAATGAATAAAAAATTATTAATTAAGTCCAATATAAAAAAAATATATTGATAAAATGAATAATAATTAAACAAAAAATAATAATATTTAAATAATTATGGAAATAATAATAAAATCGGTAGAGGGAATTAAGGCTTACGGGGATATATATATATATATATTGAATACTTGGGAAGTAAAAGCCAGAAGAAGTAATACAAAAAGTATATAAACGAGGAAGTAACATTCGAACACCTAGCAACCCCCGGATGCCGCAAGATCAATAACATATCAAAATAAAATAATCGAAGCAATAAGCACGTTGGAAGTAAACAGGAAAAATACATAAGGGTAACTATTGGGACAGAGCTGGATCAGTAAATAAATAGGCATCGAAGTTCCCAATCAAAAACCATGTATTACCCTGATATCACAAAGATATAGAGCATGCAAGGAGAGCTACAAATAAGTACATACGGCGAGTCATAGGCGACAAAGGCCGCGAAATACGCAGTTATCACTATGGTCGAACCAGTCGTCGGCAGCGAGCACTTCGATCATGATGACGACAGGGAAACCGCACTTGGGATCTGACCCTTAAAAGCAGCAGGTTCCTCCAGGATGGACGTCCAACGCGGCAGATAGGACACCGGTCACATCGAGACCGGCAGCGACGACAGATCGCATGGCCATTATAGCATTTGCGAAACTCCGGATATATGAAGTCGTCGCAAACCGGGCAGGTGAAGAATTCGCGCAGCAGGAGCGCCTCTTCAGAAGGTTGAGCAATCCCAGAACTTGTCTCGGTCCCAATAGAGCGTGCGCCTAGAGATCTCGAAAGCTCCGGTTCGATTCTCGAGCCCGGCGTCTCCTTTTCTATTTTTCCTCCCCTCGAAGACAGTCTCACCCCGTTACATTGCGTCCAACTGAATTACCTACAGGAATGGATAAAGCAGATTCCTCACCTGGTCGCACCTTCCAGAAGAACGTCTACGACGCCGCGCGGTACACGTTAGGAAGTAGGAGAAAAAGAAACCCTCACCGGAGATCCAGAGACTCTCTCTGTGGCTCGCCTTCTGAGTGATGTAATACGCAGATGAGGGATGGAGGGGATCAGCAAAGCGAAGAAGAGTTCCTGCATTACCGGACTTTCAAGGTGTAGAGTCGAAATCGGGACGATAATCCGACTCTAGCGGGGGCTTGTGACGAGTTACAAGTCCTCGTTATACTGGTAATCGGAGCAGGAACGAGAGTCACAATATATATACATGTATACGCTTGTGCCGCCCGAAACATAAATAGACGATACTATAAGTGCGAAGCTTGGTCGACTAGGTGCAGCATATATGCAGTCGTGTATTAGCCCTATCGAGTGACACAAGATATTTGAATTTTCTATTATGCATCATGAGCGATCACTTTGTTAATTACAGTGATATATTTCAAGTAACAAAAAAGAATAAACATTTAAATGAAGAAGAATGCAAAATAGCTGTCAATAAATTTGTTTGTTGTAAGCTTTATTATTTGTCATGAAATTATTCTCGCTTTCATTTTATTTCATATATCCTTCAAATATTATTCGTGAGTTATTTTGTGAGCTATTTGAAAACAGATGATATAATGTCCACGGCTCCCATGCGACGAGAAAAAAAAGAAATAATAGCGAGAATCGAGAAAGTTTTCTGAAGTCAACTTTAAGAGCATGTCTTAAAAATGACAAATTGGTGTATGAGTTAATGACACCGCTAGCGCGGACATCGGAGTACACTCGCGTGAAAAGAATATTTTAATTAAGACTACCTCTACGGAGCGGAGCTGCGCCAAACCAATCAGTGTGTAGCGCTCAGCGGCAGACGACTGGAGGAGAAAAAGCAGTGGCGGCAACAGCATCGGCGCGGACCTGGTCAACTGTATAAAAGGCGGCGCATCTCATGCTTCAGATCACTTATTCTCGCGAGGTCGAACGGTTCGAAGCTTCTTGGACAATTTTTGGACGCGAGTCAAAGCTAGGACAATATGTCCTGTGCTAGTAACTCGCGGGTAAATTAAAATTAAGTTTTACTTCAGGTGTATAAAAAGTAGCGAACAATAAACTATTTAATATCAGATATATATATATATACATATGTATATATATATATATATGGGAAAATCCACAGAAGTTTTAACATTTTGTGTAAGGATTTCTTCCACGTAAGTTATTGCCGTTAGTCGCTTGCCGGGCAAAGCACATAATCTAGACTGATTCAAAAACATTCAATGTAAACTAGAAAATCAACCCTGAAATTGACATAAGTGTGCAAAGCACGGCTTAATGTAAAAATGTATAACAATACCTAAAAAAGTGCTATTTTGAATTGTAAGAAAAAATGGCACTTTTTTTAGATATTCTTATGCATTTTTATATTAAACCGTACTTAGCACATATATGTCAATTTCAGGGTTGATTTTCTAGTTTACATTGAATGTTTTTCAATCAGTCTAGATTATGTGCTTTGCCCGGCAAGCGACTAACGGCAATAACTTACGTGGAAGAAATCCTTACACAAAATGTTAAAACTTCTGTGGATTTTCCCATATATACATATGTATATATATATATATATATATAGATATATATTATTTTTGTTATATTTTCTTTTACAGCCTATCTAGTACGTCTGAAGAGACTTTACAAAAGTTCTCTGAAAGGTAACTACACAACAATTTTTGTTTTATATCAAAATGTCTAAGAGGCAATAAGTTTTCTTAGAAACTTTTGATAAAGAATATTATTTCAAACTTCGTTAAGTTTGTTGGAAAGAAATTTTAATTTAAAAATATGAAAACATAAGTTCTTTTTTAGGTGTATTAGCATTATGGCAATAAATGAAAAAACACATATAATCTTTAACAAACAAAAAATCTTAAAACCTTTAATAGTTTCAGTGCAAATAATTAAAATAGCGAGAGTGTTTTATTGAAAAGTGAATATCTCATTTCTTAAGCATAGTAAATAAAAAATTGTAATGTCAGTAAAATATTAATAAAACACTTACAAGAATTATTTTTTTATGAATTTAAACATTCTGGCCGACCTAAAGTAACATATGACGCTGCTTCTACATTAACTCAAAAAATGCGACAATATTCTTCGAGTTTAGCTATGACCGATGCTGAGTGTTACGAGACAGCAAAAAAAAAGTTTAAAGACAATGGCAATCTTAGTAGGCTGAAGTTCATGGACAAAATCATTGATCCAGATACAGCGTCTAAAATATTAAAAATAACTGATAAATTTGAAAATTCACTCATGTCTCTTAAAGATGATCTGACATTAATTGTTGATGGTAACTTGAGCAAAAAACTACAATATATTGAGATCGGCAAAAAAGTGTGAAATGTCCACAAAATATCTCCAAAATCCGGCTCGAGAGATTAAAATAACATTTCGCGATAAAAATATTCACTCTTTTCACGCTGCTCATACTTCGTTCTCAAATATTATTAATTTAACTTTTTAAAAAAGTGTTTTTTTAGATTTAATTTGTTTATGACAAAATTAGATTATTAATATATTTTGAAAGATCACATTATTACTTAACGATTACCGTAGAATTGAATTGCAGCACAAAAATTGAAAAAAAATTATAATTTTGTAAGAATTTGTTTAAACAAAATAGTTTGAGCAAATTTTACAATTTGGACATTGGATTCATACTCAGCGACCCCAATAACGTAAAGTATCGCATTTTTAGGTTGATTGGTATTTTTCTTAATTGCGCGACTGAAAGGGTTCACAGCAGGGGTAACTTACCCATTACAATGAATTTTTGTCAAAAACCCTGAAACATGTGAACTTTAATTTTTAATATTTCTAATAACAGTACAATAGGTAATTGACTTTAGTTGATTTAATAAGTACTGTAAGAATAAAATGTAAAAAAAAATATATTTACTCTTATAAAAATAGGACATGCAACCCTTTAGTATGTAAATAGGACAGTTACTTACACTTCTTTAAAACAATTTTTTTGACGTTGGTTTCATTCGGATATCTTTATTAGTTTTTGAGATAATAATAAAAATCGATTTTTGGGGGTAAACTTTATTGGTGATTTTCACCCCTTAGAAGTGGTATGCCGCCGATAAAAAAAATACGTATCACTTATTTTTTAATGTACTACTATATACACAGACACCTGAGGATCTTTCATTGTAAGTAAAATGGCTTCCTTTTCCCCTATAAAGCGGGACAAAAGTAAAATTTATCCAGAAAGTTAATTACATTTTTTCATACTTAATTTAACAAAATACAAAATTAAGGTTGTTTGCACTTTTCAGGATCAAAGCATTACCTTTCAGTTGAGAATGGAATAAAATACTATATATTACATGGGAGGAAAGTTGCTTTTCACCTTGATTTATAATGGTCGGAGGTAACGGACTTTTGCACTTTTCAGGATCAAAAGATTACCTTTCAGTTGATAATGGAATAAAATACTATATATGACATAGGAGGAAAGTTGCTTTTCACCTTCATTTATAATGGTCGGAGGTAACGGATTGGAGGGTGTCGGATAAGGTCTCTATGTCGGATCACAATTACATCGTCTTTCGACTTGGAGGTGACAGCACGGTGGACGTCTTTAAAAGGAAACCTAGGAAAACTAACTGGGAAGGTTACAGGGAGGAACTCAAAGCAAGGATCGAGCTCCTTCCGGCCACCCATGGGGCGGCCGAGAATATCGACAATTGCTGCGAGATTCTACAGGATTTGATCATCAGTTCCTTTGAAAGCAATTGCGAGCTGAGGACGAAAAAAGATGTAAAGGGGGCTCCTTGGTGGAACCATTCACTAGAGAAGTAGAGGAGAAAGGTCAGACGGATCAGAAACCGTTTGCGGCACTCGAAGAGAGACCAGGCAGGCGGCTTTTTGATTTGGAGCTAAAACAATACAAAAGGACAATTGAGAAAGTTAAGGTAGAGGGCTGGAGAAGATATTGCAGTTGCCGAAGCAACATATCGAACACGGCTAGGCTGCTCAGTGTTCTCCAGAAACCTAAAAATCTCTTAGCTGACTCGATCAAATCAGAAGCAGGAATCTGGGCAATTGCAGAAGGCATGGAAGAACATGCAATCCCAGAGACCGTCGCCAGGCGGATCAGCAACTTGCTGGACTGCAGGTTGATAGAGGCCAAGTGGGGAGCGTGTTCTATGAGTGGGAAGGTAAATAAGGGATATTCGCAGGGCGGGGTCTTGTCACCAATACTCTGGTGTTTGGTGGTGGATAGCCTGCTTCGTGTCCTCGGCGAGGCGAGCATCAATGCACAGGCATATGTGGACGACATTATCATACTTGTAAAGAGGAGACGATGTCGACGTTATATCGGGCGTAATGTAATATGTACTATGATTGGTTGAAAACTGGTGTAACAAAGTAAAGTTGGGAGTCAACCCCAACAAAGTAAGTGTCATGCTCTTCACGAACAGGTACAAGACCAACCCAGGGACGGGGCTACAGATGCAGGGGATTCGGCTAGGACTGGTTAAAGAAGTACTTGGGAGTTACTCTTGATTCAAAATTAACTGGAGCAGCCATATCAGAAAGAAATGCAGCATGGCAATTAGTACGTTCTGGAAATGTAGGAGAGCTTTTCAAGCCACCTGAGATCTGGAAACTGATTATCAAATCAAGACTTATGCATGGATCCCTGGTATAGGGATACACATGGGAAGTATCACAGGGTCCATGCGGACCACACCCACGGCCGCAATGGAACTACTGTTAGATCTTTCCCCACTACACAGGGTAGTTAGGACGCACGCCTGCAGGACTCGATGCAGAATTGCAGGCAGCTCAGCAGACACGCGGTATGAGGATGAAGGACTATGAGGTAGCATACTACCCCTGATAAAAGACAGGGATTGTGATACAGTAGGAGATACATTAGTCTTTTCTAAACCATATAAGGTCATCCTCCCGGATAGAGAGGCATGGAAGGAGGCGACATCCCTTACTTGAGGGGAGCCTTGTCTGGTTCACGGACGGTTCCAAAGACGAAAATGGGGTTGGAGCCGGGGCATGGGAAAGAGGGAAAACGAGATCAACATACCACGGTTTTCCAAGTGGAGGTAAGGGATATAACGGAAGCAGCAAAGGAGCTGTTAAGCAGAGGAACGAGCTGTCGGGCAGTCACCTTCTGCTCGGATCTCTGAGCCACTCTGTTGGCCATAAAAACTATTAGCATCACATCTAAGGAAGTGCTTAGTTGCCGATACGTACTCACGTCTCTATCGGCGAGAAATGAAGAACAGCTTCTATGGGTACCAGAGCACTCTGGAGTTCGAGGAAATGAGAAAGCTGACAGACTAGCAGGAAGAGGAGCAAACCTGCTTTTGTCAAGACGAGGCACAGGGCATGGGGGATACCCGTGGTCGACAAGGAATTTGTAAGGTCGGCAAGAGTGGCGAACATCTGCAGGATCGCCGATGCCATCAACAAAAGATTGGATTAAAGAAAAGTACTTGAGAAAGGAGGAAACAGATAGGCCAGCAGTAGGACTATTAGCACCTCAGATGGGTTAATATTAATGTAAGGAAGGGGGTTGGAATAATTGGGCGCAAGGCTGAGTGCCTGACCTGCATGTCCCCGAGCAGGGGCCGCAAAGGTCCACCCCCGCTAAACCGAACTAAACTAAACTAGCTGGGGAGGGGGTGGGAGGCAATCAAGATTAACAATCCGATTAATGATAAAAAGAGAGGAAGAACAATAAAAAAAAAAACTGCTGCCAATTCATGTAGCTTTTTTCAACTTAATTCAAAGCTCCAATAGATAAAATACTGTTTTAATAGATAGTAGTATGTTAATATTTTCTTAAAAGTTTTCTTTATGCAAACTTAAAAAAAATTCGTATTCTAATAATTAAATATATGTATCCTTGTTGGCTTCAAGTATTAAAATAAAACACGATATTTGTTAAACGCGTTTGTAACATGTTTTTCATGAAGGGGACGGAGAGTTTTACACAAATATGTTTGTAACATGTTTTTCTTGTGGGACGGAGAGAATTGATTGGAATGCGTCACGGCACTCTGCGCGCGCGTTCTCTCTCTCTCTCTCTCTCTCCCTCTCCCTCCCTCTTCCTCTTTCTCTCCCTCTCTCTCTCCCTCTCCCTCTCCCTCTCCCTCTTTTACACCGCATAGTTTGTTATATGTTGCAATGAAAATAGTGCGATTAAGGGTTCGAGATAGCCTGTCAGTAGCCTTCTAGTTCATTGGAACAAATACTACAAATACAACAAATAGAATCAGAGGATTACATTCACAATTGTATAGAAAGTAATCTTGCATTTCTCAGGTGCATACCAAATTCCGTTTGGTATTGGTCAAACCGAAAAAAAGATCTCTTCGCTATTATTAGACAAAAAGGAAAGCTTACAGCCTCCATGACTCTCAGTGTCAATGAAATCGGATGGATAGATCTGTTAGAATTATTATACAAATTGAAAAATAATGGAATGGAAATTTTAAAAAAAATGCCGCTGATTGGCAATTTATCGAAAAAAAAGCGCTCATCAATGAAGATGCTGTTACTTGCGCAATTTATTTTAACAAATTGGTTAATGTTTTAATGAATATATTGCAATCAAAGAAATTTATTCGTTTTGGAAAATACAGAGTTGCAGATTACTTCAAACGTATAGAATTTCAACATCGTGGGAGCCCACATGTTGACGACGTACTTGGTGACAATTATCATGAAGCCATAGAATTGATTGATTCATTAATTTCTGTTTCAGCATGTAAAGCAGCAGGACATATTAAATTACAAACACATGAACATACTTTTACATGCTACAAAAAAATTTCATCAAAAGCACAACAAAAATGTAGATTTGAAGCAGCATTTATGCCATGCAGGTCAACCATGATTTTAACACCAATGAAAACAACAGTAGACAACATTTCGGATGAAGATTTTAAAAAGTATAAATTGCATTATTCGTTAATTCGAACTAATTTAGAGCAGATTGACTACAGCAGCATTGACGATTACTACGACAAAAATCATATAACTTCTGATGAACATTAATTGAATAAGAAATGGTTTAATGCATTTCATCCCTTTATTCTGTATTTTGGGATCTAATACAGATTTTCAGATGATTACCGAGGAATATTCTTGTGCTGCTTACGTTGTAAAATATGTCAATAATACTAACAGAGGTATTAGTAATCTACAAAGAAAAATTGTTGAAACCATGAATGAACATCCTGAATTCGACATTGTAGAAATCACTCGAAAAATGAGTGTAGATATGTTTAACTTCGTCGAAATTACAAGCCAAGAAGCAGCATGGTATTTACTACGTGAGCCAATGTCAAAAAGTACAATAAAAGTTATATATATACCAACTATTTGGCCAATCGAAAGACAAAGAGTCAAAAAAACTCAACAACAATTAAATGAAATGGATCAAGATTCTACAAACATTTGGAAAGAAAATTGGTTTGACAAATACGAACACAGGCCAGAAGAATTAGAAGATGTTACTTCAGCACAGTTTGTTTCCAAATACTACAAAAATAATCAAGGTATATTTGTACTAAGAAAGGTCCCGCATATAATCAGATATAGAAATTACGATATTGGAAATGATCTTAATGAATATAAACGAGAAATGGTTACGCTACACATGCCTTTTAGAAATGAAGACCATGAAATTTTAGAGGAGATGAAGTTTATACATATTTATGATGAAAACGTTGATTTAATTTTCAAAATATAGATATTGCTAAAACAATACAAATTTGTAAAGAATTGTGTAGAGAAAATAAATTACTCGATGATGAACAAGAAGTGCAGGACATTACTAATAGGTTTCCAGAAGTTAATTCTTTTGAAACACTTTACAATCATCCCAATGCAGAAATCAACATGGATTTACGTTTAGCCACATTGAGTAAGCCGGGCTCGATTGCTAGAAAAAAAGATAACATCATGGACCATGCGCAATTTTGCACATTGATGAGATCCGCTAATGAAAAGCAAAAAAGTCTACTTCAACACATAATAACACACTTACTATCAGATAATTCATCTCCATTACAAATTTTTTTTACTGGACCAGCTGGATGTGCAAAAACATTTGTAATTAAATTAATTACGGAAATCTATAACAGATACACAAATACTGATGGATATTGCAATGTGTATATAGCTTGTGCATCCACTGGAAAAGCTACTGTAGCTATTGAATTATTAATACAAATTGATTCAAGATTAAAACAAATAACTGGAAAATTTCAAACAAATTTTGGAGGATTAGATATTATTTTAATAGGAGATTTACGACAATGTACTAGGAACGCCGATTTATAAGCAACAAAGGCAAAGAATGGTTGGACCTATACTGTGGCGAGGGTTACAATTTTACTAATTAACGCAATTTCAAAGCAATGAAATGTTTTCTACGGTGCTAACAAAAATTGGAAACGGACAAGTATTAAATGATAATGAATTAGCCCTTATACAATCAAGATTTTTTACTAAAGAACAAGCTGATCAATTATGTCCTCATGGAATTAGATTATTCTATTCCAATAAATCAGTCAGCGATTACAACCATTTGGTACTACAGCAAGCAGATGATAAAATAATTTCAATTACGACAGACGTTATTATTGGATGTGCTAATAAAGAACAAGAGGCGTTTGTAAAGCAAAAATTATACAAGATGTCTCTCATCGATACAGATGGTTTGCCATATGAAACAGTATTTGTATTAAATACATTTTATATAATAACAACGAATATCGACGTTGTTGAGGGGCTTGCGAACGGTGCAGTAGGAAAATTAGTTTACCTTGAACGAAATGATCAAGATGATATTACACGAGTTTGGTTAAACATTGAAGATTCACCAAAAACAGGACAATATAAGACTAAAAGCTGCAGCTCATATCACTAAGTATAACATTCATCCTCAAGCTGTGCCTATAAATCGAAGGACTGTGACGATTTATTTAAACAATAACAAAACGATTGTTGCGAAAAGAAATCATTTTCCGTTAGTATTAGGTTTCGTGCTCTCATTGCTGGTTCCTTGCACAATCTATTGTAAGTTTAATGGCCAAAATTTACACAAAGGCCCTTGGGCAGGGGTACTCCGGGGTCTTAAGCAAGCACCAAGCTCTCTAAATTCTTAGCAGTAATAGATGTCCACAACCCCCTGGGCCAAGAGACCTTCACATCGAATGGCGTCGGGACTGGTTGGCCAATAGAGACGGGTTAATTCGAAAGCGCAATAAGGGTACCATGGGTGTGCTTATTCGTTCCTAACGGACCGTCAGGCGTTTGAGTCTGCGAACACATAGCAGCTATCACAGCCAAGGCCAAACTCGCACCCAAACTTGCAAACGGCGATCACCGAACCGATCAGGAGTACGACGGTCTCAACACTGGGACACAGGGCCGGGAAGCCAGGCCTCACAGTGCGAAAATCGAACGCCCCATTTCGTACTGGTTCCCCGGATAAGGGTTGGACTCTGTGTGGCAGTGGTAACATACTTTACAGTGGAATGGTGTAAACCGGGAACACTAGAAACATACATTGACATAACTACATAACTAGAAACATACATTGTATGTATGTTTCTAGTTACACTATTAGACATTACATATAATTTCTTGAGATGAAAATAGTGATATATTACGCATTCATATGCAAAAATTTGTCTCCCATTTAAAGGATTATTTCCATCAAAATTTTTCTTCTTTACAAGCTTTAATATATTTTTCTATACCCTTTGTAATAGCTCGAGCTTATTTTTATAAACACCTCCCCATGCTATGTTAACATAGCTTATGATGATATGGAAGAATGCATAATATATCAACTTGAGTGTGTCGCTTTATATATATATTTCGACATTTATACATATACATATTATATATTTAGTTTTCTTTATTAGATACTGAATGTGTATATTTATACGATTCCACCCAGCTTAATCTATTACCCTGCATATAAATGTCCAGATCAACTGATACACTATCTCTATAATTACCAAATGTTATATATACAGTTTTTGTTACATTCAAGTATAATTTATTAAGTTCTGAGCAAGTGGTTGTATCATCTAAGTACTTATTCATTTTTCTTTCAACCTTATCCCAAGTGTCTTCCGTTGTAATAATAGCTGTATGATCAGCATATGATATAGTACCTTCCGATCAATTAATAAATCATTGACATAAATTATGAATAGGAGTGATCCCAGAATATTACCTTGAAGTACACCCGTAGTTATAGTTTTATAGCAAGTTTTAGATGTTCCAATCCTTACTTTTTGCCTGCTGTTGTTTAGGTAACTTCATATAAGTTTATAGGCTTTCCCTTGAACTCCATAATTATATAATTTATATAAAAGAATTGAGTGATTAACATAAATACCGTTGCCAGATCGATGAAAGTAGTGGCTATTGGTTTACTTTTATCTAATTTGCTGTGAATAGATTCGTTATATAGCTAAGCGCATCTTTGTTTCTTTTATTTTTTATGAAACCAAATTGATTCTGTGCTAATAGTTTATATTTATCAAAGTGTGAATAAAGTCTAGCATAGATAATTTTCTCAAAAATTTTTGCTAGACTAGATATTAAACTATATCGGTCTATAGTTTGAAATTTCAGTTCTAGCGCCAGATTTATAAATTGAAACAGCTTCTGCTGATTTTAGGGCTATTGGCCATACCAATTTTTCAAAGCGTAAGTTAAAAATATGAGACAATGGATTAACAAAAATATATGATATATTGTTCAGTGATTTAGTTGTGATATGGTCATTCTCCCCCCCCCATTTTTTAATTTCATATTTTCAATTATGTATCTCTAAATTATTGGTGAATTCCATAAATATAGAGTGTATGTTAATATATGGCAATTTGAACTGGGTTATCTATTGTATTATTATTTTTAATTTTATTTTATTTATAGCATTATCAGTTTGCGAATTATTATCTATTTTATTTTTTATGTATTTCCAAAGTTCTTTTGCATTGTTCATATCCTTTTTAACTATTTTTCTTTCGTAATTCATTTTTGCCTCATTAATTACTTTATCAAGACACTTTAGATAATTTTTATATTGTATTTTTCTTATATCATTATTTGGTTCCTTTTTAAAGCGGTAGTGTAATGTAATCACCGATTCCATTACGCATCCAAAACCCTACCATTACTATACATATCATATCTACACACACACACACACACACACTTACTTACTAGTACGTCATCGCAGCACTCAAGAAGTGGATGTGCAAAAAAACCAGGAGAGAGAAAAATCTACTCATACGTACAAGCGGCACCTAAGAAGAAAAGAATGAGAAAGAGAAAGAGACTCACTTGTAAGAGCAAGCGGTACATAAGAAGTGGATGTGCAAAATCTACTCATACGTACAAGCGGCACCTAAGAAGAAAAGAACGAGAAAGAGAAAGAGATTCACTTATAAGAGCAAGCGGCACATAAGAAGTGGATGTGCAAAATCTACTCATACGTACAAGCGGCACCTAAGAAGACAAGAACGAGAAAGAGAGAGAGATTCACTTATAAGAGCAAGCGGCACATAAGAAGTGGATGTGCAAAAACCAGGAGAGAGAAAAATCTACTCATACGTACGAGCGGCACCTTCACAAAAATAGGCTATATTCCAACGAACCAAGCAATAAATTCGAAGGGGTCAAAAGAACGCTAGGAGATATTTTAGAATTCAATGAGAGCTTCATAAGAACCGCGTATTCGTATTTTTAAACACGAGAACAACGTGGCCGTTTCCACGTAATGCGACGACAAACCACCGCGGGAAGATAAGCATAACTATGAGAAAAAAACTAGCGAGGAGAGAAACCGAAGCGCAATATTCGACGATCTGGAAATCCATTGGAAACACGTGTACGATCTCCAGTAGGGAAAAAGAGACCGCGGGAGAGTTCTAAAAGAGACAAATTCTCAAGTGGTAGTCATAAACTATGATGTTTATGACTTGACCTGCCACGATCCCCTTCATGTTGAGAGAGGAAAATAGCAAGGTGACCCAATATGGAAATCCCTAGCCCGAGAAAAACAAGGGGATATGCGAGTATATAAAGCCCGGGAGCAAAGGGTAATCGTCGTCAGATCAGTCAGTAATCTCTCGCAGAACGTTACTCTGCTCGTCGCCAGACCACTCATATAAAAATTAGCATCCATCGGCATCTTTTCCGAAGACCACCCCCTGCTGAAAAGAAGAAGCAACAGAGGCAGTTGACTCCCTACGATCTACACTACGCACATCAAAAGGACGAGCCGTCACCTCTAGTGCATCTAGCCACCGCTGTAACCTGAACCACCGAGCCTAGGCTGGAAGGCGCCAAGGATTGACAGCTGCAGACACTCAAGAATCTCTTCACACATATATACAAACAGCCACGCACACTCACACATTAAGGTACTTTTCTCTTTTCATAGAAATAAACGTGTGTCGATTTTAAAAGAAATAATGTATAGTTTAAGTGACTTCGTATCCGGCTCCCTTCCCCGGTAGGCAGTGACCGCGTCCGCGGTAGCCAAAAGGGATTTCCTATCATTCATTCATTTAATCATTTAAATTATTATAACTTTCACGTATCGTGAAGTTCGACTATTAATTCAGGTAGGAATTCATGTAAATGTATTAATGTGTTAGATTTTGGTAATCTAAATTTATAATCTGGACGTAACAGTAGCTCTGGTACGTTAACGTTAACATGACTTCAGCAGTCATCTTTACGTCAAAAGTTAAGGTAATAACAAGATACAAGATAAGACACTAGATAACCATAAGATAATAAGTTTCTTACACTTATCTTATCTATTGTCGAATCTTTTATCTAATTATCGAGTCATTATTTTCTTTTAATTCAGTATAACAGAGCTGATGGAAGTCAGTTTATCTATTACGATAATATCAGGACAAAGAAGTAGCTCTAGTACGCCAACTTTAACATTACTAACTTCAACTGTGCGTGTGTGTATGTGTGTGCTTTAAGACAGTTGTGAGGACCAATTTCGTCAGTGCTCTGCTTTCTGTCGGTGCGTGAACACTGTGTGCGCTAGCATGTACACGTGTGAGTTTCTACTCATCTCAAAATTAGATATACGTTAGTGTGTCTATGTGTAGTACAAAGGAGATCGACCGATATTACTAATCGATCGTTCCCAAAATTCGTGTTTTTAACTCGTATTACGTGTGATGCGTCACAAGGTCTTTAGCATCGCTAGTTAGAGTGCAGTCGAGTATGAGTCGCCAAATACTCGCTCAGCAACAGCGCAGACTCACCCTGAAGCTCCATTCTTCCGAATTAGCGCAACACCCCTTCCACTATTCCGGTCGTGTACCAGCCCCTCGACCCACCACTTATTGACCACCGAATTCACGATCCAGCACGAGACAAGTAGTTTAGTCTCGCAGATGACATAGCTTAGGATCACGTAGCTCAAAACGTGATTACTCCCAGTCTACTTAAACACGCGTTTCGCTCTTTCATGAGTTTTTCATTTATTGTCAACTACGAGTAATAAACCAAGCATTCACCGATAATCTATTGCCTTTATTCTTCGCCCCGATGTTTTTGCAATAATCGTGAGCTTAATATCTCACGTAGAACAAAACTATTACCCCTACACGCAACAATATAACCAATTGAACGAAGATCAAAAATATATATAAACAATTTCTGGTGCTAGGTGTGTGATGTTGTTCGCAAAGTATACGGGTGCATTTCTAATAGCGCGATAGAAGTACATTATTCGGGCGTTATTATTTAAATCTATAAGACAAGAAGGTAGGATTAAATTGTCAACTACCCTCATAAATATACCCTGGGATTAAATTAGTGAGAACTTTTTCGGTTAGGATCACTAACTAACTATCTCAATGTTGTCTCGAAAATTAAATTCCGCGGTCTTAACTACGATATCAAATTACGAAAAATGTAATGTGTAATACCAACGATCACACTACCTTAGATTCATCGCACCCGCCTTTGAACGAAATCGACAACGTAACGATGCAAAGGCGGTTGCAAGAGTTTGAAATATCGGAAGACCCGGCGCTAATTTTACACACTCATATTACGGTAGGACTGCCACTCGCTCAATTAGCTCTATCCCTAAGATGGTCCCTCACAGCGAGCGTGCCATATTCGATATAGAAAATAAAATAACAAATCACGGAACTGAACAAGTCACGGAGGAGAGATTAAACTTCCCGAATGGGGTACTAAAGGTTTTCTGATTCCACAGCACCGACATAATCAACTACCCACGTGACAACAAACCAATCTTACTACTAACAAATGATACTAAGTTTAACCTAAACGATAAAATATATGATATTGACGACGCGCTTAATTCACCGCGTCATAGTACCTTCCTTTCCAGCTGGGGTTGATCAAAGGCGATTAAGCTTAATATGAAAAATTATAATTAAAATCGATAGACCATGATCTTCTTGAAATTTTATTAATTTCAACTGTAATTTTTCATATTAAGTTTAATCGAATTATATCGATTCACTATTCAAGTTAATAAGTGATCTAATCGACTTTGATCAACCGTTTCCAATAGGGTTATTGAATATCCAAACACAAACATATTCGCGGAACCGACGATTTTAGATGATTAGATGAAGAACTAAATGTGAACATAAACCCAAATCCGATAATTAGACGCATACACAACGAGCGAATCACATAGAGACCGATCGAGAGTTAGGGGCTGGAAGTTTTCGCTACATTAAGCACTAAATACGATATTAGTTAACATTATATAGAAATAATTGACATTAATATATTGAAGTTATTAAACACATAAAATTAAACAATAACCGAAATCTCGATAGATCGAAAGTATCGAAATAAGTTTATAGCTTCCTTAAAAATATATTTTAACACGAAAAGAAATATTAAAAACCATCTAATTATTGGTGATTTTAACATCAACATTATGAAAGAAAATATTGCTAGTTAAGAATTATTAAACAATATGCTTGGAGGAGGCTTCTTCCCTGACTTTCTATATACAACTACACCAAATGATTCTGGTGAAAATGGAACATGCATCGACAATATTTATATAAAATCTCAGTCCATGAGTACAAACACATATAAAATAACCTCCTTTTACAGATCATTATTCACTATTTTTGAAAATGGAAAAACCACGAAATATAAAAAATAAGACTGTACGGTATCAATATGATTATGCTAACCAATTGTACAATTGATCATTTTCATAGGATATAATTATTGCCTTGAAAATCCAATCGTTTCTTGAATGTCTTTCATTGTTCTTTGTTTTTATTCCTTTTTTGATTTAAGTAGACAATTTTGAATTTCGTTTCAAAGTTGGAAGCTTCATCAGGATAATTGTATTGACTATATTATATTCCAGTCTTTGTTGGTTGCTATTTTATAAAATTTAGTATAATCATATTGATACCGTACAGTCTAATTTTTCATATTAAGCTTAATCGACTTTGATCAACCCCAGCTGGAAAGGAAGGTACTATGACGCGGTGAATTAAGCGCTTCGTCAATATCATATATTTTATCGTTTAGGTTAAACTTATTGTCATTTGTTAGTAGTAAGATTAGTTTGTTGTCACGTGGGTAGTTGATTATGTCGGTGCTGTGGAATCAGAAAACCTTTAATACCCCATTCGGGAAGTTTAATCTCCCCTCCGTGACTTGTTCAGTTCCGTGATTTGTTATTTTACTTTTTACATCGAATATGGCACGCTCGATAGAGCTAATTGAGCGAGTGGCAGTCCTACCGTAATATGAGTGTGTAAAATTAGCGCCGGGTCTTCCGATATTTCAAACTCTTGCAACCGCCTTTGCATCGTTACGTTGTCGATTTTGTTCAAAGGCGGGTGCGATGAATCTAAGGTAGTGTGATCGTTGGTATTACACATAACATTTTTCGTAATTTGATATCGTAGTTAAGACCGCGGAATTTAATTTTCGAGACAACATTGAGATAGTTAGTTAGTGATCCTAACCGAAAAAGTTCTCACTAATGTTAATCCCAGGGTATATTTATGGCGGTAGTTGACAATTTAATCCTACCTTCTTGTCTTATAGATTTAAATAATAACGCCCGAATAATGTACTTCTATCGCGCTATTAGAAATGCACCCGTATACTTTGCGAACAACATCACACACCTAGCACCAGAAATTGTTTATATATATTTTTGATCTTCGTTCAATTGGTTATATTGTTGCGTGTAGGGGCAATAGTTTTGTTCTACGTGAGATATTAAGCTCACGATTATTGCAAAAACATCGGGGCGAAGAATAAAGGCAATAGATTATCGGTGAATGCTTGGTTTATTACGCGTAGTTGACAATAAATGAATAACTCATGAAAGAGCGAAACGCGTGTTTAAGTAGACTGGGAGTAATTACGTTTTGAGCTACGCGATCCTAAGCTATGTCATCTCCGAGACTAAACTACTTGTCTCGTGCTGGATCGTGAATTCGGTGGTCAATAAGTGGCGGGTCGAAGGGCTGGTACGCGACCGGAATAGTGGAAGGGGTGTTGCGCTAATTTGGAAGAATGGGGCTTCAGGGTGAGTCTGCGTTGTTGCTGAGCGAGTATTTGGCGACTCATACTCGACTGCGCTCTAACTAGCGATGCTAAAGACCTTGTGACGCATCACACGTAATACGAGTTAAAAACACGAATTTTGGGAACGATCGATTAGTAATATCGGTTGATCTCCTATGTACTACACATAGACACACTAACGTATATCTAATTTTGAGATGAGTAGAAACTCACACGTGTACATGCTAGCGCACACAGTGCTCACGCACCGACAGAAAGCAGAGCACTGACGAAATTGGTCCTCACAACTTTCTTAAAGCACACACATACACACACGCACAGTTGAAGTTAGTAATGTTAAAGTTGGCGTACTAGAGCTACTTCTTTGTCCTGATATTATCGTAATAGATAAACTGACTTCCATCAGCTCTGTTATACTGAATTAAAAGAAAATAATGACTCGATAATTAGATAAAAGATTCGACAATAGATAAGATAAGTGTAAGAAACTTATTATCTTATGGTTATCTAGTGTCTTATCTTGTATCTTGTTATTACCTTAACTTTTGACGTAAAGATTACTGCTGAAGTCATGTTAACGTTAACGTACCAGAGCTACCGCCTTGATTTCCTGCTATCCTAAAACAACTAAATAGTTTTTCTAATCAATCAACGGTTCATATCTCCGAAAATATTGGTTGGATATTTTTGCAAGACAGCAACTATTTTATGTACACCCTAAAAGCTATTCTTCCAGACTGTTGCACGTCAATACAACAATTTTGTCAATCGATTATTATAAGTTGTGTGTTATTTTAACGCACAAATAGACATGCACACACTACTTACATAAGTATAAGCCGGAATAGACTTCAAATTTGAGGTATGACCTTACCGCACCAATCCTCGAAGGTAAGCTAACGATCAACACATAGTTGTTGAAGATATTAAAAAATTAGATACGATCAATAATGAAGAAACTACTTTGACAGTATGGTTTAGATGAAATAATAAGGACGATTTTGCTAGAAATATTAAATATGTTAATATTCCTAATTATTGCGTACTTTCTAAAAGTAGTACAGTAATATTGGAAGATTAAATATTGTTTCTCTAAAGATTAAGAAAGATTTTTTAAAACTAATAATTAATCATATAAAAGGCCCTTGATCGTTCACAGATTTACGAACACACGAAAATATAACACAAAATTTACAAAGAAATATTTATAGACATCGTTTTAATAGTAGATGATTCTTATCTTTATAATATTTTTGAAAAAGCTACAACATCTTGCTACCAATCAATCACCAACATTTTTTAGATACTTTATTTAGACAAAATTTAAAACATACGTTACGCAAGATTTATCTAGAAAAAATAAAATATTGCAATATTTTTCATTCAATCAATTTTGGAAATTAGATAACAATCATATAAAAATTTTTACCAGAATAAACAGGTATTTCTTTGTAATAGGGCGTTTTTGAAGGAAATCCTCCCGCTGAGTTCGCTGGGGCGGAGAAACTCCTTGACACCGCGGCGGAACCACGTTGAACAACACAAAGTCTATGTACTTCGCTTGTGCGAGTTTGCTGGCTCGCGTGTGTGACTCTCGCTTACAAAGCTTTCTAATGCCACTATCACGGGTTTCCAACTGTTACTCGATCCGTTCAAGTCGAAGGCCGGAAGCAATCTCTCATAGATCCAAAATCTGTCTCGCGCGAATCTCTTCGACCGTTTGGCTATGCATAACCAAATATTCATGCGCCTGCTGTAGAACTTGTGTGAGTCATGTGACATCTCACCTTTCACGAGCTACAATTCTCGCACTTAGATTGCAGAAGACATGATATTGTTTTCGTATATTTTCAGATTCTACAGACTCAGCGCAACACCCCTTCCATGATTTCAAACGTGAGTATAAAAGGGGATGCTAGCTGGAACTCGGTAGCTTACTCGCGGTCCGACGCGCCGCTTATTGACCACTGAATTCACGATCCAGCATGAGGCAGGTGGTTTAGACTTGAAGTCGACATATCTTAGTCGTATAGCTAGAAAGGTAAAACTCTTAGTCTACTTAAACATGCGTTTCTCTCTTTCGTAAGTTATGCATTTATTGTCAACTACGAGCAATAAACCAAGTAATCACATATTATCTATTGTTCTCATTCTTAGCCCCGATATTTTCTTAGCAGCCATGAGCTTAAGGGGACAAAACAGTCCTACGGCCTGAAAAATAAAAAAAAGTAAAATTAATATATAAATCAAATTTTATGCAGAGATGTTTTCTGTAATAATAGTAGGTCAAATTACCTACAATTTGAGCCCTCGTAGGCTTCACATTCACCTACTTGATAGTGATGAATGTACGTATACCCATCAAAGTATTTTGGCACTGTCCTTAAGATTCTAAATGAACCAATGGATGAAATGGACTCAAATTTTTTTTTACAAGTTTTATACACCTGTTATTCTCATATGAATGATGTAATTTTGATTTATATAATACTATATTTTTTATTATTTGTCGACAAATTTTACTACTAATTATTTTATGAAACAACTTCTACACATTCAAATTAAAATCACAACATTCATATAAAAATGACAGGTGTATAGAACTTGTAAAAAAAATTTCAGCTCATTTAATCCATTTGTTCTCCTGGAATTCTACGAACAGTGAGCTGAAATCAAGATAAATCAATATTAGTAAAAATCAACATTAAAGTTTGGAGTCACTATTATAATTATAACTTTACTTATCAGACAGTCAATTAAGTGGGCCAAATTATATCTTCTTCCAGTTGTCGAGACCGTATCTTATGTAAAATTGTATGCCACTCATGTGTGTATGCGTATACGTAAACTCACCTGTCAGATAACCAAAAGTACGTATTGCAATCACTAATCTGTTGTTAGTCATATACTTCTGTAGTTATCGTATACTTCTGCAGTTGTCTTATACTTCTGTTATGGTCATAGACTTCTGTTGTTGTCGTACAATTCACCACACTTATTGCACATCGCATGAATTGTGAAATAGATTTTTTTCAGATCTACTTTCTTCAAGAGTTGGAAACGAATGATTTTTGCTGATCCTCGATGAAACTTCCTAAACATCTTTTTGGTTGTTTCCTTGTCTTGCCAAAGAAGTACGTAGCATCCGGATGAGTAGATTCAAATCTTGCCTTTGCATCCTTATCGAAGCCATTGCTTATCTGTAATTACATATTAAACTCACATTAATACTTTACACTGTTTCTTTATTTTATAAATTCACACAAAAAATTTTCACTGCTCTGCTTTTTTTACTATTATTACACTTCTTTCGCTACACTTTCTTTACTGCACTTTTTTCATTACACTTTTTCACTACTATTTAATTTATAAATAAATAAAACACACCAAAATCAATGCGGCAAATAATCACAAGTATATTTCATATTCATTTAAAAATACCTGTAGAAATAGCACCTGTACAGTATAGGTTAGGTTCAACGCGCAGAAACAAAGTGAGTCGCCAACAACACTGTCGCGCGTGCGCTATAACCTTTATCAAAAGAAGGTACGCAGCGCGCGGCTATTTCAAATTTCAATTTAACTTGTTAGATGTGTCTTGTGTAGATTTTTCAAGATTTTAATATACGCTTAAATTAATTTATTTAAACGTATAGACGTGTAAGTTTATTAAAATATACGTAAATATATATATATATATATATATATATATATATATATATATATATATATATATATATATATATATATTATAATTTTTAAAAGTGATATTGCAAGTCACAATTTTTATTTATTTATTTATTCTTTAATTAAAAAAAATTAAAAATACGTGATTTTTCGAAAAAACGTTAAAAAGATTGGTTCAGTATTGAGCTTATAACTTTGTAATAAAATTTTTTTTATAAAGCGGGTTGCGATAGCTTATTTTACGTATATTTTGCTATCAAAATATCAACAACAAAAAATTGAATTTTTCATGAAATAGGATTGTTTTATCTCCTTAAGACCTCTCGGAGAAAGAAACTATCGACCTCCACATGTAACATTTTCCGGGTAGTATACGGGTGCATTTCTAACAGAGCGATAGAAGTAGATTATTCGGGCGTTATTATTTAAATCCATAAGACAGGAAGGAAGGAATAACTACGTCCACATCCTTATCATCGCAGCCACCTTAAGGTAATTCAATTAAATTATCAACTACCCTTATAAATATACCCTGGGACTAACATCAGTGAGAACTTTTTCGGTTCGGATCACTAACTATCTTGTGAAATACTTAATTTTTCGCATTTCTATTTTCAATAAGAATAATTATAGATACTAAAAGAATATTATATGCAAGCATTAGAATGGCGATCCCACTGAGTATAGCGGGAGAGAGAGAGCATCGACGACATTGAGTGAAAGTAAACACTGAATAGCTCCGAGCCGAGAAGGTCTCGAGAATACAAGCCAACTCAGGAAAGCACATTATACATTCTAAATATTCTAAAAGATAGGAAGCGGGAAACGATAGGAACAGGGGAGACAAAATGATCGTATGCGGAATTAATATTATTAAAATAAAATGTGATATAACAAATATCCAAAACGTAAAGATACAGCAAGTGGAAAAGAATATATAAACATCACGAGGAAAATCAAGAACAATTTATGAGATAAAGACGCTAGAAACGCAATGCTCCACCTATTACCGACGGACCGTCCTACCTACCATCGCGGGGCCCAAACCAACGACGGCCCCTCTTTCGATGCCTATTACAAGAGAAGCTGCCTTACCCACAAACAGTGAGAGTTCATATTCACGGCAAAGTAGATTACTACTTGAATGACTACAAGAAGCCCGGAGAAGCCATACGACGCAAAGAAGCTCGACCACCTGTACAAACATAGAGCCAAGTAGAACGGAACTATATCCGGGGGAGGGGATGTATGATAAGCTACAAGAAAAAGCCGAAGACGAAAAATAGTAAGAAGAGGAGTAGGGAGCGATCATAGATATCTCCATATATGGAAAAGCTAACCCCTTCTATTGGGGATTTTCGTTGAGCATATTCTAGAACATTCGCGAGCCCGGACTATATAAGGGTCCAGACAAACGGCACGGCCCCTCTCATTCGGACTTAAACTCTCAGTCAGGGTTAATCTCTTTCACTTGCACTTAGAATCTTGAACGGGACCGGACTCCTGCACTATCACGATCTCAAAAGTTCAATCGGGACATAGTCGCCGCCGGACAAAATTTAGTCGAATCGGAACTCGTTTCGGGACTTAGCATCGATGCACATAAAATTATTCGTTTCGAGACTTAACTTCAGTGCGCGCAAAAATCTTTCGGCCCGGGATTCAAGTTCGACAAGATTTATTATTGAAAGAAATTACAGCTTCGCGTCAAATTAACTTAAACACTAATAATTTTCATATAGTATAAATTTGGACCGAAACCAGGAAATTGAGCCGCAAGATAAAGTCGTTACCGCATAGCAACGGGCAAAGAAAAGAAAAACGACATCACAAAAGCTTTTCAAACGCGCTTCGGAGTTAAATAAAGTAAAGCCATCTGAGAATCAATCAGAATCAAGTGCATTTTAAATTATTCGTTTTGGGTACTAGTAACCCTTTCAGTAAAAAGGTATACAATCATTACGTCTCGCACCGTCTCTCAGAGTAAATCGTCTCACCTACAGTTTGTGAGCTTAGGGCTATTACATCGACTTAGTACATTACATTAACGCGATAGTCACACTGAGCATCAACAAAGTTCGGGTAATTGTTATTTCAAGCAAATAAAAAAAAAGGGCTTTATTACTATTAAATCATGACTTTTTAATCGAAATCCAAATTCCGAGTCCTTACATATTATCATCACCTAATTAAATAATTTATAACCCGCATCGACCACCAAACCAGTGACTCCGATCACCCGCCGAGAGGACGAACAGGTAGCAGATCAACAAAGCAGCCGACTCAACAAAAGGTAAGTGTCAATTCAATAGCGCTACTAGCCCGCTAGAAGCTTCTCTTTCTCTCTCTCTTACACACACTCTCTTTCTCAAAAGAAAAGCTATCGAACTAACGCGTAGCATAGATTATGAGGAGTTTTTCAAGTCGAACCATATTTTGAAGGCGCGAAATAAAGTTCTTTTTCACTAATAAAAGGTTTCCTGTTCAGGCATTTTGCGCTGTTCTTCAGGATCACGGGAATGCCTAAACACCGAAAGTGCTAGGATTTTCTCATAAAAATTCTCGTCGTTCTCCGTGTTTCCCATAATAAACTAACCAATATAATTGTTGCAACCGACGACAGCATCATAGCCGAGGACGTAACAATCTCAAAAATCTCTCGAAAATTAAATTCCGCGGCCTTAACTACGGTATTTATTACAAATTACAAATTACGAAAAATGACATCAGGAAGAAAGGTCGATTTTAATCTACCATCTTCAAATACCAACGACCACACTACCTTAGATTAACCGTACGCGCCTTTCATCGAAATCGACAATGTAACGATTCAAAGGCGGTTTCAAGAGTTTGAAATATCGGAAGACCCGGCGCTAATTTTACACACTCATATTACGGTAGGATTGCCACTCGCTCAATTAGCGCCATCTGGCCTCACGGTAGTGACAATAGACACAACGTTAAAACAACTTCGCTTAATACTACGACAAGAAAATTTAGTCCCTGAGGAAAAGAAACGGATATTGAAAGTGGCGTTCGAACATTTATTAGCACTCAAAACTCAAGCAATACGGTTTGAAACAGATAGCAAGACAAATCTACAAATCGATCAACTCAATACACGGAATACCGGCATTATCTTTAAGATAGTAAAACCCCACAGCGAGCGCGCCGTATTCAATATACAAAGAGAAAGAATGTTGAGTGACGTTTTGTCACCTACATAAAAATAATTCTGTGAGTTCATATACACGCTCACAGCTATGCAGCTATGGGTGAGATTAGACTCTGCTTTCTCTCATTCTCTCTATCACACTCTCACATAAAAGATAAAAATTCATTTTACCTTGTCGTAGGTGGTAAATACAAAAGGGTGATTTATCTTCTTCTTTTTGGAACTCCTTTTCTCGCCCTCTTATTAAAATGCCCTTTAAGACACGGCTTGGATTTTTGGAAATTGATGTTTTGACCAATTTAAAATAACACTTAAATATTTTGGCTTAAGGACTTTATTTAAAAATTATTCAAGTACAAACAATAAACTAAATTAAACTTTATAATTGGTATCCAACCAAACAAAATAAAATTAAGAAAATTGAACTTAGAAAAATGGTCGACCGAACTGGAGCTCGGCTCGAGTTGGAGTGCCGTGAGGTAGCGTGGCTTGGAGACGCTCGGAAGTATTTCCTGACCTCCCACGCGCCTCCAAACTCTACTTCCCCACGCTGCCGTCACTGCGTCGACACTTGTCGCACTCATTAGGCCTTACGGGACCTGGCAACGGTGCAAGTGTTTAAACTGCAGCGTGGCTTTGCACGTGCGGTCTTGCGCAGCGGAGGGGAAATTGTTTAGGTCAGCGAGATTATTGGCTACCTGATACTTTTGTGGCCTTGAGTCTCGCTGTACCTTTTATGTGTAGAACCTTCCCGATTTTATATTCGAAGTAATTCGTCGAATATAATTACAGGAAAGTTGTCACATAACACCCCCCCCCCCTCCACTTGAAAACGTTTGTCTCGGTATGGTCCAGTTGGTGGTCCATGACGAGTAAAATTCAATGATGTGAATATATCACTTAATGAAAAGAAAATTTAAAGCCTCAAATCAAGAGCAAGGGCGAGCACGTTAAAGGGATGGTTTGTTATAGTGCATTTTAGTTTTGTGAGTATGGAGCGAGTTTATTTTTATGACACGTAAGCGTGATGGTTCAACTAATCGTTTGTTTAGTTTGCGGGATGTGCCGGCATACTCTACACAAGATCTATATATTTATCTTGGTGGTTTATGCATTTCCCCCTTTTTTATGTTTATACATGTGCTCTACGTTCATTTGTCCCTCGCTCGAGTTGGCACGGTCTGTCCCGCACATAATCTATGTGATGTTTATCATGTGGGCGGCATGTGTCTTTTCAAATGAATTTCATTCTCTTGTTTGCACGATGGGATGGATTTATTGGGTGGGTCGTCTCTTTCATGTCTTTGATTTGAGCTGTTTTTTAGTATTAAATAAAAAGAAAATAAAGAAAACTCATTGAAACCGATTCTGGCAATCGCCACTTACTTGTTGTTGAATTATTTGGTCCGTGGTCCAGGGACCTTTGCAATCTATCTTAGTTCCTATCTTGTTATTATCGTTAGTTTTCTTTACTTAATGTATTACTTGTTTTGTTTTTTGTAAATTGCATCTTCTAGATTATATTAAAATTTTTAAATCACGGAAATTAGTTGTCTGTAAAAATCCCTTTATTGTGTGAAAAAACTATGTAAAAATTAAATTTTTTACGATAATTATGATCACTGTATGTCAGTGTCAATTTATTTTAATTGAGTTTTTAAAAATGTTGGAATTGTACGTACGCACGTACGTACGAACACCTGTATATAGAAATATATGTTTTTTGTAAAATCCCTTCGATAAATTTTTTTTTTTTTTGGAAATTGGTATCAATAACTTTTATGCATAAAAAACATATATCAGATTCATCTCATGTGGTCCTGAAGTGATGCTGGAGATGATTGATGTCAATTTTAAGAATTTTTAGACGTATGAGAATTAGACATTATTTTGAATCATTTTAACATATGTATGAATGTTTTAGAAATACATATGATCATTCGAGGTGATCTTGAGATTTGGTCCAGATGAGAAGGATGCGACCAGTGCTTTTTGCAAATATCATATTTTTTCGAATGATTTTGTATGTATGCAGCATAGATACATATGTATGTTTTAGAAATCCATGTAACCATTGGAGGTGACCTCGGGATTTGGTCCAGATAAGAAGAATGCGACCAATGATTTTTGCAAATAATTTTTTGTTAAAGGATTTTGGGATTTGATTATGAAATGATGAATGGTATATGTATTTATGCGTATGATATGATGCGATTTGTAGATTTTGTTTAGGTGATATTGGAAAGCAATATTGGAATACTATACAGGAAATTATTACTATAGTATTTAATAATTACGATAGTTTGAACCCTAATATTAAATTTTGTAATTGATGCCATGTAATATTATTACATGGCATCAATTACAATATTAGTCATAGAATAATAATTTTATTCAGCTTCAGATTATGATTAGGTATTGTATATTTTACTATCGGGAAGTTATAGTTTATATATATATAAATATATAGCTTAATAATATATGGCATATATAAATCTGCAAACCGTGCTACCACGCACCCCAAGCTAATGTAATTCCCAAAAAATGTTATATCTAGCATACATATTCATTATCATCATTACTATGCCTGTTTGTAATTTATCAAAAATTATAAAATAAATTTAATTTACATTGTGATAATAATGTAATGGTGTAAAGAGCATATTTTAATTAGTAAAATTCGTTACGAGGATATCTCACATGTTGATCAAATATGTAATACGCGAGCGTTTCTTGCTAGTTTTCATTGAAATTTTTAAGTATTTTCATTTGTTAGTACTTATTTCTAGGAATGTCATATCTTAGCCTATAATTTGAGAATATTTTTCTTGATTATGATTGTGATGTAGTTGGTGGGGTTCTGAATTAGATGGTGCGGGTATGTTAAGAAAATATAAAGTATAATTTATTATACATTAATAATAAAAAAAAAGTTACATATTGAATACAATGTTATTGGTCCATTGCTTGGTTGACTGTAGATAATTGTGGTCCCCCCATTTCTTTTTTATTTTTTTGTTGGAATCAAGATTGATGGTCCACGTTTCTCCTCTGTTATGCTTTGATCAAGCAGGGTTTTCATTGGTTCCTCTTCTGTGGTTAATTCTCCTAACTCTATTAGGAGTTGGCCCAACGGGTCAATGGACATCAGGTCCGGCTGGTCTTCCCGATCGTCTGTTGATGATGATATTGCTGGACCCCAAGCTTCGGCAGCTTTGAATTCTAGCATATGTTTGGTCCAATCCTTGTATGGTATTTCTATCTCACATGCTGAATTTGGTTTCTTATGTCTACCATTTGTCTGCAGATTTTTTTTTCGGTAATCGTGCATACCTTTGGGGAAGTGTCTCCTACTCGCCCACCTAGGCTTGTAGGCCTGGTTACATTGGCCCATTGCTCTTATTGTGTCTTTGTGCTTGAAGAACTGGGCGAAGCCCATCTTCCTTTGATGCCAGGATTATTGTCTTGGTCTTTCATGATTACTTCATACATGTGGTCAATTGAACCAAATTTTGCGAATTCTCGCAAGAATTCCTCAGTCGAGTACCCTAACCGGATTAGTACGCAGAACCTGAGACCTTGAGTATCGTCCAGCTCCCCGGTAATCATTGTCGGCTCCCTTATGGGTCTTTGGCTGGGCGTAGGACTCAAATCTCGCTTCTCTTCTTGCGGGTCATCCCTTTTTTTCTATTGCATCCTGCGCACTTCTGGGTTTTTCTTCTTCGCTGAACATAAGTGCAACGGCTACTGCATCCTCCTCTTCGTTATAGCGTACCTTATTGTGTGTGTGTATTTGACGATGTATGTGACCTGAGATCAGTTAAACATGGTCCGAAGAATTTTAACAGCGCTACTGCCTTATTCAGACCCCCTGTGAACTCCAGTAGGACCTGCGTTGGTCCACACCTTTCAACCTTGAGGATCCTCAGTTGCTTCATCAGCTCCGTTGGTTGCATCTCCATGTCTGAAAAATAAGAAATGGAAAAGATTCTTTATTATATGGGTCCGGGTACGGATACTTATGATAGTCCTTATTTCATATCATGCTTGGTCATGTAACATATATTGGGTCCATAGTACATGCAATTTGGGTTGCTTTTTAATGGGATGTGAGATTGGCAACTTTCCCCTCTTTTTCATTATCTTTGTTATATTGTGATTGTGTAACTGTGTTATGTGCGTTGCTGGGAATGAGGTTACAAATTTTGTTTTATATGATGGGTGTGTGTTTTGATTTGGAAGGGAGTAAGGCTATTGGAGATAAGGTAGGGTGTATTTTGATTGTGCTTTATTCCAGGATTCAGGTTTTCATTCGTCTACATTCATCTGTTCACATACACTCTCAGCATTGTTTTCGCTCTTTTTCTCAATTGTTGGTACGGATAGGATTTGGGGCTCCACTGGACAGTTAACCTTTCTTTCTTCTAGGCTTTCTAAGTATGCCAGCGTGTTCTTTAGTTCGTCCAGAGTTGGTGTTCGATTGCTTTGTGGTGACTGTTTTGGATCTCAGAAAGTTTTTTAATTTTTTACAAATTACTTCATGCAAATTATAGAGATTTAGATCTATCTCCTTTTTGCAAAATGGATGGAATTGGGTCTTCATCTCGGCTTTGCTTCGTATTTGCTTTCTTGGTTCAGCAAAGGTTGCTTTGTAGATAGGGTTGCTTTTTTTTCTTGCTTCTTCAGCGTTTCGGTCCTTGAACTATTGCACATATCCGTAGGAAGACGTCCTTTCTTATCTTGTACAGTTTCGTAGTACATTGGCCCAAATTGAGCAAAGTCTATGAAGAATGCTTCGTCCTTTTCTTTATCTTTGCCTTCCCAGGGTAGTAAACAGAACAGTCTGTCTTTGCTGAGTTCATTATTGTGCTACGTGTTGGTTACGACATGCACTTCTGACTTCACGATGGGTGCTCTTTTCTTTGAAGCTGGCATTTTCTCTTGATGGTCCGGCCATTAAGTTTGTGCGTCGTCTGAGTTTGTTTTGCTTCATTAATGTTACCTTTAGTTCGTTAGCTTTTGTTGCCTGTTTTTCAGTACCGAAGTATAGTGTGACTCTTGCTTTTTAGGTCCGTCCGATGGTCTTCTACATATACGGCATATGGTGTGACTATCTATTCAAATTCTTTAACTATGGTCCATAAAGGTATATTGATGTCACAGAACATTGACGTGTTGGTTCGAGTGTTCATACTGTCCTGGTCTGTAAATAAACGTTATTTTTATAGGATGCTAAGCTAAAGATTCTATTACGTATAAGGGTTTGCGTGTCTGTGCGGTATTTTGCTCAATGGTCGCCTTCTGCGCGGTTTTAAAAATTGTTTCGGGGTATTTTCGGTGTCGAGGGTTTAGGATTGTCTATGAGAATTGTTTCTGCTTCCGCGTTTGTTGGGATTTTATTGCTATTCCCAGCTGTTTGCTCTACCAGATAAATGTTGCTTTTTGACTTTGGTATCATTATTCCACGTTTCATCCCTATTATTACTATTATTATTATTATTATGACTACTAGTTGGAAAGTCACGCTACCTTACAACAAATTATTTGTATGATAATCCCGTCTTTTGTAATGTTTGATCTCGTTTAATTCACTGATCATTTGTCCAAAAGGTTTTGCTTGGTTAAACCCTGCCTTGGGTCCGAGTATTTCCATGGTTGGTGGTAGATCATGCTGAAGGTCTGAGTTTTCAGGGTTTAGGGATGGGTACATATTTTGTATTTTTAGGGCAATCTCGGGCTTGTAGAGATATGTCACTTGACTCGATTTAGTTTCTTGGCCGATTATCACGGTATCCGCCGTTCTGCCTACACGCGCTGGTAAGATACGTATGCTGCCGGTTCCTTTTAAGGTTATCTTCACATCTTCTTGATTTGGACATGAGAGTCGCAACTGATCAGGATCTGTTGTGGAGAATAACCACGATTGGTCATTCTCTAGATATTTGCGTTGCTTATTGGTACCCGTCTTGTATTTTAAGTCACAGTTTCTTAATACTTGAGTATTAGGGTTTAACAGCATGATTGCTTTGCAGTCCTGTGCGTTTAGAGTGCTCTGTAAAGGTCCTACTACTGGGCAAATTGATGCATAGTGGGTCCTAATGCACTTGGTTGCAAGTTTATTATCAAATTTTATATATTTTTCTTCATTTGAACTTATCGCAATATACTTGTGTGAGGGCTCTATGAAGGGTAGTCCGGTAGTTCCGTTGGTTTTGTGTTGGGGTACTATTACAGCATGCAATTTGTATGTTTGGTAGGGGTCTCTCTCAACCAATGGGATGTGTATTACAGCTATGGTTCTACCATTTTTGTGAATGGCATCGATTTCTGATACTTTTGTGATTTCTTCTATGCTTAGATGTTCCGTTGGTAATGCGAAATCTAAACTACCGCTTGTCCTTTTCACGTCCGTCTTTATTTGGTGTACCATGTTTGTTGTCAAAAGTTCAGGATATATTTTTCCTTCCTTTAAGCATCTCAGTAGCTTTAGAATTTTTTCATTACTCCTTACTGAGTGTTCACCATCTTCTAGACGTCTCACGTATACTGTCATTTCTACTAGATGTTTCAGCTCCTCTTCTTGTTTGACCACATTGTTTACTGTTTTGGTCAGGACTGTTTCAAAGTTATGCAGTAATTTCTGATGGTTTTGGGTAATGTTGTGCAATTCTTCAAATTGTGCTGACATTATATGCGCATTCTTATCTATAATCTGTACCATTTTAGTTTGATCTTGAAGTCATCCACGTCATCTGTTGTGACTAAACCAAATAAGCTTTTGCTTAGAGTGCCTACTATGCCTAGCGGTGCTAACCTCTTGGTGCGAATACTTCTGGGGTTTCTCGTGATTGGATGATTGTAGTGTCGCATGGTTTTGATTGTTTCGTTTATTTATTTTTGTATGTCGCGTAAGGTTTGCTGTCTGAGCTCTATGAGGTCCAATCCTAGAGCATGTTTACATTTGTTTTCTGCTATTTTTGTTGTGCAGTTATTGTAAACGGCTTGATAGGAGTCCAATCGTTTGTGTATCTGCATGAAATCGTCGACATTGATGTAGATTTGGATTTCCCAGTTAGCTTTCTTAATTTTTATGGGGTCCATTTTCTCGAAATATATGCCAGAGTTCGAGTTGAGAGGGTCCAATTGGTACTGGGGTACTTCTTGGGTCATCATATTTATGCTTAAAATTATTAGAATGTTTATGTTCGGGTATCTGTAAAAATATAGTGATTAGTTTACATGCATAAATGATGTAGTACAGTTGATTATTTTCTTCATCCATGTGATTCAATCAGAATTCGGGTCAGAATCCACCTCGACATCCTTTAATTTGTCAACGTGTTTTCTGACTCTCTTTCCGTTGAGATATTCTAGAATCACATTTTTTCGACCTACGAATTCTATGATTTTTAATGGTTTATTCCTATATAAGTCGAATTTGTGTCAAAGTATATTCGGATGAACTGTATGAGTGAAGCATGACTTCTTTCCGATGACCCATTTGAGGTCTATAGCCTGAGGTTGCCAAATGGTTTATCTTGAATAGTTTCAATAGTGATTCAACTATGCTTGACAAGAAACTGGTCCCTCGGTCTGAGAGTATGGCTCTCGGGGCTCCAAATTGGCAGATGAGGTACTTTGCCAGTGCATCAGCTATCGTCGTTGCATTGAGGTTTTTAGTGGATATTGCTATTAGATATTTGGTTATGTTACACTGCATTGTTAAGAGATGGCAGCTTCCTCTTGGTGTCATCCTGAATTTTCCTACTGTGTCAATTGACACTTTATCAAAAGCTTCTATCGGTGTATCTGTGATCATCATTGGTTCTCTCGTTTTGAACCGTTCTATTTTCTGTTTTTGTCAGTTTGCACATCGTCTGACGTAGTTTTGAACGTCGTTTCTCATTCCTGGCCAGTAGTATCGTTCCCTTAGTTTCTGATACGTCTGTTTGATTCCTTTACGTCCTCCTATCAGGCTGTCATGAAGGTGTCCAATTATTTCCTTTCTGTGTTTTTCAGTGTGTACTTCTGCTTTTCCGTAACACATCGTTATTCTTATTTCACTTTTGTGAAACTGTTCATAAAGTATTGCTATGATGGTTGGTGGGCCCATATGATCCAGAATGTCTCCTTTTCGTGCTACTCTGAAACTCTTAATATTTCTGTTAAATAATATTTCTTTTAGGTTCTTGAGTCCTTTGTATACGTACTCCATTTTGATTGTATTGAAGTACTTATCTTTCACTATTACAGTGAATATTTGGTGCTTCTTGAAAGGAGTGACTAAAACTTGTCCTGGATTTGACTTTTTGTTCTTTATCTTCATTAAATCAATAGCTCCTATTTCTTCTAGTAGTCTTGTAACGGACCATGTGTTGTTACAATTCGCTGATAAGAAGTGTACAATGTTGTCCCGCTTCTGTATGAGGTATTCCCTCACGGTAAAAAGCTTGTGGGGAATTGGCATGGTTTCTGAAGTGGTACGAGTCAAATCGCTTTCAGATTTTTGTTCGTCTCGTTGTATGACATGACCTTTATTTAGTGGTTCTAAACCTGGTGGTGTGGGTAGGAGAAAAGGCATTGTGGGTTCTGATGGTTTTGAAAATCTTATATCTATGATGGATCCTAGTTCGGCTTCTATGTCACTCAATATTCCTAATTTATTGTGGTTCTTCAACTTGTTTTTCAACTCGGCGTACTGTTAGCCTGTTACTGGTGGCAATATGATGTCAGTTACACTTTCGACGTCTGACTCATTTCCTGTGTCCTGTTGGCCAGATGCTTCTTGTAGCATCTGTCGTGCTATTTTATCTGAGTCTGAACACTTTTCCTCCAAACTTTGTCTACGTCAGTTTCTTTCTCACACCGTGGATCCGATGTGTAGATTGCTTCACGCACATAGTCGGGTACGTTGTCATCGTCAGAGAAGTCTGAGGGTAAATCTAGTTGTGTAGCTACTTCAGTTGTTGACTCATTGGTATCAGCTTGTTTGTCCATTTCATATTTTCTCATACTTTTCTCAAATTTCCTGCTAGCTTCTTTTACTTCTTGTTTTGTTAGGGTGGTTCTGACTGATAAATTTTCTATTGATTCTTCATCCGCATTTTCTTCATTTTGGGAGTCTTCTACTGCGCTCATGTCTATTGCGATTTTGCTTATGGTTATGTTCTGACTGTCTTCTGAAGAAGATGTTTCGTCTTCTGGTACTTCTTGGGCTTCATCTTCTGTGATTTCTGAGTCTGGTTGACGCAATCCGCTGTATCTAGGATCTTGTAATGGTGGTTTATCTAAGTCGCTGTCCTCGTTAGCCGTTGACGACAGCCATGATCTTCTGGATGGATTGACTGTCATTGAAATCTTGCTCTTGTTCTCTGCGCTACCACGCTATGTTACAGTTTGGGTGACTCTTTGTTTGTTTTCGCTCTCATAGGTCTACCTCTGCCCCTGGGTACTGTGGTTTTCTCCGATACTGAGTGTGCTCTGTTGCGAAAACTAGTCTACTGCGATGGTGCTTTAATTTTGGCCTTTTCTTCTTCTTATTTTACCTTTTCTTTAATTATCATCACTTTGATCCTTGGTAAGTTTCTATTTATCTCCTCTTCGGTTGATTTAGGAGGGTTTGTTGAAAGAGCATCAGCGTTTTTGTTCAGCTTCCCTGGTTTGTATTTGAAGGTATATTCGTAGCCTCTGAATCTAAACATCCATCTCATTAATCATTGTCCAGGATACTTTCTCCTATACAACCAATTTAATGGTTCATGGTCGGATACTAACGTGAACTTGCGGCACAGTAAATATGGTCTAAACTGATGGAGAGCATATAGTACAGCCAAACACTCTTTTTCAGTGGTGGAGTAATTCCATTCAGCTTTATTTAACGCTCTAGACAAGTATTAGACTGGATGATCAAATCCATTCTTCTCTTGACTCAGAACTGCTCCAATTGCATAGTCTGATGCATCTGTGGTTAAAGTGAATTTCTCATCAAAGTTCGGGAATTGTAAGATGGGTTCTTCCAGTAGGCATTGCTTGAGTTTTTGAAAACTTTCGTCACATGGAGGAGTCCATTCGAACTTCACGTTTTTCTTTAGTAGCTCATTCAATGGTTTCGCTATTTTAGCAAAGTTTTTGATATACTTTCGATAGTACACGAACATTCCTAGTACTTCTCTTATGTATTCGGCACTCTTGAATGTGGTTAGTTTGGCTATTGCTGAAACTTTCTCTGGGTTAGGTTCGACTCCTTATGCGCTAATTGTGTCCTAGGAATCCGACTTTTTTCTAAAGAATTCAATCTTATCGGGTTGCAAGACTAACTTTGTTTCTCTCAACCTCTCCATAAGGGTTCGGATTCTTCTTTCATGGTCCTTTAAGTCTTTACTGTAAACTATGATATCGTCCAGGTATACTACCATTTCAATATTTTGGAGTCCTCTGAGGACTTTTTCCATGAGGCGCTGGAAAGTCACTGTAGCATTCTTTAATCCTTCAGGCATTCTTGTGTACTCACAGTGTCCATTTATTGTTGTGAATGCTGTCTTATAAAAATATCGAAAAGTAGGTTGCTCCTCCCAACTGATTATTATATCCACATTATTATATCCACAATGTTTGGTAACGGATATGCATCTCTGATGGTTTTATAATGTAATTCTCTGAAATCGATCACCATGCGCCATCTTGGATTGTCATGGCTATCTGGTTTCTTGGGTACTATCTAGATGGGTGAATTACAGGGAGAATTGGATACTCTTATGATTTTGTCTTTGAGCTTTTTGACTACGCTTTCTCTTACAACTTGTTTGTGTTGAGGAAGATGTCTGTATTGCTTAGTGTTTATAGGTACATCATTTTCCAAATGTATATGATGTTCGATCATGTCGGTGCACGGGAGCCTGTCTCCTGGCAATAAGTATCTATCCAAAAAGTCTTCAATTATGTGGTCCACTATTTCTAATTCTTCTCTATTTAATTTCTTCTAATTTGATGCCTTTACTCGTTCTAATCTTTTGATTTGATCAACAATTGCATCACCATCAAAATCACTGTCCGTTTCTTGCAGAAAGTTTGGTCCGGTGTCGAAAGGTATTAATTCTTTTGGATATACTTCTATCGTTACATCTTGTTCGCTTGTATTTATGGCCATCATTTTACAGGTATTATTTACATTGTTGACCACCCCTTCACCTAAAAATAAGCGGCCATTTCCCACATGTATTCTGAAAATGTAGCCTTTCTTCAAGTTACTTTTGATTAAGTTGAATGAACTACTTGTCTAGTTCTAGCTTTTATCACGTATCTTACTATGTCCGGTGTAGCATATTCGTATTTTGTTCCGTTGACTTTATTTCGTCGTCATTCTTTGCTTCTACTTTTAGCACTTTATTTGTTTGTTTACATTTATATCCCTTCTTTAGCTTTCTAGGATTATGCTCTTCTTCATGTCCTATGAATGGTATGGGGTGCATGACATCACCACTCACCATTAGAGCATTCTTATGATAAGAGATTACAGCTTCTTCCTTTTATAGGTAATTCCTTCCCAGTATGTCATCTTGCTTTATGAGAAAATCGTCTTGTATTATCTGAAATTTTACGGCGGTTCCTCTTATGTCCAGGTACACTGATCCTGCCGTCCACACGGTTTGATCCGTGATGCCTCCTCATTCTCTGGCATCTTCAATGCTTATTGGTAGGTCATCGTGCAAAGCTCCGATTTTTATCAGATTCACGGTAGCACCATTATCTATCATGAAATCTAAGTACAGTCGTTGTGTCCCTTCGGGTATCCTTATCCTTACAGCCGTTGCCTCTCCATCTTTTCAATTATAGTTTTCAAGTCCCTTACAGTTCGTGGAGCGCATCCCTGCGATTTCTCGGCCCCTGTTAGTATCGCCGTCACTGGGGCTTTTGCTTGATTTTCGCACACTGGTTGAATTCCTGCATTTGTTTTTGATAGCTTGTTTGTTCCATGTTCCTTGGTGTCTCCTGGTCTCCTGGTCGCTTTGTCTCGGATAATTCTGGTTTTGGCTCGTCATTTGGGTTCGTGACGAGCCTGTTGGTAGTTTAAATTATCCCTATTATTCTGATTATCGTATCTGGGATCTTCATTACACCAGCTACTGTTGTTCCGTCTGTCGGGTCGATTCTGTATATTTTTATACCTTCCGGTCTGAGAATTGAATATTCTTTGATTCCCTCTGTAGGCATGATTGTTTCTCTCACGCCAACTGTTACCTTCTTGTCGGTTGTCATTGTAGTTTTGATTTTGGCGAAATCCATTTCATAATTTGTCTTATTGTAACGATTTGCATAGTTTGTATCTCTGTAATTGTTTTCTTGGTAATGGTTTTGTTGGTAACCATTTGTTTGGCGACGGTTGCCAGAATATCCATCGCGAGGTCCATTTTGGGATCGATCTTACACGTAAGCTATGTATTCAGGTTCCTCATATTCATAACGTTTCTCCATATAACCTGAGGTTCTCTATGTTGACCATTTCTATATTGATTCGTCATCATATCTCCTATTATTTCTATAACTCATTCCAGTTCGTGGTTCACTATATATTCTTGAATTATTGTATCCATGATTTCTGCCACGATATGGTCTGGAGTCTGGAATTATTTTAGCTTCCATTCTCGTTTTCAAACGTACAGCTTCTTCATAGGCTTCACGCAGTGTTACCAGTTTGCTGTAGTCTACTCTTTCCGATAAATTGGCAGGTAGACCTTTTATGAATATGTCTAGTGCGAGCGACTTCAATGGGTCCATCATCTCATTCTTGTAACTGTTTCTCTTTTCTTCTTGGAGTGTTGTCTTTGCACTGCCAAGGAAGACGTTGGTTTCATCATAGAAATCACCTACGGTATCATGTTCTCTCATTTGAACATTTTGAATTTTATTGTACAAATAGCTTCATCCACTGTTGTAATTTATTTGTTAATTAAGCTTCTCCTCGCTGGACCGGTGATCTTGTGTAAGGCATTTTGTAAAAATTGTGGTTGTATATCTTTACTCACTAAAGACGCTGGGTTTCTTAAATCTTGTATATATTCTCGAAGGTTCCTCATGCCATCAAAAATGAGAATACTGCTTATGCAGTTCATGAGCGCGAAAGTATTTGCCATGCTATTCATTAGCAAGAAATTGGAATCGGATGAGGTTGCATTCGTTGCCCTGGCACCTCTGGGATTTGTTTCATTGCCAAGATTCATTTTGAATGCTCTTCTTGTATCTTTATATAAAAATTTTAAATGGGCAAATCTGTTCTCCTTCACCCTTTTCTTCTTTTAAAAGGAAATAATTTATAAGGAATCTAAATGTTGGGGTTGTTCATTCAGTTGGTTTATAAGTCGCTAAAGCGTGGGGCGCAAGGTTATCAGAAAATACTTTAAACTGGTTCGAGGATGAATAATTGTGGTTTTTGTGTCAAAAAAAAAATTAATCTGCCTTCCGTTTATTCGTTTCCCTTAAAGCAAACTCCAAAAGTTCATTAAATCTTTTGCTTGCTTCAGATGGAAAATTTGAATTATTTTCAGAATCTTTACTCTTATTCGCGTTTATACTATTGGCCTCCCGATAATAATTGCACAATTGATCATTTATTTCCTTGAGTCTTTCTTCTAAAGCTTTCTTTTCGAATAATAATTTCTGCAAGAAATACTTCTTTCCCGATGTCTTTTTCTTAAACAGTTTTTCTCGGCCTGAGTAATTTTCTTCCTTCATGGGTTGTGGCTGTATTGGATGCAATTACCGCTGTTGAGCTGGTCCGAGGAGAGCCGCTGCTCAGCTGACTCAGGGTACACAAGAGTGGTCGCTATTAAGTAGACCAAAGGATCAGGTTGCTATTGAGCAAACCTTAGGATATAGAATGACCACTGTTAAGCAGATCCAGGGAAAGCCGCTGATAAGCAGACTTATGAGGTTTATGATGAATAGTCGCTTTTGTAAGAAAACTAAAGGAAAAGGTAGACAATTCTTCAGCCAGTGAAAAATTTCTGAAAAATAAAATGCAGTGTTTGAGTTTAAGATTACTTTGATAAATGCTCAAAAAATTTCAATGAAAATCACTGTTACACTCTTGTTTTGAAATAAACAAAACTTTGCACCTTCAAATTGAAATAAAAAAAATTGTTTATTTGTCTAAATTGGCACTCTGATAATTCATTTATAATAATTAGTTGATTTTTATTGTCAAACATTATCTACATGTCGACTTTGCATGAATTGAAATTTGAATTTCGCGCGCGCTCTATGTTCTTCAAAAATGGCCGCTGTAGAGGTGCCAAGTAACTAGGCCTACGCTACTATAGTGTCCCTAGAGTCGCGTCTAGTTCCACACGCCTGCGCTGGTGTTTGCTCTGAATAAACAAGAAGCGTCGGCTGCTAAATGCTGTATGTCGCGTGTTTAACCTCTTCGCGCGTCGCGTATTTTCTATTAAAGTGTTTTGTCTAAAACGCGTTATTTGTTGACGAAACCCATAATCTGCAGATTCGCGAGTGTCTTCTCTATCCGTGTGTGTGTGTGTTTTTTTTTTTTTTTTTTTTAATTGGAGAAAGAGGTTGGAGGGAAAAATCTTAATAGACCATGACATAGCCTGAGCCACCGTGTGTTGGATTCTCACCAACTAAAACCCTTCGTTTTGCGACCGAATATAGAATCCAATTGCAACCCGAATCCTCTTCGCTCTCCTTACCGATTTGTCGGTGAGGAGGGCCAAGCTCCGTCTTCAGTGCCTTTTTTCCCCCGCGGTACCACGGTCAAGTATTACTTCGCGGGGGGGCATAGGGACATTGCCCTTGTCTCCTTTATGTGATTGTCATTCCTTATGACCTTCATTATAGGCTGCCGTCTACTTCTTACCGCATCGTAAGGTCGTCAGCTTCTTGCAGCATCTCTCGTCTTCTTCTCTCTTCGTCACCCCTCACTTTCTTGAGGATGACCGCGGCGTAGTTACTGACCGCGTGCCAGCCCTCAGCGGTGGCGAACATAGCTACCATAATAGACTCAGGAGTTTCTCTGGTCTGGAGATAGCGTTCAAACTCTTCACGCTCCTGCTGGTAACGCGGGCAGTAGCAAAAAACGTGCTCAGCGTCCTCGCACATGTCCAGACATGCTGGGCAGTCTGGACAGTCTTCTAAATTAAATCTACACAGGTATGCTCGATAGCATCCATGTCCCGTCAAAAATTGCGTGAGGTAGTAGTTTACTTCCCCGTGTCTTCTTTTGATCCAGTCTTCAATCTTTGGTATAAGTCGGTGCGTCCAGCGCCCTTTCAGGCTACTGTCCCATCTTCTCTGCCACTCAGCTACTGTTTGTTCTCTGGCAGCGTTCCAGATTTCTGCCTTCGTTCTATCGCTGTTCTCCTGTTTTGCCATGTATATGGCCTTCCTCTCTAGTGCTAAGAGGTCGATGGGTGGCATGCTTGCCACGACGCTTATTGCATCGTCCGATACCGTGCGGTAAGCAGACGCTACTCTTAGCGCACTCCGTCTATACACGGATGACAGGTTTCGCGCATAGGCTTTTATTGCCATTGCATCTGCCCAAATTGGTGCCCCGTACAGCATAATCGATGTACTGACACTTGCTAGCAGCTTCTTTTTCTTCTCAGTAGCTCCACCGACATTCGGCATGAGCCTAGAAAGAGCAGCAGTCGTTCTTGACGCTTTTTTACCTGCTAAATCAAGGTGCTGTTTAAACGTTAACTTTTCGTCTATAGTAACGCCCAAATACTTGATAGTCGATTTAGAGGTTATCTCATGGCCGTCTATCATTAGGGCGATTGTCTCCATTTTCTTCCTGCTAGATATCAGGATCGCCTTGGTCTTGTGTCCAGCGAGTTCAAGTCCCGTTTCTCTCAGCCACCTCTGGATGGTGGTGATCGCTTCATTGGTGATTTCAGCGACGTCTTCTTTTTCCTTCCCTACTACTACAAGAGCTATGTCGTCTGCGAATCCTACTACCATAGCCTCCCGCGGGAGTTGTAGTCTCAGCACTCCGTCATACATAATGTTCCACAATGGCGGGCCCAGTACTGATCCCTGTGGAACACCTGCCGTGACCTTGTAGGTTTCAATGCCGCAATCCGTTTCGTACAGTAAAGTTCTGTCCTTCAGATAGTCGGCCATCATCCTCCTGATGTAGGTGGGCACCTCAAGCTTTTCAAGCGCTTCATGTATCTTCGTCCAATTTGCAGAGTTGAATGCGTTTTTGACATCCAAAGCAATAACTGCACAGTACTTCTTTGTTCCGCCCTTCCACCGTTTTCCACTGATGGCTGCTCGGGCTAAGTGTGTGTGTGTGTGTGTGTGTGTGTGTGTGTGATTCAGATTGTTTAATTAACTAAGACCGATGTTGTTAATGAAAATGTTTAAGGATCCAAGCCAATGTATTGTAAGCAGTGCAACCTGTTGCTGCTTATCAGATAAATATTCCATTCATAATATTCTAATTGAAATTTCATTAATGTTGCACAAGAGCAAGTTGCTTTGTGTAAATTGTATTTCTTTGTTACAGGTGCTAGTAATTTTTATACGTCAGGCGAGTGTACCCGGGGACTTTCTTTTGTTAGCGAACACCACATTATTGGTATGTAAACCAATAATTATTTGTCCTAGTATGGGTGTAAGGCAACGATTGTGAATGGCCTTACCTTTTTGTTGTCGGCCATTCAATAAAATTGTATCATGTATTTTTGAAAATGCTTATTGGTATATTTATTTATAGGCGCAGAGGGTCAAGTACGCTCTCCGGTGTCTATCACCTCTATTGAGCACTTGCGTCAGCTACGCCCTGGTTCGACTGAGGCAGAAAAGTGCCAACACAGCTTACGTCTGCTCGTCGACCAGATTTTGGTGAATTCTTTTGAGTACGTATAAATTTTAATGTTCACACCTCGCATATGTGAGAAATATTGGATATGCTTATTCTAAATGGGCCCTTCCCTTTTAATTTAATTTCACAATTATTCACAGTTTCTTTCAAAACTTTTAGAACAGGGTGAATACTACTTATATTATGATTGTTGAACGCATATAAAAATGTTACAGGGATAACTTTTGCAAAATTTATTGTTCGACTTGTGTAATGGAATCACCGATCCAAAACACTACGATTGCTATACATATCACATCTACACATACACACACACACACACACACACACGCACACACTTACTCACTATATACCCCCACCAAAGTGCCCAGAGGTACTAAAGAGGGTAGTGACAACACTTTTTCCAAGTCAGCCGGACGCACCATATGCTATAGCAGAGGAAGTGCGGGAAGAAAATATACCTCCAATTACAGTTGAGGAGCTACTTGTAGCAAGCAAGAGGGTAGGAAACAATAAGGCTCCCGGTCCTGACGGCATACCAAATGTAGCGCTGAAGCATGCCATCGAGGCTAAACCTGAAGAATTTGTTGGCCTCTACAATGCATGCCTGGCAGAAGGGAGATTTTCGACGAACTGGAAAAAGCAGCGACTTGTGTTGTTACCTAAGGGTAACAAAGCGCCCGGAGGGGAGACATCGTACAGACCATTATGTATGATGGACACTCAAGGAAAAATACTGGAGCGCATTATCAGCAACAGGATGGAGTGCATAATCGAAGAGACCCAGGGGCTTGCCGAGCACAAATATGGCTTTCGGAAGTGCAGATATACTTTGGAAGCGATAGGCATAGTGGTAAACACAGCCCGAGCAGCCATCAGTGGAAAACGGTGGAAGGGCGGAACAAAGAAGTACTGTGCAGTTATTACTTTGGATGTCAAAAACGCATTCAACTCTGCAAATTGGACGAAGATACATGAAGCGCTTGAAAAGCATGAGGTGCCCACATACATCAGGAGGATGATGGCCGACTATCTGAAGGACAGAACTTTACTGTACGAAACGGATTGCGGCACTGAAACCTACAAGGTCACGGCAGGTGTTCCACAGGGATCAGTACTGGGCCCGCCATTGTGGAACATTATGTATGACGGAGTGCTGAGACTACAACTCCCGCGGGAGGCTATGGTAGTAGGATTCGCAGACGACATAGCTCTTGTAGTAGTAGGGAAGGAAAAAGAAGACGTCGCTGAAATCACCAATGAAGCGATCACCACCATCCAGAGGTGGCTGAGAGAAACGGGACTTGAACTCGCTGGACACAAGACCAAGGCGATCCTGATATCTAGCAGGAAGAAAATGGAGACAATCGCCCTAATGATAGACGGCCATGAGATAACCTCTAAATCGACTATCAAGTATTTGGGCGTTACTATAGACGAAAAGTTAACGTTTAAACAGCACCTTGATTTAGCAGGTAAAAAAGCGTCAAGAACGACTGCTGCTCTTTCTCAGCTCATGCCGAATGTCGGTGGAGCTACTCAGAAGAAAAAGAAGCTGTTAGCAAGTGTCAGTACATCGATTATGCTGTACGGGGCACCAATTTGGGCAGATGCAATGGCAATAAAAGCCTATGCGCGAAACCTGTCATCCGTGTATAGACGGAGTGCGCTAAGAGTAGCGTCTGCTTACCGCACGGTATCGGACGATGCAATAAGCGTCGTGGCAAGCATGCCACCCATCGACCTCTTAGCACTAGAGAGGAAGGCCATATACATGGCAAAACAGGAGAACAGCGATAGAACGAAGGCAGAAATCTGGAACGCTGCCAGAGAACAAACAGTAGCTGAGTGGCAGAGAAGATGGGACAGTAGCCTGAAAGGGCGCTGGACGCACCGACTTATACCAAAGATTGAAGACTGGATCAAAAGAAGACACGGGGAAGTAAACTACTACCTCACGCAATTTTTGACGGGACATGGATGCTATCGAGCATACCTGTGTAGATTTAATTTAGAAGACTGTCCAGACTGCCCAGCATGTTTGGACATGTGCGAGGACGCTGAGCACGTTTTTTGCTACTGCTCGCGTTACCAGCAGGAGCGTGAAGAGTTTGAACGCTACCTCCAGACCAGAGCAACTCCTGAGTCTATTATGGTAGCTATGTTCGCCACCCCTGAGGGCTGGCACGTGGTTAGTAACTACGCCGCGGTCATCCTCAAGAAAGTGAGGGGCGACGAAGAGAGAAGAAGACGAGAGATGCTGCAAGAAGCTGACGACCGGACGATGCGGTAAGAAGTAGACGACAGCCTATAATGAAGAAGGTACGATAGTAGATCTACTAGATATGGACGCATAAGGAATGACAATCACATCAAGGAGACAAGGGCAATGTCCCTATGCCCCCCCGCGAAGTAATACTTGACCGTGGTACCGCGGGGGAAAAAGGCACTGAAGACGGAGCTTGGCCCTCCTCACCGACAAATCGGTAAGGAGAGCGAAGAGGATTCGGGTTGCAATTGGATTCTATATTCGGTCGCAAAACGAAGGGTTTTAGTTGGTGAGAATCCAACACACGGTGGCTCAGGCCATGTCATGGTCTATTAAGATTTTTCCCTCCAACCTCTTTCTCCAATAAAAAAAAATTAAAGAAAAGAAAAAAAAAAAAAAAAAAACACTTACTTACTAGCACGTCATCGCGGCACCCAAGAAATGGATTTGAAAATCGGGAAAGAGATTCACACATACGTGTCAGCGGCACCTTCACACAAATGGACTATATTCCGATGAACCACGCAGTAAATCCAAAATGCCATAAAAACGCTAAGGGACATTTTAGATTCAATAATAACTTCATAAGAACCGCGAGTTCGTATTTTTAAACGGAAAGCCATGAATTAAGAAGCACGAGAACGAGGGGAGCTGTTTCCACAATGACGTCACGCAATACGGCGACAAACCATCGCGGAAAAACGAGCACAAATATGAGAAAAATTAGAGAGCAGAGAGAGTGTGTACGATCTCCAGTAAAAAGAGAGACCGCGGGAGAGTTCTAAGAGACAAATTCTTCAGTGGTAGTCATAAACTATGATGTTTATGACTTGACCTGCTACGATTCTCTTAATATTAAGAGAGGAAAATACAAAATAGTGAAGCGACCTAATATGGAAAACGCTAGCCCGAGAAAAACAAGGGGATATGCAAGTATATAAAGCCCGGGAGCAAAGGGCAAGCATCGCTCAGTAATATCCGAAATCTCTCGCAGAACGTTACTTTGCTCGTCGCCAGACCATTCTTAAAACAAGTATCACGCATTACTCGCTACTCGTACGTTTAAAAGTAGAGAGTATACCGGACTTAGTCGCTCAGTCGAGCTAGTGCATCCATCGGCATTTTTCCGAATATCACCCCCTGCTGAAAAGAAGCAGCAACAGAGGCAGTGGACTCACTGCGATCTACACTACGCACACCAAAGAGACGAGCCGTCACACCTAAGTGCATCTAGCCACCGCTGTAAACTGAACCACCGAGCCTAGGCTGGAAGGCGCCGAGGATTGACAGCTGCAGACACTCAAGAACCTCTTCACACATATATATACAGCCACGCACACTTACACATTAAGGTACTTTTCTCTTTTCATAAAAATAAACGTGTGTCGATTTAAAAGAAATAGTGTAAAGTTTAAAGTGACTTCGTATCCGGCTCCCTTCCCCGGTAGGCGATAACCGCGTCCGCGGCAGCCAAAAGGGATTTCCTATCATTCACTCTTTTAATCATTTAAATTATTATAACTTTCACGTATCGCCAAGTTCGATTATCAATTCAGGTAGGAATTCATGTAATTGTTTTAATGTGTTAGATTTTGTAATTGGAAATTTGTAATCTGGACGTAACACTTGTTATTTTGAATCAAACCATATTTGGAATAATCTGGACTTTTTTTGTGCGTCAAGAAAGTTTAAATTCTCATTTCCTTTTTTAAAACAATGTTTATTATACTTGCAGTGAGCCGTGTAGCCAAATTTTATTTAGATTCATAATTAATTATTATAACTATAAAAGTAATATGAGACCAATCATCTAATTTCAAATTTTTTTTTAAAACTACTTTAACTCTCTTTGTATTTTCTTCATATATTCAGTCCTGCGCCTTTGTGCTCAGAGCGTGGTTGTGACGTCACCGCACGATCCCACGCTATGCTTCTACATACGTCTGCAGTTGCCGATAACGCGCGGCTAGGTAATACGATCCTTTTTCTAAATCTTTAGTGTTTTTAGTTCCCTTAAATATTTATTAACTTTTTTTTTGGGTCGTTATTTATTTGCGCACTCTTTATTGTCTCACTCCCGATTTTATTTAATTTTTAACATATATTTTTTTCTTTTTAGATAACTACAATTGCTACAGGCATGCAGCAGAGAGAGAGAAAACAGCTACAGCTTGACAATCACGCGTGTATCTCGGTGGGAACTCCAATTTTTGTTAAGTGACGTTTTGTCGCCTACATAAAAATAATTCTGTGAGTTCATACACATGCGCACAGCTATACAACTATGGGTGAGAGTAGACTCACTTAATCTCTCCTGATTGCCAATGTTAATTGCTTTCTCTCTTTCTCCCTATCACACTCTCACATAAAAGATAAAAATTCATTTTACCTTGTCGTAGGTGGTAAATACAAAAGGGTGACTTCTCTTCTTCTTTTTGGAACTCCTTTTCTCGACCTCTTATTAAAATGTCCTTTAAGACACGGTTTGGATTTTTGGAAATTGATGTTTTGACCAATTTAAAATAACACTTAAATATTCTGGCTTAAGGACTTTATTTAAAAATTATTCAATTACAAACAATAAACTAAATTAAACTTTATAATTGGTATCCAACCAAACAAAATAAAATTAGGAAAATTGGACTTAGAAAAATGATCGACCGAACTGGAGCCCGGCTCGAGTCGGAGTATCGTGAGGTTGCGTGGCTTGGGGACGCTCGGAAGTATTTTCTGACCTCCCACGCGTCTCCAAACTCTACTTCCCCATGCTGACGTCACTGCGCCGACACTTGTCGAACTCATTAGGCCTAACGGGACCTGGCAACGGTGCAAGTGTTTAGAGGTGCAAGAGGGGAAATTGTTTAGGTTAGCGAGATTATTGGCTACCTAATACTTTTGTGGCCTTGAGTCTCGCTATACCTTTTATGTGTAAAACCTTCCCGATTTTATATTCGAAGTAATTCTTGGAATATAATTACAAGAAAGTTGTCACATAACAAAGAACAATGCAAACAACCACGGAACAGAGATTAAGCTTCCCGGATGGGGCATTAAAGGTTTGCGCATTCGACAGCAAATGACAACAAATTTAACCTAAACGATAACATATACGATATTGACGGAGCGCTCATAGTCCACCGCGTCATAGTACGTTCCTTAATGGACATCCAAACACAAAGAGATGAAGAACTACGTATGCAGATACTCAGGCGAGCATGACGGTAGGGATTATCGGAACCATAAGAAAGGATATAACAATAGAGTAGATGATCCCAATTATAACAACAATCGACGCAATGATCGGGGATATGATAACTGACACGATAATGTCGGATATAACAACTATTTTAATAATAATAATAATAATAATAATAATAATAATAATAATAATAATAATAATAATTTTTTTTTTATAGAGGGGGGAAGCGCTTGATCGCCAACCTGGATAAACCAGAGTGTGGGACTCCTGCTACGCAGACTACCCACTAAACCCACCTCCTCAGTGCATGCCTGCCAGCCTAGAGCCGCAGCCACGCTGCGACTCCAGGCCGACAAAGATCCACCGAGGAGACCCCTCTTCACCTGACCTTAGTCCACCCCGGCACTTACCGTTAGGAATACTTCGGGGTGGGGTCAGCAATACGCCTCGCGGCACCCTCCATTTCCAGCCTCTTATTTACTGGACGTCGGCCCGCTTTTGTCGAAGGATTGCTTCAACGTAGCAGGCCACCTTCGTCCAGTTTTCCTCCCGAGCCAGCATGTAGGGGACGATACCGTCCGGAGTGAACCAGTCGACATCTTCCCCAAGGCCGGATCGTTCGGCGCTCCACCGTACGCACGTAAAAAACGTGTGCAGAGCGTCGTCTTTGGGGGAGGCGCAGTAGAGACAGTTTTGTCCCTCTGCTCTCCCGATTCTATGCAGGAACGTGCGAAAGTATCCATGTCCGGTCAGTAGGGTAAGGTAAAAGTTCACCTCTCCATGCATACGTTCCAGCCATGGGGACAGCTGGGTAATAAGCCGTGCCGTCCGTCTTCCGCGCGTTTCCTGCTCCCACCTAGACTGCCAAGAGTGCAGCGTCTGCTCTCTGGCTGTCTCCTTGGCTTTCGCTCGTCCCAGGACTTCTTTGTTCTGGTGGACGAACTTCCTCTCTTGGGCGAGAAGGTCAATGGGTATGACCCCTGCTACTACCAGCGCTGCCGGTTCCGAGACCGTGCGGTAGGAGCTGGCTACGCGTAATGCGCATCTCCTCTGGACCGCCGCAAGGCGTTTGCGATAGATGTTATTATTGACTCGACGCAGAGCATTATTGACTCGGCAGTTCGAAGTAACAGGCGTCTCACGCAGGGTCGCGGCCCGTTAGTGTTGGCCATAACCCTGCTCAAAGTCGCCGTCACCCCGGCCGCCTTGTCAGCCGCCTTGCGGATATTTTCCCCGAAGGTGAGCTTTGTGTCAAGCATCACCCCCAGGTACTATACGGCTGCTCTAGAGTGCACCGTAGTCTCTCCGACCGTGAACGCCATTTCCTTGGAGATGCGCTTCTTGGTCAGTAACACGATCTCGGTCTTGGCCTCTGCCAGTTGTAGGCCAATAATAATAATAATAATAATAATAATAATAATAATAATAATAATAATAATAATAATAATTATTATTATTATGATAACAATACCTTCGCCACGGACAGGATATTGACGAGGCTGAGGGGATGGAGAGTGATCGAGGACTATACAGCCAGTGATCACCAGTACATTGTTTTCAGCCTGACGAACTATACTGCGGTAAGGCAAAGATAGAACAGACGGCCGATACAGTGGGTCATTGGACGTATAAACAGGGTCGAGCTCACGAGGCAAGTGCGGAACGTAGCGATACCTTCTGCGGACCTGTCTTAAGGGCGGACAGACCGAATCACGGCTGAACAGAGTGCTAGTGATCTGGAAACATGTCTGCATCGCATCTGCAAAGCTACGATGCCACGGAAACAATGCAGACAGGACAAACAGCAAAGCTACGATCAACGGGACTAAGCGACAGTGCTGGAGACGACTAAGAGACGAAGTAGAGTTAGGACCCGCGACGGCTACAAAATTGTGACTTGCAAACTTGGCACCTGATGTCAGTCTGATGACAGTCTTTTTCCATCCCACCAGGAGAGAACGGTTGACACGGACGAGAACATCTCTATGGAGTGTCCACCTTTACCGGTGGCGGAGCTTGAGAGTGCTGCAGTCAAGCTAAAGCTTTGAAAAGGTCCCGACGAGGTGTCTGCTGAGCTGCTGCAGATCATCGTTGCTAAACAACCCGAAGCGTTGCTGCAGCTCTACAAAGGCTGTCTGATTGTGGGAGTGTTTAGCAGGCTATGGAAGAGCGCGCATTTGGTACTTATTTCTAAAGGGAAGGGGAATCCGGCTTCGTCGTCTTCCTATAGGCCTCTGAGCCTTCTGAATACACTGGGAAAGTTGTAAGCTGGAAGTAAGATGGAAGCTGCCGGAGACCTCTCGGACAATCAGCACGGTTTTAGTTGAGGACTCTTAACAATCGGAGCTACAAGGGACGTACTACAGATTGTAGACAAGGTAAATCGCATATGTCATGGATCTAGACCACTGGTACTCTTGGTAACACAGGACGTACGGAACGCTTTTAACTCTGAGAGGTAAACGGACATTCTGAAGGCGTTGAAGATATCCTTCCGGATGCCTGCCTCTCTCGTACTCACAAGAAAAGGGATTATACAAATGACTGTGGGTACGGAACAGATGACGGCCAGAAATGAAGTCAAATACGTAGGAGTGACTCAAGATACGAAACTGACTTTCTGGTCACACATACGTAACGCGGCGACGAAAGCAGCAGATATGACAAAGGCCTTGAGTAGGCCCATGGCTGAACACGTGAGGACCGGGACCAAATATACGGCGCCTATTCATGAGCGTTACCCATTTGATCATGCTCGTATCGTATCCAAAAACGCAATTTTTATGATAGTGGGCGTAAACCCGATCAACCTTTTTGCACATGAGCGGCAACGTTTGTACACTCAGAGCTCGATGGTAGGGAGGGCAGATACTGCGACAGAGGAACAGATAAGGACGACTGGAGAACTGCAGACAAGATGACAAAAGCACGGTGGGGTAGACTTCTACCTTATTCAATTCTTATCTGGACACGGGTACTTCCAAAAGTATCTCCATAGAATGAACAAAGTAATGACACCGGACTGTACGTACTGCGGACAAGCCTGGGACGAAGCGGAGCACACGTTCATCGCGTGCGATCGTTGGACCAAGCAAAGACAGAGACTAGAGATACTACGAAAGTGGATGGATGTCTGGATAAATGAGTGAAAGAGAGAGAGAGAGGGAGAGAGAGAGAGGGTGGGAGGGAGGGAGCAACTAAGTTTACAAAACTGTATGTAAGAGGCGGTGCAAGACGTAATAATCGTAGGTTTCTTTACTAAAAGGGCTGCTAGTATCCAAAACGAATAATTTAATATCCACTCGATTCCAATTGGTTCTATGATGGCTTTATTATATGTTACTCAGAATCGTGTTTGAAAGACTTTCGTGGCCTATAGTTATTCTTTTCTTTGCTCGTTGCTATGCGGTGGCTACTTCATATCGCGGCTCGATTTTCTCAATTTCCGTCTTAATTTATACAATATGAAATTTATTCGTGCCTTGCATTAATTTATCCGTTCGCGACGCGAGATTCTAATTTCTTTGAATAATTCTGACTGTCTTGTTGAACTTAAGTCCCGAACCGAGTTTCCGACTCGGCGAAATTTTATTCGACGGTAACTAAGCTCCCTATTCAGCTTTTGAAATTGTAATAGTGAAGATGACTTGCTCCGACTAAGACTCTAAATGCGACTGAGCCCGACTAAGCTCGACTAAGCCCGACTGAGCTTGACCGAGAGACTGAGACTAAGCCCGCGCAGTTCGTCCGGTCCCTTATATAGTCCGTACTCCTCCTATGGTGGCATTGCGAATGTTCTAGAACGATCTCGACAAAAATATCCAATAAGAGAACTTAAATTTTCCGTATATGGAGTTATCTATGATTGTTCCCTACTACTCTTCTTACTATTTCTTGTCTCTACCTTTTTTCTTGCTGCTAGTCATACGTTCCTCTCAGATTTATAGTTCTGGGTTGCTCTGCTCTATCATTATTGTGTTTGTTCAGGTGGTCGAGGCTTCTTTGCACCGAATAGCTTCTGTGGGTTTCTTCCAGTCACCAATGTAAAAGCAGTGAAATTATCTACCTTGCCGTGAATATGGACGCTCACTGCTTGTGGACAAGGCTGCTTCTTTCGTGTACCTCTCCGGGCATTTATAATAGATGTATTCAAAGCGGGAGCGCTGTTGGCATGGCCCTCGCGATGCGTAGATATGGCGGTCCGTCGGTATCTCTCTGTTGCTATGAGGTGTGTATATGGGAGGAGTTTCCTCGTATATTTCTACTGCTGATTCACGTATAGTTGCTGGTTATCGTGAAGTATTGGGTTTCTAGCATCTGCATCTCCCAACTTGCTCTTGACTTTCCTCATTGCGGATATGATCTTTTCGTATTTTTATACTCACAATTGAAAAGCATCTAGCGACGTTCGGTATGCTCAAATCCCAGTCTGGCTTTAACTTTCGCATATTATAATTTCAAGACATATATGGGTTTGCTATTCTGACTCTTTAATAATACTTCTTTAATAATACTTCTTATTACCACCAACTGTAGAACTTACGAGTGAAAAGTTGGAAGGGAGAAGGGCAAGATTCTTTGCGGACACTGGTGCGGATGTGACCCTCATCAAGGCGGGTAACGTCACGAAGAGAACGTCAATTGATAAACAATATATTATAGCTATTAATGGAGTTACGGCAAGAGAATGCCGTAGTTTAGATAAAACAGAGATGAACTAAGAGGGACTAGAGTGCGACGTACACGTAGTTCTTGACGAATTTCCCATAGATACAGATGATATTTTAGGATGGGACGTATGTAAGAAATATAGTGGAAAGGTCAATGCCGGAGACAGATCTATAGAATTTGGTCAAGCCATAATACCTTTTAATCAAGATGAACGATTTATTATACCTGCACGAACGAGACAAGTAATTTATGCAAGAGCCAGCGACAAATTGGAGCGAGAAAATGGCAGGAATCAAAAAGGGAAAATACACGCGTTATGTATCAATACAACAGAGAAAGAAATAGAGATAAACCCACCGGAATTATGCGAGGCAATAAGGGAAGGCGAAGAAGGCATTAATTTAGAGAAAGCAGAACCTAGCGAGACTGTCGACATATGCACAATATTTTCAAACGAATGCAACGACGGGGCTCGGAAAATTTTTTAACTCCTCCCGAGGAAATTTATTACATTGAAGACATACACGTAATTCGGAAAAGACCGCATGTTTTCGGGTTGCCTGATGAGAAACTCAAAGTGAAAAGACTGGTGTCTCATAAAATACTCACTACTATGGATATCCCAGTCCACACTAGGGCATACAGGTTGAGTCAAAAGGAAAGGGAGGAATTAGCTCTTCAATAAAATAATTGCTGAAGTACGACGTAATAAGACCAACGGATTGGCCGCACAGCTCTCCTATTTATGTAATACCCAAACAGCCCGCGGTGGACGAGACTAAGAGATGGATGGTAACAGATTTTAGAAAACTAAACAAAGTAACAGTGGGAAACAGCTACCCAATACTCAACACCATGGATATAATCGACAGCGTCGCTTCAGCCAAATGCATCACGGCCCTAGACTTGAGGACAGGGTTCTACCAGATACCAATAGACCCAGCGGATGCGCACAAAATGGCCTTCACGGTACCGTTCGGACATAACTGATACCAACAACTAGACATAGGCCTCAGGGGTGGTCCTTGGGACATTCCAATCCCTCATGAACTTGGCTTTTGCGAGTCTACAAAGGACAGAATTATATCTCTACCTCGCCGATGTAATTTGTTTTGCAAGAGATCTCGAGGAACATGGGAAGAAGTCTTGTTGCCTAATAAAACAATTAGATGATGCTAACTTTACAATTGAACCTCTGAAATGTTAATTCTTGCAAAAAGAAGTACACTTCCTAAGACACATCGCTGAAGGGGGAACGATTCGAGCCCACCTCAAGAAAATAGAGGCAGATAACGAATTCCCGGTAGCAATTAATGCTAAGAAGGTAAAGCAATTTCTGGGACTCTGGAATATTACAGGTGCTTCATTAAAGACTTCGCAAAATCAGCAACCATTTTATCCATGCTACTAAGAAAGATTGAGCCCTTTGTGTGAAAAAATGGATACCAACAGGCCTTCGACGCATTACGAACAGCACTGTGCAAGGAACCAGTAATGAGGGCATCAGACCTAGCGCAGTTCTTCCTAGTAATAATCCACGCATCAGATTATGCGATAGGAGCCATCTTCAGCCAAGGCGGGCTAGGCAGCGACCAGTCCAGCGCAAATGCAGCACGTATTCTTGAGGCAGCAGAGCTAAGATATTGCGCCTGCGATAAATAGCTATTAGGCGTAGTACTCGCTAAGGACCAATTTGAGTACTACCTCGCAGGGCGAAGATTTATAGTGCTGACGGATCACGAACCTCTAAAGCACATTATTACTATTAAAAAGTCGGAGCTTAGATTAATTCGATTAAAAGCAGAGCTAATAGGCTGCGAATTTGACATCAGATAGAGATCAAGTCCTCGCAAAAATAATGCAGACACACTCTCTGAGATACCGAAGGGGGAACTACAAACTGGCTGTACAAGCTGGCTGACGAGCAGGAGAACGAAGCAACCATATTACGATTCAGGAAAATACGAAAGGGGCAGAAATTAAAAGAAATTCCTGAATCAGCTGACACAGCTGACAGGGAAAGAGTATCCATAGAGTCAGAGGATTCCGAAAACCCGAGGGAAAGAAATCGGCGAGTCGTAATCTATACTGAGTTTGCGGGTTTAGACAATATCTTGGAATTATTTTCAGACGTCGAATGGCTACCAGCAGAAGAAAGAGCGCGTAAAGGGAAAAGGAGAATTTATAAGAAGGTTCAGGGCGAGAAAGCAGGGAAAATGTACCCAGCATATCCGATTCGAGAGAAACATAAGAGCCAATTATTAGTCAAGGCGATCCAAACAAGCCCATAGGAAAACTCATCAGAGATGATAGTATGGTGATAGGAATGCAGGCAACAAGTACTCCGCAACGCCAGGAACTAAGCGATCCAAGAAACCCTATAGAGAAGCAGTTTCTTAATCGAAGCGCGCCAAGATTTTACAGAGACGACGTGGAAGTCAGCAAGGATAGTGACAGCAGTCTGGGAGAAGATTCGGAGGACGACGTCTTGCAAAACAAACAGATAACGTTGAATAAGTGGAAGAGAAATCGCTCATATCAAGTAATGTGTCCCAAAGCAAAACCTTTATAAAGCTGCATAGCATGCTACGGCCTCAAATACCACAAGATGCCTCACAGAACAAATTCAGCCAGAAGACATCGAAATCAACCTCACAGTAAGCAGAAAACAAAAACTTTGAAAACAAGTCATCGAACTCTAATTCGCCGTTAGCTAAGCTCCCACAAACACTCTTTAGCAAGGCAAACAATTTCAGGGATCGTCTCGTAGTAGATGTGGCAGAAATAAGTCGGCAAGACAAAACCGGTGTTCACATAAATATATGGGAATCGGATAGTTAGGGAGGTGCCAGTAGATCCGACTACGGAAATGTTAGCAAGGGGAATCCTATAATCTTGACATATCTCTCTTTTATCAATAGTTCGTGCAAAGATATCACTATGGTAATCGTAAAAAGAAATTGTATTTCTGGTTCGATGGTAACAGGATTATCAACACTATGTCGTATTATATGTTCTATATAATCGTGTAGTTTTCATCTTCGTTTACTTGTGAAGGATCAATTTTGATTTTATTTGGATTAAAAGTCGGCGATAATAATGTCACAAAAGTTATTGAAGTAACAATAAAATTTAGAAATGTATAAAAACAAAGAAATATGTATCATTCCTTGAATGGGAAAGTATAAATGTTTTACAGTTGTTATTAAGAATTATTTTTCGATGGCAAGAATAAAAAAGCACGTGCAGAATATTTTGTAAGAGCACTGTGGATTAGATCTTATTCGAGCATTTATTAGTCACCGTGACGAGGCAATCGCACCTCCTGACTCGCAATCCGAGAGTCGAGTCGAGCGCATGATAGGCAATTGGCCCGAAGCACAGCAGAAGTTGCTGAGCAATCAAGCTAGATTGCCGTACACGTATGAATTTCCTAGTGTAACCGAGATGGAAAGCCACGACCGTAGTTGCGCAACCATCCCGAGCGGCTCGCGTTGAGATCGAGTAGCTCCGCAGAGAGTTCAATAGGAAGCTCGGCTGGCAGGAGCGGCAGTCGGTGCGAATTAATGGTCGCGGAATTAATGAAGCGCATAGGGTCATTAGAGGCCGAAAAAGCAACAGCGATAAAAGTAAATGATTTTCTTCAAAAGATGTATTTGGAAGATTCGGTGCAGAATAAAGCTAAAAGACAAGCTTTTATCGCACAACCGACGGTAGTGCCACACGCGCGATGGCTTGACACACAATCCCGCCAGGACAACTGCCCTCCCTCACAAGGCTGCGAATCGTCGCGCCAAGCCCAGCCAAGAGCTCAGGAGCATGGCGGGACCGGTTCGGCCAATCGTGAACTCCGAGAGCGAGTCGCAAATTACTAATAGGGCGAGGTCGTTCGCAGTAACCAACGACGAGTCAGACGCGGGTTCCGAGATCGACGGCGAGGACGCGCATACAGGTCACGCCGCGCCCAGGGCGGCATCTCGGCACATTCGCGCACGAGATTAGGTAGCCGCTCGGGTAGCCGAATCACCGACTTACTTAAATCGCTCTCTTACTGACCATGTTGATAGTAGGCCCAGTAATTGCAAGTGCTCATGCCGCCCCATCATACGCTCATACGCCGTGTCGCGACGAGATCCGTCGAAGCTACAGCTACTGAGTGGAGACCCGCGCGTAAACAACTTCCAAGCGGAGGCGATCCAGACCCGCCGGACGATGATTTGGACTCTGACCCCTGTGAGGGCAATGATGACCGAAAGAATGTCCCAAAACCGTCGCGTCGGGAAACGAGTGAAGGACAAATTGTCGCTGGCTGGCGGCAAGGCAGGTCAGCCGGTCTAGCGTTACCTTTTCACCAGACAGCGGCATTTATCCCGATTTTTGACGGCGATCCCGATAACCTCACGCTATTCTGCAATGGCGTGCGTCAGGTCATGAACACATACGATAGCGGGTACGAGAAGTTTTTATTACGCCTCCTTGCAAGTAAGCTGAAGGGCAAAGCGACGGAAGGTTATCGCGCTCCGATAAGCAATTATGAGTCAATAGAAAAATTACTGCACGACATCACCCTGCACTATGCAAATATAGGCATCGCGGACCAAAACTACGCGCAAATTAGAACCGTCAAACAAAATCCGAACGAATCGGCTGGTAATTACGGCTTGCGCGTAGAAAAATTGTACAACAGATTCGTAACAATTTTAAATTCGGCAAAAGGAATTCGCGCAAATTTTTGGGATTATGAAGTTTTGCACAACGGCATACCACTCGCAAGCGAACGATTCGATCGAAAGGGTGCACCATACGTTCACCGACTACCTGTAAATACGTGAAGCACATCAACAGGTGGGACGAATGGAAGGCCATTTGCCAGCACGCGTACAATTGCACCGAGCATGAAAGCACGCGGTACAAGCCACACGAGTTACTTTTCGGAACGAAACCACGGACGCCATCGAGTTTTTCGCGGAAAACGACGACTTGTCGTACAACGAGTACATCAATAACGTTTCAAATAACTTAACAGCATTGCAAACCGCGGCGACTATGAATCTCGTACAATATAAATACCGTTCGATGCAGTACTACGACCAAAAATTAAATTCCAAGCACTTCCGCGAGGGCGAAATAGTCTTCTTATTAAAAGAACCAAAGAAGGGTAAATTTGCAAAAGAGTATCGCGGTCCCTTCGAGATTATTGTCATTAATCGGAAAACGAACAATGTCACAATTCAAAACGATGAGACGACAAAAATTGTATACGTCAATAGATTAGAGCGACCCAGCGAGCTAGCCAGAGAAGCCGCAGCTTCAGATGCGGATCCCGCGGAGTAGACCGTTTTTTTTTACTGTTTTTTTTTGCGCGTCCCCGGACAAAAAGGTCCTGCTAGCGTAAGGTTACTTTAGGGTAGTACGTAACTTCGGAAAGCTCCGCTGCTCAGACGTTCACAAATTTGTGTACTAATATTTTACTCTCATACGGTTTCCAGGCTGTGCACTCTTAGTGGCCAAGGAAATGGAGAAAATTGGTCTGTGAGCTGCCCGGACTATTTTACCCAGCAGCTGCGAGAATACCTGGGAATCATTACAGAAAAAATTGCACTGCTTGCATCTTCCAGCATCAATTAGAAGATCATCGAGAAAATTGACTTGCGGCCTTACTTTTTGGCGGGCGAAACCTTAGTGGATCATGACACTGCAGCGGCACGTGCATGCGAACCGTGTTGCGACTCCAGATGATTAATCGACGAGGCACAAATCGCTGCCCGTCAAACCGAACGCGTGCAAGACCTAATAATTACACATGGTGAAGGTATAGGGCTACGGTGGCTTCGACGAGCCCTCCTTCCCTTCATTGGCTCCTTACATAAATTTCTGTACGGCACGTTGACCGCATCCGATGAAACTGAAATTCAGGCCGCGGTGAAATCAATTGCGGCGGACACTAAGCGAACTGCAGCCCTCCTGGTCAACCAAACCGAAATCGTAGATCATGAGCTGTCCGACCTTCAAGAACGAATGATCAAAGTTGAGGCAGCAACCGACTTGTTACTAAATAAGACGGAGTAGAACGCTTACGGGCTCTGTAGCGCGAGCATAAAAATGAACATCAAGGCCAGCATAGCTCAATTCAGGTAGGGACACTGAGGTTATTACGGACGCAATCCTCTTTGTAGTAAAGGGGTTAGTCCACCCAAGAATAATGCCCCCAGAAACAATAAGCTGTTCGGCTAGAACTATAGAAAATATCATATCTTACGCCAAATTCCCCTCTCCCCGGGAGAGTTCTCGGCTATCCCAATAATGAAAATCTCGAGGATTTCAGTCTTCTTTTCGAATGACTTCCTGGATTACCGGATTGCCATTTCGCTCATCGACATGGAGAAGTTTAATTTGGTTAAAGCTTCTCCAGTCCCAGCTATTCGGCAGATTTTGAACATCTCGTTCATAGCCGCATATATTTGGCCCACGCATAATTACTTTGCAATCCCGATTCCTACGGAACAAGTCCCCAAATTACGGGAACTCCTAAGAACGATGATAGCAGTCGACCCCGAGCCGGTGCGCGAAATACGCAACAGCGTCGCTTGCGAAATTAAAATCATAGCCGGGCGCGAGGTAACGTATCCCGAAGCGTGCGACATACGAATAAGACAGCTGAAGAAAATCTTCTGGTTACGGCTTCATAAGGACGATAAGTGGGTTGATTCCGCAAAGCAGCCGGAATACATTTTTGTCCAGTGTTCTCGCATGTAACAGATAACCGCGCAAATCTCGGGGATAGGCATTCTCGAGCTCCGCGTGACTAAGGTGATCGCACGTTTGAATGAGTCGGTCAGCACCCTGTCAGATATGCAGCAGGTTATCGCAAGTGAAGCACTGCATCGCGCCGAGAATGCCCACGGTTCAAATTTAGAAAGCCTAAAAGCCGGGGTAGATTTGCGCGAAATCGCGGGAAAGGCACGGGAAATCGCTCATAAACGAGCAACAGCTTTTGAGCTGAAAAACCTAAGTAGTTTCGCATCTTTACCTGGCTATACCTCGTGTCCTACAATAAGCGCACTCGTATTCGCTATCCTTTTACTATGGTACTTCGGCCGGTACCACGCGGGAAAGCCCTTGCGCGACCTCATCGGGTAGGTAGGACGCAGTTGGGGTCACGGCAGACGCCAAAGCGAAGAATAGCGACAAGACAATGATTAATTAAACGTAGTACTTGCACTGTACTATAGTTGCAAACGCGTGTAATAATTAAGTTAGCCAAGCTGCTCTAGGGCAAGAAGGACAGGCGCGAATGCAGTGGCACCCGGCCCGCATGTCCTCAGTTAATAGCACTTAGATTGTTTTAAGCCTTTTATAAATTTTATATTTTATATTTGTAATAATAATGAAACCGGCGCTATCCAATGCAGCTAACGTCTATTGGCTGCCCGTTTTTTTTCTTTTAGAAGAGCTGTAACAGTGAACAGTAGCGGCTGCCATAGTTCTTCCTTTATAGCGTACTCTAGGAACTTCCTTGCAAGTGCTATAGGTTAAATAATGTTCCATAAGTAAGCAAGAAATCTGAGCTTTATGAATTGTAAAGCAGCAACAGCTGCTAATATAGGTGAAAAACTGCTACGCTCTTATGTGTAATTTTCTTAATATTTAAATATTACAATTATCATAGTTTTTAACAACGCTTGATGCAGTTATGACGCACACTCACACATACTAGTACTTTAGGCAAGGCTTCGCCGGGCGACCCTGTTTTTTTTGGGCGTCGAAGTCGGACGCCTGCGCAGCCTCGAACGTGTCACGGACGAGCGCTAGGCTCTCCGCTGGCATCTCCAATGTCTGCTGCCAACGATGTGCCGAGCGCATGGTCAGCAGGGAACGCCGCTGCCTGGAGTTCTTACGCAGCAGAGGTGCAGCGTATGCACTTCTGCACATGCGATCGCTCGCCGTCGACGAGTCGCGACGACGGCAGAGCGAGCAGATCACCGGCGACCACGACACAGAGCGGAGCTTTAGGCCTTCCACCAATAAACACCATATCAGACACGCCTGCTTATGTTTCTTCTTGTACTCACAGAGCACCCACGACATCATACGTTACTGTATATGACAAAGTCTTGCATCTATGGTGATAAATAGATACTTAATGGTCGGTTGAGAAACAATCTCGTTTCTATCCAACGTCAGTGTGATTTTCTCCATATTCAGCAAACTAGAAATGAGAAGAACATCAGTTTGATTGTTGGCCAATGCGAGTGCGTTCACAGTCACGAATTTAATCGGGTAAGAAATGAATTAGATGATTAAAATAAACATAGTGTTATACTGTGTATATACCCATTGAGAAAAAATTGTACCCATTGAGGGCGCGGTTCGCTTGAGATATGCCGAGGATGTCAATTTTATCTCGAGTATCTATAAGTAATATTCGTCAAGGATTGTTTGAGGTTAGCCCGCGTCTGACAATAGCTGGTTCATCTGGGATTCACCTTACGCGATATCGAAATCATTTGATGCGTGGTTGCGGTCTATTGAGGCTAAACGGCTGTGTAACTACGTTCTACCGAGGTGAAACATACGTAAAACCGAGGGATGACCTACGGAACATAGGTTCTATGACTTTTGTTATACATGTAGCTTCTAATACTGTTCCATAGATGAAATTTGTGAAGTATAGCCGAGTCATAATTATCTGCAATTACTATTGAAGGAGGTCAGAGGTTAGACGCGAATAATCTCATAACAGCAGCACATCGTAGCCAAGATTCAGCAACAACTTAAGGAAGAAGATGTAATTTTTGTTTGGTGATCCTACTTAATATATGAAATTCAAATTACAGATTTAATACAACCGAACCCAATACGGAGACGAGTCCATTGCTAACTAACATATAGCGTTACTTGGAAAGGACTAAGTATTAGGAATTTGTGGAGAATTCAGTAGTGACAGCCGAAAAATCCAAGATGCAATAGAGTGTGCACGAGCCGGTACTCGTTTTACAGCTACAGCAATACCAGATACAAGATCAGGATCATTTCTTCAGAAAGAGCAATCATGTAGAAGATTTAGCCTGGCCTCTGCTCAACCAAAGGAGAGTCTCTTAGATACATCTCTTCTGGAAAGCAAGGTTTATAACGCAGTTACCGAGAGCTTATAGCCGATCAATCTTTCAGAGTCCTTGCAGAAGATTACTGGGCTACTTCGTCAAAATATAAATTGTTAATAACTTTTTAAAAAATTTATTTTTTACATTGGTGTTTTAGGAAAAGGTTGAAGTTAAGAGTGTTCTATACCCTAAAAGCGCCCTGTAGTCTATATTTTTGTTTATTTCCATACATTTTTAATATTCACGATCCTTAAAAATATAAAAACCAAGTTTCCTCACGTGCACTGACTATTTAAGATTATGTTAAAAAAAATTATTCGGATATTTGCAGTAATAAAATTATAAAACGTCGAGAAAAATTGTAAGTTTGGCGGTTGATTAAAAAATTCGGCCACCAAGCTTATAATTTTTCTCGACGTCTTATAATTTTATTACTGCAAATATCCGAATAATTTTTTTTAACATAATCTTAAATAGTCAGTGCACGTGAGGAAACTTTGTTTTTATATTTTTAAGGACCGTGAATATTAAAAATTTATGCAAATAAGCAAAAATGTAGACTAGAGGGCGCTTTTGGGGTATAGAACACTCTTAATAGCGCAAAATAGCCTGCCAAATTTCTAAGATCTAGCAATTATAGTTTCTGACTAAGAGGTACCAATAATTTCAAAATCATTAGTTTTCACAGTACTGGCAGCAGCAGAAAAATTGAACGGTTCAAGTACCGTTGCTCCAATGTGATCAAAAGGAGTTAAATTTCAATAAACATTTTAAAAAACCAAACAATTTTAATTAGGGACGCTCTTGGGAGCAAATTTTTATAAAATGCCTAATTAACATTATCCCCAGAGACAACATCCTAAGCCGATCGAAATCGAATAAAGTTCACTAAAAAGCTGCTATTTTTATCCAAATTTAGAAAAAAAGTTAGTTCTCTGCAAGTATTAGGAACATTCATAGTTTTTTTTTATAATAAACCATTGCTTCGTAAATAAACAAGATATTGTGATTTTTCAAATTTGTAGCTGCAGTTAAAGACTTATACTTTTTAGATATATATTAGACGTTACTCTAAAATTAATCAAATTCAAATAACTCCGTATCCAGTCAGTCGATCGACATGAAAATATTTATAAATGATGTTTGGACTATTAGACATTGCAGAAAAATAAGTAGAAAGGTTGATGTTGAGCGTATGGTGTAGGAAAAATTGGTAAAGTTGACGATTTTCGCAAAAAGAATACAAAAGTCACTATAGATCAATGAAATTTTTTTTTAATGCCCATAAATACTATTTTCTATGTATTTTTCACGCTGAATTCAAATCTTTCCGTTAAAAATTTTTATGATTTTCTTTTTTCATTCATAAAATGGGAAAAACGTGTAGGATCCCCAAAATTTAGACTTCCATGAGTCCGTAGAATTTGTTCTCATTCGATACAGCTATAAAACTCCATCATTTTATGTTTTTTCATTACTGATGGTAAATATATGTGCACGCATAGATATCATATTGTATATGCCTATCTATGCGTTTATAATATAAATATATTTTAAAAATATGCTCATATGGCTAGTGCGCCATTTTTGTGCGCGAGTTGATGCTTCGGAATTAAATTTTCGAAGTCGTTGACTTTGTTTTACTATATTTAAATAAATTTAAGTTTATATAAAACGTAGTGTACAATAAACAAACTATTATATTACACACACACACACAAATATATATATATATATATATATATATATATATATATATATATATGTGTGTGTGTGTGTGTGTGTGTGTGTTTTTTATAGAGTGAGAGGGTAAGGCAAATCCATGATGGACGATATGGCACCGACTGGTACCACCTGTGTGGGACTCTCACCCACTAAACCCTTCGTTTACCGTTAGCTTTTGAGTTCCAACAGTAACCGAATCCTCTCCGTCCTCCTTACCGACCCTGAGTAGGTTGGATCTGGCTCTTTCTCCAATAAGCCCCCCCGCGGTAACACCGTTTGAGTATTGCTTCGCGGGGGAACTTTGGACTACCGCCCTCGTCTGTTGATTTGGTCGTCATTACGTTTTCCGCTGCCGTCTACTTCTTTCCGCATCGTCCGGTCGTCTGTTTCTTGCTGCATCTCACGTCTTTTTCTTCTTTTTTCTTCGTCCTTTCGGACCTTCTTAAGGATGTCAGCAACAAAATTGTTTATTGCGCTCCATCCGTCGGCCTTCAGTACACTGCGGATCAGTACACTTGATAGCGACGTGGCCGAAATCAAGGCATTTATAACACCTAAGCGGCCCCTTACTGCGGTTCGATGAACGGATCCTACAGTTGACCCATCCAATTTTAATTTTCTCTAGCTTTGTGAACTTGGTCGCTATTTCTGTCGACAATTGCACAAAAGCTATTTGCGTATCTCCATACGCTTTTCTCAGCGATTTTACGGCACTGATCTCAATCACATCTCTTTCTCCTATTTCCCTTTGCAAGGCCTCCAGTACCTCCTCTTTTGAAGTAAGTATGTCGAGGTCCCTTATTTCAAAGGTCTCCTCTTGCTGCAGTGTTTTTATTGTGGTTCCTTCCACTAGTACTGCTTTAACCGCTTCTTGGAAATCTGCGGTTTTAACTTCTTTTGTGCGTTTGAGCTCTATGAGGAGATCTACCGCCACCGTTTTGCGTATTTTATTTACGCTATCTCCTATGGCATTCAGTGAAGGAGCAGTTCTCAATGCTGACAAGATGTCCACGTAGCTCCTTCCTTCCTGCGCCTTAATGATAAGAGCGTCCGGTCTGGTTGGTCTTGCCCGCTTTGTTTTGTTTTTACTGGTCCTATTCTGGTTGTTAACGCCAGGAACCTTATTGTTCTCCTTACTTGACTGTTTCTCCTTTTTTTTGTTTTTCTTGTAACGGCCTCTTGCCAAGTTGCCTCTTTAGGTCGTTTACTCTCTTTCTCCTCTTTGTTACTCCTATCCTGCGGAGTATTTAAGGCCTCCCTTGATTTATCCGCCTTTTTCGGTTTCAGACTTGGTGTTGTCTGAGTTTCCTTGCCTTCCATTCCTGGACGTTGGCACTGGAGCCGGCCATCCTCCGCGCTGCACAAACTTTTATACATGACACTAATGCTTCGTGCCATGTCCTTGATAGTTTTATGGACGTTATTTTTGTCCTTTACAAACTCTCTTAGTCCTTGGATCTTTTCTCCTAGACGCTCCAGCTGGTCATTTCTTCTTTCAAGGTTGTAGTCCCAGTTTGAGTTACTGCCTCCTTGATTTACCTGCTCTTGTTCCGTCCGTATTGCCTTTTCAGAAATAGTCTTTATTGGACTACACTCCATGGCAATCGTTTCTCTACTGAGACTGCTGTTATCGTCCGATCTCTGGGTAGGGAACCCAGTTGCTAAGACACTTTTTGGGGTATCCGAAGTCCCCAAGTTTGGTTTCTTTGATGTACTATGCATTTTTATTTTTATTTATCCTCCTCTTCCAACTTTAGTCACCTACCATCCACTGAGCTCTCTCCGTGAAGCTATGCTTCACAGGTGTGAATTCTGGCCACATGCCCCAGCGCAAGTCTTCTTCAGAAAGCCTCCGGGAAAGGGTAACGAGGCCTCCCCTCTGACCACAATAGGGCCCGTTCCGGGCGCCACCCGGCACTATTGAGATCGTTGGGATTTTCGCCGGATGATAGGCAGCTAGGGCGTGTCGGCGAAACATTCCCGGGTCCCTGTACTTTCCGGCAGCCTGGGAGTGTCAGAACCCACTTTGTCTCGTATCCTTTCCCTTCAGTAGCCGAAGTCGAGTTGGACTGCGGCAATCGGCGAGGGTCTGCTTAGTCATAACCCTAAGATCAAACCTTGTTTCCGGTAGTGACAGATCTTCAATAAGCTGCTTGGTCCGCGGGAGATATTTTATTTCTCTCCTACCCTCTGTTTGCAGCACTACGTACGTAGTACTATGCGCTTACAGCGAGCGTTCCTCTATCCGCCATCCGAGGACGCGCCACATGGGGTACAGCTCCCCCTCGTGGTGTGTGTGTGTGTGTGTGTGTGTGTGTGTGTTTGTAATATAATAGTTTGTTAATTGTACACTACGTTTTATATAAACTTAAATTTATTTATGTATAGTAAAACAAAAGTCAACGACTTCGAAAATTTAATTCCGAAGCATCCACTCGCGTACGAAACGCATAGATAGGCATATACAATATGATATCTATGCGTGCACATATATTTACCATCAGTAATGAAAAAAACATAAAATGATGGAGTTTTATAGCTGTATAGAATGAGAACAAATTCTACGGACTCATGGAAGTCTAAATTTTGGGGATCCTACACGTTTTTCCCATTTTATGAATGAAAAAAGAAAATCATAAAAATTTTTAACGGAAAGATTTGAATTCAGCGTGAAAAATACATAGAAAATAGTATTTACGGGCATTAAAAAAAAATTTCATTGATCTATAGTGACTTTTGTATTTTTTTGCGAAAATCGTCAACTTTACCAATTTTTCCTACACCATACGCTCAATATCAACCTTTCTGCTTATTTTTCTGCAATTTCTAATAGTCCAAACATCATTTATAAATATTTTCATGTTGATCGACTGACTGGATACGGAGTTATTTGATTTTGATTCACGAAAAGTCGAAATAGCCCATAGTACGTCGCGCGCTCAGAGCTTGAAATTGAAAAACTTACTTCAAATCGTAGCGCTCTGAAAAAGTATCGTAAATTTGTCAAATTTGATCGTATCTTGCATTTTTTTAATTCGGGGTAGTGCGAGTAGAAAACAACTTTGCCGGCATTAGATGTAGCAAATTCAATTATTTAAACATTAAAAATTGTATTATTATGTTTCATTGTCAATTTTTGCAACTTCTTTTGACCTTATTATGTATTGGGCTCCACGCACGGATCGCCTCATCTATAATATAAATGCAAGAAAGAATTAGTTAAAACTGTTTACAAAATTGTATTGTCTATCGCGAATCCTGAATTTGCAAACGGCGACTGAAACCCTAGACGTGCAATAAAATTTAATTGTTTTCTGAGCTAAATTCGGCCGTAGAAAGTAGTGTAGGTTTAGAGCACAGTGAATTTTTCTCTCGGGAATATTTCTTCAATATATTATTTTTAGAGAAAAGTGTTGCTGTTCAATATACGGATAATCAGATGTACTTCATCCATGTTAATATTTTTTGCAACTAATGTAAGTAGATACATGTAACATACACATGTAACATGGCGGGCGAGGTCGATCCTCCTGATAAGCCTGATTTAAAGTATGACAAGTGTCACCCGAAAAAACAGGTCTCAGCAGTGATATGCATAATTTGTGAAAGTGCCTACCACCGAAGTGACTTCGACAAATTAAATAAGGGCAAATACGTAGGTGAGAAACTCGTAATATGCCCGGATCCTATACTAAGAGACATAACCTCTCTAGATGCGAGTGAGCATATGCTTAGTGATGTGGCAAAAAGTGTAATTACACAAATAAAATTGAAGAAATCGAAAGACATCCGTGAAGAGCTGCTACAGGAAATAAAAAATAAAACCACTGAAAAACAAAATAATACAATTCAAGAGGATGATAGTGATTTGGATGCTCTCATTACAGAAAATACTCTATTGAATAAATTAGTCAGTGAACTTGAGGACGAAAACCAAGTACTTAAAGATATGATCGAACTACAAAAAGAAAAAAATAGTGAGAAAATTGTAATGGAAAAATCCTTCGCGCAAGCTGTAACAGAAATTAAGCCGATTCCGAAGAAAGTACCAAGAGTTTTCGTAAAATCACTAGATCCAACACAAAAAAAATACAATTGATATACTTACAGACCACCTAGTAAAAGAAAAAAACGTACAAACAAAATACATACGTAAAAAGAATGATAATGGAATAGAAATCAGCTGCATGAATCCTGAAGGTGTAGCTAAAGTGGAAGCAGTGTTAAACAAGCAACTTAAATACTGTGAAATTAAGACCGAAAAACAAGGTAATCCTAAAATAAAAATAGTTGGAATAAGCAATACTACTAATATGGACACAACTGAACTTGAAAAAGACATATATCTAAGAAATTTTAAACAGATTGATGAGAACAGTGAGTGTTTGATAATACATACTTACATCAACAAAAGAAACAAAACAAGTACTGTACTATTGGAAATATCGCCTACAATCTACAAACATCTAAGAGAAAATAAAAATAGAGTATTTGTTGGACATCAATGCTGTAGAGCATATGACCTGATAAATATTATACCCTGCCTAAAGTGTGGAAGATTTGGTTACAATTCAAACAAGTGCTTAAATGATTCAGTCTATGTAAAGTGCTCTGAAAAACATGAAGTACATGAGTGTATAAGTACAAACATACAATGTGTTAATTGTATCCACAATAACCTCAAATTTAGAACGAGCCTGCCAACAAATCACTTATCGACAGACAGAATGCAATGCAGCATACTTAAAAAAAAATCAAAAAATATATCAACTCGATTGATTACCCGATTGCGCCTACCTTACCGGCATGGGATGAGACTAGCGCAATAAAAATAATACAAAATTTCCAAGCTAACAATCTTCTTTATAAAAGGAAATCTAAGCCAGTTAAAAAAATGATATATCAGCTGAACACTACTTCGAGTACGTCACACGCCGACAGAAGAATGCAACCTCGACAAAATACTATACACATAGCTGACTCACCTTAGCAAGAATGGATAATCATTTAATCGAAGAAATAAATGCAAGCGTAAATTTAAAGAAAGAGTTTATGAGAATATTGAGACCTTTAATAAGGATAGAAACATGAGCAGCAGTTTAATATTGTATATAAACATACGGAGCTTAAATGCAAATTTTGATAAATTACAAATTCTAATTAAGGGTCTCAAGGTTAAACCGAATGTAATAGTGTGTACGGAGGTATGGAAACTTAAATATTATGAGTATTTTAAATTTAAGGGTTATAAGATATATTATAATAATGGGAATATTAATAGAAGTGACGGAATTGTGGTTTATATAAAAGATAATATACTACAATCTACTGAAACAATAGAAATAGGCAAACTAAAATAATAAATACAATTATAACTTTAGACAAAAACCGTTACCTAGAAATATCCTCACTATATAGATCTCATGATTACAGCTGTTATGAATTCAATTTAATCCTTAAAAACTATCTACACTTAAAGCGTAAGACCAAAAATCAAATAATTATAGGAGATTTTAATATAAACATATTACAGAATAATCCAATTAGCCTAGAACTAATGAATGGAATGCTAGTAAAGGGTTTTCTTATGTGTTTCACTACAATAACCAGACCTTCAAATATAACAACTGAGGAAGGTACATGCATAGACAACATCTTCATTAAAACGAATGATATCGACTACAAGTCACTAAAATTATTAGCATCAATAACTGATCACTTTCCACTATTCTTAGAACTCAAAAACCATAAATTAAATGAAGGTGCGATTGATTCGAATGAGATTAAATATTTTTACAATTACAAGAGAATCTATGATAATGCTAAACGTGTTGACTGGACAAAATATAGTAAAAATGAACGTAATGAAGCAATAAAATTTGTATTTGAAGAAATACAAAGATGCATGGAGGCTTCGAAAGTCCTAAAAAGAAAACCGCTTAAATCTCATAATAGCCCCAGAAATCACTGGATAACAAGTGCAATAATACAGTCCTGTAAACATAAGGAGAAGCTATATAATAAACTTACAAAAAATCCGCTTAATAATGAAATAAAAAAAGAGTACAAAAACTATTCCAAAACACTTGATAAAGTCATAAAAAAAGCCAAAAATGATTGTGAAAAATTGGAAATTGAAAAAAATAAAAGTGACCACAGGAAACTTTGGGAATGTATTAAAAGTAAAATTGGAAATAGTAAAAATAAAACAAAAAATACGATAAGTCAAATAAAACTAGAAAACGGTTTAATAGTTACTGATGAAATTGAAATTGCAAATAGATTTAATGAATATTACTACAGTCTAGGCGAAACTCTTAGCAGTAAAATTAACAATACAACTGGAAAGGTTCTCAAATTACCTAAAAGTAACCCCAATACAATATTTATTAAACCAACAAATGTATTAGAAGTTAAAAGCATAATTGACAATCTAAAACTGAAAAAAGGTGGTGTGGATAATATAAGTTCCAAAATATTAAAAATGATCTCACTTCTACTGTCAGATTCCCTGGCAAATCTATACATAGAAACATCTACATGGCCAAATATCCTTAAGTCGGCTGAAGTCATACCTATTTACAATAACGGGAAAAAAGATAGTATGTGCAATTATAGGCCAATATCTTTAATATCCAATATTGCTAAAATATTTGAAAAAATAATTCACCAAACAATAACTAATTTCATGAACCTAACTAACATAATCAATAACAAGCAATTTGGATTTCTAAAGAATATTGGCACTAAAAACGCGTTAAGCTGAATAACTACAACGATATACGAAAACTTAGACAAAAGCTTTCGATACCGTGAATCATAAAATATTATTGGATAAATTGTATGCTTACGGCATAAGAGGTAAAGGATTTAAGTTGATGGAGAGTTATCTGAGTAATAGAGTACAAAAAGTTAAAATAGGTTCTCAATTTAGCGAAGCACGTCTAATACATACTGGAGTCCCGCATGACACAATACTCGGCCCGTTGCTGTTCATACTGTATGTTAACGATTTATTAACAGATATGCTAGTAAATACTATACTCTCATATGCTGATGACACTGCAGTCATATCAATGGGAAAAGATTGAAAAGAGGTAGAGGATAAAATGAATCAGTATTTAGTGGATGTTTCTGACTGGCTCAAACTAAATAAACTAACTCTAAACTTACAAAAAACTGTATACATTACGTTTGGTAACTATAGTAATAGTGTACCAAAAGATTTTGAAATCCAAATAAATAATGAACATATACAAAGAGTCAATGAAACAAAATACCTTGGAATCATATTTGACATGAATCTTAAATGGGATAAATATGTTGAATATCTTATAAACAAATCCAAATATTTAATATTCATCTTTAGCAAAATATCTAAATTTATGGATATACAGACACTTAACATTATCTACTATGCTTTTTTCCACAGCTTAATCAGCTATGGAATACTTGCATGGGGTGGAGCTTACCAAAATAATCTAAACTTACTACAAACTGTGCAAACTAGAATCCTAAAAATCATTAATAAAGCTACGTTTCAACATAAAAATCCACCAAATTTAAAACAACTGTTTGAATATCAAAGTCTACTGTACAATTATAATAAACTAAAAAACCAATTCAACAACTCTACAAGTTCTACAAGAAGAAAGATAATAGCAATTCTGAAATATACCAAAACAGTTAGCACGAAGAATATTTACATAAAAGCAATCAGTGTATACAATAATCTGCCTAATGAATTGAAAAACTTGGACATATCTAAAAAAACAAAAGCAAAAAAACTAAAAGAGTGGATCACTAGTAATGGATGACAAAATAGACTGCGTGATATACAAAGAATGGTTATTAGATACATACTACAAATCCCCTGAAGTTCAAGTGATATTGCAAAAAGTGATTAATGAGCGCATCCTGCGCTCTCAAAATGAGGTAAAAATTAATACACAAGAAAATGTAACCTATTCCATCACAACAATACTAGACACGAGAACCTATATTTGTGCTAGCGGTAAATGCAAAGCGCAACACGATCGTAAACACAAACGTATAACAAAATACAACTTCAAAAAAATGCAATGTTCATACCCTTCATTTGATCACTTAAGAAAAGTAGTTCATGAAATAATAAACATATGGTCGAATAAGATTAAAAATAATAAATACCCAAATTTTGTCAAACAAAAAAGCCAATCACTGAGTATAAACCGAACAAAATACAAGCCAATCGAAACAGTTTTCTCTACCATTGATAACATGATAGCCGATAATAATAGAAAGGCTAAACGAATGAAAATAGCAGAAGCTCCTGGCCAAAAAATCAATCAACCTAATAGCTACAGAATGTCATATGGTGATATCAACTACTTGGGTGGAAATAAGGCCTTATTCTACTTCGATAGAGGAATAAGAGGTAAACAAACATTCACAAATTCCATGCACCCTTTTAAACTACAACCTGCCTATAAGGCCATAGTAATTATCGACGAAATCGTCTTTACATCGAATTGTAAATGTGATTCAGCAAAACAACACAAAGAAATGTTTCCTCACTACAGAGTCACTTGTGCGGTAGGACTTACTTGTCCAACACGACTCAACAAAATGGAAAGAATAATATTCGCAAGAACCAAAAATGCGGTCACTGAACAATTCACCACAGCCAGACCAATGCTGGTTCGATATTGGTGATTTTCATAGTCTATTAGACAGTTTATAAACTATAAAAAATAGAATAAGTACTCAACAAATAATATAACTATAGAATCAATAAACAAAATTAAATAATCTAAACTAACTTACCTATAAGAACCTCTCTTTAGACAATAAATAGAATTTAAGAAAATAGCTGTTTTTATATAAATGTTAAAAAATTGTTGGAATATATTTTGTATAAGTGTTAATGGATTATTGAAGTATTTAATAGTGTTATTTTGTTATACGGAGTTGGACAAAGCAGAATCCGGAATTCATGCAGCCCATCCATGTTAAGTATGAATGAGAGTGACGGCAGTCAGTCTTTCGTCAGGAAGTCCGACTAAGACCGTACTATCTGTCAAGTATGAATGTATTGAATGGTATGGTCGGTGGACTTGCTGTGAAGCCACAGCAAGACTAACCAACATGTTATATTAATTATAGTATATTCTGGATCTGCGTACAGGCAACTACGAGTTCCCTCTGCAGGATTTGAGGTGTATAGTGTGTTGTTATAGAAATATAATATTACTCTGTATTAACCATCAAATGTTATGTAACTCTGTTATTGTAACTCTGGAAAATAAATAAATAAATAAATAAATAAATAAATAAACATATTCAAGTAACTTTAGTTATTGAAAATATCATTCTCATAAATTTGTTTTTAGATAAATTAACGCATTTATTGTTTACTTTTTATATTGAATAACAAAAGTGTTTAAATTGTATAATATTAACAAGTCTCATACGTAATTAGTTCGAATATAATTTATTAATAAAATTAAAATAGTTTGAGACAGTAATAAAACATCAAGTGTTTTATTTGTGATTCAGAAATATCGAAGGATCAAAACACAATAACTCTCAAAGCAGGCCGCATAAGTACGTTTATACAGTCTAGTTTAAGAAGAAACGATGGAAAGCATAGCCAGGTGAAAAGAACCTCTATTATTTTACATGCTATAGTTTCCACGCTGCGTATAATCGAGAGAGCAGTATTCTTCAAGCGATCAGTACAAGTACATCGACCCCTCCAAAATCAAGACGGCTATCAGGGCTGCCAGAATTTGTTTTTTCGAAGTGTTGCTTCGAAGATGAGTTCATAGAACGTCAAAAAACTACAAGTACTAAGTATAGAAGATTTGTACATTGATATTGTTACATTTATTTCTAATACAGATATCAAAGAAAATATTTTGAAACTCTCAGAGATAAAAAGCCACACATGAACTATATCTATACCTATCGCTAACGCGCGCTCGTCTCTGCTGCTTGCTATAGGTACGCGCGCATACCTGCTTACATACTCTACTATACTATCTGTAGTGTGCACGGTTTGTAGCATGTAAATTACTCATATTCTAACAATAACGTTTGTACTAAATTAAGTCATACATCACCATCATAATACGATTATTCAAAAAAAAATACTGTTTAAAGAAAATCAAATAGATAAACAGCAACACGCAATAAAGCTGTGAAATCCTGAGTATAGATGTAAAGGACAGGATGAAAGAGAAAAATAGTAGAAGAGATAAAAAGGATGAAAAATTATATAATAATATAACCTAATAACCCAATAATATTAAAAATAAAGTGCGTCTTGAAGGTATGAGTATAACACCTATAACTGCATTTGGCTTTTCGTGTCTCATTGTATGTTTTCATTTTTAGAACATTTTCATTTCTCTCTACTGCAATTTGTCGCAGAAGACAAAGTCGATATCCTCCTGATAAGTGAGCAATATAGTCAATCGACGCAAAAATCGCCGCAGTTTGGTGCCCAGGTAGAGAATCAAGGATACGGAAAAAGGAGCCGATTACGTGCGAGTAAAGGTGGGTCGCATTACCTACTTCACCAGATATCTATCACCGAACCTAACCACGTCTGAATTCAGATCTAGGCTACAGGTGCTGGCGGACAGCATTAGAAACGTGTCAGGTGAATTCATTGTCAGAGGAGACTTGGACACGAGGACCATAAAATGGGACATACAGACTACAAACTCGAGATGGCAGCTAGATTAAATTTGGTGGTAGTGAATGAGAGTACTGACGTTTCACAATATAAGGGATTAGTACGTTACTGAAGAATATACAGCCAGCGACTACCAGTATATTCTCTTCAATGTCAACGAGGATTCCAGAAACAAAGCAAAGAGAAATAATAATCAGACGCCGAGATGGAACACCCGACGTACGAACCGAGAAATACTCTTGGACGTGATTCAAAATGCGGAGCTTCCATCCAACGGACTGCCGCTGGAACTGAGCGATCGAGAAAGAGTTGTGTAACCAAACCACGAATCACCAGAGGTGACCAGTCTCCTGGTAAACGGAGGAAATCACGGTCGCAGAAGATTAGCCCAAAGAACACATTATCGCCCTTAAGCCGAAACTGACAAGAAAGTACGACGATGCGCCTAAAAATCTTAAAAAGGCGATAAAATCAAGCAAGCATAGATGCTGGTGATAGATTATTTACGAAGCAGAAAAAGACCCGTTTGGCGCTGTATATGTTATCGTAACGCGGAAAATAGGCGATCCGTGCGATTAAAGAGCTTACTTACACTGTCAAAAGGACAGATGCTGCCTGTCACGCGGTAAGAGCAATCGTGGTGCTCGTGACATTGGATGTAATAAACGCGTTCAATTCGGCTAGATGGGTAGACATAGTAGACGCACTGCGGATGTTTGAAGTAACGTGGTACACCATGCGACTAGTAGAGGACTATTGAAACAGACTATTGCATTTATCGAATACAACACGGCGGAGGATAGTAGGAGTAGAACCATAACAACATAGGTGGTACAAGGTTCGATCTTGGAACCAGATTTCTGGGGTATCCTGTATTCTCTACAAGGATGCTGGACGCCCTAACTGATATCGAAGGTTGGACTCTGGAAGGACAAGAAGCATGGCGAAGTGGACTTCTAATTTACCCAATTCTTGTCTGGACACAGGTAATTCCGAAAGTATCTTCACCAGATAAATAAAGTGACAACACCGGAATCTACGTACGCTTCTTCTTGTCCTCAGCGTTTGCTTAAACCTGGCATGCGGCGCAGTGCAGGCTGTTTGCGTACCCCGGGTCTGCATACCTGAAATTCTCGGGGTTTGGAAGTGGTCGCTCGGTACCTTTTTCTCTAAAGGTGCTGTCCCTTCATATTAGGCCGCTGTCCGTTTCGCACAAAAAGACGTAAATTCCGTATTTGAACGACATTTGAGAGAGAGAGAGAGATTTGGCCTTGCTCCGTTGCGAAGGCAGGAAAAAAATAATAGACGCGATGAAAATTAAATTTCTATTTGGTCCTTACCAAGACTGCGACTCCCCGCATTCTAGCATTCTGCTACTGACTTGTGTGCCCTGGTGACATACGTCTACAGAGGCTGTTTGCTTCGGGATTTTCTGCTATTATTGCTGATTGAATTCCATGGTGATCGTAGATTAAATGATCTCCGCAAGCATTTTTTCCATGCTTGCATAAAGAAGTTTGTCGTCTCGTCGCGGCTAGTGTACTGTAAGTTGACTAGGTAATTCGTGTTTTTATTAGAAAGTTGTACGCGTTGCGCGATTCTATGTTCTCTCTGTCGTTTGTTTGTTTTCGTCACTATCGCACGAGCTTTTGTTACACGCTCTCCTACTAAGCCTCTTGCGTGCGATTACCCCCACTCCGCTAACGCGTTGGCGCTAGTGTAACATGTGACGAGTTCCACGTACATAGTATTGCTAGTTATAATGCAATCGAACATTAGTCGCCAAATCTGTGCATGGTTACAGCACAAACTCGCCCCAAATTTCGGACGATCGCACGCGGAGGAAATAACACCACCTAGGAGACTATAAAAGGGGATGCGCGGAGGCGCTCGCTCTCTTACCCCGGGAGCTCTTTACTTACCCGACAACGTACCTACTACGCGGCTCAACCAACGTTTGAATCAGAGACGACATAGACTAGAATCGGATAAGTAGAGCCACGCTTTGTATTCATACAAAGCATACATTGTAAACTACGATCAATAAATAAACGCATTCACCGATAATAATCTATTGTCTAGTATAAGAAGAAACGATGTACTCATTTCATAGCCCCGATATTTTGCAGGAAGCTAGAGCCTAACATCTCACAAAGAACAAAACCATCGATCCTCACACGTAACACTAACAGCCCGCCGAACTTTCTCCCACCGCTCTACGCTTGACTCGCGAGACGGAGCATCATCCCGAACAGTCAGCCTAGGAATCGTCAATAGAAATAAAAATTCTCTTCATTAACGTCCGATTTTCTTACTGAGTCACTAACAAGAGAAAAAGAGAGAGAGAAAGAGAGAGCAGTGAGCCTCTTTATGAGAGCCGCGCGCACTGATTATATCAGCCTCCCCCGGATTCATGAATGAGTTCTTTTGGTGCAGCTGAGCAAGACGGACGGCCGGCCGAGATCTAGTGACTGTAAGCCACAGCGGGGACGCCCTTCAAGCGCAGCGCTCCAAACATCTTTGTTTTCTATATTTCTTTCTCTCGCTCCAACGCAAGACAGTCTTCGTGAGTGTAAAACCGAGTAAGAACCAGTTGAAGCTTGCTTCCTGGTTCGAACTCGGCACCTTGAATGCTCAAAGAGTTATTCGCTCTTCTCGTCCAACCGCACGCCCGGGATCTATCCCAAACTACTCCCACGTCGAGTTGTCCTGAATGGTGGACTAGGAAGTCCCCGGAACACGTCCGGCCATGCCTTCGGGCTACGATGCAAGACTAGTATCTCTGCGGATGTTCTAGGTTTAAATAGGAGAAAGTAGATGCGATCATGCGCGCGATCCGAAATGCAGCGCGCTCGACGAAATTGGCATAAACCAGCGATGAAGAACCCACCACCCGTGGAGATGCCGTCCCCATCACCACATCCGACCTAAAAACGCTCACGCCAGAAAAATGACGGAGTTCGAGGACTCTCCTCTACGGATTGTACATTGGCGACCTATAACATCTACACCGCCAAGTCCACACAGTCCAGCCATTTTAAAAGAGGTTCTAGAACTCCACCCGTTCGAAGACGAAGATCTTCTGAACGAGCACGAGGTAATCGAGCGCATCTCTATGTGCCCTCTCCTGGTCGAGTCACCGTCACGATAGAGAAGACCTAGGATACTTCATTGACCAGATCCACGACAACTGCTCAACGTTGTGCCTCTGCAACGTCGCGATTAGCATAGTTTTATTAGCTTTGGAATTATGACGAAGATAATGTTTGCATAAATATTCATAAATTGGGTATTGACTAAAATTTAAAATTTTAAGCGTGCAGATTTGCTACCGATAGCTTCTTTAATAATTTTATTATCTGTACTTAATGGGACAAACCACCTTTAAAATCTGAAACAAAAAATTCAATATTAGATTTTAATTTTAAAATATAATTGAAGAAGAGTCTTTGTCTTTAAAAGTACTTACAATAAACATTAAATATCTAAATTTTTATTATATTTCAACTTGATATGCCTCCCTGGCAAAGCAGACTAGTTTCGATGACTATTTTCACTGTCCGTAAGATTCAAAGTTTACGCATGGTTGGATTGGGCTAAAATTTTATGGAGATACTCTTTATACATGTACTTTCAGTATGAGCGGAGGAATTTTTATTTGAGCTAGTAGAAGTATATTTTTGTTTAAATAATTGCAATATTACACCTATTTTGCAATAATTTTATCACTTTTATTGGTGTTGAATCAATTCTACTCGTTCAATTCAAAATCCCTCCGCTCATACTGAAAGTACTCCTCTAACAAGTACTCCACAAAATTTGAGCCCAATCCAACCATGCGTTCCCTTGGAATCCTACGGACAGTGAGCTAAAATTCAGAAAAACAATATTATGAGATATTTAACAATTAAGATTTCAATTATAGCTATAATTAATACTTATCTAATATGTTCAGGATCTTATCTACTCTTTCTAATGCATTAGATAATCGTATCCTCCAGTTGGCACCAATATTCCACGGTTGGCTTGGGTTGAACCGCTCTTTTGTTGTTGCATAAGCTGAAATCAGAAAAAAACACAAAAATTAGAAATTTAAGTACACTGCACTTATCACACTTAACTTACTTATATTTACACACACAATATCAACTTTGAACCCGAAGCCTTGTACACCAGACTCACTAAATCTCAGTTGCTGTTGCACTGATTGCATAATTCTATTTCTTGTATCACTAATAGAGTCTTTGACCACTGTTGCACTTTTAAGTTTTTTTGCACTGTTAGAGGGTCTTCGTCTTTTTGATTGATTTTCATTCTTCGTCAAAAATTCTCTTGGCCTCTTCTTAGGTCTCCCTCGAGAATACTTACTGTCAGGATGAGTACTTTGAAGTCTTCCCTTCTTATCCCTCGAAGACATTTTGCACAAATTTTGCTGCACTACATACACACACACACACAAACACAAATTGTCAAGAAAAAAAAATAAAATACACAAATGAATTTTAAAAGCGGATTTGTTTAAAATTGCCACCTTTTAAACAAACAAATATCGTATAATTTAAAATTTTTTTTAGCAATATCAGCATGTAAATATCAGCTGTGTTTATCTACACATACCAATAAGCTGTGTAAACATAGTCGAATTTGAACTACGTGAAGGTAGTTCGAAAACTCTTTCAATCTCACCTGCAAGCGAGTTCCAATATTCGCCGATAAAGTGGTGGCGCGTCGAGCGTCAATAACGTATTATGACCGTCATAACACGTTTACACAAAATTGTCAGTGTTTGAACATTCACAATATGTTTTAAAATCGTATAAAATTATATATAAACAACTGTGTTATAAATCATTATAAACAATAACATATATCTATATAATGGTAAAAATGGCTACTTTTTATATTATTTAACAAAATCTATTTTACACTTGGTCTTAAAGAAGAAAAAATATAACAGAAATATAAAATCGAGAAATCCAAATTTTATTGAAATTCAGTAAAAAGGTGGTATACAAATTTTGCTTAAAACTTTAGAAAGAAATTTCTTTTTGAAAAATTTGACTTCAGAATCGTATTCTACGGAAAATTTTCTATAAAAATAAGAAATAAAAAAAAAATTTGATTTTTTGAAGATTCAAAGGTGGTTTGTTCTCTTAATGGGTGTGTCTAAGAAACGACATCCCTTTGCGCTGTTCCATTTGAACGATAAACAGCGAAAGGCTCTCTTGCAGACGGCTGATTCGAAATTATTGCGTCATATTTGTGAGTGTGCTTTGAATGTGTTGATCGTTAACGTGCCTTTGGACAAGTCTCACAAATCACGCTTACGCAGACATGCAAAAACACTGCGGAAGTTAGCTGAACCCTGCGTGAGCCTTTCGAAAAAGAAAAAATTTACTGTACAACGCGGTGGTTTCTTACCAGCATTATTGGCTCCTATTATTGGGTCACTGTTGGCTAGTATCATTAGTAAGTAGACGACATGGAACACGCTAAAAAGATCGTGCTTGTGCCGTATGAGAACGTTGAACGTCTCCAGAGTGTGCTAGCAAATAATGTGTGCAATAATGCTGCTAATATATTAAAGACTGTTCAAACACCCGGAACCATGATGACTAGACTGAATGCTGAAATGAACAACATATTGAATTCATCTACTTGCAAAAGTGAGCGGGATAAATGGACATAATATCGTTCTGTGCTACAGCGTTATCTCCATCTCAAGGATGCCGATAACTATGATAAGATTAGAAAAAAGGAGGAAAAAGATAACAACGATTGGCGTCAAATGCAAAACAACAACCATGATGGTGATGATGAAAACGACGACAATTATAATGATGAGGCCTAGCAGCTCGGAAGACGATCGGATTGATGCGAGCATCATCGACAGAGTGCGTACAAAGTACAGGCGATAGGCTGGATAAGTATTGCGTAAATTACGTGTTAGTGGGAATATCGCCTGGGATCAACAAGAATTTCAAAATTTGTCAGTAAACATATTATGTAACGTGGTGGATCTGAGGCCAAGGAAAGTAGCGTCTCTCACACAACCTCAGATGTACGTTAAAACTATTATCTAGGCACAACCCGAATTTTACCGGCCGAATCTATTATATATATTGGCGTCAGGCCTGGTATGTATCATGCGTCGGCTTGAGATCTCTTTCTCTCGGCGGAGATTCGGTCGCAAAATTCTTGTTGAAAGAAAAAGACGTCTTAATTGGATATTAACAAAATAAATATTTATTAACAAAGACTTCCGGCAACTATTTACAACGTGGCCTCATTCGAAATCGCACACTCTCATACTCGCTCTTACTGGCTACCGATTTTCCGGCGGTAATTATTCTCGCGAAGGACTAAATCTCAGTCTCATGCTCTAAAATTTCGGCGCGAAGAACTATGCAAAAACGTACGTGAAAGCTTTGAACTCGGGAGGCTGCTACCTGCTGGCTGTCCATCGTACAAATGGTCGAGACCCCATACCGACGCTGAGCACAAAGGCTCACGTTCACATAGAGCGCATGCGCAGCCCTTTCGATTATATATCGATTATCGATTCACCGGTTCCCCTTTTCAAACGTGAGGAGAAGCTTTATACCTGGCGATGATACGACCTCACTCATATCTCCACTAACACGCCTCGTGTAACAGGGAATAGATCCCCCACTCATACAACATACCATCTCTTCTTTTTATCATGTCTTTTAGGCTCGCACGCAGGCGGCTCTTCTCTCTCACTCACACTCTCTGGCTTGCACGCAGGCGGCTCTTCTCTCTCACTCACACTCTCTGGCTTGCACGCAGGCGGCTCTTCTCTCTCTCTCTCTCGCACTCTCTTGCTCGCATGCAGGCGGCTCTTCTCTTTCTCTCTCTCTCGCACGCTCTTGCTCGCATGCAGGCGGCTCTTCTCTTTCTCTCTCTCTCGCACGCTCTTGCTCGCACGCATGCGGCTGTTCGCCCACTCTCGCTCGCTTTTGCTCTCTCTCTCTCTCTCTCTCTCTCTCTCTCTCTCTCTCTCTCTCTCTCTCTCTCTCTCTCTCTCTCTCCCTCTCTCTCTCTCTCACACACACATACACGGCTGCCGCGGCGGCCTCGTGGTCTTCGTTGCTGGCGGAGTTGGAGGGAATCAAGCTGGTGGCTACTCATCGAACGATGAATTCGTAAGTCGCCCGAAACCGGCATTCGTCGTCTGCTGTTTCTCTCTCCCTTGTAGCATGATAGGCGGCGTCTACGGCCGTATCAACTTCTCGCACGTTGTCTATAATTATTTGTTTACTAATATGAATAATTATCCTACCACTTACCTGCGACTCTGGTGGAGATGCGGGCGAGAGGTCTGATGATTTATTGAGCTCGACGGTTTCCTCGTCGCAATAATTGGGTTATCCAATTTTATAAACTTTGAATTCGCATCATTCTTCGTACGATATTATAATAAGAAAAACGGCACAAAAATAGTAAACAATGAATAAAAATTAATTTTTAGATATTTTAACTATGCTTTACAATCTGAAAAAAGCACGAAATTCATGGAAACGCATTTTTTGACGAGGAATACGATGATTTATTTAAAAAATTAGTCAATTCAACAGAAAACATACTAAAGTTAAGGAAGTGTGCTGAATTTCGTTTTTCACTTTTTAAAACGGTCTAATTAGGGGCCTAAATAGGCCAAAAGAACTGTTTTTTTGTAGAATTAAATATGCATATGCTTGAATTTTTTCAAACATATTGATTATGATACGGCTGAATAAAAAGTCGGACAACTTAAGACACTGAAATGGATGTTGCAGCATCCCCTTCGCACTTTCAGGACTGAAACAAAAGGATAAATATTCTTTTTCATGTTCAAAATGTATCCGTTGGGAGCCATTTTCTCAACCTTATCCGGCTATACCCATTTAGGTGTATTGTCAATCGCAGAGAACAATAAACGATTTTGTATTATTTTATATCATATTTACATTTTTTTAAATTTTATTTTCTGCCAGTGTCAGTTGTCGTCTAAAATCGGCGGAGAGGTACCTGGTAACATCAATATAGCGTTCCGCATGCCCGTCGCGGTATCTCCTCGAGATACGACCGTGTGTGTACGCGCCAACCCTCTAGCTCACACGGTGTCTGGATCCTGAAACAGTGTATTGCGACTTTACCTTTCTTTGTATCTATCCCCTAAATATCGTCTCCCCTCCACGTATAGATACGATAAAGCGGTCCTCGATCGCCGTCTTCAATCGGATCTTGCGGAGGTACCACGACCGGGATGCGGAACACCGCATCGATACCATGCCATACCCAGCCGATCTCAGATAGGAGCATGGTAAGATCTGTATCTGATTCAGATGCAGAGAGTTAGCCACTGACGATATTTTTTGGGGCTTAAGTCCTTGGTTTTGGTTTTATTCATTAATAGGTTAGAAATGCTCTTGAATACGTATAATTTGAAATATACAATTGCTGTAATTTTAATAACACAAAAATTTCAATAAATTTAGCATGAAAATTGACGCTACGCATATATATATATATATATTTGTGTGTGTGTGTGTGTGTGTGTGTGTGTGGGTGTGTTTTTTTCAAAGGGCCTAGACAGAGCAAGCTCTGCGCAAGTAGTCCTACGACATCCGAACCCTACCGGTACCATCGCCAAACATTGCTTCGGGAGGGCCGTGTAATAGCCGGTTGGCTTTTCTGCTAGTTTAACTTTCCCGTACATCCCTCTTCCACTACTGAGATTAGAGGTTCCGGATCAAGTTCGTCTTCTTCTCTGTCTGCGTCGTCCGGCTGTCTACTTCTCACAGCATCGTCCGGTTGGCCTCTGGCAGTCTCACCCCGCCCTACGTTCCTCTGCATCAGGCAGGGGAGCTGGGCTCAGCTCCATTACCTACGTTGCTCTGCATCAGTCTAAGGTGCGTATATACGGACGGTAGTCTCGTCGTCTTAGAATTCTATACGCTGACATCTTGCCGTATCTTCAATTCTGAGTTTTTTCATTATGCTGGCCGCAAACGATGTCACTACCCTCCAGTTGTTGGTTGACTTGAGTATCAGCTCGACAATGTTTTTGGGGGTGACATATTTTCTCAGCGTCTCCAATAGACTTTGCCTCTCCAGTGAAAACCGTGGGCACCCTGTCATTACATGTTCGGCGTCTTTAAGCAAGTTGGGGCAGGTTAAACAAGTCTCTTCATTACCCAACTGGAACCGATGCAGGTAGTACCTAAAGCAGCCATGGCCGGTCAAAAGCTGGGTGAGGTAGAAATCCAGATCGCCATCTGGTCTATTAATCCACTTCTCTATATTAGACGCTAACCGGTGTGTCGATCTTCCTTTTGTTGAGGCGGTCCATCTACGTTGCCAGGCTTCCAGGGTGCGCTGTCGCTCAATCTTTCTTGTCTGTGCACTTGCAGACTCCTTCTCTTGCAGCTTCTCAAATAGTCTTGCTCTTTCTTCTGTGGCAAGATCTAGAGGAGGTATTCCTGCAAGCACCGCGACCGCATCATTAGAGATGGTACTGTATCCGCTAGTGAATCATAAACACGTCCGGCGGCGTGCTGACGCTACCTCTCTTGTGTAGCACGACATCTTTGCTGCTTCGTGCCATACCGGCGCAGCGTAAAGCGTGAGGACCAGTAGTTTCCTCTGTGTTTGCCGTGGTCCCCCTATATTGGGCACCAGTCCCACTAGTACATTTGCACCCTAGGATGCTTTTCTACCAACCATTTTTAAATGTTCGTCGAACTTTAGTTGGGCATCAATTTGCACTGCTAGGTATCGTATGGAAGGCGACGAGGTTATATTACTGCTTCCAACCCTTTCAGTGATTTTCTCTATTTTTTTCCGGCTAGTTACTAATACTGCCACAGTCTTGTGTTCTGTCAGTTTAAGACCAGCTGTCATGAGCCAGCTTCTAATACTACTAATTGCGTCGTTGGCGTTGTGTGTGTATGTGTGTGTGTGTGTGTGGCTGAGTGTGTGGGCGTGTGAGTGTATGTGTGGGTGTGTGGGTGTGTGGGTTTGTGTGTGGGCGTATGCGTGTGTGTGTATGTGTGTGTGTGCTAGTAAACATGACAATTTGTCTATGCCACTCACCTTAAGCTCAAATTATCCTGATTACTTGGTGTTGCAGATATATAAAAAGGAATTGTTGAATATTCTGTTTCTGTTGGCGCCTCTTCATGATGCTGAGAAAGTTTTATACTTGCAGGTTTATTTTCTAACTTTAACACTAGATTATTGTCAATTTGATTATTTTTGGTCAAACTATGAAAAATACACTCAGTCTGTTTTATACATAAGGAACTATAAAAGGATTTATTATTTTCTTGTGTACATAAATCTTGTGAAGTGTTCTCATCATATTTTAATGATTTTGCCATCAAATTATCATTATTTATATGGCCAATTTGAAGAATATTTTCTGACTGAAGATGGGAATCAATTATATACGTTTCTAAAACATCTGAATTATCATTATGAACATTTGTGTTTTCTTCAATAATATTTATATTTTCTGTTATAGGTAATTGTTTCATGAAGTCTGCATTATTTTCCATTTCAACTGTACTAGAAAAATTAATGCTTAGATCACTGGATCGATCTAGTTTATTTACATCATTTGCATTAGTTGCGTTATTTTTTGGATTAAGTGTACATGTACAAGATAAATGATTACATATATTCATAGTGTGTTTTATACTTAAATTAGTGTAATTATCATTCTGGACTAAATTTTGATCAACAATATATTTGTCAACGTTTAATTTTCTTTTATTTCGTTCACACAATGTACTATTTTCATCAAACACTAAATTTGAATGTACTTGATGATCATTAACAGTCGATGTATCAATACATATATTAAAGCACCGTTTTGCAGTACCTAAATCAACTTCACAACTACTATTGCAGTTATCAGTATTTAAATTTTTATTTTTTGAGTTATCTGTATTCAATTCATAACTGATTTGACCTAAAATGACATAAATAATAATAAGTAATGATCTAATCGTATAACAAAATTTCTTACATTTATTATTCACTATTATGGTTATTTCATAATGAATAATAATTATCTATAGTTAATAGCAGTATGTAAGTATTAGGAAATCCACTAGAGGCTGAAAGGATGCGATTTCGATATATGTGTGTATGTGTATGAGGAAAATGAGATTCGCGCATTTCGATAAATGATGATCGATTATGATTGTATGTTTGTAATCTTATATAATAGGTTACCACGACTAACTCGTTATAGTTAGTTCAACCATTGCTTGCACTTATAATAACGGTACTCATTGCAAGGAATCTTGATCTTAAAATAAATAAAACATCTCTTTTTATGAGCATGAATACAATCTGAATTCATTACATCACCACCTTACTTCTTCACCACTTTCCTTAATTATTCGAACATTTTTATTGACAATCCACTTTCCTTAATTATTCGAGTGGCATTCCCTCACTCACACAGCTCTCCGTTCCCATAGACTCTCTCTGCCTCCCTCCCTCCCTCTCCTTATCTCTCTATCTTTCTCTTGCTAAATCCAGTCGTGGATGATAGTCTGATGCAGATTAGGGGTTACTCTGCGCTTAGACAGGATATGAACACAACCCGTGTCCTCTCAGGAACAGAAGTTAGTACGCTAAAAAAAAGAAAGAGGCAATTTAACCGCAAAATAGCCTCGGGGGTTTGAACTGTGGGTGAACCGTCTGTTTACGAAGAAGCCAGTTGGGAACACCGCAAAGATTTAGCACCTAGTACCTCGTGTGATATTAAATGAAAGAGGTAGGAGTTTTCAAAATAAGTTACTGGCTGAACTGGCAGAAATTTATCAGTTTAAATTAAATACAACAACAGCTTATCATCCTCAATCTAATGGGTCGACACAGTGTCGGCCAGGCGGTAGTCTATACGACTTATATATAAACAGACATACACTACAGCGCGGATAGTCCATGACTCACCTCGCAGACAAATGTAACAGATCGGACGTCCGGACGTGCGCAAACAGACTATAGTGATGCATAAGGTAGATAGACATATATATACTTAATGCAATATATAAAACAAGTAAACAAAAAATCTAATGTAAAAAAATTAGTAATAAGATAATTTTCATTATTTTTGTTAATCATATAATAAACATGAAAAATTAATAGAGATAAACTTCATAATAACATTCCACAACAACACAAGTAAACTAGACGAACAAGCAGGCGAACTTCGTGAAGTTAAACTGTGCGACACCCGCAATAATTGACAATTTAAGTGTTGCCGATTTATCGGGAAGCAACTTATTGAAACACTGTCGCTATTTTAATTATAATTAAAATAGAAGTGTTTCAATAAGTTGCTTCCTGACCAATAAATAATTATTTATTGGTCCGGGATGCCTGATATTGAACTGAAACTATTAGATTTTTTAAGATCTTTTTTTTAAGATTATATGTGTTTCGTCATTTATTGCCATAATGCATGAAATGCTACTCCACACCTAAAAAAGAACTTATGTTTTCGTTTTTTAAAAGTAGAATTTCTTTCAAACAAATCTAGCGAACTTTAAAATAATATTCTTTATCAAAAGTTTCTAAGAAGACTTATGGCCTCTTAGACATTTGGATAAAGAACAAAAATTACTGTGTAATTATCTTTGAGAGAACTTGTGTAAAGACTCTTCAGACATACTACACTGGCTAGAAAGAAAATACAAGAACAACAATATATATATACTAGTGGGGCTTCGTCCCTCTGCTCGTTTCGCTTGCCGACCCCCCAGTTTTAATTTTCTGTGGACTTATTTATAATAATAAGTTTACCGTCTTAATGAATACGCCAGATATTATAGTTTCACTTAAAGATAACGGTATACTTCAATATGTTCTCCTACCATTAGATTTAAAACTTTATTATTTAAAAAAATGCTATATTCATTATACTGTAAGAATTACACTTTTTAATGAAAAAATATTCTTTCCAGAATGAACTTTCGAATGTGTAACCAAACTACATTTAGTTTTAAAAATCTTATCACAAGAAAGACATTCGTACTCTATTTTCTCTATAATATTTTCTTACAAATCTTTATATTTTCATATTTTAAATAAATTTTTTGTATAATATTATTTTTTTGTATAATAGTAATATACGCAAACCTTAAGTACCTAAAAAGAATTGACTTATATAATCATATTATGACCTTATTGATGTTGTTATTGATTTAGTAAATCTCTATAATCTATGATATTATACTTTCTGAATGTTCATGAACTTACTACGTATATAGTAAAAGTATGACAGTCTTATACCCGATAACGCAGTTTTGATTCCATTGAGAACATTCGAACAATCGACTTTAGAGAGAAGTTCATCCCCGATTTATTACATATTACATTTATGTTACATACATAATTTACAATTTACAAAACAATAATGTTACTTATAAATTTGTACTATATAATAATGTTAGGTGAATATGGTGGGGGCGGTGGGGGGCTAGATTAGGGGAGAGGTTTACTAAGTTTTCAAAAATAACGCAAAAATAACATTGAAATGTTATTTTGTTCTATGTTATTTTCAAAAATGACATAGAAATGAATGAATTTTACGTTATTTGGTGGGGGGGGGGAGTATTACCAAAACAACTATATAATATAGGAAGATATATATATATATATATATTTATATACAAGGTGATACAAAAAGACCGGGACACCTGCGTAACTCCAAAATAACATTCTTGACAAAAAAATTCTTCAAATAAAAGTTGTAGGGTTTAAAAAGATGCACCTAACGGTGACCTCGCGTTTGACCTTGATGTCGAATTTCAAGGTCATTTGAAGGTCAACTTAGTTTTTTTAAATAGAAACCCTATTTTTTGACAGCGGGATTAGAAAGAGCATAAAATTCTACGTTCAAATATACCCCTATATTGTGGGGGCAGAGTGACCCCAAAGGTCATACGATTGTTTTCAACATTATCTTGCGCTGTGAATGCGTATCTGCGCCCTCACATCATTACGTCGCAACTTATTTTTCAATGTGTACTTTAGGTTTTGAAATAATAAAACAAAATACAGTTCGAACTTTTAAAGAATTTTAATAATTTTTTAATAAAAACATTTTTACAATCGCATATTGTCGAACGTAGAACTAATTTAATTGTGACATCGAATATAAATTTGCAAAATAAGTAAGTTTCGTAAGTCCAACACAAAAAAATCATTATTACAACAAGTGCTCGAAATGTGCACCATTAACTGTTTGACAGTGAGCTAGTCTATCATAAAAACTATCTACGGCATTTTGAATCATATCTGCTGGAATTGATGCAGCTGCATCTAAAATTCTCTGCCGAAGTTCTTCGATAGTTTGTGGGTTGTAGAACTTCATGCTTTTTCTACTCGTATCATCAAAAAATGGGGGTTTCATTCCAAAAAAGGCACAACGAACTTTAAAAGTTCGAACTGTATTTTGTTTTATTATTTCAAAACCTAAAGTACACATTGAAAAATAAGTTGCGACGTAATGATGTGAGGGCGCAGATACGCATTCACATCGCAAGATAATGTTGAAAACAATCGTATGACCTTTGGGGTCACTCTGCCCCCACAATATAGGGGTATATTTGAACGTAGAATTTTATGCTCTTTCTAATCCCGCTGTCAAAAAATAGGGTTTCCATTTAAAAAAACTAAGTTGACCTTCAAATGACCTTGAAATTCGACATCAAGGTCAAACGCGAGGTCACCGTTAGGTGCATCTTTTTAAACCCTACAACATTTATTTGAAGCATTTTTTTGTAAAAAACGTTTTTTTGGAGTTACGCAGGTGTCCCGGTCTTTTTGAATCACTCTGTATATCCATATATATATTGCAACGTGGCTGTTCGACTGCACGTTACAAAGCGAGCGAGCGACGCCACGCCGGTAAAAAAGCGACCGACAATTGCGGCGGAACGAGCCAACTCGCGAGTGGGCATGAGTGTTCTGGCCGGCGCGCATGCGATTCGCGCTCTTCCTTTTTCACCTCGGATCTCGTGGCAACAGGTTTTTGTAAGGCAGGTCGAGAGCGTTGAAGACAAACTTGAGTTGCGCCGAGGTCAGTATCTGGATCGCCAAGGTACCATGACGAGTAAGTAAAATCAACTCAGTGGGACGTATTGGTTCGCGAGTGTTTAAGTCCGCGATATTCCACGGCTACGTACCAGCTGCTGTGCCTTTGTTTCCAGCTACTGCTCGCTGCGGTGTCTTAGTTTTCACTCCTTTGCTCTCACTTGTGTTCGCTCTCATCCAGTGATAAGCTATCGTTTCCTTAAATAAGCTATCGTTTTCTCTCAACTCTCGTGGCAACCCGTAAGCTATGGTCTCCTCATAAGTTATCGCTTTCTCTACCAAGCTACCACCTCATTACAAGCTATCGTTTTCCTCTAAATAAGCTACCGTCTCTCTGAGCTATTGTCTCCTCTCACCAGCTAACGCTTCCCTTCCTCAGCTATCGTCTCCTTTCACAAGCTAACGCTCCTTTTCACCAGCTACCGTCTCCCGGCTATCAAATGTCCACAGCTCTTGTTAATAAACCACAGCCCTCGTCTATGCTCTCGTAATATTAGACCGCCACCGTAAATTTGTTCTCGCCGTTTGATTTGCTATCGATTAGATTAGTATTTTAGGCTACTTAGTAATAGAGCATAATTCAACTATTAGAAGATTAATGCGCGGAAGCATTGTGTGTAATTAGTGTAGTGAAGTGCGCAGGGTCAACGAGTTCCAGTGTCGCGTGTGTGTGTGCGCGCGCGTCACGGTCCGCAAGCGGAAGGTTACAGAGTCGGCGCGCGAGTAGTATGTGGAGTGGTATTAGGACGTAGTTCTAGCCCTGGCCGGTGGGCGTTTTCGGAAAGGCGAGGCGGGTGCTTAAAGGCATCGGCAAGTTGACGGGCGCTGACGAGCGTGAATGCGGCGGCGATTAACCGATGAGCGCGGGTGAATCTACCGGCGTTCGTTTTTTCAGCCGTATTCTCACACCACAAGACAGTCGACAAGTGGGAGAATTTGGCGGCAGGTCCGTAATTCAGCAATGTTTTAATGTACGATCTGTAGGCATAGGCGTTGGTAGGTGGTAACACGGGCTTCTGATTGAAAGATACATCCACCTGATTGAACAGTGAATGCATCAAATAATTGATTGGTCCTACTCGAGCTTGTAAAGGTCTAAAAGCTGGTCGATTTGCCTCAGATATATCTTCGTCGGATGTGGTAGATCTCAAATTTACACGCAGACTGAGCATTGTATAAGCCAGATCGAGGTATTCATCACTATTGCCAGGGATCACAAATTCTATCGGTGAGTCATCGGTCAAAGACGATATCGGTTTGTATTGAACCCAATGTGATCCCTCGATTGTGGTTTGGGTCGGTGAAATATCGAACAATAGCAGCTCGGACTTCAAACACTCGCACGAATGAGTGTGTAGGATTGCCATTTTTATTTTTTTTTATTATTTTTTTTTCTGCCAAAAATATCTCTAGCCGTTCTGCTTCTCTTGACCCTCCTCTTGGAGCTCTTCTTTCGAGCTGTCTGCTTCTTCTTCTTCTTCTTTTTCGTCTTTTTCATACCACTTCTCGACTTGCGTTTTATACTACTGTCAGTTATACGTTTTTTCCTACCGACACTCCTCTTTCTCTTGCGCACTGTGACAGGTTCACCAAGCAACTGCAACTGAGCTGGATTCCCGTAGCGTGCCATTATATCCCGATCCCTCCATCAGTCTGTTCAATTTTTCTTCCGCCTTTCTTTTCAGAACTTCACCAGATTCTCTAACACGATTGCGAAAGGACTCCTTAAATGGTGTGTTGCGAGCCGTAACGTCTGACACAATATTGAAACCCCTACGTACAGCCTCCTTACCTACAGCTTTGGCTCCCCGACTAATAAGCGGGAGAACTCGACGAAATATACTGGCTAGGAAGGAGCCGATACCACCGTGACCTTGGTATGGAGAACCGATGTAAATATGGCCAATTCCTCTGGCATACGAATTCCTACCCCACGGTAGCCATTGCCAACTTGGCAACTGAAGTAATCTTCGTAGCGATTCATCTAGTCGACTTTCTTGAAATGAAGGTTCACGGTCACTATCCCATAATCGAATGGTATCGATTGTCCGCATTCGTCTCTTATATCTACTTCAATGGTCTAAAATGAGCTGAATAACAATGGTGCGTACATTGGCGGAGAGAAATTTTTGATTCGGGTAGTACCGTATTCGTAATTATTGGTATTCATCGATACAGCGCGTGGCAACCATGATTGAACATCACCTGTCATATACGGTTCACAAATGTCGCTGTAGATCATAAACATGGCTGGTAGACCATTGGAAACTCGAGCAGGTCTATCAGCCTCTATGGTGTATTAATTTTTTCCGATAAAGAAAGCTCGTGACTGAACTAAGAGCAGCTATCCTTTCCACAGACTCTGCTGACTGTCACATAACCACCACGATCAACTATCAGCCGCAAATGACCACTAATACATTCTAAGTTATTTATCTCCTCAACGTGAGTGCGAGTGTCTTTGTAATTTCCTGGACGAATCAGCGATTCTGCGATTGTAAAATTTTCCACTCTTAGCTCATTCGTCTCGAGTCCTATGGGGGGAATTCGTTTCACGGAAAATTTTCTTTCTTCTTTGTCAACTGACACGTGTTGGAACGTTAGGGGAATTTGAACTTCTGTGAGCGCGACCAGCCATGAACCTTGTAATCTGATCTGTTGTGGCAACTGTGTAACATAATGTATTGTAGTTTTTTCCGCGAAATAATTCATACTGCTGTTGCTAGGCAGAATAATGTAAAATGGATCCCTCATATTTGCGAAAATTGATTAGCCTTGACCCAGGAGTTGAAATTTTCTGGATAGCCTTTCCAGCTGACGAAATACTCCTTTGAGCGACCCTTACCTCTACTGCGTAAAATTTTTTCTATTTTGAATGATTCCGTGACCAGATCTTTTCGAACTCTGCTCAATTCCGCCGCGTAGAAACCACCATCTATGTCCTCACTTGACAGACCTTGCAAATGGTAGACAGGTGGTGGACTTATTTTAAATAACTAGTGTCCAGCCGCCCTCGTAACCTTCGTCAAAGATGGATCGTGCACAACTGACGCGAACCAACTCACCGACTTTGAACTTGGGTAAATTACAACCATTGTTATTATTATAGTGACGCTGTAAATGTTCCCGTTCTTTTCCAACGTTGTACAAGGTCACAGATGCACGTGTCATCTTTATCGCTGAGTGTATACTGTGATTTTATGCATCTATAATATTCTGCAACACATCGATGTACCTCCGAGTATTTTTGTGAGTGAAATATCGCCAAATTCGCTCCTTAATAGTTCCTATAAGTCTCTTCGCGACGGCAGCCTTTGTATCTGGACTGCGTGCCAATCTATGATTGATGTCATTGTCTCGCAAAACTTGCTGCGTCTCACGACCAAGGAATTCTTTACCCTTGTCTGTCTGGAGACACTTTGGTTTACATCCATTGCTTCTCTCGACAGTACACGCAAGAAAGCCTAAGCGATACTTCTGGAGGTTTTTTGCTTGATCGGTTCCAACCAGCTATATTTGCTGACAACATTAAAATATAACTGTAGCCCTCGTTGTAAGTTTTCAAGGATCTCAAATCCATGAGATCAACCTCCCACACATCATCCAAATTTCGCACATTGTAACTACGTCGCGGAAATCGATCACTGATCGGTCGATGTACATTATACGCATCTTGACTATCGAGCCACTCTACAACACTCAGATTAACTTTTTCTTTTTTATTACTGTTTTTACCTCTCTCACGCGTAGCTTGAAAAAGTTTATCAATGTCAGCGTACGCTGCCGGATGTGGAGGCGCGTAATAAATGTTCTCGAATCTTCTTCTTTATCTACTCATCATGCATCGATTGTTTATTAACTTTTGTATTTATTTTCGACCACTTATGTTATGCTACTACTACTATCTTTTGATTTCTTTTGTACTTTTTTCTTATTCCTTTTCAGTACTTTCTTGATTCGTGAAAAAAACTTTTCAAACGTTATCTTGCTCACCTTACAGCAGGCTGTCATCATAGCCAGTGTTCGCTCGTCTCCATCTGTTTCATCGGCGAGCATTCGTGAAAATGCGTATTCAGCTAAAACTCGATCAGCCTTATGCCGGTTGCCTTGTTTGTCACCGTAGACTAGATCATGTTGACGACACGCCTCATCCAATGGATTGATACTGACTTCACCACGTTAAAGACGTTCCGCTAGTTTTGTACCTGGACCGCAAAATCTATATCCGGGTACGTGCATTTCAAACGGTAGCAAATCGATCAATTCATCCAGTACGCTATTTTTTACGTTCACTCGTTCTTGCTCTTCTTTTTCTTCTTGGTCGGTGATTTTACTCTTCTGTCCTGGTCGAACCTCCCGCTCAATCGACGCCATGATGTAATTTCAGAACTGCGAGCAACAATTTTTTTCCTCGACTTTTTTGCACTTCCAAGACCAATTGCTGCTGCTACTGCTGCTACTGCTTTTTTCCGTTCATGTAATCGCGCTGCATTGCTTTCGTCTCCTTCGCCGGTGTCAGAGCTACTGGTCTCGGCAGCAGCCTGGCCTGGCGTTTGAAATAGACGACCAACGCTACATGATGATAAATTCTGTCGTGGAGCGGCACCAGTGGCACCAGCTGGTGGTAGTGGTATATTTCCAGACGGGACAGCATGACCTGGTGTACTGGCTACTGTGGTATTCCAAACACGTTTGTGACGCGTGGTATAAACGATTCTCGAAGAGCAACGGCAAATTGCGTGTTCCCAGGTAGTAGAGAACCTTTTCTATTTCTCATAGCATCATTTACCAGGTCAATCATGTTGGCTCCGTGTATACGTACAACACCTATTGTCACGGTACCATTTGCATCCCAGGCGATATTCCCACTAACACGTAATTTACGCAATACTTATCCAGCCTGTCGCCTGTACTTTGTACGCACTCTGTCGATGATGCTCGCATCAATCCGATCGTCTTCCGAGCTGCTAGGCCTCATCATTATAATTGTCGTCGTTTTCATCATCACCATCATGGTTGTTGTTTTGCATTTGACGCCAATCGTTGTTATCTTTTTCCTCCTTTTTTCTAATCTTATCATAGTTATCGGCATCCTTGAGTTGGAGATAACGCTGCAGCACAGAACGATATTATGTCCATTTTTCCCGCTCACTTTTGCAAGTAGATGAATTCAATATGTTGTTGATTTCAGCATTCAGTCTAGTCATCATGGTTCCGGGTGTTTGAACAGTCTTTAATATATTAGCAGCATTATTGCACACATTATTTGCTAGCACACTCTGGAGACGTTCAACGTTCTCATACGGCACAAGCACGATCTTTTTAGCGTGTTCCATGTCGTCTACTTACTAATGATACTAGCCAACAGTGACCCAATAATAGGAGCCAATAATGCTGGTAAGAAACCACCGCGTTGTACAATAAATTTTTTCTTTTTCGAAAGGCTCACGCAGGGTTCAGCTAACTTCCGCAGTGTTTTTGCATGTCTGCGTAAGCGTGATTTGTAAGACTTGTCCAAAGGCACGTTAACGATCAACACATTCAAAGCACACTCACAAATATGACGCAATAATTTCGAATCAGCCGTCTGCAAGAGAGCCTTTCGCTGTTTATCGTTCAAATAGAACAGCGCAAAGGGATGTCGTTTCTTAGACACACCCATTAAGGGAACAAACCACCTTTGAATCTTCAAAAAATCAAATTTTTTTTTTATTTCTTATTTTTATAGGAAATTTTCCGTAGAATACGATTCTGAAGTCAAATTTTTCAAAAAGAAATTTCTTTCTAAAGTTTTAAGCAAAATTTGTATACCACCTTTTTACTGAATTTCAATAAAATTTGGTTTTTCTCGATTTTATATTTCTGTTATATTTTTTCTTCTTTAAGACCAAGTGTGAAATAGATTTTGTTAAATAATATCAAAAGTGGCCATTTTTACCATTATATAGATATATGTTATTGTTTATAATGATTTATAACACAGTTGTTTATATATAATTTTATTCGATTTTAAAACATATTATGAATGTTCAAACACTGACAATTTTATGTAAACGTGTTATGATGGTCATAATACGTTATTGACGCTCGACGCGCCACCACTTTATCGGCGGATATTGGAACTCGCTTGCAGGTGAGATCGAAAGAGTTTTCGAACTACCTTCACGTAGCTCAAATTCGACTATGTTCACACAGCTTATTGGTATGTGTAGATAAACACAGCTGATATTTACATGCTGATTATCGGTATATAAACACAGCTGATATTTACATACTGATATTGCTAAAAAAAATTTAAATTATACGATATTTGTTTGTTTAAAAGGTGGCAATTTTAAACAAATCCGTTTTTAAAATTCATTTGTGTATTTTATTTTTTTTTCTTGACAATTTGTGGTTGTGTGTGTGTGTGTGTATGTAGTGCAGCAAAATTTGTGCAAAATGTCTTCGATGGAGAAGAAGGGAAGACTTCAAAGTACTCATCCTGACAGTAAGTATTCTCGAGGGAGACCCAAGAAGATGCCAAGAGAATTTTCGACGAAGAATGAAAATCAATCAAAAAGACCAAGATCCTCTACCAGTGCAAAAAAACTTAATAATGCAACAGTGGTCAAAGACTCTATTAGTGATACGAGAAATAGAATTATGCAATCAGTGCAACTGCAACTGAGATTTAGTGAGTCTGGTGTACAAGGCTTCGGGTTCAAAGTTGATATTGTGTGTGTAAAGTGTAAGCAAGATTGGTGTATATATAGCTGTGACCTGTTTCAATGATGCACGCACAGGATTTCTGAATAATATGAGGAAGTTTGACATCAGCCCAGGATGTGCAGCAGTGGATTAGACCAATACAAGCAACGATGCCAGACTCTTTCATGCAGAAAGAAAAACATTAAGCGGTACCATAGAGGCCCGGACTATCAGAAGAACAATATGAGAAGGAATCTCAGAGGAATCATATGCAGCAGAAAAATACTAAGGTATTTATTATAAATGTATTTATTATAAATCTTGATTTTAACTAATGATTATATTTTTATTGCCACTAATTTGTATTTATTAATTGATTTATTTAATAAAATAAATAAATAAATATAATTTAGTTCCGAAATTATATTTATTCCCTTTAAAATGTAAAATTTTATTTTATTCTTTGTAGAGCTGGCATGAACCGTCTCTGTCAAAAGTGACAGCTGACGTTATGGATGTGTAGCAGACTCAATAAATGACTACAATGCTTTGTCTATGTGACAAAAAAAAGATTATTAAAAAAAGTATTATTAACTGAGTTAAGTGTGATAAGTGCAGTGTACTTAAATTTCTAATTTTTGTGTTTTTTTCTGATTTCAGCTTATGCAACAACAAAAGAGCGGTTCAACCCAAGCCAACCGTGGAATATTGGTGCCAACTGGAGGATACGCTTATCTAATGCATTAGAAAGAGTAGATAAGATCCTGAACATATTAGATAAGTATTAATTATAGCTAATATAATTGAAATCTTAATTGTTAAATATCTCATAATATTGTTTTTCTGAATTTTAGCTCACTGTCCGTAGGATTCCAAGGGAACGCATGGTTGGATTGGGCTCAAATTTTGTGGAGATACTTTTTAGAGGAGTACTTTCAGTATGAGCGGAGGGATTTAGAATTGAAAGAGTAGAAACGATTCAACACCAATAAAAGTGATAAAATTATTGCAAAATAGGTGTAATATTGCAATTATTTAAACAAAACTATACTTCTATTAGCTCAAATAAAAATTCCTCCGCTCATACTGAAAGTACACGTATAAAGAGTTTCTCCATAAAATTTTAGCCCAATCCAACCATGCGTATAATTTGAATCTTACGGACAGTGAAAAAAGTCATCGAAACTAGTCTCCTTTGCCAGGGAGGCATTTCAAGTTGAAATATAATAAAAATTTAGATATTTAATGTTTATTGTAAGTACTTTTATAGACAAACACTCTTTTTCAATTATATTTTAAAATAAAAAGCTAATATTGAATTTTTTGTTTCAGATTTTAAAGGTGGTTTGTCCCCTTAAAAGGAAACGATTGGTACGAGATTTAACGTGCCGCCACTATTCATCTTTTTATTCTGCAACACGTAGACTGTGCACTACACTTCGTCGACCGGAAAGATACAGGTGCGAAATCGGCAGTTGTCCGGTGTAGTCTATTTTAAATCCAGCAGAAGGTATCCATATGGTCTCGATGTGGCGTCCCAGTAAGCCTCATGCAAAAATCGTGGATCCTCGGGACAGATTTGACGCGTCAGATGCTGTATCTGAGATCTATCTCACAAATGTCTAAACACGAAAATGTATTGTGCGTTTAGAGATATGTCGCTGTCCTCTACCCTGATGAAAGATGTTCTGTGTGATGAGTATCACCGAGAGTAAGTGATGTTGGGACGCCTTCGAGAAAATGTCGACTATACTGCCGTTTGACGACGATTCTCGCATCAAGTCGTCAATGATCACGAGTTTCTGTCTGGAATCACTGGCCCAGTCACTAGTCTGCGGCAAACCCTGGCAAAATTCCACCTTCTTGCTTTGAAGATCCTTGTAGCTCTGCTGCCACTCTGCGTAATAGATAATGACACTTTCTATTTGGGTATCGCACAGACGATGAAGATCCTTTAGGAACTTCTTCACAAATACCGTTTTACCACATCCTGTAGGATCGCACAGCATGGAAGTAAACGGATGTTTTCATCGCGTATCCATAACTGCTACTGAGACAATCATATAACCAACACGTCACTTTAACCTTCACATATAAGGTCGTAGATTGTGTGTGTAGCAATCCTTACGTAGGCACAGGCAACCAACCAATCAGGTTAGCGATTTAGTGATGACCGACAAATCACCTTTCACGTAACACAGTGACATCTATAGTTACACAATAGAAGTTTATTTCTTGCACATTAATAAGAATTAGGTATGGTATAAAGGATTAAGAAATTTGAAGAAACAATGAAAGTAAAAAAATACATTTATTTAGAATAAACCGTGGTTACACCGTGGTAAACTCAATAGCGTTGTTACCCTTATAATCTACGAAAAGTTGTAATTTGTTGGCTTGAGCACTCAGCTTGCCAAACAAGTTAGTATCCTTCGTTAGTGCAGAAGATACCTGAGAAGGAAGACAAATTTAGATTTCTTCATCGAGAACTGCCACAATCTTCGAGCCAAAATGTGTCTTAACTTCTTTCAGTGCCGTCACCATGTGATGACGATCAACCTCCAGCTCAGATACCTTCTTCGTTGGAAGTTAACCTCCACTAGCAATCTTATTCAGGCCCTCTAAATCCATCTAAACATATCTAAACATAGCCGTTCTACGTATAGTGGAATTTGTCAATACTATTTCCAGGTGTGGAGAGACGATCATCTCTCGAATCGAATCAAAATTTACTTGTTCACTGTTCGTATAGTTTAATCGAATCCCTTTAACCTTGCCTATACACTCCTCTTCACCATACGTTTTTTTACATTTATACGCGTAAAACTTTGAACCACCTGACAAAAAGTTCGTTATATATGCACCAGGGCCCTTGTCGGCTAGTTCATTTGTCAGACTGCCCAGCGACGAAGCGATTGGCAACTCGTATTCACCGATTTCACCTCTGCTAACGTAAAATACCGAATCAGTGTCGTAGTAGAGAACTCGAGGATTCAAAGCATGCAGATATCGGAACAGTTTTAGACGTGCATATGCTGTTGTAAAAGCAGCGAAGACCACGTTTGTCATTGATAACGATATTGAGAATGACAGAGCCTCGTCTCTGTAGTACCAACTGACGTAGAGTGTATCGTCATCAGCTGTCAACACTCTTCTTCACCGATATAAACTTTTGGGTGACCAATGGGATACTTGCGACGTTTGCAAATGAACGAATACAGTAAACACACGTAAACATAACTGATCTTCTCTTCGCCTTAACAATCAAAGACTTTGACTGTGTTACCTGTGCGTCCACCGAAAAATGCATCACGTGGATCAAGTACTTTTCTTTTTACATTCACCACATTTTCTCGAACAAAATGACAAAGTTCTTCATTTTGTGAGATCTCATTCTTCAACTGACACTCCCATTTTTCAATCAACTGGTAATTTGTTATCTTTAGCCTATAGCTAATGGCAAATGTTCTTTTGTATCTGGCATCCATCGACTCACCACTTTTCAAATCTATATCTCTGTTTATCCTGTAACATCGGGGGCACCCGTGCCAAAAACAGCCTTGAAACTGAAGCACAATACCGTTGCGGTCCTCACCGTCTGGGGTGCACTGTAACCAACGACCAAGATATTCTCTAGTAGTCTTTTTTCCTGACCTCGTCTTGCCTGCTCGATCTGGCGATGAAGAAATCGTTGTTTCATCTAAGAGAGCCAGTGTAGGGCAACTTCAGACTGATTGTCTACCATTCTGTAACCACAAGGTGGTATAACACCTACTTACGACTTTTTAAAAAAAATTTTTCACAACACTTGCATACAAGATGATGCAATAGTTGTAGCTTCGACGAAAGGGTCCACACCAAATTTCATGAATGTTTTGCGGAATGCTAAACATGCAAATCTCAAAATTGTCACGTCTTGCTTACAGTATTTCACAATTTCTCGTTAAAAATTTAATACGTGGCCATTTTATACTTGTTCGTCGTTCCATTTCAAAAATTTGTCTCGCTCCTTGATGGCCATCGAGTCTGGTGAATATGAATCAAGAGGTGATAGAGGACCTTCGTAACTCTGATTTCCCATCGCATTAAATAAGTGCGGAAAAACACCTTTCTCCATTTCGGACAATCCATACGCTTTGGGTAAACTACTCAAAGGCATATGAAAGTAATTTAAACTATCGATAAACTTTGCATGTATAACCTCCATTATAATTATTTTTAAACCATTCATCACTACGGATGACACCACTCGATCTTGATTGAATTTTTCCACAACGTACTTAAATATGAACTGTGCATCGAATCCTTGGGCATTGTGTGCTATGCATATAACCTGCTGAAATTGTCTTCTTGGTGCCAATGCCAGATCAACAAGCTGCTTTACCGGGTAGCGATTAAACATGTATTCCCGAATACCGCACATCTCGCATCTAATTGAAATATCTTCAATCTCTATGCAATTGATACATACTTGCTGTACAACACACAAATTTGGAACGTGCACTTTTTTCTCATCGTCGCCCAGCACCCGAAGAGGTTGTTGGGTTTCAAAGTCGTAAAACAAAAATAAGACTGGTCTTACACGCTGTGTCTGTTTGATCGGTTGTACGTAACACAGGTGTCTAATAGGTAATCTTGATTTATACGTTTTACAAAAAGATACATTACACTCATGCGGCTGACTTTTATTTACTTGAACTATTTTAAAACAAATTTGACAGAGTCTTATTTTACTGCATACATTACTGCTTTTATTATATGATCCTATTTTAAGATGATTTTGCAAACAATTATTGCCAAAAAATAATCTTAAACAAGCATTACATTTTTTCAGATTTCCCGCTGTATTACACGGTGGCACGGACATGCACTTATAGCACTTGTTTGAACATCTATGTTCCTCGGCTCGCCAATAACTTATATTGCATGGTATACAGTAGCCCTTGCTACCGCTTGCTCCAACAAGATTTAATATTGGTTGATAATGATTTGTCCGGTCGTAATACATTATGCGTAATACGTGTATAACATCACCTTGATTTTCACTGACATATCGTGTGCCGTCATAGATTGGTGGATTTCCACGAGCGAACGATGAAAAATTATAAACAACGATTGCCGTACCGCCAGTAGCGAAGAAATCTTGAAACTTACGGATTTCTGCTAGTCCACAACCTTCCACTGGCACTTGAACGTTTGCCAAATTCATAAGATCTGTGGCAGCAGTTTTTTGAATTCTTCCTTGTGATTGACGAATCTGGTTCCAATATTTGTGAAGCAGTCCTGAGCGCACCTGACCTCTGACGGCATAGGCATAAGCAGCAGCTAAACTTCGCGGTAGACAAAGATTGTCATCGTTATTGATGTTTAATATAAATTGATTTTTCACTCACTCCTCGGTTAAACGAACTCGTCCACGACCGGTCACACCTCTGATAACACCATAATTAATGGATAACCGTTCATTTACATTAAACTCGTTTGCACTTTACATAGCAATGTGTAATATTTCCCAAAGATCTTCGAATTGAAAATCCTGTATAAGTCTGAATGATAGCCAAAGGGGACCATGATTGAACTGGTCAGCATTGATGGTTACACCAACAAAAACCATTGGTCCACCTCTCTCACAATGCTGCCGATGAAGGTCCTGCATGCAACCCTTTAACCAGTTGTAATCATGTAAACCCTCATATCCAAAACAGTTGTAAACCCTCATATCGAAAATATCGATAAAAACACGTTGCCTCATTCTAAATCACAAATCTAGGTCGCTCTCCTCCTTAACCGGTCTGAAAATGAGCATCTATAAGATCAGCCGGTTTATACATATACTTTATTAAATTACACAAATTTAAATAAGAGTCTTACCTTCTTCGTCAGCTGTATCAGTGCTGCTACTGCTATTAGCATTGCTGGTATTGGTACTGCTATTACTACTGATACTGCTGCTGCCGCTGTCACTCCCGCTGCTACTGCTACTGCTGCGGGTAAGCCTTCTGCGTTTGCGTTCCCTATCACTACAGCTATTTTCGGATACGTCGTAATTGTTCCCATTTCGATTACGCTGGTGCCTCTCTCTTGACCTGTCTGAAGCTTAAGTATTAGAGCGCGCCTTTATATTGCAGAAAAAACAATAAATGAAAATTATATACAGACAGACTTAATACTTACGATTATTTATGTTTGATGATAATGAGTCTCCTCGATGGTCCGATGATTGTGGGTGGTAATTTCCAGATATTGATGGTCCAGTGTCTATAACTAAAATGGAGAATGTGCATTTAATTGAATAATAATTACAAAAATTTTGATTATAACATATTCACCACTTACTATTGGCTGTAACTAAGTGTGCAGCATCTTGTTGATCCGCCATACGTGCATGTGGCTCTGAAAGTAAATATTGAGAGAATTAAAATTATTTAATTAAAATGAAAAATTAATATTTGTATTTTAATTGGATCAATACTTACAATTAGTCTTGTTTTCTATCGACTCATCACACACCATAATAAAAGAATCACTCTCGATGTCTCTCATCATCTGGTTAATTACTGAAATAATGTTGATAAAAAAATATTGAAATAAATAATAATATTCTAAGAGTTTAGATGTGAAAAAAAGTAATTGATACTTACATTGACGGTGAAACATTGCACGAGCTAGCGGGTGCCCGTGATCGTTGCGCTGTCGGATTGCTTGCAGAGCAATCGACAGAACATCTGGATTATGGAATAGACCAACGGTAAACAGGTAATATACCGTGGTTATTCTACAATGCAGCAAGAGAAAATGCAGCTTTCTGCATAAAACCTCTGTTGATTGGTTCTGTAGGTCTGAGGCCCACACTCTGCCACACATTGTATGAATATGTGAGTCTCGATCTTTCGCGAAACTCAATGCCTGACCGATAACTTTGGCTAAATGTGCCACACTTGCCCTAATCATTCTGACAGAGATGCTTCTACTATCCAAAGTGGAACTGCCGAAACGTGCAAGTGTAGCTTCTTAAATATTGTCTGTCTACACGGTGGGTATGCAGCATAAAACACAAAGCTTTTTTTTGCTGATACTGCTAATAAAGGACAATACATCTCGGGGAGATCATACTGGCTATTCATGTGCACGTGCGCATATATTTTCTGGTATTCGCTGGTTATAGACTTCTTAGAATGACATTTGCAACAATGTCGAGTAGAAGATATTATATTTACAGCACACATGGTAAGAGAGTTGACATGAAAAAAAAAACTGAAAGCAATAATTTCGCGGAATAACGAGTAGTGATGACTTCGTTAACAATTGATTGCAATCTGATACCCAGCGCAGGTGCAAACATGCACTAGTACGTTCTTGTTTTATTAGTTATTATCCGTATTGGGGACATTTTTTAATTGTGAATTGAAATAAGCGGTAAGAAAGAGAGAGCGCTATAAAAAATACTTGAGATCGTCGTTCACCATGCTCGAGCTAAAAAATCTCAAATTTTGGTAATTTTTTTTTTCAATGGCAATTGATAGAGTGCGTTAAGATACACCTAAAGTCTAAAAACCATCGCTCCAAGCTGAAAACTAAATTTTTGCTAAGTAGGTAAAAGCTAAAAGATCGCGATGTCTCCGTAAATATTGGAGATATCGAAAAAATAACGAAATTTTCATTCTCTTCCGAGAAGCAGTTCTATTTCTTGGTAATAATGACTCATAAAGCAGTTGTATGGCTATACTAGATACATCTGTGAATATCCTCGGTCTGAAGCAGTGTCGTTACCGAATTTCTTTTCCTCTGTTTTTAATCAGCGAAAAAAGTATGAATAAGATAATGCAGCTGCGCTGTCATAGCGAGCAAAGCATGACTAAAAAAATGCAGCTGCACAGTACAGGCTCTAATACACGTGCAAATGTATTAGGAGCTGGTCAAAGATATTGTTCCTGAATTTTGAAGCATCAGCAGAAAGATGACAAGATGTGCTTGTAACGTGGGATCGCATGTGTTCAGGGCTAACAAAGTGTCGCAGTAGCACACCTCTGGAAGAGAGTTAAACCATCAGTGATGGTTTAACTCTCTCCGGGTGATTATCATGCGCGATTGTAGCTGTGATTTTTCCGGAAGCATTTGTAAAGGAGCGTACAGTGTAATGAGAAAAATCACACAGGACGATAAGTGCTACCTCTGCCATGTGCACTATCATCGCCAGGGTAAATATCAGCGTGTATACGCTGGTCGTACAGCAAGTCAAAGTTTAAGGTTTAGATGTATCCGCGTTGTATTATCAAGAAGAGGCAACTATTAAATAAAAACTTTTAAATAAATGAACAGTTAAGTGCGTGTATAAATAAAAAATAATTTTGTTTTAAATGCGAATAAAAACAATTATGCTCCCGGATGATACTGAAAGTGATGCCTCTGCTCTCGAGGCTGATTCACCTGAAGAACAGATTGAACAGCAGGTAACAGTGTCCAGTGCTGTAAGGCCACTTCCCGATTTGCTTCGTCGGCAGTTAATAGGTCGCGCGCAGCGATTGTGTGACACTCCTATCACACTATTATGGAGCATTAACTTTCGTGCTATAGACGTGTTGATGTGGCCTGAGTATTATCGGTTGTATCGTCTGCAACAGATGTCACTCGAGCAAGCAGAGAGCTTGTTTAATGTGCCGACGAGTAAATGTTTAATTTGTCGTAGAAAAATTTCGACGATGCCAAAGTTAAAGCCCAGACGCGCACCGAACTACGTCGTAATTTATCTAGGTATTACAACATGGACAATTCTGCAGGCGACGGATTTGAGAGCCAAGGAAAGGCAGTTAAAGACTAGCTTCAAATATCGACTATAAATATGTATGTATAATAAATATTACTAAAAACTTTATATATATAATAAATTTTTATTGTGATTTTAATTGTGATTTTATATATAAATATATATCATCTCCGACTCTCTCCAACTCTCTCTCTCTCTCTCTCCCTCTCCCTCTCTCTCTCTCTCTCCCTCTCCCTCTCTCTCTCTCTCTCCCCATCTCGTGTTTAAACACTACAAAATAGATTGTTGAACATATACGACTCAAGCCTAAACCCATACTCAACAAAAAACTCAAACCCAAATCCGACAATAGGACGCATACAGACCGAACAGCCACGCAGAGACTGTTCAAGAGATGAGGGCTGTATGTTTTCGCTGCACCAAGCACTGAATGCGATTCCACCTTATGATGGAAATCCAAACTAGCTTGCATTATTTCGTCACGCCGCCCGCGCGTAATCCACGAGTTCGATTGACGCAATATGACACCGTCGAGCGGCTGCTAGTCGATCTAACTATGCAGTACAGCGGCCTGAACGGCGCGGACAAAGTTTTAGCTAATCTAAAAGTAATTCGCCTATACGGCGGTGAAAGCGCAGACGACTACGGACTACGTGTTCAAACACTATAAAATAGATTGTTGAACATCTACGACTTAAGCCGCGAGATGCGCGATTGGGAAAGGGTCACGTATAAAAATAACGCCGACAAGGAGGCACTCAAACAATTCTTGTTTGGTCTCAATGGGGAATTGTAACATCAAATACGTTCCAAGAACCGCAAGAACAACAATAACAGACGCGATGATAGGAGCTATGATAACCGACGTAGCGACCGGGGATCTGACAACCGGCGTAACGATCGCAACTTTGATAATTAACGCGACGATTGGGGATATGATAACCGACGCTACAATGACAGATATAACAATAATAACAATAATAATAATAATAATAATAGTCGATCTAATGGAGATGGTAAATATGATTTAAGAAATAATAATAATTATCGTTGACAAGACAACGGAAATTACAGAAATCAATCAAGCAATTCTTTAAACTACCAGGATACCGGGTATCAGTGGGTGATCCGGCAACCAATAAATAGCAATCAGCAAAAATTGGAACCGACAGAGAAACGAGAGAAAAAGGCAGAAGGGCAAGGCAATAAAAGGAAGGTGAATCAAGAAGACGCAAGGTAACAAATAGAAGAGACAGCGGCGTAATTCAATAAACTGAAGGAGCAAAAGGTGCTAGAGAGGAGAGGCTACGTGCAAGAGGAGAAAGAGAATAAAAAGCATACTATAAGGTTTGCGACAACAGGACGCAAGCCAGCGATTGTAGAACTCATGTGTGAAATGTTAAAAGGTAGAAAGGCGAGATTCCATGCGGAGAGCAGAGCGGATGTGACCTCAATTAAGGCGAGTAACGTCACAAAGAGGACGTCAATTGAAGAATTTCTTATAGTCACAAATGGTATTCTGGGATGGGACGTATTTACGAAATATGGTGGAAAGGTCAACGCCGCAGACAAATTTATAGAATTTGGTCAAATCAAAATAACTTTTACTCAAGATGAACGATTTATTTTACCCGCACGAATGAGACAATTAATTTATGCAAGAGCCAGTAACAAATCGGAGGAAGTAGGGTTTGCCCCTCTACAGAATTTAGGAGAAGGAATGTACTTTGGGAATTTTATTGGCACCAATCAGAAGGGAATAATACACGCGTTTTGTGTCAATATAACAGAGAAGGAAATAGAAATAGACCCACCGGATGTAACACTGGAATTTTGCGAAGCAATAAGGAAAAGTGGAGAAGATATTAATTTAGAGAAAGAGGAACCTAGCGAGACAGTCAACATATGCACGATATTCTCAAACAAAAACAAGGACAGAGCTCAGAAAATTTTTGAACTCCTCGATCCGGAAACATTAAAGAATCTTTCAGAGTAGGGAATTGATCACATTAAAGAGATAATTCAGGAAAATCCGCATGTTTTCGGGTTGCCTGGCGAGAAACTCAAGAGGACAATACAGGCGTCTCATAAGATACCTACCACTACGGTATGCCAACCCACACTAAGGCATACAGACCGAGTTATGAGGAGAGGGAGGAGTTAGCGAGCCATATAAAACAATTTCTGAAAGACGACGTAATCAGATCAACGGATTGGCCGTACAGCTCTCCTACATACATGATACCCACTAAGCCCGCAGCGGACGGAACGAAGAGATGGCGGCTGGTAACAGATTTTCGAAAACTACACGAAGTAATAGTAGAAAACAGTTACCCAATACCCTACACCGCGGATATAATCGACAGCGTCGTTTCAGCCAGATACATCACGGTCCTAGAATTGAGAACGAGGTTCTATCAGATATCAATGGATCCAGCGGATGTGCACAGCCTTCACGCTGCCCTTCGGCCATTACTGGTACCAACGACTAGGCATGGGCCTTAATAGCGCACTCTCGACCATCCAGTCCCTCGTGGACTTGGCTCTTGCGGGTCTACAGGGGACAAAGTTGTCAACGATATCATTGTTTTTGTAAGAGATCTCGAGGAACATGACAAGAAGTTTCGGCGCCTAATGAAATGATTAGATGATGCTAACTTGACAATTGAACCGCTGAAATGCCAATTCTTGCAAAAAGAAGTACACTTCCTAGGACATACCGCTGGAGGAGGAAGGATTGGAGCCGAACCTAAGAAAATAGAGGCGGTGAACAAATTCCCAATGCCGACTAAGGCCAAGAAGATAAAGCAATTTCTAGGAGTCTCGGAGTATTACAGGCACTTCATTAAAGGTTTCACACAATCAGCAGCTATCTTATCCAGGCTACTAAGAAAGAATGAACCCTTTTAGTGGAATGAGGAACATCAACAAGCCATCGACGCACTACGAACAGCACTGCGCAAGGAACCTGTAATGAAGCCAGCAGACCTAACGCAGCCCTTTCTAGTAAATACCGACGCATCAGATTACGCGATAGGAGTCATCTTGAGTCAGGATCAACTAGGCAGCGACCAACCCTGTGCATATGCCTCCCGGGTTCTTAAGGGAGCAGAGTTGAGATATTCCACCTACGATAGAGAGCTATTAGTCGTAGTATTCGCTAAGGATCAATTTAGGCACTACCTCGCAGGACAAAGATTTACGGTGGTGACAGATCACAAACCGCTAAAGCACTTTCTAACCACTAAAAAGCCGGATCGTAGATTCAATCACCTAAAAGTAGAGCTAATAGGCTACGAATTTGACATCATACATAGACCAGGTCATCGCAACGGTAACGCACACGTACTCTCTAGAAACCCTATATTACAAGAAAGAGAAGGAAATCCAGAGAAACCGAAGTCGGTATTATACAAACTAGCCGAAGATAGGAAAGAGAAGCGACCTATTACGATTCAGGAAAGCACGGAAATAGCCGAAATTAAGGGTAATTCCGGAATCAGCTGACACAGCTGACAGGCAAAGAGTATCCACCGAATCAGAGGACTCCGGAAATCCGATGGAAAGGAAACGGCGAGTAATATCCTATACTGAGTCTGCGGGTTCAGGCAATGTCTCGGATTCATACGGCAAATGGCTACCAGCGGGAGTAAGAGCACGTAAAGGGAAACGAGAGGTTATAAGAAAGACCATGGCGAGAAAACAGAAAAAATGTATCTAACGTGCGAGCTAATATCCGAATTAAGGACAACATCGGAACCAATTATTAGTCAGACCGATTCAAACAAACCCTTAAGCAAATTCATCAGAGATGATAATATGGCGATAGGAATTCAAGCAAGGAGCACTCCGCAACGCCAGAAACTAAGCGATCCAAGGAAACCAATAAGAAAGCAGTCTTTTAATCGAAGCGCGCCAAGGTTTCACAGAGACGACATGGAAGTCAGCAAGGATAGTGATAGCACTCTGGGAGCAGATTCGGAGGACGAGGTATTGCAAAACAAACGTATAACATCGGATCAAGTAGAGGAGAAGTCATATAACGCGTCTAAAGGGGAAACCCCAATAGAGCCGCCTAGTATACTACGGCCTTAAATACCGAAAGATGCCCCATGGGACAAAGCTAGCCAGGAGACTCCAAAACCGAGCTCACAACAAGCAGAGAATAAAAACTCCGAAAATAAATCTACAAGCACGAGTTTGCCGTTAGCTAACCTGCGACAAACACTCTTTGGCCAGAAAAACAATTTCAGGATTCGCTTCGTAGTAGACAAATTAAGTGTTCAAATAAATATATGGTGTCACAGACGCAGAGTCTGCAACGCGAGCGCAGCGATATGATAAGAGTCGAGCAGCGGAGTCGTACTGCGATGCATCGCGCCTACTTGCATCGTAGACGTTAGCTCCGTGGTTAGAGCACCGGCCTCTGGCTCTCGGGTCCGCGAGTTCGAGTCCCGTCGTCTACTCTTTTCGCTCCTCGCCCTTTTTATCCGTAACAATGGGAATCGAGAAATCAGGAAAGGTGCCAGTAGGCCCGACTACTGATACGCTAGCAGGAGAAAACCTAGCACAGAGATAGCTGCATACGAGAGTATAGACTCTCCCCAGCCTATCATTACTACTCATATCCTTTTGATATCGGAGGATGACGAATTTAATAGGCCAAACAACGCCCTCCCGATTAGGAACCAAAGAAAGATTTCTACCGTATAACTTCACAGATCGACAACAAAGGCTACGCAAGACCGCTACCTGACAGCAGTAATTCAGACGAACCCAGGAATAAGGACAACACAACCGCCCAGGATGAAAGTACGCATAAGGGAACTAGCTCCACAAAAACAAGCAGCAGGTCTAATTCCCTAGAGGAAATGGAACACTCCTCTATCGATCAAGCGATCATAGATAAGGACGATGCTAGTATGGAAATGGCACCCAGATCTCAACAATCTCCAAAACCTCGCAGCACTGCGGATGCAGACGAGCTCGCTCAACGATTTTTCGTATACTATGAAAAAAGACATGCGCGGAGCCATATATGTATACGAACATACCCGCCAGGAAACTGCTTATTTCACTCGCTAATAAGAGCTTACAATATATTAAACTTACAAACAACAGCAAGTCAACTAAGATATCAACTTCTTTGTAGCCCGCATCTGGAAACTTGTAAAAATCCAGAGGAAGCGCGCCGAATTTTATTATCAGAAGTAGAGTACGGAGAGGCGGGCTGCATATACATCTTCTCGAACACATTTGAATACAATGGGTATGTACATTTCCAAACCAACGGAAGTTATAGATACTGTCACTTCAACATAAATTCGTACATATATATATCACAGGCAACCATCAATTGGGTAAAATGGGTAAAACCCCATCAATCAGCGTTCACAAGGGAAGAAGTAAGATATATAACAGAATAGCGAGCGAATATTACTGGCGGAACATGCAAGCAGACGTGAGGCAGTTTGTTTGAGGCTGCGTGAGATGTCAAGAAAAGAAACTAGTTCGAGTAAAAACAAAACTACCAATGTTAATATCAGATACACCATCGTATCCGTTTTACAAAATATCAATCGATTTTTGCGGACCGATGCTCCCAAAGAGGGATTCGCTACATTTTAACAATACAAGATAATTTCTACAAATTTTGCGTACTAGTCCCTGTTGAACACGCAACAGCGATGGAGGTAACCCGGGTACTCACTGAGAAATTATTCTGTTATTTTGGATCACCGATAACGATAATATCCGATCCGAGAGCACATTTTATGAACCGAGTAATGGAAGAATTTGCGCGAGTATTCCGAGTCAATAAATATTCAACAACAGCATATTATCCTCAGTCAAACGTAAGAATAGAGCGAATGAATTACACGCTAAAAGAATACATTAAAATGTACAATGAAGGCAACAGTGACTGGGATGAGCTAGTACCGCTGGCGCAGCACGCATATAATTCGACGGGACACGACGGATTGGATTATTCACCGCACGAATTAGTTTCCGGTCGACGCGTGCGAACGCCGTCAAGCTTCCCCCCACGCGAACAGCTGCAGACATACGACGACTATCTTGCTGACACGGCAGAAGCCTACGCACAACTCAGAACCATGGCCGCAATGAATTTAGTACAGTCAAAACATCGATCAAAATATTACTACGATAGAAAGCTAAACGTAACACACTTTAAAGAAGGAGAAATAGTGTATGTCCTTAACAAACCAAAGGTGGGGCAATTTAAGCCCGAATACAAGGGCTCATGCGAAATTTTAGGCATAAGCTACGTAACACATAACGAGAAGATCCAAAGAGCAAACAAAACGCGAGTAGTGAACTTAAATAAACTTTTATGATATATAAAAAGAGCCGGAAGACAAAAACGACGGAGAAATAACCAATTAAGGTAAGAATAGAACAATTACACTAATAAAAAACAAATAATATAAACCAGAGGAAAGGAAATTTAAACAAAATTCAATAACATCTAATTAACAATAGAAATAATCATATATATTTTGGTAAAGAAACATAAGTGTCACGGAAAAATATAAGATAAATAACAAGTAAACAACGTAATATTTTAAACAAAAAAAAGCAACTACTAACACATAATTATTAACAGAAATAATAATTAACAGTAGAAGAAGTTAAGGGTCACGGGAATATATAGGGTAGACAATAATCAAGCATAAGCCAATGACATCTAAACGAATATCGATAGGGGGGATTAAGGGTAACGGACAATACGCTAAATATACGCGAATTATAAGACAATTTAGATGACTAATATACGAATGTAAAGACCAACCCGCCAGATTAGATAAAACAAAAAAATGGATTAACAAGTAGGTGACACTCGAACATCAGCGAGCCCCGGCCGCCGCATAGAAGCATAAAAAAAATGATGACGACAACGGGTCGAACATCTAGCGACCCCCAGACACCGAGAAATTATCAAGTAACCCGATACAACGATTGGATTGGGAGGCGCGTCCTGGCAAACAAGGCAAAATACACAAGGATAACTATCGGAACAGAGCGGGTCATTAAATAAACAAGCATCAATGTCCCCCAAATAAAAGCCATATATTAAATCACAAAATAATTAAACATACAATGAGATCTAAAAATAAAATAATAAAAATACCACATAAAATAAGTCACCATTAATAATCGGCAGCACGGATATCAATCGAACGACGGGTGTCGGAGACCGCAGACGATAAACACAATGGTCGCTGTGGTTATGCCAATCATAGCCCACGGGCATCTCCCGACACCCTAGATCGTGATGACAGCATGGGAAAAACATTCGGCATCCGATGCTTTCTAGGGCCCGATTCTCCCAAACCGCGGTAGGACTACGGCATATAGGTCAGCAGTTAGAGCGCTGCACGCATGGCGGATAAATAACGTGCCCGTTGTCGCACTGCCGATAATACGGATATATAAAATCCTCTCAGATCAGCTAGGTAAACAGCTGGCGCAGTAGCAATACCTCCCTCTGCGGACTGACCACACTGGCCCAAGAGGACGTTGGCAAGACAGACTCATGGGAGCATCAGAAGCTGCAGCCATATCGCCGACATCCTGCGGATCCAAAAATAGATTTCCTTATCCAAAAATGGCTCATCCATCGGGCGGATGACGACTCAAGTATCCACTGGGTCCGGATTGGGACGCATAGGAACTCACACGCGACCGGGCTCATAAGGGATACGAAGGCTGGATCGAACCTGAAATCAGGAATTGGAAGTTGCAGCGTCCAACAGCCCCGAAATAACGTAACGAAAGACAGCAAGTAAAAGGTTAAAACACGCAGGCCGATCACAAGTCGAACTCGCCCGATTCAGAAAACGAAAGAGACAAGAGGCGGACACAAATAGAGGAGGACGAACTGGAAGAAACAGACGAGGCAGATGGAGAAACCGCTAGAGCGGATACACGCAAGGGACGAAAAGGAGCAAACCTTGACGTGATTCGTCCACTCATCAGGCTTCATGAATTGTCCGCACCCAAGGTATTGATACCGACAGGGTTGCAATTGGTCTCCGGCCAACGATTCCAGCACTAAGTTTCGTACGTTACCACGTGGTTCCCGACAAATGGCGCACATCGTAGTACTTTCCCAGCATAAACTGCATACCGAATGGTCATTTAAGCATTGATAGACCGGCCTAAACATGTACTCGCAACAGATCGGACAAGGCACGAGCAAGGGCCCCATCGCAGTCGACACTTTTGACACGGGCGAAGGACGCACGGGCGCCTCCAAGCTAATCGATAAATCGGGTAAATTCAAAACATTATCCCAACGCGGCGACGCGGGGCGATCAGTGGAATGACTGGACAGATCAACCTCAGTCACCGACCGATCAGAAGCGCGCGCTAGGTTACCCGACCGATTCGCAAAACGACTACCCTCATCCGGTACAGAGGGTACGGGCAGATATTCGACACGGGAAACCTCGATCGATGGAACCCCTTCATAGTCGTGGTTAACGGGCACCGAGGCCAACACGAATTACCGAAAGCGTCGTAGCAGGGTACACGACCCACCCGAAATCATCCGCAGGCAACGAAACCGGCCGGACATTAACAACGGGCGTAGCAACGAACTCGCGAGTAGTAGCGCGCGGCTGACAGGCATTTGCTGTTGCCACCTGAAGGCCCGTGCGCTTCTCGTGGTATCTGTTTTGAGATAGGTACGAGTACGCGATCGCGGATCAAAATCGGACCCCTCGAAGCCCTCGGACGGATCGAAGGAACAGCATGTCTTCAATCATCTGATCTAGAGAAACGTTAGGACTCTCAACATGAGACACGATGCGATCAAGCGTGCCTCTCGGACTGTCCTTAGGACAACGTAACGGCAAAGCAGGAGAAGTGGGCTTAGCAACCCGGGACAAGCATCGAGCACGACTAAGGGCATAGCCACGGGATCCAGACCCACACGATCCAGTTAAAGCCATTTCCCAATAACCTTTATGAACGTATCACAAAAGGGATGCAATACATGATTACAGGTGCTTAAAGAAAAAATTATATTCAGAACAAACTCAGCCATGAATCAAGTACTTACAAAAAAAAGAGAGTGCGAATCGAAATTCGCATTCCATGCGAATCGATGGAGCTGCAATGTAAACAGGGCACAAAGACTTCCAAAACGTAATCAATATAAAAAAAATGAGCTGTGATGAGTAACGGCCAGACAGCGGTTCGGCTAACAGTAATACAAAAAGGGGAAATTCCCGTCAATTTATACACACAAGGAAGATTCCCTTATTTTCACCTTTTTACACACAGCTTGATTAGTGGGGATAGGAGGAAATGGTCGAGGTAGCGTCAGCACTAGGCCTCGAAGGCACAGTGCGACGGTAGACGGGATGCTTCAAATGTCGTGAGCGAAATCGCAGCGTAGACAAAAAAAATATCAAACTAAAATACTACGCGATAATATTCAGACCCAAATACGCCACTTGGTACATCGCGACGGGACACGCGGAGGTAAGCAAAAAATAACCGGGATAACTATAACAGAACAAAAAAATGGTCATTTGCCATGCAAAAGAAAGAAAAATAAATGCAACGTTAAAGTATAATAACGGCTAAAGTCAAAGCGTGGTAACTGCGAAGGTTAAGCACGAAAGAAAATAGCTAAACAAAGAGCAGCAAATTTAGTAGTAGTAAAAGCAAAATAGTTGCGAAGAATTTTATGAAGCATATAGATGGCAACGCGTAATACGAACCCCACCGCCCCACTATGGCCGTAACGCTAAACGGAGGAAGGAGACATCACCCAACGCAGAGAAAAAAATTCACCGAACAAGAGAACGCCGAAGAAATTTTCCACTGCTACAAAAACGAGTAATAGAATAACGAAGAGTAGACACATTCTTGGAACTACTGAATATTTCAAATAGAAATAATTCATTAACCTGAATACAAATAACTCATAACAATAAAATGGCCGTATCTTACAAAGCAATCATTGAAGTATACACACAAGCAGCCCGTACAGAACGATACAGAAGGACACTGATATCAAACTAAAAAATACAAAAGTGAAACACACACGTATAACGATGAACACTATCTATTTCTAAAAACATAACTAGGACGTACGAAATCCTCCGAATCCTACGGTCGACTTCGCAGGCAGATACAGACCATTTCTCGGATGCGAGCTCATCACCGGCCGGACAGCTCTCCATGGACATCCCACTGGGCGCGGACTCCCCAGCAGGCAGTCAGCCTCGGCGGGAAACCGGCAAGCCAGATATCCCGGACAAGAAAGAGGACCTTTTGTAGGCCGCTTGGTGCTCGCGGAGATAAGACCAGGAATAAAGGTCACTGCAGAAATATAACTTTATCTATAGCTTTGCATATTTTTGCTTTATTACTTTGTTTTATTATTTTTAAAATTTGAATACGAATAATCAAAGACTTCATTGATTGTATTTATATTTTACTTAGATAATTTTGAGAAATATTGGCAGTTATTTATTTATTTATTTATTTATTTATTTATTTAGACCATATACAAATGCCTTGTAAGCAACAAGACATCCTATAGAGGCAAATACAATTGCCTGTACATAGGTATGGTACATTCATACTTACATAACTAATTACACTAATTCTTACAAACTAATTACATCATTTTTTTTCTCTTCTTCTTTTTTTTTTTTTTTTTTACCAAGCATTACAAAACAAGATTAAATATTTGTATCTATATTTTATTTTCTAGAATAAAGTTTTTTAGTCTTTTTTTTATCGATTGTTTATTATACTTCATGATTTTTAGATCTACGATAAGTTTATTGTAAATATTAACAGCTACGTAATAACTGTTCTTTTTGCCAATACTTTTTGTGACTTTTGACAATTGTATGTTCTTATTTCTAGTTTTACTTGAACTATTAATATAAATATTTTTCAATGTTTGATAATGAAACGAAATAGCCTCCAGATAAAACATTTGTCTTATATTTAATGGCAAATCATTCAACACAAAATGGGATTTGTATATAATCTTCAGTATTTTCTTTTGTATTCCTTGTAGCAAATCTAAGCAATTATTATATGCCCCTCCCCACGCTATAATGCCATATGTGGCTAAGCTTTGAAAAAAGGCATAGTATATTATTAACAAAGTTTTCCTATCCATCATTTTTTTAATCTTTGCAAAAATAAATATTAAATATCTTTTTTTAACTATATAGTCTATATGTGAGTCTCAATTCATATTGAAATCAAAAACTAATCCTAGGTATTTATGTCTTTCAACTCTTTTGATGTCGGTATTTCCTATATAAATGTGTATGTCATTTGGTACACTATTAGAGTAGTTACCGAAAGTTATGTACACCGTTTTATTTATGTTCAATGATAATTTGTTTAGAGTGAGCCACTCTGCTACCTCATGTGGATAAGCATTCATCCTATCCTGAGCGGCAGACCACGAGTCATCACTCGAGATGATGACAGTGTCATCCGCATAGGACATAATGGTATCTTGTGGCATATTTATCAATAGATCATTTACATATAATATAAAAAATAAGGGGCCTAATATTGTTCCTTGCGGAACACCTATATTTATATCTTTATAAACACTTTTGCAATTATTAATTTTCACGCATTGCTTTCTATTAGATAAATAGCTCGTTAATAGTTCTAGAGCACTACCTCTTACTCCATATCTCTCTAGTTTATCTAAAAATATTCTGTGATCTACAGTGTCGAATGCTTTCGCCAGGTCCAGGAAAGCTGTGATAATAGGTTTGCTTTTATCAAGTTTATTATATACAATATTTTAAATATATTTGAGTGCATCCACAGTTCCTCGAAATTCTACTATGAATTATTTTTTCAAAAATCTTAGCAATATTTGATATAAGTGATATTGGTCTGTAATTAGCTATGCAGCCAATATCTCCTGACTTATATATGGGAACTATTTCAGCTTTCTTAAGTGCATCCGGCCATACAGATTGTTGAATACATAGATTAAAAATATGCTCGAGCGGTCCATATATGTAAATAGCAATTGTTTTAATTATATTAGTATTGATATTGTCAACACCTCCAGCTTTATTTTTCATGGAATTTATGAGTGATTGTATTTCAAGACTATTTGTTGGATGTATAAATATAGAATTATCATTCCTAGCTGGGAGTTTTAGTTGTCTTGCGCCCAATTTGGGAATTTGGTTGCTCAAATCTATACCTATTCTACAGTAATACTCACTCATTTCATTCGCAACATCGGTCTTATTTTCTATTCTCCTGCCATTGACCATTAAGTAGTCCGGGGCACTTTTTTGTTTAAAGGTTTTGCCAAGTTTCGTATTGATAATTTTCCACAACCGTCTTGGATTTTCACTACTATTTTTTATTACATTATTTTCGTATTTGTACTTAGCTTCTTTGATAACTTTGTTTAAAATTTTTTCATAATTTTTATATTCATATTTTAGAGAACAATTCATAGGATTTTTTTTCCAAATTTTGTACAAATTTTCTTTTGTATTGCATGATACTAGTATTGTACTAGTTATCCATTTTTTTCTTGGTAGTACTTTATTATTTTTTTTGCCTAATTTTTTAGTAATAGTAGCTCTTTCCATACAGTTGTGTATCATATCAAGTAATTTATTTAAAGCACAGTTAGAATCCTGTACGTCAAAAAGAGAATTCCAATTTTCCTCATTCGCTATATTTTTTAATTTTCCAAAATTAATATAAGAATAACAGTTACTATGTTCATTTTAAATTCTAATTTCATCGATTGTAATGATTAGTGGAAAATGATCATTAAAAGGAACATTTAGTTTAAATGATTCAATTTCAACAGTACCCGTCTTTGTAAAACAATTGTCTATACATGAGCCTGATTCCTTGTCTAGAGATGGTCGTGTAATTCCACGAAAATATGGTGTATACTGATGTTCAAGATAATTATTTAAAAATTCCTGACTAATTGTTTTTTCAAAGAAGTTATTACTAGATAAATTTGCATCAGATATGTCTATGTTAAAATCACCAAAAATGCCGTGATTTTTTATATTAATACTTTTTGACAAAAACTTTTTTATACTTGATACAAATTCCGGTTTCGGAATATCATGGCATCTATAAGTCGCTGATATTGTTATAGATTCACCTGACATTAGTTTTATACACAAACTTACAACACTCAATCTATCAACTATTTATATCGTTGTGTTTTCAAAAATATTATTTCTGATGTATAACATGACTCCATCAGCCTTGTTAATTCTACTTTCATTATAGTAATTTCTGTATCCATTTAGTTGATAATATTGAGGATATTGTAAGTTCCATGTTTCTGTACAAATTATAATACACGGTTTCCTTTTCATACTTTCTATAAACGCTTCTAATTTCTCAAAATTCGCATTAAGGCTTCTCACATTAACACATACTATTAAATTCTTCTTCTGCGAAACGAATCTGTTGAATGAGTCAATGTCCTCTACATCACGTTCGGCTTTGTTTACCTCATCAAAATTTAAGTGTTGCTCCATTGCTATTTCCTTGTATTTGTTTTCACTTTGTCAGCTATCTGCGCGTTGATTGTATTCAGTGATGTAGATGATATACCCGATGCTTTTGTAACGAAAGTTTTATTCCTTGTGCGTTCTGTTATACCGAAATATCTTGGTAAATTCGGCATGATGGGATAATCAGTGGCATCAATATATTTTCTAATTTTCGACTGCAATAATTGGCATTCTTGTCTATCTGTAGCTAGATGCTCTGTATTGTATTTCGTGTGATAGTTAAGATTACTGTATTCGCAGTTTGGACAATTTAATTTATTCTTTTTACATTCCTTCGTATCATGATCCTCTGCGCATCTTAGACAGATGGATTCATTCTTGCATTTAGCCCCATTGTGACCATAGCGTCCACATTTATAGCATGGTCTAACGTTGCAGTAATCAAAAACTCGACAGTTTTGATAACCGACGAATATTCTATTATAGTTATTTTCTCTTACTTGTTGATATAATTCTGCAGGCAATTCAATTAAAGCAGTTTGTAATTTTGTTTTATTATTTGTGTACGTGTTTAATAATACACATTTTTTTACCAATTTGCTAAAATTTCGTTTGTTGATGTCATCCTCCAAACTTTTATCGTCCATATTTTCAAAATTATCTATTCCGATTATTTTCACTTTAGGATGCGTTACTTGTTCTTTACTTACTTTGCACGTATCTGATATTTTTGTTTTTAATAAATTGTAAGCTTTTTCCGTACTTTCTTCATTAAAACAGTTCACTATCACTTCATCCTTTTTTGTAATCACTTTTTTGGTTTGTATTGACTTATCCTTTGTTAGATAATGAGATACTATAGTGTTAACTTTTTCAATATTTTCTTCTTTAACTTTTTTTATGATAATTTTTGGCACACGTTTAACTTTATTATTGCTATTATAGTTATTTACACTTGCTACTTTCGCATATGACTTAGTCGCCACCATATTATTTTCACTTTTTAGTTTTTCAGCCAGTTCTTTTAGTATCATATTTTTATCTTTTAACTCGTCGTTTAGTTCTTTTAATAGACGATTTTGTTTTTTTAAATTGTCTATAAGCATCGCATCATCTTCACAATTATCCTCTTCCATCTCAATATCTTGTAGGATTTGTCTCACATCGATATTTTGAGCTTTTTTCACCTGACTGATTATCAACCTTGCCTCGTTACTCAGCACATTAGTACTCGTTTTCGAGGTTAGGTTTATACCGTCATGTTCAGGACAAATTCCTAGGACACTACTTAATTGAATCGCTTTTTCTAATTTGGAAAATTCACTTGTATGGTATACACTTTCACAAATTATGCACACCACTGTTTTTACTTCTTGTTTCGTGTGGCATTTGTAAAATCGATTAGCTTGCCGATGTGACGAGCCTGCGCTCGTCTCCGCCATTTTTGGCGTACTGAGTTAATTTCAATACATTTTTTTTTATTTAAGCTATTTGAATTTTTATAAGAGAATTATTTAGCATAGAAAATACATGGACATATAACATATTCGAGTACATGATCACAGTTAAAGTATACAATATCATTTTACAGTTTCGATTTAGATTTATCGTTCACAGTCTTGAAAAAAATTTAATAGTGTATCGTTAACGTAAAGTATATTCTAGAGGTTCTTGATAGTTTTGTTTTAGCCTTTTCATGAAACTTATTCTCTGGGTGTCCTATACAGGACATTGCCAGAGGATATGGTCAAAATCCTGCTTTATATTTTGATCCTTGCTACAATTACAATAAGAATTTTCAACTAACTTACATCGGGTTAAAGAGGCGTCAAGACTGTAGTGATCTGATCTACATCTGTTTACTATTGAAATTATTTCTCTCGGAAGTTGCTTATTATAGTACCACGGTTTGGATTTTAATTGAAATAGTATTTAAAGAAATGCATTCCTTTGACTTCGCTATTTTCGGTTATATGTACATAAGTATTTTCTTTGGTTTTACTTTTAAAATTTACTTTCAAGTCCGTAATTGGGATTTTACAACAAAGATCAGGTTGACATCTTGAGGCCTCTTTGGCCACTCTATCCGCTACATCATTGCCTTGTAGACCCGGTAAGTGTTTAGGTATCCAAAAAATTTTTATTTTGTTGCTGCCAGATTTTTCGTGGAATTCCAGGATTTTATTTTTTATCAAGTATATATACTAGTTACTATACTATTTCTAGAGTTAGAACCGCGCTTAGTCTGTCTGTAAATATTATAAAATTACGACTTCGATGAGTTAACGCAATTTCCTGCGAATAGTATACCAATGCATTCGGCTGTGAATATGGAAACTTCTTTGTATTGTTACGGGGGAGAAAAGAGCGCTAGGGTGGGTTGCACCGTCGATAGGTCAAGCCCAGGGACGTGGAAAGTGGTAGTGGGGATCAAAAGAAAAAGTGAGTTGGAGAATAATCGTGTGTGTTTATTTACGTGGAAGAGAGAGAGGACTGTATGCCACTCTATTATATATATATTTAAATATGATAAATTATTGTGTTTTACATAAGAGTAATGAATGATTGTTGTCATATCCCATGCAATGATCAAGAGAAATTAGGAATTACGGAATAAATATCTATTTCTTAAATGAAAGCGTCCGTTAGTTTTGTTTTTATTATTAAGTACCTTCCAAGTATGTTTTATTTCTTTTCATTTTCAAGGTGATGTGTTCTCTTGGATTGATTTTTTTTTTGCTGTATTTGAAAATTGTTTGAAGCAATGTACATTGCTTACAGATCATTTATGTATGATCTTTCGTCAGTGATGCATAAATATGCTGAACCATTAAGTTCCACTGATACAGTCGAAACGATGATAACAACAGTATTCTTATTCGAAGATTCGTTTTGTATTACATGCTAAGGTATATGCTCATTTATTAAAATGGGCTTAATGATTTTTGAACAGCTGATTGGTCCCTTTTCTTCTCATTTCTCTCGATAACCTGTGACAGACACAAGTGTTTTCATATCCTTATGCACTATGAACTATCTTTATTCTATTAACAAGTTTTACGTGTTTTATCTTATCTCCTCGAATATCGAACTATATGATCTACACATTGGAACGTATTTCACGAATATATCAGTGCATACATTGTTTCGGTATGAAAAAAAGTGCACTTGCGTGCATGTAAACATATAAATGTTGATTGTTTACAAAATAAAAAGAGACTCCATTCTTCTTCTTTAATATAAAAATATGATTTGCTTTGGCATATAATAAATATTGCTTAATATATAGTACTGTAAAGTTGCTCTAGGCAGTAAATGATTCTCATATTTTTCGAATGTTCAATGCGTATGCATAATACTTGTAATTACATTTTCCTTGAACTGTTTGTTTCAATATATTTATTATTTTAAAAATTCATAAGGTACGCATTTTCCGTTTGCATGAAATTGCTATACCATTACTACTAATTTCGAATAAAATTCTTGTTAAAATAAAATAATAATAAGCATTTGACTAACTTAGACGGTTCATATATGTCTCTTTACGTATGCAACTTTCAATAATGATGCAAAATGTAGTTTTTTATTTAACGCCGTATATTTCCGTCTTCTTCTATTTTGTTTTATTGTTTATATATATATATATATATATATATGAAGAAAGTTATTTTATTTATTATTGAAAATTGCATTTTGGCTTATCTACGTGCGTGATTAAAAAAATATAAACTTCGACAAGATATTATAGATCGTCTGTATAATGTATTATTTTATTAATTTATTATTGCTTTGTTCTTATTGCTTTACACTTGTTATTATTTAAATAAAGATATATTTCTAAAGTTGAGAAAAGAAATATGAATACAATAATATAATATAGTATATAGACTTATATAATATACGAATTATCCATACCATTAAATGTTATAAACATAACCCATTCTTTATGTCGGCTAGGCGTTTCCTCTTCACGATGAAATGTCGTCTTCTCTGCTATTTGGTTGTATCTCTGATTGCTCGTTTGAAATGCCTTTGGTCGTCATTTCTGCGGGAGTAGCTAAGTTTGTTTTCTCTTGAAATCTGTCCGATTTCTTTGGCTTGTTTTGTGTGAGTGGCCATTCTATAAGGGCTCACGTTGCATCTAGCGACTACTTTTCGATCGCTCGCAAGTTCTGCGAGTTGGTTCCCGATGCTTGAAGAGGTTGAAGTAGACTTATCACCCAAGGATTCTTGTAAATCGAAGAATGGTATTAAAAGATGAAAAATTAGTTGATAGTTTGAAAATATTATAGCAAAATCCGAGATCTTCATTAATTGAATAATTGTGTCAATGTCACTCGCTGACTAACTCTGCTGATTTAAAGATAAGATCTGATGATGAAAATCGCGGGTGTATGGCTCCTTGCCATACAAGTAAGATAGCGTCCGTGATTATTTCCGTGTCGAGCTTGTATTGTGTAACAGATTGCCCTAAAACTTGTGTGGCTGTATTAAGGGTGTCTCTTTTGTAGTAATAATCAAACGATTTAGAGATATTCGTCACGATGGTGGTTAATTCATTAATTTTGACTTTTATTTCATTAAATTCTATTTCGACTAATTCTGTTTGCTGCGCTAATAATTTTGCAGTTCTGCGCGTATCATTTGATCAAAGTTCAATTAAATTTTCCATGTCTTGCAATGCTCTTTCGTCTAAAGTGCCAAATAAAAATCTGCTGATTAGGCCTATAACAGGCAGGAGCGATCTGTGGAGTCTGGATGTTTTCGATAGGTTGAGTCCGACCAATAATTCTACAATTCTTTCGGACTGTATTTTTGTTTCTTGAATTTGCTCAACATAGCTTCTGATTAGTATATTGTGTGGGCAGACCGAGAGGGTTATTTCATATAATGATTGTAATTCTGTACATTGCTTTAATAAATAATTTCCGGTTCCGAAATACGATTCTAAATTTACTTTTTGTATGAGTTTCCAATCAATATTTGATGATGTCAAATAAGCGATTCTCTTTGAAAATAGTCCTGGATTATTCTGCAACATATACAGGTCCGGTTCTTTATCTCTCATTCTCTCTACTCTTGCATGTATCCCAATTCTGTAAAAAGAAAACAGAATTGAGTGCGAGCGCTCTATTCTAATTATGTAATATATATACTTCTATTTATATCGGCTTTGATGCAATAAGATAATATGTAACTATGAGTTTCGTGGTTTTGTGCAATCGTGACATAGCACTTTGTGTGTTAATTTGTCCGCCTCATCTCACTGCTCGAGTTGAATCCCTCGAGAAAAAAATCTCGGTCTCTTATACCGAGCATAAGGCAGAACTGAGCTCCCTTCGCTCTGACTTAGCTTCGCTAGCGCGCAGTGCCATTACTCATGATGACTGCGAAATCGTAATCTCTGGTGTACCTGCTAAATTCGAATCTTCGCCTGGCGATGCTGCCTCGCGTATATTTAATGTACTAGGCCTACCAAATATTATGACCCATGTACTTTCGCTTAGGCCGTGGCCTGCTCGAGGTTCGGCAACTGATACACGCCAAACCCAGCAGTTGTCGTCTCTGCCAGCTGTTGCAACTTGTGCGTTTGTTGTGAAATTCGCTTCCAGCACTGTACGTGATGTGGTAATGCGCAAAGCTGCTGATCTACGCGAAATCGACCTACGCCAAGTGTTCGGCGTCGACCACCAACTAAATGTTTTCATGAACTAGCTGTACCCCAAGCCAGTCTTCGATTTGCTTTGTAAAGCGCGTACTGCCAGTCAGAGACTTGGGTATGCACGATCCATAGTCCAGAATCTCGTGCTATGCGTAAGGGAGACTCAGCGATCCGTACGCATTCCTATTTATTCTGAGGCTGACCTGGAAAAACTTGTTCCTCGAGGTAATGCTCGAGTATGACAGTCGGCTTCAAATCAGCTTGGGCCTCTCCCCGCGATCCCCGCAATCAACTCCAGTGTATGAAAATGCTCTTGAATTTATAATTTTTGAATTATTAAATAGTTATGCGAAAATCTCCCTAGCTGCCTTTCTGGCGTTCACCACCCTCTCGCACCTGGCTTGATCTATTCATGGTCACAAATCCTGAGAACATCATATCTTATGATAAATCTGATGCCCCCTTCGTAGCAGGGCACGACTTTATTTCTCTGACCTTGAGGATTTCAAAGCCACCTATTGAGAATAAAGTAATCAAGTCTCGTGATGTTGCTCGTGTTCCTGCTGACCAGCTTGCTCGCGATACCCTGGCAGCACTATCACCATTTTTCTCTAACCAGGACCAGGAATTTCTTTCCAAAGCTTTTATTTTTTCGGGAATAGACAACAGAGTTGGGTACATGGCAGGCAAACCTTCCGCCTCAATTGATACCTCTCTCCAGTCCATGACTTCTGCCCACGGCCTACGATGCTGCTGCTCCTGTTAGAATGATCCAACTTTCTTCAAAGCGTAAGCCGTGGGTCTCACCGGCCATTCGTAGCCTTATGAAGCAGCGAGATAAAGTGTTCCAGCGAGCAAAGCAATCTTGCCTCATTAGTGACTTTGACGACTTCAAAAAGCTTCGTGCTCAAGTATCGAATGAGCTAGATACAGCTAAAAATAGCTATATCGCTGAGAAACTTACGTCAGTCCCAAATCTTCAAGCCCAGTGGCGTGACATCCGTAGCCTTCGAATCACAGACACTCGACTTCCCTCTCCGCTTGCCTCCTTCAGTGCTGAAGTTCTCAACGCTCACTTTGCCAATATGGTGAATCTGAGCCCACCATTGTCTGAGAGTGATTTCGATGATGCTTGCAACTCACCCATTAATGAGTCCTTGCATACCTCTTTCTTGCTTGCTCCAGTCAGTGAAAAAGATGTGGAGGAAGCATTGAAGAGCTGCAAATCTAAGGGGTCAGGCGTAGACGGTATTTCTGCCCCTATGCTTCGACCAGTGCTAGCCGTCATCCTCAGGCTGCTTACTCAAATTATAAACAACTCGATTGTCACTGCCACCTTTCCTACTGACTGGAAGAAAGCACTCATCACCCCACTTTCTAAAACCAAGATTTTAACGTCCCCTTCTGACACCAGGCCTATAGCTCAGTTGCCTGAAGTGTCTAAAGTTCTGGAGCGAATTGTCCAGCAGCGCCTGCTTGGCTATCTTGAAGCGCATAGTCTACTGGATTCACGGCAAGCTGGATTTAGACCAGGGCACTCCACGCAGACTGCCCTCCTTGGAGTTCTCGCTGATATCCGCTGGGCTATCGACAAGAGGCAAATTACCCTGCTTGTCCTGCTCGACTTTTTAAAAGCCTTCGACACAATCTCGCACGCTCGCTTGTTGAAGAAGCTGCGAGCTTTTAATGTTTCTTGTGGCACACTCCGTTGGTTTTTCAGCTACCTAGCTGATCGGATGCAAGCTGTTGTGGACGAAGGAGGATCCGTTTCTGAGTAGTTGCAGGCTTCCTCTGGAGTACCTCAAGGTAGTGTTCTTGGACCACTACTATTCGCAGTCTACATCAACGATCTCCCTCGTGTACTCCAATTTTCTTATCATATAATGTTCGCAGATGACACCCAGATCTACACCCACTGATCGCCTAGTGACTTGAAACAAGGCATCCAGAACATCTCTTTAGATGTACAAGCAGTGGCCCTGTGGGCGCATCACAATGGGCTTAAGCTGAACCTTCTATAGTCCAAGGTTATGATCCTTGGTAGCCAGCTCTATACCTCAGCTATTGATCTTGCTACGGTTCAGAAAGTATATGTGGACGGGGTTCCACTGCCCTTTGTTCTTGAAGCAAAAAACCTGGGGCTCTGGATTACGCCTACTCTTGATTGGCAGTTACATGCTCGGCATTTTGTTAGAAAGGTCTATGCCACGCTCTCTTCTCTTCGCTTCCATCAGCATGCGCTCTCCAGGAGCCTCAGGATGAAACTCGTACGCACACTCATCTATCCCAGCTTTGACTACCTGAGTCCCGCATTTTCTGCCCTCGACAAAACTCGTACTGGTAATATTCCACGTCGTGCGCATGGCACCCCCTATAGGCTCGAGCTTGGGTGGCTCTCTGCAAAAAGTAGGTGTGAGTATCTCCTTGGTGTCCAAGCGTACCAAGCATTAGCCCGCCGATCCCTGTCCTACTTGCTGTCTCGTTTTGCGGTCCTTGATGATGACTCGCTCATACGTCGATCGGCTAGAAACCCCCCTCAGGCTCTCCTGTATGCAGCTCCTCGCACAGAAGCCTGGGAGCAATCCTTTTGCGTTCAGGCTTTTATCTTGCTGAACAGCCTGAACATCACGACCTTTTCTGAGCAGCAGCTTCCGGCTTTTAAGCGTGACCTCCACTGCGCCCTCTTAGCCAGGGATTGTTCGGACTGAGAAGCGCGAGTTGTGCAGGAAGGGTTGAGCGTAGGTTAAACAAATCCAGCGTTATCACCCTAGTTATAAATCTGATAGTCAGCTCTTACACTACATAACATTAATAAGTTATTTAGGCATTACTCTTAGCTTTACTATTAATTATTATACTCTTATTACTATGTCTGCTCAACATTTCATGTCAAATATTTTGTTGTACTATCTTTCACCGCTGTAACTACAACGCCAGATAGGGTTCTACCCCAATGCGCATAATAAAACAATCAATCAACCAATCTCTCTCTCTCTCTCTCTCTCTCTCTCTCTCTCTCTCTCTCTCTCTCGCACGCACTGCTTTGTAGATATATTTATTGTACATTAAACGCTAAGTTATCTCTATTCTTACGGTTCCCTCTACTTTTCGTCCACACCGGGCCGATTCCCGAGCCTCTTCTCCTTGCGAACACGCTTAATAACTTCGCGTTGTCAGCTACAAGAAACATACCAAACGCCGCCTACGCGGTCTCATCGACGTCGACGTCGCACAGTGGGACATTTTAGCTTTTCTCGTTTCACATGGATAGGAATTTTGATCTAATTGATCAATCGATATGAGACCTTATTTAACGTGAAGTTTAAACTATCTGAAATCACAGAAAGTATGGAAGTATGCCATATTACGATGCGCCATCTAGGATCAATCAACAATGTTGACGATTTTCGTGAAAAATTGACAAAACTCCCTGTATCTTGATGAAAAAAATTTTCTTATCACTTGTAAACATCATATCTGATGTACTTTTTCCCGTTGAATTCCAATCTGCCCATAAAAATTAACTAGGATTCTTCTTGTATTCGAAAAATGAGCAAAAAGGTGTAAAAAAGCTAAAATTCTGGCTTTTTTGTCTCCTTGTTAGCCACTGATGATGAATATTAACTACCATTTCAATACCAAATATACTTCAGATATGACGTTTACAACTCATATGAAAATGTTTTTCAGCGAGATACAGAGAGTTTTGTCAATTTTTCACGAAAATCGTTGTCACGATTCATACACACACTTTGTATCTCAAAACGCATATGTATACTAATCCAAACCTGCAAGGCTATATTTCCCAGACGACCGCCGGAATTTCCAATTGGCTGTCTAGACGACAAATCTTGGAATTCCCCAAAAACTCTGTACCTCTTGAGATTATCCTTTTTATGGCACCTCTATTGCACCGACGCGCAGCTTTTTTCGCCCGACAAACAACGCTGTTAAAAACTCATTAGGCCCTCTTAATCCTTACCTGTGCGAACACGCTCGCTCGAAAATTCTGACCTACGACCCCACTACTTTTCCCATTTTCTCGTAGATTCGCACTCCTTTTAATATCGAACACGATGCCATCACCTCCAGTTACACTCCTACGTCCGAGCAGGCAACACCGACCAATACTACAAGACTTTGAATAAACTCAACTATTTCTACTTTGTTACAATAATTTTTAGTGTCTGTGTCAAAACTTTATTTCATTTTTGTGTGTGACCGATTAAGTTCGCGATCACAGCGCCACTATACACTCACAAACGGTGAGTCTCTGTAGATGCGCCTATACGCTTCACAACAATCGTCAACTTTGTTGATTTATCCTGGATGGAGCATCGTAATATGGCCTACTTTCATATTTTTCTGTGATTTTAGATAGTTTAAACTTCACGTTAAAAAAGGTCTCATATCGATTGATCAATTAGATCCAAATTCCTATCCATATGAAACGAGAAAAGCTAAAATATCCCGCTGTGCACCGTTACGTAGCGGCCTAAGCTTTGGGAGCATCATTTTTGTAATTAAATTTGCGAAAGAAATAGAGCAACATTTATAAAAATCAAATCTTTGTGAATATTGAATATTTCGTATTCGAGGAAACGAATCTGACGCTGGAATTCGACAAGCGACCCTTTGTTTAAATACAGCAGCGCGACCGCTCGGCGTGTTGACGTTTCATACACGGAGAAAAATTTCGAAGGGCCAGCATTCGATACTTTCGAAACTACGGGAACACGAATAATGTTGTACCCTGTTCCATCTAATTACGAATAATTAGGCTTCGAATTCGAAGTGTAGATACTGAACGATTTTCGTGCATGTATGAACGCGAAAATGAGAGTGTCGTGACTCCGAAACTCTCCGCACCGCAGGGACCGCTTCGCAATCTCAGACCTCGAAACTTGGAATACTAGCGTGCCGACTGTTGGCTTTGTTTCATGTATACACTACACTAGTCCTTCATGTTATTCGAAGTTGGGAGTCTCAGAGCTCCAAAGTCGAAACGATAGACGCTTATGCTCGTATTGAAAGAATGCCGAAACTTTCGGAATCGGGGAATTACGACAATAAACTGCAAAGCATTCGAATTCGAAGTGTGAATACTCCATAAATTATACAATTCACTGAGTACAAGTTTCGGTATACTATAATCCCACAATAGACATAAATACATACGATCGATAGAGATCTCTGCGACCGAAATAATATAGGAAGGCTGAACCTTCGAAATTTTTCTCCGCGTAAAGCTCGGTTTGGCGTGCGACATAAATAAAGTGCTCGATTCCAGCATAAAAAAAGTTTAACACGGGCAAGCAAAGACGACTTGTAATATAACTGAGATATTAATTCAAACGAAACATATTCGGTAGAGTGTCTACAGTTACCGACACTACGTGCTGATGCCTATTACCAGCCAAGCAAAATCTTCGACGCACGCTTTAACTCAAGATACTATAGGCATGTATAAGTGTGTTCGTCTACACATATAGCATTATAGACGTATATATACGTGTGCATCGTATACATACGCTCAATATACAGACTTGTGTGAGATTCATTTTCTTTCATTTTTTTTTTGTCAGTCTGTCATATTGCGTAGCTAGCTCAGCTGTTGTAAAATAAAATTCGAACGAAATTTTGGTTGATTCCCTCGAGACTATAATAGATAATTTAATAAAATCCGAATATTTATTATTGTATAAATTCGAAAAAATCGCCAGTAAATTCGTTGTCGATTAAATACCAAAATTCTTGCAAAATTAATCGCTTTATTTTATTAAATACATTTTTTTCATTTTTTGTAATTTAATTTAAACATAAATGGCTAATATCTTCAATAAATCTGATCTCTTGATTTTTAAAGAGGATGCAGAAGAAGAAATAGCTGGATGGATAAATCCTTGGACAATGTAATATTAGACGTATGTAATATTTACAATAGCTGGACATGCACACAGAAGGTGATTTATACTTCCTTGAATAGATTGTATGAAATACTACAAGGTGATTACTCGGTAGAAGATTGTGCCGTGACATTAGACCCGGATGGTGATGCGACCCATTTAAAACGCGATAATTTATGTTTATCTTTTCTCCGCTCGAATCCGATACCGCGAAATATACGAGACAGTTTAGTGACCAGGATAGCAGAACCCAATCCACCAGGAGACTATGAAAATGATAGCTCCGTGGACGATAATTTCACATCATCGTCGCCCTTAGGGAAAAGTACACCAGATATGTCGCTCACTACGACAGTAGACACTCAGCTAGCGTCAAACAGGACGAATACAAGAGCACAAAATCTGTTTGAACCGACTCAAACCGGAATGCTTAGTATAGCAGCGACGAGCACATCAACGTCGCAGAGTATGAATGCGAACTGATATATTTCGACTCGACGACACGTTTAAGTAACACATCGCTAACAATTACGTCAAGTTCTACGACAAACACACGAATACGACATGAGCATACCAGCTAACAGAACAATACAGCAGTGGACATAACGAAGCTTGCGAGAATAAGGTGTGGTGCACGCTGTCAGAGGGGAAATCATACTTTATATCCGAACAAGTGACACAGGAGCTACATAAATGAATATTAGCTGAAAGCGGATTACACAAGTGTAAGAATGGATAAGCATGCACAAAATCTTCATAAAGACAATAAAAAGCTGCAAATGGATAATAGACTCAAAGATGGTAGTATAGCTAAGTTAATGGAGATAAATCGAGATTTACAAGTGCAAGTGCAAAATGTAACACTCGACAGGGACAGGCAAGTAAACGAACTGCGAAATAGCATTAATGCAACTCGTGCAGAAAAAGCCATCCGTTTTCATGATACATATGATCTTATCACTGACGAAGTATATAATTTTAACCACTTGATGGCTAATCTACAAACAAATTGAAATCTTCATGCCCCGCTCTTTCATTCGACAAGGAGACCTACACCGTCAGCGGGAATCACGACGCACTCTAGCAATTCACTTGCGCCCAGACTTATTGTTAGCGTGTTCAGGCTTAAGAAGGGAGATTCAAACAAATATGCCTTTCCCGCCGTATTGCTTTTCCTTTATTTAAGTAATGTGTCACGTATATCTTGAGATCATTACCATCTGCCCTATTTTTCTTTTTTATACAATTTTCGGTACACGTTTTTCTGTTCTAGTTTTAATATTTACCACTTGCGCATATGTTTTGTTCTTCTCCTTTTGTACTATTAGTATATGATCTTTTAGTATTTTATTTTTATCTTGTACCTCTTCAATCAATGTTTTTAGCAGTCTATTTTCTTATATTACTGTAGTTATCAGCTTCTTGAATTTCATATAGTATTTCTTGTCTAAGAGTTGTTTTCAAGGACAGCCTCATTTGCACGAAGAGTTCCCAATGAAATGCTTCTAGCAACGTTCGGTATGCTCAAATCTCAGTCTGGTTTTAACTTTCGTGTATTATAATCTCACGGCGTATGTGAGTTAGTTATTCTGAATCTTTGTTTAACTGTATTTAACCGAAATTTGTGTTCATATAATAATGTCGCTTCGCGCATGATTGTTCGTATTTCGTTTTGGATATTTGTTATATCAATCGTTTTACATTAATTTAATAATGTTAATTCCGCATACGATCATTTTGTCTCTCCTGTTCTTATTGTCTCCCGCTTCCTATCTTTTAAAGTATTCGGAATGTAAAATGTGCTTTCTCGAGTTGGCTGGTACTTTTATTCTCTTGACCTTCTCGGTGCGGAGCTATTCAGTGTTTACTCTTAATCAATGTCGTCCATGCTCTCTCTCTCCCTCTCCCTCTCTCTCTCTCTCTCTCTCGCTCTCTCTCTCCCGCTATACTCAGTGGGATTGCTATTCTATTGCTTGCATATAATATATTTTTAGTATCTATAATGATTCTTATTGAAAATAGAAATGCGAAAAATTGAGCATTTCACACCTTCCCCCTGAGTTGAGCTTTCTGAGGTGAGCCTCTGACGCTCACAATTTCACATTATTTATATAACTTTACTTCATACACATTCTGTTGTTAAAATTATCATATTCGGATTTACTTGAGCGTTTACAATTGATGCTTAAATGTATTGTGATTGTAGGCTTTCCTATAATATAATTTCTTTATTTGACAAATGTACTTTTTCTAGTATTATTATGTTTACGTATGAGGTAGTAGTTTGGTTTACAACAAATTTTTCTTTTATCGTATTTCTTTAATTTCTGCTAAAAAGATTTTTCTTTCTTTTGTGTCCCAATACCTTTCTAATTATAATTTCCCTTCACCAAATTCTTATTATTATTATTATATGTTTTCTTTTTACTGTTTGCGATATTACAATTTTCCCTTCATTATTTTATGTGTACTTATATTGATTTGCTTAGAATTTTGATTTGCCTATGAAATATATTTACTTTAGTTGTTTTTATAGTCTGAGATTCTTTACTTCCTTCCTAATTTTTCTACAATCGTACTTCGGCTATGGCTTTTATGATGAACTTCTTTCTTAGTCTAGGCGCAGAGCAGTTTTCGTCAGACTTCAATTCTATTTTTTCCTCCTGAACACGAATTTCGAGGGTGGAAAATCCGAAAGTGGTCAGGTAATTTGTTATACACAATTTAATTGTTTAAATGGCCATAAAACGGTAATCAATTGTACTATCGACTTCTAATAAAAACAAAAGTGTTACTCACGCTACAGAGCGTCACCATGAATTTGGATTTTCAAAAAAGAATGATTAGAACCGAAGTTATTGCAAAATTAGTGCAAAAAGGAGCCTATTTGGCGCGCAAACGCGCTACTCGCGCAGTACTTTCATTCTAACTTCGGTTCTTTTTCTTGCTTAAATACCTGCTTTGTAACCAGGTTATAAAAGTTTTCTTATACAAGAATTTATTTACAAAATATATTTAACAAAAACAAATAAAAAATAACATAAAAGTTAAAAACCCACAAAACCAAAAATTTCAAAAAAAAATCTCGCGCTAGCGAGAACTTTTGTGTCAGTCGGGCATCGAAAAGTTACTGCGCAATTTTGAATTTCGCGCTAAATGTTGGCGCATGTGCTACGCTCACTCTTTCGATTTGCAAGTTTTTACAAGTTTTCAACAAGTTTACGCGCGCAACTGTTCACTGCGCGTGACTCTCCACTGCGCTACGCAACTTGTTCACTTATTGTTATACGCTCGGCGTCTGCACACCATGCGTGAAAATTAAAATGAGTAGTGCTCAATTAGTGAATACAAGTCTTTGCATAATTTGTCAGAAAGTTGACAATACTGGAAGTGTAACTAGTACAGTAATGTAAGTAGTACTGATAATGCCAGAGAAAGAATACGATTTGCCGCAAATTTGCGACGTGATTCAGTCTATTATCGTTTGAAATGTATATCAAGCAATGGTAAGAACTTTGATATCACAAGATTCATATGTCAATTTTCAAATATATTAACGTTTACAGATATATTTTATTACCATACGACCAACAGTTGTTATAAAAATTATACACATAAGTCAATTTTATCAAAGTTTGAAAATGTTGATAAAAATACGACTCACGAAAATGCTAGTACGAGGGAAAACGCGTCAAGTCCTTTAGCTTTAGATAATCATAGAAGATCACAGAGATTTTCAGATGAATTTTCCGCAGTCAGTGAAAAATGTATCATTTGTGCAAAATTATCACACAAAAAAGAAAGTGTACTATATCAGATAGGCGATGAAAGAGCAAAAGGTTTATTTAATGCTACTAGATTCTTTCAAGATGAAGTTTTTGTCCGAACATCTACGTTGACTAGTCCTGAAATGTTTGTTGCTTCTAAAATAAAATATCATGCTACTTGTATTCGTTATTAGGAGCATAAATATGAAAGAGAAATCAGTAGTAATAATCCGCCAACGAAATCGATTAAATTGGACGAAACCATGAAAGCCAATGATGCAGTGATTAACAGTATAAAATCTATAGAAGCAGAAATATTGTTAGGAAACAGATTCTCACTGTCTGACGTATCCGATCTAATTACGCAAAATTACGGGGATAATTACAAAATTGATAACAAAATAATAAAATCTCACTTGATAGAATATTTTGGTGAAAATATAAGCTTCATGTACCCAAAACAAAAAAATAAATCACAGCTTTTTTATTGCACTAAGTTGAAAGTTGAAGTTGAAAAAAAATATGAAACAAACAAGTTTAAAAAGTCGTTGAAACAAACAGATTTTAAATTAGATAATAAATTTTGCGATGAGAATGACATTAAAACATCTTGGGATAATATGAAATTGCCTGAATGTTTCGCGTTATTTTTTTCGAAACTTTTTGATTTGGATTATTACACAATCAGTAATGAAGAAGATAATTATGAGAAGATACCAGAGAATAACGAAAGTCAAAAACTACTTAAAATTAAGAGTCTTTTTCAGATAATGTTTTTTATCAAACATGCTGGTCGAAATAAAACTGCACTTCACACTTCTATAGGTTTATTTATTTACAACACTACTAAAAGTAAAAACACAATTACTTTATTACATAGACTTGGTTGTTGTATTTCATATGATGAAGTGTTAAGAATTCGAACTCGTCTAGCTACGTATGCTACGAATTGTTGTCAAGGCTACGTACCACTACCGAGCCATTTTCATCCAATCGAGTATGTCACAGCAGCTTTTGACAACTTCGATCATAATGAAGCTACAATATCCGGATTAAATTTAACGCATGACACTGTAATGGTAATTTTTCAAGAGGATACTAAATATAATGTACCAAAACCTAATTTTTCAGATTCTCTGAATAAGAATTTTTCGCGAGATTTAACAGAAAAATTGCGGTGTCAAGAGTTGAAAAGTTTTGAAAAAATAAAAAAACAAACCGACATTCCTTCTACCTATAAACTTTGCGATGAAAAAAGATCGATTTCATTAAATGAAGTTGAAAATGGCTTCCATGTTGATGATTTCGCATGGGTTTTAGCTGGAATGAACATGAGCGATTCAAACAAAAATGTGATTGATATTTATAATACTAACCAGCAAATTCCGTCGTGGAGCGCATTCAACTCTGTATTTCTCACAGATGATCGCAATAAACAAAAAATAGGATATTTGCCAATCGTACCATTTCCGGTTACTGATTATTCAACGGTCTATACTTGTTTGTGTAATTTTAACGATGTGTTAAAGCAATTAATGCAAGATTATTTACCAGTGACTTGTGACGAAGGTGTCTACCGCATTGCTAGACAAATTTTATTTCTAACAATAGAATTCGATAAAATAATTCTATGTTTAGGTAGTTTTCACGTTACAAAAGTTGTACAAGCTTGTATAGGAACATATTTGAAAAATAGCGGAGTCGAAAGCACCTTTGTTGAAAATGACTTGTTTGGAGTAAGTGTAATACGGTACACATTATGCTAGATGTATCAAAGCTTTTAATTATTTAGCGAAAACTCTAAGACGATTGCAAATCAGAGAATTTCTTGCAACTATAGGGTCTGAAGATTATGATAATGATTTTGTAACAATAATATTATTAAAAAAGAATTTCGAAGAAAACAATATTGATGAATGTAAATATATTATGAACAAATTTAGAAAAAGCTGTAGTAAACTATTGTCAGATTTTCAAAATTTTTTTTCAATAAGGTGTAGTGAATCAGACTTATTTAAGTACTGGAATAACGTTTTAATTTTGATAAGCTTAATGCATGATCTTGTACGAGCCGATCGTACCGGTAAGTGGCATTTGCATCTAGCAACAATTGAAAGGTTACAGCCTGTTTTCCACGTGATGGATAGAACTAACTACTCTAGATATTGTGCAGTATACTTGGAGAATATGCTTCAGCTAGAAAAGAATGCACCAGAAGTTTTTGAGCAATTTGTGAAAGGTAGATTTACTGTTAAAAAATCGATGATTCCTTCGAGTTCTGTTGGTACGGATCAAGGTCTTGAACAAAGCATTAACCGCGTATCTAAAAGTACAGCTGGTATAATTGGTTGTACAAGAAAGAAAGAGACCGTTGCTACATGGAATCTAACGTATCACGAACTATTAGCTGTCACGAATTTTTTAAAACGTGTAACTTACTTCACCAACGATGATGATGAGCTATTAATACATCACGAATTTACAAACACAAATATAACAAATTCGGAACTTCCCGTCGAAAAAATTATGAAATATTTAGAAGATAAAAGTAATCCATTCGCTTCCGGATCTCACCCATTAAAAAATATTGTCACACAAGAATTAGTTCCACCTGAGATTGCAAAAGAGCTATTGAGTATATTCGAGAAAGGTATAAGGTTATACGAAACCTTTCGAAAGGAAAGATTTGTTGATAAAATCAAACCACTTTCAGCAGTTATACCAAGAAATAACTTACCCAATTTCAAAACCGCAATAAACACTGGAAATCCGAAGTCAAAAAAGAAACAAAAAATGTCTACAACCGAAACTAATCGTATTATCGCATTAGCTAACGGAAGAGAATATCCTTTGAAAGAACTTTTGAAATACGAGTTAACTGATAAAAATGTACTTTTTGATGACGATGGTTTATTTAAAAAAGAAAACAACAAAAGATTATTAACAAGAGAGCTGGAAAAAGTTATAATAAATAAAAATACTGAATTTATTGAGAATAATCCGAATGAAACTGTTTTAATTATTGATGTGATGCTCGTTATGCGAAAAATATCGTGGAAAGGTTTAGTTAACTTCGGTGATCTCGCGAGAAATTTCTGTAAATTTGTGCTTGCGAAAGCATCGCGAATAAATTGTACCAGAATTGATTTTGTATGTGATTCTTATTTTGATAATTCCATAAAATCTTCGGAACACGCGCGGCGACGAAAATCAGATTGTATAATTCTGAATAAAATTATGGAAACCCTTCCATTGCCGAAACAGGAAGCCACATTTTGGAGTTCGAGCCGAAACAAAATATTATTTTAGCAGTTTTTGAAGAACTATGTAAGAAAAGATACAAGCTTTGAAAAATTTCAATTGATATTTGGTACTATCAACGAGGACTGCTGTACTTCGAATACAGCTAATCTCATTTGTTTGAAATTGCTACAAAGATATGACATAGAAGAGGCTGATTTGAAAATAATTATTCATATCAATCATGTAATCATCGAACAGAAATTTACGAATTTCTATGTTATCTCGTCTGATACAGACGTAATTGTATTATTATTATATTTTATCAAGAAGTTTCAAAGCCACGGGTTACAGGTATGAATATACATTATTTACATAAATTATACTTATATTTAATGTATACATTACTAAATTGCGTTTTGTTATTCCTTAGACCCTGTGGGTTAATGCAGGAATTGGCCAAAGTTCTAGGAATATACCTCTACATGAAATAGCTATACTGCATGGAGAGGAATTATGCTCTATTTTACTAGCCATTCACCACCTTACAGGGTCGGATTACAGTAGTAAGGTCGGCACGAAATCAGCTGCGTTGCAAGGAAATCCTACGAAATATTTTATGGCGTTTGGGAAAGGTATTATATTTTTTCTATCAAGAGAAAGCTTTAAAATTATGCTATTTTAAAAAGTTGAATATTTCTAGTGACGTGTTCATAAGAAAGGATAATAAATTTTTATTATAATCGTTGCAGATTGCTTGCAAATGGAGGAAAGTGTTGCGATGGCTGAAGAGTTTTGAGTAAAAATCATGCAAAAACGCTCAGATTGTAAAACTGCAGATGATTTATGTCTCTGGTCTTACCATCATGCGAAATGCGCGTTGGTTGAAGAATTGCCACCAACAAGCAAGTCTATGAAGCTACATATCTTGCGAGCATATTATGTAGTTTATACACAGATACACTGCTTGAGTGAGACTGCTGAAAATCTAGATCCTACGAAATTCGGCTGGAAAATAGAAGATGACCTATTACTACCTTCACGAGTAGATATACTGTTACCACCTGCCGACGAATTAATTTACAATTGTAATTGTAAAGTTTGTATGACAAAAGCCTGTGTTTGCTTATCCGCAGGAATTCCCTGTTGCTCTTTCTGTTCATGCAAAAAAAAGAATACTTGTAAAAACGAACATAATATAAAAGTTAGTAACTAGTTGATGCATTTATATAATTAAATAAAAGTTCCATTCCCCGCGGATAAATGAAAAAAAATTCAAAACTTAGACGTTTTTCGCAATTATATAATAAACAATAGTCAACTTAAAAATTATTAATAGTTAATAGTATGTTAATATAAAGATTTTTCTTTAAAATGACGCCCAATAAATCATAAAATATTTTTAAAAAACCGAAGTTAGAACGAAAGTACTGCGCATGTAGCGCGTTTGCGCTCCAAATAGGCTCCTTTTTGTTTTAATTTTACAATAACTTCGGTTCTAATAATTCTTTTTTGAAAATTCAAATTCATGGTGACGCTCTGTAGCGTGAGTAACACTTTTGTTTTTATTAGAAGTCGATAGTACAATTATTTACCGTTATGGCCATTTAAACAATGAAATTGTTTATAAAAAAATTACCTGACCACTTTCGGACTTTCTACCCTCGAAATTCGTGTTCAGGAGGAAAAAATACATAAGAATAACCTTGGTGATCGACTGACCATTAAAGTACGACGAAAAATGCTCTGCGCCTAGACTATCTTGACTTCTGAGGTAGTTTCGTCGGATGTATAATATGATTAGTTGACCCTAGTGTTTACTTTGGTGTATTTAGATTTCCTCGAATAGGTTTCTTAGCCCACAGGGGTCCTCGTCTTTTATCTCTTCGATATATTGAAAACAATCTGAAATTTCTTTTCGTCGTAGATGTTTATCTAATAATTCGATTCTTTTCTCTTACTGTTGTTGTTAAGACCGTATTTAGTATAAATGCGGGCTGCGTGAATCTTACAAATAATTTATGAAAGTTTTCCACTACTTCTTCAAATATTAAAATAAGTAGAAGTGAAAAAACCCTGGATTTAAATAAAGGGAGTAAAAATACACAAAAATCACGTACTATAATGCAGTCATAACGAACGTTTTACTCGGGGCGTACGGGTAAAATAAACCTTGAATTTGGATCCAGCGCGTCTAAATACATAAAAACCATGTATATTGTACAGTTACAAACATATTTACAACTCATACCATATTTTTTTATGTGATTTTTCATAATTTTTCGCAATTTTCACGGGTTTTTGCGATTTTAACGAAATTTTGGGGGTGTACGGGAAAACTGGCCTTGTTTATAATCTTACACTCTTCTAGCATTTTTATCTTCCTTCAGAGATGTGTACAAAGCCCTATTTCGATTCATTTTTTTAGACTTATATTGACTAATAGTTTATCAATATAGGATTATACTTGACAATGCGATAATGTAAAATTAGACAATGCGCTGTTGTATTTGCAGGCATTTTATGCTTACATTTAAATTCAAGACGTATGTCTACAACTGCCTGTCTGAGTGACACATTTTATTTAGAATTGACGACAACTGTAAGTGGAGCATTTGCACACACCACAACACTAAAACACATGAAATTATTGTAGCACTCAAATATGAAATCATTTCACATCTATTTTACCATACAACGATCTAAGGCCTGCTTTGTCCGTACATCCCAAAACATTTTTGTAAGTCATAAAAACCGTGAAAAACCATTATAAATGTGAAATGAAAATTGAGTACTTGACTGCCTCTTCTCACACTTGCTACTCTGGGTGGACCATTAGCTCTGCCGCCTCTTTCACAAATAATATTCAAAATTTCCGTTATTATTGCTATATAGTTACCATCCTATTCAGTGTCCCTTTGTCGCTTAATTGTAAGTCCTATTTTTATTGTTTCAATTCCAACATGGACTCATCTTTCGCAGGCTCGGTGACGTCATAGGCATCAATTTTTTATATATGTCATCCAAAAGTGGAAGTAAAAGTAGTTATTTTTATAATATGTATTGAAAAAGCGCCCTCATACGCGACGCAGCGGTGCTCTGTTGAGCTCAGCTCTGTGAGCCCCCACTCCTCTGCTGCGCGAGCTACGAATGCAAGAAAACGCCACGCTCACATCTTCTTTAACCATCTGAGCTGACGGAGCCTCTTACATATGGACATATCCTACGGAAGCTTAGAATTCGAAAGTGCGTTAGTCCGGTAGTGGTTAAATTGTTTCTACTGAATAAACGAGAGTGTTGTTTAGTTTTCCTGGATCTGCCTCCACATTACCAATACTTCATCAATATGTGAAGAGGCTTTTCATCTAGTGATTTTGCTAAACTAGACGGGGCAGTAAAAATTAGTGGAGTTTTAGGATTATGTCCGGAACACAACCAAATAGACCTGACCTAAAAAGTGAATACCAATGTGCTGAGTAATGAAGCTAAAATAATCATTGCTCAAATTAAATTAGCACATAATCTGAGAACAAGTGATCTATTAAGTGTTTCTGGAGTCGATAGTGATGATGATGATGAGAATAGTGTAAAAATAGCCGGTAATTTGAAAAGTGAGAATGCCCTATTAAAAGAATTGAATAAAGAACTGAAGCAAACAAATAAGTTATTGAGAGAATTACTCGATACGCAGAAAAGCAAAGTAAATAGTTCATGAAACAAAACCTATGCTCAAGTAATTTCGGTGCCATGCCTAGTAACAAGCCAAAACGAATCCCAAAAATTATAGTTAAAAATAAAGATATTAAAGAATATTCTACCGATAAGATAAATGATGTAGTTGCGCACTATCTCTTTAAAGACTAGAGTTGTATCGCCTCTGACGCCCGTGGTTCAGTCGTCTAGCTCACGCTAGTTCGACGTGTCGCTGAGAGGTGGCGCCAGGGGGATCTGCGCCTTGGCGGCTTTGGCGGGCGGCAGGCTAGCGTGCGACATAGTCGTGAACGAGATCTACTCGCGAGACGACGAGCTGCCCATACCGGATCTTCAGCCAGACACCGCTGCCCAACCTAATCAGCACCATTGTTGAATGTTATCGCCCAAGCAACCGATCAATAAAAAGAGGAATTCACGAAGTCCGAGTCTGTCATAGACAATAAAAAAATTGAAGATGACATAAATGAAAGGAATTTCACTAAATTGAATAAGAAATGGCAAAAGATAAAGACAGGAAACAAAAGACTAGGGAGCATAAAGCTGGTAAGGTGGGCTGCCCAAACCTGAAACCCAGGCGAGGTACGATCCTTATTAAGCCAGCGCTTGGTAAGACATATACAGACATTTTGTCTTCCATAACAGAGAGTATCAACCCAATTGACATTCGTATGGATATATGTGCTATACGGAAGACCAGAGACGGGTCCGTACTTTTACAGCTCGATCAGGGATAGGAACAAATCGTCCAAAGATCCTTACAGACTGTACTATGGCCTGCTACAACTGTAAAGGACATGACTTGCAGGGTGACACTGGAATTAATGGAGTTAGACTGCATCACTGCAGCAGAATAACATCACGGACGCGATCAATTGCGAATTCGCGACTAAGCCCAAGAGAAGCGTCCACGTTTTCGGAGAAAATAACCGTGGATACGGTTTAGCTGGCTGCAAGTTTGATACTAAGGAGACAACGGAACTACACTAGTGGAAAAAATTAAAGGATCAAAAAAAAATTCTGAATTTTTAGGGGTTTTTTAGCATCACGTACCGCGCAATACTAAGAAATTTTTTCTCAAAATTTTTTCGATTCTTTTTTATGGTCCACCAACTTGGAAAAAATTTTTCGAATTTAACCACCATATGTGTCAAATAACTTGTTTATTCAGCTTCAATTTGCTTTTTTTAAAACTTCGATTCGACCACTTCTCGCTGAGATATCGAGCTTTGAATGGAAAGATCTTTTTTCTCTTTAATCATCAATATCTCAGCAACCGCTTATTGTACAAGAAAATGAAAGAGGGTTTTGAAATCTTGAATAAATTTACCACAAAAATCAGCGATAGTTTTTTCAAAAAAAAATTTTTCTTTAGTCTTTACATTAATTTGAAAAAGCAAGAAAAAAATGGCCTTCGGTGGCTTTTCGGATAATCAGGCGTTTAGTTGGAAATATCGCGTAAACCTGTAATGTTAAGTGTGCCTTTTACAGTTCAATATGCCCACACAAATCTCACAAAGTTTCTATTTGATCCATCAAACCGTTTTTTTGTTTCTTTCGATCTAATTTCAAAAAAAATTAAAGGATCACGACTTTGACGGTAAATGATCATAATCTTTACCAAAATGAAAAAAAATGTTTTCTTTCGATCTTTGACTGCAGTTTTATGGATAGAGGTTTTCAAATTTATTGGAAAAAAAACATTTCAAAAAAAAAAATTTTTTTTTTCTTAACTGCAGAAAATTTTTTTTTGAAATTTTTTTTTCTTTTAACTCTACAAAATTTAAAAAAACAATATTTTATCATTCTCAACATGATTCTGTTGTTGCATTCCATAATTTTTCTGATTTGTAAACTGAATTGACTCAAACATTTAATTCAATTTAAAATGAAGGTTATATACCCAATCGTATTTCGAACTCAATCTACACGTTTTTCAGAAATTGCTTATTGTTAATTTTCGTGAGTTCTTACAACGCTAAAAAAAACAGTTTTTTTCAAAACTACTTTTGCATCAAAAAAAAATTTAATAAATTTCCGTAAATCAAAACTTTATTTTGATTTCTTATCATGGTAAGACGGCATTTAACAGAGCCGGAGGTTGCTCGCTTAATCACTCTGCTTGAAGAGGGTTACAGTCAACGTGATGTTGCCAATCGGATGGGTGTTAGTCAATCTGTCGTATCCCGAATGAATGCTCGATACCAGGAGATGAACCAATACACTCGTCGTCCTGGACAAGGTCGTCATCGTGTCACGACTGTTCGTGATGATCGGGCAATTGTCCGACAAGTTCGACGTGAGCCTTTCATCAATGCGAACATCGTGGCAAGAAATTTCCCAAATCGGGTAAAACAGTAGCAACAGCGACAGCGACAAAGACAGCGACACCGACAGCGACACCAATTCCGTATTATTTCTTCCCGGACAGTCATTAACACGTCTTCGTGAAACTGGGTAAATGCACGCCATCCTAATCGTGTACCACTGTTGACAGCAAGACATCGCCGAGCTCGTTTAGCGTATGCAAACGCACATCGAGCCTGGACATTAAGACAATGGGGAAACGTTTTATTCACCGACGAATCCCGGTTCAACCTTCACGGGAGCGACCGACGTCCCGTTGTTTGGCGTTGTCGTGGAGAACGTTTTCGCCAGAACTTTGTCCGTCCGATTGTTGCCTACGGCGGTGGATCAGTCATGGTCTGGGGCGGCATTTCGCGAAATTGGAGAACACCTCTGCTGATTGTGCGTGAAAACTTAACAGCTAGACGCTATATCGACCAAATTTTGAGGCCAGTTGTACTGCGCAGACGGCAACGACAGAGGGCATTTTTTATTCTAATGCAAGATAACGCACATCCACATACGGCCAACATCACCAGACGCTTTTTTGAACGGCATGACATCTCTCTGCTTTGGCACCCACCAATGAGCCCAGATCTTAACCCCATCGAGCATGTTTGGGACATAATGGGTCGTCGTTTGCGCAGAGAGTATCCAAATTTGCAGAACTTGGCCGCATTAGAGCGGGCACTTCTGTGCATTTGGAACACTATCCCGCAACCTCAGATTGCCCGCTGCATCAATATGGCTGAACGCTTGGCAGCCGTAATTGAGAACAGGGGTGCTAATACTCGTTATTAACAATACGGACGAACGGACAGACGAACAGACGTCAACATACACAGACACCCAAGGATAACACTGGTGCGCGTGGCCAAGACCAAAAAGGCACCAGAAAAAGTAGGACGGCAAGAGCAAGACCCCCTAGACCTGACCCCTTAGTCATCAAGGCCGAGGGTGCAAAAATCTACGCCGAAATCCTAAAGAAAATGAAGTCAGAGCCTAGCCTAGAAAAGTTAGGAAACAGCGTACATAGAATACGCAAAGCGACAGCAGGAGATCTGCTACTCGAACTACGACGTTCCAAGGAGGTGGAAACAGCTGAGCTCCAGGAAGCGGTGAAAGCAGTACTAGTGGAAACTGCTACAATCAGGGCGCTGCATCATGAAGAGGACTTCGAGATTAAAGATCTTGACATGCTGACCACTAAGGAGGACATAGTGGACGCACTACGCAAAAATAACGAGGAAGGACATAATTTCGAACCTACTGCGGTTAAGTCGCTTCGTAAAGCCTATGGAGATACGCAGAAAGCAATAGTACAACTACCTGCCCAGATAGCTCAGAAGTTTATCAAGGGTGAGAAGATAAGGATAGGGTGGGTTATCTGCCGAATAAGAGAAATAAAGCGAGACTCCCGCCCGCTCAGGTGTTATAAATGCTTGGGCTTCATTTATGTGCCACGCTGCTGCTACAAATGTGGCTCAGCGGGACATGTAGCGAAAGACTGCACAAACCAGCCCAGCTGCATTCTCTGCAGAGGAAAGGACGACGTAGAGAAAAGCGACCATGCCGCAGGTAGCTATGATTGCCCAGCGTACCAAGCGGCAGTGAAAGCCACAAAACAAAGAAGATGAGAATAGTACAGTTAAACCTGAACCACTGTGAGACAGCTCAGGACCTTCTCTGTCAGTACGTCCGTGAGCAGAAGATTGATGTCGCTATAATCAGTGAGCAGTACAGAGATCTTGAACAGCCAAGGTGGGAATCCGATGGCTCCGGTAAAGCAACTATTTGGGCGTGCAGAGACCTTACCTTTCAAAATAGGATGAAAGTCAAAGAAGCAGGTTTTGCCAGCGCAAAGATTGAGGGTATACAGGTATACAGCTGTTATGCCCCACCCAGTGCGCCAATAGATTAGTTTCAGCAGTTCTTGGACCGGCTAGTACGAGATATCAGGGCTAAAACACCAGCTATTATAGCTGGGGACTTTAACTCATGGGCGGTTGAATGGGGCAGCCGAAAAACCAACAGAAGAGGACAGGCCCTACTAGAGGCATTCACACTTCTGGACTTGGTGCTGGTGAACGAAGGCAACGTACCAACCTATAAAAAGGTGGACGCCGAATCAGTGATCGACTTAACATTTGTTAGTAGATGTCTGGTAAAAGAGGTGAGTAAATGGACCGTAAGCGATCACTTCACTAATAGTGATCACCACGCCATTATAATGGAGCTGGGCACACAAAACATGGTACACTGTACTAACCCTATAAGTACGAAAATGGAATGGAAAGCCAAGGAGTACGACAAGGAACTATTTCTGATGATGTTAGGAAATATCCAATTGACGGGATCAGCAGAACACAAGGCTGAACAAATGACAAAATGGCTCACCCGAGCCTGTGACGCAGTTATGCCAAGAAAAGTGCCCAATCAAAGATGGGCACCAGTATATTGGTGGAACGAGAAGATTAGATCAGCGCGTTCCGCCTGCCACCCAGCACGAAGGCTAGAGCAACGGGCAAGGAAAAGGTTTTACCGAACCGGTATTGGAAGCGAAGCTGTAGAAGAATACAGCAGAAGAATGAAAGAAGCCAAGTGCACCCTCAAGAAGTGCATCAGTGAAAGCAAGCAGAGATGTCATAAGGAGCTGCTAGAAGAGGTCAATAAAGATCCATGGGGCAGGCCCTACAAAACAGTTATGAAGACACTCAAAGGAAGCTATATACCCCCACCAAAGTGCCCAGAGGTACTAAAGAGGGTAGTGACAACACTTTTTCCAAGTCAGCCGGACGCACCATATGCTATAGCAGAGGAAGTGCGGGAAGAAGATATACCTCCAATTACAGTTGAGGAGCTACTCGTAGCAAGCAAGAGGGTAGGAAACAATGAGGCTCCCGGTCCTGACGGCATACCAAATGTGGCGCTGAAGCATGCCATCGAGGCTAAACCTGAAGAATTTGTTGGCCTCTACAATGCATGCCTAGCAGAAGGGAGATTTTCGACGAACTGGAAAAAGTAGCTACTTGTGTTGTTACCTAAGGGTAACAAAGCGCCCGGAGGGGAGACATCGTACAGACCATTATGTATGATGGACACACAAGGAAAAATACTGGAGCGCATTATCAGCAGCAGGATGGAGTGCATAATCGAAGAGACCAAGGGGCTTGCCGAGCACCAATATGGCTTTCGGAAGTGCCGATCTACTTTGGACGCGATCGGCCTAGTGGTAAACACAGCCCGAGCAGCCATCAGTGGAAAACGGTGGAAGGGCGGAACAAAGAAGTACTGTGCAGTTATTACTTTGGATGTCAAAAACGCATTCAACTCTGCAAATTGGACGAAGATACATGAAGCGCTTGAAAAGCTTGAGGTGCCCACCTACATCAGGAGGATGATGGCCGACTATCTGAAGGACAGAACTTTACTGTACGAAACGGATTGCGGCATTGAAACCTACAAGGTCACGGCAGGTGTTCCACAGGGATCAGTACTGAGCCCGCCATTGTGGAACATTATGTATGACGGAGTGCTGAGACTACAACTCCCGCGGGAGGCTATGGTAGTAGGATTCGCAGACGACATAGCTCTTGTAGTAGTAGGGAAGGAAAAAGAAGACGTCGCTGAAATCACCAATGAAGCGATCACCACCATCCAGAGGTGGCTGAGAGAAACGGGACTTGAACTCGCTGGACACAAGACCGAGGCGATCCTGATATCTAGCAAGAAGAAAATGGAGACGATCGCCCTAATGATAGACGGCCATGAGATAACCTCTAAATCGACTATCAAGTATTTGGGCCTTACTATAGACGAAGAGTTGACGTTTAAACAGCACCTTCAATTAGCATGTGAAAAAGCGTCAGGAACGATGGCTGCTCTATCTCGGTTCATGCCGAATGTCGGTGGAGCTACTCAGAAGAAAAAGAAGCTATTAGCAAGTGTCAGTACATTGATTATGCTGTACGGGGCACCAATTTGGGCAGATGCAATGGCAATAAAAGCCTATGCGCGGAACCTGTCATCCGTGTATAGACGGAGTGCGCTAAGAGTAGCGTCTGCTTACCGCACGGTATCGGATGATGCAATAAGCGTCGTGGCAAGCATGCCACCCATCGACCTCTTAGCACTAGAGAGGAAGGCCATATACATGGCAAAACAGGAGAACAGCGATAGAACGAAGGCAGAAATCTGGAACGTTGCCAGAGAACAAACAGTAGCTGAGTGGCAGAGAAGATGGGACAGTAGCCTGAAAGGGCGCTGGACGCACCGACTTATACCAAAGATTGAAGACTGGATCACAAGAAGACACGGGGAAGTAAACTACTACCTCACGCAATTTTTGACGGGACATGGATGCTATCGAGCATACCTGTGTAGATTTAATTTAGAAGACTGTCCAGACTGCCCAGCATGTTTGGACATGTGCGAGGACGCTGAGCACGTTTTTTGCTACTGCTCGCGTTACCAGACCAGAGCAACTCCTGAGTCTATTATGGTAGCTATGTTCGCCACCGTTGAGGGCTGGCACGTGGTTAGTAAGTACACCGCGGTCAGCCTCAAGAAAGTGAGGGGCGACGAAGAGAGAAGAAGACGAGAGATGCTGCAAGAAGCTGACGACCGGACGATGCGGTAAGAAGTAGACGGCAGCCTATAATGAAGAAGGTACGATAGTAGATTTACTAGATATAGACGCATAAGGAATGACAATCACATCAAGGAGACAAGGGCAATGTCCCTATGCCCCCCCGCGAAGTAATACTTGACCGTGGTACCGCGGGGGAAAAAGGCACTGAAGACGGAGCTTGGCCCTCCTCACCGACAAATCGGTAATGAGACTGAAGAGGATTCGGGTTGCAATTGGATTCTATATTCGGTCGCAAAACGAAGGGTTTTAGTTAGCGAGAATCCAACACACGGTGGCTCAGGCCATGTCATGGTCTATTAAGATTTTTCCCTCCAACCTCTTTCTCCAATAGAAAAAAAAAAATATACACAGTCACCCACACACTCTTTGGAGAATGAGTTTCGAGTCATTAAATACGAAGGAACTGACGAGCCTCTGGGTCTCATTTCTACTAAAGAAACACACTAACACACATACAGACACACATACGCAGACACACACGCAAGAAGCGTAAATCCGACCGGGCAATCTCTACGTGGTACGCTTTGGGTAATGCGAATGCCGGTGGTTGTTTTTGAATAAAATTTTCTGCAGTTAAGAAAAAAAAAATTTTTTTTTTTGAAATGTTTTTTTCCCAATAAATTTGAACACTTCTATCCATAAAACTGCAGTTAAAGACCGAAAAAAACATTTTTTTTCATTTTGGTAAAGATTATGATCATTTACCGTTAAATTCGTGGTCCTTTAATTTTTTTGAAATTCTATCTAATGAAACAAAAAAACGGTTTGATGGATCAAATTGAAACTTTGTGGGATTTTTGTGGGCATATTGAACTGTAAAAGACACACTTAACATTACAGGTTTACGCGATATTTCTAACTAAACGCCTGATTATCCGAAAAGCCACCAAAGGCCATTTTTTCTTGCTTTTTCAAATTAATGTAAAGACTAAAGAAAAATTTTTTTTTGAAAAAACTATCGCTGATTTTTGTGGTAGATTTATTCAAGATTTCAAAACCCTCCTTCATTTTCTTGTACAATAAGCGGTTGCTGAGATATTGATGATTAAAGAAAAAAAAGATCTTTCCATTCAAAGCTCGATATCTCAGCGAGAAGTGGTCGAATCGAAGTTTTAAAAAAAGCAAATTGAAGCTGAATAAACAAGTTATTCGACACATATGGTGGTTAAATTCGAAAAATTTTTCCCAAGTTGGTGAACCATAAAAAAGAATCGAAAAAATTTTGAGAAAAAATTTTTTTAGTATTTTTTAGGATTGCGCGGTACGTGATGCTTGAAAAATTGTATCATTGTAAGATCTTAAAACTAGATACATCAAGCTTTAAAATGCTTTTTTTAAAACATGATATGACCATTTTTAAGGGAAATACAGCAATTTAAAAAACCCCTAAAAATTCAGAATTTTTTTTTGATCCTTTAATTTTTTCCACTAGTGTACTTAAAAGTAGCATCTTGAGCAACTTTTTGATTCTGCAAATTGCAAAATTTTTGCTAAATCAAAAAAGTTGCTCAAAATGAGGAATCTGATGAAGGTGAAGAAAATCTTTTTATACCTAATGGGAATGATGCTGGCTCTGATGGGGATAGCTCATCAAATTAGTAATATACCGATCCAGAAATTCCCGTACTGAATGTTTCATACAGGTCTGTTTGTAACAATTACACAGAAAAACAGAAAAAATTGGAACCAGATCATATATTTTCATGAAGTGACGGAGAACAAATTTATTCTGTAGATTTAGAGGATCAACTGCTTTTGAGTGCAGTAAAACGATGAGAAATTGCCAGAATGTCAGACGTGGAATTATTTGAACTTTTTTTTTCTAGCGAGATCAAAAATTATATTATTGAAGCTAGTCAAGAAAACGGCTTACAAATATCTGTAGAAGAATTGAATACTTTTGTAGGTATACTTTTATTATTATCTATCAACATTCGAAATAATCAATATGAGTACTGGGAAACCGACTCTCTTGTGAATTGCCCAGATATTTCATCAGCAATGTTACGCAACAGATTCAAAGAAAGAAAATCTAAATTGAAATATTCCAAACCTACTGATCAAAACAACATTGATAAGGCATGGAATGTGATAGAAATCTTACAATTATTCAGAAAAAATATCCAGCAATTTGGTTTTTTCTCGACTGCACTTTCAGTTGATGAAATGATGGTTAGATTTTTTGGTCGAACATGCCTGAGACAGTATTCGCCCTAAAAACCTGATGGGCACGGGATGAAATTTTGGGCTATATATGGAGCTAACGGATTTATTTTCAATGTAGATATTTACTGTGGTAAAAACGATTCAAGCATTGGAATAAACTTATCCTCCTGTCCGCTTGGCTCCAGGGTTGTATTGCAAATGGTCAATCCTCTTTTATGTAGCCTCCCAATAAGAAAATTATCAGAGTATCACTTATATTCTGATAATTATTTTACCAGCGCAGAGTTAGTTATCCACTTGAATAAATTTGGTTTGAAATCGTCGGGAACTGTTCGTAGAGATAGAGTGAAAGAAAAGCATGTCTGGCAAAAGAAAGCTCCACGAGGAACATACAAAGTGAGTCATGAACGAAATAGTGGGATGAACTTTGTAAGTGTGATTCAAAAGAGATCTCTATTCTTTCGACAGCGGCTGATGCGAGTCCTATCACGTCAGTAAAAAGATATTCAAAAACTGATCACGAAAGAAAAGAAATCGGTTTCCCTTTTGCTTTTTCATTGTATAATAAGTATATGGGAGGAGTAGATATTCATGATTTTCGAAGTCACAAAGTTTCTCCTAGTATACGATCTAAGAAATGGACGTACGCAATTTTCGTACAAAATTATACAGGTGTCAATCGTGAATGTAGTCATACTAAAAAATCTTTGCAAAAAGGACGATGAACGTGAAATAGAAACAAGAGAGCTGTGTAAAGAGGTTAGTAGAAAATATTTATTGAAATCACGATTAGGTGATGTAGTCAAAGAATGCAAGATTTTGTATTGATTTCGGAAAATATTACTGCATACAGTGTTACTCACAATTACACGCCGGTTAAGTATTTCTGTACACAGAAACGTAATCATAGTTTTCATAAAAAGCTAGAAAAAAAATTGTAAAAAAAACGAGACCTTCAATATTTGTTGACGTCCATGTTGGTTATAGTTGGGAAATGTAAACTTTATTTGCAGCGGGCAGACGATGAATGTGGAATCCGGTCAGAATTTTACGTCTAGTACTAATTTGATAATTTTTTTCTTGGAAGCAATGGGCTCTAATAAAAAATTACCAAGAATAAAAAGTTCTCAGAATCTCTCAAAGAATACGCACAAATTTTTTTGGACAGTTTATTTTAGAGACAAAATTTTGACGTATTCTTTGAGCGTTTCTAAGAACTTTTTATTCTTAGCAATTTCCTCGGCTCACTCATATTTTTCGCTAAAAAAATTCGTGAATGCATTGATACAAATTCTGTGAATCAGCCGCCATTTTGTAAACACCAAAGTGAAAAATTAACTTCCTCCCGACATATTTTTAAAGTTCAGACATTTACTCCACCATTTGAACGGGTTCCAGCTAGTTAACAGACCGGGAAACCTTCTAAAACTCGATTTGAAGAAAAAGAAAGGTCGAAAAATCGTGTTTTTAAAATAATTTACTCGATCATAGCATGAGTTAAACGGCGTCAGAGGCGTTTATGCCATTTTGGCCCTTAACGAGTTAAGAAAAGATTGTAAGGGGCCAGACAAACGCGACTGTTGCTGAAAATGCGGTCGAAAGGAGTATATTATAAGGCGTGCACTAACGCTGCTGTCTGTTTCCTCTGCGCGAGGTACGCCAAATACGATAAAGCACACGTACCCGGTACATTCTCGTGCGCTGCATTTAAGGCAGCGTTGACGGAATAGAAGATCTGACAGACAAAATAAAACTGGCAATACACTAATGCAGGCTAAACGGAAACTGCGTGGCAGTGGATAAGTGAGTAGTATAGAAACCTTCCCGAACCGTCGTGGATCGCTTGCAGCTCGAACACGGCAGCAGTATGAGTCCGAGGGACAAACGCGGTGCAGATCACTGACAGCGGGTCTACTAAAGGTCTACGGATGATTTTTTTGGTTCCCGGATGGAAATCGGTTCCCCTTGGCCACTCTTTCTTCACATAGTGATCAATTCCATCTCTGCTATCCCAGATATAAGATACTATGATTTTTTTGTAAATCCTGACTGCTGTCCGAGAGTTAGGGTTGCAATTTTGACTATTACTGGAAGTAGTAAACGAAGGAAATGTAAAAACAAACAGACGACCCGGCTTTGGTAATTTACGCCAAACATTACCCTTGCCACTGACAAGCTGCTGCCAAGGTTCATGAGATGGAGAGTGATCGAGGAATACACGGTCAGCGATCACCAGTACATTATCTTTAAGCTAACCGGCCACGCGTGCTTGGTAAGTTACTGCGGATTATCGTTGCTCAACAGCCCGATGCACTGCTGCAGCTCTACAACGGTTGCTTGATAGCAGTATTTAGTGGGCCTTAAAAGGTCGCGCGGCTAGTTCTCATTACTAAAAGCAAGAGGAATCCGACTTTGGCGTCCTTGTATAGGCATTTGAGTATCCTGAATAGACCGGGAAAACTGTATGACATATTGCTGTGACCGATACTGTTCCAGGCGGTGGAAGCTGCTAGAGACCTTTCGGAACGACAGCACGGTTTTAGATGAGGACGCTCTACAGTAGGAGTAATAATGGATGTACTACAGATTGTGCACAAGACATGACATGTCATGGAGCCAGACCACTAATACTCTTGGTAATACTGGCCGTACGGAACTCTTTCAATTTAACGAAGTGGGCGCATATTCTGGAAGCATTATAGACGACCTTCTGGGTGCCTAAATACCTCATGGGGTTGTCAGAGACTATATACGGGACCGTCACTTGACTTAGGGGACAATTGTCGGAACCCGATAAAGACTGCTGACAGCAGGAGTCGCTGAAGATCAACAGCTTATTAAAACTCAATATTCTAACACATACGTGCCTCATAGCGTTCGCGGAATATGTGGTGACTCAAATAACAGCACAAGACACACTTGGTTCAGCCAAAACTAAACCAGTTAATGCGATGTGTATGTTCTTGGACAACTAAACATACACTGTAACTAGCACTACAGAAGACAGACCTGTAGCTGTTCGCAAGAAACACATTGATAAGATAATTCCGATGACAGTTGAGACGGAACAGATGTCGACCAAAAATGAAGTCAAATATCTGGGGATGACTTAACATACGAAATTGACTTTCTGATCTCACATAGGTAACGCGACAATCAAAGGAGAAAAGACAAATAAGACTTTCATGGCCATCACGCGAGGACTGAGACCAAGTATACGCCGACTTCTAATGTGTGTAACCCAGTCGATCATACTCTATAGGGCCGAGGTATAGACGGACACGTTGTAGGAAACGAATGAAGACAATGAGGAAGGTGTAACTAACTGGGGCTCTAAGAATTACGTGCGCCTACCGGATGTGGAAAATACGATCTTCGTGATAACGGGCGTTATCCCGATCGACCTCCTCAGGTTGGAGCGGAAATACTTGTACGTGAGAAAAAAGGCATTGTCGTTGAGAGGACATGGAAAGACTTATCTTTCCGTGCTTCTTAAAGCACGGTGTAGTAAATTTCTACCTCACTCAATTCTTGTCTGGACACGGATACTTACGAAAGTATTTTCACAGAATAAATGGAGTCACGGCGCTGGACTGCGCGTGATGTGAACAAACTTACAGGGCGTACAGGGAAATGTGTTTAGTAAGTAGGTCTGGCTGCCACCGCACGGTGGGGCGAAACGCGATTTTCGAGTTCAAAAGTCTTGATTCAGCTGGTTTATAAAGGAATTTTATTTCTCCAACGGTGATTCTTTAGGTTTTGGTCTCCAGAACATGGGTCTAAGTCGCTAGAAAAGAATTCGCTAAAATTTAAAAAAATGCCATAGTGAAGAAGTATGCTTAAATTTACCTAAAATCGTAAAATATTGTCGGAATGAGTTTATACTTCATACAAAGCATTTATTTAGTGATTTAAAGTTAGAAGTTACTACTTTAATAACATATAGTAAGAAAAGGTAAGGTAATTGTTACAAATTCTAAAAATTCCTTAAAAATAGGTTCCTCGATACTAAGGAAAGTCATAAAATTCACGATCATGCATAAAATTACTTTTTCTATAGCTCGTATAATATAGATATATTTTTTATAATTATATCTTTTCAACCGAAAATTACATACCATATTTTAAATTTTGTGAAGTTTCTTTTTCAGCGTTTCCTTCTTTATTATTGTCAGCTATAGAAGTCGGTGAACTTGTATTGGATAGAAAGCAACTCTCATTACCTGAAGATTTAGTGTCACTTTCGCATACATTAATATATCTTTCTAAGGCATTCACGTCCTTTCTTTTAATTATGTTAGTTATTTCATTCTTGTTAAATTTCTCAGCAGATTCCTCAGCAGAGTTTAATTCAATAACATCATTTGGAATCTCTTCATTCGTTGCAAGCCATTTATTTTTACATTCCAAAGTTTTTGGTAGAATTTTAATTGTAGTAGATAACATTTCACCTGCATTGTCTATTGTTACGTGCACCTGCTTATTTGCTGTATCATTTTTCGGAACAGCATGCGTCTGCTTAGTTATTTTATAGTCATATGTATGTATTGCATCACTATTAAAATTAATTTTGGATTTGTCTTTACATTGTGTTAGAGATATTATAGGTAAATTTTCTACTCTCTTATCTGTAGCATTTTTTTGAACTACGGCATATTCAGGTGTTTCTTTTTCCGAAGCATTTGAAAAGGCATTCAATGTACTAAATTCTAGAAATTCATTGTTTTTTGAGTTTGAACAGGCAATACATTGAGTTTTCCTTTTGTTCTCATCACCAGTCGACGAATGTCTAGTTGGACGTAGTGGTGGAGATGGCAATGCTTTCGAAGATGAGCACGTAGCATTAAAACTTGTTGGTCTCTCCTCAAAGATAACATTGTCGATAAACTTGTTACTTGAAAGCTTTTTAGTTACTGGCTTATCCAGTAAACTATGCTCTAGACCTACAGCAAATTTATTTTTTACTACGGCTTCATTTAGTGATTTTTGGACTACATGTTTATCAGGATCGGGATTATATCGACTAGTTTTTGTCTTAGAGAAATGACTAGTCCAGTTCTTTTGCTTTTGAATAAGTTCTTTTGAGTTAAATTTTTTTTCACATTGTTCAGAGGTTATACATTTGTCAACAAATTCGTTTTTATTCCCGTACTCTTTCAAATTTATTTCTTCAATATGTTTTCTGACTCTATCATATTTAGTGGCAGAAGCCGAATCATTTGTTTCTAATTGACGTTCGGCAGTTAATGCAGGTACACTAATGCTCCAGGTTTTTGAGCTATCATGACATTGAAGTAACAAAGGATTCATATGCAAGGAATACGTTGGAGATGTGCATTCTGAAGTAGAATTTGCAGAGTTTGATCTTGAACGTAACTCATGTATCTTTCCTACATTGATAACTCGTTCTTTTCTAAAAATAGAAAAATATCGTAAGTTGCGCTATATCGATTATTAGTTAAAAGATATTGATTTCTTGAATTATAGTAACAGACTTTCAATAAGTTATTTATAAATAACTATATACACATTTTCTGTTCTCAAAAAATTACTCGTTTATAAATAAAAAATTATTTTAAATAATCTTGTACAATTTAAAAAATGGATAAAAATTCTTGCCTTAGAATTTGGTGGCCGCGAATGAATCACAAAAGTAGGAAAACGTTTGAGAAAATGTATATTGAGCATAATTTTACTCATTTTGCGTAATTTTCATTATTTTCTATTCAATATTTTATTATCTACTCGGTCTTTTATCAATTCTCAGATTAACTTAAGGGTGACTTTCATTTTTCATTTACCTCTACACAATAAAAGTTTTGCCAAAGCATTAGCTGAGGTAAATTAGCAATTACTGGGTCACTTAAGCCAATCTAAGTAATATAAGTCGGATTTAGAAAAATTGTATTTTTATTTTTGATAATGTAATAGTTGTAATAGGTAGCTAATGTATCTGATGAAATAGTCCAATGATAACTGTTAACAATTACTGTACAAACTAAAAAAGAGATTTTCATAAGCAGTCAATTTAACCTTTAGTGGGACACATTTTTTTGGGAAAATCCTAAACTGGGACAGAAGAAGCCAATACTGGGACAACGGATGGATTGATCTAGAATGGAATAAGTCTTTCAGTACATAAAAAAAAATATAATAAAAATATATTAGGTTATTTGTAACAGCTTTAAGTTTCTCATTGATCCCGTCCATGTTAGTAAATTTACTGACACTTTCTAAGGCTGTTTTCTTCATTTCGACTGCACCGTATCGCAATAGAAGCGATATAATGCGCGTATTTGAGCATGTGTGAGTGCGCGTACGTATAGAGTAGCACAGCTGGCTAGTGATAGAGTCTACCTGTGTATACGCAGCATAACGTGAATTACACGACGGCTAAAGAGTGCGAAAGCAGAAATTCGGTGCAACGCATGCCGTGTTGCACATAGACTCCGCAAAGTAAAATAACGCCACGATCATTAGAGCATAGGCGTTAGATTCTTTTTTCTTTTCTTTTTAGATAGGCTAGCTTAATCTAAATAGGCAAGCGGAGATTTTTCTGCTAATGTGAATACACAAAAGCATGCTAGAAAATTTTCAGATTAGTTAGCAGCTGCTGCTGCATGAAATAGATTTATAGCGTGGGCAAAACTTAACTGCGCGTGAAAAATGGCGTAGAAAACCAAAAAGAGCGTAGGAGACTGGTGCTGTGCATTAGACGACGTAAATCTTCAGGAAGCACTGACCTCTCTGAAGCTTCGAGAGGACGGTTTCAGATTAGCCAAGGTCGCCAGACTGCATAGATGGTTGATGGGCGACTACGCTGAAGAAGACTTCATGTCAATGGAAGAGGTGTTGCCGTCGGGAGCTCGCATTGAAAGAGAGAAACTCCGGCACGTGTTTATTGATGAAACCAGGCTGGAGACGATAGGGGATACGATTGCAGATGAATCATATGATCCTAGGGCAACATACCTGTAACGTTTAAGGTGATCGAGCGAAACACGGGTCGCATGCGGGCAAGGCGCTATAAAGAAGGTGGAGCCAACCTCAGCCAGTACACCGAGGATAATTCTATCAATGCAACTCTAAGCGGCTAACACCGCTTCGAGTACGAGACTGAAACTAACTCCAGCTCCTCCGAATCCAACGCGCAACGCGCGAGGCACTTTACTCCCGTCAAGGGTCAATTTTCAGGAAACGTACAGTATCTATGGAAACGAGAACATTTCCAGTCCAGTAGCGCGTAACACAACGACGTTGCCGGCAAGGGGCGCTGGACATCAACCTCTGGCAGGTGCTGGGGGGAGTAGAAACGCTATAGGTAAGACGAGTAGCGTTTCTGGTAGTAGATGCACTACCAGTGGTATGACTTCCTCTCACAATTCGTCCAGAGCGGCCGGAAATGTATTTGGAAAATTGCCAGCCCGGTTCAGCGGTGAATCTTGCATAAGAGTCGAGCACTTCATTCAGAAAATCGAGAGAGTGCCGAGGTTGAACGATCTCACAGACAAGCAGATGTTAGCTACTCTATAGGAGGTTTTGTTGATGAGACTGGAGGATGGGTTAGCTGGCAAGAGTTTTGCACATCAGATATGGTTCAGCAAAACTCAGTAATACCAGCAGATGCTTCAAGCAGAGGCACAGGCACGCACAGAATGGCCAGATGAGTCGATACGTATGTATAACACGACCCTGCAAGGGATGCTGCCGAGGCCTAGCATATCAGATATATAGTCGTCTGGTACTGGTAAGTGAGGAAACACTAATCTATCGCTCCGCTTTCTTTGCGCATTACTAACATTCTGTTCACTCCTCGGAGTGTTTTCTTAGAGCGGAAAGTACCCCCCAATTAGCTCGCACGCTGACGCTAGGAAATTACACTGTTGGTATTTTTTATGAGCCTGGAGGGAATTTTCCGCGAAGTACCGATGACATAACCTATAATTTTCGCCGCATCTATCGAGAGTCCAGGTTCCGAAAGTCCAGCACATCGGGGAAGATCACCACTCATCTCTCAGACGGGACTTCTGATTAGCGGCACATCAGAGCCAACGCAACTCATCTTTTCTGCGTTCATGATTTTTTTTGCACTTCAATATATATATATATATATATATATATATATATATATATATATATATATATATATATATATATATATATATATCCACCTTGTCAATAAGCGCGCGAAATTATCGCGCTGCTGGAATCGACGTTTCATGCTTCGCTGAAGGCGGCAACACCATCGTACAAAAATCATGGTGCAACAGTTGGCTGCGTTGCTCGAACATACACGCATGCGCTGGATCCGCTCAATACGCGCTGTGCGCGAGTTTCGGATATTGGAGCGCGCGAAATTTAAACTGATAAATTGGTGCTAAGGCGCGAATTTTAAATATTAATCTATTCACACTCTTATGAGTGATTTAATTGCGCGTATATTATTCTAGTCTAACCTACATTATTATCTAAACTTGTTTGTTGTATTATTATTTTTCTTTTTTTTACCAAAGATGTCGCGCTCGTCATGCAAAAAGTGCAATAAAATTCTTCGGCTAAATGCCAAGATGCGTAGATGTAAGGATTGCGACTTGCCCTATCACGATATTTGTCATGATTAGGTAACCTGACAAGTGGCAAATTTGTGTGTCAGGAGTGTAGGGCAAGAAAACTGCAAATAAGAAAAGCAATGCAGTTACTACCAATATAGCTCCCATGTCGCAAAATAAGTCTACAAGTACGATCAAAGCACGCAGTCCGCTAATAAGAGTTACTATAAATAGTACACTAATTAATACTGAGGGTACTAGTAATACTAGTAATACTGCAAATAATACTGCTGGTGTTAGTAACATTGGTACTTGACCCGGATGTTATGGTTGTAAACAGTCCCGGTAGTATGCCCGACATAGATACTGCGAGCTTTAATGTTTCCGCGCCGAATATTAATGTACATAGCGATGTACCTGCGAAACTAATAGCGTCAACACCATCCTTGAGCGCCATTTCTAGGAGTGGCTCAGTTGTGGATTCTGGTAGCATTCGGTATTGCTCACTGTCATCTTCCATGCTGGACCTCTTTGATAACAGGTTTGACTTGCTGGAGAATGCGATGGACGGTCTGAAAGCTCTCCTCTTGGGGAAAGTCAAGGCCGCTAGTGTAGATTCGGTATCCTCCACAGCATTGGAAAAGTCTATCAATTGTCTGGTCGCCAGGGTTTCCTCGGTGGAGGAAACGATTGCTGAGCAGCCGTCCATACTGGAGAAACTGCGCGGTGATCGTCTGTTGCTTATACAGGAAAATTCAATTTTTAAACAGGATATTAAAAGCCTTATGCGACGGTTGTCAGCGTGGTTTTAGTGTTGCGGAAGACTCGCAAATCTTTGTATCTCTCAGAGATCATGATAGGACCGTATTTCCGATCACGGCAGATATTAACCTTTAAAGGGCCAGAGAGCCGATATATCGGCTCGGTCCATGATAGGAACATTGTACATAGTTGATTGGTGATACAAGACATGAATTTGGGCACTTTCAAAGAAGGTTTCGAAACCTCAAAACCCAGCCCTTTAAAGGTTAATGAGTATTTAAGTAAAGAGAATTTTAGTCGTTGTAACAATATAAAACAGATTGCGCGCAGTTTGGAATTTAAATTCATTTGGCGTAGAGGCGGGCGATTCCTTACTAAGAGACGAGACGGTGGAAAAACGCACAAGTTGACTTCGGCGGCAGGCCTGCATGCGTCGGCGGCTTCCTATGGAGAGATTATTAAGACTGACAAGATTATCGAGGCTGCAGCCAAAGAGGTTGCAAGGGCTACTGATGGTGTACCCGAGCGACTTACAGTAGAAGGTCGGGCCTTGGCTTAAGCTGGTCAGGCGTGACTAGGTCTGGGTAAGAGAAAGACGAACAGGGAGGTGTGCTTCGACCGTGGTTCCTCAATGCAACCTCACTGTATGCGCATATGGGCATGTTTTGGCAGTTTCTAGAGGGCGCTCGCCCTTCATATCACTTGTTTGGCGTGGCGAAGACGCGATTTGGTTCTGTGGTCGACGACGTGTTTGTCCAGATTGATGGGTACTCCATTATGAGAGAGGATAGGAATAAGGGTGGGGATGGAGTTACCCTTTACAACGGTAACGACTACAAAGCCTCTCTTCTATGTTCGTCGCCAACGGAGGCGGAAAGAAAGCAGAGAACTCCGGAGTACTTATTCTGCAATGTGCACCAAGGTATCATGCCACCTGTAATTGTTGCGCTAGTTTACCGTCCACCGGGTATCCCAGTCTCGGATGACTCTGATCTTATCAATGATCTACAAAAATACTAAGTGGAATACGAATGCAAAATTGTAATGGAAAACATCAACGCAAACATGTTATCAAGCTCTCACGATGCAGAGATTTTTCGGGAAATCGCGCGAGAGTTAAATCTCAAATTTGTAAATCATGGCGCGACGCATCATGTAGGAGATTCTCACACCTGGATTGATGTGATCCTAACCGACGAAGACAATACGGTGCTGAATGCGAGCAACTGCCGGACATTCCGCGTAGGCATAATGTAATTGATGTTCAGATTGACTATCACACTGTTAAACTTCCAACTCTCAAAGGGTTTGAATATAGGGATTTCAAGGGTATTAGGATGGAGGAACTTCTGTCCCTGTAGGAAATAGACGGTACAAACGTAAGAAACGGACACATTTATGGACAAAATTTCAGATGCTAGTACATAAGGCTGAAGAACGTACTGCGCTCGCTTTTATTCAGAGCAGAATCTTTGACGCGCTTCATAACAATAAAAATGTGTGGAATGAACTACGTAATATGGGTCTAAAACTAAGAACAACATTCACGTCTTCACATCAAACGAATTAAAGACTGATTTTGCTGAAGTGTTCATAACGAACTCTGAGGGCAAGGCAGACCTGGATCACGTTGTATGGATGGCTGGCGAGGGAGGATTCACGTTTCGTGACGTCACCCTTGCTGACGACGTGCTTGCTGTCGCTCATTCCTCGTGTCAAGCAAAGGGGGAGGATGGAATTCCGCAGAACATCATTGCAAAATTATTACCCATTATAGGCCAACATCTAGTGACATTGTTTAATCTATCGCTATCAATGGGGACTTTTCCGACGGCTTGGAAGAGAGCACATCTTGTGCCACTTAAAAAGATACCAACTCCATCAAGAGTCTCGGACTTTTGTCCAATAGACCTCTCGTGTATTCTCTCCAAGGTTCTGGAAAAGTTGGTACACGTTCAGATTATTGAGTTCTTGGAAGCGCAGAAGGTTCTTGACCCTCACCAGACTGGTTTTCAACACAACAATTCAACGCTAACAGCACTGCTTAAACTCACAGAAGATGTTAAGACGGGTATTGACAGTGATAAGAGCCTCTTGGCAATTTTGCTACTGTTTAATTTCAGAGAAGCCTTTGACAATATTTCACCATCTTAACTCCTTCACAAGCTAATTGGAATGGGTTTCTCTAGGTTGACGGTCATGTAGGTTGGATCATTCATAACCGGACGTAATCAGAGAGTGGTTACCAGAAAGACGGGAAATCTTTAAAAGAACCACAGGTGGATACTGTTAGCCTCAAGGTTAACAGAGCCCTTAATGGGCTGAGATCTTTGAGATGCTGCACCACTGAGGTTCTGCGCAAGCAGCTGGCCGGCGTCCTTGCCGTTTCTCAGCTGGACAAATACTCGGTGTTTTATCTGGATGTGTCGGAGGAGCTTAAGATGAGACTACGGAGGTTGCAAAATTCATGTGAGAGATATATTAAAGATGTTGGACGGGGCGAGCGCATCACCCCTCATCGCAGCGAACTGAACTGGTTGGACGTTAGTAATCGAAGAGCCTATTTTGCGGCGGTACTTGTATACAAGGCTTATTTTATGGGGCAGCCGCCATATCTTTCTGCCCTCTTGGAAAAAAACCATTACGGGTCTTCGGCGAAGGTATCCAGGGAACTGGCCTTACCGCAGTCGCGCACAGAAGTGGGCCTAAATTCATTTTTAGTTTTTGGGTCGAGACTGTGGAATTTGCTGCCAGACAGTATAAGAACCTTGGCCTCGCTCTCGGGATTCAAAGTGGCTCTGCGCAGCCATCTAATAAATGTAAGCGAAAATCCGGCCTGACGACGAATCTGTGGAAGAGGCTGCATATTTGCTGTGATTTTATTAGCTCTGTAAATGTTGTATTAGATGTATTGACTGTGATACTGACTGTGATAATCTGAATCACTGTGATTGACTACGAAAGAATAAGGATCTAGCGCGCAACGTCTTCTCTACGATTGCCGCTAAGAGTCAGAAACTTGTCCTGTAACGGTTGCGTTTCCCCTGTGCCGAATGTCTCAGTCGGAATCAGGATTCGGAATGGGGAAATGGAAAATAATAAGGCTTATCTGTAGTCAATTGATCATATATTTATAGAACTTATTCTACATGTGGAGTTTAGATGTTCTCTCCGATCTGAAAGAGAGAAACCAACGCCAGTGGTTTAGACAGATCTCGTTTACAATACGGTTACAGAGTCTTGGTACGGAATAGCTTTACAATATCGTCGATCCGGTACGGAGCGGTGCAGGTGTGGGCGTGTATGCGTTGATTGTCGGCAGCGGAGACGTGCGTGTACGGCTGCTTCTAGATGCTTTTCGGCAATACGGTTCCTGACCATCCTGCGTGTGCATACCGGTGGCTGGTACGGTAGGTGGTGGCTATGTGTCGCGGGGTGGTATGGAGACGTGTGCTCACGACTGCACAACCCGTCGTTTAAGTGGGTTCCGTATTTCCTTTGTCCTGTGCGCGCACAGTGAAAAAGGGACTACGGTGCTTACGGTGTAATGCGAGTGGCGGTGTCTCACCAAGACGTGTGCGCACGACTTGGTGTGGCTCCTAGTTCCTTTGACTCGGAGTTTCCCTTACCCTGTGTGCTCACAGAGGTAAGGCAGACTACGGTCTGGTGTGGTGTACGGTCGGTGAGATCTAGAGACAGCGCCCACGTGTGCTCACGAGGAGGTCGTCTCGCTGCCTCCTGGATCTCCTGGTTACCCTGTGTGTATACGATGGTTATCAGGAGTGTGGTCGGTCGGCGCAGAATCACCGTCACGTGTGCTCACGAGACGGCAAGTCTACGGGTTGTTCTTGCTGGTCCTTTCTGTGCAGTGTCGTGTGCGCACGGCTCTGCCAGACTGAACGCTCGAGCTGAACTGCCCTCCTAGTCCGACGGCTAGTCTTATATAGCCAGCCGCTGTGAGTTAGTGTAGACTGGGCTGTTGTCTGTGTGTCGCTGTGTGTGCGCGCGCTTGCTCCGGTTCGTGCGAACTCACCTTTCTGTTCGTGCGGGTCCGCCTTTATGTTTGCTGCGTTCGGCCCCGTATCGGTGTGCGTGCGGCTAAGTTTTATATGTATTTGTACGAGACGGCTGTCTCGTTGCAGTACTAATTGTTAGTGCACTTTGTAATGATGTATATTTTTGACTTGCTCTAATAAAACTTATTTTATTCCATTCTATTTTATCATAGCAGCTTGATGTAGAATGTATGTTAGCAGCAGATACTGAGATAGAAGCCACCATCGAGAGCGAGTCAGTGTGTAGACCCCCTCCGCCTCCAGCAGCGTCATTCCGAGGGCGCATCATAGGACTGGAGCACAATACGCCAATAAACAGACTTGAACGATTGTGGGAACAGTAGACCTACCGTTTGAAGTTGAGGGAGTCCAGAGAGAAGTGACTATAGTGATAATGCATGATGCTGTTGAGAGCTGTCTTGTAGGAGCAAACTTCGACAAACTCTTCTATGCAGTCCACGATCCAAACGAGGGAGTGTTATATTTGAAGCGGCAACTGACAACGCTCGGAGTTACGGGTGTGCTCAATATAGTATTGAGCATGACATCGGCATTGGTACTACTAGCCCCATAAAGCAGAAGTACTACCCATTGTTGAGGATGATGGAGGAAGAAATACACCGTCAGGTATATGAGATGCTAGAGGCGGGCATTATCGAACCATCGACAAGTGGTTGGCCTAACCCAGTAGTTTTGGGGAGCAAAGCGAATGGAAAATTTCGTTTCTGCGTTGACTTTTGGAAAGTTAATGCGCTATCACAAGCTGATGCTCATCCTTTGCCGAACATGGATGATATACTGCGTAAACTGCAGAAAGCGAAGTATATCTCGATACTGGATCTCAGAAATGTGTATCACCAGATACCGCTCAAGAAGAAAGCGACACCAATCACGATGTTTACGGTGCCAGGTCTCGGATTATTCCAGTTTAAGCGCATGCCTTTTGGTTTAGCTTATTCGTCATTTCAGAGGCTAATCAATGAAGTAATCGGACCAGAACTTCAACCATACGCTTATTCATACCTCGATGACATAATTATTGTCGCAGAGATATTCGGGGAACATCTCAAGTACCTAAAAAAGGTCTTGACAAGGGTGAAAGATGCAGGTCTTATCATCTATCAAGACAAAAGTTTTTTGCCAGGGTCAAGTACCTAGGCGTCTTAGTCAATCAGGATGGGTTTCGGCCTGCTCCAGGTAAGATACCCCCAGTGGTGGACTATCTGGCACCGAAAAAGTTCAAACAGCTAAGGCGATTCTACGGAATGTCGTCATGGTATCGCAAATTTTTGAAAGACTTTGCGAGCATCGCCAAACCTCTTTTTGCATTGACCAAGAAGGGAAGGAAATATGAGTGGACTGAAGCACAACAAGATACTTTTATGAAGATTAAAGCGCTGATGATGTTAGCGCTAGTCTTTCTTCGACCAGACTTCGACGAACAGTTCGTTGTGCATACGGATGCAAGCGATACTGGCTTAGGAGCCGTATTGATGCAAATTATAAGCAGCGAAGAAAGAGTATTAGAGTTTGCTAGTCGTATATTTTCTTTGGCTGAGCGAAACTACTCAGTAACTGAGCGTGAATGTCTAGCTGTGATATGGCCGGTAAAGAAGTTTAGACCTTATATCGAAGGATATTAGTTTAAAGTCATAAAATACCATAGTAGTTTGCGCTGGCGTTCGAATTGCAAGGTCATAGTTATTCAGTGGAACATAAGAAGGGCTCACTGAACGCCGTACCAGATGCCTTATCAAGGATGTACGAAGACAGCGCGGCACCAATTGGTGTGATCAAATAGGCCAATAAGACAGAGGACTAATGGTATCAGGAAAGGGTCAAGAAGGTACAAACTGGACCACAAGATCTACCTCGATTCAAACTACATGGAGGACAATTGTACACTTATCGCCCAGATAGAAACTTGCCACCATCGATTGAAGATGATGAGGCATGGAAAATTGTCGTCCCGCACGAAAAGCACGAAGAGGTGTTATACGAGTGCCATGATGAACTATCAGCTGGTCACCAAAGACGTGAGAAGACGTATGCTCAAGCAGCCATGTATTATTAGTGGCCAAAAATGTATAGCGACGTCGAGCAATATGTACGGCAGTGCATAGTCTGCCAGCAGAGTCCTTAGTAAGGTAGAACAGCGTCCTCCAGCTGGACTTATGGGACGTAGGATCATCACGATGGCAAATAGTGGCTAGTGATATGATGGGCCCGAAACCAAAAACGGCTCATGGGAACGAATATACAGGGTGTCCCATTTTAATTTACCACCCCCTAAAACTGGTTAATAATTTGTTCTGAGAAAAAAATGTTTCAAATAAAATTTGTTGGGTTCGAAGGGGGACATCTTTTGGCTATTTTAGCTGCGACCTTGAACATGACCTTCAAGGTCATTTGAAAGTCAAGACCAAATTTTCATATGAAATGTGCATATTTTTATGGCGGATTCGGATTCTACTAAAAAAGAGAAACACTTTTTGTCCGAATCATTTTTTGAAAAAATCCTAAATTTTTGTTGTAAACGGCTTTAAAAAAGTTGAAAAAATTACTAATATCTCTTATTGCCCCACCCTTTAAAAGAAGTTAAAAATTTGCTCTGAGAAAAAAATGTTTCAAATAAAATTTGTTGGGTTCGAAGGGGGACATCTTTTGGCTATTCCAGCTGTGACCTTGAACATGACCTTCAAGGTCATTTGAATAAGATTTATCACAGATTCGGGTTCTACTAAAAAAGTAACACTTTTTGTCTTAACCATTTTTTGATCATCAATAGGTAGCTCTCCCTTTAACTGAAAAGAGAATTTGTCCTAGAAATAAGCTGTTTTAGATGAATGTTACTAGCTTCAAACAAAGACAGAGGTATCCTTTGGATCACTTAAAGCAAGACCTTCACGTTCAGCCACTTAAGGCAAGACCCTATCCAGCCACTTAAGGCAAGACCTTCACGTCCAGCCACTTAAGGCAAGACCCCGTCCAACCACTTAAGGCAAGACCCTATCCAGCCACTTAAGGCAAGACCTTCACGTCCAGCCAAGGCAAGACCCCTTCGTTCAGCTAGTCACGGAAATTTCAACGTCTCAAGTGCTCTATCAATTGCCCATTTTGTTGAATGCACATTTGTATTCTCTGCCGAAAACTTCTTTGGACATCTATTAATGTTTGTGGGGTGAACGCCCGGAATGCTGCAACAATTCTCTCTATCATATTTTGTGCCGTCGTCGGGGCTTCCGCGTAAACTCCCTGCTTCACGGCCCCCCACAGAAAGAAGTCCAATGGGGTCAAATCTGGCGATCGCGCAGGGAATTCACAGATTGGACTACCAATTCCAATCCAACTATTTGGGTATGTCGCGTTCAGAAATCTCCTGACAAGTAGTCTACGATGAGCGGGAGCAGCATCTTGCTGGAACCACATGTCTCGCCTTATTTCTAGCGGAATGTTTTCTAGAAGAGGTGGAATTTGGTTCTCGAGAATATCTAAATAAAGCTCGCCGTTTAAATTACGATCATAAAAAATTGGACCCACAACGTATTCCCCAACTATGCCCGCCCAAACATTAACTGACCACCGTCTTTGTGTACGGTGATCTCGCTGCCAATGTGGATTTTCTTCTACATAATAATGCGCGTTATGAAGATTAACTCCTCCCATATTGTCGAACTTTGCCTCGTCTGTAAAGAGAGTTCGATCAAAGAAAAATGGATCTATGCGCATTCGTGTTTCCGCCCATTGACAGAATCTAAGTCGCCTGGCAGGATCACCAGGCTCAATGGCATGTGTAAGGTGCAAGTGATATGGATGAAATCTAAAATGACGCAATACACGGGAAACTGTTGATCTGGGTACTCCATGCATTCGCTGAATTTGTCGCGTCGAAATATGAGGATCCTCGGCAATTACAGCACGAACCCCAAGCGCAATATGCTCTCTTGGGCCCGTTCGTCGCCTCTTCCTTCTTAAGTTACCTCCTTGAGCTCTTATCGTTAGAAGTTTAATATTCCTCCTACTAGGATGACGAGCGTCCGGATACCTTTCAGCTTACAGCCTCGCTGCAGCCTTGTAATTGTCGTGACATTCTCCCAGAATCTTGATCATGTTGACTATCTCTACTGGCGTGTAGTCAGCCATTATCTGTTGTAGGTAGATTTTTTAGGGAATATTTAATCTTACTAGAAATAATTTATTATAAGTATTTTTCTGCTCTGAAATTCAGAAAGTCAATGAAAACCTAATGATGAGAAGCTTTGAGGAGCTGTAAGAATTTACAAGCTTTACCAATAGAACGATAACGAAGCAAAAAAATGTCTTTTAGCGAGAAATAAAGCATTTACGAGAAAAATATTTCTTAAAAAGATGCGTACTTTATCAGAGAATCTGAATATGATTTAAAATATGTACAATTTTACTTTATCAGAGAATCTGAATATGATTTAAAATATGTACAATTTTCATTAAAAAAACTAAGCTTGATTTTGATTCTCAGTTGAAAACATGCCCCTTACTGCTCAAACTTGCCCCAGATGATGTCAAACTTGTCCCAGTTGTGACCGTAAACTTGCCCCAGATGATGTCAAATTTTCCGCAGATGACGTAAAACTTGCCCCAGAGAATGTCAAACATACCCCGAAGATTGCAAACTTCCCCTATGTGATAAAAAATGAATCAGATTAGCGTTCTAATGAACTTTGGTTCTGTTGATAAATTTTTTGGTAATTTCATTTCTTTGAAAAAGAGAGTATTTTCCATTAAAGTGATGGTTCTTTCTTAAAATGAATTTAAGGTTCGAGGTCAAGGTCATAGCCAAGCTTCAATTGCCGGAATGAAAATCGAGGATTACCGTTAAATAAATTGACTGACCTTCGAATGACCTTGTTGGTTAAGGACAAGTTCATGGCTAAGGTCATACTTGGACTTAAATTTGTAAAATTGTGTACGTTTCTAATTCCTCGGATAAAATGTAAAATTTTTAACTTCTTTTAAAGGGTGGGGCAATAAGAGATATTAGTAATTTTTTCAACTTTTTAAAAGCCGTTTACAATAAAAATTTGGGATTTTTTCAAAAAATGATTCGAACAAAAAGTGTTTCTCTTTTTTAGTAGAATCCGAATCCGCCATAAAAATATGCACATTTCATATGAAAATTTGGTCTTGACTTTCAAATGACCTTGAAGGTCATGTTCAAGGTCGCAGCTAAAATAGCCAAAAGATGCCCCCCTTCAAACCCAACAAATTTTATTTGAAACATTTTTTTCTCAGAGCAAATTATTAACCAGTTTTAGGGGGTGGTAAATTAAAATGGGACACCCTGTATTCCCGTGTTCGACGACCTGTTTACTCGATGGGTTGAGTGTATGTCCGTAAAGCGAACGGTCGTACCACAATCAAAAACCTAGAGGAGAGGATAGTTTTGAAGTATGGCGTTCTAGAAGTGTTTCTCTCAGATAATAGCACGGAGTTTAAAAATCGTGCCATAAACAAACATCTGGAGTCGATCGGTGTTAAACATGAGACAACGCCGGTGTACCATCCTCAGGCTAATACAGTTGAGCGAGTCAATAAGTCGATAACCAATATGATACGGGCGCTCATAGACGAAAACCATTCCAAATGGGATGACCACTCGAGTGAAATCATCTTTGGTATATAACACAGTTCCACATTCAGCGATAGGAGTTAATACAGCGATGATGTTATACGGCAGGTAACCACCAAACCCATCGTCTGCCAGGCGTAGCCAAGGTATGGCGGCTGCAGAAGAATTGCAAAATAGTGCATACGCCGACTGGTTGAACCGCATGAAAGGGCTGACGTCCCACCAGCTCCTGCTTCCGATTCTGCCTCATCCGAGGTAGAGAAGGTGTGGGTCGAAGTACGACCATGGATCAAGGAGGCGATCGAGGCGAACCTTGAGGCTCGCAAGCTGGCGTGCAGGCCTTAGGGCGCTATGAAAGCGCCGTACTCCAGTACGGGACGGTCTTTCGACAGCGCTCGGTAGTCTGGGAGCGGCTGATCGAGGAAGAGAAGGCCGCGCTCAAGACCGTAGATCAGTCGCGCCGCTATCAGAAATCTGAGGGCCAAAGAGTAGGCTCAAAGGTAGCGTCCTACAAAGAGGCCATGGCGCGGGCGCGCGAGGAGGCCAGGCGCAGACGAGCTTAGGAGGAGCAAAGCCGCGCAACCCGGGTCCTTGAGGAAGCTCTTGAGGCTTTGAGGAAAGTCCGAGCCTGGAAGATGCTTGCCGACAAGAGCGTGGCCCTAGACGTGCAGGCGACCCCGAACCAGAGTACACGACACTCAGAGAAGCCTATGCGCTCTACAGGTGGTGGCTCTAGTCGGCGTGACTGGTCTGGGAATCGGAAGCACGTCTATCCCGTCAACCGGCGGACGAAGCCGGCCGTGCGGCGTAGCAGGTCTCACTCAGGATGAGGGGACCATCAGGCGTCAGGAGTAGCTCGCCAGAGCGGCAAAGAGGCTCCAAACATATCGATAACATAAATTATTCGTAACGTAGGATATCAATGACATTATAATTTATAAATCGATCTGGATGCCACAGCTAGGTCTATTCTAATGAGTATTCTCGCGAGTAGCATCAATTTCGCAAACGCACCAACGAATTCATGCAATCTTAATTTTCCCATTCATTTACGTCTAATCGACGTGATCAGTACAGATTCGGTTTTCACCGCAGTCGATCGAATTACAAATATTACGCTGATATGGCTCGTCAAATTTTTATTTTGCTACTTTACTTATCCGTTGATTGCCAGCATGGTGAACAGATTGCATCTGGGCTATTTTTGGGAACCCGTCTATGAGAAGACCGCAGAAGACTCGGTGTACTCCAGATGTTGGTTTGGTACGTGGATGTCAATTATATCTTCGCTCGTTGATGGTCATTCACCTCGGTCTTCTCGCTCTAAATATTGCTTCTCTTTTGATTGTTTTCCGTCCGTTCCAAAAAACTACACAAATTTTCCGTGTTATTCGACCATCATTATATTTAACAGACTGGCTATTCGTATTGACACTATAACGGTGTGCATGCTCACTCGTTATTAAATAATTAAAGAATAAATGGGAATCGAAAGGAATGATTGAAGCAGCTCGAAGAGGGCTTCTTGTAGGCTTTACGAAGCCTAACCCGGTAGACAGTTATGCCGTGAAGATCGTCCTTGAAGACGATGGCCCGCGGAGAGCATCGTGGATGATACTACGTAGCTTTGGCTTCGATGGAACGCGAATAGAAAAATGTAAGCGCAAAAGGGAAAAGGTAGAATCAGGCGCGAATAACGTGAACAAGATATAAAGAGTAAAAACAGAATATATTGACTGATAGTTAACAGAGTTGCAGCGCAAGCGAGAGAGAGACAGACCCAGATAACATTGCGTCGGCAAATTCCTAGCAATATGACGACTATCGCGCCGCATTGTAGTCGGTAGTGTGCCCCGGCTATGGGAGGTCAACTTGACGACGCATGCCGCACGGCAAAAAGAGGAAAGCATACTTGCCGTCAATTTGCTTCAGTTGTGCCGGCAAATTGAAAGCAAGCGACTTTTTTTGCGCACTTTCGGCGGGTTAACCTAACCTATAAATATAGGAATTCTGGGATTTTAAAATAATAAAAATTAATTACTTAAAAAAGTAATTAAATATATATTTATTAAAAAAACAATATTAACAATTTACATAAATATTAAGCTACAACAATAAATAAAAATAATAATTAATTAATTAAAAATTTTAAACAACAATAATAAAATATTTAAACATAATAATAATATTATAACAATAAATATAAAATTAAATAAAAACGTCTCTTGCAGCGTCAATGTGGCAGCGTAGTTGGGAGTTTTGACTTGACTCTGCACCTGCAAAAATAATGAAAGCTTACATATAACTTGTTGGGTTCAAGGGAACGTCTGTAATAATTGATTTAAAAAATTTTATGTGCAAAGTGAAAAGCCACAAGGGAGGTGTACATGAGAACTTGTATAATAAAAAATGCTAAATGAAATTTGACATGGCTATTAGTTTTGTATTTGCTTTTAAAATGTTCATATAAAATTTTAGACTCCTACCTAATAAATGTTTAAAATGGCATTGTAAACATCCTTATTCTATCAAATTATGGCATGTGCAATGTTGATGTATGCAAAGCTATTTTAAATATTCATTAGGTAGGAGTCTAAAAATTTGTGTGGATATTTTAAAAGAAATTACAAAACTAATTGTCGTATTTTATACTAAATTTTCTATATAATATATCAGTAGTCTTACCTTTTGATGGATAATGACGATAGAAGACTGATGGTGGATGCTGGCACGTTCTTATTGAACCTATAAATATATATATATTTAATTTCAATAATTTAATTGAAATGAATAATATTATTATTGTGTTGTACAAAATTTTGTATTAATTACTGAAAATAAAAAATCAATTATCAAAATATGATAGTATATCATAATATACAGAATATATTTAAAATCTATAGATAAAAACTTGAACTTTTATTTATAATTATTATATTTACCTATAAAATAAACTCTCCTTGTTGAGTGAAAGCCTCAGCAACGGTTGAAGCTCCTCTCAAGGATATTAGATGGAGTATATATGAAGCTCTTCGCTGTGCTGCAGTACCACTCCCCCCAATACCCAATCGTCACCATGAAATTAAACCAGAAAATTAGTGAAGTAATTTATTCTAAACCTAATATAGAAATTAATAGAAATAGAAAGATAAAGAGAAAGAGAAGGAGAACAAGTAGAAAAAGTATTATAAATAAAACAATATGCCCAGGAAATCGAGTGAGGTGGCAGCCGCTCTCTGGGCCCACTCCCTTTTAGCCACAGGTGGACGTAGCCGAGGGAAGATTCCGCAGTGTCCCCCAGGAGGTAGCTCTTGCTCGCTCGAAATACCGGAACTATATGCAATAAAAATAACCTCACTGCATACTGTTCACTTTGATACATTTGTAGCTTCAATAATTATAGAATAATAAATATCCATACTTACCAAATCGGACAATTATATGCAGCGTGTGAATAGACTCACATCAAGCGTCTATGACCCTGGCGCATCGGCGTTGCAGTTCTACGACAGCAACCCACGGCCATTACCGAAGAAGAAGAGTCTATGACCAAAGCTGACCGTCTCGAACAAAAAGTCGTATATTCGACAATAATGGGGGAGTTCCTAATGTGACTGTCACGGCGGCGGTCAAGATTTGGTCTTAATACTTTATCATGGATTAATTCACGTGCAGTGTACGTAACGAATTGCACTAAATTTATTAAATAATTAATAATAACTATTAAAATAAGCATCTATTAAACATAATTGAGTTAATGGCAATAATACGAGTAATCAGTTTTATTATTATAATATATCTATATATAACAAAATATATACATATATGTATGTATAAAAATCAAATGTAATAAGACTGGACTTTAGACTATCAATTTTTTTATAAAGTGTAATAAATATTATTATTATATATTAATATAATATACTTGTCTAATAATTTTTAAAACAAAAATTAAATGTATGTAAATATAATACGATCGACTATATATATATATATATATATTATTATCGATCTTATTATATATTTACATATATTTACATATATTATACATATATTTATTGATTTATTTATTTATTTATTTATTTATATATATATTTATATATATATTTATATATTTGTTTACAAATTGGCAAACACTGCTATCAAATGCCGGCAAGTTAACGACACGAATGGTGCATAATACAAGCGATGGCAAAATACCGATATTTAGCCCGCGCAAAACGCGCGCTGCATAGATAACCGGCACATTGACGGCAAAACGACGTCATGTGCGCCGAGCATTCTTGCCCCCATCTTGCTCAGCACGTGCTGCTGTCTGGGGAGCGAAGCAGTAATAGCAAAGAGAGAGAAGCAATATATCAAACCAGTACTTACAATCACACTTGCTAAGATTCGGTCGCTAGTATGCCTCGTGGCTTCCTCGGAACAGTAGATC